>CM071846.1:55962716-57329591 GCA_036507275.1 Sicyos edulis | reverse complement strand
GGTGGGGCAACTCATTTAAATTCAGAAAATGAAAATGATAGATATGAAAATGATAGAGATGATAATGATGGGGGAGAAGGAAATGGAGATCAACCAGAAGAGAGGGAAAATGAAGAAGGAAATGGAAAAAATGAAGATCAAATACAACAAATGGAGGGTGATAAGAGAACAGAGGACACAAACAAGATGATTGAAAATATGCTGGGAGATATAAAGGTATTAATAAATCAAGACCTATAGTACTGTATTAATGTATTCATACACCTCTGAACTTATATTAATTGCTGACAAATACAGAATTTGGAATGTGCAAAAGAGAATGAGGACAACAAAAAACAGAAAACAAGACAGGAGAAGCATGCACAGCTATATATTGATGCGGTAAATTTTTTGTTTATAAATACTTAGTTAAGTTTCTAAAGTGAATAGGATATCATCAAGGTATTAATATTTTCATTTACATGATTAACAGCTCCGAGGAGAAGGGATTTTCACAGAAGGAAAGAAGATGATGAAGAGGACGAAACGGAAGAAAATGGAATATCATCAAGGACACATCCAATTTTGGTTCGTCAGAAGAAAAAATGGAGAAAATGAATGACACTTATGATTCTATTGATCCTCCAAGTTTTACTTTGATGTCACAAATTTAGAATTTAATTTTGTGTTTTGATATTAAAATACATTTAGGGTTTAGTTGTCTTACTTGCTTTCTTTGAATATATCTGCTGCAACTTTAGTGTTCCTACCTATTGATATAATGGAAGATATTTGGAACAATAATTTAGTGTTTGTACATTTTAGTAAAGTACTTTTAGAACTGTCCTGTCTTCAAATTGAATATCATAAATACGGTATTAACTATTAATACCATTTTTAAAAGAATGATAACAATGGCAGGTTTGCAAAGTTTGTAAAGTTGGATTATAGCAGGTTTTCATGGCACATAAATGGATTATAGCAGGTTTATAGCAAGTGTATAACAGGTTATAATGGAATATAGGAGGTTTATAGCAGATTTTCAAGGCACATAAATGGCTTATAATGGCACAAAAATTTGCAAAGTTGAGAGTCATGACAGTCAATTAGTAAGAAACAATGAAGAGAAAGTGCTACTAATTATAAGCCACAAAAATTGGATTATACAGATCTGAGATTTCTTCATGTTCTCAAATGAAAAAATAAAAACAAGTACCAAATGTAATACTTGCGCATAGTATCATTATTTTTTGGAAAAAATGGATTACAATAGAAGTAACAAAAAATATAGTAGAGAACAATACTAAACACGGTATTACCTATTCATACCATGTTTGAAAAGAATGTAAACAAATGCAATACACACCTAAAAATATGAGATATAGTAAGAAAAAAAAATGCTACTCAGAAAAAGGGTTTCTGCACGTCTTTCTATTGTGACCAAGCTTTTTGCACCGTCCACATTTAACTTTTAGCTTCATTTCAACATTTGTTTTCATGCATTGCATCTTCGGTCTACCAATTGGGCGTCTTGTTGAAGGGGGCAAAAGTTTGATATCTTTGATGTCTTGAGGTACATCCCAATAGCTAGAAAACCCAACAGGGAATATTAGGCCAGCATAAGTCTTTCGTATTTTATCATTTGAATAATAATCAGAGACATAATCTTTGGCTCGAAGGTCTTTATGGAGTATAACAATAGAGGCATGTGGACATGGTATGCCTAGTTGATCATATTGCTGACATGTGCACTTCTTTTCTCTCATATTGACTATATTTTGCTGAGTTCCATAAACAACTTGAAATAAATCAGTATCAATGGATAACACCTGTTTGAAGACAGTATTAATATATACATTAATACAGTAAGTAATAATAAATACAGTAGTAATACTACTTAATATAACCTAAACAGAAAAGAATCGAAATACCTGCATGAAATGACCAGTTTCAACCTGCCCTCTTAATTGAAATTCACATTGTTTTGAGAAATTTGTTTTCTAATAAGAAGCTTCCAACCTTCTAGCACTAAACCAAGATTGCATGGACATCCTAACTGCCTCGAACATGGCATGCACCGGTAGCTCACGCGCTTTAAGCATGACATTATTATAACTCTCACATGAGTTGTTTGTCATAGAATCCCACCGCTTGCGAGGACAGTAAGCTCTAGACCATTTGTCATATCCAATATCATACAACTCTTTCCTGATCCCGGGACAACCATTCTGCAAATGTCGCATGTACTCTTCAAATTCCATTGGATTATAACATTTGGCAAGAGGAAAAAAGATGCCAACATCAAACTTTGACTTATATTTCTTTAACATATTTTCTTTTAAATGATGGATGCAAATACCATGGAAGACCTCAGGCCAAACCTCAGCAATTGTTTTACTAATAGACTTGTGTCGGTCTGTTATAACTACAAGTTCTTTTTTATTACCAAAAATTCTCTTCAATGACCAAAAAACTACCTGTAGGACATATCATTCTCAGAATCAACGGCACATATAGCCAAAGGAAAAATCCGATTATTACCATCACTCGTTGTTGCAGAAAGTAGAGTGCCTCCATACTTGCTCTTAATTAATGCACCATCAACAATAATAACAGGATGACAATGCATCCAGCCGGTAATGGAAGAAGACAATGCTTGAAAATAATATTGAAACTTGCCATTAGCATCATACTTCAAATCGAGATATGAACTCAGTAAATGAATAAATACACGATGTAAATAATAATACAATGAGTGAACAAAAATATTATAGAATCAGATAAAAATAATACTGAAGAATACTGTATTTTTCATCTTTAATATGTGGTTGTATGATGGTAGTCGGGCAAAAGATTCTTCTGGAGTGCCATAAATTTCCTTCACTATAGCTTGTTTAGCCCGATAGGCTTTGTGATAGCTTATGTTGATTCCATGATGGGTACGCACATATTTAACTATGGTATTAGGCTTTTCATACTCCGTACCCAACAAAGTAACCTTGTTTATCAACATATCCTTAATTAGAGATGCATATGCTTGCTTTTGGGTACTCATCACTGCATCTAAAGAACATGAATGATGATTTTTTCCTCCTTAACTACCCAAGTATCACTCATTTCTCCACCCCTACGAGATGCCTTAACAATCCATTCACACTAGTATCAATACAAGCAACAACTAGAAACTTTTTGGTGGATTTATTTGTGTGAAATTGGAAGTTATCTCTCAATGCAATAGCAGCAAGGGCATTTTGTAGGTTCTTTTTTCCAGAGAATATGTCATTTACCCTAATCGAAAATCCAATGGGTAATCTTCCTACGTCTAACATGTGATGAATGCGAGTTTCAGAAGATTCAATAATTGGATCAACGATTGTAGGACTAGGAATTGAGAGACTAGGACGTAGTAATGTGGAAAGGCAATGCCTAACATCTACTATAATTGTCAACTGATTACCAATATTGGATAATAGAATACGGTAGAGCCATTCAACATCCTTATCATCTTGCATTATAAGTCCTCTTGCAAGAGACATAGTATGACCTAAAGTAGTATATGTGATCGGCATATCCATAGAATCTTGTAAGCCTAAAGTGGTCATTATGGACTGCATTAGTGAAAGATAAGACATGCCAGGTTGAAACCAAAATTCAGTGGCGTGGTAATCAACATACCTGTCGTCATTATTCCATAAACCACTATGAACAATCCGTAATGGTATGTCGTCAAAACCTCGAAAATCAATCAACGAAACCAGAAAGTATCGAATTTAATGGCAAAGTCTGAGGATGATTTTGTTGGTTCAATCGATCAAGGAAACAACAGTACAAGATTAAGAGAACGATTGAATGGAAACACACCGAAAAAAAGAAGAAATCCCCGAAAATCAAAAGAACGATGAAGAAATCTCAGAAGTTACGTTTCGAAATCAAAATGCTCACAAATCGATTTTAAAAAAAAAATTGAACGAAGAACGAATGCCGGAAACGATTTTAAAAAGAAAAGTTGAACGAACAGATTTGAACAAATTAGGAAGAAAATATCGCCGGAAACAACCTGAATTGAACGAAGAACACAACGCCTGAAACAAAATCGACAGAAACAAATGAAATCGAACGAAGAAGAAATCGATTTTGCAGAAAGATTTCAGAAAGATGGAAAGAACGGGTGAAGTGGAGAAGAAGGAAGATTCGTTATTTTGGGGAAAAAATCTGAATATGAAAAAGAATAATTGAATTAAAAGAAGGGTAAAAACGTAAATGACAAATTTGTGATTTAAAATAAATGAAAAAAGGAAAAATATTTATGCAAATAAGTTTCAAGTTGGACACGTTTGCAATTACTTTGCAAAAAGTGTACAGCTACTACAATTTCCCTTTTTCCTATTTAGTAAATCTGGTTGGGTTTAATGTATTGGTTGTTCCTATTTTAAAATATGCTAGAATTATTTAATGGGAAATACAAGTAAATGTCTAGATTTCCTAAACTAAATAAGGACATGTCTACAATATTTTTAACTTAAAATTTTTTAAACCAAAATCCCGAGAAAAAAGATAATATTTCATTCCCAAACTGCCTTATTTTAGCTTTCCAAATTTTTTTTTTTTAAAAAAGAAAAAAATATAGTTTACAAATTCTCCGTCCTTGATTCAAGGAATAATCAACCATCAACTAATCCCAACCATTTAAATTTTTTACTTTTTAAATGTATATTTCACAAGATCTTCTACTCAAATATTTTAAATAAATATCTAAATATTTAAATCTTGTTATCATATTCAGATCACACAATAGTTAATCTCAGGCGTTTATTTTTTCATACTCCCACATCACCTTCTTTATAAGAATAATTTCTTTCATCTCCCTCCCAAATACAATTTTACGAATTATTTCATCTCACTCTCAAATACATATTTACGATTTCTTTCATCTCCCTCCTAACTACAATTTTACAATTTCTTTCATCTTCTTCCCAAATACAATTTCTTTTTCTATTGTTTACTGCAAGCTACGTAATATAGAACACGATGTGCGATTTCTTTTTCATTTCCAGATGCATTTTCGTTCTAGTGATCAATGCCAGAAGTCTGAAGGATTTGACGAAGTTGCGTTTTTTATCCCCACGTTGTGCACTCCTTTAGTCAATTTTTTGTTTGTGCCATTGATCTATATTTTGGAGTTCTTTTAGGGTAAAGTGGCTCATTCTGTCAATGGTACGTATTGGTATGTAATCGGAAACTTCTAGGGTAAAATTGTTCATTTTGTCAATGGTACGTATTGGTACGTAATCAGAAACAAAAAGGTTCTTAAACAGAAGATGCAATGACAGTAAATGACCACGAGACTTGTAACTGGTACGTTCATGCGTCTGTCTATAGGGGTAGCAACTTTTTGGTGGTCAGGAAGTTCATAGACTCCCACGCATGCCCCCATTGATGTTGTTCAAGATGACCACAAGCAGGCCACTCCCATAATAGTGTGTATCCACGCGGAATCTGCATTTCAGGCTAACAACAAGGTAAATGCACATTGGCTGATGTGATTGAGTACGAGTACGGACAATAGTATATAAATCCAGGTGCAGTCTCTAATCCTAATTTGCTGCATATATTATTCTATGTAGTCGTACAAAACGTTACACACAGCCAAAGGATGCAGTTGCCTCAGGTTAGTTTTTCTCCTTTTGATATATACAACGACCAATAGATTTTTGGTGGGGGTTTCGTATGTAGTGTTATGGATGTTTATATACACTAAAAAAATTTAATGTTGATTAAAAATTCAAATTTAAACTAGTATATTTCATCTTTATTTTCAATTTTTTTTGTTTAAACCATTTTTTGGAATTTTGTTTAGATTTGGTGAAATTCTACTTAGAAATATTTTATATTCAAATATGAGTAGATTTTTGTTTAGATTTGGTGAATTCTGTTGAGGATTTTTATTTAGATTTGGTGAAATTTTGTTTGAATGGTTGTTACAAAAAGTCAATATTTGGAATAATACATAAAAAAAATAAATGGATTTAAATTTCTGGTGTATAATTGTCCATTTTACATTTAATTATTTAAATTTTATTTTTTAAATTAAAGAGTGGACATTTATTTAAAGTCTAAAAAAGTGTAGACATTCCCTTGAAATAGTTTTTAATTTTCGATATTTACCTAGTTTTCTCTTTAAAAATCAATACTGCAAAAATAAGCCCAAAGTCCTTTTAAATAAGGGTATTAGTAGTATATAGCTAGTTTTTTAGAAATAAATCATGAGATGTCTCTAATTTTAAAGACTTTAAATTTGTGTCTATTTCGAATTTTGTGTAGGTGAGAGAAAATTCTCTTCCCCTAAATACCCTTTTGATATTGACTTAAAATCAATTTTATTATTAGAATTTAAAAAATAAAAGTATATATATATACTTCCACATTTTCAGGAGTAGGATTTGTTCCACACAACTAAATTCCACCAAATCTGATTGTTTTATTTTTTATTTTTATAAACAAACCAAATTCGATTATATATTCTAATTTTTGGTATTTGAAAAAAATATATAATCTCCAATCTTTGTAAATACAATATAACATATTACGTTTTAGGTATTTTAAAAAATAGTATAATCTCTACTTCTTTTAAATACAATATAATAGATTATGTTTTATTGTGAGATTACAAAAGATATCATAATTTAAAAATATATAACTTAACCACCCACCGAATTCCATCAATAAATTCTTTCACATTCCCAATTCGCTATGTCATAATTCTCAATAAGATTGTTGTTCATACACTGCAATGCGATCGTGTTCATCCTGCTTTTGCAATTCAACATTCACGGTAGGATTTCATCCATCAAAAGTTGCAACAACCTCCTCATCCAACAAGCTTACTAATCCAAATTTTATATCGATGATAATAAATTTTCTCTTTTTGTTTTCCATTCCACAACCCACATGTGTTTGTTCATTAAGATGGGTCTGTTAGTTTCAAAAACATTATTCTTCATCCATTTTGATTCTCTTTGTAAAGTCATTGAAGTAGTTTTGAGAAAGGATAAAAGTGCTTCTCTTCTATGCAAATATGGAAAAAGTTTCCCTAAATTTGAGTTTGTGCGGTTTTTTATTTTTGCATTGGTTGGGGTTGTTAATGACTCTACCAAAAAAGAAGAATTTGAGATTTTTTAGAGCAGGGTGACCTTTGAGTGAGATTTACCAATTGAGGTGGCACTAAAAGATTCAAAGATGAAGAGAGTCGAGCTACCAAAGTTTGAAGATGTAGGAAGCTGAACTGACTTAGTTTGAAGATGTAGAGAGTTGAACTGACACAGTATGAATATGTAGAGAGCTGAACTAACAGAGTATGAATATGTAGAGAGCTGAACTAACAGAGTTTGAAGATGTAGAGAGCCGAACTAATAGAGTTTGAATATGTAGAAAGCCGAAATAACAGAGTTTGAATATGTAGAGAGTCGATCTGCTATAATTTGAAGATGTAGAGATCCGAACGGTCACAGTTTGAAGATATAGAGAACCGAACTGTCACAGCCGAGCTGCTATCATTTGAAGATGTAGAGATCCGAACGATAACAGTTTGGAGATGTAGAGAGCCGAATTGCCACAATATGAAGATTAAGCACAAACCACTTCTCACACTACAAGTCGTTGATCAAAACATATAGAAGAAGTCCATGTTGTAGAGTTCCCTCATCAGCGAAGGTCTAGTCATGTATGAGTATGAGAATGAATGTAAGGTTAATGATGAAATTTTTAAAATTGTTTTTGTAAGGTTAATGCTGATATTTTAAAAAATGCATATTTTTAAAATTGTTTTTGTAAAGTTAACGATGATATTTTAAAAATTGTTGTTTATCCATAGATTTTTTACGTTTTGATTTGGCTGGTTTTGGTTTAGATTTTGTTTCTTTTTTTAGTTATAGTGAATTTAGAATTGAGAATATAATGAATTAATAAATAAATAATCTAATAAATTGAAAGGGTATAATGGTCAATTATAATATATTTAATTGATTAATTAATTCTAGATTTTTTTATTTAGACAATAATTTAAATCCTCTTAAAGCCTAGACATTCAATAGTTATTTTCTCTAAAAGTAGTTATTTCCCTAATTGACCCATTTTTAAAAGCTAAATGACATTTTAAATCACAATTTAATTGTGGGCTTTGGGCTATACTTTAAAAATGTCAAAGATGTGATGAATTGAATATTTAAAAATCATTGATTATGATTTTTAGGAAATAAATATTTAAAACTGTTTTAAGTAAGAGTCATATGGAGAATGTGTTATTTTATAATATAAGTTTTAATGATGAACTAATATCCTTTTAATTTTGGGTTGGGACGTTTTATGTTCTCAAAATTACGAGTTTAGGTTCCTAAGTTAATCATAGGTTGTTGATTATTATAGGCTCAAACTCGTAGCTCGAGCGAGAGTCTTAGCATGCGAATTGAGGAGTTTTGTATCTTCAAAGGTAAGGACTTTTACCTAGGGTTGCGTTGTCCTTAAATGCATTGTTTGCTTGATATTTGATTGATAATTTGCTAGATTATCTATAAGATGCATGGATTTAATCTTTGAGCTAAGTTTGACCTCGTTGACTTCTATGCTTGTTTTTTTGAGCTACTAATAGTTTGTTTATCATATTTTTTATACGAATATTCCTTGTGCTTGATACTGTTCAGTTGTATGGGATGCTGAGTAGTAAATAGGATGATTGTAACTTATAGGACCAGTTCCGTTTCCTATAGATTTTATTAGGAACAGTTGAGTTCCTAATCTTTAATAGGGTCAGTTGAGTTCCTACATTATTATAGGACCAGTAGCGTTCCTATAAGATTTATTAGAACCAGTTGAGTTCCTAATCTTCAATAGGGTCAGTTGAGTCCCTACATTATTATAGGACCAGATGAGTTCCTAATCTTTAATAGGGCCAGTTGAGTCCCAACATTATTATAAGACCAGTAGCGTTCCTATAAGATTTATAAGGACCAATTGAGTTCCTAATCTTAATAGAGCCAGTTGAGTCCCCACATTATTATAGAACCAGTAGCGTTCCTATAGGTTTTATTTTAGGGCCAGTTGCGTCCCTAACTAGCTAGAACCAGTAGAGTTACTTTTATAGGACCAATTGCGTTTTTCTATAAGGTATAGCAGGACCAGTTGTGTTCCTGTTAGTAATCACTTGGACCAGATGAGTTCCTTACATAAATAGGCCAGACAAGTACCTGAATAGGTGAAACCAGTTGTGTTTTCCCCTTTTAGCTGAGCCTAAAGGTTCTCAGCTTAGAGCTCTGAGTTTGAGCGTGTTGTAGATAATGGGAGCAGTTGTTGGTTAGGTGTTCAGCTGATGTATGCATTTTTTTACTCTAGGTGGGAGTTCTTACTGAGCAATTACCATTACTGACCCTTATCATTTTTTCCCCTCCAGGTGCTGAGGTATACCAGGACGGATGAGTTGGACGAGGCTGTTGGATCATGGGGGTCACGTGTCCTGTTATTTATTAACTGTCTTTCTATTCGGCATGAACTATTTCATAAATGTTTATTTCAATTCAGAAAGTTGTATTTATATTATGAATCACTCCTGGCCAGGAGAACGTTTTACTATTTTACCCATATTGAATATTCTGTTGGTTTTAATAAAAAACATGTTTTGATTTTAAATTATTTGAGACTTGTTGAGTTTTTAATCATGCATGCTTGTACTGTCCTACTAAAATAAGCTATTTTAGTTGGGTCTTTATAGTTGGTATTAGAGCTCAGAGTTATAGATTTTGTAGACTAACTTACTAAGTAAGTCGTTGTGTCACCATAATCTTCAGCGCTCCACTCACAGCCAGGTATGTTGGGAATAAGGGTTTCTAGCATACATTTTCATTTTATAGCACTGCATATTATCTACTTGATGCCTTATGGTAGTCCTAGTTGTGGACTAAAGCCTTTTCTCGATTCAAGTGTATATCTTGAGCATTGTTGTTAGTCGAGATACCAGAGGACAGACTGATGAGTCTGTGGTTCTTGGAGCAAGTTTGTCAACTTCCGAAGTTGTGCCCGTGTTGTAATGTTAACAACACTTGTTGTACCAGCTGTTATTAAGGGACAACATACAAAGTTGTTAGTGTTGTTGTCATCAGAGGTTGTGACCTTGCTAGATCTACCTGTGGGAGGGGATGTAGCTTTGTTAGAAGCAGTATTTCAGGTTATGTTTGGTGGAATGCTTGTTTAGCACCAAGCTTTGGTATAGGCCTAGGATGAAACCTAGATTCGCGCAGTTTTCTTGGATGATTAAAATGACCAAGTCGTGAGTTTATCATGTTCTTCCAGTGATTGTGCATGTTGTACCTTACTTTGCACCTGTTCAGGTAGTGCAAGTGTTCTAGTTTGGTGGTAGAGTAGGATGGCTACAAGTGAAAAGATGTGCGAGAAGTCGCAGAGAGTTTCATCCCACAAAGTATACCCAAAGAGTTAAGCAAAAGAGAAAGTTATAGGTGGTAGTGTCTTTGCGGCACGTTTGGTGCTCGCAAGTTGCATGTTTCTATTGTGGCTAGGTCGACCATCTTGCAAGCGATGCAGTCAGATACCTACTATGATGGTTCAATTTCCAGTTGTTGCATAGACAAACGTAATGGACACGACAGTTTGTAGTACGTACATGTTAATGGCTTGATTTTTTTTGTGGATTTTGGCTTGTTGTAAAACAAGCTCATATAGAGCTAAGACTTGTCAGGTTCCATTTGTTTGTTGTTACTCCGTCAAGAGTTAGATGTCTGTCTCTCTAGGACCGATAGCTTAGACTTGGATCTCAATTGAAAGATTAGTTGTTGTACTCGCATGCATTCTTGTGAATAGCTTGTTCTTTAGTTTTGAGTTGTTACTAAGAACCACACCAGTATTGATTGTGGTTGGTGGGAGATTGTGCTCAGATCTTCTTGAAAATCAAGGTTCCAGTTCAAGGTTACTACTTTAGAGAGTGCCCTCAGTTTGAGATCATAAAGGAAGTGTGCTCGTTGTTGCATTGCATGTTTGCAAACAAGAGTTGTTCTTTTGGATCTTAAAATTGGAAAGTAAGAATTCTTGTTTCTTGATGGTCCTGAGCAAAGAGTGGTTGTCAAGAAACCACGCAGACATTGAATGTTTTTGTTAGGTGTGTTGTTGAGATCCTCTATCCTTGGTAAGCATACGATGTGGTTAATGCTTTGAGTGAGGACGACACATTTTGTAGCATTTTTGGTCTCACAGTCCTTATTGCGTAGAAAGTTGGAACAAATCAGTGCATTTGTGATGTTAAAACATATTATTTCTTGTTTGCTCAGTTGGTTGTTAGATCGTCTTTATGATAGTGTGTGTTTGAGGGTCATTGGTAGGACCCTAAGCTCGTGGAGATCCTTGTCAGAGCTTGGTCAAACCTGAGTAGTGAGCTCCCAGTTATTTGTTAGATCCTTGTTGGCTGTAAGGGACCGACCCGAATGGGGCACTAAATGGGCCCTTACCCCAATGCATGCATTCAAAGTAAAGGACATTAATCAGACATGATTTCGGATTCCAATTAAAACAAAAACATTCAAAATAACCCCTTTAAAAACTAGACAATTTCCTGGAACTCGTCCTGTTTCCAAGCACTGCTCCAAGATAAATACATTTCCAAAGTTTACTCTGATCAGAGATTTACTAAAACCATTTCAAACCTGTTCAGATACAAAATGCTGGAATCCACAAATATTTACAAAACATCCTAGGGCTCCGTGCCCGGCTACATGCATTCAGGGGAAAACAAAACATAAAGAGTCATAATACAAAATCAGAGTTGGAAGACTGGGCCCCATGATCACAGCTTCTCCTTCAGGCATCCTGTCGCGCACCACGATTACCTGTGGAAAACCACAGAATAAGGGTGAGTAACGAATTACTCAAGAAGAATCCCCAACCGGGTACAATACGATATACATGGTCATCTCGATGAGCATATGCAAGCTATGAATATAAACACGAATAGAGCACATAGCTTAGCCCACACTTGGGCCTCGGATGCCAATTTAAGGTCTTAGTCCGGAATAATATCACCACACATCCACTACACAAATCGCCTATACGAGAAACAAGTCCCGCCTCGGCCCGCTTCATCGTCGTCGACGAAAGGTACACCGCCCAAGATCCCGATGAGCTCTCCGTCGGCGTCAGAATGAGCGTAAGCATGTACCGCGTGCTACTACAGACTATGGGGTGCCGGGTCTAGAGGCAAGCCGCCCATGTCCAATCCACCACGCCTAACTAAATCTTTGGATCGGTGTCACCGACATAGGGGTGTGAGACTCGACACGTAAACTATGTCGGCTGTACCATCGCACTGGGGGCCAAGGAAACGGGTCGTGGTAGGCTTACACCAGGAAGCCGTCCTTGCCTTAACAGGTGGCAATCAGGGGCTACTGCCAAACATGCTGAGGACATGCCGGCTGCCGGGGACGAGGCAATGCCAAGTCATCATCCCGACCGTTGGGGCATTTAACGATCCCACCCTCACCCAAGATTGCGGGGCCTCACCGGAGGGTTAGCTAATCCCTCACGGGGTCCAGGGACGGAATGACTTGCTCGACGTCCCTGCCATGGATGCAAGGTACTTTATGCATCAGGCCCGGATGATGCTATCTACCTGCAACTCTAACCTGCCCTAGCAATCAGCAAACAAATCCATAAAATCCAATACGTGCTCAATAAGAATACAACGAGCCTAGCATGATACTACGAAGCAAGGAACAGATACGAGCATGCTAGAAAGGAACAACCTAACATGGATTAACATGAGAATTAAATAAGGAAATCATGCTAATCGGGAATTCAGAATAGAATACCTAGCTACACATGTCAATAAACACAAACAAGCAGTCAATCAGCAATCACATATAATATCGCAGGGTCCACACAACTCCGGTAAGAAATCCTTACCTTGGTCGGGGACGATTTGACATGAAATCCTAAATTGCGAACAAACCCGAACTAGCTATCGAGAACCTATCAATCACAACACAATTACACACAAAATTCTAAATTAAATTAAATATAATAAAATAAAATAAATAGGCTCGGCTCGGCTCTCACTCGGCTCGGCGCGGCTCGGCTCGGCTTGACGGCTCGGGTCGGCAGCAGGACACGCGACACGGCGCTGGGGCGCGGCTTGGCGACACGGCTCGACGGCACGGCTCGGTGACAGGCGCACGGACACGGCGCTGAGGCTACTTCTGCGCGCGAGCGATGCAGAGGCGCGAGGGCGCGCGCGCGGTGTGCGGCGAGGCTCGGCGGCACTGCGCAGCGACAGAGCACGAAAATAGGGGCGATGGAGAAAACCCAAAATCGAGCGATCCACGGGGATTCGACGAGCGATTCTTTGATGGTGAACTCCCCTACACTAGCTGCACACAAACCATCCGAGAATTCACTTCACCACTAGCGGGAAACGGCCGGGAAGCGAGGCTAGGATCGAAGAAGAGAAGAAGAAAGGAAGAAAAACTTACCTTCAGCCCGGAAAAGGATCGACCTTTGAGCTGGGGAAGACAACCACGATCGAATCGGAGCTGGAGAAGGAAGAAATCGCCGGAAATCGCCTGTCGGTCGAAGGAGAAACGAAGAAGAATCGCGAGGAAGAAGAAGCTTCGGGCGAGCTCTGCTTTTATACCAACCGCCTTCGAAAACAAGGATATAGCGATGCTGGCGCGTTTAGAAGTACAAAAACGCCCAGTGGCTCGCTGGCAGCGCCCCCTGCCTAGCATGCGACATGTCTCTAGCTCGAATCTCACTCGACGCGCTATTTGATTCCCTATTTATTTTTACCTTTTCCCAAGCCCAAATGTTTTCATCAAAATTCCCAATCCTATTCAAATCGACTCATAATTTTTCCGGCAATTAACAATTACATAACCGGCCCTGTCGGCCCGACCCAAAATTACCAAAATGCCCCTGGGCCTCCCGGGAAGACCGGGATGAAATTTCCGGGCCGTTACAATATTCCCCCCTTATAAGACTTTCATCCTCGAAAGTCACTTAAGATTGGAACAGCTCGGGATACTGCAATCTCATCTCATCCTCCCGCTCCCAAGTGGCTTCCTCTGAACTCTGACCCCTCCACTGAACTTTTACCAACCGGATTTCACGATTACGCAGTGTCTTTGTCTCGAAAGCAAGAATCCCCACTGGCTTCTCCTCGAAGCTCAAATCCTCATTCAGCTGCAAAGGCTCAAAATCAACAATGTGCGACGGATCCGGCACGTACTGCCTCAACATCGAAACATGAAAAACACTGTGCACTACCGACAATGACGGAGGCAAGGCTAATCGATAAGCAACCTTGCCGATCCTCTCCAGAATCTCAAACGGACCAACAAAACGGGGACTCAGCTTCCCACGCTTGCCAAACCTCAAAACACCTCGCATCGGTGCGACCTTTAGGAATACATGTTGGCCAACCTCAAAATCCAAATCCGACGCCAACATCGGCATAACTCTTCATGCGCTCTGAAATTTTGTCAACATACGAGCTCTAATCGTCTGCACGGCACCATTGGTCAACTGCAGCAACTCGGGACCCAAAACTTGCCTATCACCAACCTCTTCCTAGAACACAGGAGATCGGCAACGCTTACCATACAAAGCCTCGAATGGAGCCATCTGAATCGTCGACTGATAACTGTTGTTATATGCAAACTCCATCGATATATGAATCTCGGTCCCAATCGCCGGGAAATCCAACACACAAGCCCTCAACATATCTTCGAGAATCGTTCACCCTCTCGGCCCGCCATCGATGCGAGGGTGAAAAGTCAGGTTTGAATCGCACTCGGTGCCTAAACCCTTCGAGCGCTCTCGAGAAACGAGAAGTGAACCTCGATTCACGGTCAGATACGATCCTCACAGGCACACCGTGATAACGAATGATCTGCTCCAAAAACAACTGCGCCCACTGTTCCACGGTATAAGTGTCTCTACCGGAATGAAGTGTGCGCTCTTAGTCAATCGATCGACTATCACCCAAATCGAGAAGAACTTCCTCGAGTCCTCGGCAAGCCGTAAATAAAGTCCATGGAGATCTCTTCCCACTTCCATCGAGGTACACTCGGGCCGGGCAGCAACAAACCGGTGGGTCTCTCGCTGGTGCCTTCACTTGGCGACAAGTGAGACATCGATCGACAAACTCCGCCACATCTCTTTTCATACCCATCCACCAGAATGTCTGCTTAAGATCCTGATACATCTTGGTACCCCCGGGGTGCCAAGCAAACGGAGAACTGTGGGCCTCTGAGAGCAACTCTGTTGGCAATCCTGCGACATCCGGAACACACAACCGCCCTCAGACGTCATTTCACCGTCGGTGAATACACAAAATCAAAATCTCCATCAAGACTAACTCACAAATAATCTTTTAAGTGCGGGGTCACTCACCGACTATCAATAATCCATTTGTAATAATCGATGGTCGGATCATCAAATCGAGCTACTCGCAAAGAACTTCACCCAACAACACTGCAATCTCGGCCGCTCGAACTCTCTCTCTGTAATCTAGGCCGGGAACTCAACAACACCGCGAGTCGCGACGTCTTCCTACTCGAGCATCGGCTACAACATTGGCTTTACCGGATGGTACAGAATCTCGCATCATAATCTTTCACTAACTCTAACCATCTCCTCGCCTCATATTCGATCCTTCGAGTAAACAGATACTTGAGGCTCGTGATCGGTAAACATCCGATCCGCTCACCATACGGTAATGCCTCCAAATCTTCGGTTTAAACACCACTGCCGCCAACTCCATATCATGAGTCGGATAGTTACGATCATATGGCTTGATTGGCTGACGGAAAGCGTAAGCAATGACCTTCCGTGCTACATCAACACACGACCCAACCCGAACTTGGAAGCATCAGTAAACCACGAAACCACACCTGTCCCCTCCGGATCGGCCAACATCAGTGCCAAGTCAAATCTGCGCTTGAGCTCGCAAAGCTCTCATCACACCTACCGTCCCAAACAAACTCGACACCCTTCCTCGTCAGACGAGTGAGGGGCGAGGCTATGGCGGAAAAGTCCTTAAACCGACGGTAGTAACCTGCCAAACCTAGGAAGTTGCGTATCTCGGTAACTGAAGTCGGCTTGGCCCACGAACTCACGGCCTCAATCTTTGCAGGATCCACAGCTATACCATCTCTCGAGACTACATGACCTAGGAAGGCCACTTGTTCCAACCATAACTCACATTTGGAAAACTTCGCATAAAGCTGGTTTTCCCTCAAGGCTGCCAACACTTTCCTCAAATGCTCTGCATGATCCTCCCTGGTCCTTGAATAGATCAGAATATCGTCAATGAACACGATGACGAAGCTGTCCAAAAATGCTTTGAACACCCTATCCATCATGTCCATGAACGCTGCTGGTGCATTAGTCAATCCAAACGAATGTCGGCGTCCCTAATCCGAAACTGATGATACCCGGATCTCAAATCTATCTTGGAGAACATGGAAGCTCCCTGAAGTTGATCGAACAAATCATCGATACAGGGCAACGGATACTTATTCTTCACTGTCACCTTATTAAGCTCACGATAGTCAATGCATAGGCGCATCGAACCATCCTTTTTCTTCACAAACAACACTGGCGCTCCCCACGGGGACACACTCGGACGGATGAACCCTTGATCTAACATCTCCTGCAACTGAACCTTCAGTTCCTTTAACTCGGCTGGCGCCATACGATACGGAGCCTTCGAGATAGGGAGGGTCCCTGGCTCGAGCTCAATTATGAAGTCAACCTCTCTCTTCGGGGGCAACCTCGGTAACTCCTCAGGAAACACATCAGCAAACTCCCGCACAACCGGCACTTGATCAATAGTCAGTGAGGGACGGCTCTCTCCGGACAATTTGGCTAGGTAGCCCCAAGCTCCATGAGCTAGCAAACGACGAGCTTTCACAGCTGACACCATCGGCGAGCAAACTCCACCCCGAACTCCACGAAACTTGAAGTCGGGCCGACCCGGCGGCTTTGAACACTACTTCCTTCCGGTGGCGGTCAATCAATGCGTGGTTAGCGGCTAACCACTCCATACCGAGAATCACATCGAAACCACTCATGGGTAGAACTATGAGCGTAGCTACCAAAACTCTCTCCTGATATCTCGATCCGGCCATCCTTAATCTTATCTTTTGCTAACATATTAAC
This sequence comes from Sicyos edulis, assembly GCA_036507275.1. Taxonomy (NCBI): domain Eukaryota; kingdom Viridiplantae; phylum Streptophyta; class Magnoliopsida; order Cucurbitales; family Cucurbitaceae; genus Sicyos; species Sicyos edulis. The sequence goes on along the minus strand of CM071846.1, from coordinate 57,312,401 downwards.
TCCCAAGGAGTTGCAACAGATAATTCAAAACCTAGAGGCTCTAATCTCAACCTAGCATGCTCAAAAAACAATACAGATACAAACGAGTGCGTAGAACTGCGAGTCAAACAAGACAAATGCACAATGATCCTAAACAAGAAGCGTGCACGCCATCTGCGGCATCTCGCACGCTCGGCCTCTGACGGTTCGTAGCGAACACGAGCGACACCTGCTTCTTGCCGCACACAGCCGAATCGCCATAGCCGGGCCGATCACGCGAAAACGGATCACATGCCCCTCTTTTCCACATCGAAAACATCGCCTAGGCCCGGTCTGACAAGCTCCGAAGTGGGCTCTTCCACAAGTGGCACAGGTGGGAATCTGCCTAGGACCGCCCTGCTGGCGAGGCTGGAACTGGGCCGGTATCCTCACGCCGGTCCTGGTTCGAATCGCCCTTGGCGACGCCGCCGCCTCCTCTGTACACTCAAACCTCCTCTTCTGTCCCACTACAGCCGGGATAGGACGCTGCACCGGAGCGGCGACAGTCCGCTCAACAGGATACTTTCCATTGTAAATAGTGGTCAGCTGAACAGCTCTAGCATAAGTGTCAGGGGCCTGTGCCCTGACATCCTGAGACACACCCTGCCTCAGACCAGAAATGAACTTCCGAATTTTCAACTCAGGGGTTGCTATCTGTAACGACCCAGGTTTTACTTCCCGGTCTTCCAGGTATGCCCTAGGGGTAATTTGGTAATTTGGTCGGGCCGTCAGGGTCGTTTGTGTCTTTTCCAGCTACTAAAATTATTGGATGGTTTTTGTAGGTTTTTGGAGGGGTTTGTGGTTTGATTTGAGCAAGGTTGGTTGCAAAAGTAAAAATAAAGGAAATTGTGCTGCAGCCGGGGTTTGAACTCGGGTCTCCTGGGAAGCTTGTAGAGAGGTGTGCCAAATGAGCCATTAGGTGCTCTTGTTGCTCTTTCTGCATCACATCTTAGTTAACCTTGGATTTTGGAGTTTTGGTGCATTTGGTTAAATGAAATAGAAATAGGTTATTTCATCTCCTTCTCCAAAACATCTCTTGGCCGCCCAAGCTCTCCATCTCCATAGCCTTGCCGAGTTCTTCATCCTTGCATCTCCTTGGGTTCGATCATCATCATTCCGGGTAAGTCTTCGTCTTCTTCATCTTCTCATTTGGGTGTTTGTTGGCCGAATGTAAGAAAAAGGGGTTGTGTGTGTGTGTGTGTTGTGCGGCCACCGAGAGGAGCGACCATCAACCCGACCAGCTTCACCGCGCCGCTCAGATCGGTCGAGCCAGCCTGTCGCAGACGCCCGGATCGGCCGAGCCGACCACTGCCGCGACGCCCGGATCGGTCGAGCGCCTGCCGCGACGCCCGCACTGTTCCGCAGCGGCCTCGCCGCCGTCGCCAGCGGCAGAGCCTCGCCGTTCGCCAAGCGGCGAAGAATCGCCCGATCGCTCGCACGCCGCTCGCCGTGTCCGCTTGCCGCTTGCCGCTTCGCCGCGCGCGCCGCGCTCGGAACATTCGCCGCGCGCGCGTCGTCCTGCGAGTTGCTCGCCCGCGCGCTCGCCAGACGCGCCCGCTTGCCCGCGCGCCCACCGTCGAGCGCTCGCCCGCGCGCGTGTCGTCGCTGCTGCCGTGCCGTGCCAGCGCGGCGGCCAGTACAGTGTCCGTGCCGTGCCAGCAAGCAACCAGCGCGTGTCCTCTGCCGTGCAAGCCAGACGCCAGCGCCCGGCCTTGCCGAGCTAGCTTGCGTGCCCCCAAGCTCGTGTCGTCGCGCGCGTGAGTTCCCTTTGAGCCGAGCTTGCTGCTCTATTGTTGTTTAGATATTTTAGATAATCGATTATTGTTGGTTTGCTAGGTTCCCGCTCGCTAGCTCGGGATTGTTCCATGACTTAGGATTTGTGTGTAAAGTCTTCCGACCAAGGTAAGGATTTCTTCACCGGTTGTGTGGACTCTCTGCGGTATATTTGTGATTGTTGTTTTGTATGCCTGTGTATGATTACTAGCATGTTTATCTCTAGGTGCTCTGTCAATTCTGATGGCATGATCTCTTGTATTGTTTCTCATGTTAGCCCATGCTAGGTTGTTCTGTTCTAGCATGTTCGATATCTGTTCTTGCTTCGTAGTATCATGCTAGGTTCTTTGTATCCGATGAGCACGTCTTCGGATCGCATTGATTGAATCGTTATTATTGTTAAGGTTTAGAATTCGTAGATAGCATCATCCGGGCCCGATGCATAAAGTATCTTGCATCTATGGCAAGGACGATTGAGACAGTTCTCCGTCCTTGGACCCCGTGAGGGGATTAGCTATCCCAACCCGGTAGGCCCCGCAATCTTGGGTGAGGGTGGTAGTCTAAGCGATGCCCCAATGGTCGGGATGATGACTTGGCAATGCCTAGTCCCCTGCGGCCGCACGTCCTCGGCGTGTTCGGCGGTGCCCCTTGATTGCCACCGATAAGGTAAGGACGGCTTCTGGTGTAAGCCTACCATGACCCGTTCCTTAGCCTCAAAGTGCGGTGTACAGGTGACATAGTTCACGTGTCCGTGTCTCACACCCCTATGTCGCTGACACCGATCCGGAGATTTAGTTAGGCGTGGTATCCGGATATGGGCGGCTTGCCACTGGACCCGGCACCCCCATAGTCCGTAGAAGCACGCGGTGCATCCTTACGCTCATTACAAATACGATCGAGAGCTCCTCGGGATCTTGAGCGATGCACCTTTCGTATCGGCGATGAGAGAGACAGCCGAGGCCGGACTTGTTCCCCGTATAGTGCGTTTAGTGTGTTGTGGTATTTCCGGACTAAGACCACGAGATGGCATCCGAGGTCCAAGTGTGGACTTAGCTATGTGCTCCGCTCTGTGTTTGTACCCATAGCTTGCATACATTCTTCTAGATGATCATGTATATCGTATTGTACCCCTGGTTGGGGATTCTTCTTTGGGTAATTCGTTACTCACCCTTATTCGTGGTTTTCCACAGTAATCAAGGCGGGAGACAGGATGGTGAAGGAGGAGCTATGATCATGGAACTCGCTTTGTCATCTCTCGATTGTTTTATTTTAATTATCATGACTCTTCACTTTTATTTATTTCCCCTGAATGCATGTAGACGGCACAGAGCCCTGGATGTTTTTTCTTACGTTTTATGGATTCCAAAGATATTGGTACTTGTGGATTGTTTTAATGGTTTAAATAAATCTCCGATCGAGTGTGTTTTTAGAAATGTATGTTTTGGTTGTTGAATGTTTCTGTTTTTACTTGGAATCCGAAATGTACTTTTCTTAATGTCTTTATTTTCACTACATGCATTGGGGTAAAGGCCCATTTAGAGCCCTTTTGGGTCGGGTGTTTACTGATTGGTATCGAGCTCGAGTCATAGATTCTGTAGGATCGACCTTTTGTTGTAGGTCGTTTTCCATGATCATCGGCACTCAAGCGATCATCAGTACGCCTAGATTTATTGTTTTAGAAAGGAAAGGGGTTAAGAATTTACAATACCTATCATCTAGTGTATGCCTTGTTTAGTGTTGTGGAATGGTGACAGCGTGTTTTGATTCGTTGTTGGTTTGGATGTAGATCGCCAAAGATGCTACCACCCGCATCGAGAGGAGGTTCGAGAGCGGTCGAGGTATCGTGGATCGGATCGATCATCGCAGGACATCGTCCCAAGCCGACATCGATGGCATTCCACCAGCGGCTCCTCCTCTGTTACGCCTAGAGCGGCGCGAGGCGACCGAAGCGCGTGAGATCGCTCCTGGAGCAGAGTTTGCCGAGTCTATGAGGGCTTTTATGGTCGGCATGTTGAGTGACCAGAGGGCGAGACCTGTGCCTTGTTGGCGCCTTGCAATGAAGAGTCCCGAGCCCAGATCGAGCGGTGACTCGATTGGTTCAAAGTGAGCTCGGTAGCACCTCCAGCTCCACAGAGCAAGTAGCCCAGAGGCGGATATGGCGGAGGTGCCGAGGAATTGGGTAGGTGGTCAAGGATTTTGTGAAGTGGAAGCTTTGAGAAGTTTGATGCCACCGGTGATGCGTTATCGGCGGCCAGTGGATTGCCCATTTGGAGTACACCTTCCCGATCATGGTGTGCCCCGATATTCGAGAGGCCGAGATGTGCGGCTCATGTGCTAGGAGGCACAAATGAGATGGTGGTGGGAGTCCACCTTGAGCGAGAGACCACCGGGTCTCCACCCGCTACTTGGGAGTTCTTCAAGGCCGAGTTCAAGGTAAAGTTCATCGATGATGAGGCTCGGGAGAAGATGGTGGAGCTCTTCCGAACTCAAGCGGTTACGATTCCATTGAGGAATATGAGCGCAAGTTCTCGAGTATGGATATTTTGCTCCTCGCTTGATTGCCACCCCGTGAGTCAAGATTCGGAAGTTCATATCCGGATTGAGGCGGTGTTTCCCGAGATGTCGGGGCTCGGGCCCCCGACACTTATGCTAGGGTGTCCCGATTAGCCACGATCTATAATGGGAAGTATCTGTGAGCGGTTTGTTGCCGCTCTGCTCGGGCCGTCCCGTCCCAGCAAGTATGGGGCGAAGAGAAAGTTTGACTTTCGGGGTGGCGCCAGCGTCGCCAAGGGCGATTCAAAGCGGGATCGGCGATAGGGCCCCGATCCGTTTTCACCTCGCCAGGCCAGGCGGTCCCAGCGAGTTCCTCGCTTGTGCTTCTTGCGGGAGGACCCACACCGGAGCTTGCGATGCACAGGGCCCGAGTGTGTTTTCGTTGTGGTAAAGAGGACATATGATCCGTTTCTTCCCTCGGCCAGGCTATGGCGGCTCGGCCAGCGCAGCAGCAGGTCGAGTGTTTGCTACGACCGTCGTCGAGGCCGAGCGTCACGGATGCGCCGCCGTGGCGTACGCTTTCTTGTTTTAGATCATCTGCGCATTTGTCTTGTTTGATTCTCGGTTCTACGCATTCATTTGTATCTGTGTTGTTTCTTGAGCATGCTAAGTTGAGACTAGAGCCTCTAGGTTTTGAGTTATCTGTTGCAACTCCTTCGGAGTTAGTATGTTAGCTAGAGATAAGATTAAGGATGGCCGGATCGAGATATCCGGAGAGTTGCTATTGGCTACGCTCATAGTTACGCCTATGAGCGGTTTTGATGTGATTCTTGGTATGGAGTGGTTAGTCGCTAACCACGCGTTGATTGACCGCCACCGAAAGAAGTAGTGTTCGGGCCGCCAGTGTCGGCCTAGCTTTAAGTTTCGTGGAGTCCGGGGTGGAGTTTGCCCGCCGATGGTGTCACCGTGAAAGCTCGTCGTTTGCTAGCTCATGGAGCTTGGGGCCATCTAGCCAAGCCACTGCGGGAAGAGCGCCCCTCGTTGTCTGCTGATCAGTGCACGGTCGTCGTGCGAGGAGTTTGCGGACGTGTTTCTGAGGAGTTACTGGGGTTGCCCCGAAGAGAGAGGTTGACTTCATTATTGAGCTCGAGCCGTGGACCCTCCCTATCTCGAAGGCTCCGTGTCGCATGGCGCCACGAGTTAAAGGAATCAAGATTCGATTGCGGGAGATGTTAGACCGAGGGTTCATCCGTCAAGTGTGTCCCCGTGGGGAGCACGATCTGTTTGTGAAAAAGAAGGATGGTTCTATGCGCTTATGTATTGATTACCGCGAGCTTAATAAGGTGACGATGAAGAATAAGTATCCGTTGCCCCGTATCGATGATTTGTTCGATCGGCCGGAGAGCTTCGGTGTTCTCAAGATAGATCGAGAGATCCGGTTACCATCGATTGCGGATCGGGGATGCCGACATTCCTAAGATGACTTTCTGTCCGATATGGTCACTATGAGTTTGTGGTTATGTCGTTTGGATTGACCAATGCCCCACCAAGCGTTCATGGACATGATGGATAGGGTGTTCAAATCATTTTTGGACAAACTTCGTCATCGTGTTCATTGACGATATTCTCGATTTATTCGAGGTCTAAAGAAGACCATGCGAGCATTTGAGGCGAGTATTGGCGGCTTTGAGGAAAAACCACTTTATGCGAAGTTTTCCAAATGTGATTCTGGTTGGAGCGGTGGCCTTCCTAGGCCACGTGGTTTCGAGAGATGGTATAGCCGTGGACCCCGCGAAGATTGAGGCCGTGAGTTCATGGGCCAAGCCGACTTCGATTTGCGAGATTCGCGACTTTACTGGTTTGGCGAGTTACTACCGTCGGTTCGTCAAGACTTTTCGCTTTAGCCTCGCCCCTCACTCGTCGACGAGGAAGGGTGTCGAGTTTGTTTGGGACAAAGAGTGTGATGAGAGCTTTGCGAGGCTCAAGCGTAGTTTGACTTCACGACTGTTGGCGATCCCGGAGGGGGACAGTGGTTTCGTGGTCTCTGATGATGCTTCCAAGTTTGGATTAGGTTGTGTGTTGATGCAAAGACGGGAAGGTCATTGCCTATGCTTCCCGTCACCAAGCCGTATGAGCGAGAACTACCCGACTCATGATATGGAGTTGGCGGCAGTGGTGTTTGCACCAAGAAGATTTGGAGGCATTACAGTATGGTGAGCGGATTCGGATGTTTACCGATCACGAGCCTCAAGTATCTGTTTACTCGAAAGGAGTTGAATATGAGGCGAGAGGAGATGGTTAGAGTTGGTAAAGGACTATGATCTGCGAGATTTTGTACCATCCGGTAAAGCCAATGTAGTGGCCGATGCTTTGAGCGAAAAGACGTCGCACTCTGCGGCGTTGTTGAGTTCCCACCAGGTTTGCGAGAGAGAGTTCGAGCGGGCCGAGGTTGCGATGTTGTTGGGAGAGGTTACCGCTGAGGTAGCTCGATTGACTGCTCATTGCCGTCGATTAGGCGTGGATTATAGACGGCCAGATTAGGTGACCCCGCACTTAAGAGATTGGTTGATAGAGTTAGTCTTGACGGTGACTTTGACTTTGTATATTCACGAGACGATGGGTTGACTTATAGAGGCGGTTGTGTGTTCCTGACATTGCGGGTTTGCGGCCGAGTTGCTCTCGGAGGCCCACTGTTCCCCTTTTGCTTGGCACCCAGGGTACCAAGATGTATCAGACCTTAAGCGGCACTTTCTGTGGATGGGAATGAAGAGAGATGTGGCGAGTTTGTCACCCGGTGTCTCACTTGTCGCCAAGTGAAGGCACCCAGCAGAGGCCACCGGTTTGTTGCAAACACCAGAGTGTACCCAGTGGAAATGGGAAGAGATCTCTATGGACTTTATCTCTGGTTTGCCAAGGACTCAGGAAGTTCTCTCAGATTTGGGTGATTGTCGACCGTTTGACCAAGAGCGCACACTTCATTCCCTGTAGAGACACTTATACCGTGGAACGATGGCGCGCTGCTTTTGGAGGCGAGATCATCCGTTATCATGGTGTACCGGTGAGGATTGTGTCCGATCGTGACTCGCGGTTCACTTCTCGTTTCGAGAGCGCGCTCGAGAAGGGTTTGGGCACACGAGTGCGATTTAAAGCCATGACTTTTCACCCTCGCAGACGGATGGTCGGTGAGAGAGTGAATCAATTCTCGAGGATATGTTGAGGGCTTGTGTGTTGGATTTCCCGCGATTGGGACCATATCTGTACTTGATGGAGTTTGCCTATAACAACGATTACGATCGGCGATTGATCTGGCTCCATTCGAGGCATTGTATGGTAAGCGTTATCGGTCCCCCGTGTTCAGGAAGAGGTTGGTGATAGACAGAGTTTTGGGTCCCGAGTTACTGCGATTGACCAATGGTGCGGTCACGAGAAGATTAGAGCTCGTATGTTGACACTCGGAGCGAGCGGCGAGAGAGTTACGCCGATGTTCGGCGCGCCGAGATTTGAGTTTTGAGGTTGGTCGGCATGTGTTCCTTAAGGTTGCTCCGATGCGAGGTGTTACGAGGTTTGGTAAGCGTGGGAAGTTGAGTCCCCGTTTTGTTGGTCCATTCGAGATCCTAGAGAGGATTGGCGAGTTGCTTACCGGTTAGCCCTACCTCCATCACTATCGGCGGCATAGTGTTTTTCATGTATCGATGTTGAGGCGGTATGTGCCGGACCGTCGCACATTGTGGACTTTGAGCCTTTGCACCGAATGAGGATTTGAACTTCGAGGAAAAGCCGGTGAGAATCCTTGCCTTTGAGACCAAGGCGTTGCGTAATCGCGAGATTCGTTTAGTAAAGGTTCGATGGAAGAGTCGGGGTTCGAGGAAGCCACTTGGGAGCGGGAAGACGAGATGAGGTTGCATTACCCGAGTAAATTTTGTCTTAAGGACTTTCGAGGACGAAAGTCATAAAAAGGAGGAATATTGTAACGACCAGGTTTTACTTCCCGGTCTTCCGTATGCCCTAGGGGTAATTTGGTAATTTGGTCGGGCCGTCGTCGTTTGTGTCTTTCCACTACTAAAATTATTGGATGGTTTTTGTAGGTTTTGGAGGGGTTTGTGGTTTGATTTGAGCAAGGTTGGTTGCAAAAGTAAAAATAAAGGAAATTGTCTTTGCCTGTGGGTTTGAACTCGGGTCTCCTGGGAAGCTTGTAGAGAGGTGTGCCAAATGAGCCAGTAGGTGCTCTTGTTGCTCTTTCTGCATCACATCTTAGTTAACCTTGGATTTTGGAGTTTTGGTGCATTTGGTTAAATGAAATAGAAATAGGTTATTTCATCTCCTTCTCCAAAACATCTCTTGGCCGCCCAAGCTCTCCATCTCCATAGCCTTGCCGAGTTCTTCATCCTTGCATCTCCTTGGGTTCGATCATCATCATTCCGGGTAAGTCTTCGTCTTCTTCATCTTCTCATTTGGGTGTTTGTTGGCGAATGTAAGAAAAAGGGGTTGTGTGTGTGTGTGTGTTGTGCGGCCACCGAGAGAGGAGCGACCATCAACCCGACCAGGCTTCAGACGCCCGGATCGGTCGAGCGGCCACATCGCCGACGCCCAGATCGGCCGAGCCAGCCTGTCGCCGCGCCCAGATCGGTCGAGCCAGCCCTGCCGCGCGCCGGACTGCTTGTTCAGCGGCCCGGCCTCGCCGTTCGCCCCAGCCCGGCCTCGCCGTTCGCCCAGCGCGATCGCCCGATCGCTTCGCACGCCCTCGCCGTGTCCGCTTGCCGAGCCGCTCGCCCGCGCGCCGCTCGAACATTCGCCGCGCGCGCGTCCTGCCGAAGTTGCTCGCCGCGCGCCTTCGCCCGAGCGCCCGCGCCGCGCGCGCGTCCGTCGAGCGCTGCGCGTAGCGCGTGTCCCCTGCTTGCCGTGCAGTAGCGCAGCCAGTAGCGTGTCCGTCTGCGTGCCGGTAGCGTGTCCTCGCTGCCGTGCCAGTAGCGTGTCCTGCCGTGCGTGCGGCCACACGGCCAGCGCCCACCCTTGCGAGCGACTTGCCGCTGACCCCAAGCTCGTGTCGTCGCGCGCGTGAGTTCCCCGAGCCGAGCTTGTCTGTTCTATTGTTGTTTAGATATTTTAGATACTCGATTATTGTTGGTTTGCTAGGTTCCCGCCGCTAGCTCGGGATTGTTCCGCGACTTAGGATTTGTGTGTAAAAGTCTTCCGACCAAGGTAAGGATTTCTTACAGGGGTTGTGTGGACCTCTGCGGTATATTTGTGATTGTTGTTTTGTATGCTGTGTATGATTACTAGCATGTTTATCTCTAGGTGCTCTGTTACAATTCCTCTGATGGCATGATCTCTTGTATTGTTTCTCATGTTAGCCCATGCTAGGTTGTTCTGTTCTAGCATGTTCGATATCTGTTCTTGCTTCGTAGTATCATGCTAGGTTCTTTGTATCCGATGAGCACGCATCTTTGGTGCATTGATTGAATCGTTATTATTGTTAAGGTTTAGAATTCGTGTAGATAGCATCATCCGGGCCCGATGCATAAAGTATCTTGCATCTATGGCAAGGACGATTGAGACAGTTCTCCGTCCTTGGACCGTGAGGATTAGCTATCCCAACCGGTAGGCCCCGCAATCTTGGGTGAGGGTGGTAGTCTAGCGATGCCCCAATGGTCGGGATGATGACTTGGCAATGCCTAGTCCGGCGGCAAGGCACGTCCTCGGCGTGTTCGGCAGAGAGCCCTGATTGCCACCGATAAGGTAAGGACGGCTTCTGGTGTAAGCCTACCATGACCCGTTCCTTAGCCTCAGGTGCGGTGGTACAGGCTGACATAGTTCACGTGTCCAGGTCTCACACCCCTATGTCAGTGACACCGATCCAGAGATTTAGTTAGGCGTGGTATCCGGATATGGGCGCTTTGCCACTAGACCCGGCACCCCCCCATAGTCTGTAGAAGCACGCGGTGCATCCTTACGCTCATTCTGGCAACGCCGATCGGAGAGCTCCTCGGGATCTTGAGCGAGTGCACCTTTTACGTATCGGCGATGACAGCGGTGGCCGGACTTGTTCCCGTATAGTGCGTTTAGTGTGTTGTGGTATTTCCGGACTAAGACCACGAGATGGCATCCGAGGTCCAAGTGTGGACTTAGCTATGTGCTCCGCTCTGTGTTTGTACCCATAGCTTGCATACATTCTTCTAGATGATCATGTATATCGTATTGTACCCCGGTTGGGGATTCTTCTTTGGGTAATTCGTTACTCACCCTTATTCTCGTGGTTTTCCACGGTAATCAAGGCGGGAGACAGGATGGTCAAGGAGGAGCTATGATCATGGAACTCTCATCATCTCGATTGTTTTATTTTAATTATCATGACTCTTCACTTTTATTTATTTCCCTGAATGCATGTAGACGGGCACAGAGCCCTGGGATGTTTTTCTTACGTTTTATGGATTCCAAAGATATTGGTACTTGTGGATTGTTTTAATGGTTTAAATAAATCTCTGATCGATCAGTGTGTTTTTAGAAATGTATGTTTTGGTTGTTGAATGTTTCTGCTTTTACTTGGAATCCGAAATGTACTTTTCTTAATGTCTTTTATTTTCACTACATGCATTGGGGTAAAGGCCCATTTAGAGCCCTTTTGGGTGGGTGTTTAACACTATAACCTGCGGAGCAAAATAACCATACTCCGAAAACTTCCTCTCGTACTCCTCTATAGAATCAGAACCCTGCTGCAGATTCTGGAAAAGCGCTACCATCTTCTCTTGAGCCTCATCACTAATGTACTTGGCTTTAAATTCTGTCTTGAAGAACTCCCGGTGTGCGTGGAGACCCAACTGGTCTCTCACTCTGGGGTGGACTCCCACCACCATCTAGCTACGCCCCAACACACATGGGCGTGCACACCTCGGCCTCTGAACATCGGGGCACACCATAATCAGGAAGGTGTACTCCAAATGGGCAATCCATCTAGCTGCTGCTAAAGCATCACCTGTGGCATCAAACTTATCAGGGTTCCATTTCACGAAATCCTTCAACCATTTACCAAGCTCATCGGCACCCTCTGCCACCTCTGCCACAAGGGTTGCTGACTCCTGCGGAGCTGGGGGTGCTGATGCGCCCTGCTGAATCAAACGAGTCAGCTGCTAGATCTGAGCTCGGGACTCTTCCCGCTGCGCTGCCAACAAAGCCTGGGTCTATGCCCTCTGGCCACTCAATAGGTCGACCACCATAGACCTCATAGAATTAGCAAATTCTGCTCCAGGAGCAGTCTCACGGCGCACAGTCGCCTCAACGCCTACTCTGGGCTCAACCGGGGGAGCTACAGGTGGAATGCTATCAGTCTCAGCTTGGGATGATGTCCCTGCGGGGTCAGATCCGATCCTGACACCTCGGCCTCCTCTCGGGCGTCCTCTTACAGCACGGGTAATCGGCATCTTCGCGATCTACACCCAAACCAATAACGAGTCGAACTCCTTTCGTCTCCGCTCCACAACACTACACAAGGCATACATTAGATGACAGGTATTGTAAATTCTTAACCCTTTTTCTACAAAAAATAGTAAACTTAGGCGTACCTGATGACTGTCGGAGTGCTAGTGATCATGGGACAACGACCTACAACAACAGGTCAAACTACAGAATTTATGACTCGAGCTCGATACCAAGCGTAAGGGGACCGACCAGAATGGGGCACTAAATGGGCCCTTACCCCAATGCATGCATTCAAAGTAAAGGACATTAATCGGACATGATTTGATTCCAATTAAAACAAAAACATTCAAAATAACCCCTTTAAAAACTAGACAATTTCCTGGAACTCGTCCTGCTTTCCAAGCACTGTTCCAAGATAAATACATTTCCAAAGTTTACTCGATCGAGATTTACTAAAACCATTTCAAACTGTTCGGATACAAAATGCCGGAATCCACAAATATTTACAAAACATCCTAGGGCTCCGTGCCCTGCTACATGCATTCAGGGGAAAACAAAACATAAAGAGTCATAATACAAAATCAGAGTTGGAAGACTGGGCCCCATGATCACAGCTCCTCCTTCAGGCATCCTGTCGCGCACCACGATTACATGTGGAAAACCACGAGAATAAGGGTGAGTAACGAATTACTCAATAAGAATCCCCAACCGGGGTACAATACGATATACATGGTCATCTCGATGAGCGTATGCAAGCTATGAATATAAACACAGAATAGAGCACATAGCTTAGCCCACACTTGGGCCTCGGATGCCAATTTAAGGTCTTAGTCCGGAATAATATCACCACACAGTCCACTACACAAATCGCCCTATACGAGAAAACAAGTCCCGGCCTCGGCTGCATCTCTCGTCGACGAAAAAGGTACACCGCCCAAGATCCCGATGAGCTCTCCGGTCGGTGCTGTAATGAGCGTAAGTGTAAAGACCCGACCCAAAAGGGCTCTAAATGGGCCTTTACCCCAATGCATGTATTGAAAATAAAAGACATTATGAAAAATATATTTCGGATCCCAAGTAAAAATGCGAAACATTCAACAACCAAAACATACATTTCTAAAAGCATACTCACGATCGGAGGTTTATTTAAAACATTTAAACAATCCACAAGTACAAATATCTTTGGAATCCATAAAACGTAAGAAAACATCCTGGGGCTCCGTGCCCGTCTACATGCATTCAGGGAAATAACAAAAGTCAAGAGTCATGATAAAATAAAATGGTCGAGATGACAAGCGAGGATTCCATGATCACAGCTCCTCCTTCACCATCCTGTCTCCCGCTTGATTACCTGTGTGGAAACCCACGAATAAGGGTGAGTAACGAATTACCTAGTAAGAATCCCCAACCGGGGTACAATACGATATACATGATCATCTAGAAGAATGTATGCAAGCTATGAGTACAAACACGAGAGCGGAGCACATAGCTAAGTCCACACTTGGACCTCGGATGCCAACTCGTGGTCTTAGTCCGAAATACCACAACACACTATACGCTCTATACGGGAACAAGTCCCGACCTCGGCGCTGTCTCTCGCCGATACGAAAGGTGCACGCTCAAGATCCCGAGGAGCTCTCCGATCGGCGCCAGAATGAGCGTAAGCGCGCACCGCATGCTCACCGCAAACTCGGGGTGCCGGGGTCTAGTGGCAAGCCGCCCGTGTTCGATCACCATGCCTAACTAAATCTCTGGATCGGTGTCACCGACATAGGGGTGTGAGACTGGACACGTGAACTATGTCACCTGTACCACACCGCACTCGAGGCTAAGGAACCGGCCGTGGTAGGCTTACACCAGAAGCGGTCCTTGCCCTAACAGTGGGCAATCAAGGGCTACTGGCGAACACGCCGAGGACGTGCCGACTACAGGGACGCAGGCAATGCCAAGTCATCATCCCGACCGTTGGGGCATTTAACGATCTGCCACCCTCACCCAAGATTGCGGGACCGGCCGTTAGGGTTAGCTAAACCCTAACGGGATCGAAGACGAGTACCATCTCGTACGTCCCCCGCTTGGGATGCAAGTTACGTTATGCATCCGGCCCGGATGATGCTACCTACCCGAACTCTAAACCATAGCAATAATAACAATTCAATCAATACACCCAATACGTGCTCAATGAGATACAAGGAACCTAGCATGATACTACGAAGCAAGAACAAATATCGAACATGCCGAGAATGGGACAACCTAGCATGGGCTAACATGAGAAACAATACAAGAGTTCATGCCACCGAGAATTGAAACAGAGCACCTAGGGCTAAACATGCTAGTAATCATACACAGCATACAAAACAACAATCACAAATATACCGCAGGCCCCACACAACTCCTGTAAGAAATCCTTACCTTGGTGGGAGGCTTCTACACACAAATCCTAAGTGCATGAACAATCCCGAGCTAGCGGCGGGAACCTAACAAACCAATAATAGTCAATACCTAAAAAGTCAAAAATAATAGAATGACAAGCTCGGCTCGGGAACTCACGCGGCACGGCGACAAGAGCTTGGAGCTGGCAAGCCGCACGGCAGGCAGGGCGCAGCGCGCGCTACCGCACACAGTAGGGTCGGGCGCTGGCCGCTGCCGGCACACGCACGCAGACTCACGACTCCGCAGGGCGGCCGCGCGCGCGCGGCGCTCGGCGTCGCGAGCGGCGGCTTCGGCGCTGCGCGCGCGTCTTTGGCGTCGACGCGCGACGCGGCGCGCCGGCGCGTGCGCGCGCGGCTTCGAGGCGCGCGCGCTGCGGCGGCGGCGTCTGGCGTCTCTCTGCTGCGCGCGATCACAGCACGATCCGCGAGCGATGGCGTCGCGGCGGCTGCTTCAACGAGATTGGGCGACACAGTGAGCGATGGCGTCGCGCGGGGCCGCTCAACAGATCTGGCGACTCGTGAGCGATGGCGTGCGGCGGGCTGCTCAAACGATCTGGGCGTCTGGTGAGTGCGATCGCAGGGCGATCTGGTGCGACGGCGGGCGATCTGTCTCTTGCTTCTTTGGCGCGATCCGGCGTCGGCGATCTGGCCGGTGGGCGTGCGACGATGGTCTGCTGGTTGGGCTTCTCTCCGGTGGCGCAATCAACACAAACACACACAACACACCTCTTTTCACTTGGCCAAAAGCACACCAAACGGATGAGAAGAAGAAGAGGAAGATCGATACCTACCCTGAATGATGATGAACGATCCAAGGAGGCTGCAAGGATGAAGAATCGGCAAGGGCTATGGAGAGGGAGAGCTTGTGCGGCCAAGAGGAGATTTGGAGAAGAAGATGGAATAAACCTAATTTCTATTTCATTTAACCAAATGCACCAAAACTCCAAAATCCAAGGTTAACTAAGATGTGATGCGAAAAGAGCAACAAGAGCACCTAATGGCTCAATTGGCACACATCTCCACAAGCTTCCCAGAGACCCGGTTCAAACCCCAGTGCGGCACAATTCCCTTTATTTTTACTTTTGCATCAAACCTTGCTCAAACCAAACCACAAACCCCTCCAAAACCTACAAAAAACCATCCAATAATTTTAGTAATCGAAAAAGACACAAACGACCACGACGGGATCAAATTACCAAATTACCCCTAGGGCATACACGGAAGATCGGAAGAAAAACTGGGTCGTTACAATATTCCCTCCTTTTATGACTTTCGTCCTCGAAAGTCCTTAAGACAACTAAATGTACTTCGGGTAATGCAATCTCATCTCGTCTTCCCGCTCCCAAGTGGCTTCCTCGTAACCCCCGACTCTTCCATCGAACCTTTACCAAACGAATCTCGCGATTACGCAACGTCTTGGTCTCAAAGGCAAGGATCCTCACCGCTTCTCCTCGAAGTTCAAATCCTCATTCACCGCAAAGGCTCAAAGTCCACAATGTGCGACGGTCCGGCACATACCGCCTCAACATCGATACATGAAAAACACTATGCACCGTGATAGTGACGGAGGAAGGGCTAACCGGTAAGCAACTCTGCCAATCCTCTCTAGGATCTCAAATGGACCAACAAAACGGGGACTCAACTTCCCACGCTTACCAAACCTCGAACACCTCGCATCGGAGCAACCTTAAGGAACACATGCCGACCAACCTCAAACTCCAAATCTCGGCGCCGAACATCGGCGTAACTCTTCTCGCTGCTCTGCTGAGTCAACAACATACGAGCTCTAATCTTACTCGTGACTTTGCACCATTGGTCAATCTGCAGTAACTTTCGGGACCCAAAACTCGTCTATCACCAACCTCTTCCCGAAACACGGGGACCGACAACGCTTACCATACAATGCCTCGAATGGAGCCATCTGAATCGTCCGATCGTAATCTGTTGTTATAGGCAAACTCCATCAAAATACAGATCTCGGTCCCAATCGCTCGGGAAATCCAACACACAAGCCCTCAACATATCCTCGAGAATCGATTCACTCTCTCGGTCCGCCATCCGTCTCGAGGGTGAAAAGCTGTCATCTTTGGCGCACTCTGTGCCCAAACCCTTCCGGGCGCTCTCCGAAACGAGAAGTGAACCGCGAGTCACGATCGGACACAATCCTCACCGGCACACCATGATAACGGATGATCTGTTCCAAAAACAATCTGCGCCTTTGTTCCACGGTATAAGTGTCTCTACCGGGAATGAAGTGTGCGCTCTTGGTCAAACGGTCGACTATCACCCAAATCGAGAGAACTTCCTCGAGTCCTTGGCAAGCCGTAGATAAAGTCCATGGAGATCTCTTCCCATTTCCACTGGGTACACTCTGTGGTCGCAAACAAACCACCTGGCCTCTGCTGGTGCCTTCACTTGGCGACAAGTGAGACACCGGTGACAAACTCTGCCACATCTCTCTTCATTCCCATCCACCGTAAGGTCTCGCAAGGTCTGATACATCTTGGTACCTCCGGGTGCCAAGCAAAGAGGGGAATGGGCCTCAGAGAGCAACTCTGCTCTCAAACCTCGCAATGTCCGGAACACACAACCGCCTCTATAAGTCAACCTTCGTGCGTGAATATACAAAGTCAAAGTCACCGTCAAGACTAACTCACAACCAACCTCTTAAGTGCGGGGTCACCCAATGGCCGTCTATAATCCATTTGCCTAATCGGCGGTGAGCAGAATCAATCGAGCTACCCTAGCGGTAACCTCACCCAACAACATCGCAACCTCGGCCCGCTCGAACTCTCTCCGCAAACTGGCTGAGGAACTCAACAACGCCGCGAGTGCGACGCGTCTTTCTACTCAAAGCATCGGCCACTACATTGGCTTTACCTGGTGGTACAAAATCTCGCATCATAATCCTTTACCAACTCTAACCATCTCCTCTCGCCTCATATTCAACTCCTTCGAGTAAAACAGATACTTGAGGCTCGTGATCGGTAAACATCTGAATCCTCTCACCATACAGTAATGCCTCCAAATCTTCATTGCAAACACCACTCTTTGCCAACTCCATATCATGAGTCGGGTAGTTCTCTCTCATACGGCTTGGTGACGGAAGCATAGGCAATGACCTTCCGTCTTTGCATCAACACACAACCTAATCCAAACTTGGAAGCATCATCAGAGACCACGAAACCACTGTCCCCTCCGGATCGCCAACATCAGTGCCGAAGTCAAACTACGCTTGAGCACGGCAAAGCTCTCATCACACTCTGCCGTCCCAAACAAACTCGACACCCTTCCTCGTTAGGCGAGTGAGGGCGAGGCTAAAGCGAAAAGTCCTTGACGAACCGACGGTAGTAACTCGCCAAACCCGAAAAGTCGCGAATCTCGGCAATCGAAGTCGGCTTGGCCCATGAACTCACCGCCTCAATCTTCGCGGGGTCCACGGCTATACCATCTCTCGAAACCACGTGGCCTGGGAAGGCCACCGCTCCAACCAGAATTCACATTTGGAAAACTTCGCATAAAGCCGGTTTTCCTCAAAGCCGCCAATACTCGCCTCAAATGCTCTGCATGGTCTTCTTTAGACCTCGAATAAATCGAATATCGTCAATGAACACGATGACGGCTTTGTCCAAAAATGATTTGAACACCCTATCCATCATGTCCATGAACGCACCGGGGCATTGGTCAATCCAAACGACATGACCACAAACTCATAGTGACCATATCTAGACTCGAAAGTCGTCTTTAGGAATGTCGGCATCCCCGATTCGCAAATCGATGGTAACCGGATCTCGGATCTATCTTGGAGAACACGAAGCTCCTCGAAGCCGATCGAACAAATCGTCGATCACGGGCAACGGATACTTATTCTTCACATCACACCTTATTAAGCTCGCGGTAATCAATACATAAGCGCATAGAACCATCCTTCTTTTTCACAAACAGAATCGTGCTCCCCACGGGACACACTCGGACGGATGAACCCTCGATCTAACATCTCCTGCAAATCGAATCTTGATTCCTTTAACTCGGTGGGGCGCCATACGATCACGAGCCTTCGAGATAGGGAGGGTCCCCGCTTGAGCTCAATTGTGAAGTCAACCTCTCTCTTCGGGGCAACCCCGGTAACTCCTCGAAAACACGTCCGCAAACTCCCGCACGATCGTACTGATCAACGACAAATGAGAGGCGCGCTCTTCCCGCACAACTTGGCTAGATAGCCCCAAGCTCCATGAGCTAGCAACCGACGAGCTTTCACAAATGACACCATCGGCGAGCAAACTCCACCACGACTCCACGAAACTTAAAGTTGGGCCGACTGGCGGCTGAACACTACTTCTTTCCGTGGCGGTCAAATCAACGCGTGGTTAGCGACCAACCACTCCATACCAAGAATCACATCAAAACCGCTCATAGGCGTAACTATGAGCGTAGCCACTAGCAACTCTCCGGATATCTCGATCCGGCCATCCCTAATCTTATCTCTAGCCAACATATTAACTCCCGAAGGAGTTGCAACAGATAACTCGAAACCTAGAGGCTCTAGTCTTAACTTAGCATGCTCGAGAAACAACACAGAATCTGAATGAATGCGTAGAACCAGAATCAAACAAGGCAAATGCGCAGTGATCTAAAACAAGAAGCGTACACTCGCCACAGCGGCATCCGTGCGCTCGGCCTCTGACGGTCGTAGCAAACACTCGACCTGGCTGCTGCTGCTGCTATTTGCCGAGCCGCCATAGCCGGCCGATCACAAAAACGGGCCATGTGCCCCTCTCTACCACAACGGAAGCACAATCTAGGTCCAGGTGACAAGCTCGGCGTGGACTTTCCCACAAGTAGCACAAGCGGGAACTCGCTGGGTCCTCCTCTGCCGCTGTCGGTGAAACGGATCGAGCTCTCCGCCGATCTCTGCTGCAGAATCGCCCTTGGCGTGGCCGCCGCCTCCCGAAAATCAAACTTCCTCTTACGCCCGCCACACACCTGACGGAGACAGCTGAAACAGAGCGGCAACAACCCGCTCAAAGCAGATACTTCCCATTATAGATCGTGGCCAATCGGGCAGACCCTAGCATAAGTGTCGGGGGCACGAGCCACGACATCTGGGAAACACCTGCCTCAATCCGGATATGAACTTCCGAATCTTCAACTCCGGGTGGCAATCAATCGAGGAGCAAAATATCCATACTCGAGAACTTGCGCTCATATTCCTCAATGGAATCGGAACCTGCTTGAGTTCGGAAGAGCTCCACCATCTTCTCTTGAGCCTCATCACCGATGAACTTTACCTTGAACTCACCCTTGAAGAACTCCCAAGTAGCGGGTGGAGACCCACCTGGTCTCTCGCTCAAGGTGGACTCCCACCACCATCTCGCCAGTGCCTCCTAGCACATGAGCCGCACACCTCGGCCTCTGAATATCGGGGCACACCATGATCGGGAAGGTGTACTCCAAATGGGCAATCCACACGGCCGCCGCTAACGCATCACCGGTGGCATCAAACTTCTCGGGCTTCCACTTCACAAAATCCTTCACCACCTACCCAATTCCTCGGCACCCTCTGCCATATCGCCTCTGGGGCTACTTGCTCTGTGGAGCCGGAGGTGCTACGAGCTCACTTTGAACCAATCGAGTCACCGCTCGATCTGGGCTCGGGACTCTTCCCTTGCGCCGCCAACAAGGCACAGGTCTCGCGCCCTCGGTCACTCAACATGCTGACCATAAAAGCCCTCATAGACTCGGCAAACTCTGCTCCGGGAGTAGTCTCACGGCGCTCGGTCGCCTCAACGCCCGCTCTAGGCGTAACGGAGGAGGCTCTGTGGAATGCCATCGATCTCGGCTTGGGACGATGTCCTGCAGATGTCGAGATCCGATCCTGATACCTCGACCGCTCTCGAACCTCCTCTCCCGTGCGACGTGATAGCATCTTTGGTGATCTACATCCAAACCAACAACGAATCAAAACTCGCTCACACCACTCCACAACACCAAACAGGGCATACACTAGATGATAGGTATTGTAAATTCTTAACCCTTTTTCAACAACAAATAGTAAACTTAGGCGTGCACGATGACCGCCGGAGTGCCGATGATCATGGAAAAACGTCCTACAACAAAAGGTCGGTCTCTGAGAATCTATGACTCGAGCTCGATACCAATCAGAAAGACCAGACCCAAAAGGGCTCTAAATGGGCCTTTACCCCAATGCATGTATTGAAAATAAAAGACATTATGAAAAATATATTTGGATCCCAAGTAAAAACAGAAACATTCAACAACCAAAACATACATTTCTAAAAGCATACTGATCGAGGTTTATTTAAAACATTTAAACAATCCACAAGTACAAATATCTTTGGAATCCATAAAACGTAAGAAAACATCCCGGGGGCTCGTGCCCGTCTACATGCATTCGGGAAATAACAAAAGTCAAGAGTCATGATAAAATAAAATGGTCGGAGATGACAGCAGGATTCCATGATCACAGCTCCTCCTTGACCATCCTGTCTCCTGCTTGATTACCCGTGGAAAACCACGAGAATAAGGGTGAGTAACGAATTACCTAGTAAGAATCCCCAACCGGGTACAATACGATATACATGATCATCTAGAAGAATGTTTGCAAGCTATGAGTACAAACACGAGAGCGGAGCACATAGCTAAGTCCACACTTGGACCTCGGATGCCAACTCGTGGTCTTAGTCCGGAAATACCACAACACACTATACGCTCTATACGGGAACAAGTCCCGCCTCACCGCCTTCATCGTCCGATACGAAAGGTGCATCGCTCAAGATCCCGAGGAGCTCTCCGATCGGCGCCAGTGTAATGAGCGTAAGCGCGCACCGCATGCTCTGCAAACTCGGGGTGCCGGTCTAGTGGCAAGCTGCCTGAGTTCATCACCATGCCTAACTAAATCTCTGGATCGGTGTCAGCGACATAGGGTGTGAGACACGACACACGTGAACTATGTCACCTGTACCACCACACTGAGGCTAAGGAACCGGTCGTGGTAGGCTTACACCGAAGCGGTCCTTGCCCTAACAGTGGCAATCAAGGGCTACGGCCGAACACGCCGAGGACGTGCCGACTACAGGGGCGAGGCAATGCCAAGTCATCATCCCGACCGTTGGGGCATTTAACGATCCGCCACCCTCACCCAAGATTGCGGGACCGGCCGTTAGGGTTAGCTAAACCCTAACGGGATCGAAGACGGAGTACCATCTCGTGCGTCCTCGCTCGGGGATGCAAGTTACGTTATGCATCCGGCCGGATGATGCTACCTACCCGAACTCTAAACCATAGCAATAATAACAATTCAATCAATACGACCCAATACGTGCTCAATGAGATACAAGGAACCTAGCATGATACTACGAAGCAAGAATGGATATCGAACATGCCGAATGGGACAACCTAGCATGGGCTAACATGAGAAACAATACAAGAGTTCATGCCATCGAGAATTGAAACGAGCACCTAGGGCTAAACATGCTAGTAATCATACACAGGCATACAAAACAACAATCACAAATATACCGCAGGGCCCACACAACTCGGTAAAAAATCCTTACCTTGGTCGGGAGGCTTCTACACACAAATCCTAAGTCATGCGGAACAATCCCGAGCTAGCGGCGGGAACCTAACAAACCAATAATAGTCAATACCTAAAAAGTCAAAAAATAATAGAACGAAAGCTCGGCTCAAGGGAACTCACGCGCACGGCGACAAGAGCTTGGAGGCTGCTGCAAGCCGCACAGCAGGTGGCGGCGCAGCAGCGCGCTACCGCACACCAGGTGGCGCCGCGCTGGCCAGCTGCCGCACGGCACGGCGCGGACTCACAGCAGGAGCGCGCAGCTGTAGCGGCGAGGCGTCTGGGCGTCTTGGGCGGCGGCTTCGAGCGAAAAGCGCGGCGGGTCTTTGGCGTCGGCGGCGACGCGACGACAGACGCGGCGCGGCGGCGGCTTCGAGCGCGGCTTCGGCGGCGCGCGCTGGCGTCTGGCGTCTCGGCTGCTCGCTGCTGTGATCCGCACGATCCGCGAGCGATGGCGTCGCGGCGGCCGCTTCAACAACGACTGGGCGACGACTGGTGAGCGATGGCGTGCGGCGGGGGCGCTCAGCGAGACCGGGCGACTGGTGAGCGATGGCGTCGCGGCGGGGCTGCTCAACGAGATCTGAGCGATCGTGCGGCTGCGGGGCGCGATCTGTGCGGCGGCGAAGTCGATCTGTCTTCTTCTTTGGCGCGATCCGGCGTGGGATCTGGCGGGTGGGCGTCGCGACGATGGCTGCTGGCCGGGCTTCTCTCGGTGGCCGCAATCAACACAAACACACACAACACACCTCTTTTCACTTGGCCAAAAGCACACCAAACGGATGAGAAGAAGAAGAGGAAGATCGATACCTACCGGAATGATGATGAACGATCCAAGGGAGCCTGCAAGGATGAAGAATCGGCAAGGGCTATGGAGAGGAGAGCTTGTGCGGCCAAGAGGAGATTTGGAGAAGAAGATGGAATAAACCTAATTTCTATTTCATTTAACCAAATGCACCAAAACTCCAAAATCCAAGGTTAACTAAGATGTGATCTTTGAAAGAGCAACAAGAGCACCTAATGGCTCAATTGGCACACATCTCCACAAGCTTCCCAGAGACCCGGTTCAAACCTAGGCTGAAGACACAATTCCCTTTATTTTTACTTTTGCATCAAACCTAGCTCAAACCAAACCACAAACCCCTCCAAAAACCTACAAAAAACCATCCAATAATTTTAGTAACTGGAAAAGACACAAACGACCCTGACGGGATCAAATTACCAAATTACCCCTAGGGCATACTTGGAAGACCGGGAAGAAAAACCTGGGTCGTTACAGTAAGCATGTACCGCGACCCTGACGGGATCAAATTACCAAATTACCCCTAGGGCATACTTGGAAGACCGGGAAGAAAAACCTGGGTCGTTACAGTAAGCATGTACCGCGTGCTACTGCAGACTATGGGGGGTGCCGGGTCTAGAGGCAAGCTGCCCATGTCCAGTCACCACGCCTAACTAAATCTTTGGATCGGTGTCACTGACATAGGGGTGTGAGACCTGGACACGTAAACTATGTCAGCCTGTACCACCGCACCTGGGGCCAAGGAAACGGGTCGTGGTAGGCTTACACCACGAAGCCGTCCTTGCCTTAACAGGTGGCAATCAGGGGCTACTGCCAAACATGCTGAAGAAATGCTGGCTACCGGGGACGAGGTAATGCCAAGTCATCATCCCGACCGTTGGGGCATTTAACAGTCTGCCACCCTCACCCAAGATTGCAGGGCCTACCGGTAGGGTTAGCTAATCCCTCACGGGGTCCAGGGGACGGAATGACTTGCTCGACGTCCCCGCCATGGATGCAAGGTACTTTATGCATCGGGCCGATGATGCTATCTACCGCAACTCTAACTCGCCCTACCAATCGGCAAACAAATCCATAAAATCCAATACGTGCTCAATAAGAATACAACGAGCCTAGCATGATACTACGAAGCAAGGAACAGATACGAGCATGCTAGAAAGGAACAACCTAGCATGGATTAACATGAGAATTAAATCAGGAAATCATGCTAATAGGGAATTCAGAATAGAATACCTAGCTACACATGTCAATAAACACAAACAAGCGATCAATCAAAGAATCACATATAATATCGCGAGGTCCACACAACTCCGGTAAAGAAATCCTTACCTTGGTCGGGGACGATTTGACACGAAATCCTAAATTGCGAACGAACCCGAACTAGCTATCGAGAACCTATCAATCACAACACAATTACACACAAAATTCTAAATTAAATTAAATATAATAAAATAAAATAAATAGGCTCGGCTCGGCGCGGCTCGGCTCGGCAGCAGGACACGCGACACGGCGCTGGGGCGCGGCTTGGCGACACGGCTATGCGGCACGGCTCGGCGACAGGTGCACAGACACGGCGCTGGGGCTGCTTCTGCGCCCGAGCGATGCAGAGGCGCGAGGGCGGCGCGCGGTGTGCGGCGAGGCTCGGCGGCACTGCGCACCGACAGAGCACGAAAACAGGGGCGATGGAGAAAACCCAAAATCGAGCGTTCCACGGGGATTCGACGAGCGATTCTTTGATGGTGAACTCCCTTACACTAGCTGCACACAAACCATCCAGAAATTCACTTCACCACGGCCGGGAAACGAAGCTCGGAGCGGGGGCTCGGATCGAAGAAGAGAAGAAGAAAGGAAGAAAAACTTACCTTGACCGGAAAAGGATCGACCTTTGAGTGGGAAGACAACCACGATCGAATCGGGTGGAGAAGGAAGAAATCGCGAAAATCGCCGGTCGTTCGAAGGAGAAACGAAGAAGAATCGCGAGGAAGAAGAAGCTTCGGGCGAGCTCTGCTTTTATACCAACCGCCTTCGAAAACAAGGATATAGCGATGCTGGCGCGTTTAGAAGCACAAAGACGCCCAGTGGCTAGGCTGGCAGCGCCCCCTGCCTAGCATGCGACACGTCCCTAGCTCGAATCTCACTCGACGCGCTATTTAATTCCCTATTTATTTTTACCTTTTCCCAAGCCAAATTACAAAAATGCCCCTGGGCCTCCCGGAAAGACCGGGATGAAATTTCTGGGCCGTTACATTGGCAGTTGTGGAGTTTAAGTTAGTTTTGTGTTGAGTTACGAATTGACTATAGAGGTGTAGATTTTTTTGCAATTTGGTTGTAACTAAAGTTATATTGTTGTGGTGCTATTCAGGAGATAACTCAAAGTTGTTTGAGAAACCAAAGTAGTGTTGTTCCCGTGTGTGTTTCAATTCCTTGGAATTTTAAAGCTGACCCATTTCGGTACCTAGTTTGGATGCTATGTTTGTGTGTTTTAAAGCGTAGCACTATTAGTAATCTTGGTTTGGTGGTTGGGGACCATCGACTGAGCTTTGTGGTTTTGTTCCAAGAGAATATTTGGATTCGTACCTTGAGAGTTGGTTTATCGCTTTTTGGTTTGAGCAAGTTCGTTATAAGATATTGGTGTCCTCAGCTTTTGTTATGTTCATGATTGTAAGGAGCCACAACTAAGTTGTGAGTTGTTGGAAAATCTTGTGGTAACTACTGGAGATGTTAGTTGTGGCAGCTAGGTTCGTCGAGGTTGTGTGTCGTTATTCAACAATTTGGTAGTGGATAGCTTTGTTAATATCTTTCTGTTAGCTCTGTTTTGATAGACTAATTGAAGCTTGGAAGTTGACTAGATCCAAATCAAGACTTGTGGTTACATATGAGTTGCATGTTCAAAATCTTAAGGAAGCTTTGTTTTCTTGTTGCACTTGACTTTGTCAGTTATTGTTATTGATGGTTGTGATTATGTACCTTGATTTGGTATGTGTGCCAAGTCGATTAAGCTGATGTCGTGGTGGTTGTGATTATGTAACTTACACTTAAAGGAGGATATCCCTTGAGTTACGTTTAGACACATAGGTATTGGCGTGGACTTGTAGCCAAGTTATCGTGTTTGAATTTTTGGAGTTGAAATTTGGAATGATAGACTTCACTCTAATTCTGATTGCAATTATTTTCTAATGCATTGGTTGGTGTTCTAACTTTGAACAAAAAGCTAAGTTGTTAGGCATAGTAGTTTTGTGTTTTTAGTTGGTTTGTTCTACGAGTTCGTTGGAGCTGGTGAAGACATTTATGTTGAGAAAAGGTCCACTCGTTGCAGTTACTCTCCCTTCTTGCTTTTCGGAAGAGTTTGAAGAGTTCCAATTTTTTGTTCTTTTGGTAGCTTTTGCAAGTGTAGTTTTGGTGAAGTGCCAACTCGTGTTTTTATTGGTTGGTCAGTGGATTGGCCTCGATTTGCGTCGAGATGAGTTTTTTAGATGTTTGTGCTTTGACCTCAGTGGTTGTAAGGTTGATCTTAGCTAAGATTGTTTGAGCAATGTTTTCATTGTTGACTTGGAGTCATTTGGATGATTGAATGTTGGATTGTAGTTGGTGTATGCCAAGTAAGACTTATTGAGTGTTGTTTGTAGCTCTTGGTTTACTTGATTATATTTGCTAAATTCGATTAGTCCTTGGTAGATGTAGTTGCGATAATTTAAGTTGTGGTTACTATTTTTGTTTGTTGACTTACACACGATGTTTAAAAATGTTGTGAGCTCTTGTTGTGTAATTCTTTGACAGCAGAAAAAAAAAACTTGTTTGTGTTGTTTTGGAAGTGTAAGGAGTTAGTTAAGTTGTGCAGTTATTTCAGTTACGTCAACATCTGGCTTAGAATTTCAAGTTGTGCTTTGAAACTCGTGTTCCGTTAGTTGTTGGGACGCATGTTTGGATTAGTTACTTGTTTTGGGATGAGGTTGGTGAGAGAATGAAAGAAGCTCAAAGCAGACAGAAGAGTTATGCTGATGTTCGACGTAGTGCTCTTGAGTTTCAGTTTGGGGACCACTTGTTTGTAAAGGTCGCTCCGATGCAGGGTGTCTTAAGGTTAAGAAACGAAGGGAAGCTAAGTCCAAGGTTCATTGGCCAGTTCGAAGTTCTTGAGAGAATTGGACAAGTTGATTATCGTTTATCTTTGCGCCTGTTGTTAGCTGCAGTTCATAATGTGTTTCATGTTTCAATGTTAAGGCAGTACGTGGCAGATCTGTCGCACGTGGTTGATTATGAGTCGTTGCAACTTGGTGATAATTTGAGTTATGAGGAAAAACCAGTACAGAGTTTGGCTCGTGAGAATAAGGTCCTCCGTAGTCGAGAGATCAAGTGAGTGAAGGTGTTGTGGCGTAGACAAAAAAGTCGAACATGCTATCTGGGAGCGCGAGGACAAGATGAGATCTTGTAATCCTGAGTTATTGAGTTCAATTAACTTTCAAGGACGAAAGTTTCTAAAGGGGGAAATATTGTTACGAACCGAGATTTTCTTTTGAAAATCATTTTTTGTTTTTCCCACAATTTATTTTGTTAGAAATATGAAGAAATTAAGTGTGGTGGTTTTATTTGTAATTACTTAATGGGACCCTTCAATTATTTGAAATCACCAAACCATTGAGTTTTCTCTCTTTATTGGCTTATTAATTTTATGTTTTAAAATAGAATATTTAAATGGCATTTGTCTTGTTTAAAATAGCTAGCATAAGTTATTTTAAATAAATTTTGATTGTCATTGTTTTTCCGTTACTGTGCAAGTAATTAAAGAGAAAAGAAATTTGTTTTGTTTTAATAGCTGACACATAAGTTATTAATAATTATAATTATTTTTTAATATAACATGTTATATATTTTTAAGTTACTGGCGTGTAACTTAAAAAGGGAAATAATAATAATAATTAAAAAATATTGCATATTCACCTTTATTTCCCAAACGCAAGCCCACCACCCACCATCACTGCCAACCACCCTTCGTCGCTGGGATTTGCCGACTTTCCGTTCACCACCGTTTCATCTCTAACGTCGTTGGAATTGGGTTGTGTTTGCTTCGAGTTTCTTCCCGAGTGGTATCTGAATAGCGCAACTATGTTGCGCGAGAAATCGTCTAAACCCATCATTCAATTTTGTCGACCCGTGACAATTCGTGTTTAACTCACACCGGATCTCTTCATAATTGGCCTTGGTTAGGCCTGACCGAGTCACGGAACGAGGAGAGGACACTAGTAGAGAGGTGTGGTCAGTGATATCTGGATTTGCATCCTAGCTTGAGGTGATATTCTCTTAGACTTCTGTGGATGGTTGGCTTACCAAGCTCATGGCCAAGGAGAATTTCTACTAGTACCCTAGGGAACCCTCCATATATGTGGTATGGGCTACAAATCCCTTAGTGAGTCATGTCGGATCCCTCACTCACCGTGAGTATGAGACTTGTTGGCCGACATGATGCTCTCCTTGCCAGATTCCTTAGCCTAGAATAGGTTTCCTAAATTGCCCTAGAATTAGAGGACTCTTGTAGAATGTTGGTTTAAGTTATGACCTTTAGACCGCTTTTCATGGTGTAGGTCAAGGACAAGATTTCTTAATCTATCGCCCAGGAGATCGGGTTATGACAACCCTTTGATTGTGCTATTGATCATGTTTATTTTATGATACTTGTGGTTTAGTGCATGTATGCACATCGAGCTGGGGATTCTTACTGAGTTTGTAACAACTAACCTTTTCCACCATGAATTACCACAGGTATAACTAGATTGTATCGAGACGGTGGATGGATGTGAGACCCGCGACATTATTCACCAATTGTTGAATAAAGAGAAAGAGAGAGAAATTAAATTAAATTAAACATGAAATAAAATATTTTTTTAGTTCTACAACAATTGGAGTAGGAAAATTAGAACGCTTGGCTTTAAAAAAAATGGGAAGGGGGACCCTACGTAAAGGGTATTAATGCTCTCAATTAAGATTAGAGTCAAATATCGATTAGTGACAATGTAGTTGAATTGAAAAACAATCAAATAACCAAGTCAACACATCACCAACCCTTTCAGTAATGACCTCCTAATTATTGAGTATACATTCATGTCGCTGAGTATAGTTCTTGTTGGTTCGCTGAATTTTTTTTGAAAGAGATGGTGATTAAAAAATATATTAAAAAAAAGAGGAGAAAAGAGAAGGTACAAATTAAGAGAGAATTCCTTTATTTAATTCATGAACATATATTTTAGAAAGATGATCACGACACTCTACTTTTCCTCATAAATATTTTATGATTGACCATCGATTTGTTTAGATTCTAATTCATAATTGTTCACCTAATGTTTTTAAACACTATATTTGACCATTTTTTTTGTCTTTAAATCGCCCTCCTTTCTAAATTATAGTCGTAACTGATGTTAATTAGTCTTAAATCCAACTTGGTACGAACATAGTATTTTTCAAATATACATTCTTTTAACATTTTCTAATACAACAAAAAAGAACATTATTCTAACTCCATCTTGTATAACTTAGTAACAAGTTACAAGAATCTTCTTTCTTCCAATATTACTAAAAAAATAAAAAAATATATATTTTTCTTACAAAATTTGAAACAATCTTAAATATTAATGTGTAATAATATAACTAACCATGATTGAAGTTAACGAGTATGATGTATGACCTTGTAACTAAGAAATTATTTTATAAATATATAATTCTGATGCATTTTTAGCAAATTATACTTTGTGGTAGGGTTGAACCAACAAATACTTAGAGGACAATTTGCAAGTATTCACCAAATGTCTTTAAAACATCTGGACATTTTCGCTTATCTTTTCAATTTGCCTTCTTCCTATCTAAATCAAAGTCTCCAAGTCCACAATGAGGACAAGATAAGATGTAGTGCGAGCTTCCTTGGAAACTGCCGCGAGCTCGACATCCCCATGTGAATTTGTAAAATGTAACACCCTAACAAACAATTCCAAAAAAGTTGGGAACCACTTGGCATGGAGCCAACCCATTATACTCCAAAACTTCCCAAAGCAATGAGATCAAAGGAATCTGGAGGCCATAATCAAACATAGCCTTATAAAAAGCTACTTTTCCAATAGAAGGATTTAGAAATGACTCATCCGGATTAGAAAGACGAAGTTGAATTATCGAAGAAATGTAATAAGTTTGTCTAAGGTTGTCCAAACATCTCCCTAGTTAAAGGAGGATCGACACTTCCAAAATGGATCATAACTCTAAATAATAGAGTTCTTTAAGCCTCCATGCTACCGCATTTCAGTACCTTTAATAGAAATAAACGCATTTTATAGTAGAAATATTGCTAGAAGTTATAGATATTTGTATAAGTTCAACATGATTGGTAAAATGCGCGATAATGTCAAAACTATGATTAACTATCACTCAATTAAAGCAAATTACACACATTAGAGTAGAAACACGTTAAGAACTCAAGACTTGTTAACGCAATATCTAATATCTATTGTGCAGGATTGTGAACGCTTCTGCAACATTAAAAGAAGAATGCACTGAACAGAGGTGTTGGAAGAATTACAAAAGGGAAGAATTCCCGCTATGGCAGGAATCGTGAAAATATAGGAAGGCATCTGAATTGCTATAAAATTAAATAACATGTTTAAAGATTCTTTCGAAGATCATACTTAAACTATAAGGAACAACAGACACCTATAAATAGGTGAAGGATCGAAGACCAAGTTGTGTTGGTTCTGCTAGGGTTTCAAAGCTGATGGATTGCGAAATTGTCAAAGGTTTGATTGAACCCTTGACCATGTCTGTTTTCTGTAAGACTTTAGCAAGCTAGTACCATGGTGTTTGTTGGAGTTCAGAATTCGCAAGTGATAGTGGCGTCAGTACTTTAGCATCTCTTTTAACTATGTTTATTTATTTTTTCATAGCTAGGCGGTCACTGAGAGAAGATTCTCGATACACATATTTGATGAATAATTTCTAAGTGTAACCTATTGCTAAGTATCGGCTTCAGAATCATTTCACGCAAGTATACGCAGTCAGAAATGTAACAAGTAGTAAGTATTAATTTTATCGTTCTCCACAGAGATTGATGTCTAGAATTAACTTTAGTAACTTAAGAGTTATGCAGAATATGTAAAATAGAGTTGATAGATGTTTGAGTTTTTTAAGACTCTAAATGCAAAGTAAATAAGCAATGGTAATAATCAAGATGTAGAATATGCTAATCAGACAATAGTGGTAAGTTAGATTCCATGCTTCCCTATTCTAACGAGAACTTTTGCACTCGTTGATTTATGGAAAACCCAGCTTCCGTTACGGTTCATCATACTTAACTTTGGGCGACACATACGATAGTAATGTTATTCTAAACCTCTTAAATAATGCAAGAGACCTCACAATCAAACCTATCTTATGACTCTCAAATAAAATCAATATTTTTTATCGTTTAGAATCATTGTTGGAACTTATCATTGAAAATCTAATGCAAAAAAAGTGAAACTATCATAAAAATTTTAAGGCGTCCGATAAATGTCAAAGAAGAGGTAATATAATAAAAAGGGGCAAAAATCCTTTAATGTAAATCTTGAAAGTCAAATTATTTGATGTCAGGGGAATCGACTTTATGGGGGCGATTTTCCCCTTTGCACAGAAATTTATACATTTTGGTTACGGTGGATTACATATCAAAATGGGTCGAAGCGATTTCCACACCTTGTAACGATGCTAAAACTATCATACCATTAATGACCCTTCTCATTTTTCCCCCTCCAGGTGCTGAGGTATACCGGGACGGATGAGCTGGACGAGGCTATTGGATCATGGGGGTCACGTGTCCTGTTATTTATTAACTGTCTTTCTATTCCGCATGAACTATTTAATAAATGTTTCTTTCAATTCAGAAAGTTTTATTTATATTATGAATCACTCCTGACCAGGAGAACGTTTTACTATTTTACCCTTATTGAATATTCAGTTGGTTTTAATAAAGAGCATATTTTGATTTTAAATTATTTGAGACTTGTTGAGTTTTTAATCATGCATACTAGTAAAGTCCTACTAAAATAAGCTATTTTAGTTGGGTCTTTAAAGTTGGTATCAGAGCTCATAGTCATAGATTCTGTAGACTAACTTACTAAATAAGTCGTTGTGTCCCCATAATCTTCAGCGCTACACTCACTGCCAGGTATGTTGGGAATAAGGGTTTCTAGCATACATTAGCATTTTATAACAGTGCATATTATCTACTTGATGCCTAATGGTAGTCCTAGTTGTGGACTAAAGCCTTTTCTCGATTCAAGTGTATATCTTGAGCATGGTTGTTAGTCGAGATACCAGAGGACGGACTGATGAGTCTAAGGTTCTTGGAGCAAGTTCGTAAGCTTCCGAAGTTGTGCCATGTGTTGTAATGCTAACAACACTTGTTGTACCAGCTGTTATTAAGGGACAACATACAAAGTTGTTAGTGTTGTTGTCATTAGAGGTTGTGACCTTGCTAGATCTACCTGTAGGAGGGGGGGTTGTAGCTTTGTTAGAAGTAGTATTTCAGGTTATGTTTGGTGGAATGCTTGTTTAGCACCAAGCTCTGGTGTAGGCCTAGGATCAAACCTAGATTCGCACAGTTTTCTTGGATGATTAAAATGACCAAGTCGTGAGTTTATCATGTTCTTCCAGTGATTGTGCATATTGTACCTAACGGTGCAACTGTTCAAGTAGCGCAAGTGTTCTAGTTTGGTGGTAGAGTAGGATGGCTACAAGCCAAAACATGTGCCAGAAGTCGCAGAGAGTTTCATCCCACCAAGTATACTTCAAGAGTTAAGCAAAAGAGAAAGTTATAAGTGGTAGTGTCTTTGTGGCACGTTTGGTGCTCGCAAGTTGCATGTTTCTATTGTGGCTAGGTTTTAAGGACCCGACCCGAATGGGGTCCTAAACTAGGCCTTTAGAAAATAATATGCAAGGTTGTATGCCAGATTCTGATTAAAACAAAAAGCAGTAAACATCCATTCAAAATAACACAAAATGTCCTGGAACCTGTCCCTGTTTCCAAGTACCTGTTCCAAGCTAAATACAATTTAAAACGTACTCTGATCAGAGATTTAATTCAACATTCAAATAAAAAAAAAATGGTTTACATCAGTGTCAGAATCCGGAAAACAACCAGAAAACAACCTAAGGGCTCCGTGCCCAACTACATGCATTTAGAGGACATTTAAACATAAAAACATAAATAAAAGACTAAGAGTTTAATCAGCTGGTTTCCATGATCAGCAACACCTCCTTCAGCCATCATGTCTCGCACCATGGTTACTTGTGGAAAACCACATGATAAGGGTGAGTACCGAATTACTCAGTAAGAATCCCCAACCGGGGTACAATACGATATAACTAGTCATCTAGCAGAAAGTATGCAAGCCATGAATATAAACATAGAAGAGAGCACTATACTTTAATCCTCACTTAAACCTCGGATGCCATCTCAGGGTCTTACTCCGAAAAACTACAACGCTGTACGATCCTATACGAGAAACTAGTCTCGGCCTCAGCCTGTCTACTGTTGATAGGAAAGGTGCACTGAACTCAAGATCCCGAGGAGCTCTCCAGTCAGCGCTGTAATGAACGTGTGCGCGCACCGCATGCTGCTGCAAACCAGGGGGGTGCTGGGTCTAGGGCAAGCTGCTCTGGTCCAGTACTCATGCCTAACAAATCTCTGGATCGGTGTCACTGACATAGGGGTGTGAGACCTGGACACGTGAACTATGTCAGCCTGTACCACCGCACCTGAGGCTAAGGAATCGGTCGTGGTAGGCTTACACCAGAAAACGGTCCTTGCCCTATCAGGTGGCAATCAAGGGCTACGGTCGAACACGCTGAGGACGTGCCGACTACCGGGGACAAGGCAATGCCTTGTCATCATCCCTACCGTTGGGGCATTTAACAGTCTGCCACCCTCACCCAAGATTGCAAAGGGCTACCATTAGGGTTAGCTAAACCCTAACGACGGATCAGGGACGGAGTACTGCCTCGTACGTCCCTGCCACGGATGCAAGTTACGTTATGCATCCTCGCCCGGATGATGCTATCTATCATGATTCTAACTATAACAGATACAACAAACAATCCAATACGTGCTCAGCAGAGACAATGAACCTAGCATGATACTACGAAGCAAGAACAGATAACGAGCATGCCAGAACAGAACAACCTAGCATGGAACTAACATAAGGAACAACACATGAATCACATTTACCATCCCAAACAAACTCGACACCCTTCCTCGTCAGACAAGTGAGGGGCGAGGCCATGGCGGAAAAGTCTTTGACGAACCGACGGTAGTAACCTGCCAAACCCAGAAAGTTGCGAACCTCGACAACTGAAGTCGGCTTGGCCAACGAACTCACGGCCTCAATCTTCGCGGGGTCCACGGCTATACCATCTCTCGATACCATGTGACCTAGAAAGGCCACCTGCTCCAACCAGAAGTCACACTTGGAAAACTTCGCATAAAGCTGGTTTTCCCTTAAAGCTGCCAATACTCGCCTTAAGTGTTCTGCATGATCCTCCTTAGTCCTCGAATAGAATAGAATGTCGTCGATGAACACGATTACGAAGCTGTCCAAAAATGATTTGAACACCCTATCCATCATGTCCATGAACGCTGCTAGGGCGTTAGTCAATACGAAAGGCATGACCACAAACTCGTAGTGACCATATCTAGACCTGAAAGCTGTCTTAGGAATGTCGGCATCCCTGATCCGCAACTGATGGTAACTGGACCTCAAATCTATCTTGGAGAACACGGAAGCTCCCTGAAGCTGATCAAACAAGTCATCAATACGAGGCAATGGGTACTTATTCTTCACGGTAACCTTATTAAGTTCATGGTAATCTATGCACAGGCGCATCGAACCATCCTTCTTCTTTACAAATAGAACTGCTGCTCCCCACGGGGACACACTCGGTCGGATGAACCCTCGATCTAACATCTCCAGCTACTGAACCTTAAGTTCCTTTAGCTCTGCTGGCGCCATGCGGTATGAAGCCTTCGAGATAGGAAGGGTCCCTGGCTCGAGCTCGATTGTGAAGTCAACCTCTCTCTGCGGAGGCAACCCCGATAACTCCTCAGGAAACACATCCGCAAACTTCTTTACGGCTGGTACCTGATCAACAGTCAGCAAGGGGCGGCTCTCCCCAGACAACTTGGCTAGATAACCCCAAGCTCCACGAGCTAACAAACGACGAGCTTTCAAAGCTAAAACTAAATGCGGGCAAACTCCACCCTGGACTCCATGAAACTTAAAGCTGGGCCGACCCGGCGGCCTGAACACTACTTCTTTCTCGTGGCAGTCGATCAACGCGTGGTTAGCAGCTAACCACTCCATGCCAAGTATCACATCAAAGTCGCTCATAGGCAGGACTATGAGCGTAGCTACAAGCGACTCTCCGGATATCTCGATCCAGCCGTCCTTAACCTTATCTTTAGCTAACATACTGACTCCTGAAGGAGTTGCAACTGACAACTCAAATCCGAGGGGCTCTAATCTCAAACTAGCATGCTCAGAAAACACAACAGATACAAATGAATGCGTAGAACCGAAATCAAACAAAACGAATGCACAGTGATCTAAAACAAGTAGCGTACCTTCCACAGCGGCATCTGTACGCTCGGCCTCCTGTTGGGTCGTAGCAAACACCCGACCCTATTACTGCTGCACCGGCTGAACTGCCGTAGTTGGCTGGTTACAAAAATGGGCCACGTGCCCCTCCTTACCACAACGGTAACATAATCTGGACCCTGCCTGATAACCTCTAGTATGAGCCTTCCCACAAGTAGTACAATGGGGAATCTGTCTAGGACCGCCCTACTGGCGAGGCTGGAAGCGAGCCGGAGCTCTACGCTGATCTCGGTTCTAAAACTGTCCTTGGCAGTGCTGGCCGCCACCTCTAAAGTCAAACTTCATCTTCTTCCCTGATGAGGCTGGGGCAGGTCGCTGAACTGGAGCGGCGACAAACTGCTCGACCGGGTACTTCTAGTTATAGATAGTCGCCAACTACACTGCCTTAGCATAAGTGTCCGGGGCATGTGCCCTGATGTCTTGGG
The DNA here is from genome assembly GCA_036507275.1 of Sicyos edulis. NCBI lineage: Eukaryota > Viridiplantae > Streptophyta > Magnoliopsida > Cucurbitales > Cucurbitaceae > Sicyos > Sicyos edulis. The sequence continues at coordinate 57,276,792 of CM071846.1, read as the reverse complement.
ATACACCCTATCTCAGTCTAGAAATAAACTTCCTTATCTTTAGCTCAGGCGTGCCTATCAACTGCGGGGAAAAATAACCATACTCAGAGAATTTCCTCTCGTACTCTTCTATCTAGTCAGTCCCCTACTTCAGATTCTAGAACAGCTCTACCATCTTTTCCTGGGCCTCCTCATTGATGTACTTGGCCTTAAACACTGTCTTGAAGAAATCCTAGGTGGTAGGTGGTGACCCAGCTGGTCTCTCACTCAGAGTGGACTCCCACCACCATCTAGCTGTGCCCTCTAACACATGGGTTGCACAACGCAGTCTCTGGACATCGGGACACACTATGATAAGAAAGGTGTACTCCAGATGGGCAATCCATCTGGCTGTTGCTAATGGATCTCCTAGGGCGTCGAACTTCTCTGGCTTCCACTTCACAAAATCTTTCAGCCATTTGCCAAGTTCCTCAACACCATCTATCCCAACTGTCTCTGTGGTTGCACACTCCTGTGGAGCTGGTGGTGCTGCAGTGCCCTCCTGGAACATACGAGTCAGCTGCTCTATCTGGGCTCGGGACTCTTCCCGCTATGCGGCCAACATGGCCTGAGTCTCTTCTCTCTGGTCACTCAACAAGCTGACCATCATGGCTCTCATAGAATCTGCAAACTCTGCTCTAGGAGCAGTCTCTCGAGGCTCTGTCGCCTCTACGCCTTCTCTAGGCAAAACATGAGGAGTTGCTGGTGGTACACCCTCTGTCTCAGCTTGGGACGATGTCCCAGCAGTATTTGAGCCAATCCTGATACCTTGTCTTACTGCTCTCGAACCTCCTCTTCCTGTGCGGGTAGTTGGCATGCTGGCGATCTACACCCAAACCAACAACGAGTCAGAACCTGCTCGTCTCCGTTCTACACCACTAAACAAGGCATACACTATGTAAAGACCCAACCCAAAAGGGGCTCTAAATGGGACTTTACCTCAATGTATGCAATCAAAGTTAAAGACAATATGCAGGAATGGCTTTCGGATTCCAATTAAAAACAAAACATTCAAGACATTCAACTCAAAGTCAGACAATTTCCTGAAACCTTTCCCTGTCTCCAAGCACCTGTTTCAAGATAAATACGTTTCTAAAAGTTTACTCTGATCAGAGATTTAATAAAGCATTCAAAACTTTAAACAGTTACAACCGTGCTGGAATCCGTAAAAACATTCAGAAAACAACCTAGGGCTCCGTGCCCGGCTACATGCATTCAGAGGAAATAAAACGAATAAGAGTCATAACATAAAAATCAGAGATGAACAGCTGGTTCCCATGATCACAGCTCCTCCTTCAGCCATCTTGTCTACTTTACCTTGGTTACCCAGGAAAACCACAAAAATAAGGGTGAGTAACGAATTACTCAGTAAGAATCCCCAACCGAGGTACAATACGATATACATGGTCATCTAGCAGAAAGGTATGCAAGCTATGAATATGAACACAGAATAGAGCACATAGCTTTCCACACATAAACATCAGATGCCAACTCAGGGTCTTAGTCCGGAATAAACCACCACACAAATCGCCCTATACGAGAAATAAGTCTCGGCCTCAGCCTGTTTACTGTCGATACGAAAGGTGCACTAGCTCAAGATCCCAAGGAGCTCTCTGGTCGGCACTGTAATGAGCGTAAGTGCTCACCGCATGCTACTGCAAACTCTGGGGGGGCGCCGGGTCTAGTGGCAAGCCGCCCGAGTCCAGATCACCATGCCTAACTAAATCTCCGGATCGGTGTCACCGACATAGGGGTGTGGGACTCGGACACGTGAACTATGTCGGCTGAACCACCGCACCGAGGCTAAAGAACCGGCCGTGGTAGGCTTACACGAGGAAGCCGTCCTTGCCCTAACAGGTGGAAATCAAGGGCTACGGCCGAACACGCCGAGGACGTGCCGATCGCCGGGGGCGAGGCAATGCCAAGTCATCATCCCGACCGTTGAGGCATTTAACGATCGACACCCTCACCCAAGATTGCGGGGCCACCGTTAGGGTTAGCTAAACCCTAACGGGATCGGGGGCGAGTACCGCCTCTTACGTCCCTGCTGTGGATGCAAGTTACGTTATGCATCCGGTCCGGATGATGCTACCTACCTGAACTCTAAACTATAATATCAACAACAAACAATCCAAAACAATCCAATACGTGCTCAACAGATACAACGAACCTAGCATGATACTACGAAGCAAGAACAGATACGAGCATGCCAGAACGGAACAACCTAGCATGGACTAACATGAGAAACAACATAAGAAATCATGCCAATCGTGAATTCGAAATGCAGCGGCTATCACTAAACATGCTGATAAACACAAACAAGCATACAAACAGCATCACATAATATATCGCAGGGCCCACACAACTCCGGTAAGAAATCCTTACCTGGCCGGGAGGCAACTACACACAAAATCCTAAGCTGCGATCGATCCCGAGCTAGCTAACGAGAACCTAACAAACATAATAATAATCACAACCCATAGGCCTAAATATAATAAAATAAATATAACTCGGCTCGGGAGCAACTCACGCGGCATGGCTGACGCGAGGACGGACAGGTTGCACGGTGTGGCTGCTGCTGGGCGCTGATGGGCGGCAAGGGCCGCACGCTGGGCGTGCTAGTGAGCGCTGATGGGCTACACGCGTGGACGGGCTGGCTGGCGCAGGCGCACGGTGAGGACGAGCTTGACACGGGCGGGCGAGCGGCACGGCACGGGCGTGCGGGCGCTAGCTAAGCGGACGCGCTGGGAAGGCGACGGGAACGCGGGTGCTGGCTCTACGCTGGGACGGCGACGGGCGCGCTGGGACGCGCTGTGCAATGTGCTGCTCGGCGCTTGGGCGTCTGGGCGAGGCAGGGGCTGTCTGGGAGGTCTAGGCGCGGCTGTTGGGCGATTAGGGCGTGCTGGGAGGTCTGGCTCGGCAGATCTGGGCGCAACAGGGGCTGTTGCTAGGCTGGCCGGACGACATTTGGGGCTGCAAGGGGAGAAGAAGCTCGACAAGGAACTTGGGAGAAGAAGGTTGGGCGGCCATGAAGTTTGGAGAAGAAGACAAAACCCTACACTTCTTTTCTTTTAAACAAATGCACCAAAACTCCAAAGATCCAAGGGTAACTAAGATATGACGCGGAAAGAGTAACAATAACACCTGGTGGCTCACTTGGCAAGGCTCTCCTTTAGCACACAAGGCCACCCTAGCTCGAACCCCAGCTGCAACACAATTTTCCTTTATTTTAACTTTTGCATCTATCCTTGCTCAAACCCATCCACAAAGCCTCAAAAACCTACATAAACCCATCCAATAATTTTAGCAACTGGAAAAAGACATAAACGGCCCTGACGGCCTGACCAAATTACCAAAATACCCCTAGGGCATACCTGGAAGATCGAGATGAAAACCTGGGCCGTTACACACTAGATGTAAAAGTATTGTAAATTCTTTACCCTTTTCTAAAACAGTAAACTTAGGCGTACCTGATGACTGTCGGAGTGCTTTTACCAAACGGATCTCACGATTACCCAACGTCTTCGTCTCAAAGACCAGAATACTCACAGGCTTCCCCTCGAAGCTCAAATCCTCATTCAGCTGCAAAGGCTCAAAGTCCATAATGAACGATGGGTCCGACACATACTGCCTCAACATCGATACATGAAAACACTGTACAACTGACAATGACGGGAAAGAACTAACCGATATGCAACTCTGCCAATCCTCTCGAAAATCTCAAATGGTCCAACAACAGGAGACTCCTCTTCTCCCGTTTACCAAACCTCAACATACCTCGCATCGGTGCAACCTTAAAACACGTAATGTCCAACCTCAAACTCTAAAACTCGACGCCGAACATCGGCGTAACTTTTCTGCGTGCTCTGAGCTGACAACGCTAGCTCTAAACTCCTACACATCACCTCTGGTCAAATGCAGCAACTCAGGACCCAAAACAAAATTGATGGCCACCAACCTTTTCCCAGAACACTGGAATCCTGCAATACTTACCATGCAATGCCTCAATGGAACCACAAGAACTGACCGCTGAGAACTGCAAGCCAAGGCAACCTCGTAAAACCACACTAGTCTCCAGCTGCCTAATCATGGAAACACCAACTCGCATCAAGTTCTGAAGGATCTGGCTCACTTCTCCCAAAAGACCATCGGTTAAAAGGTGAAAGCACTACAAAAACTGCACTCGGCTCCTAAGCCTCTCAACAATGCTCTCCAAAACCACGATTCGTCAACGTACTGCCTAGAATAAACCTTTGTTGCCACACCCTGGTGCCAACAACTCTAGCCTAAAACTGCCATGTCACTACTCCACAGTAATGACATCTCCACCTGGGCGAGGTGCGAGCTCTAGCTACTGAAACTAATCCACCAAAAATTCGAACTCACACAACAACCTCAACCAGCTGCCAGCTTCCACACAGACTCCTTCAAAACAATAACTTGAATGCTACGAACTCGGTAGCCTAACTATCCACACACTGCATAACCACACCAATCTACTCAACTCCAACTCGACCTAGATCACTGACTAGAAAAGTCAACCTATTATCAACAGGGCCATAGAGGGCTCCCTCCACCAAACTTACCTCCATGCAAGCAATGGAACGAAGCTTGCCTCAAATATGAAACACATCTCACAAGTCCAAACGATAACACATACAGGCTTAATTCTCTAGCTTAGGCTTATTACACCTTCCCACCAAAACTTCATAAACGGAACTCCACTACTCGGTTAACACCAACTACCAAGAACCAGATTACCAAAAAATGGCTGGCAGAACACAAACCACACTAACCAGCTAGCATCCCTCAAAAGGTCAAGACCCTAATCCAACCACAATGGTGCAACCTCAACCCACAACTGATACAAAGGAGTTCTTCAACTACAAAGGTGCAACAGCTTCCATGCCAACACACAAAAACCTTAACCAACTAGGCTAAACACTCATAGGAGGCAGAACAACCCTTACCGCAACTTCCAGAACACCACTCAAGAGTCCGCTTAACTTGGACAAACAACTGCTTCCAAGCAGCCAACAAATGTTTCCTCCTACTAGCACCACTACCACCAATTCTGAGACCAAGGAATAACCTGACAACTCCCAAGGAGAAACAGATCCTTACAAGCGGACATCCGAAGGACAGAGAGCTCCACACACGCTCGCTGTCTTGCTCAGCTAAAGCACAACACGTAAGTCTCACGGAGGCAACAACAGGGGTCCACCACAGACTGAACCTCCAACCACACACTAGCAAAGACTCACCTCCAAAAGCCAAAGGGGCAACTCTCGACATCCTGGAAACAGGAAAAACAACAGACAGGGCACGAACCACTCGCCCCACGAGCAAAACTAACTTCTAGCAACTCAAAACCACACCTTGGTCAACACCCAACACCAACTTGCTACCACACCGGAACCAATCCGGACTCTACTCCAACAAACTCCAGCTTGCTAGCCTACCAAATCTGCCAGCAACTCACCCGAGGTCTACAACCTACATGACTCCGGCTTGCCAACTGAAACTCACTACCTGGGCCTGACTGAGCTCTGGAGAGGCTCTCCACAGCCTAGGGTTTTTCGGCAACCCTCGACACACCCTACCGACTAACGAACTAACATCCAACTGCCTACACGGGCACAACTCTCTCCAGCATCTCAACTATGCTAGCCAACTCCAACTCCTTGGAAACCAAGAGGACCCGAAACGCTACAGAATGCGTCATCTTCCTACTCAAAGCATCAACCACAACATAACTTCTACCCAAGGAAGGATCCAAACAACTCTCTCAGCCAGGACCCGAAACGCTACAACACGGTATCCTTACCACCTCAACTAAAGCCTTACAACATCCACCTGGAGTCCAACTTTTCCAAGAACTGAGCACCAGTTCTCCAATGCAAACCATGCATGGATGTGAAACTCTCGCCACAAAACGAACCACACAAAACACACTTGTGTGCACAACTCTCAACCTTCCATCAGAGATCCAAGACTAACAGGCACTTTTCCAAAAAGCAACACTAACGTCTGGCAGAGATAGAATCAATCAAAGGAACACCAAAAGTTCCATCTCCACACGATACTCGAAGCTATGGCAACCTTGCTCTACCAAAGCATAACAATGCCAAACCGAACTTACTTTATACCAAGCCTCTACCAAGGGAGCATACCCACAAGGCGTCCAACTCCTCTCACAAGGCATCCAACTCAACTCATAGGCATCCTGTAACGGCCCGGAAATTTCATCCCGATCTTCCCGGGAGGCCCAGGGGCATTTTGGTAATTTTGGTCGGGCCGGCAGGGCCGGTTATGCAATTGTTAATTGCCGGAAAAATTATGAGTCAATTTGAATGGGATCGGGAATTTTGGTGAAGACATTTGGGCTTGGAAAAAGGTAAAAATAAATAGGGAATTAAATAGCACGTCGAGTGAGATTTGAGCCAAGGACGCGCTGCAAGCTAGGCAAGGGGCGCTGCCAGCCGAGCCACTGGGAGTGTTGGTTATCTTAATCGCGCGATCTAATACATATGCGTGTTTTCGAAGGCGGTTGGTATAAAGGCAGAGCTCGCCCGAAGCTTCCCCATTTCTTCTTCTTCTTCGAGAAATTCCTCCGGCCGACAGCGATTCTCCTTCGCATTTTCTCCCCCGCCAGCTCCAATTCGACCGCGTTCCTTCCTCAAATCCGAAGCCAAACCCCGATCAGCTGGTAAGTTTCTCCTTCTCTTCTTCTCCTTCGCATTTTCGTCGACCCCTTCCCCTGTTTTTCAAATTCCATTTTCCGGTCGTGTTGAAGTGATTTGTTGGGTGGGTTTTGTTCAGCTGGAGTAGAGGAGTTCGACCAACCATAAATCGCTCGTCGAATCCTCCCCTATCGGCCGAATTCGAGCTTCCTTTCCATCGCGAGTCGCGTGCTCTGTCGCTGCGCGATCGCGAGCCACGCCACGCGCAGACGGCCGTGCTCGCGCAGTCCTCGCCAGCCTACGTGTCACGCCTCGTGCCCTCGCACGCCCCCGCATCCGTCCGCTCGGCTGTCGCGCCCCCTGCCCAGCGAAGCGGCGCCCAACAGCGTGCCCATTTCTCTGCGCCCAGCGCGCCCAGCCTCCCCCCGCTTTGCCCCTGCTTCGTGCAATCGGCCCGCTTAAATGCTTAAATCGCGCCTCGTGAGTTGCTCCTTAGCCGAGCCTCGTTTATTTTATTATATTTAGGCTCATTGTGTGATTTTTGTTGCGATTGATAGGTTCTCGGTAGCTAGTTCGGGTTCGTTCGCCATTTAGGTTTTCGTGTCAATTCGTCCCCACCAAGGTAAGGATTTCTTACGGAGTTGTGTGGACCTGCGATATTATATGTGATTGCTTGATTGACCGCTTGTTTGTGTTTATTGACATGTGTAGCTAGGTATTCTATTCTGAATTCCCGATTAGCATGATTTTCCTGATTTAATTCTCATGTTAATCCATGCTAGGTTGTTCCTTTCTAGCATGCTCGTATTTGTTCCTTGCTTCGTAGTATCATGCTAGGCTCGTTGTATTCTTATTGAGCAGGTATTGGATTTTATGGATTTGTTTGCTGATTGGTAGGGCGCAGTTAGAGTTGCGGTAGATAGCATCATCCGGCCCGATGCATAAAGTACCTTGCATCCATGGCAGGGACGTCGAGCCAGTCATTCCGTCCCTGGACCCCATGAGGGATTAGCTAACCCTACCGGTAGGCCCTGCAATCTTAGGTGAGGGTGGCAGGCTGTTAAATGCCCCAACGGTCGGGATGATGACTTGGCATTGCCTCGTCCCGGTGCCGGCACGCGTCCTCGGCGTGTTCGGCCGTAGCCCCCGATTGCCACTGTTAAGGCAAGGACGGCTTCTGGTGTAAGCCTACCACGACCGCCTCCTTGGCCCTGTGTGCGGTGGTTCAGCCGACATAGTTTACGTGTCTGTGTCTCACACCCTATGTCGCTGACACCGATCCAAAGATTTAGTTAGGCGTGGTGATCGGACATGGGCAACTTGCCTCTAGACCGGCACTTCCCCATAGTCTGCAGTGTACGCGGTGCATGCTTACGCTCATTACAAATACCGACTAAAGAGCTCCTCGTGATTGTGATCCAAAGTACCTTTCGCCGACAATGAGATGCAGTGAGGCCGGGACTTGTTTCTCGTATAGGGCGACTTATGTATTGGACTGTGTGGTGATATTATTCCCACCAAGACCTTAAATTGGCATCCGAGGCCCAAGTGTGGGCTAAGCTATGTGCTCTATTCTGTGTTTATATTCATAGCTTGCATACGCTCATCGAGATGACCATGTATATCGTATTGTACCCCGGTTGGGGATTCTTCTTGAGTAATTCGTTACTCACCCTTATTATTGTGGTTTTTCCACAGTAACCAAGTTAAGAGACAGGATGGTCAAGGAGGAACTGTGATCATGGGGCCCAGTCTTCCAACTCGATTTTTGTATTATGACTCTTTATGTTTTGTTTCCCTGAATGCATGTAGTCAGGCACGGAGCCCTAGGATGTTTTGTAAATGTTTTGTGGATTCCGGATTTTGTATCCGAATGTGTTTTTGAATGGTTTTTAGTAAATCTCTGATCGTGAGTAAACTTTGGAAATGTATTTATCTTGGAACAGTGCTTGGAAACAGGGGACAGTTCCAGGGAAATTGTCTAGTTTTTAAAGGGGTTATTTTGAATTTTTTGTTTTAATTGGAATCCGAAATCATGTCTGTTTAATGTCCTTTACTTTGAATGCATGCATTGGGGTAAGGGCCCATTTAGTGCCCCATTCGGGTCGGTCCCTTACACATCCAACTCGCCTCATAGGCATCCAACTCATGGCCCCTCTACTGAACCAAACTCGCATCTACGATGCTCAACTCTCCTCAGATTTAGGCACTCGAAGGAAGTTGACCGCACAACCAACCACAAAGAGCTCTTGGCCTTAACAGTAGCGTGAGACTCACGCGCACTAACACTTACCAACCGACAACCTGCTGACTTACTCAACCCCCAGTAACACTGGGAAGAGGCTCCGGCTCCTCTCGAACATCCTTTCGCTTGTAGTCCTTCGACTACCACTGAACTAGCCCTCTTGCACGACCGAAACAGATGCAACTGCCATAAACGGATCCAAGGCTAAAGGAGTGCGCTGAACTCCGGACGGCATAGAACCATCTGCTATACCCATGCCAAACTCAGGCCTGAACCAGACTTAGTGCCAAAGTGGCACACCAACCAATGCACCTCGAGTGCCACTACTACCAAATCCACAACTTACTACAAATGGGGACAGCAAGGTCACAACCTCAAGTGACAAAAACTTTGGCTAGGCATACAAGAGCTCAAACTCAAACAACCATGCCTAGGGCATCTCATCAAACTGAAGTCTCACGGCCTACTCTTGCATCTCCACGTGATGCTCAACAAAACTCTGGCCGGCTCTCTCAACGTGCAGCAGCTAGCTCCACTCTAGGAGCTCACCAAAAGAAGAGTGCTCAACTCTAATAAACCACTGGGAAACCACCAACGGATCAAGTCTGATGGGTACACTGCTCGCTGCACCCTTAACCACAGGGTTTCGACTTACTGGCTGCAACAACAACACTTTACAAGAGCACAAAGATGTCTCTACATCCTCCACGAAGGCTACTAACTGTGCAGCCACTCTCTGGGCAATCAAACAATATGCTAAGGTTCAAGATCAACACTTGAACTACCCAGGCTAGTCCACACTGGAACCTGCTCCACAAGCATCAACATGAGCAAAGCCATAGCTAACTCCTCTCTTGGAGTGGTACTTCAAGGCAAATCACCTCCACCCTCTCACTAGGGGAAAACCAACAACTGGGCCACAAGTGGCCTACGGGAGTCTAATCTCTGCCTCCCCTGGAACGATGTCCCAGCGGCATCCGAATCTATCTGGATACCTCAACAAGCCACAACATACATCACACACTGCGGGAAGTTGGCATGATGGCGCTCTAAACCCAAACCAACAACGAGTCAGAACCTGCTCGTCTTCGCTCCACAACACTACACAAGGCATACACTAGATGAAAAGTATTGTAAATTCTTAACCCTTTTCTAAAACTGTAAACTTAGGCGTACCTGATGACTGTCGGAGTGCTGATGATCATGAAAAAACGACCTACAAAAAAAGGTCAGTCTACTGAATCTATGACTCTGAGCTCTGATACCAACTGTAAAAACCCGACCCGAATGGGGTTCTAAAATAGGCCTATACCTCAATGCATGCATTCAAAGCTAAAATCAAAATGCAAAATGGTGTTTCGGATTCTAAGTAAAAAGTAAAACATAAACATTCATTTAAGTCAACATAAAATTCTTGAAACCTGTCCCTGTTTCCAAGCACCTGTTCCAAGACAAATACATTTCCAAAACTAACTCTGATCATAGATTTATTTAAAACATTCAAACTTTCCAATAGTTACAATAGTGCTAGAATCCGGAAATACATTCAGAAAACAACCTAGGGCTTCGTGCCCAACTACATGCATTTAGAGGAAATACAAGACTCAGAGTTGAACAACGGGTTTCCATGATCACAGCTCCTCCTCTAGCCATCCTGTCCCGCACCATGGTTACCTGTGGAAAACCACAAAATAAAGGTGAGTAACGAATTACTCAGTAAGAATCCCCAACCGGGGTACAATACGAAAACATCTCATTTAGCACACCGACATGCAACCATACAATGACTTAGAGCAAAATGGTAGGTTTAGGCTATGTGCTAACACTAGAGCTAGCCTATCAAGGGCTTTCAACTACAGCCTATCCTAGGTTCTACACCTGGATGCCCATCGGGGTCTTACACATACTAGGATACAATGACACAATGATGCCCATCGGGGACTTACACACAAGGATGCCCATCGGGGTCTTACACCTCTAAACAATGATGCCCGTCGGGGTCTTACACATACGGATGCCCATTGGGGTCTTACACCTCTAGCTATCAATGCTGCCCAACGGGGTCTTACACATCTAGGATGCCCATCGGGGTCTTACACCAGCTAGGATCACAAAGATGCCCATCGGGGTCTTACACATACGGATGCCCATCGGGGTCTTACACCTCTAGCTATCAATGCTGCCCAACGGGGTCTTACACATCTAGGATGCCCATCGGGGTCTTACTCTAGCTAGGATGACTAAGATGCCCATCGGGGTCTTACACTCTTAAGCAGCCTTATGATGCCTATCAGGGGCTTACACACAAGGGAACAGTGCAGTGCCCATCAGAAACTTACCTACATTATGGATCACCTGCCTGGCACTAACATGGAACTATCAGAATATAACAGGAACAAGAATATGCCAAGATAAAAGACCCTAGCCTGTAACTAATATAACAAAAACACCAGTACAACACAAACTTGGAAGCAAGAGAACACATGTAACCTATCCACTAGAATTTCATACAATCACAAGATATGGCATACTATCAATTATTCGCAGGGTCCACACAACCTCGGTAAGAAACCCTTACCTGGTCGGAAGGCAACTACACACAAGAATCCTAAGCTGCGACCGATCCCGAGCTAGCTAATGAGAACCTAACAAGCATAATAATTATCACAATCCATAGGCCTAAATATAATAAAATAAATAGGGCTCAGCTCGGGAGCAACTCACGCGGCACGGCTGACGCGCGGACGGACGGACAGTTGCGTCACGTGGCTGCTGCTATTGGCGCAGATGGGCGCGGGCTGCACATTGGCGCATTGGGCGCCGACAGACGGGCCGGCCGGGCGCAGCGCACAAAGCGACAAAGCCGGACGCGGGTGGGCGAGCGGCACGGCACGGGCGTGCTGGGACGGCAACGGGCACGCGAGCGCTGGGGACGCGGAAGCACTGGGACGGCGACGGGCGCGCTGGCGACGCGGCCGTGCAAGCGCGAGCTCGGCGGCACGATCTGGGTACACCGGGCTGGTGCGACGACGTCTGGGGCGCGATGGCGAGCCTCTCGGGCGACGCAGTCTTTGGCTCGGGCCGGGCAATGGGTAGGGCTGGCCGTCTTTGCTTCTTTGTTGGGAGATGGGCGGCGGCCGCCGGCTATCTTCTTGGTGGCCGGGATGACGGACGGTGGAGGAGCTGCTCGGGGAAAGCTTGGGGGCCATGGTGATTTGGAGAAGACAACCCAATAACCCTAATTTCCTATTCTTTTAATCAAATGCACCAAAACTCCAAGAACTCAAGGCTAACTAAAATATGTCGCGGAAAAAGCAACAAGATCACTTGGTGGCTCAACTGGCAAGGCCTTGCTCTAGCACACAAGGCCACCCTGGCTCGAATCCTAGCTGCTGCAACATTAACTCCCTATTTTTCTTTTGCATCTCTCCATGCCCAAACATATCCACAGTGCATCAAAATCCTACTTAAGTCCATCCAATAATTTTAACAACTGAAAAAGACATAAACGGCCCTGACGGCCCGACCAAATTACCAAAATACCCCTAGGGCATACCTGGAAGACCGGGATGAAAACCTGGGCCGTTACAGAAAACAGCAGGATTCCATGATCAGTAGCTCCTCCTTCAGCCAACCGTTCTTGCGCCCTGGTTACCTGTGGAAACCACAAAAGTAAGGGTGAGTAATGAATTACTCAGTAAGAATCCCCAACCGGGGTACAATACGATACAACTGCTCATCTAGAAGAATGTATGCAGGCTATAAATACAAACACAGAAGAGAGCACTTTACTTTAATCCATACATAACTATAAATGGATGCCATCTTACAGTCTTACTCTGGGAGTTATCTTAAAACTTAGAACTCTACGAGAAACTAGTCTCGGCCTCAGCTTCTCTGCTATACTGACTAAATGAAAGGTGCACTAAACTCAAGATCCCGAGGAGCTCTCCAGTCGGTGCTGTAATGAGCGTGAATGCACACCGCATGTTGCTTCAAACTAGGGAGGTGTTGGGTCTCGGGCAAGCTGCCCTGGTCCATTACGCATGCCTAAAATAATCTCTGGATCGGTGTCACTGAACATAGTGGTGTGAGACCAGGACACTATGACTATGTCAGCCTGTACCACCGCACCTGAGGCTAAGAAATCGTCCGTTGTAGGCTTACACCAGAGATCGGTCCTTGGCCTATCAGGTGGTAATCAAGGGCTATTGTCGACACGCTGAGGTTGTGTCTACTGCCGGGGACAAGGTAATGCCTCGTCATTCCCCCGATCTGTTGGGGCATTTAACAGTCTACCACCCTCACCCAAGATTACGACTGGACTGTCGTTAGGGTTAGCTAAACCCTAACGACGGATCAGGGACGAAGTATTTCCTCACGCGTCCCTGCCACGAATGCAAGTTACGTTATGCACCCTCGCCTGGATGATGCTACCTATCATGACACTATGCTACAAACAGCTAACAATAAACATACTAATACGTGCTCAGCAGAATTAACGAACCTGGCATGGTACTACGAAACAAGAACAGAATACGAACATGCCAGAACAGAACAACCTAGCATGGAATTAACATGAGAATAATCACGAGAAGTCATACCAGTCGGAATTCAGAACAAAGCACCTAATAGCTAAACATGCTGGTAATCATAAGTAGACATACAACAACAATCAAAGAAATATCGCAGGGCCCACACAACTCCGGTAAGGAATCCTTACCTGAATCGGAAGACAAACAATCACACGAGTTGACACCCGAGCTTCAAACGAACACGAGCTAGCTAACGGAAACCTAACAATCAAATAGTAATTAAATTACTAATTATAGGCCCTAAAATAAAATATAAAACAGAAGCTTGGGCTCAGACGAAAGAAAACTTACGCGGCTTGGCCAAACACCAAAGGATGTCTCGGCTGCAAGGCACAAGGCAAGGAAGCTGGCACGCGTGGCAAGGCAAGCGAGCAAGGGGGACGGCGCGCGGACGGCTGCTGAGCTCATATCGTGAGTGTACAAACATATAACACATATCGATAAGTTATAGAGACTACATATGAGGTGCCTAATTTCGGAAAACAGAAACAATGTTTGTGGGGATGGAGGGCCCATGGACATATTCAAGGGGTAAGCAAATAATGTATTCTAATGAACCAATTCATACGTATATACACATTCCAAATAAGATTAATAGCTATAACACAACAAGAACAGTTAAACACAACATAAGTGAGGTCTCATTTTTACATATACATATGTATACAATCCACAAGGCAAAAACTACTGATGTAAACCCTCAAACAAAATGCACTAGGTAAAGTTGCAGAAACTAAGTAGTCATAAAGGATGACTAGACAAAGTTTATTTGTTTCGCGCGTTACGTGTTTGATTCGTCGCATGTGCTTAAATCACGATGTATAGGATCTACAAAATATGTGCTAACAATGTCGAATTTAAGCAAAAAAAAAAAGAAAAAGAAAAAGAAAAAAATCAAGGAAACAACGTTATTCATATAATATATACAAGTGACCACATTAATTAACCTATGTGCCCTTACTGTGAAATGTACATAATAGGTGCTGGCAGTAACTAACATAGAATATGTACATAATACATACAAACCAATGTCTAACATTTGCGAAATAAAAAAAAAAAATAATAATAATGGAAACAAAATCCATACAAAGTAGGGATACTATTAGGTATAAATTACGTGTCAACGATGTTTAACATATGAAAAAGGCCAAAAAAAAAAAGAGATCCCAATAAAGTAGGCATTTAATTTTAGACGTTAATATATATTTAAATAACAGAGGCATTTGAAAATTTTAAAAGATTACACTGGAAAAAATGTCAGAGCACCTAAAAGGATCTTGATGTTTACACTAGAAACATTTATATCTTCAGAAACATGGCTCCGATGCAGTCCTTTTTGGAGTCTCGAGAATCAAAGTCTAATGAAATGCATGAATGTCCCTTGCAGCTGATTTTTGCAATGTAGGACTATCATCAATTGCAAATACATGAGTGGAAGATTTTCGTAGGGGTTGTTCAACTAGAGAAATAATCAAAAGTTCATCTTCTTCAAAAATGGGTATTTCAAGTCCTCATAAAATCCAAGCTCATGTACTATTTTCAACCATTTTTTAATTAAAATTTAAGCAAACTTATAATAATCACACCAACCAATGAGAGTATGTACGTCTTATGGGAAGGAGATGTATAGCTACATTTGTAAACGTTAAGAACAAAATTTCTACGTATAAATTTTTAAATGTTGAAAATCCCTAATTTCATGGTTATGACTACTTGATTTTATAATTATTGATTTAGTTTTTTTTACTACCGTTTTTTAGGATTAGTTAGTTTGTTGTAGATTTTTTTAGATTTAAAAAAATGTAGTTACAAATAATCTATTTAAAATAGATTTTTTTAAAAATTTATGAAATATAGGAGGGGTACAATTATAAACTACTCCCTACATTAAAAGTTAATTAAAATGTGGAAATAAAAAAGGACACAAATTTAAAGTCTAAAAGATCATTAGCCACATCCTTAATTAGTTTCTAAATTCTAGCAATTTCCTTAGTTGTCCCTATTGTGTAACCCTATTGGGATGTTAAGGTGATAGTTTTTCCCTGCTATACGATGTATGTTTAGTCTAGGAGTTTTTCATCTCTTTGTAGTCTCGAGTGATTTCTTCTTTGACTGTGTGTTGAAAATGATTTTCTGAGACGATTCTTCAATGATAAATACAAAGAGATTTTCTCCTGAAATTCTTGTGTTCTTATCTTGTTGATGCAGATTTCATGGCATTAGAGCTCTACAGTCTAACGACATTTTTTTTTCTTCATGGAAAGTTCGGAAGCGACTTCAGATCTGCAGACTGTGTCGTCTGGAACAGCTACAATCGTCAATCCAAGAAATAAGGTGTCCACGGTTCGGCTGAGCAATGAGAATTTCCTTTTGTAGAATGTTCTAGTGGAGTTTGCTCTAGAAGGATATGGATTGTTTTCTTCTCATATCGATTCAGATTCTGTTCCACCACCTGAGAAAATCCAGGTTAGTAGTGATTCATCTAAACCTAATCCGATATTTATAGCATGGAAGAAGCAAGATCGACTGATTTGCTCGTGGATGCTTGGATCGATGATTGAAGATATACTCCTACAAATGCTTCATTGTACTTCAGCGAAGGAAATTTGGGCTTTTCTACTTCAAATCTTTAATTCAAGAAGTCTAGCTCAAGTTATGAAGCTGAAATCAACTCTTCAAAATATGAAGAAAGGTAATTCTTCTCTGAGTGACTATTTTGCAAAAATTAAGCGAGAGGTTGATGCGTTAGCTGCAGTTGGTAAAGCAATTTCCTCTGAATATCATATACTGTATATTTTAGCTGGACTAGGACCTGAATATGAATTTATGATCTCGGTAATTACGGCCAAGGTGCATTCTAATACTGTTCAAGATGTTGTTGCCTTACTTTTCACGCACGAAACTCAACTTGAGTCAAAATCTTTGAATATTGATGGCAGCGTTCCCTCCGTTAACGTTGTTCAACAACAATCATCTCAGTATCGACGTCCAACTGACTCTGAATCTCCGCGCAATCAGAATTATAATTCAGGTAATGGAAGAGGTCATGGAAGATATACTGGTAAAGGAGGAGGTCGCTCAAGAGGTAGAAGCAAATTCTATTGTACTATTTGCAACAAACACGGTCACACATCAAGCAGATGTTACTATCGGAATGATGTATCTTCTCATCAAGCTCGCCCGATGTTTGCTAATCAGAGTATTGGCCTATGTTCTCGGTTTCGTTTCATCAAGGATTATGTCTTATCTGATGATGCCTGGTTATGGATATTAGTATCCTCCACAGAACCAAAATTATTATGGAATGCAAGCTTCTTCCAAATTTGGTAATGATAATAAATGGTTTCCAGACTCGGGGGCTACAAATCACTTGACGAATAATCTTGGAAACCTCTCTATAGACTCGAAATATGGAGGCTCCAGCCAAGTCCATGTTGGTAATGGAGCAGGTTTGCCTATTTCTCATACTGGATATGGTTCTTTAAATTCATTGTCTCATGACCGAACATTTCATTCATAACCTTCTACATGTCCCTTCAATTACTAAAAACTTGCTTAGTGTCAGTCAATTTGCTTGTAATAATCATGTATTCTTTAAGTTTCACCCTACTGTTTATCTTGTGAAGGATCTAGCAATTGGTCGGGTTCTGCTCCAAGCGACTCTCCATGAAGGGCTATATCGATTTCCTATTGCTTCTTCTGAGTTGAAGCCTTCATCTGTGTAAGAACCCGACCCAAAACACGGTCCTAAACCTAGGTTCTCACTCAGCATGCAAGTTAAATACTTCATCAAGCGGTTTAGTGCTCATATTTAAAACCTTTCAAAACATTTAAAAGCGGGGACACTTAAAACATAAACAACAACCTTCATTTAAGCAAAGCCAACAAAGTAAAACAAGCTCCGGCGGTGTTTATAAAATCATACAATACAATTTAAACAACTTTTAAAAACGTCCCCTAGGACTCATGTCCGCTTACATGCTCGAACAAATTATGCAAACAATAAAAGACAGAGTGCCGGCGGCTCCCATGATCAATCAGCTCCCTCCGCTAGCCGTCCTTGCCGTCCCAAGTTACCCGTGGAAAACCACAGAAATAAGGGTGAGTATAAACATACTCGGTAAGAATCCCCAACCGGGGTACAATACGATACATCAATCATCCGCACCCTAGTATACATGCAAACAGCTACCAACACAGGATCATAGCTCAACGAGCTTACAAGGCGAGAATCTGGAACCCTCGTAAGTCTCCTACTTCCGGCCTAATGATTGGCTCTCATAACCAATCTCGGGACATCTCCGAGGGTCTTTCTCCTCGGCCAATTGATCACCTCAAAAACCGATCCCAAAGATGTCCGACACCCTCGAGGGTCTTTCTCCTCGACCATATGATCACCTCAAAAGCCAATCCCAATGGGTGTCCTCAAGGGCCTCTTACCTCGCTAACAAATCGGACTATCGGAGAGTACCCAAGTCCGGCTCTAAATCGGAAGGAACTGTGTACTCACGAACATTAGCCCGGGAGCTCTCCGAACCGGCGACTAACGCGTGCGCGCGCGCACACCGCATCTTCTTTGCAACCGGCGTAAATGTGGGGGCCTAAGTACAAACTACGCGGGCCAGTACACATGCCTAAAGACTCGGAAACGGTGTCACCGAACACACGAGCGAGGCCCTCGGCACTCATCTGCATGCACTGTACCACCGACTGGCGCCTAAGAACCGGCCAAGGCGGGCTTGCACCGCTGATGAGGTTCCGCTCTAGCGAGCTACAAACTAGGCTTATGCCGATGTGGTAGCTAAATCCACATCGGCCGCCGGGGAAGCAATGTACGTTATGCTTCGCTCTACACCCGATCGGTGGGGACAAAGTACGTTTTGTCCGCTCTCAGCCTCTGGATGATGACAAACCCTACTATACTAGCTAGGAGTACAAAATAACTGATTCCTGGCTAGACATACATATCAACATCAATCACACATAACCTAGCATGATACTACGAACTTAAAGCAGGAATCTCAAGCATGCTGGAAGAACAATCCTAGCATGGCACTAACATGTACAAACAGGCAAACATGCTAGCAAGAATGCAATCACAAGCTGTCCTATCCACTAATCATGTTCATAGAAGTAAACATGCATATAAGGCACAATCAAGAAAGCATCGCAGGGTCTACACAACCACGGTAAGAAATCCTTACCTGGAAACAAGTGGAAAATAACTATCGCGAATCAGATAACGACCCTCGAGCTTAAAGCGAACCCGAGCAACCTAGGCATATGATAAAAACATCCTAAATAAATAAACAGCAGCCAGCAGCTTAAAATCTAAAAGGGGAAAGGCTCGGGAATTACCAACCGAGAAGACATGCGGTCTTGGTAGTAAAAAGGGCAAGAATGGGCGCTGCTGGTGCGGCAGGGGCGCTGGCGCTGGGCGCTGGCGAGGCAGGCGCTGGCTCGGGCGCGAGGCAAGGCGAGCAGACGCGCTGGAGCGGGTGCGCGGGCGAGACGTCGGGTCTGCGAGGATGGCGCGTGGGCGACGCGTCTTGGCTGCGAGCGTGCAACGGCTGGGACGACGCACGGGAGGGGCATCTGGGCGGCTGGGTCGACGCACGGGAGGCGCATCTGAGAGGCTGGGTCGACGCACGGGAGACGCTAGGCGGCGGCGTGCGGCGCGTCTGGGCAGCCTGGGCGGAGCGGCTGGGCAGACTGGGCTGGGTGGTGCGACTGGTGCAGAGCGGCTGGCCATGGGCTAAGCGATCTGGGCGTGGGTTGTGCAGGGCTGGTGCGGGGCGGTGCAACGCGACTGGGCAGGGGCTGAGCGGCCTGGTGCGGGGGTCCGGCTAGGGTGTGGTGGCTCGGCTGGGGTTGGTGCAGCAAGGGCTGGGCTAGGTGCGGCTAGGGTTTTGAGAGAGAGAGAGAGAGAGAGTCTTGCAAAACAAGGGGGAAAGGGATTTTTCTTGATTTCTTTCCTTTTCCTAATTTAAATGGGTCTAAAATCCCTTCCCAAAGCTTCCTCTTTCAAAACCCGGCCCAAGCAAACTTTTCTTTTAAATAAAACTCTTTTTCCTACAGACTCCCAAAACCATTTAGGGCAAGGGTTCAAATCCCAAAGGAAGCACTCAAAAACCCATTAATTTTGCCAATAACTAAAATTCCTCCAAACTCCCAAACAACTTGCCCAAACCTCTTGGGTCTTGCAACCAACAACCACCAAACTTCGATGAAGGCAGGAAAGGCCCTGAAATCTCGAAAATCCTCAAAACCCTGACCGGGGGAAAAAAGACCAAAATACCCCTAAGGGTTAAAACAGCTCTAACGGCCCACCCGAACATCCAAATAATGATCCGAAATCACCTGGGTAACCGAAATAGAAAACTGGGCCGTTACAATCTGCTAATCATGCTCATACTTATTTTAGTACTATGAATCCTATTTGCTTGAATTCAGTTGTGCAAAATTCTAAACTTGACTTGTGGCACCAAAGATTGGGTCACCCTACTTTTCCAATTGTTCAAAGCATTGCTAAACAGTTCATACCTGCTACTTTACCTAGAAATAATGCAGGTTCCTTTTGTATTGCTTGTGCTCATGGCAAAATACATGCTATTCCTTATTCTAAGTCATTAACTGTTTACCCTCGTCTCTTACAACTTGTTGTCGTCGACTTGTAGGGCCCTGCTCATACTGTCTCTAGAAATGGTTTCAAATATTACATGAGTTTCATTGATGTTTTTTCTAGATTCACTTGGAGTTACTTTCTTCAATCTAAGTCAGAAGCTTCTTCTATTTTTCAAACCTTTAAAACACATGTTGTTGAATACATCTATTATTTGTGTTCAAACTGATGGTGGTTCCGAGTTCAAACCTCTTTTGTCTATTTTTCAATTGCATGGCATAACTCATATATTAACATTCCCTTATTCCTAAAAACAAATGGGATAGTTGAACGAAAACATAGACACATTGTTGAAACTGGCCTGACTCTTATATCTCATGCTTCTATGCCTATTGTATTCTAAGATGATGTTTTTTCTACTGCTGTTTATTTGATTAATAGGCTATCTACTTCAGTCCTTCATGGCATTAGTCCCTTGCAGAAATTTTTTGATCGGGTGCCGGATTACTCACAACTCCGTGTCTTTAGATGTAAGTGCTTTCCTTACCTTCGTCCCTATAATTCTCATAAACTTGATTTTAACTCTAGCACAAGTACTTTTCTTGGTTATAGTTCCATGCATAAAAGGTACAAATTCCTTGATACAAATGGCAGGTTGTATGAGTCAAGGCATGTCTTGTTTGATGATGTAACGACCCAGTTTTTAGAGTTCGGTTTCAGGTCAGCTGGACGTTATTCTTGTTATTAATTCTTGGTTAGGTTTGGAAATTCTATTGGATTTATTAATTCATTAGTTAATCTTGGCAGAAATTGTTTCGCTTAGATTATGAGGTTTGAGAGTTTGCTTTGTAAATAAAAATAAAGAGAAATTTATTTAGGCCTTGGTGGGTTTTGAACTCAAGATCTCGTGCGTGGAAGTGGTGTAGCTTAAAAGAAAATGAAGGATTTAAATAATTCCCTCAGTGGGATTTGATGCAAGAATTTATTAGAATTATTGGGATCTAATTGATTAAATGAGTTTATGCTTTGGAAGGGGTTTCACGTATTCCAGCATTGTTCCCTTAGCCGTCGAGCCATGGAAGCTCTAAAAAATCTCTCTTCTCCTTCGTGCGATTCTCAAGGTAAACCCGATCGTTCTTCTTTGTCTCTTCTTAATTTTTGAAATTGGATGTATGTTTGCTGTTGGTTTTGGGTTTTGGATTTGGGGTTGGTTGTTAATTGTGATTTGTTGTTGTGATCGTTTGATTGATGGCCGAACCCGAGCAGCACAGCCGCACGCGACCGAGCCACCCGAGCGGCATAGCCGCACGCAACTGAGCCACCCGAGCAGCACATCCTTGCGCATTGAAGCCTTGCCGATCGTAGCCGTCCGCACGCAGTCGCACAGTAGCGACCGCAGCGCTGCCGATCGCCATTAGCTGCCCGCTGCACGCCCTGCAGTAGCTCCTCAGTGACACACAGCCCCAGCGCCACGCCTTGTAATTCTGACGCCGCACGCCCAGCGCCACACCTCGTCCGTCCGACGCCGCACGCCTCAGCCCACTTGTTTCCCAGCCCTTACGCGCGCGAGCAGCTTGGCCGCGACACCGCTTCTCCCGAGCAGCCGTGTCTTCGTGTTTTTTTGGGAACGTTTCCTCGAGCTGCTGCCTAGTTGTTTGGTTATTCGATTAGGGGGATGTTCTTAATTAGATTATTTTATAATTTATATTTGCTTGTGCTTGTTTTTGGTAGGTGTGTTTGATTGTGGATTGAAAACTTTACGATTTTCCTTCTGTTCTGCTTGCTTGTCTTCCAATCCAGGTAAGGATTTCTTACCGGGGTTGTGTGGACCCTGTGATTACTTTAATGGCAAGTTGATATCTTGTAATTGTTTATGAGCTAACTAGTGGATAGGATTCTTGTTCCTGACTTACTGGCATGTTTGTTGTCTTGTTCACGTTAGCTCTATGCTAGGGATTTTCTTACTCTGGCATATCCGTGTTTCCTGTTCATATTCTGTAGAGCCATGCTAGGATTGTGTTGCTGTTGAATATTGCCTGGTCAATCTGTTAGCTTGTGATCTTGAACCTAGGAGACTGTTAGGAGTTATTGGATTAGGTCTCGCATGGCTAAGACCCCGATGGGCACCAATGCATTGCTAGTGTATGTAAGTCCCCGATGGGCACATAGTGCAGCTAGGGAGTGTAAGACCCCGATGGGCATCCTGGTCTTTAAGTCTGTATAAGACCCCGATGGGCATCCTTGAGTGCTGGTTGAGTAAGACCCCGATGGGCATCATTGTGTCTAGTATGTGTAAGACCCGGATGGGCATCATCGTGTCCTAGATTGTGTAAGACCCCAATCGGCATCACGGTGTAAAATCGAATGTAGGTTGTAGTTGTAAGTTCTGATGGGCAGCTCGGTAAGTCCTTGTATAGGCAAGTTCTAGGAGTGATGGTTAGCCTTAACCAAGTGAATTTCTGTAATGGCCCAGACTTTCGTTCAGGTTCCCCAGGTATGTTTGGTTTAGTAATCGATTGTTTGGTTGGGCCATTAGGTCTTTTTAACCCTAAAGGGCATTTTGGTCATTTTGCTCTTAGGGCTGGCCTGGTGGGATCTTAGGGATTCGAGTCTGTTTCTGACCTTTTCTAAGGTTGGTTTGGTTGTTGGTGCAGGTTCCCAAGAGTGGTTGTAGTACTAGGGTTCCTGGAAGCCTTCCGGATATTTGTATCATAAGGATTTTAAAAGTGTTTCCTGGAGGATTCGAACCCCTGACCTTAAGGGGGTTTGAAAGCTTGGATTTAATTGTGTAAAATAAGATGCGTTAGCTGGGACTCAAAGGAAGAAAGCCCTGGGAAGGGGCTTTTGGTCGCCAAAACCTAATTAAATTAGGAAAAGGAAAAGAAAACAAAAGGATTCGTAAACTCCCTTAGTCTTGCCGCATCTCTCTCTCTCTCTCTCTCTCTCCCCTTGCTGAATTCTTGCTCCCCTTCCCCATCTTCTTACCGATTCCATCAAGATCAAGAACCAAGTTCAAGATTCATGTAAGTTTCTTCTTCTCCTTCTATTCCCCATAGCCAAGATTGTTTCCCTTTGGTGTTTGGCCAAACCCTAACCAAGGAGTTGATGTTTCCTTGTAGCTGAGACCCTCTTGGAGCTTCTTTGGAATTGTCGAGCCTTGAGGTTCAATCCTTGTGGTGCCGATTGACTTCTTGTTCACTCCTTGAGGTAGCCGCAAGCTTAGCTCAAGAACCAAGAGCTGAGAGGTGAGTCCTCCTTCTTTTCTTCTTCATGCCGAAACACTAACCCTTGTTGCTGTGCAAGCCCTGACCAAGGAGATTGTTTCTCCCTTGCAGCTGAGACCTCCCTTGGTTCTTCCCCTTGAGTAGCCGCAAGATTGGTCCAAGAAGATTGCCCGGGAAGTATTTCTGCAAGCCCTAATTGGGAGTGTTGCTTGCCGAAAACTCCATCTAAGTGAAGCCTAGTAGCCGCACCTTCCTCTGAAGCTTTTCTTGGAGCCGAATCTTGTTGAGGTAAGTTCTCTTTCCCTTGGTCGAGAACCTACCCTTGCTGGTTGGTTGTGTTCTAAGCCTTTCTCCTTTGTTTTGCAAGCTCCGATCGAAGCTGGAAGAGTTCCCACAACTACCCCTAGAAGCCGTGAGCAGTAGCCAAGCCGAGCACAATCCCGAGGTAAAATCTCCATCCTAGCCGAGAGCATGTTGGGGTATTTAGGGGTGTGTTGTTTGATTTTTCGGTTAGCTAACTTGTGTTCTTTCTTGTTGAGGTGAACCCGAGCAAGTTCTAGGAAGTTGTTGTGTGTGAAGGCCAAAAGCCAAGCTTGGTCGAGAGCTTGTGGGACTAGTTAGGTAGTTTCCCAGCTCTTGTTTCTCTAGGTTTGTAGATAGGATTAGCTAGTTTTGTTAATGTATTTTGGTTGTTTTTCTAGGTTGTGTGTTTCTGCAGCTCAAGGAGCATTATAGTTATTTTCTGCTTGTTTCCAGGTAAGGATTCCTTACCGAGGTTGTGTGGACCCTGCGATGTTTTCTGATTGTGCCTTGTATGCCTGTTTACTTTTATGAGCATGTTAGTGGATAGGACAGCTTGTGTTTGATTTCCTGTTAGCATGTTTTCCTGTTTGTACATGTTACTGCCATGCTAGGTTTGTTCTTCTAGCATGATTATGATTCCTACTTTAAGTTCGTAGCATCATGCTAGGCTATGTGTGATTGATGTTGAATATGTATGTTTAGTCAGGAATCAATTATTTTGCTTAGCTAGTATAGTAGGGTTTGTCATCATCTAGAGGCTGAGAGCAGACACAAAGTACTTTGTCCCCACCGGTTGAGAGCTAGAGCGAAGCATAACGTACATTGCTTCCCCCCGGCAGCCGTTGTGGATTAGCTACCACATCGACATAAGCCTAGTTTGTAGCCTGCTAGAGTGGAACCCTGCCAACGGTGCAAGCCTACCTTGGCCGGTTCTTAGCTTCAGGTCGGTGGTACAGGCTGTTACAGATGAGTGTCGAGGGCCTCGCACTGCTGTGTTCAGTGACACCGCTTCTGAGTCCTTAGGCATGCGTACCTGGCCCGCGTAGTTTGTCCCTAGGCCCCCACATTTACGCCGGATGCAGAAGCATGCGGTGTGCGTGCACACGCGTTAGGCGCCGGTACGGAGAGCTCCTCCCGGGCTAATGTTCGTGAGTACACCACTTCATTCTAGTTTAGAGCCAGACTTCGGGTACTCTTCCATTAGTCCAGTTTATCTAGTCGAGGGTAACAGGCCCTTAAGGATACCCATTGGGATTGGTTTTTGAGCTGATCATGTGGTCGAGGGATAGAGACCCTCGAGGGTGTCAGACATCTATTGGGATCGGTTTTTGAGCTGATCATTTGGCTGAGGGAGAAAGACCCTCGGAGATGCCACGGGATTGGTTATGAGAACCAGTCATAAGGCTGGAAGTAGGAAACTTCTGAGGACTCTGGATTTTGACTTGTCAACTCGTTGAACTAAGATCTGTGTTGATAACTGTATGTATGTGTACTAGGTTGTTAGATGATTGATTGCATTGTATCGTACCCCGGTCGAGGATTTTTACTGAGTATGTTTGTACTCACCCTTTCTGTGGTTTTTTCCACCAGGTAAATTGGGACAGCACCAGGGCGGCTAGCAGAGGGAGCTGGGAGATCATGGATGCTGTTGACACTCTGTCCTGTCTTTATTTGCATTATTTGAATTCAGCATGTAGTTGGACTTGAATCCTTAGGGGAAAACATATTTACTATTGTTTCAAACTATCTTTTATGTTTTAAAGAAAAGTACTGATCAGTCACTATTTTTAATTGGATGGCTTTTCTTAATGATTATCTGGTTTTGTGTTAAATGTTTTCCATTCTTTATGTTTGAAAAGTTTTAAATTCAACCTCCGGTTTGTGTCATTTATTCTTTTCACATGCATGTTGAGTAAGGACCTAGGTTTAGGATCGTGTTTCGGGTCAGGTTCTTACAATTTCTCTGTGTTAGTGTTTGGTTGCATGTATCTGTGTGCCAGATGATTTGTTTTCGTATTGTACCCCGGTTGGGGATTCTTACTGAGCGCTCGTTGATCACCTTTACTTTTTTGTGGTTTTCCACCAGGTAGCTTGGGACCAAGTCTAGATGGCTAGGAGGAGGTTGTTGGATGATCATGGACAGTTGTTACTCTGAGTCTTGTTTTGTCCTTTCTTAACTTTTTATGCATGTAGACAGGGCACGAAGCGCTTATGTGGATTTCAATGTATTTTCGAAGGTTAATGTTTTTTTTTGTTGGATTTGTTCTGGATGTTTGAATTTGCAATAAAAAGAAACTCTTGCCAGGGTTGGATTTGATAAATGTTTTTGACAGGTGCTTGGAAATAGGGTAAGGTCCAAATTCTTGAAATTGCACTGAATGTTTTATTGTTTTTAGAGTTTTATAATTCTGCATTTATGATTTCGAGTTTTATTACATGCATAAGAGGTTAAAGACCTAGGCTTAGTACCCTATTCGGGTCGGGTCTTTACAGTTGGTATCAGAGCTCAGAGTTATAGATTCTGTAGACTGACCTACAGTTGTAGGTTGTTTTTCCATGATCATTAGCACTCCAATAGCAATCAGGAACGTCCGTAAGTTTAGCGTTTAAGGGTTAAGAATTACAATACTGTTTTGCATGTAGCATATACATGGCTTGTTGTTTGTAGAGCGGGGACGAGCAGGTTCTGACTCGTTGTTGGTTTGAGTGTAGAGCGTCAGCATGCCGGTTACTAGTAGAGGGCAAGGAGGCTCGAGGCCGACCAGCCAGGGCATTCGTATTGATTCTGACACAAGAGGGATGTCGTCCCAAGCTGAGGCTGATAATAGGCCACCTGTAGATCCTACTGCTGATTTGCCTAGAGAGTGAGCAGAGGCAACTTAGCCTCAAGAGACTGCTCCTGGAGCAGCGTTTTCCGAGTCCATGAGGGCTCTGATGGTTGGTCTGCTAGCTGATTAGAGAGCTGAGCAGAGAGCTGAGATGTAGGCTTTGTTAACTGCGCAGAGGGAAGAGTCCCGTCTTCAGATAAAGCAGCTGACACAGTTGGTTCAGCAGAGAACCGTAGTGCCGCCAGCACCGCCAACTCCACGAGAGCCGATTTTGATTGAGACTAATGAGGGGGAAGGTTGTAAGGACCCGACCCAAGAATCGGTCTCTAACCTAGATCCTTACTTAGCATGCATGATTAAGAATGAAGAAAAAACATCGTTCGGAGTACCAAATTTAAATCTTTTCAATCAACACATTTAAAACAACCATAAATCCATTAAAATAAAAATCAACAAATAAGTGACTGATCAGTACTTTCTTAATAAAACAAAGGAAACGGTTCGAGAACATAAAATAGTTTTTGAGTGCTTTCCTAGGGACTCAAGTGTAACGGCCTAGTTTTCTATTTCAGTTTCCCAGGTGTTTTCGGGACATTATTCGGATATTTGGATGGGCCGTTAGAGCTATTTTAACCCTTAGGGCTATTTTGGTCTTTTTGCCCCGATCAGGGTTTTGTGGATTTTCAGGATTCCAGGGTCACTCATGCATTTGTCGAGGCTTGTCTGTTGTTGGTTGCAGGACCCAAGAGGTTTGGGCAAGTTGTTTGGGAGTTTGGAGGTCTTTTAGTTATTGGCAAAATTAATGGGTTTTTTAGTGCTTCCTTTGGGATTTGAACCCTTGCCCTAAATGGTTTTGGGAGTTTGTAGGAAAAAGAGTTTTATTAAAAAGAAAAGTTTGCTTGGGCCAGGTTTTGAAAAAGGAAGCTTTGGGAAGGGATTTTAGACCCTTTTAAATTAAGAAAAGGAAAGAAATCAAGAAAAATCCCTTTCCCCCTTGTTTTGCAAGATTCTCTCTCTCTCTCTCTCTCTAAACCCTAGCCGCACCATGCCCAAATTTCTTGCCGCACCAACCCCACCGAGCCACCACACCCTAGCCGCACCCCGCACCAGCCGCTCGGCCACTCGGCCACCGCCGGGCCGACACAGCCGCCCCAAGACCACCCGCGCACACACCCCACGCCCAAATCCTCACCATGGCCACCACGCTCAGACCACCACCACACCACCCACCCGATCCGCCCGCCCGCTCCGCCCAGCCCGAGCGCGACGCAGCCACACACGCCGCCCAGCGTCTCCGTCGCGCGACCCAGCCACCAAGATGTGCCTCCCGTGTGTCGTCCCAGCCGTCGCACTCCCGCAGCCCAGACGAGTCGCCCGCGCGCCGTCCTCGCAGACCCGACGTCTCACCCGCGCGCCCGCTCCAAATAGCGTCTGCTTTCGCTGCTGCCGCGCGCGCGAGCCAGCGCTAACTCCACCCCCTGCCGCACTGCAGCAGCGCCCATTCCTCCCTTTTTTTGCCGCCGAGATCGCATGTCTTCTCGGTTGGTAATTCCCAGCCTTTCCCTTTTAGATTTTAAGTCGCTGTCATTTGCTGTTTATTTATTTAGGATGTTTTTATCATATGCCTAGGTTGCTCGGGTTCGCTTTAAGCTCGAGGGTCGTTATCTGATTCGCCATAGTTATTTTCCACTTGTTTCCAGGTCAGGATTTCTTACCTTGGTTGTGTGGACCCTGCGATGCTTTCTTAATTGTGCCTTATATGCATGTTTACTTTTATAAACATGATTAGTGGATAGGACAGCTTGTGATTGCATTCTTGCTAGCATGTTTGCCTGTTTGTACATGTTAGTGCCATGCTAGGATTGTTCTTCCAGCATGCTTGAGATTCCTGCTTTAAGTTCGTAGTATCATGCTAGGATATGTGTCATTGATGTTGATATGTATGTCTAGCCAGGAATCAGTTATTTTATACTTTTAGCTAGTATAGTAGAGTTTGTCATCATCCAAAGGCTGAGAGCGGACATAACGTACTTTGTCCCCACCGGTCGGGAGTAGAGCGAAGCATAACGTACATTGCTTCCCCCCGGCAGTCGATGTGGATTTAGCTACCACATCGGCATAAGCCTAGTTTGTAGCCTGCTAGAGCGGAACCCTGCCAACGGTGCAAGCTTGCCTTGGCGGTTCTTAGCTTCCAGTCGGTGGTACAGCCGCACGCATGAGTGTCGAGGGCCTCGCACTACTGTGTTCAGTGACACCGTTTCCGAGTCTTTAGGCATGCGTACCAGGCCCGCGTAGTTTGTACTTAGGCCCCCACATTTACGCCGGTTGCAGCAGCATGCGGTGTGCGCAAGACACGCCAAGTTAGTCGCCGCCGGAGAGCTCCCCGGCTAATGTTCGTGAGTACACCATTCCTTCGATTTAGAGCCGGACTTCGGTACTCTCCCGATAGTCCAGATTTGTTGGCGAGGGTAAGAGGCCCTTGAGGACACCCATTGGGATTGGCTTTTGAGCTGATCATATGGTCGAGGGAGAAAGTCCTTCGAGGGTGTCGGACATCTTTGGGATTGGTTTTGAACTGATCAATTGGCCGAGGGAGAAAGACCCTCGGAGATGTCCTGGGATTGGTTATGAGAACCAATCATTAGGTCGGAAGTAGGAGACTTCCGAGGATTCCAGATTCTGCCTTGTAAGCTCGTTGAGCTATGATCTGTGTTGGTAACTGTTAGCATGTATACTAGGGTGCCAGATGATTGATGTATCGTATTGTACCCCGGTTGGGGATTCTTACTGAGTATGTTTATACTCACCCTTATTTCTGTGGTTTTCCACTGGTAACTTGGGGCGGCAAAGACCGGACGGCTAGCGGAGGAGCCGATTGATCATGGGAGCCGCCACTCTGCCTTTTATTGTTTGCATAATTTGTTCAAAGATGTAGACGGGACAGAGTCGTAGGGGGACGTTTTTAAAAGTTTTTTAAATTGTATTGTATGTTTTTATAAACACTGGCCAGGCTTGTTTTACTTTGTTGGTTTTGCTTAAATGAAGGTTGTTGTTTATGTTTTAAGTGTTCCTCGCTTTTAAATGTTTTGAAAGGTTTTAAATATGAGCACTAAACCGCTTGATGGAGTATTTAACTTGCATGCTGAGTGAGAACCTAGGTTTAGGATCGTATTTTGGGTCGGGTTCTTACATCAAGTCCCACTACATGCTAAATCATAAAACACAATAAAAGAACGTGTAACTCAGAGTCAGCTATCCATGATCATCCAGCAGCCTCCTCCTAGCCATCTAGCCTCTGTCCCAAGTTACCTGGTGGAAAACCACAGAAAATAAGGGTGAGCAGCGAGTTACTCATTAAGAATCCCCAACCGGGGTACAATATGAAAACATCTCATCTAGCGCACTGACATGCAATCATACAATGACTTAGAGCAGAAACGGTTGGTTTAGGCTATGAGCTACTTCTAGAGCGAGCCTATTCAAGGGCTTTCATCTACAGCCTATCCTAGGTTCTACACCTGGATGCCCTTCAGCCTTCCACAACCTAGGACTCAGTGATGCCCATTGGGGCCTTACACACCTAGGATGCCCATCAGGGTCTTACACCTCCAGACTCAGTGATGCCCAGTGGGGCCTTACACACCTAGGATGCCCATCAGGGTCTTACACCTCCGGATGTCCATCGGGGTCTTACCCGAGCGGGACCTAAACTAGTTACCCCTACAGTCTTCTACACTATACATCACCCGTCTATGCCTAGCATGGAACTAACAGGATAAAATAGGACAAGGTATGCCAAGATAATTAAACCACTAGCATGGAACTAACAAAATATATCATGAATACAAGCACAACACCATCTGGAAGCAAGAAAGAGCATGCAACCTATCCACTAGGAATTTCATACAATCACAAGATATGGCATGCTATCAAGTATTCACAGGGTCCACACAACCCTGGTAAGAAATCCTTACCTGGAAACAAGTGAAGAATAACTATCACGAATCAAATAACGACCCTTGAGCTTTAAAGCGAACCCGAGCAACCAACCGAGAAGACACGCGGTCTCGGCAGCAAGGAGCAGGAATGGGCGCTGCTGGTGCAAAGCAGGTGCCGGGCGCTGGCGGGCGGCAAGCGCGAAAGCGTGACGCTACTGGAGCGGGCGCGCGCGCAAGCGCTCTGACGGCGCGGGGCGCGCGGCAAAGCGGATCGGGCCGCAAAGACGACGTATGAACGAGCGTCCGGTGCGCTGGGCGCGCGCGTCTGAGACGCTTCTGCTGCCCAGGCGCTCGTGTAGGTTACGGCGACGGGCGCTGCTGGGCACACGGTCTTGGGCGATCGGCTGGGGCGCACGATGCGGCGACGGGCAGCGTGGGTGAGGGTGCTGGGCGACAGCGGCATGGGTGAGGGGGAGAGGGTGTCGGCGGCTAGGGTGAGGGGGAGAGAGTGAGTTTCTTTCTTTCTTTTTTTCCTTTTCCTTCCCTAAATTAAATAGGCTTTGGGAATCTCAAAATCCCTTCCCAAGGCTTCCCCCCTTCGAGCCCGGGCTGACGCTTTTATTTTCCTTATTTAAACCCAAGCTTCCAAAACCCCTTTTTAGGCCAGGGGTTCGAGTCCTCCAAATAACACCCTTCAAAAATAAAATATATAAAAACCCTATTTTACATTTAGCTGAAAACCGGGCTGTTACAATACTCCCTCCTTAGAAGACTTCCGTCCCCGGAAGTCGCTATACTAAAACAGCTCCGAGTAGTTCCTCCTCATCTCCCCTTCCAACTCCCAAGTAGCTTCCTCAACTCCCTGATTCCGCCACTGCACTTTTACTAAATCAATGGCTTGGTTCCTCAAAACCTTTTTCTCAAATGCTAAGATCTTTATGGGTTTTTCCTCAAAGCTCAGGTCACGGTTCAACTGCAAAGGCTCAAAATCTATGACGTGCGAAGGGTTTGCCACATACTGACGGAGCATCGAAACGTGGAACACACTATGCACTTCAGCCAAGGACGGCGGCAATGCTAACCGATAAGCCACAACCCCAATCCTCTCAAGGACCTCGAAAGGTCCAACAAACCTGGGGCTCAGTTTCCCCTTCTTACCAAACCTCAGAACCCCACGCATCGGAGCTACCTTAAATAAAACATGCTGGCCAACTTCAAACTCCAACTCTCTACGCCTGACATCGGCGTAGCTCTTCTGCCTGCTCTGGGCAGTCAACATATGAGCTCTGATTTTTTGGACAGCCTCATTGGTCAACTGAAGCAACTCCGAACCTAATACCTGCCTGTCTCCAACCTCTGGGGATCTGCAGCGCTTACCATATAACGCCTCAAACGGTGCCATCTGAATGGTCGACTGAAAACTATTGTTGTAGGCAAACTCCATCAAATATAAGTACTGGTCCCAACTACCCGGGAAGTCTAACACACAGGCTCGCAACATATCTTCTAAGATCTGGTTTACCCGCTCTGTCTGACCATCGGTCTGTGGATGGAAGGCTGTACTGTAGCTGCACTCTGTGCCCAAACCTGCCTAAAGGGCTTTCCAAAACCGTGATGTAAAACGGGAATCTCGGTCGGAGATAATCTTAACTGGCACTCCGTGGTACCTAACTATCTGCTCAAGGAACAACTGTGCCCACTGCTCCACGGTATAGTTTATCCTGCCGGGAATGAAATGTGCACACTTTGTCAACCTGTCAACGATCACCCAAATCTGTGCATAACCTCTAGGAGTTCTGGGCAAACCCGAAATAAAGTCCATGGTAATCTCCTCCCACTTCCACTGTGGCACCCCGAGCGGCTGCAACAAACCTGCTGACTTCTGCCTAGGCGCCTTCACTTGCTGACATGTGAGGCACCAATTGACAAACTGGGAAATCTCTCTCTTCATCCCCATCCACCAAAAAGTCTGCTTAAGATCTTGGTACATCTTGTTACCCCCTGGGTGCCATGCTAAAGGCGAGGTGTGAGCCTCGGTCAACAACTCAGTGCGAATATTGGCATCGGCTGGGACACACAACCGACCCTTATATCTCAAGCCACCGTCTACAGATACCACAAAATCGAAGTCACCATCTGTAACGACCCAGGTTTTTCATCCTGGTCTTCCAGGTATGCCCTAGGGGTAATTTGGTAATTTGGTCGGGCCGTCAGGGTCGTTTGTGTCTTTTCCAGTTACTAAAATTATTGGATGGTTTTTTGTAGGTTTTTGGAGGGGTTTGTGGTTTGGTTTGAGCAAGGTTTGATGCAAAAGTAAAAATAAAGGGAATTGTGCTGCAGCTGGGGTTTGAACCCGGGTCTCCTGGGAAGCTTGTGGAGATGTGTGCCAATTGAGCCATTAGGTGCTCTTGTTGCTCTTTCTGCATCACATCTTAGTTAACCTTGGATTTTGGAGTTTTGGTGCATTTGGTTAAATGAAATAGAAATTAGGTTTATTCCATCTTCTTCTCCAAATCTCCTCTTGGCCGCACAAGCTCTCCCTCTCCATAGCCCTTGCCGATTCTTCAAACTTGCAGCTCCCTTGGATCATTCATCATCATTCCGGGTAGGTATCGATCTTCCTCTTCTTCTTCTCATCCGTTTGGTGTGCTTTTGGCCAAGTGAAAAGAGGTGTGTTGTGTGTGTTTGTGTTGATTGCGGCCAGGTAGAGAGAAGCCCACCAAGCAGCCATCGTCGCGACGCCCACCGTAGCCAGATCGCGACGCCGGATCGCGCCAGCAGAAGACAGATCGCCCCCTGCCGCGCACCAGACGCCCCTGCGATCGCACGGTCGCCCAGATTTGTTGAGCAGCCCCTACCGCACGCCATCGCTCACCAGGTCGCCCAGATCTGTTGAAGCAGCCCTGCCGCACGCCATCGCTCGCCAGATCGTGCCAGATCGCGCGCAGCAGCAGCGAGCGCCAGACGCCAGCGCCGCGCGCCTTCGCCGAAGCCGCTGCGCCCAGCGCGCCAGCCAGCGTCCGCGTCGCCGTCGCCGCGACGCCAAAGACTCGCGCGCGCTTTCGCCCGAAGCTGCCGCTGCGCACGCCGCCAGACGCGCGCCGCGCGCGCTCTGCCCCCCTGCCGTGAGTCCGTCTGTCGCGTGCCGTGCCAGCGACCAGCGCCCGCCCTGCCGCCGTGCCACAGCGCGCTGCGCCGCACTGCTGCGTGCGCCTTGCTGCCAGCCTCCAAGCTCGTGTCGCCGTGCGCGTGAGTTCCCTGAGCCGAGCTTGTTTGTTCTATTGTTTTTAGACTTTTTAGGTATTGACTATTATTGGTTTGTTAGGTTCCCGCCGCTAGCTCGGGATTGTTCCAGACTTAGGATTTGTGTGTAGAAGCCTCCCGGACCAAGGTAAGGATTTCTTACCGGGAGTTGTGTGGGCCTCATGCGGTATATTTGTGATTGTTGTTTTGTATGCTCGTGTATGATTATTAGCATGTTTAGCCCTAGGTGCCTGTTCAATTCTGATCGGCATGAACTCTTGTATTGTTTCTCATGTTAGCCCATGCTAGGTTGTTCCATTCTCGCATGTTCGATATCTGTTCTTGCTTCGTAGTATCATGCTAGGTTCCTTGTATCTGTTGAGCACGTATTGGACCGCATTGAATGAATTGTTATTATTGCTATGGTTTAGAGTTCGGTAGGTAGCATCATCCGGGCGGATGCATAACGTAACTTGCATCCCCGACAGGGGACGTGCGAGATGGTACTCGTCTTCGATCCCGTTAGGGTTTAGCTAACCCTAACGGTGGCCCCGCAATCTTGGGTGAGGGTGGCGGATCGTTAAATGCCCCAACGGTCGGGATGATGACTTGGCATTGCCTCGCCCCGCAGATCGGCACGTCCTCGGCGTGTTCGGCCGTAGCCCTTGATTGCCACTGTTAGGGCAAGGACCGCTTCTGGTGTAAGCCTACCACGACCGGTTCCTTAGCCTCAAAGTGCGGTGGTTCAGCCGACATAGTTCACGTGTCCAGTCTCACACCCCTATGTCGGTGACACCGATCCGTAGATTTAGTTAGGCATGGTGGATCGAACACGGGCGGCTTGCCACTAGACCCACCCCCCGAGTTTGCGTGAGCATGCGGTGCGCGCTTACGCTCATTACAGGCGGCCCGATCGAGAGCTCCTCGGGATCTTGAGCCGCACACCTTTCGTGATCGATGAGTGAGCAGCCGAGGCCGGGACTTGTTCCCGTATAGAGCGTATAGTGTGTTGTGGTATTTCCGGACTAAGACCCTGAGTTGGCATCCGAGGTCCAAGTGTGGACTTAGCTATGCGCTCCGCTCTGTGTTTATATTCATAGCTTGCATACATCCTTCTAGATGATCATGTATATCGTATTGTACCCCGGTTGGGGATTCTTACTGAGTAATTCGTTACTCACCCTTATTCTGTGGTTTTCCACAGGTAACCAAGGCGCGAGACAGGATGGCTGAAGGAGGAGCTGTGATCATGGGATCCTGCTGTCATCTCTGACCATTTTATTATATCATGACTCTTGACTTTTGTTATTCCCCTGAATGCATGTAGACGGGCACGGAGCCCTAGGATGTTTTCTCACGTTTTATGGATTCCAGCATATTTATACTTGTGGAATGTTTAAATGGTTTAAATAAATCTCTGATCAGAGTATGCTTTTAGAAATGTATGTTTTGATTGTTGAATGTTTCTGTTTTTACTTGGGATCCAAAACTTACTCTTTCATAATGTCTTTTATTTTGAATACATGCATTGGGGTAAAGGCCCATTTAGAGCCCCTTTTTGGGTGGGTCTTTACTGATTGGTATCGAGCTCGAGTCATAGATTCTGTGAGACCGACCTTTTGTTGTAGGTCGTCCTTCCATGATCACCAAAGACTCGACAATCCATCAGTGCGCGCCTAGGTTTATTGTTTTAGAAAGAAAAAAAAAAAGGGTTAAGAATTTACAATACCTTTCATCTAGTGTATGCCTTGTGTAGTGTTGTGTAGCGGAGACGAGCAGGTTCTGACTCGTTGTTGGTTTGGGCTTAGTGAGCCATCATGCCAACTTTCCGCAGTCGCAGCAGTTTGTTTAGCGACTTGTTGAGGTATCCAGATAGATTCGGATGCCCCGGGCGTCGCTTCGCAGGGAGGCGAGCTTAGACTCCGTTGGCCATTTGTGGCCCATTGCTCGCTTTTCCCTAGTGAGAGGGTGGAGGTGCTTCGTGCAGATCTCCAAAGATGTTGATCGCACCCGCAGGAGCAGGGACGTTTGGCATGACCGACCGAGGAGTTGGACCGATCGTGTTGATGTTGAGGCCGCGTCCAGGTTGTTAGGCCCGCATGCGGATTTGGCCCCGCGAGCTTAAGTTGCCTAGAGGAGGGGGTAGAGGCTAGCAGCGCCTCAGTGAGTCTCCTTGAGCAGAGTGTGCTCCACCCATGAGAGATTTGATGGCGTGTCTTTAGCTATCGAGAGCGGAGCCCCAGTGCGCAGCTTTGTAGCGCGTAGTGAGGAGTCCCCGGGCACAGATAGCCCAAATTGCGAGTTTGTTTCAAAGATTTTTCCCAAAGAGCTCTTGTAGCCCCGAGAGGTTCTCGGGAGGGCATGATCAGCAGAGTTTATTCAGATGAGTTTGTTGGCGTTGATGGAGACGCCCGATTTTGCAAATGGATGCCTGTAGAGCTCGATGTTTTAGTAAGTCCTACCGCTAGTAGTAAAGTAGTTGGCCAGTTTGAGTTTAGCATCCGTGTGTGGGATGCCCCGCTGCTCGAGAGGCCGAGGTGTGCCGTTCTGTCTTTGTTTGGTTCATCGATGGTGGTGGTGGAAGTCCCTTGTGAGAGGTGGACTAGCGAGTCTCCACCATCGCCCGATTGTTTGGCAAGTTGCCGTGTTAGTGGCTTGAGGCGGATGAAGGGTCATCTTTGCCCCTCTGCGAGCTTCTTTGTTGTTTAACACCCGGCTTCTTCCTCGATGTGGATTTGGTAGTAGTAGCACTTGAGGTGCATTGGTTGGTGTGCCACTTTGGCACCAAGTCCGGTTCAGCTTGAGTTTGGCTTGGGCATAGCGGATGGTTCTATGCCGTTCGGAGTTCAGCGTACTCCTTTAGCCTTGGATCTGCTTATGGCGATTTGCACCCGCTTAGGTCGTGCGAGGGCTAGTTCGGTGGTAGTCGATGGACTACAAGCGAAAGGATGCTCGAGAGGAGCCGGGCGAGCCTTTTCCCGTGTTACCGGAGGTTGAGTAAGTCGCAGGTTGGCGGTTGGTAATTGTTTGTGGGCGTGATTCTCGCGCTAGTGTTAAGGCCAAGAGATTTTTCTTTGTGGTTGGTAGTGCGGTCAACTACCTTCGAGTGCCTTAATCTGAGGAGAGTTGAGCATTATAGATGCGAGTTTGGTCCAGCAGAGGGACCCTAAGTTGGATGCTCATAAGATGACTTGGTTGCCATGAGGCGAGTTGAATGCTTTTGAGGCGAGATGAGCTGATGCCTTGCGAGAGGATTTGGATGCCTTATGGGTAAGCACCCTTGGTAGAGGCTTGGTATAAAGTGAGTTCGGTTTGGCATGGTTATGCCTTGATAAAGCAAGGTTGCCTCAGCTTTGAGCATCGTGTGGAGTTGGAACTTTTGGTGTTCCTTCGGTTGGAGTTCAGTTGGAAACTGAACAAGAGCGGTGGTAGCAGAGCCGCGCAGTTTTTGTTCGCCTTGGCTAAGATAGTTGTTTGGATCCTTTCCTTGGGAAGAAGCCTTGTTGAGAGGCTGATGTTTGAGTAGGAGGACGACGCATTCGGTAGCGTTTCGGGTCCTCTTGGTTTCCAAGGTATTGGAGTTGGCCTGCATGGTTGAGATGCTGGAGAGAGTTGTGCCTGCTCAGCAGCGGTTGCTATTGGGCTCGTTGTCGGCAGTGTGTGTCGAGGGTTGCCGAAGAACCCTAGGTTGTGGAGAGCCTCTCCAGAGCTCAGTCAGGCCCAGGTAGTGAGTTTCAGTTGGCAAGCTGGAGCCGTGTGGTTCGTAGCCTCGGTTGAGTTGCTAGCAGTCTTGGGAGGCTAGCAGGCCAGTGGTTGTTTGGAGTAGAGTCCGGAGTGGTTCCGGTGTGGTGGCAAGTTGATGCTTGGTGTTGACCAAGGTGTGGATTGTAGTTGCTAGAGATTAGTTTTGCTCTTGGGGCGAGTGGTTTGTGCCCTGTTGGTTGTTTTCCTGTTTCCAGGATGTTGAGTTGCCCTTGTTGTTGCCCCGTGAGATTTAGATGTTGTTGCTTTTGTGGAGCAAGACAGTGAGCGTTTGTGGAGCTCTCTGTCCTTCGGTTGTCTGCTTGTAAGAGCCGTTTCCTTCTGGGAGTTGTCAGATTCCTCCCGTAGCCATGAGTTAATGGTAGAGGTGCTAGCTTGAAGGAAAAGTTTGTTGGCTGCTTGGAAGCAGTCGTTTGTCCAGCTAAGCACTCTTGGATGGTGTTCTAGAGGCTGCAGTAAGGGTTGTTCTGCCTCTTGTGAGTGTTTGGCTAAGATTGGGTTCTCTTGTTGTTTCGAGTGCTAGTTCGGTTCTAGCTGGAAGGCGTTGCCCTGAGGTCGTGTTCTTAGTCAGTAAGTTGTGGGAGTTGACCCCTCCCTCGGCAGTTGAGCAAGTGCTGTTTGTTTCGGATTGGAGATCCGATTGGTTGAGATATTCCTTGGGTGTTGCTTCCAAGAGAGTTGGTTGCTGTTGCCTTGGGTTTGAGCAAGTCGGCGAGCTTGTGTGAAGTCCGTTGCCCTTCAGAGTTGCTTGCTGGGAAATTTGTTTCCTGTTTTTGTAGGAGTCAGCTTAGCTCCAGAGTTGTGTATTTGATCAGAGTAGCGCAGCGGTCAGCCCAGCGAGAGGGTCCTGCTTTGTGTTGTTAGCAAGCAAGAGTTGTTTGTCCCCGCAAGGGCGGTGGCCTGCCAAGGAAGAGTTGTTTCCGGCAAGTTGTTGGTTCTTTGGGGATTGAAGATTTCCCTTTCCCCTAGTCTCTGTGGTGGTTGAGTTGCTCCCTGGATGTCAGCCTCGAGAGTTAGCTTTGAGGTTGTCGTTATCCGTTTTCCTCGTGAGGTTTCGTGGAGTGGAGCTTACGGTTGGAAATTGAGTTAGGCTTAAGCTTAAAGGAGAAGTCCTTTGAGTAGTCGCTGGATTTTAAGAGTTGAGAGGTAGCTTGGAGGCGAGTGTTGCTCGTTATAAGTTTGGGTTGAGTTCTCACGAGCAAGCCCTTCTCGGCTTTGACCCTTGTTGTGCGCTCGCAGCTTGGAGTAGCAGAGCCGTTTGAGTGGGTTGGCACAGAGGTGCCATGGCTTTGGTTGGTAAAGCAATTGAGCTGCTTTTCCTCAAGGTGTTGTGCCGTAGAGAGTCAGCGTGATGGTTTAGTCCTTGCACCCGAGTTTTCCTTGAGAGGAATTTTGGTGGTTTCCTTGCTGGCGTTGTTTTCTTTGGCGCTTGCTAGTAGATTTGCATGGAAAAGTTTGCTTTCGGCCGTTTGGTTTCTCGGAATCTGAAGGTTCATTGTTTGGCCATTTGTTGAAGGGCCGAGTTTGTTTGTTGTCACCGTGAGCTTCCGCAGAAGTTTAGCCAGAGCGTGGTGTAAAGTTTCGAGCTTTTGGCCATCCTCGAGTTCTTTGTGAGTAGCACCGCTTTAGAGTTGGTGCGAGTTGAGGACGTGGTTTGCCGTCTGCTCCCTTGTAGTTCAATGTATGCCCATCTGTTGGCATTGTGGCCTTGAGTTTTGAGAACCCAAGAGAGTTTTGGATCTCGAAGAGGGCTTGTGTGTTGGATTTCCCAGTGCAGCTGGGACCAGATTCTGATTTGATGGAGTTTGCCTATAACAACGATTTATCGATCGACGATTCTGATGGCTCCATTCGAGGCTTTGTATGGTAAGCGTTGTCGGTCCCCGTGTTCGGGAAGAGGTTGGTGATAGACGTGTTTTGGGTCCCGAGTTACTGCAGCTTGACCAATGGTGCAAAGCGTAAGATTAGAGCTCGTATGTTGACAAATTAGAGCAGAGCGAGGAAAGAGTTACGCCGATGTTTGGCGTCGAGATTTGGAGTTTGAGGTTGGTCAAGATGTGTTCCTTAAGGTTGCTCCGATGCGAGGTGTTCGAGGTTTGGTAAGCGTGGGAAGTTGAGTCCCCATTTTGTTGGTCCATTTGAGATCCTAGAGAGGATTGGCGAGTTGCTTACCGGTTAGCCCTACCTCCGTCACTATCGGTGGTGCATAGTGTTTTTCATGTATCGATGTTGAGGCAAAGATGTGCCGGACCCGCCGCACATTGTGGACTTTGAGCCTTTGCACTGAATGAGGATTTGAACTTCGAGGAGAAGCCAGTGAGGATCCTTGCCTTTGAGACCGGACGTTGCGTAATCGCGAGATTCGTTTGGTAAAAGTTCGGTGGAAGAGTCGGGGTTCGAGGAAGCCACTTGGGAGCGGGAAGACGAGATGAGATTGCATTATCCCGAGTAAGCTTCAGATCTTAAGGACTTTCGAGGACGAAAGTCATAAAAAGGAGGGAATATTGTAACGACCCGGGTTTTTCATCCCGGTCTTCCGTATGCCCTAGGGGTAATTTGGTAATTTGGTCGGGCCGTCGAGTGGTCGTTTGTGTCTTTTCCAGATTACTAAAATTATTGGATGGTTTTTTGTAGGTTTTGGAGGGGTTTGTGGTTTGGTTTGAGCAAGGTTTGATGCAAAAGTAAAAATAAAGGGAATTGTGCTTTGCAATGGGGGTTTGAACCCGGTCTCCCGGGAAGCTTGTGGAGATGTGTGCCAATTGAGCCATTAGGTGCTCTTGTTGCTCTTTCTTCGCATCACATCTTAGTTAACCTTGGATTTTGGAGTTTTGGTGCATTTGGTTAAATGAAATAGAAATTAGGTTTATTCCATCTTCTTCTCCAAATCTCCTCTTGGCCGCACAAGCTCTCCCTCTCCATAGCCCTTGCCGATTCTTCATCCTTGCAGCCTCCTTGGATCGTTCATCATCATTCCGGGTAGGTATCGATCTTCCTCTTCTTCTTCTCATCCGTTTGGTGTGCTTTTGGCCAAGTGAAAAGAGGTGTGTTGTGTGTGTTTGTGTTGATTGCAACACCGAGAGAAGCCCAACAAGACCATCGTCGCGACGCCCACCGGGCGGATCGCCGCGCGGATCGCGCCAGCAAGAAGAAGACAGATCGCCCCGCCGTCGCACCAGATCGCCTCTGCAGCGCACGGATCGCCCAGATTTGTTGAGCGGCCTCTACCGCGACGCCATCGCTCACCAGTCGCCCAGATCTGTTGAAGCGGCCGCCAGACGCCATCGCCGCGCGATCGTGCGATCGCGCGCGAAGCAGCGACGCCAGCGCGCCGCGCGCCGCTTCGCCGCTCGCCGCCCCAGCCAATCGCGTCGCTGTCGCCGCGCGCGCCAAGCGACGCGCGCCGCGCCGCGCCGCCGAAGCCGCCGCCACGCCAGACGCGCCGCCAAGCGCTGCCCTCGCCGTGAGTCCGTGCCGTGCCGCGGCTGCAGCAGCCAGCGGCCAGCGCCACTTCACCGCTGCGCCAGCAGCGGCTGCGCCAGCCGCCGCTGCCGTGCGCTTGCCAGCCAGCTCCAAGCTCGTGTCGCCGTCTGCGCGTGAGTTCCCTGAGCCGAGCTTGTCGTTTCTATTGTTTTTAGACTTTTTAGGTATTGACTATTATTGGTTTGTTAGGTTCCCGCTCGCTAGCTCGGGATTGTTCCGCACTTAGGATTTGTGTGTAGAAGCCTCCCGACCAAGGTAAGGATTTCTTACCGGAGTTGTGTGGGCCTGCGGTATATTTGTGATTGTTGTTTTGTATGCTGTGTATGATTATTAGCATGTTTAGCCCTAGGTGCCCTGCTTCAATTCTCGATCGCATGAACTCTTGTATTGTTTCTCATGTTAGCCCATGCTAGGTTGTTCCATTCGGCATGTTCGATATCTGTTCTTGCTTCGTAGTATCATGCTAGGTTCCTTGTATCTCATTGAGCACGTATTGGACCGCATTGAATGAATTGTTATTATTGCTATGGTTTAGAGTTCGTAGGTAGCATCATCCGGCGGATGCATAACGTAACTTGCATCCCCGATGTGGACGTGCGAGATGGTACTCGTCCCGATCCCGTTAGGGTTTAGCTAACCCTAACGGCCGCCCCGCAATCTTGGGTGAGGGTGGCGGTCGTTAAATGCCCCAACGGTCGGGATGATGACTTGGCATTGCCTCGCCCTCGGCGGATCGGCACGTCCTCGGCGTGTTCGGCCGTAGCCCTTGATTGCCACTGTTAGGGCAAGGACCGCTTCTGGTGTAAGCCTACCACGACCGGTTCCTTAGCCTCAAAGTGCGGTGGTTCAGTGACATAGTTCACGTGTCCGTGTCTCACACCCTATGTCGCTGATGACACCGATCCGTAGATTTAGTTAGGCATGGTGGATCGAACTCGGGCGGCTTGCCACTAGACCCGGCACCCCGAGTTTGCGGTAGCATGCGGTGCGCGCTTACGCTCATTACAACCGATCGAGAGCTCCTCGGGATCTTGAGCCGAGTGCACCTTTCGTGATCGGCGATGAGAGACAGCCGAGGCCGGGACTTGTTCCCGTATAGAGCGTATAGTGTGTTGTGGTATTTCCGGACTAAGACCCCGAGTTGGCATCCGAGGTCCAAGTGTGGACTTAGCTATGCGCTCCGCTCTGTGTTTATATTCATAGCTTGCATACATCCTTCTAGATGATCATGTATATCGTATTGTACCCTGTTGGGGATTCTTACTGAGTAATTCGTTACTCACCCTTATTCTGTGGTTTTCCACAGTAACCAAGGCGCGAGACAGGATGGTGAAGGAGGAGCCGTGATCATGGGATCCTCGCCATTGTCATCTCGACCATTTTATTATATCATGACTCTTGACTTTTGTTATTCCCCTGAATGCATGTAGACGGGCACGGAGCCCTAGGATGTTTTCTCACGTTTTATGGATTCCAGCATATTTATACTTGTGGAATGTTTAAATGGTTTAAATAAATCTCTGATCAGAGTATGCTTTTAGAAATGTATGTTTTGATTGTTGAATGTTTCTGTTTTTACTTGGGATCCAAAACTTACTCTTTCATAATGTCTTTTATTTTGAATACATGCATTGGGGTAAAGGCCCATTTAGAGCCCCTTTTGGGTCGGGTCTTTACACCATCGGCCTGAACCCTCTCGTACAAACTCTTCAATTTAGGGTCGTTCAACTGGCCGTCAATAATCCTTTGCCTTACCGAAGGCTGGATGGTCAACTGAGCTACCCTGGCGGTAACATCCCCTAACAACACTGCTATTTTTGCTCTCTCGAGGTCTTTCCTTATAATACTTTTGGGATTTGCCAACATTGCTTGATGCGAGGTCTTTCTACTTAGTGCATCTGCCACGACATTTGCCTTTCCAGGGTGATACAAGATCTCACAGTCG
Source organism: Sicyos edulis (assembly GCA_036507275.1). Lineage (NCBI taxonomy): Eukaryota > Viridiplantae > Streptophyta > Magnoliopsida > Cucurbitales > Cucurbitaceae > Sicyos > Sicyos edulis. The sequence continues at coordinate 57,233,906 of CM071846.1, read as the reverse complement.
TAATCCTTTACAAGCTCCAACCACCTCTTCTGTCTCATGTTCAGGTCCTTCTGAGTGAAGAAATACTTTAGGCTTTGGTGGTCCGAGAAAATTTGAATCTTTTCCCCATACAAGTAGTGCCTCCAGATCTTAAGTGCAAAGATGACCGCTGCCAACTCCATATCATGAGTCGGATAATTCTGCTCGTGCGGTTTCAACTGCCTCGAGGCGTACGCTATCACTCTACCGTGTTGCATCAGAACGCAACCCAAACCAAACTTGCTGGCATCACTGTACACCACGAAACCCCCTGTTCCCTCTGGAACTGCCAACACTAGCGTAGACGTCAAACTGCTCTTCAGCTTAGCAAAACTCTCATCGCACTTCTTATCCCAAACGAAATCGACGCCCTTCCTCGTCAATCGAGTAAGCGGGGTTGCTATAGCAGAAAAATTCTAAACGAAGCGACGGTAATATCCGGCCAGACCCAGAAAGCTACGAATCTCGACACGCGCGTCTTGGCCCGCCCACGAACTAACGGCCTCTATCTTGGAAGGGTCCACAGCCACTCCCTCCTTAGACACAACGTGTCCTAGAAAAGCTACCTTCTCTAGCCAAAAGTCACACTTTGAAAACTTCGCATAGAGCTAGTTCTCGCGCAAGGCTGTCAAAATCTGCCTTAGGTGCGAAGCATGGTCCTCCTTAGACTTAGAGTACACAAGAATGTCATCTATGAACACTATGACAAAGCGGTCCAAGAACGCCTTGAACACTCTGTCCATCATGTCCATGAATGCAGCTGGGGCGTTCGTCAGTCCGAAAGACATGACTACGAACTCATAATGACCATACTTCGACCTGAACGCTGTCTTGGGGATATCTGCATCCCGAATCCTTAGCTGGTGGTAGCCCGACCTCAAGTCAATTTTTTAAAACACACAAGCTCCCTGGAGATGGTCAAACAGGTCATCGATACGAGGCAGCGGATACTTGTTCTTAATGGTTACCTTGTTCAGTTCCCTGTAATCGATGCATAAACGCATCGAGCCATCCTTTTTCTTAACAAACAGCACGGGTGCTCCCCACAAGGACACAGTTGACATAATAAATCCTCTGTCAAGCAACTCCTGCAGCTGCTCCTTTAACTCTTTCAGTTCAGCTGGCGCTATACGATAAGGAGCTTTCGAGATAGGGCGAGTCCCTGGCTCAAGTTCTATTGAGAAATCCACCTCCCTCTTTGGCGGCAGACCAGACAACTCTTCAGGAAAAACATATGCAAATTCTTGCACAATGGGCACTTGCTCAACAGATAACTGATCACGGCTCTCTCCGGTCAACTTAGCTAAAAAACCCCAAGCTCCTCGAGCTAGCAAACGGTGAGCCTTAACTGCCGAAATCACTGGCGGACACACCCCACTCTGGGTGCCCCAAAATTTAAAGCTAGGCCTGCTCGGCGGCCTGAACACTACCTCCTTCCGGCGGCAGTCAATCATAGCGTGGTTGTCAACTAACCAATCCATGCCGAGGATCACATCAAAACCACTCATAGCTAACACTATGAGCGTAACGCGCAGAGACTCGTCGGATACCTGTATCCGACCATCCCTTACCTTCTGACTAGCCAACATACTAGCTCCCGAGGGAGTAGCAACAGATAACTCAAATCCTAGAGGCTCTAAAATCATGCAAGCATGCTCAGCAAAAACAGCAGAAACAAAAGAATGTGTGGAACCCGAATCAAACAACACAAAGGCAAGGTGATCAAGAACCAGGAGCGTACCTGCCACTGCGGCCTCGACTTTCTCAGCCTCCTGGCGGGTCGTAGCATACACTCTCCCCTGCTGTTGAGCTGGCTGCGCCACCACTGCTTTCTTGTTGCAATGCCGGGCCTGATGCCCTTCCTTTCCACAGTTGTAGCAAGCTGTAGTGTTACCACCACAAGGTCCCCAATGCTGCTTCCCACAAAGTTTACAATACGGTGGCGGCCTCCCTACGCTCTGTTGGCGAGGCTGATCACGATTACGGTCCCGATGCTGGTCTCTGCCATGATAAGAACCCTGAGGGCGCTGACCGCCCCCACGACCATTACTCCCTGAGTCAAACTTACGCTTTTAGCCCGAGTACACTGGGGCCCTCTACACAACAACACTAGCAACCTGCTTTGGAGGATACTATCCATCATAAATAGTTGCCAACTGCACTGCCTTGGAAAAAGTCTCTGGGGCCTGTGCCCTAACATCCTGAGACACTCCCTGTCTCAGACCCGCAATAAAATTCCTGATCTTCAACTCAGGGGTAGCAATCAACTGCGTCGCGAAGTACCCATACTCTGAAAACTTCTTCTCATAAACCTCGATCGAGTCAGACCCCTGCTTAAGGTTTGAAAATAGCTCGATCATCTTTTCTTGGGCTTCTTCACTGATAAATTTTGCCTTGAACTCAGCCTTGAACTCAGCCTTGAAGAATTCCCAGTTGGCAGGTGGAGACCCAGCCGGTCTCTCACTCAAAGTGGAATCCCACCACCACTTAGCTGTACCAGCTAACACATGAGCTGCACATCGAGCTCGCTGCACCTCAGGACAGGCCATCACCATGAATGTGTACTCTAACTCCGCAATGCACCTGGCTGCTACCAATGGTTCTCCAGGGGCACTAAATTTCTCGGGCTTCCATTTCACAAAATCCTTCAGCCATTTTCCTAGATCCTCAACACCTTCCGCCATAACGGCCTCATTCACAATTGGCTCCTGCGGAGCTGGCGGTACTGGTGGCACTACAGTCCTCTGCTGAACCAACTCGATCAGCTGCTCTATCTGAATTCGGGACTCCTCCCTCTACGCAGCTAATAAAGCCTACATTTTAGCTCTCTGCTCGGCCCTCTGGTCAGCTAGCAACCCAACCATAAGAGCCCTCATGGACTCCACAAAAGCAACTCCCGGTGCAGCCTCCCGAGGCTCATTTGCCTCCACGCCCTATCCGGGCAACACAACAGAATGGCCTGTCGGTGGCCTAACATCAACATCAGCTTGGGACGACGTCCCTCCAGTGTCAGAGTCAATACGAATGCCCTGGGTGGTTGGCCTCGAGCCTCCCTGCCCCCTACGAGTAACTGGCATGCTGACAATCTACACCCAAACCAACAATGGGTCAAAACCTGTTTCTCCCTGCTCTACAACAACAAGTCATGAACATGCAGAGTGCAAACGGTATTGTAATTCTTAACCCTTAACCTTAAACTTACGGACATACCTGATGGCTGTCGGAGCGCTGATGATCATGGAAAACAACCTACAACTGCAGGTCAAACTACATAACCTATACTCTGAGCTCTGATACCAACTGTAAGGACCCGATGTAAAGACCCGACCCAAAAAGGGGCTCTAAATAGGCCTTTACCCCAATGCATGTATTCAAAGTAAAAGACAAAATGCAAATAAAGTTTTCGGATTCCCATTAAAAACAAAACATTCAAGATTCATTCAGAACGATAAAGTCTCTCAAACTCGCCCTCGTTCTCCAAGCACTGCTTCACAGACAAATACATTTCCAACAGATTTACTCGATCGAGATTTTATTAAAAACATTTAAAACATCCTCAAATTCAACAAAGCTGAATCCACAATTCATTCGAAAACATCCTAGGCTCGTGTCTGGCTACATGCATTCAGGGAAAAAATAACGATAAGAGTCATAACATAAGAAACGCCGAGATGACAAAGCAGGATTCCATGATCACAGCTCCTCCTTCACCATCCTGCCTCGCGCTTTGGTTACCCGTGAAAACCACAAAATAAGGGTGAGTAACGAATTACTCAAGAAGAATCCGCAACCGGGGTACAATACGATATACATGATCATCTAGAAGAATGTATGCAAGCTATGAATATAAACACACAATGAGAGCACATAGCTAAGTCCACACTTGGACCTCGGATGCCAACTCGTGGTCTTAGTCCGTAAATACCACAACACACTATACGCCCTATACGGAAACAAGTCCCGGCCTCGGCTATCATCGCCGATCGAAAGGTGCACTCGCTCAAGATCCCGAGGAGCTCTCCGGTCGGCGCGCAGTAATGAGCGTAAGCGCGCACCGCATGCTACCGCAAACTCGGGGTGCCGGGTCTAGTGGCAAGCCGCCTGTGTCCATCACCATGCCTAACTAAATCTCCGGATCGGTGTCACCGACATAGGGGTGTGAGACTCGAACACGTGAACTATGTCACCTGTACCACCGCACCGAGGCTAAGGAACCGGCCGTGGTAGGCTTACACCAGAAGCGGTCCTTGCCCTAACAGTGGCAATCAAGGGCTACGCCGAACACGCCGAGGACGTGCCGATCGCCGGGGACGAGGCAATGCCAAGTCATCATCCCGACCATTTGGGGCATTTAACGATCGCCACCCTCACCCAAGATTGCGGGCCACCGTTAGGGTTAGCTAAACCCTAACGGGATCGTGACGAGTACCATCTCGTGCGTCCCTCGCTCGGGGATGCAAGTTACGTTATGCATCCGGCCGGATGATGCTACCTACGAACTCTAAACCATAGCAATAATAACAATTCATTCAATGCACCCAATACGTGCCCAAAAGATACAAGGAACCTAGCATGATACTACGAAGCAAGAACAGATATCGAACATGCCGTAATGGAACAACCTAGCATGGGCTAACATGAGAAACAATACAAGAGTTCATGCCACCAGAATTCGAACAGAGCACCTAGGGCTAAACATGCTAATAATCATACACAGGCATACAAAAAACAACAATCACAAATATACCGCAGGCCCACACAACTTCTGTGAAGAAATCCTTACCTTGGTCGGGAGGCTTCTACACACAAATCCTAAGTCGAGGAACAATCCCGAGCTAGCGAGCGGGAACCTAGCAAACCAATAATAATCAACATCTAAAACGTCTAAAAAACAATAGAAACGACAAGCTCGGCTCGGGGCACTCACGCGCACGGCGACACGAACTTGGAGTTCTTTGCGCCGCACGGCAGTGGCGGGCGCTGCACGGTTTGAGCCGCGCGCGGCGCGCTGCGCGATGGGGCTGGGCGCGGCTGCACGCGACGGCAGAGCAAAGGCAGACGCAGACGGACGCGACGGCAGGACGATGCGCGCGCGCGAGCGCTCTGGCGTGCGGGCGATCACTCGAGCAAAGGCGCGCGCGGCGATCAGCTCGGAGCGGCGCCGCGCGGCGCGCGGCGATAACCTCTGGCGTCGGCGCGATCGGCGAGGACGACCGGCGATCCGGCGTCGATATGCGATCGCGATCGCGAGCGACCTTGGGCCATCTGGCTGTTGGCTTTGTCTTGCGCGACGACGGACGGAGGGTCGGGCGACTTCGGCGACGGGGTTGCTTCTTGGCGCGATCCGGCGTCGCGGCGGCCGTGGGCGTCCGACGATGCGACGATGGTGGGGCTTCTCTCGGTTTCTACCGCTACAATCAACACAAACACACACAACACTCTTCTATTCACTTGGCCAAACAAAGACACCAAACGGATGAGAAGAAGAAGAAGAAGATCGATACCTACCCTAATGATGATGATCGATCCAAGGGAGCCGCAAGGATGAAGAACTCGGCAAGGCAATGGAGAGAATAGCTTGGGTGGCCACACACTTTGGAGAAGAAGATGGAACAAACCTAATTTCTATTTCATTTAACCAAATGCACCAAAACTCCCAAAATCCAAGGCTAACCATAAAATGATGCAGATTTGAGCAACAAGAGCACCTAATGGCTCAATTGGCACACATCCCCATAAGCTTTCCAGAGACCGGGTTCAAACCCCACTGCAAAGACAATTTCCTTTATTTTTACTTTTGCATCAAACCTTGCTCAAACCAAACCACAAATCCTTCCAAAACCTACATAAATCCAACCAATAATTTTAGTAATCGAAAGATACAAACGCCCTCGACGCCCCCCACCAAATTACCAAATTACCCCTAGGGCATACCTAGAAGACCGGGATGAAAAACACGGTCGTTACAATATTCCTCCTTTTTATGACTTTCGTCCTCGAAAGTCCTTAAGACCAAAATAATTTCAGATAATGCAATCTCATCTCGCCTTCCCGCTCCCAAGTGGCTTCCTCGTAACCCCGACTCTTCCATCAACCTTTACTAAACGAATCTCGCGATTACATGCAACGCCTTGGTCTCAAAGGCAAGGATCCTCACCGCTTCTCCTCGAAGCTCAAATCCTCATTCACCGCAAAGGCTCAAAGTCCACAATGTGCGACGTCCGGCACATACCGCCTCAACATCGATACATGAAAAACACTATGCACCGCCGATAGTGACGGAGGTAGGGCTAACCGGTAAGCAACTCGCCAAACCTCTCTAGGATCTCAAATGGACCAACAAAACGGGGACTCAACTTCCCACGCTTACCAAACCTCAAAACACCTCGCATCGAGCAACCTTAAGGAACACATGCCGACCAACCTCAAACTCCAATCCCGACGCCGAACATCGGCGTAACTCTTCTCGCTCTCGCTTCGAGCCACAACATACGAGCTCTAATCTTCTCGACTGCACCATTGGTCAATCTGCGAGAACTCGGGACCCAAAACTCGTTTATCACCAACCTCTTCCCGCAACACGGGGACCGACAACGCTTACCATACAAAGCCTCGAATGGAGCCATCTCGATCGCCGATCGATAATCGTTGTTATAGGCAAACTCCATCAAGTACGATATCGGTCCCAATCGCTGGGAAATCCAACACACAAGCCCTCAACATATCCTCGAGAATCGATTCACTCTCTCTCGGCCCGACCATCCGTCGAGGGTGAAAAGTCAGGCTTTGAATCGCACTCGGTGCCTAAACCCTTTTGAAGTGCTCTCAAGAAATGAGAAGTGAACCATGAGTCACGATCGGACACAATCCTCACCACACACCATGATATAGGATGATCTGCTCCAAAAACAATCGCTGCGCCACTGCTCCACACGGTATAAGTGTCTCTACCGGAATGAAGTGTGCGCTCTTGGTCAACCTGGTCGACTATCACCCGTGATCTGAGAGAACTTCCTCGGAGTCCTCGGCAAACCATAAATAAAGTCCATCGAAATATCTTCCCATTTCCACCGAGGCACACTCGGTGGTGCAAATAAACCCGCTGCCTCTCGCTGGTGCTTTCACTTGTTGACAAGTGAGACACCTACCGACAAACTCGCCACATCTCTCTTCATCCCCATCCACCAAAAGGTCCGCTTAAGGTCTCGATACATCTTGGTACCCCGGGTGCCAAGCAAATGGGGAACTGTGGGCTTCAAAAGCAACTCGCTCGCAATCCCGCAATGTCCGGAACACACAACCGGCCTCTATAAGTCAACCCATCGTGCCTAGTGAATATACGAAGTCAAAGTCTCCGTCGGCACTAACTCACAACCAATCTTTTAAGTGCGGGGTCACTCACCGGCTATCCATAATCCATTTGTCTAATCGATGGTCGAATCACCAACCGAGCTACTCGCGCGGTAACCTCACCCAACAACACGGCAACCTCGCCCGCTCGAACTCTTTCCGCAATCCAGTGGGAACTCAACAACGCCGCGAGTGCGACGCTTTTCTACTCAAAGCTCACCCACTACATTGGCTTTACCGGGATGGTACAAAATCTCGCATCATAGTCCTTTACCAATTCTAACCATCTCCTCTCGCCTCATATTCAACTCCTTCGAGTAAACAGATACTTGAGGCTCGTGATCGGTAAACATCCGAATCCGCTCACCATACAGTAATGCCTCCAAATCTTCGGTGCAAACACCACTGCGCCAACTCCATATCATGAGTCGGGTAGTTCTCGCTCATACGGTTTCAAATGACGGAAGCATAGGCGATGACCTTCCCATGCTTTGCATCAACACACAACCTAAACCGAACTTGGAAGCATCGGCCAGTAAACTACTGAAACCACTGTCCCCTCCGGATCGCCAACACGGTGTTTGAAGTCAAACTATGCTTGAGCACGCAAACCTCTCATCACACTTATCGTTCCAAACGAACTCGACACCCTTCCTCGCCGACGAGTGAGGGGCGAGGCTATGGCGTAAAAGTCCTTAACGAACCGATCAGTAGTAACTCGCCAAACCTGTAAAGTCGCGAATCTCGCAATCGAAGTCGGCTTGGCCCACGAACTCACGGCCTCAATCTTCGCGGGGTCCACGGCTATACCATCTCTCGAAACCACGTGGCCTAGGAAGGCCACCGCTCCAACCAAATCACATTTGGAAAACTTCGCATAAAGTGGGTTTTCCCTCAAAGCCGCCAATACTCGCCTCACATGCTCGCATGGTCCTCCTTAGACCTTGAATAAATCGAATATCGTCAATGAACACAATGACGGCCGTCCAAAAATGATTTGAACACCCTATCCATCATGTCCATGAACGCACTGGGGCATTGGTCAATCCAAACGACATGACCACAAACTCATAGTGACCATATCTAGACTGGAAAGTCGTCTTAGGAATGTCGGCATCCCCGATCCAAGAATCGATGGTAACCGGATCTCGGATCTATCTTGGAGAACACGGAAGCTCCTCGGCCGATCGAACAAATCGTCAATACGGGCAACGCGAATACTTATTCTTCATCACACCTTATTAAGCTCGCGGTAATCAATGCATAAGCGCATCGAACCATCCTTCTTCTTCACAAATGTAACCGGTGCTCCCCCGCGGGGACACACACGGACGGATGAACCCTCGATCAAGCATCTCCCGCAAATCGAATCTTGGTTCCTTTAGCTCACCGCGCCATACGATCGGGAGCCTTCGAGATAGGGAGGGTCCCCTGCTCGAGCTCAATTGTGAAGTCAACCTCTCTCTTTGGGGCAACCCCGTAACTCATCGAGAAACACGTCCCGCAAACTCTGCGCACGACCGGTGCACTGATCAACAGACAATGAGGCGGCTCTCCCGGACAACTTGGCTAGATAGCCCCAAGCTCCATGAGCTAGCAAACGACGAGCTTTCACGGTGACACCATCGGCGGGCAAACTCCACCTGGACTCCACGAAACTTAAAGTCACCGACTGGCGCCGAACACTACTTCTTTCCGGTGGCGATCAATCAACGCGTGGTTAGCAAAATAACCACTCCATACCAAGAATCACATCAAAACCGCTCATAGGCGTAACTATGAGCGTAGCCACAAGCAACTCTCTGATATCTCTCGATCCGGCCATCCCTAATCTTATCTCTAGCCAACATATTAACTCCCAAAGGAGTTGCAACAATCAACTCAAAACCTAGAGGCTCTAATCTTAACTTAGCATGCTCAAAGAAACAACACAGATACAAATGAATGCGTAGAACCGTAATCAAACAAGACAAATGCGCAGTGATCTAAAACAAGAAGCGTACACCGCCACAGCGCAGCATCCGTGACGCTAGGCCTCTGACGGGTCGTAGCAAACACTCGACCTCGCCGCCTGCCTGGGCCGAGCCGCCATAGTGGGTGATCACAAAACGGGCCATGTGCCCCTCTTTACCACAACGAAAGCACAATCTAGGTCCAATCGCAAGCTCCAGCGTGGACTTTCCCACAAGTGGCACATGCGGGAACTTGTTCGGGACCGCCTCGCGAGCGAGGCCGAAACGCGGCCGGAACTCTTCGCCGTCTCGGTTACGTCGATGTCGCCCTTGGGCGCGGCGCCTCCTCTGAAATCAAACCGTCTTACCCTTGCTGCACCGCACTGGGACAGACGGCTGAACAGAGCGGCAACAACCCGCTCAGCAGATACTTCCCATTATAGATCGTGGCTAATCGGACAGCCCTAGCATAAGTGTCGTGGGCCCGAGCCCCGACATCTGAGAAACACCCCGCCTCAATCCGGATATGAACTTCCGAATCTTGACTCTGGGGTGGCTATCAACGAGGAGCAAAATATCCATACTCCGAGAACTTCCTCTCATATTCCTCAATGGAATCGAACCCCGCTTGAGTTTCGGAAGAGCTCCACCATCTTCTCTTGAGCCTCATCACCGATGTACTTCACCTTGAACTCACCCTTGAAGAACTCCCAAGTAGCGGGCGGACTCCACCGGTCTCTCGCTCAAGGTGGACTCCCACCACCATCTCATTGTGCCTCCTAGCACATGAGCCGCACACCTTGGCCTCTCGAATATCGGGGCACACCATGATCGGGAAGGTGTACTCCAAATGGGCAATCCACACGCCCGCCGCTAACGCATCACCGGTGGCATCAAACTTCTCGGGCTTCCACTTCACAAAATATTTCACCACCTACCCAACTCCTCGGCACCTCTCGCCATATCGCCTCTCACTACTTGCTCTGTGGAGCCGAGGTGCTCGTGTGCTCTCTTTGAACCAATCGAGTCACCGCTCAATCTGGGCTCGGGACTCTTTTCGCTGCTTGCACGCCAACAAGGCACGGTCTCGCCCTCTGGTCACTCAACATGCGACCATAAAAGCCCTCATAGACTCGGCAAATTCTCTCCCAGAGCGCCTCACGCGCCTTCGATCGCCTCAACGCCCGCTCTAGGCGTAACAGAGGAGCTGCTGGTGGGATGCCATCGATCTCGGCTTGGGACGATGTCCTGCGATGATCGAGATCCGATCCTGATACCTCGACTGCTCTCTCGAACCTCCTCTCCCGACGCGGATCGGTATGTCTTTGGCGATCTACATCCAAACCAACAACGAATCAAAACACACTGTCACACCACTCCACAACACCAAACAAGGCATACACTAGATGAAAGGTATTGTAAATTCTTAACCCTTTTTTTTTTCTTTCTAAAACAATAAACCTAGGCGCACTGATGACTGTCGGAGTCTTTGGTGATCATGGAAGGACGACCTACAACAAAAGGTCGAGTCTCACAGAATCTATGACTCGAGCTCGATACCAATCAGAAAGACCCGACCCAAAAAGGGGCTCTAAATAGGCCTTTACCCCAATGCATGTATTCAAAGTAAAAGACAAAATGCAAATAAAGTTTTGATTCCCATTAAAAACAAAACATTCAAGATTCATTCGTAACGATAAAGTCTCATCAAAACTCGTCCCTCGTCTCCAAGCACTGCTTTCACAGACAAATACATTTCCAACGGTTTACTCGATCGAGAGATTTTATTAAAAACATTTAAAACATCCTCAAATTCAACAAAGTTGGAATCCACAATTCATTCAGAAAACATCCTAGGGCTCGTGCCCTGCCACATGCATTCGGGGAAAAATAACGATAAGAGTCATAACATAAGAAACGTCGAGAGATAACAAAGCAGATTCCATGATCACGGCTCCTCCTTGACCATCCTGTCTCGCGCCTTGGTTACTGTGGAAAACCACAAAATAAGGGTGAGTAACGAATTACTCGAGAAGAATCCCCAACCGGGTACAATACGATATACATGATCATCTAGAAGAATGTATGCAAGCTATGAATATAAACACACAATGGAGCACATAGCTAAGTCAACACTTGGACCTCGGATGCCAACTCGTGGTCTTAGTGCGGAAATACCACAACACACTATACGCCCTATCACGGAAACAAGTCCGGCCTCGGCTGTCTCATCGCCGATCACGAAAGGTGCAATCGCTCAAGATCCCGAGGAGCTCTCCGGTCGTGCGTACAGTAATGAGTGTAAGCGCGCACCGCATGCTACCGCAAACTCTGGGTGTGCCGGGTCTAGTGGCAAGCCGCCTGTGTCCATCACCATGCCTAACTAAATCTCTGGATCGGTGTCACCGACATAGGGGTGTGAGACTGGACACGTGAACTATGTCACCGCTGTACCACCGCACTTTGAGGCTAAGGAACCGGGCCGTGGTAGGCTTACACCGAAGCGGTCCTTGCCTAACTAACAGTGGCAATCAAGGGCTACGGACGAACACGCCGAGGACGTGCCGACTTCGGGGCGAGGCAATGCCAAGTCATCATCCCGACGACCGGGCATTTAACGATCGCCACCCTCACCCAAGATTGCGGGGCGGTAGTTAGGGTTAGCTAAACCCTAACGGGATCGGGGACGAGTACCATCTCGTGACGTCCTCGCTTCTGGATGCAAGTTACGTTATGCATCCGGCCCGGATGATGCTACCTACCTACGACTCTAAACCATAGCAATAATAACAATTCATTCAATGCGGTCCAATACGAGCCCAACAGATACAAGGAACCTAGCATGATACTACGAAGCAAGAACAGATATCCAACATGCGAGAATGGAACAACCTAGCATGGGCTAACATGAGAAACAATACAAGAGTTCATGCCAATCGGAATTGAAATGCAGCACCTAGGGCTAAACATGCTAATAATCATACACAGCATACAAAACAACAATCACAAATATACCGCGCAGGCCCACACAACTCCGGTAAGAAATCCTTACCTTGGTCGGGAGGCTTCTACACACAAATCCTAAGTCATGAACAATCCCGAGCTATCGAGCGGGAACCTAGCAAACCAATAATAATCAACATCTAAAACGTCTAAAAAACAATAGAATGACAAGCTCGGCTCGGCACTCACGCGCACGGCGACACGAACTTGGAGTTCTTGGCAGTTGCACGGCAGGGCTGGGCGCCGCACGGCAGTTTTGGCGCGGCTGCGCTGGCGATGGCTGGCGCTGGGCGCGCTACAGACGGCAGGCAGGCACAAACCGCGACGATACAGGCCTTGCGCGCGCGGCGTCGTCGGGCGTCGCGAGCGATCAGCTTCGAGCAAAGGCGCGCGCGAGCGATCAGCTTCGAACGGCGCCGCGGCGCGCCGACGCGAGGGCCTCTGGCGTCGCAGCGATCGGCGAGGACGCACCGGCGATCGGGCGTCGCGATGGCTGCGACATGGCGCGACCTTGGGCGATCTGGCTGCATGCTTTGTCGCGCGACGGACGGAGGGTCGGGCGACTTCGGGCGACGGGGCTGCTGCTGGCTTGGCGCGATCCGCGTGGCGAAGCCGGTGGGCCGACGCGGCGATGATGGTCGCTGGTGGGGCTTCTCTCTACCGGTGTGCAATCAACACAAACACACACAACACTCTTCTATTCACATGGCCAAACAAAGACACCAAACGGATGAGAAGAAGAAGAGGAAGATCGATACCTACCCGAATGATGATGATCGATCCAAGGGAGCCGCAAGGATGAAGAACTCGGCAAGGCAATGGAGAGAATAGCTTGGGCGCCACCACACACTTTGGAGAAGAAGATGGAACAAACCTAATTTCTATTTCATTTAACCAAATGCACCAAAACTCCCAAAATCCAAGGCTAACCATAAAATGATGCAGGAAGAGCAACAAGAGCACCTAATGGCTCAATTGGCACACATCCCCACAAGCTTTCCAGGAGACCCGGGTTCAAACCCCAATCTGCGAAGACAATTTCCTTTATTTTTACTTTTGCATCAAACCTTGCTCAAACCAAACCACAAATCCTTCCAAAAACCTACATAAATCCATCCAATAATTTTAGTAACTGGAAAAGACACAAACGGCCCTGACGGCTCGACCAAATTACCAAATTACCCCTAGGGCATACCTGGAAGACCGGGATGAAAAACCTGGGTCGTTACACCCGACCCAAGAATCGGTCTCTAACCTAGATCCTTACTTAGCATGCATGATTAAGAATGAAGAAAAAACATCGTTCGGAGTGCCAAATTTAAATCTTTTCAATCAACACATTTAAAACAACCATAAGTCCATTAAAATAAAAATCAACAAATAAGTGACTAATCAGTACTTTCTTAAGAAAACAAAGGAAACGGTTCGAGAACATAAAATAGTTTTTGAGTGCTTTCCTAGGGACTCAAGTCCCACTACATGCTAAATCATAAAACACAATAAAAGAACGTGCAACTCAGAGTCAGCTATCCATGATCATCCAGCAGCCTCCTCCTAGCCATCCAGCCTCTGTCCCAAGTTATCTGGTGGAAAACCACAGAAAATAAGGGTGAGCAACGAGTTACTCAGTAAGAATCCCCAACCGGGGTACAATACGAAAACATCTCATCTAGCGCACTAACATGCAATCATACAATGACTTAGAGCAGAAACGGTTGGTTTAGGCTATGAGCTACTTCTAGAGCGAGCCTATTCAAGGGCTTTCATCTACAGCCTATCCTAGGTTCTACACCTGGATGCCGTTCAGCCTTCCCAACCTAGGACTCAGTGATGCTCATTGGGGCCTTACACACCTAGGATGTCCATCAGGGTCTTACACCTCCAGACTCAGTGATGCCCAGTGGGGCCTTACACACCTAGGATGCCCATCAGGGTCTTACACCTCCACACTCAGTGATGCCCAGTGGGGCCTTACACACCTAGGATGCCCATCAGGGTCTTACACCTCCGGATGTCCATCGGGGTCTTACCTGAGCGGGACCTAAACTAGTTACCCCTACAGTCTTCTACACTATACATCATCCGCCTATGCCTAGCATGGAACTAACAGGATAAAATAGGACAAGGTATGCCAAGATAATTAAACCCCTAGCATGGAACTAACATAATATATCATGAATACAAGCACAACACCATCTGGAAGCAAGAAAGAGCATGCAACCTATCCATTGGGAATTTCATACAATCACAAGATATGGCATGCTATCAAGTATTCGCCGGGTCCACACAACCCCGGTAAGAAATCCTTACCTGGAAACAAGTGGAGAATAACTATCATGAATCAAATAACGATACTTGAGCTTTAAAGCGAACCCGAGCAACCAACCGAGAAGACACGCGGTCCCGGCAGCAAGGAGCGCGAGAATGGGCGTTGCGGTGCGGCGAGTCTTGTGGCGCTGGTCTTTGGCGAGGCGCGCTGCTCGAGCGCGCGCAGGCAAGACGAGGCCGGCGAAGCGCGCGACAAGGCATCTGGATGGCGGGGCAGCGTGCGGGCGGACTTGGCTGCGGAGACAGCACGCGAACGAGCGTCCGTTGAGCTGGGGCGTTGGCGTGCAGACGCGACGACGCTGGGGCGCTGTCGTGCGGTCGCGGCGACGGGCAGTGCTTGGGCGCATGGTGCTGGCGACGGGCTGGCTGGGGCGCACGGCAAAGGAGACGGGCTGGCTGGGGCGCACGGTGCGGCGACGGGCAGCGTGGGTGAGGGTGCTGGGCGACGGCGGCTAGGGTGAGGGGGAGAGAGTGAGTTTCTTTCTTTTTTTTTTCCTTTTCCTTCCCTAAATTAAATAGGCTTTGGGAATCTCAAAATCCCTTCCCAAGGCTTCCCCCCTTCGAGCCCTAGTTGACGCGTTTATTTTCCTTATTTAAACCAAAGCTTCCAAAACCCCTTTTTAGGCCAAGGGTTCGAGTCCTCCAAATAACACCCTTCAAAAATAAAATATATAAAAACCTTATTTTACATTAAGCTGAAAACCGGGCTATTACTGTAAAAACCCGACCCAAAAGAGGCTCTAAATGGGCCTTCACCCCAATGCATGCATTCAAAGTAAGGACAATATACAAATATGATTTCGGATTCCAATTAAAATTAAAACATTCAAAGATTCAATCGTAAATCAATACAGCTTTATCAAACTCATCCCTGTCTCCAAGCACTTGTTTCAAGATAAATACATTTCCAAAAGTTTACTCTGATCATAGATTTATTAAAATCATTCAAAACCTTCTCAGATACAACAATGCTGGAATCCACAAAAACATTGAGAAAACGTCCTAGGGCTCCGTGCCCGACTACATGCATTCAGGGGAAATAAAAAGACAAGAGTCATAATATAAAAAAAGTCAGAGATGACAGCAGGTTCCCATGATCACAGCTCCTTCTTCAGCCATCCTGTCTCGCACCTTGGTTACCTGTGGAAAACCAAAAAATAAGGGTGAGTAACGAATTACTCAGTAAGAATCCCCAACCGGGGTACAATACGATATACATGGTCATCTAGATGAATGTATGCAAGCTATGAATATAAACACAGAATAGAGCACATAGCTTGAATCCACATATCATCCTCGGATGCCAACTCAGGGTCTTAGTCCGGATAATCCACCACACAATACGCCCTATACGAGAAACAAGTCCCGGCCTCAGCCTGTCTACTGTCGATACGAAAGGTGCACTAGCTTAAGATCCCGAGGAGCTCTCCGATCGCGCCAGTAATGAGCGTATCACGCGCCGCATGCTCGCATGCAAACCTACAAAGTCTTTGGGTCTAGTGGCAAGCTGCCCAAGTCTAGTCACCATGCCTAACTAAATCTCTGGATCGGTGTCATTGACATAGGGGTGTGAGACCTGGACACATGAACTATGTCAGCCTGTACCACCGCACCTGAGGCTAAGGAACCAGTCATGGTAGGCTTACACCAGGAAGCGGTCCTGGCCCTAACAGGTGGCAATCAAGGGCTACGGCCGAACACACTGAGGACGTGCCGACTGCCGGGGACGAGGCAATGCCAAGTCATCATCCCGACCGTTGGGGCATTTAACAGTCTGCCACCCTCACCCAAGATTGCAGGGCCAGCCGTTAGGGTTAGCTAAACCCTAACGGGATCAGGGACGGAGTACCGTCTCGTACGTCCCTATCGTGGATGCAAGTTACGTTATGCATCCGGCCCGTATGATGCTATCTACATGAACTCTAAACTATAATATCAACAGCAATCAATCCAATGCAATCCAATACGTGCTCAACAGATACAACGAACCTAGCATGATACTATGAAGCAAGAACGAATACAAGCATGCTAGAACGGAACAACCTAGCATGCATTAAGATGAGAAAACAACATAAGAAGTCATGCCAGTCGGGAATTCAGAACAGAGCACCTAACACTATACATGCTGATGATCACAAACAAACATACAAACTGCAATCACATATAATATCGCAGGGCCCACACAACTCAGGTAAGAAATCCTTACCTTGGTTGGGAGGCTTCTACACACAAAATCCTAAGCTGCGATCACTCCCTAGCTAGCTATCGATAACCTAACAAACATAGCAATAATCACAACCATAGGCCTAAAATATAATAAAACAAGCAGGCTCGGCTCGGGGGCACTCACACAGCACGGCGACACGGGGCCGGCGCGCTGGCAGCAGGTGCAGCTGGCTGCCGCGCTAAGCGACGATACCACTGGGCCAGGGAGCTGGCTGCGCCACAGACGGACGGCAGGCCCGGGCGCGGGCTACACATGGACGGTCTTTGAGGCGGGGCGCGCAGCGGCGGCACGGAGCGAGATGCGCGCGTGGCCGAGTCGCGACGCGACGCGACGACGCGAGCGGCAGCTGCGGCGACGCGCGCGATGGCGTCACGGCGAGTTTGGGCGATCTGGCGGCTTTGCGCGCTCTTCTGCTGCTGCGAGCGACAGGGAGCGAAGGGGCTGGGCGATTCCGGGCGGTTTGGCTCGGCTGCTGGGCGCGACAAGGAGCGATCTGGGCGCGATCTGGCGGCTGGAGAGCTGCGACGGTGGGGCTGCTGGCTGGGGCTCTTCTCGGCTGGCTGCAATCAGACACACACACACACCCACACTCTTCTACTTACATTCGGCCAGCAAGAATTCAAATCGGAGAAGACGAAGAGACGAAGAAACTTACCCGGAAAGACGATCGAACCACAAAGCTGCAAAGGGGATGAAAATCGGCTTGGGGAGCTAGGGAGAACAAGCTTGGACGGCAATGAGAGTTTTG
Source organism: Sicyos edulis (assembly GCA_036507275.1). NCBI lineage: Eukaryota > Viridiplantae > Streptophyta > Magnoliopsida > Cucurbitales > Cucurbitaceae > Sicyos > Sicyos edulis. The sequence goes on along the minus strand of CM071846.1, from coordinate 57,216,280 downwards.
GAGAAGAAGAACAAAAAACCTAATTTCTTTTTCATTTAACCAAATGCACCAAAACTCCAAAGATCCAAGGCTAACTAAAATATGACGCGAAAAGAGCAACAAGAGCTCTCCATAGCTCAACTAGCAAGCATCCCCACAGGCTTTCCCAGAGACCCGGGTTTGAATCCCAATTGCAACACAATTTCCTTTAATTTTACTTTTGCATCTATCCATGCTCAAACCCATCCACAAAGCCTAAAAAACTTACATAAATCCATCCAATAATTTTAGCAACTGGAAAAAGACATAAACGGCCCTGACGGCCCGACCAAATTACCAAAATACCCCTAGGGCATACCTGGAAGACCGGGATGAAAACCTGGGCCGTTACAATATTCCCTCCTTTTTATGACTTTCGTCCTCGAAAGTCCTGAGGACTGGAACAGCTCAGGGTAATGCAATCTCATCTCGTCTTCCCGCTCCCAAGTGGCTTCCTCAAAACTCTGACTCCTCCACTGAACCTTGACCAAACGAATCTCACGATTACGCAATGTCTTTGTCTCAAAGGCAAGTATCCCCATTGGCTTCTCCTCGAAGCTCAAATCCTCATTTAACTGCAAAGGCTTAAAGTCCACAATATTTGACGGGTCCGGCACATACTGCCTCAACATCGATACATGGAACACACTGCGTGCACGACAAAGGATGGAGGTAGAGCTAACCGATAAGCAACTCTGCCAATCCTCTCCAGAATCTCAAACGGACCAACAAAATGGGGACTCAACTTCCCACGCTTACCAAACCTCAAAACACCTCGCATCGGAGCAACCTTTAGGAACACATGCTGACCAACCTCAAACTCCAAATCTCGACGCCGAACATCGGCGTAACTTTTTCTCGCTCTGCTTCTGAAATGTGTCAACATACGAGCTCTAATCTTCTACACCGCTCCATTAGTCAATCAGCAGAAATTCCGGGACCCAAAACTCGCCTATCACCAACCTCTTCCCATAACACGGGGACCGACAACGCTTACCATACAAAGCCTCGAATGGAGCCATATGAATCGTCGATCGATAAATCGTTGTTATATGAAAACTCCATCGATATCTGAATCGGGTCCCAATCGCTCGGGAAATCCAACACACAAGCCCTCAACATATCGTCGAGAATCTGGTTCACCCTCTCGGTTTGTCCATCCATGCGAGGGTGAAAAGTCATCTTGAAATCGCACTCGGTGCCTAAACCTTTCTCGAGTGCTCTCGAAACGAGAAGTGAACCGCGAGTCACGATCGATATACAATCCTCACAGGCACACCATGATAACGAATGATCTGCTCCAAAAACAATCTGCGCCTTTGTTCCCCACGGTATAAGTGTCTCTACCGGAATGAAGTGTGCGCTCTTAGTCAAACGGTCGACTAACACCCAGATCTGAGAGAACTTCCTTGGAGTCCTCGGCAAACCAGAAATAAAGTCCATGAAGATCTCTTCCCATTTCCACTGAGGCATACTCGGTGGTCGCAATAAACCCGCGGCCTCTGCTGGGTGCCTTCACTTGGCGACGACAAGTGAGACACCGACCGACAAACTCCGCAACATCTCTCTTCATACCCATCCACCAAAATGTCTGCTTAAGGTCCTGATACATCTTGGTACCCTAGGGGTGCCAAGCAAACAGAGAACTGTGGGCCTCTGAGAGCAACTCTGCTCGTAATCCTTCAACATCTGGAACACACAACCGGCCTCTATAAGTCAACCCACTGCCTCGTGAATATACGAAATCAAAATCTCCACAAGACTAACTCACAAACAATCTCTTAAGTGCGGGGTCACTGTAGCAAGCTATCAATAATCCATTGTCTAATCGACGGTGAATCATCAATCGAGCTACTCGGCGGTAACCTCACCCAACAACATCGCAACCTCGGCCCGCTCGAACTCTCTCTCCGCAACTGGCTGGGAACTCAACAACGTCGCGAGTGCGACGTCTTCCTACTCAAAGCATCACCACTACATTGGCTTTACTCGGATGGTACAAAATCCCGCATGATCATAATCCTTTACCAACTCTAACCATCTCCTCTCGCTTCTATTCAACTCCTTCTCGAGTAAACAGATACTTGAGGCTCGTGGTGATCGATAAACATCCAATCCGCTCACCATACAAGTAATGCCTCTAAATCTTGATTGCAAACACCACTGCGCCAACTCCATATCATGAGTCGGGTAGTTACGCTCATACGGCCGGTGACGGAAGCATAGGCAATGACCTTCCCGTGCGCATCAACACACAACCTAACCCAAACTTGGAAGCATCATCTGTAGACCACGAAACCACCTCCCCTCTCCGGATCGCCAACACCGGTCTTTGAAGTCAAATCTGCGCTTGAGCACAGCAAAGCTCTCATCACACCTATTGTCCCAAACAAACTCGACACCCTTCCTCGTCCGACGAGTGAGGGGCGAGGCTATGGCGAAAAATTCCTTAATGAACCGACGGTAGTAACTCGCCAAACCCGAAAAGTCTGCGTATCTCGGCAATCAAAGTCGGCTTGGCCCACGAACTCACGGCCTCAATCTTCGTGGGGTCCACGACTATATCATCTCTCGAAACTACGTGACCTAGGAAGGCCACTGCTCCAACCAAAACTCACACTTGGAAAACTTCGCATAAAGTCGTTTTCCCTCAAGGCCGCCAATACTCGCCTCAAATGCTCGCATGGTCCTCCTTATACCTCGAATAGATCGAAATATCGCCAATGAACACGATGACGGTTGTCCCAAAAATGATTTGAACACCCTATCCATCATGTCCATAAACGCGATCGGGGCATTGGTCAATCCAAACGACATGACCACAAACTCATAGTGACCATATCTAGACTCGAAAGTCGCTGTCTTAGGAATGTCGGCATCCCCGATCCGCAAATCGATGGTAACTAGATCTCAAATCTATCTTGGAGAACACGAAGCTCCTCAAGCCGGTCGAACAAATCATCAATACGGGACAACGGATACTTATTCTTCACCACACCTTTATTAAGCTCGCGATAATCAATACATAAGCGCATCGAACCATCCTTCTTTTTCACAAACAGAGGCTGGTGCTCCCACGAGAGACACACTCGGACGGATGAACCCTCGATCTAACATCTCCTCATGGCTGAACCTTGATTCCTTTAACTCTGTTGGCGCCATACGATACGAAGCCTTCGAGATAGGGAGGGTCTCTGGCTCGAGCTCAATTGTGAAGTCAACCTCTCTCTTTGGGGGCAACCCCAGGTAACTCCTCGAAACACATCCGCAAACTCTGCCCTTTTGACCCAGGCACTTTGATCAACAGAGACAGCGAGGCGCGCTCTCCCCAGCACAACTTGCCTAGGTAGCCCCAAGCTCCATGAGCTAGCAAACGACGAGCTTTCACGGTGACACCATCGGCGGGCAAACTCCACCTGGACACCACGAAACTTAAAAGTCAAGGCGACCCGTGGCTTTGAACACTACTTCTTTCCGGTGGCAGTCAATCAACTCGTGGTTAGCAGCTAACCACTCCATACCAAGAATCACATCGAAACCGCTCATAGGTAGAACTATGAGCGTAGCCACAAGTAACTCTCCAGATATCTCGATCCGGCCATTCTTAATCTTATCTTTAGCTAACATATCAACTTCCGAAGGAGTTGCAACAGACAACTCAAAACCTAGAGGCTCTAATCTCAATTTAGCATGCTCAGCAAACAACAGAGATACAAATGAATGCGTAGAACCAGAATCAAACAAGACAAATGCGCAGTGATCTAAAACAAGAAGCGTACCTGCCACAACGGCATCCGTACGCTCGACCTCCTGACGGGTCGTAGCAAACACCTGACCCTGCTGCTGCTGCGCTGGCTGAGGTGCCACAGCTGGCTGATCACAAAAACGAGCCATGTGCCCCTCTCTACCACATCGAAAACACAGCCTGGGCCCGGTTTGACAAGATCCAGTGTGGGCTCTCCGACAAGTAGCACATGCGGGAATCTGCCTGGGACCACCCTACTCGCGAGGCTGGAAACGGGCTGGAACTCTACGCTGATCCCGGTTCTGAAACTGTCCTTGGCGACGCTGGCCGCCTCCTCGAAAATCAAACTTCCTCTTCTGCCCCGCTGCAGTTGGAACAAGACACTGAACCGGAGCGGCAAAAATCCGCTCAACAGGATACTTCCCATTATAAATGGTGGCTAACTGAACAGCTCTAGCATAAGTGTCAGGAGCCTGAGCCCTAACATCCTAGGAAACACCCTGCCTCAAACCAGAAATGAACTTTCGAATCTTCAACTCAGGGGTGGCTATCAACTGCGGAGCAAAATAACCATACTACGAGAACTTCCTCTCATACTCCTCAATGGAATCAGAACCCTGCTTCAGATTCTGGAAAAGCTCCACCATCTTCTCCTGGGCCTCATCACTAATGTACTTGACCCTGAACTCAGACTTGAAGAACTCCCAGGTGGCAGGTGGAGACCCAGCTGGTCTCTCACTCAATGTGGACTCCCACCACCATCTAGCTGTGCCTCCTAGCACATGAGCTGCACACCTCGGCCTCTGGACATCAGGGCACACCATGATCAGGAAGGTGTACTCCAAATGGGCAATCCATCTGGCTGCCGCTAAAGCATCTCTCGAGGCATCAAACTTCTCTGGCTTCCATTTCACGAAGTCCTTCAACCATCTACCAAGCTCCTCGGCACCCTCTGCCACATCTGCCTCTGAGGCTACTTGCTCCAGCCACATCTGCCAAGAGTCATAATATACATGCTGATAATCACAAATAAGAAGTACCCGAGGCATCAAACTTCTCTGGCTCCCATTTCACGGAGTCCTTCAACCATCTACCAAGCTCCTTGGCACCCTCTGCCACATCTGCCTCTAAGGCTACTTGCTCCTGTGGAGCTGGGGGTGCTGTTGCGCCCTGTTGAAACATGCAAGTCAACTGCTCGATCTTAGCTCTGGACTCTTCCCGCTGCGCTGCCAACAAGGCCTGGGTCTCTGCCCTCTGGTCATTCAACAGGCTGACCATCAAAGCCCTCATAGAATCAGCAAATTCTTCTCCAGGAGCAGTCTCACGGCCCTCGATCGCCTCAACGCCTGCTCTAGGCGCAACAGGGGGAGCTACTGGTGGAATGTCATCAGTCTCAGCTTGGGACGATGTCCCCGCAGTATCAGATCCGATCCTGATACCTCGACCTGCTCTCGAACCTCCTCTTCCGGTGCGGGTGATTGGCATGCTGGCGATCTACACCCAAACCAACAACGAGTCAGAACCTGCTCGTCTCCGCTCTACAACCCTAAACAAGGCATACACTAGATGAAAGGTATTGTAAATTCTTAACCCTTTTCTAAAAACAGTAAACTTAGGCGTACCTGATGACTGTCGGAGTGCTGGTGATCATGGGAAAAATGACCAACAACAAAAGGTCAGTGTATAGAATCTATGACTCTGAGCTCTGATACCAACTGTAAAAACCCGACCCAAAAGGGGCTCTAAATGGGCCTTCACCCCAACGCATGCATTCAAAGTAAGGACAATATACAAATATGATTTCGGATTACAATTAAAATTAAAACATTCAACATTCAATCAGAAATCAATACAGTTTACTGAAACCTGTCCCTGTCTCCAAGCACCTGTTTCAAGATAAATACATTTCCAAAAGTTTACTCTGATAAGAGATTTATTAAAATCATTCAAAACCTTCTTAGATACAACAATGCTGGAATCCACAAAAACATTGAGAAAACATCCTAGGGCTCCGTGCCCGACTAAATGCATTCAGGGGAAATAAAAAGACAAGAGTCATAATATAAAAAAAGTCAGAGATGACAGGAGGTTCCCATGATCACAGCTCCTCCTTCAGCCATCTTGTCTTGCACCTTGGTTACCTGTGGAAAACCACAAAATAAGGGTGAGTAACGAATTACTCACTAAGAATCCCAAACCGGGGTACAATACGATATACATGGTCATCTAGATGAATGTATGCAAGCTATGAATATAAACACAGAATAGTGCACATAGCTTAAACCCAAATATAATCCTCGGATGCCAACTCAGGGTCTTAGTCCGGATAATCCACCACACAATACGCCCTATACGAGAAACAAGTCCCAGCCTCAGCCTGTCTACTATCGATACGAACGGTGCACTAGCTCAAGATCCCGAGGAGCTCTCTGGTTAGTGCATAAATGAGCGTATGCGCGCACCGCATGCTACTGCAAACTCTGAGGGGTGCCGGGTCTAGTGGCAAGCTGCCCAGGTCCAGTCACCATGCCTAACTAAATCTCTGGATCAGTGTCACTGACATAAGGGTGTGAGACCTGGACACGTGAACTATGTCACTGTACCCGCACTTTGAGGCTAAGGAACCGGCCGTGGTAGGCTTACACCAGGAAGCAGTCCTTGCCCTAACAGGTGGCAATCAAGGGCTACGGCCGAACATGCTGAGGACGTGCCGACTGCCGGGGACGAGGCAATGCCAAGTCATCATCCCGACCGTTGGGGCATTTAACAATCTGCCACCCTCACCCAAGATTGCAGGGCCAGCCGTTTGGGTTAGCTAAACCCTAACGGGATCAGGGACGGAGTACCGTCTTGTACATCCTTGTCGTGGATGCAAGTTACGTTATGCATCTGGCCCAGACGATGCTATCTACCTGAACTGTAAACTATAATATCAACAGCAATCAATCCAATACAATCCAATACGTGGTCAACAGATACAACGAACCTAGCATGATACTATGAAGCAAGAACGAATACGAGCATGCCAGAACGGAACAACCTAGCATGGACTAACATGAGAAAACAACATAAGAAGTCATGCCAGTTGGGAATTCAGAACAGAGCACCTAACACTATACATGCTGATAATCACAAACAAACATACAAGTAAACTCATGATATGGAGTTTGCGGCTGAATGCAAGTAGCCTCAGGAGCAAGTAGCCTCAGAGGCAGATGTGGGAGAGGGTGCCGAGGAGCTTGGTAGATGGTTGAAGGACTCCTGAAAGAAGTAGGAGACTTCTGATGACTCCAGATCTTGCTTTGTGAGCTCGTTGAGCTATGATCTGTGTTGGTAGCTGTTTGCTTGCTTGTTGAGGTGCTAGATGACTGATGTATCGTATTGTACCTCGGTTGGGGATTCTTACTGAGTATGTTTATACTCACCCTTATTTATCTTTAAGGTAACTTGGGACAACACCAGGAGGGCTAGCAGAGGGAGCTGATTGATCATTTGAACTGCCGGCACTCTGTCATTTATTATTGCATTGTTTATTCAGCATGTAGATGGACAGGAGTCCTAGGGGAACATTGTTTAAAACGTTGTTTAAATTGTATTGTATGTTTTTATAAACACTGGCCAGACTTGTTTTACTTTGTTGGTTTTGTTTAAATGAAAATTGTTGGTCATGTTTTAAGGGTTCCCCTCTCTCATATGTTTTGATGAGTTTTTAAATATGAGCACTAAACCGCTTGTTATCATATTTAACTTGCATGCTGAGTGAGAACCCAGGTTTAGGACCATTTTTGGGTCGGGTTCTTACAATATGATCAGCTCAAAAATCAATCCCAAATAGGTGTCCTTGAGGGCCTCCTACCCTCGGCTAGCTAATACTTGACTAGCAGGAGAGTACCCGTAGTATGGCTCTAAACTGGAACCGAAGTGGGGTACTCACGAACATTAGCCTGGGGGAGCTCTCCCAATCGGGGACTAACGCGTGTGCCGCACACAGCATGCTGCTGCAACTGGAGTAAATATGGGAGCCTAGGGACAAACTATGCGGGCCAGGTACGCATGCCTAATGACTCGGAAGCAGTGTCACTGAATACAGTAGTGCGAGGCCCTCGACACTCATTTGTACAGCCTGAACCACCGACCTGAAGCTAAGAACCGGCCAAGGTAGGCTTACACCGTTAGCAGGGTTCCGCTCTAGCAGGCTACAAACTAGTTTTATGTCGATGCGGTAGCAAATCCACATCGAGTACCGGGGTGGAAGCAAACTACGCTATGCTTCGCATTGGATCACGACCGGTGGGGACAAGGTACGTTATGTCTGCTCTCAGCCTCTGGATGATGACAAACCCTACTATTCTAACTAAGAGTACGAAGTAAACGATTCCTGGCTAAACATACATGCTCAACAATATAAACAAATAACCTAGCATGATACTACGAACTTAAAGCAGGAATCATAAACATGCTGGAAGAACAAACCTAGCATGGCACTAGCATGTACAAACAGGCAAACATGCTTGCATGAAGTCAAACACAAGCTTTCCTATCCACTAACATGTTCATAATAGCAAACAAGCATACAAGGCACATCATGATAATATGGCAGGGTCCACACAACCATGGTAAGGAATCCTTACCTGGAAACAAGCAGAAAATAATCACACAATAGCAAACTCCTTAAGCTGCAAGGACCAACTCAACTTAGCCAATAAACGAACAGAAATGGTGCATAAATAAACTTGCCAGCTAAAGTTATCTCGGGAATAAAACATAAGGCACAAGAGGCTACCAAACCAAGAAGGAAGCTCTCGGCACTAGGCTGGGTCGGCAAGGGCGTGCGGCAGCGAGGGGCTCGACTGGGTTCATTCTTTGTGGCATCAAGCGAGCGAATCAAGTCATTCTTCTTGAGGTGAACGCCTGGGGTAGAATGTGCAAGGTGAAGGCCACGGCTGGAAAGAAGACACCCACAAAGCCTCTTCTTCTGTTAGGGTTTGGCCAAGCAACAAAGAGAAGGCTTTTCGGCTAGGGGAGAAGAAGAAGGAATCTTACCTCTCGGTTCTTGGCTCGGGTTCTTGGAGAAACGGCAAGAAGGAGGAGAAATCTTGGAGAATTCTTGTGGCAACTTTTGGGAAAAGAAAAACAACGACTTCTTTTTATTCATACAACTAGGTTTGGCGATTCCCTTCCCTGGGCTTTCCCACTTCGAGTCCCAGCTGAAGCAACCTTTTCTCTTAATTAATCCATTAATTCCAAGCCTCCAAATCTCGTTCAAATCCCAACATGAGCACTTTAATTCCTTTTAAATTCATAATTTCCCGAACAACCTCCAAGCTTCCAAACAAGCGACACAAATTCTTGGGTCTTGCAACCAACAACAGTCAAGCCTCGACAAAAGGCAGGAAAGACCCTAGAATCCTGAAAATCCACAAACTCTGATTGGGGAGCAAAATGACCAAAATACCCCTAAGGGTTAAAATAGCTCTGGGCTACCCTAGCGGTAACCTCCCCTAACATCACTGCTATACCAGCTCTCTCAAGATCTTTTCTTATATTACTCTTGGGGTTCGACAACACCGCTGAATGCGAGGTCTTCCTACTAAGTCATCTGCCACAACAATTGCTTTTCAAGAGTGATACAGGATCTCACAGTATTAATCCTTTACTAATTCCAACCACCTCCTCTGTCTCATGTTCAGTTCTTTCTAGGTAATGAAATACTTGAGGCTTTGGTGATCTGTAAACAGCTGTATCTTTTCACCATACAAGTAATGCCTCCAAATCTTAAGTGCAAAGACAACAGCCGCAAACTCCATATCATGAGTCGGGTAATGATTGGTTCTCATAACCAATCCTGGGACATCACCGAGGTCTCTTTCACTCGGGGGATTTATCAGCTAAAAAACTAATCCCAAGGATGTCCTCAAGGGCCTCTTTACCCTTGCTACAAAATCAGGACTTACGGAAGAGTACCCGAAGTCTGGCTCTAACTGGAAGGAATGGTGTACTCACGACATTAGCCCGGGGGAGCTCTCCGAACTGGCAACTAACGCGTGTGCGCGCACACCCCATGCTGCTGCAACCGACGTAAATGTGGGGGCCTAAGGACAAACTACGCAGGTCAGGTATGCATGCCTAAGACTCGGAAGCGGTGTCACTGATCACAGTAGCGCGAGGCCCTAGGCGCTCATCTGTGCAGCATGATCCACCGACCTGAAGCTAAGAACAGGCCAGGGTAGGCTTACACCGATGGCAGGGTTCCGCTCTAGCAGGCTACAAACTAGGCTTATGTCGATGTGGGTAGCTTAATCCACATCGGCGCCGGGAAGCAATGTGCGTTATCTTTGCGCGCACTTTACTCCCGACCAGTGGGGACAAAGTACGTTATGTCCGCTCTCAGCCTCTGGATGATGACAAACCCTACAACTCTATCTAAGAGTACAGAGAAAAAATAAATGATTCCTGGCTAGCAAAAAATAACCGACACCAAACACGCTTACCTAGCATGATACTACGAACTTAAAGCAGGAATCATAAGCATGCTGGAAGAACAAACCTAGCATGGCACTAACATGTACAATCAGGTAAACATGCTAGCAATAGATCAATCAAAGCTGCCCTATCAATATCATGCTCATAACAGTCAGCAAACATACAAGGTACAATCATGATATATCGCAGGGTCCACACAACCACGGTAAGAAATCCTTACCTGGAATAAGCAGAAATAATTTATCACAAATCAACAAGCGACCCTCGAGCCTCTAATCGAACCCGAACAGCCTAAACATTCAAATAAAACACCCCAAATAAATCCATAATCAGCAACCAACAAATCAGGGCCCAACGAAGAAAAGACTCTGGAAATACCATCCGAGAAGCCACAAGGCTCGGGCCAACCAACACAACAGGCGGTGGCGCAGCGAAAGCACCGGCCGGGCGCAGGCTGACGGGCGGGCGCAGGCGCGAGCCGGGCGCCAGAGGCGCGTAGCGCGCGCGCGGCCGGGCGAGCGAGACAAGGGCGAGCGGGCGTGGGCTCGAGCTCAGCTGGGCGATGGGGCGCGGCGCAGCTCGGCACATGGGACGGCGGGCGGGCGCGAGCGACACGATGCGCTACAGGGACGCGCGTGGGGCGACGCAACGCGACGGCTACGGACGCACGGGCTCGGCACGGGGGGGCGCTTTCGGACACAGGCGGCAGCGGGCCTAGGCGAGGCGGGCGACATGGGGGCATGGGGCGGCCGGCGACTCGACCACACGAGGTGTGGGTGGGCGCTTGGGCACTGCGGCCTTGTGCGTGCACAGGCTCGGGCCGCTCGGGCTTGGGCAAATCCCAGGGCAACCAGTACTGGGTTGGGCGAGCCGGGCGCTGGGTGAGGTCGTGTGGGGGTCTGGGCTGGAGGAGAGAGAGAGAGAGAGAGAGAGAGAGAGAGAGAGAGAGAGAGAAAAGGGAAAAAATGGGAAAAATGGGGAAAAAAAGGGAAAAATGGGATTTTTATCCTATTTTTCCATCCTTATCCATTTTTAAAACCTTAAAATCCTTAAAATCCCATTTCACAGCTTCCTCCTTCGAGACCCGACTGAAGCAACCTTTTCCAATAAATAAAACTCACTTAAATCAACCTCCCAAATCAACACTAAGGGCCCGGCTCGAATCCCAAAGGAAGCACTCAACCAACCATGATTTTGCCCAAAACCCAAATCACAACCGAACTTCCAAACGAATAGCCCAAACATCTCGGGACTCGCAACCCACAACAAACAAGCCTCGACAAAGGCAGAAGCTGCCTCAGGATCCTGAAAATCCACAAATCCTGCCCGGGGAGCCGATAGACCAAAATACCCCTAAGGGTCAAAACAGCTCTAACGGCCCAACCGAACAACTGAATCTGAACCGGAAGCACCTCGAGATCCAGAATAGAAAATTGGGCCGTTACACATATGGCCGAGGAAGAAAGACCCTCGAGGGTGTCAGACATCTGTTTGGGATCAACTCTTGAGTTAGTCATTTGGCCGACGGAGAAAGACCCTCGAAGATGTCTTGGGATTGGTTAGGAGAGCCAATCATTAGGCCGAAAGTAGGAGACTTCCGAGGATTCTGGAATTGCCCCGTTAGCTCGTTGAGCAATATTCTGTGTTGGTAACTGTTTGCATGTATACTAGGATGCTAGATGACTGATGTATCATATTGTACCCCGGTTGGGGATTCTTACTGAGTATGTTTATACTCACCCTTATTTCTGTTGTTTTTCCACTAGGTAACTTGGGACAGCACTAGGACGGCTAGTGGAGGGAGCTGTTTGATCATGGGAGCCGCGACACTCTGTCTTTCTATTTGTCTTTATGAGTCTTTAATTCCTTGATAGCATGCTAGAGAAACTGTTTTGTTGTGAAAAGTTGTTTTAACTAGTGGATTTTAAATACTAGCCAGGACTTGTTTAATGACGTTTATTTGAATGGATGTTTTCCTACAGATTTAATAAATGAGCTTTCTTGTTAAGCAGTTTTAAGTTAATTTAAATGTTTTTTTAAATTCAAGCATGCTAGGTGAGAACCGGGTTTATGACCACTTTTTGGGTTGGGTTCTTACATTATCGACAGCTAGTTGAATGATCCTAAGTTAAAGAGTTTGCACGAAAGAGTTCAGGCTGATGATGACTTCGATTTTGTGGTCTCAGCAGATGGTGGCTTGAGGTATAAGGGTCGGCTTTGTGTTCCAGCCGATGCCAGTATCCGTACAGAGTTGCTGACCGTGGCTCACACTTCGCCTTTTGTATGGCATCCAAGAGGTAAGAAAATGTATCAAGATCTTAAGCAGACTTTTTGGTGGATGAGGATGAAGAGAGAGATTGCCCAGTTTGTAAGTCGGTGTCTCACTTGTCAGCAAGTGAAGGCACCTAGGTAGAAACCAACAGGTTTGTTGCAGCCGCTCGGTGTACCACAGTCGAAATAGGAAGAAATTACCATGGAATTTATTTTGGGTTTACCCACGACTCCGAGAGGTTACACACAGATTTGGGTGATCATTGGCAGATTGACCAAGTGTGCACACTTCGTCCCTGGTAGAATAAATTATACCGTGGAGCAGTGGGCACAGTTGTTCCTTGAGAAGATAGTTAGGTACCATGGGGTGCTAGTTAAGATCGTCTCTGACCGAAATTCTCTTTTTACGTCTCACTTTTGGAGAGCCCTTCAGGCAGGTTTGGGTACTGAGTGCAACTACAGTACAACTTTTCATCCGCAGACCGATGGTCAGACTGAGTAAGTGAATCAGATCCTAGAGAATATGTTGCGAGCTTGTGTGTTAGATTTTTCGGGCAGTTGAGACCAGTACTTGTATTTGATGGAGTTTGCCTACAACAACAGTTATCAGTCGACCATTCAGATGGCACCGTTTGAGGCATTGTATGGTAAGCGTTGTAGATCTCCAATTTTCTGGGAAGAGGTTGGGGATAGACAGGTTTTGGGTCTCGAGTTGCTTTAGTTGACCAATGAGGCAGTTCAGAAGATCAGGGCTCGTATGTTGACCGCTCAAAGTAGGCAGAAAAGCTACTCCGATGTTAGGCGTAGAGATTAGAGTTTGAGGTGGGTCAGCATGTTTTCCTTAAGGTAGCACCGATGCGTGGGGTTTTGAGGTTTGGTAAGCGGGGAAAGCTGAGCCCCAGGTTTGTTGGACCTTTCGAGATCCTAGCGAGAATTGGAGCTGTAGCTTACCGATTAGCATTGCCGCCGTCCTTGGCTGCAGTGCATAGTGTGTTTCACGTTTCGATGCTCCGCCAGTATGTGGCAGACCCTTCGCACATTGTGGATTATGAGCCATTACAGCTGAACAGTGACTAGAGCTTTGAGGAGACGCCTGTAAAAATCTTAGCTGTTGAGAAAAAGGTTTTGAGGAACCGAGCCATTGATTTAGTGAAAGTACAGTGGCTAAATAAGAAAGTTGAGGAAGCAACTTGGGAGTTGGAAGGAGAGATGAGAAGAAACTACCCAGAGTTATTCTAGTACATCGACTTTGGAGGACGAAAGTCTTCTAATAAGGGAATATTGTAACGGCCCAGTTTTTAGAGTTCAGTTTCAGGTTAGCTGGCTGTTATTCCCGTTGTTAATTCTTGGTTAGGTTTGGAAATTCTATTGGATTTATTAATTCATTCGTTAATCTTGGCAGGAATTGTTCCGGTTAGATTATGAGGTTTGGGAGTTTGCTTTGTAAATAAAATTAAAGAGAAATTTCTTTAGGCCTTGGTGGGTTTCGAACCCAAGATCTCATACATAGAGGTGGTGTAGCTTAAAAGAAAATGAAGGATTTAAAGAATTCCCTCAGCAGGATTTGATGCAAGGATTTATTAGAATTATTGGGATATAATTGATTAAATGAGTTTAGGCTTTGGAAGGGGTTTCACGTATTCCAGCATTGTTTCCTTGGCCGTTGAGACGTGGAAGCTCTCAAGAATCACTCTTCTCCTTCGTGCGATTCTCAAGGTAAACCCGATCGTTCTTCTTCGTCTCTTCTTAATTTTCGAAATTGAATGTATGTTTGCTGTTGGTTTTGGGTTTTGGATTTAGGGCTGGTTGTTAATTGTGATTTGTTGTTGTGATTGTTTTGATGGCCGAACTCGAGCGGCAAGACAACCACGCGCCGCGATCAAGCCACCGAGGCAAAGACACCACACGAGATTGAGCCTCTTTAACAAAGACAAATGTCCGCGCGTGCTGCCGATTGCCAGCACCAACCCACTACACGCCCAACAGCAGTGTCTCGGTGATGCACAACACCAGCGCCACGCCTTGTCCGTCCGACGTCGCACGCCTCAGCCCGCTCGCTGCCTAGCCCTTGCGCGTGCCAGTAGCTTGACCTCGACACCGCTTCTCCCGAGCAGCTGTGTCTTCGTGTGTTTTTGGGTAACGTTTCCTCGAGCTGCTGCCTAGTTGTTTGGTTATACGATTAGGGGGCTGTTCTAAATTAGATTAGTTTATAATTTATATTTGCTTGTGCTTGTTCTTGCTAGGTGTGTTTGATTGTGGATTGACTGCTTTAGGATTTTCCTTTCATTGTGCTTGCTTGTCTTCCAATCCAGGTAAGGATTTATTACCGGGGTTGTGTGGACCATGCGATTACTTTAATGGCACGTTGATATCTTGTAATTGTTTATTTGCATTCTAGTGGATAGGATTCTTGTTCTTGACTTGCTGGCATGTTTGTTGTCTTGTTCATGTTAGCTCCATGCTAGGGATTTTCTTACTCTGGCATATCCGTGTTTCCTATTCATATTCTGTAGAGCCATGCCAGGATTGTGTTGCTGTTGAATATTGCCTAGTCTATCTGTTAGCTTGTGATCCTGAACCTTGGAGACTGTTAGGAGTTATTGGTTTAGGTCTCACATGGGTAAGACCCCAATTGGCACCAATGCATTGCTAGTGTATGTAAGTCCCCGATGGGGATCATAGTGCAGCTAGGGAGTGTAAGACCCCGATGGGCATCTTCGTGTTCTTAGTAGGAGTAAGACCCCGATGGGCATCCTAGTGTTTAAGTCGGTATAAGAACCCGATGGGCATCCTTGAGTGCTGGTTGAGTAAGACCCCGATGGGCATCATCGTGTCCTAGATTGTGTAAGACCCCAATGGGCATCACGGTGTAAAACCGAATGTAGGTTGTAGTTGTAAGTCTCGATGGGCAGCTCGGTAAGTCCTTGAATAGGCAAGTTCTAGGAGTGATGGTTAGCCTTAACCAAGTGGATTTCTCTGATTTAGTGTTTGGTTGCATGTATCTGTGTGCTAGATGATTTGTTTTCGTATTGTACCCCAGTTGGGGATTCTTACTGAGCGACTTGTTGATCACCCTTACTTTTCTATGGTTTTCCACCAGGTAGCTTGGGACTAAGTCTAGATGGCTAGGAGGCTGTTAGATGATCATGGACAGTTGTTACTCTGAGTCTTGTTTGTCCTTTCTTAACTTTTTATGCATGTAAATAGGGCACGAAGCCTTTAGGTGGATTTCAATGTATTTTCAGAGGTTAATGTTTTTTTTTGTTGGATTTGTTCCGGATGTTTGAATTTGCAATAAAAAGAAACTCTTGCCAGGGTTGGATTTGATAAATATTTTTTACAGGTGCTTGGAAACAGGGACAGGTCCAAATTCTTGAAATTGCACTGAATGTTTTTTTTTTGTTTTTAGAGTTTTATAATCCCGCATCTATGATTTCGAGTTTTATTACATGCATAAAAGGTTAAAGACCTAGGTTTAGGACCCTATTCGAGTCGGGTCTTTACAGATGAACTATCTTTTCCCTTTGCTAGTCATGGTCATTCACCTATGCCCAAACCAAAATCTGTTGTTTCTTCCTATATTCCAGTTTTATCTCAAAGTCCTATCTCATCTTCTCAACCATTCCTTCCTTCACAGAATACTCCTTCTACATTACGGGAAGTGTCTTCCTCTCTAAGTCTTCCATTGAACTCTCACAGTACCCAACCCATCTGTTCTACCACCCTTCCTCATAATGACATCCCTGAAATTGAGATACGCCCAGCATCACAAATTATACCATGTCCTGTTGTTAATGCTCATCCCATGAAAACTCGAGGAAAGAGTGGTATTTTCTTTCCAAAAGTTCTTATCTCCAAAGTCTATGAGAATGTTGAACCACCAAATGCTAAGGAAGCCCTAAAGTGTGATCATTGGAGAAAAGCAATGAAAGATGAGTATGATGCCTTGATGACTAACAAAATATGGACTCTAGTCTCAAAACCTATAAATCAAAAGGTGGTAGGTTGTATGTGGGTTTTCAAGATTAAAAGACACTCGGATGGAACCATCTCCAGATATAAAGCACGACTAGTTGCTAAGGGGTTTCATCAAACTCCTAATGTGGATTTTTTTAGACTTTCAGTTCTGTACTCAAACCAATTACAATTCGTGTTTTACTTACTTTGGCTCTTACTTATAACTGGACCATTCGACAAATTGATGTCAACAATGCTATTTTACATGGCTTATTAACCGAAACCGTGTATATGGATCAACCAGCTGGATTTATTTCACCAAATGGGAACTCTGAAGTTTGTAAGTTGCATAAAGCATTGTATGGTTTAAAATAAGCTCCACAAGCATGGTTTGAACGATTGAACAATTGTTTGAAGAGTTTGGGTTTTCAACATTCTCGCGCTGACACATCATTATTTTTTAGACATACGATGAATGTCTGTTACTATGTCCTGGTTTATGTTGATGATATTTTGGTCATGGGTAACTCGGCTATGG
Organism: Sicyos edulis; assembly: GCA_036507275.1. NCBI lineage: Eukaryota > Viridiplantae > Streptophyta > Magnoliopsida > Cucurbitales > Cucurbitaceae > Sicyos > Sicyos edulis. Next base: position 57,199,268 of record CM071846.1, on the reverse strand, counting down.
TTGTTTCTTATTTGATTTCCAAGCTAAATGATTCGTTCTCTCTTAAGGACTTAGGTCCGTTACATTATTTTCTTGGCATAGAAGTATCTTATCCCTCGTCAGGAGGTATCTTTTTATCTCAGTCGAAATATGTTTTGGACTTGCTGCGTAAAACTCATATGAGTGATGCTCATGCTATGAATACTCCCATGGTGAATGGTAGTCTTCCTTCAGCTGTTGGAGGTGAAATGTTTAGTGATGTAACTTTTTATAGAAGTGTTGTAGGGGCATTGCAATATGTTCTCCTCACCAGGCCTGAGTTAGCTTACAGTGTAAACAAGGCCAGTCAATTCATGCACTCACCTAAGACTACCCATTGGAAGTTGGTCAAAGGTATATTGAGGTACTTAAAGGGAACTCGATCTTTTGGTTTATTATTGACTAAACATTCGTCTCTGACTTTACATGGAAATGCTGACTCTGACTGGGCATCTGATCCTGATGACAGGATGTAAAGACCCGACCCGAAAGGGGCTCTAAATAGGTCTTTACCCCAATGCATGCATTCAAAGTAAAGAACAATATGCAATTTAGTTTTGGATTCCCAATTAAAACAAAACAAAAGAGATTCAATCAAATCAAATAGATTGTTTGAAACTCGTCCCTGTTTCCAAGCACCTGTTTCAAGGCAAATACATTTCTAAACGCATACTCTGATCAGAGATTTATTAAAACATTTGAAACAATCCTCAAATACAACAAAGCTGGAATCCATAAAAATATTCGGAAAAAACATCCTAGGGCTCTGTGTCTCGCCACATGCATTCGGGGAAAATAAAAGACAAGAGTCATAGAAATAAAAAGTCGAGATGACAAAGAGTTCCCATGATCACGGCTCCTCCTTCACCCATCCTGTCTCGCACCTTGGTTACTCGTGGAAAACCACAAAATAAGGGTGAGTAACGAATTACTCAATAAGAATCCCCAACCGGGGTACAATACGATGCACATGGTCATCTAGATGAGTGTATGCAAGCTATGAATATAAACACGAATAGAGCACATAGCTTAAGTCCACACTTGGACCTCGGATGCCAACTCGTGGTCTTAGTCCGGAAATAAATCCACCACACAATACGCCCTATACGAGAAACGAGTCCCGGCCTCGGCTTTGCTCTCTGCCGATCATACGAAAGGTGCACTAGCTCAAGATCCCGAGGAGCTCTCCTGGCCGGCGCTGTAATGAGCGTAAGCGCGCACCGCGTGCTACTGCGAACTATGGGGTGCCGGGTCTAGTGGCAAGCGCCCATGTCCAATACCACGCCTAACTAAATCTACGGATCGGTGTCACTAACATAGGGGTGTGAGACACGACACGTGAACTATGTCACCTGAACCACCGCACCGAGGCTAAGGAATCGGTCGTGGTAGGCTTACACCGAAGCCGCCCTTGCCCTATCGGTGGCAATCAAGGGCTACGGCCGAACACGCCGAGGACGTGCGCCGATCGCCGGGACGAGGCAATGCCAAGTCATCATCCCGACCGTTGGGGCATTTAACGATGCCACCACTCACCCAAGATTGCGGGGCTCCTCACGGTCGGGTTAGCTAAACCCGAGCGGGGTCGTGGACGGAGAACTCGTCTCGACGTCCACGCCATGGATGCAAGATACTTTATGCATCGAGCCCGATGATGCTACCTACCTGAATTCTAACTTTGCCTTAACAATCGACAAACAATCCAATACGTGCTCAAACAAATACAAAGAGACCTAGCATGGTACTACTGAGAACAAGAATGAATATGAGCATGCGAACGGAACAACCTAGCATGGACTAACATGAAAGAACAACATACGAAGTCATGCCATCCAGAATTGAGCAACGCAGCACCTAAACTACACATGCCGATAATCACAAACAAACATACAACATCAATCACATAGAACATCGCAGGTCCACACAACTCCGTGAAGAAATCCTTACAGCCGGGAGGCAACTACACACAAAATCCTAAGTCGCGATCGATCCCGAGCTAGCTAACGAGAACCTAACAAACACAATAGAAATCAAAATCATAGCCCTAAAAATATAATAAAACAAGCGAGGCTCACTCGGGGCACTCACACACGCACGACGACGACGAAATGTGGCCGAGTGCTTTGCCGCAGTCTTGTGCGGCTTGTTGTGCCTTGGCGCTGGCGCGCGCTGGCAGCGCGGCGCGCTGCGCCAGCGGCGAACACGGCGATGGGCACGCCACGCGCGGCGCGCGGCGAGCGGCCGGGCACGGCGAAGGCGCGTCGCGGCGTCGGGGCGAAGCGGCGTGGACACGGCGATCGGGCATGCTTGCCCAGTGACGCGAAGCTCGGCGTCCGCTCGCAGATCCGGCTAAAGACGAGGCGAAGCAGCGACGAAGCGCTCGGCGATGACTCGTGCGACGACGACGAGGTGGGGCGGCTGGGAGCGCGACGACGGATCGCCGGCAATGGGCGACGGGCGACATCGTCGATCTCGGGGACACGCGACGGCGAGCGAGCTATTCCTCGGCCGGATCTGGTGTCTGCGGTTCTTGGTCGGGGCGTCTCGAGCGACAAGGTGGCGGGTGGTGCGACGGCCGGCGGCGCGGGCTCGGCGGATCTGGCCGGTGGTGGCGAGATCCGGCCTAGGCTGCCGCAACAAACACAAACACACACACTTCCTTACCTTCGCCAAACAAAACAACCAATCGAGAAGAGAAAGAGGATGAAGACTTACCGGAATGAAGATCGAGCAACGGAGCAAATGAGGGGATGAAGAAATCGGCAAGGAGGCTAGGAGAACTTGGCTTGGGTGGCTAGGAGATGTGTTGGAGAAGAAGACAACCTAGCCTATCTTTTTCCATTTGACCAAAACCACCCAAAACCCCAAAATCCAAGGTTAACCATAAAATGACCGGGAAGAGCAACAAGAGCTCTTACTAGCTCATCCGCACGCATCCCCACAAGCTTTCACGGAGACCGGGTTCAAAACCAAATTGCAACACAAATTCCTTTATTTTTACTTTTGCATCAAACCTTGCTCAACCCTTCCACAAAGCCTCACAAACCTACATAAATTCATCCAATATTTTTAGCAACTAGAAAAGACATAAACGGCCTCGACGGCCCGACCAAATTACCAAAATACCCCTTGGGCATACCCGAAGACCGGGATGAAAACACAGGCCGTTACAATATTCTCTCCTTTTTATGACTTTCGTCCTCGAAAGTCCTTAAGACAAAAGCAAAGACAGATATCAAATCTCATCCGTCTTCCCGCTCACGGCGACCTCCTCTGAACTCGACTCCTCCACCGAACTTTTTCCAAACGGATCTCACGATTATGCAACGTCTTCGTCTCAAAGACCGAGAATACTCACGAGCTTCCGCTCGAAGCTCAAATCCTCGATCACCGCAAAGGCCCAAAGTCCACAATGAGCGATGGGTCCGACACATCTTGCTCTCACACGATACATGAGAACACTGCACCACGCGGTGACAATGACGAAAGAGCTAACCAATTTGCAACTCGCCAATCCTTTCGAGAATCTCAAATGGTCCAACAACGGGACGCTCCACTTCTCCCGCTTACCAAACCTCAACACAACTCACAACGGCACAACTTTAAAACTACGCATTGTCCAACCTCAAACTCTAAAACTCGACGCGAACATCGACGTAACTTTTACTCGCTGCTTTGAGCTAACAACACTAGCTCTAAACTCCTGCATATCACCTCTGGTCAAATGCGACCTTTCGGACCCAAAAAAAAAAAAATTGATGGCCACCAACCTTTTCCCGAACACTGGAATCCTGCAGTGACTTACCTTGCAATGCCTCAATGGAACCACAAGAATCGACCGGCGAGAATCGCAACCAAAGGCAACCTCATAAAACCACTCTAGTCTTCCATTTGCCTAATCACGGAAACACCAACTCGCAACAAGCTCCAAAGGTTACTCGATCACTCCTCCCAAAAGACCATCGGTCGAGGGTGAAAACACTCTGAATCGCACCCGGCTCATAAGCCTCTTAACAACGCTCTCGAACTACCACGGTTCATCACGCACTACCTAGAAAAATCTTTGTTGCCACACTCTGGAGCCAACAACTCCAGCTGGCCCGACATGCCACTACTCCACGAATGACATCTCCACAGGGCGAGGTGCGAGTTCTAGCTCTGTAAACCAGTCCACCAAAAATCCGAACTCACACAACAACCTCGACAAACCGCCAGCTTCCACACGAACTCCTTCAAACCAACAACTTGAGTGCTACGATCTCGGAAGCCCAAACAACTACAAACTACATAGCTATGCCAATCCACTCAACTCTAGCTTGGCTCAAATCACTGGCTGGACAAGTCAGCCTGCCAACAACCAGCCCTAAAGGGCTCCCTCCACCAAGCCTACCTCCATACAAGCAACGGAACGAAGCTTGCCTCAAATATGAAGCACATCTCACAAGTCCAAACGATAACACATACAGGCTTAACCCTCTAGCTTAGGCTTATTGCACCTTCCCACCGAAACTTCATAAACGGAACTCCACTACTCGGTTAACACCAACTACCAGGAACCAGATTACCAATAATGGCTGGCAGAGCACAAACCACACCAGCAAAGATCCCTCAAAATGTCAAGACCCTAATCCATCCACAATGGTGCAACCTCAACCCACAACTGATACAAAGGAGTTCTTCCACTACAAAGGTGCAACATCTTCCATGCCAACACACAAAATCTTAACCAACTAGGCCAAACACTCATAAGAGGCAGAACAACCCTTACCGCAACTTCCAGAACACCACTCAAGAGTCCGCTTAACTTGGACAAACAACTGCTTCCAAGCAGCCAACAAACTTTTCCTCCTACTAGCACCACTACTACCAATTCCAAGACCAAAGAATAACTTGACAACTCCCAAGGAGAAACAGATCCTTACAAGAGGACAACCGAAGGACAGAGAGCTCCACAACCGCTCGCTGTCTTGCTTAGCTAAGCACGGCATCCAACTCTCCTAGAGGCAATAACAAGGGGGGTCCACCACAGACTAGACCGCCAACCATGGGCAAGAGAAGACTCACCCCCAAACACCAAATAAGGGCACTCTCAAACTCTGGGAACAGGAGAGACATCCTACAGGGCAAACCACTTACCCACGAACAAGGCTAACTCCTTGGCAACTCGAAAACCACACCTTGGCCAACATCAAGCACCAACTTGCCACCACATAGGAACCAAATCCGGACTCTACTCCAAACAAACTCTGGCTTGCTAGCCTACCAAAATCGCCAAAGAACTCACCCGGGCTACAAACTACTCGACTGCGGCTTGCCAACTAAACTCACTACAGGTCCGACCGAGCTCTGGTGAGGCTCTCCACAATTAGGGTTCTTCGACAACCCTCGACACACACTTGTCGTCCTAACGGTCTAACAACCAACTGCTGAACAAACAACTCCTTTTCCCAAAGATCACAACCACGCCGGCTGCTGCCAAAACCTCGAAACCAAAAAGACCGAAACGCTTCAGAATGTGTCATCCTCCTACTCAAAGCATCAGCCACCATGTAGCTTCCACCTAGGGTAAGGATTCCGAGCAACACTCTTAGCAACTGTGATCAGAAACTACGCGGCTCACTACAACCACCATTTGTTCAGTACCATCTGAACTCCAACCAAGAGCCACAAGAGGTTCCACCAACCAAGCTTAGGTTCCACTTAACAAACTTGCCTAAGCAACAACCCAACTACGAGCACGGTATCCTTACAACCTCAACTAAAGCCTTACAACATCCACAGGAGTCCAACTTCTCCAAGAACCCGAGCACCGCTTCTCCAATGCAAACCCTACATGGTTCTCGGAACTCTTGCCGCGGAACAAACTACACGAAACACACTTGTGTGCACAACTCTCAACCTTCCTTCAGAGATCCAAGACTAACAGGTGCTTTCCAAAAGGCAACACTAACTTCTGGCAGAGATACAATCAACCAAAGGAACACCAAAAGTTCCATCTCCACACGATACTCGAAGCTGCGGCAACCTTGCTCTACTAAAGTATAACAATGCCAAACCGAACTTACTTTACACCAAGCCCCTACCAAGTGTTCTTACACATAAGGTGTCCAACTCCTCTCATAAGGCATCCTACTCATCTTATAGGCATCCAACTCATCTCATAAGCACCAAACTCATCTCATAAGCATCCAACGCACGACCCCTCTGCTGGACCGAACTCGCATCTACAATGCTCACTCAACTCAGGTTTAGGCACCCGAAGGTAATGGACCGCACTACCAACCACAAAGATCTCTTGGCCTTAGCACTAGCGTGAGACTCACACGCACTAACACTTACCAACCGCCAACCTGCTGACTTACTCAACCCCCAGTAACACTGGGAAGAGGCTCCAGCTCCTCTCGAACATCCTTTCACTTGTAGTCCTCCGACTACCACTGAACTAGCCCTCTTGCACGACCTAAACAAGTGCATTTTCCATAAATGGAATCCAATGGCTAAAGAAGTGTCTTTGAACTCCGACGGTCATAGAACCATCTGCTATACCCATGCCAAACTCAAGCCTGAACCAGACTTAGTGCCAAGGCGGCACACCAACCAATGCACCTCAAGTGCCGCTATTACCAAATCCACAACTTACTACAAATGGGGCCCGCAAGGTCACAACCTCAAGTGACAAAAACTATGGCTAGGCATACAAGGGCTCAAAACTCAAACAACCAGACTATGGCATCTCATCAAACTGGGGGCTCACGGCCTACTCTTGCATCTCCACATGATGCTCAACAAAACTCTGGCCGGCTCTCTCAACATGCAAAGCTAGCTAGCCCTACTCTAGGGCTCACCAAAAGAAGAGTGCTCAACTCTACAAAACAAGCGAGAAACCGCCAACGGATCAAGTCCAATGGAAACACTTTGCTCATTGCACCCTTAACTCTGTGGTTCCGCTTCTGGGTGAACTACCCGTGCTAGCCCACTTGGGACTGCTCCACAAGCATCAACATGAGCAAAAGCCAAAGCTAACTCCTCTCCCGGAGTGGTACTCAGGCAAAACACCTCCACCCTCTCACTAGGGGAATTAATAATGGGCCACACGTGGCCTACGGGAGCCTAACCTCTGCCTCCATCCGAACGATGTCCCAGCGATGGCCGAATCTATCTGGATATCTCAACAAACCACAACATACAGCTCACACTGCGGGAAGTTGGCATGATGGCGCTCTAAACCCAAACCAACGACGAGTCGTAACTCGCTTGTCTCCGCTCCACAACACAAAACAAGGCATACACTAGATGAAAGGTATTGTAAATTCTTAACCCTTTTCTAAAAACAGAAAACTTAGGCGTACTGATGACCGTATCTGAGTCTTTGGTGATCATGGGAAAGACGACCTACAACAAAAGGTCGGTCTACAAAGTCTATGACTCGAGCTCACGATACCAATCAGTAAAGACCAGGCCGAAAGGGGTTTCTAAATAGGTCTTTACCCCAATGCATGCATTCAAAGTAAAGAACAATATGCAATTTAGTTTTTGGATTCCCAATTAAAACAAAACAAAAGAGATTCAATCGAAATCAAATAGATTGTTTGAAACTCATCCCTGTTTCCAAGCACTTTTTGTTTCAAGGCAAATACATTTCTAAACGCATACTCGATCGAGATTTATTAAAACATTTGAAACAATCCTCAAATACAACAAAGCTGGAATCCATAAAAACATTCAGAAAAAACATCCTAGGGCTCCGTGCCGCCACATGCATTGGGGGAAAATAAAAGACAAGAGTCATAGAAATAAAAAGTCGAGATGACAAAGAGTTCCCATGATCACAGCTCCTCCTTCAGCCATCCTGTCTCGCACCTTGGTTACCTGTGGAAAACCACAAAATAAGGGTGAGTAACGAATTACTCAATAAGAATCCCCAACCGGGGTACAATACGATGCACATGGTCATCTAGATGAGTGTATGCAAGCTATGAATATAAACACGTAATAGAGCACATAGCTTAAGTCCACACTTGGACCTCGGATGCCAACTCGTGGTCTTAGTCCGGAAATAAATCCACCACACAATACGCCCTATACGAGAAACGAGTCCCGGCCTCGGCTTGTCATCGTCGTCGTCACGAAAGGTGCACTAGCTCAAGATCCCGAGGAGCTCTCGGTCGGCGCCAGTAATGAGCGTAAGCGCCGCACCGCGTGCTCTCTTGCAGAACTATGGGGGTGCCGGGTCTAGTGGCAAGCCCCATGTCCAGTCACCACGCCTAACTAAATCTCCGGATCGGTGTCACTAACATAGGGGTGTGAGACTGGACACGTGAACTATGTCACTGAACCACCGCACTTTGAGGCTAAGGAATCGGTCGTGGTAGGCTTACACCAGAAGCCGTCCTTGCCCTATCGGTGGCAATCAAGGGCTACTGGCCGAACACGCCGAGGACGTGCCGATCGCCGGGACGAGGCAATGCCAAGTCATCATCCCGACCGTTGGGGCATTTAACGATCGCCACCCTCACCCAAGATTGCGGGGGCCTCTGCGGTCGGGTTAGCTAAACCCTAACGGGGTCCAGGGACGGAGAAGCGTCTCGACGTCCCCGCCATGGATGCAAGATACTTTATGCATCGGGCCCGATGATGCTACCTACACAATTCTAACTTTGCCTTAACAATCAACAAAACAATCCAATACGTGCTCAAAAGAATACAAAGCAGACCTAGCATGGTACTACTGAACAAGAATGAATATGAGCATGCCGTAACGGAACAACCTAGCATGGACTAACATGAAAGAACAACATACGAAGTCATGCGATCGAGAATTCGAAACAGAGCACCTAAACTACACATGCCGATAATCACAAACAAACATACAACATCAATCACATAGAACATCGCAGGTCCACACAACTCCTGTAAGAAATCCTTACCGGCCGGGAGGCAACTACACACAAAAATCCTAAGCCGCGATTGATCCCGAGCTAGCTAACGAGAACCTAACAAACACAATAGAAATCACAATCATAGCCCTAAAAATATAATAAAACAAGCAGGCTCGGCTCGGGGCACTCACACGGCACGACGACACGGCCGAAAAGTCTTCCTGGCGGTGGTGCATTGGTGGCGGCGGCTGGCGCGCATTGCGCTCATGCGACACTTCGCCGATGGGCACGTCCACGCGCGGCGTGCGCGCGGCGAGCGGCCGGGCATGGGCGAAGCGTCGCGCGCGTGCGGGCGGCGAAGCGGCGTGGACACGGCGATCGGGTCGCTGCCGCTGACGCGAAGCCGGCGTCTGGCTCGGCCGATCCGGTGCGACGACGAGGCTAAGCGTGCGACTAGCGTCTCGCTCGGCCGATCGTGCGACGCGGCGACGCAGGCGGCTGGCTTTCTTGAGCGCGCGACGGATCTGCTCGGCGGTAGGCGCGACGGCGACAGCGCCGATCTGGGGCGCGACGGCGAGCGAGCTGCTCCTCGGCCGGATCTGGTGCGGCTGCTGGTCGGGGGCGTCTGAGCGACAAGGTGGCCGGCTAGTGCGACGGTCGGCGGGCGGGCTCGGCGGATCTGGCCGGCTGGTGGCAGATCTGGCCTAGGCTGCTGCAACAAACACAAACACACACACTTCCTTACCTTCGGCCAGCAAAACAACCAATCGAGAAGAGAAAGAGGATGAAGACTTACCCGGAATGAAGATCGAGCAACGGAGCAAATGTGGGGGGGATGAAGAAATCGGCAAGGAGGCTAGGGAGAACTTGGCTTGGGTGGCTAGGAGATGTGTTGGAGAAGAAGACAACCTAGCCTATCTTTTTTCCATTTGACCAAAAGCACCCAAAATCCAAGGTTAACCATAAAATGACCCGGGAAGAGCAACAAGAGCTCTTACTAGCTCATCTGGCACGCATCCCCACAAGCTTTCCTGGAGACCCGGGTTCAAAACCCAGCTGCAACACAAATTCCTTTATTTTTACTTTTGCATCAAACCTTGCTCAACCCTTCCACAAAGCCTCACAAACCTACATAAATTCATCCAATATTTTTAGCAACTAGAAAAGACATAAACGGCCCTGACGGCCCGACCAAATTACCAAAATACCCCTTGGGCATACCTGGAAGACCGGGATGAAAACCTGGGCCGTTACACAGGAAGTCTACCTCAGGTCAATATATCTTTTTTGGTGGTAACCTAATTTCATGGGGGTCTGAAAAGAAGACAATTATATCATGTTCTAGTATTGAAGCGGAATATAGATGCCTAGCTACTGCTGCTACTGAATTAATATGGTTAAATTCTCTATTTGCTGACTTGAAAATATCCTATATTAGTCCTCCTGTCTTGTGGTGTGATAATTTAGGAGCTGTTCATTTAAGCATGAATCTTGTTCTTCATTCTAAAACTAAACATGTTGAGCTGGATATATATTTTGTTCGAGATTTGGTTCATAACAGGAAATTGGTTGTTCGTCATCTTCCAGCGACTGCTCAGATAGCTGATGTGTTTACTAAACCATTGTCCGCTTACACCTTCATCCCTCTACGATTCAAGCTCAATGTTTGGGATCCTTTGACCATTGGCTTGCGGGGGGACATTAGCAAAGAATCTCATTTAAGCGTCAGCCCAAGCCCAACTCTGTGTAATGGGCTGATTATGGATTCATTGTAATAGGTGTTTATTGTGTAAGCCTATTGGGCTGTTAAGGTGATAGTTTTTCCCTACTTTACGATGTATGTTTAGTCTAGGAGTTTTTCATCTCTTTGTAGTCTCGAGTGATTTCTTCTTCGACTGTGTGTTGAAAATGGTTTTCTAAGACGATTCATCAATGATAAATACAAAGAGGTTTTCTCCTTGAATTCTTGTGTTCTTATCTTGTTGATGCAGATTTCACACCACCCACCATCATTGCCAACTACCCTTCGTCGCCGGGATCTGCCGAATTTCTGTTCACTGTCGTTTCATCTCTAACGTTGTCGGAATTGGGTTGTGTTTACGCTGAGTTTCTTCTCGAGTGGTATCAGAATAGCGCAACTATGTTGCGCGAGAAATCGACCAAACTCATCTTTCAATTTAGTTATATACCATGTGTACCAAAACATACGATCATGATTTCAGTGAGAACGCATCCACTTGTCTTTTGTTCCTAGTTATATACCATGCGTACCAAAACATACTGTCATGATTTCAACCGCTTTTGCATCTTTTGGTCCTGGTTATATACCATGTGTACCAAAACATACTATCATGATTTCAGCCAGTATGCATTAGTTTGTCTTATGTTCCTGGTTATATACCATGTTTACCAAAACACATACTGTCATGATTTCAATCGCTTTTACATCTTTGTTCATGGTTATATACCATGTGTACCAAAACATACTATCATGATTTCAGTCAGATTCTGTTAAAAGCAAGTGTTTTCTGCTTTTTATTGATGGAGAAATCCATGGAAATCAAACAAAAACTTGTGAATACCTCTACTCAACGGAAGTGAGATTCAACAAGACTCATGAAATATATTGGGTGCGCAATTGTATCCGCAATCTCCAAAAATCAAAATCATGAATAAAAAGTGTGAGTGGGAAAGAAATCATGAACAAAAAGTGTGAGTGGAAAAGTGGGAGTGGGAGTGAGAACGATCGAAGAATGTGACAAATATTGGATACAATGAGTTGTAAAATGAATAAAAGGATAATTTGTGTTGCCTTGGAGAAGAAGATCAAAAACGATTTGGCAATTTGAAACCAAGGATATCCTCTGTTTAAATAGAAAAAAGATTTGACAAAGATATTAATTAAAAAATTGAAGGATATTAAAAAATATATATATAAGTTAGTTATATGGAGATATTCTCTCCTAGATTTGAGGGGGTTAGTCTTGATAAGAAGAACGTTTAATTAAGTTTTGTAATAAATAAATATGTTTAAAAAGAAAATAAAATCAAGGGCATTATGAAGATATTTTAATTATCTATCCTCACTGATTTTTAATTTAGATACTCATTTAAAGTCTTAAAAAGTTTAGATATTTTTTTAATATACTTATTAAAAGAATGTTCGTTTTGTTTTTCACTTTAAATCCATGTCTAATTTAAAATTTTGGGAGGAGAGATAATTATTCTATCTCCAAAATGCCCCTGATTTAATTGGATTATTTAACCTATTAAATTATTTTAAAAAACATAATTAAATCTTCATTAAAATAAGTCAAAGGCAACACCCATAAAATAAGGATTAAATAACTCATTTCAACTAAAAATATATTTGATCAAATAAGATCTCATTTGTGTATAAAATATCTAACATTTATTATAAAATATTTTATCTTTCACAAATTACCATCGCTGCTGACAACATTTTCAAGTTCTTCAAATCTTATTCTACTGAGTTTTCTGTGCTCTTTTTCTAATCTCAATTACCTTATTTATTTTCCTCATTCCCAATCTCTTGATCCTTCTCATTATTTTCAATCACAATTGCATTCAATGGAGGTTGAAATCAGGGAACTTTGTATTCAAGTTACAAGATTGGTCATCCGTTCTTAGAGTTCTTCACTCTTCCAATCTAAGAAAAGTTAAAGTTATTTTCGTCTTTCTTGTAGCTTCTTTCTTTCTCCAACCTTTTCTTTTTCAAATAAGGGGTGTAGGTCTTTTTTGTTTCTTCGTATTTTTATTTTTATTTTCTTTGTATTCCATCTTACACTTCATCTCTCGTATACAACCATTTTTTTTTGTTCAACTTATATGCAATTCGATATTTACCACACTACTCTTCCAGATAAGAATTAATATTTTTTTTTCAGATTTGTCGACATCAATGTTCCATTGGTAACACACAATTTGATGTAAGAATGAGAGTATTCCCACTATCGTGTACTCCTCCAGCCTACAATATTTCTGATTTTATACAGTTTCAGGTAGAATAAATGTTGTCCACAAGTATGCACGCAAATGTAAGCACATTTAACATGCATCCCTTGGTGTACATATGAGTACACAATGAATTTCATTAAAATTTTATTTTTGTTTCGTAGATTGGTTGTCATCAACGTGTTAGTGGCCACGCATGGTTTGATGTATCAAGGAGACTATCTTTACTTTCGTGTACTCCTGCAGTCTAGTTTCAGGTGGAACAACCGTTATCCACAAGTATGCACACAAGTGTAAGCACGTTTTTTTTGAAAACCGAGAAAGCGGAGCTTTGCTCCCCTATACCCGGGGCACCACTGGCCAGTCCCTAGACTGTGGCACCGGGATACTTCGAAGGGTATTCTAGTTTAAGCAGTTTCCAACGGCCTCGAACCAGGGATCTCTCAAAGAAGCATGCCTTCAAGTCCTTTGCCTCAACCACTAGGCTGCCCCTTGGGGACACAAGTGTAAGCACGTTTAACACGCATACTCTGGTTGTAACGACCCGACCCGAATGGGGTTCTAAATAGGCCGTTACCTCAATGCATGCATACAAATCTACATAAATTTTGCAAGACGGTGTTCGGATTCTAAGTAAAAACTAAAACATAAAACATCCATTTAAAGTCAACATCAATTCCTGGAACCTGTCCCTGTTTCCAAGCACCTGTTCCAAGTCAAATACATTTACAAAACTTACTCTGATCAGAGATTCATTTAAAACATACAAACTTTACAACAATGCTAGAATCCGAAAATACATTCAGAAAACAACCTAGGGCTCCGTGCCCAACTACATGCATTCAGAGAACATTTAAATCATAACATAAACATAAGACTCAGAGTTGAACAACGGATTTTCCATGATCACAGCTCCTCCTCCAGCCATCCTGTCTCGCACCATGGTTACCTGTGGAAAAACCACAAAAATAAGGATGAGTAACGAATTACTCAGTAAGAATCCCCAACCGGGGTACAATACGATATAATCAGTCATCTAGTACCAAAGCATGCAAGCAAACAGCTACCAACACAGATCATGGCTCAACGAGCTCATAAAACAAGATCTAGAGTCATCGAAAGTCTCTTTCTTCCGGCCTAATGGATTGGATACACTGACCAATCCAGGACATCACCGAGGTATCTGTCACTCGGGGGGAATACACTGATCCCTAGAATGTCCTCAAGGGCCTCCTTGCCCTTGCCACTAATCTGGACTTACGGGAGAGTACTCGAAGTCAGGCTCTAACGGAAAGAATGGTGTACTCACGACATTAGCCCGGGGGAGCTCTCCGAACCGGCAACTAACGCGTGTGCGCGCACACAACATGCTCTCTGCAACCGGCGTAAATGCGGGGGCCTAAGGGCAAACTACGCGGGCAAGGTGTACATGCCTATGACTCGGAAGCGGTGTCACTGATCACAGTAGCGCGAGGCCCTCGGCGCTCATCTCATGCGGCTGATCCACCAACTGAAAGTTAAGAACCGGCCAAGGCGAGGCTTACACCGCTAGCGTGGTTCCGCTCTAGCGAGCTACAAACTAGGCATACGCCAATGAGGTAGCTAAGTTTCATTGGCTGCCGGGGGGGAAAAAAAAGCAAGGTATGTTATGCTTTGCTCAATATCCGACCACTTGGGACAAAGTACGTTATGTCCGCTCTCAACCTCAAGCAATGCTTCGCTTTACTCCCGACCGGTGGGGACAAGATACGTTATGTCCGCTCTCGGCATCCGGGATGATGACAAACCCTACAACTCTATCTAAGAGTACAGAGCAAAAAGCAATGATTCCCGGCTAGCAAACAATGACCGACATCAATCACATTTACCTAGCATGATACTACGAGCTTAAGCGGAAATCATAAGCATCTTTGCCGCGTAACAAACCTAGCATGGCACTAACATGTAAAATCAAGCAAACATGCTAGCAGAAATCAATCAAACAGCTCTATTACTATCATGCTCATAACAGTCAGCAAACAAGCAAGGCATAATCATGAAAATATCGCAGGGCCCACACAACTTCGGTAAGAAATCCTTACCTGGTCGGAAGGCAACAACACACAATAAAAATAACTGCGATCGAACCCGAGCAACCTATATCGAGCCAAACAAACAAATCAATAATCACACAATAGGCCTAAATAATAATAAAATAAATAGGGCTCGGCTCAGGAGCAACTCACGAGGCGCAGCTGACACGCGAACGATCTGGCTACACGGCGAGCGACCAAAGGGCCGGTTAGGCGCCACTGGGCCGAAGGGGCTCGGCCTGGGCGCTACCGAAAGGGCGCTGGTCAGGCAGGCTGACAGACAGGCGGCGCGCGGCGCTAGCTCGGGCTGGCGCCTGCGCGCGCGACTTCGGCACGAGGACGCCGCGACGGCGCGAGCGACACGACGTGACGGGCGAGCTCAGGCGACACGGACGCAGACGCTACCTGGCGACAATGTGCGAGGCTCGGGCAACACGAGCTTGGCGAGGCTCGGGCGAGTTGGGCGACGCGACGCGATGACCTGGGCGAGCTTGGGAGACACGAGCAGGGGGAGGGCGACGCGACGCTCGAGCTGGCGAGGCGGGCGACGATCAGCGCAACCGACTGTCAATCAAGCGACGCAGGTCGGGCGAGGCGCGCGGCGAGCCTGGGCTCAGCCGGGCCGGCTAGGAGGGGGGCTAGGTCGGGGAGAGAGAGAGAGAGAGAGAGAGAGAGAGAAAATGAATTTTGGGGAAAAAATAAAAGAAAATGGAAAATAAAAAGGAAAATGGGAAAAAAGGAAAAAAAAAAGGGATTTTAATCCTAAAATCCAACCTTATCCACTTTTAAAACCTTAAAATCCCATTTCCCGGCTTCCTCCTCCGAGACCCGACCGAAGCAATCTTTTCCAACAAATCAAACTCACTTAAATCCAACTCCCAAACCAACAATAAGGGCCCGGGCTCGAATCCCAAAGGAAACATCCAACAACCAACACTTTGCCAAAGCCCAAACCACAACCGAGCATCCAACCGACTAGCCCAAACACCTCGGGACTCGCAGCCAACAACAAACAAGCCTCGACAAAGGCAGGAGCTACCTTGTAACGACCCAGGTTTTTCTTTCCGGTCTTCCAGGTATGCCCTAGGGGTAATTTGGTAATTTGGTCGGGCCGTCAGGGTCGTTTGTGTCTTTTTCGATTACTAAAATTATTGGATGGTTTTTTGTAGGTTTTGGAGGGGCTTGTGGTTTGGTTTGAGCAAGGTTGATGCAAAAGTAAAAATAAAGGAATTTGTCTTTGCGCAGTGGGGTTTGAACCCGGTCTCTGAGGAAGCTTGTAGAGATGTGTGCCAATTGAGCCATTAGGTGCTCTTGTTGCTCTTTCTGCATCACATCTTAGTTAACCTTGGATTTTGGAGTTTTGGTGCATTTGGTTAAATGAAATAGATTTAGGTTTATTCCATCTTCTTCTCCAAATCTCCTCTTGGCCGCACAAGCTCTCCCTCTCCATAGCCCTTGCCGATTCTTCATCCTTGCACTCACTTGGATCGTTCATCATCATTCCGGTAGGTATAGATCTTCCTCTTCTTCTTCTCATCCGTTTGGTGTGCTTTTGGCCAAGTGAAAAGAGTGTGTTGTGTGTGTTTGTGTTGATTGCGGCACCGAGAGAAGCCCGGCCAAGCCGGTGCACGAGATCCACTAGAGGATCGTGAGATCGTCTGTCGCGCACCGCCTTGCCGCCGCAGACGCCCTCGATCGCCAATGCACGGATCCGGCCGAGGATCGCCAGATCGCTCGTCGCGACGCCCCTGTGTCGCCGCCCGATCCATCGCCGAAGTCGCCGCGCCCGTCGCCGCGCCTAGCCGAGTTCGCCCATTGCACGCAGCCGCCCCATCGCGACGCCCTCGCCGTGTCCGCTTGCCGAACCGCTCGCCCGCACGCCAAGACGTTACGCCGTGCGCGCGTCCTGCGCGGAGCAACTCGCCGTGGTCCGCGCGCGCGACGCCAGCGCCGCTGCGGCGCGTGCGCGCGCGCGCCGCTTGCTGCCGAGTCCCGTCTGTCGTCTGTCGTGAGCACACCGCGCCAGCGCCCCTCCATCCGCGCAGGCACGCGCCAGCCAAATGCCAGCGCGCAGCCAGCGCCAGCTTCGGCCGTGCCCGGCTGCCCGCGGCGCCCTTGCTTCGTGTCGCGGTGCCGTGTGAGTGCTCCTCAGCCGAGCCTCATTGCTTTTATTATATATTTAGGGATATGGTTATGATTGTTACCATGTTTGTAGGTTCTCGATAGCTAGCTCTCGAAGTGTTCGCAGCCTAGGAATTTGTGTGTAGAAGTCTTCCCACCAAGGTAAGGATTTCTTACCGGGTTGTGTGGACCTGCGATGTTCTATGTGATTGATGTTGTATGTTTGTTTGTGATTAACAGCATGTATAGTTTAGGTGCTCTGCTTAAATTCTGATCGGCATGACTTCGTATGTTGTTCTTTCATGTTAGTCCATGCTAGGTTGTTCCGTTCGGCATGCTCATATTCATTCTTGTTCAGTAGTACCATGCTAGGTCTGCTGTATTCTTTCGAGCACGTATTGGATTGTTTGCTTGATTGTTAAGGCGAGTTAGAATTCGTAGATAGCATCATCCGGGCCCGATGCATAAAGTATCTTGCATCTATGGCAAGGACGTTCGAGACAGATTCTCCGTCCTTGGACCCCGTGAGGGATTAGCTATCCCAACCGGTAGGCCCTGCAATCTTGGGTGAGGGTGGTAGTCTAAGCGATACCCCAACGGTCGGGATGATGACTTGGCAATGCCTAGTCCCCGGCAGCCGGCACGTCCTCAGCGTGTTCGGTAGTAGCCCTTGATTGCCACTGTTAAGGTAAGGGACGCTTCTGGTGTAAGCCTACTATGACCCGTTCCTTAGCCTCGGTGCGGTGACAGCCGTGACATAGTTCACGTGTCGGTCTCACATCCCTATGTCGGTGACACCGATCCGGAGATTTAGTTAGGCGTGGTATCCGGATATGGGCGACTTGCCACTGGACCCGGCACCCCCATAGTGCTGTAGAAGCACGCACGCGGTGCATGCTTACGCTCATTACAAATACGTCGACCGGAGAGCTCCTCGGGATCTTGAGCTAGTGCACCTTTCGTATCGTCGATGAGACAGTGCCGAGGCCGGGACTTGTTCCCGTATAGCGCGTATAGTGTGTTGTGGTATTTCCGGACTAAGACCACGAGTTGGCATCCGAGGTCCAAGTGTGGACTTAGCTATGTGCTCCGCTCTGTGTTTGTACTCATAGCTTGCATACATTCTTCTAGATGATCATGTATATCGTATTGTACCCCGGTTGGGGATTCTTACTGGGTAATTCGTTACTCACCCTTATTCCGTGGTTTTCCACGGGTAATCAAGGCGGGAGACGGGATGGTGAAGGGGAAGCCGTGATCATGGAATCCTGCTTTCATCTCGACTATTTTATTTTATCATGACTCTTGACTTTTGTTATTTCCCTGAATGCATGTAGACGGGCACAGAGCCCCGGGATGTTTTCTTACGTTTTATGGATTCCAAAGCATATTTGCACTTGTGGATTGTTTTAATGGTTTAAATAAATCTCGATCGAGTATGCTTTTAGAAATGTATGTTTTGGTTGTTGAATGGTTCTGTTTTTACTTGGAATCAAAATGTGTTTTTCATAATGTCTTCTATTTTCAATACATGCATTGGGGTAAAGGCCATTTAGAGCCCCTTTTTGGGTCGGGTCTTTACGATTGGTATCGAGCTCGAGTCATAGATTCTGTAGAGTGACCTTTGTTGTAGGTCATCCTTCCATGATCACCAAGACTCAGAAAGTCATCAGTGCGCCTAGATTTATTGTTTTAGAAAGGAAAAGGGTTAAGAATTTACAATACCTATCATCTAGTGTATGCCTTGTTTGGTGTTGTGGAATGGTGACAGCGAGTTTTGATTCGTTGTTGGTTTGGATGTAGATCGCCAACATGCGACCACCCGTCTCGAGAGGAGGTTCGAGAGCGGTCGAGGTATCGTGATCGGATCGACATCTGCAGGACATCATCCCAAGCCGAGGCCCGATGGCATTCCACCGCCAGCTCCTCTGTTACGCCTAGAGCGGGCGTTGAGGCGATGAGCGCCGTGAGATCGCTCTTGGAGCAGAGTTTGCCGAGTCTATGAGGGCTTTTATGGTCGGCATGTTGAGTGACCGAGGGCGAGAGACCCGAGCCTTGTTGGCGTGCGCAGAAAGAGTCCCGAGCCCAGATCGAGCGGTGACTCGATTGGTTCAAAGAGAGCTCAAGAGCACCTCCAGGCTCCTCGAGAGCAAGTAGCCCCAGAGGCGATATGGCGGAGGAGGGTGCCGAGGAATTGGGTAGGTGGTGAAGGATTTTGTGAAGTGGAAGCTCGAGAAGTTTGATGCCACCGGTGATGCGTTAGCGGCGGCCAGTGGATTGCCCATTTGGAGTACACCTTCCCGATCATGGTGTGCCCCGATATTCGAGAGGCCGAGGTGTGCGGCTCATGTGCTAGGAGGCACAATGAGATGGTGGTGGGAGTCCACCTTGAGCGAGAGACCACCGGGTCTCCACCCGCTACTTGGGAGTTCTTCAAGGCCGAGTTCAAGGTAAAGTTCATCGGTGATGAGGCTCAAGAGAAGATGGTGGAGCTCTTCCAGAACTCAAGCGGGGTTCGATTCCATTAAGGATTATGGCGCAAGTTCTCGTGAGTATGGATATTTTGCTCCTCGCTTGATTGCCACCCCGGCCAAGATTCGGAAGTTCATATCTGGATTGAGGCAGGTGTTTCCCGAGATGTCGTGGCTCGTGCCCACGACACTTATGCTAGGGCCATCCCGATTGGCCACGATCTATAATGGGAAGTATCCCGCCGAGCGGGTGGTTGTCGCCTCTGCTCTGTTGGCGTCTGCTCCACCAGCGGTGGGGCGAAGAGAAAGTTTGAGTTTAGGGGTGGCGGCGGCGCGCCAAGGGCGATTCAAAACCGGGATCGGCGATAGGGCCCCGATCCGTTTTCACCTCGCCAAAGAGGCGGTCCCGTGCGAGTTCCTGCTTGTGCTTCTTGCGGAGGACCCACACTGGAGCTTGCGCATGCGGGGCCGAGTGTGTTTTCGTTGTGGTAAAGAGGGGCATATGATCCGTTTGTCCTCGGCCAGTAGCAGCAGACAGGTCGAGTGTTTGCTACGACCGTCGGAGGCCGAGCGTCACGGATGCCGCTGTAAGCGTGTACGCTTCTTGTTTTAGATCACTGCGCATTTGTCTTGTTTGATTCTGGTTCTACGCATTCATTTGTATCTGTGTTGTTTGCTGAGCATGCTAAGTTGAGACTAGAGCCTCTAGGTTTTGAGTTATCTGTTGCAACTCCTTCGGGAGTTAGTATGTTAGCTAGAGATAAGATTAAGGATGGCCGGATCGAGATATCCGGAGAGTTGCTTGTAGCCACACTCATAGTTCTGCCTATGAGTGGTTTTGATGTGATTCTTGGTATGGAGTGGTTAGCTGCTAACCACGCGTTGATTTACTGCCACCGGAAAGAAGTGGTGTTCAGGCCACCTGGTCGGCCTAGTTTTAAGTTTCGTGGAGTCCAAGGTGGAGTCTGCCCGCCAATGGTGTCAGCTGTGAAAGCTCGTCGTTTGCTAGCTCATGGAGCTTGGGGTTACCTAGCCAAGTTGTGCAGGAGAGCCGACCCTTCTTGGCCGATCGTCCGATCAAAGCCGTCGTGCGCAGGAGTTCGCGGAGGTGTTTCTGAGGAGTTACTGGGGTTGCTCCCAAAGAGAGAGGTTGACTTCATTATTGAGCTCGAGCCGGACCCTCCCTATCTCGAAGGCTCCGTGATCGCATGGCGCCAGTGAGTTAAAGGCGAAGATTCATTGCGGGAGATGTTAGACCGAGGGTTCATCCGTCCGAGTGTGTCCCCGTGGGAGCACCGATTCTGTTTGTGAAAAAGAAGGATGGTTCTATGCGCTTATGTATTGATTATCGCGAGCTTAATAAGGTGACAAAGTGAAGAATAAGTATCCGCTGCCCCGTATCGATGATTTGTTTGATCGGCTTCGTGGAGCTTCGTGTTCTCCAAGATAGATCTCGAGATCCGGTTACCATCGATTGCAGCGATCGTGGATGCCGACATTCCTAAGACAACTTTCGTGTCTAGATATGGTCACTATGAGTTTGTGGTCATGTCGTTTGGATTGACCAATGCCCCAGTGCGTTCATGGACATGATGGATAGGGTGTTCAAATCATTTTTGGACAACTTTTCGTCATCGTGTTCATTGACGATATTCTGATTTATTCGAGGTCTAAAGAAGACCATGCAGAGCATTTGAGGCGAGTATTGGCGGCTTTGAGGAAAACCACTTTATGCGAAGTTTTCCAAATGTGATTCTGGTTGGAGCGGTGGCCTTCCTAGGCCACGTGGTTTCGAGAGGTGGTATAGCCGTGGACCCCGCGAAGATTGAGGCCGTGAGTTCATGGGCCAAGCCGACTTGATTGCCGAGATTCGTAGCTTTGCAGGTTTGGCGAGTTACTACCGTCGGTTCGTCACAAGACTTCTCTGCTATAGCCTCGCCCCTCACTCGTCCGACGAGGAAGGGTGTCGAGTTTGTTTGGGACAAAGAGTGTGATGAGAGCTTTGCCGTGCTCAAGCGCGATTTGACTTCAAAGACTGATGTTGGCGATCCGGAGGGACAGTGGTTTCGTGGTCTCTGATGATGCTTCCAAGTTTGGATTAGGTTGTGTGTTGATGCAAAGACGGGAAGGTCATTGCCTATGCTTCCCGTCACCAAAGCCGTATGAGCGAACTACCCGACTCATGATATGGAGTTGGCGGCAGTGGTGTTTGCAATCAAGATTTGGAGGCATTACCGTATGGTGAGCGGATTCGAGATGTTTACCGATCACCGAGCCTCAAGTATCTGCTTTACTCGTAAGGAGTTGAATATGAGGCGAGAAGAGATGGTTAGAGTTGGTAAAGGATTATGATCATGAGATTTTGTACCATCCGGTAAAGCCAATGTAGTGGCCGATGCTTTGAGTAGAAAGACGTCTGCAGAACGACCAGTGTTTTTCTTCCCGGTCTTCCGTATGCCCTAGGGGTAATTTGGTAATTTGGTCGGGCCGTCGTGGTCGTTTGTGTCTTTTCCAGATTACTAAAATTATTGGATGGTTTTTGTAGTTTTGGAGGGGTTTGAGGTTTGGTTTGAGCAAGGTTTGATGCAAAAGTAAAAATAAAGGAAATTGTCTTTGCAGTGGGGTTTGAACTCGGGTCTCCCGGAAGCTTGTAGAGAGGTGTGCCAATTGAGCCATTAGGTGCTCTTGTTGCTCTTTCTGCATCACTTCTTAGTTAACCTTGGATTGTGGAGTTTTGGTGCATTTGGTTAAATGAAATAGAATTAGGTTATTCCATCTTCTTCTCCAAAACACCTCTTGGCCGCCCAAGCTCTCCATCTCCATAGCCTTGCCGATTCTTCATCCTTGCATCTCCTTGGGTTCGATCATCATCATTCCGGGTAGGTATTGATCTTCTTCTTCTTCTTCTCATCCGTTTGGTGTGCGTTTGCCAAGTGAAAAGAGGTGTGTTGTGTGTGTTGTGTTGATTGCAAACAAATGAGTGTGTAGCCGAGCCAAGAAGATGCGATCGTCTAGCCGATCGCCGCGCCGCCCAGATCTCGTCCCAAAGCGGCCTTGCCGCTTCGCCAGCCAAAGAAAGACAGATCGCCCGTTGCCGCGACGCCCAACACCGATCGCTTCAGACGCCCAGATCTGTCCCAAAGAGCCTTTGCCGTTCGCCCAAAAGAAGACAGACGCCCGCCGTCGCCGCGCCCGTACCGATCGATCGCTCGCCGCGCCCGAATCTGTCCCAGCAGAAATTTGCCGCTGCCCGCCCAGGCCTGACAGATCGCCCGATCGCTCCACGACGCCAGAGGTCCTCGCCAGCGCCAGCGCGTCGGCCACCACCGCGTCGCCGCCATCGCGCGCCCTCGCCGTGTTCGCTTGCCGAATCGCTCGCCCGCGCGCCTTCGCCCGCCGACGCCACTTCGCCGCCCGCGTCCGCGTCCTGCGCTGCCCGTGCCGTGCCGCGCCAGCAGCGTAGCGGCCACTGCCCTCGCCAGCAGTGCGCGTAGCAGCGCAGCCTGCGCAAGCGTCTGCGTCTGCCAGGCGCCGCAACCAAAGACGCGCGTCCTGCCGTGCCCGGCTTCGCCAAAGAACCCCAAGCTCGTGTCGTCGCGCGCGCGTGAGTTCCCTTTGCCCGAGCTTGCTGTTCTATTGTTGTTTAGATATTTTAGATGCTTGATTATTGTTGGTTTGCTAGGTTCCCGCCGCTAGCTCGGGATTGTTCCGCAGCTTAGGATTTGTGTGTAGAAGTCTTCCGACCAAGGTAAGGATTTCTTACCGGGGTTGTGTGGACTCTGCGCAGATATTTGTGATTGTTGTTTTGTATGCTGTGTATGATTACTAGCATGTTTATCTCTAGGTGCTCTGTTTCAATTCTGATCGGCATGAACTCTTGTATTGTTTCTCATGTTAGCCCATGCTAGGTTGTTCTATTCTAGCATGTTCGATATCTGTTCTTGCTTCGTAGTATCATGCTAGGTTCTTTGTATCCGATGAGCACGTATTGACCGCATTGATTGAATCGTTATTATTGTTAAGGTTTAGAATTGAGGTAGATAGAATCATCCGGGCGATGCATAAAGTATCTTGCATCTATGGCAAGGACGTTCGAGACAGCTTCTCCGTCCTTGGACCCCGTGAGGATTAGCTATCCCAACCCAGTAGGCCCTCCGTGTAACACCCAACCCATCGCTAGCCAAGATATTGTCCGCTTTGGCCCACTGGCCTCACGGATTTGTTTCTCCCCATGGGAAAACGCGCGTCTTGCTAGGAAAGGTGTCCACACCCTTTATAAGGAGTGCTTCCCCTTCCCAACCGATGTGGGATTCCGCTATGGGTTTCCACCTCCCCTTAGAGGTCCAGCGTCCCGATGGACCCTGCACACCGGTCCGATGCCTGGCTTTGATACCATCTGTAACGGCCCAACCCATCGCTAGCCAAGATATTGTCCGCTTTGGACCACCGGCCTCACTGATTTGTTTCTCCCCCATGGGAAAACGCGTCTTTGCTAGGGAAAGGTGTCCACACCCTTTATAAGGAGTGCTTGTTCCCCTTCCCAACCGATGTGGGATTCCCTATGGGTTTCCAAGTATTGTAACGCCCGATTTTCTATTCCAGTTCTCGAGGTGCTTCCGTTTGATTCGATGGTTCGGTTGGGCCGTTAGAGCTGCTTTTGACCCTTAGGGTATTTTGGTCTTTTGCTCCCAGGCGGGATTTGTGGATTTTCGGGGTTTCGAGGCAGCTCCTGCCTTTGTTGAGGCTTGTATGTTGGTGGCTGCGAGTCCCGAGATGTTTGGGCTATTCGTTTGGGAGTTCGGTTGTGATTTGGGTTTTGGGCAAAGTGATCTTTGTTTGGGTGTTTCCTTTGGGATTCGAGCCTGTGCCCTTAGAGATGATTTTGGGAGTTTGTTTTAAGTGAGAGTTATTGTTTGGAAAAGGTTGCTTCAATGGGTCTCGAAGGAGGAAGCCGGAAGTGGGATTTAAGGACTTTAAGGCTTATTTAAATTGGTTAAGGATGGAAAGGAGGATAAAATCCCATTTTTTCCTTTTAATTCCCTTTTTCCTTTTATTTTTCCTTTTTATTTTCCAAAATCCCCAAAATTCCTTTTTCTCTCCTTTCTCTCTCCTCCACTTTAGAGCAAATTTCTAGCCGCACCATGCCCAAAATTTCTAGTCGCACCATGTCCACCGAGGCCGCGCCCTCGCACCAGCCGCCCAGTGCGCCCATGCCGCCGTGCCGAGCCACCCTGCGCGCCCGATCGCGACGCCGCTCGCCCTTGTTGCGCCGAGCCCAGATCGCTTCGCCCGAGCCGCCTCTCGTGTCGCGCCTAGGTCGCGCCGAGCCCAGATCGGCATCGCCCGTGCCGCCTCTCTGTGTCGCCCAGTGTCCGTGTCGAGTCGCCCGAGCCCTCGCCGCACCGAAGTCGCCGCTCAGTAGGTCGCCGTGTGCCTTCCCGAGCGCCCCAGAGCCCATCGCGTCGCCGCCTGCGCGCGCGCCGGCGCCGTCCTCTGTCAAGCCGCGCCGTGTCGTCGCCCGCCCGAGCTCGAGCCCGCGCGCCGTGCGCTTTGCCGCCGCCCAGCGCGCGCGTGCTCGCGCCACGCCACGCCTGCGCGCGCGTGCTGCGCGCGCGCCTGCGCCTGCGCCCACAGTGCCCAGCGCAGGTGCCCAGCGCCACCGCTGTTGTGTCTTTGGTTGGCCCGAGCCTTGTGGCTTCTCGGATGGTATTTTCCCAGTCTTTTCTTCGTTGGGCCCCGATTTTGTTGGTCTTTTTAGGGATTTGATTTGGGCCGCTTTATTTTATGTTTAGGTTGTTTGGGTTCGATTAGAGGCTCGAGGATTGCTTGGTTGATTTGTGATTATTTTCTCGCTTGTCCTGTAAGGATTTCTTACCGTGGTTGTGTGGACCACTGCGATATGTCTCGATTGTGCCTTGTATGTTTGCTTTGATTGTTATGAGCATGATAGTGATAGGCGACTTTGTTTGATCTCTTGCTAGCATGTTTGTTGATTTTACATGTTAGTGCCATGCTAGGTTTGTTCTTCCAAATGCTTGTGATTCCTGTTTAAGTTGTAGTATCATGCTAGGTAAACGTGATTGATGTCGGTCATTGCTTGCTAGCCAGAATCATTGATTTACTCGGTATTCTTGGATAGAGTAGTAGGGTTTGTCATCATCCGGAGGCTGAGAGCGGACATAACGTACTTTGTCCCCACCGGTCGGGAGTAGAGCGAAGCATAACGTACATTGCTTCCCCGGCAGATGATGTGGATGTAGCTACCACATCGGCATAAGCCTAGTTTGTGTAGCTCCGCTAGAGCGGAACCACGCCAACGGTGCAAGCCCCGCCTTGGCCGGTTCTTAGCTTCAGTGGTCGGTGGTACAGCCGCACAGATGAGTGCCGAGGGCCTCGCCACTCGTGTTCGCGACACCGCTTCCGAGTCTTAGGCATGCGTGCACTGCCCGCGTGAGTTTGCCCTTAGGCCCCGCATTTACGCCGGTTGCGAGAAGAGCATGCGGTGTCGCGCGCACACGCAACGTTAGTAGCCGGTTCGGAGAGCTCCCGGGCTAATGTTCGTGAGTACACCGGTTCCTTCCATTTAGAGCCGGACTTTGGGTACTCTCCCGATAGTCCAGATTGTTAGCGAGGGCAAGGAGGCCCTTGAGGACACCCATTGGGATTGGCTTTTGGCTAATCAATTGGTCGAGGAGAAAAGACCCTCGAGGGTGTCGGACATCTTGGGATCGGTTTTTGAGCTGATCAATTGGCCGAGGGAGAAAGACCCTCGGAGATGTCCCGGATTGGTTATGAGAACCAATCATTAGGCCTAAGTAGGAGACTTCCGATGATTCCTAAGTAAGAGACTTCCGATGTTTCCAGATCTTGTGTTATGAGCTCGTTGAGCTATGATATGTGTTGATAGTCATTTGCTTGCATTTTTGAGGTGCTAGATGGTGATGTATCGTATTGTACCCGGTTGGGATTCTTACGAGTATGTTTATACTCACCCTTATTTATCTTTCGTAACTCGGGACAACACCGGGAGGGCTAGCGGAGGAGCCGATTGATCATGGGGAACCGCCTACACTCTGTCTTTATTTATTGCATTGTTTATTCAAAGATGTAGATGGACAAGAGTCCTAGGGGAACATTGTTTGAAACGTTGCTTAAATTGTATTGTACATTTTATTAAACACTCGCCGTGATGTTTTACTTTGTCGGATTGTTTAAACTTAAATTGTTGGTTATGTTTTAAGGGCTCCCCCTTCTCATATGTTTTGAAAGGTTTTTAAATGTAAGCTCTAAACCGCTTGTTATCATATTTAACTTGCATGCCGAGTAAGATCCCGTGTTTAGGACCATGTTTTGGGTCGGGTTCTTACAGTTGGTATCGAGCACGAGTCATAGATTCTGTAGACTAACCTCGCTTTGTAGGTTGTTGTTCCCATGATCATCGGCCTCCACGGCCGCTTGGTTTGTCCGAGTTCAATTAAGTTAAGGGGTAAGAATTTACAATACTTTTCTTCTAGCTTTTATGCATGTGTAGAGTTGTGGAGCGGAGACGAGCGGTGTTCGACTCGTTGTTGGTTTGGGCTTAGAGAGCCATCATGCCAACTTTTCGCGATCTGCAGTAGTTTGATGAGCGGTGAGAGCCCCAGTGTGGGCGGTTTTGTTGCTTTGTGCGGATCGCCAGCAGGTGTCGATCGCACTCGCAGGGAGGCGCAGATTAGACTCCCATAGGCCATTTGTGGCCTAGTTGTTGGTTTCTCCCCTAGTGAGAGGGTGGAGGTGCCTTGTGCGGTCGCCGATATGTTGATTGCACTCGAGAGGAGCAGGGGCGCTTGGCATGTCGACCAAGGAGTTGGACCGATCTTGTTGATGTTGAGGCCGCGTCCCAGTGGTTGTTTAGCCCTTTGGCCGAGTTGGCCAATCTGCTTGAGTTGCCTAGAGGAGGGGTAGAGGCTAGCACGCCTCGCAGTATGACTCCTTGAGTAGAGTGTGCTCCACCATGCGAGATTTGATGGCGTGTCTTTAGCTATCGAGAGCAAAGACCAGTGCGCAGCTTTTAGCGCAGAGCGAGGAGTCCCGGGCATGGATAGCCCAAATGACGAGTTTGTTTCAAAGATTTTCCCCCAGTAGCTCTCGTAGCCCCCTGAGGTTCCTGTGAGGCTTGACCAAAGCAGTTTATGCGATTGAGTTTGTTGGCGTTGATGGAGCCGCCCGATTTGGCAAGTGGATGCCTGTAGAGCTTGATGTATTAGAAAGTCCTCTTGCTAGTAGTAAAGCGGTTGGCGAGTTTGAGTTTAGCATCCGTGTGTTGGGATGCCCTCGCTGCTCGAGAGGCCGAGGTGAGCCGCTCCGTCTTTGTTGATTCCGCAGCTGGTGGTGGTAGTCCCTTGAGAGAGGTGGACTAGCGAGTCTCCACCGATCGCCCGATTGATTGGCAAGTTGCCGTGTTAGTGGCTTGAGGCGGATGTAGAGACATCTGTGCCCCCTTGCAAGCCTTCTTTGTTGTTTTGCAGCCAGATTCTCTTTGTACCCTCGTGAGCTGTGGTGTAGTGTGGAGTTTGCTTGCCGGGTTTTATCCATCTGTGGATTTCGCGGGCTAGTAGAGTGGAACCCTCTTTTATTTGGATGTTCCAGTGTGGAACTAGTTGTTGCCACCCGAGGAGTTGGCCCGAGCTTTTGTTGAGCATCGAGTGGGATGCCGAGTAGGCCGTGGCAAGTCTGTTGGTCGAGATGCCGAGATTAGGCCGCTCGAGTGTTTGGACTCTGTCTTTGAGTGCCATTGCCCCGTCACTTGGAGAGTGACTTTCCCTATTCTCGAGAGGGGCATAAAGCTCGTTTGAGGCTGATTCGTGTTGTAATGGATGTAGTGCTGTTGGCACCAAGCTTTGAGAGGAGGCCTAGTTTCAGCCGCTTGGCACTTTTGGTGCAGTGGTTCCATGGTGCCCGCAGTATAGCATCCCCGCTTGTCTTGTACCCTTTTCCCGAGGTTGCACTGCTTGGGTTGCTTAAGAGATCTAGCTCGGTGGTAGTCGAGGACTACAAGTTTGAGGTTTTCGAGGAAAGTAGGAGCTGCTTCGGGATCTCTCGAGAGTTGGGTGTAAAGGATGCTTTAGGTCATTAAGAGCTAGCGCGTTCGAGTTCGCGCGCCTGTGTTGTGAGCCTGTGAGCCAGCTTGATGGTAGCATGATTCGGCTACCCTTTGAGTTGCCCTAGTATGGTTAGTGTTGGCATCGTGGATGCGTGGTTGATCCAGTGATAGAGCCATGAGTTGGATGGCTGATCGGAGCGCGTTTAGTGAGCACATTGTTTCGAGGAATGTTAGCTTGGTGTGGTTTTGCGCTTGTAAGAGTAGTTGGCCAATGTGGCTTTTCGTGGTGAGTTGGCCTCGAGTGGGTTTGAACTCTCGTTGCTCCCTTGTTTGTTGTGGCTTTGTTTGGAGGCAAGAGTTGCCCTGTGTGAGAGCCCTTGTTGGCTTTGGATCTTAAGAGATCAAGTTGGAGCTGTACACCCCGGTGCACTTTTGCGTAGCTCGTTCCGTGGTTTATGTTTGGAAAACCACGAGTGGTTCGTGTTGAGGACCCAGTGCTCAGTCTTTGAGGTGTCAAGGCTTTAGTTCTTGGCAAGTGCCCTAGCTTTGGCTGTAAGGATGCCGTGCTCGTTCTTGGCGCTGTTGGGTAAGCAAGTTTTGCTAGTTGGTCCTTGCCTCCGGTTAGACTTCGCTTGGGACCGAGCAAGAGCAATGAGTGGCAAGCCGCGCAGATTTCGATCGTTTTGGCTAAGAAAGCTGTTCGGATCCTTACCTTGAGAAGAAGGTATGTTGAGGTTGTTGCTTTGAGTAGGAGGATGACGCCTCGTAGCGCTTCTGGTCCCCTTGGTTTCCAAGTTGGAGTTGGCCACTTAGTTGAGATGCCGGAGAGGGTTGTGCCCGCGTGAGCCGGTTGTTTGTTAGATCGTTGTCGACCGTGTGTGTCGGAGGGTGATCGAGAGGATCTCTAGTTGCGGAGAGCCTCTCGAGCTCATTAGACCCGTGCGGTGTTCCTTGGGTGAGTTGCTTGCAGATTTGGCGATCCTAGCAAGCTAGTGCTTGTTTGGTTTTGGAGGCTAGTTGGTGCTTGGTGTTGACCAAGATTTTGGTTCTCTTGATGTTTCAAGAGCTTGCTCTGGTTCGAGCTGCAGGCGTTGCCACGAGGATTCGTTCCTAGTCCGGTTGTTTTGGGAGTTGATTCCTCCCTCGGTGGTTGAGTAAGTTCGGCTAGTTCTGGATTGGTGGTCCAATCGGTTGAGTTTCCCTGGTGTTGCTTCCAAGAGAGTTGGTTGATGTTGCCCTTGGGTTTGAGCAAGTCAGAAAGCGTGCGTGATGTTCGCCGCCTTTAGAGTTTTGCTTGTCGGGAAATCGTTCCGTTGAGGAGTCGGCGTAGCTCTTGAGTTGTGTAGTTGATCGAGTAGTAGCGCGATGGTTAGCCCAACGAGAGGGTCCTCGCATTGTGTTGTTAGCAAGCGAAAAGTTGTTTGTCCTCGCAAGAGCGGTGGCGGCCAGTTTAAGAGTTGAGCTTGAGTTGAGTTTCTGCTGAGCAAGGCCTTCTCGGGCTTTGTTTCTAGTTGTTGAGCTTTCGCGAGCTGGCGAATAGCCGAGCCTCGATTGAGTGTGTTGGCACAGAGGTGCCGTGGCATTGGTTGGTTAGCCTTTGGGCCGCTTTCCTCAAATCTGTTGTGAGTTGCTTTGGTAGCCCCGTGAGGGTTTGGTCCTTCTTCTTGAGATTTTTCCAGAGAGGAATGTTGGGTGTTTCCTTGCCTCGCAATGTTCTTTTTGGCCAGCTAGTAGGTTTGCATGGAAAAGTTTGTGTTCGCCGCCGTGTGAGGCTCCAGCTTGTTGGCTTGGCCGAGTGGAGCTCAGGCCTGGTTTTTTTTGCCATTTAGGGTTGGCCGTAGTTGAGTTTCACTTGTGCTAGTGGGAAAAAGTTTGCCTTTTGGATCAATCGCCATTGGTGGTTCGATTGTTTTTCGTTAAGGCTTTAGGCAAGCCTTGTGGTTCGCTGGTTTCTGTGAAGAAAGAGTAGGCCGTTTGGTTTCTCGGAACCCGAGAGGTTCAGATTGTTTGGCCACTTGGCGTTGTGTTGAGGCGCTTTGTTATCGGGCCAGTGGGCATTCGAGAGAAGTTACGCCGGTGCGTGGCGTTGAGTTTTGGAGCTTGTGCCCACCGCGCTTCTTTGTTGAGAGTGACACCGCTTGAGAGGTGTTCCGTGTTGGTTTAGCGGGGTTTTGGCCGAGCGCCAAGTTTGTAGGGCTTTTGAGATCCTTGAGCGGATTAGAGCGGTGGTTAGCTTTGCCCCGTCGTTGACAAAGATGCAAGTTTTGTGTTCCTCGTCTCTTGGTTGAGATAGTTTGTGACAGATCGAGAGCATTGTGGCTTTGAGCCTTTGAGAACCCAAGAGGGTTTGGTTTTCAGAGAAGGGTTAGTGTTGTTTTGGCCGAGAAGTTACATTGGCTAGGAAACATTGGAGTTTTCCTAGAGTCATTTGTTTAGGACTTTCGAGGACGAAAGTCTTAAAAGGAGGGAGTATTGTAACGGCCCGATTTTCTATTCCAGTTCTCGAGGTGCTTCCTGTCGATTCGATGGTTCGGTTGGGCCGTTAGAGCTGCTTTTGACCCTTAGGGGTATTTTGGTCTTTTGCTCCCGGGCAGGATTTGTGGATTTTCGTGGTTTCGAGGCGCTCTCCCGCTTTGTTGAGGCTTGTATGTTGGTGGTCATGAGTCCCGAGATGTTTGGGCTATTCGTTTGGGAGTTCGGTTGTGATTTGGGTTTTGGGCAAAGTGATCTTTGTTTGGGTGTTTCCTTTGGGATTCGAGCCTGTGCCCTTAGAGATGATTTTGGGAGTTTGTTTTAAGTGAGAGTTATTGTTTGGAAAAGGTTGCTTCACCTGGGTCTCAAGGAGGAAGCCGGAAGTGGGATTTAAGGACTTTAAGGCTTATTTAAATTGGTTAAGGATGGAAAGGAGGATAAAATCCCATTTTTTCCTTTTAATTCCCTTTTCCTTTTATTTTTCCCTTTTATTTTCCAAAATCCCCAAAATTCCTTTTTCTCTCCCTTTCTCTCTCCTCCACTCGAGCAAAATTTCTAGCCGCACCATGCCCAAAATTCCTAGTCGCACCATGTCCAGCCGAGCCGCGCCTCGCACCAAAGCCGCCCAGTCGCCCATGCCGCGCCGCGCCGAGCCACCCTGCGCGCCCGATCGCGTCGCCCTCGCCCTTGTTGCGCGAGCCCAGATCTGCTTCGCCCGTGCCGCCTCCGTGTCGCCTAGGGTCGCGCCGAGCCCAGATCGGCATCGCCTGTGCCGCCTCCGTGTCGCCCAGTCCGTGTCGAGTCACCCGAGCCCGCCGCACCGAAGTCGCCGCTCCCGTAGGGTCGCCGTGCCTTCCCGAGCGCCCCGAGCCCATCGCGTCGCCTCGCGCGCGCCCGTCTTGCCGCCCTCTGTCAAGCGCGCCGTGTGTCGCCGCCACCGAGCTCGAGCCCGCGCCTTCGCGCGCCTTTGCTTCGCCCAGGCCGTGCTGCGCGCGCGCGCCCAGCCGCCGCGCGCCGTGCTGCGCCAAGCGCTGCGCCGCCTGCCCTGCGCCCAGTGCCCAGCGCACATGCCCAGCGCCCACCTCACTGTTGTGTGTTTGGTTGGCCCGAGCCTTGTGGCTTCTCGGATGGTATTTTCCCGAGTCTTTTCTTCGTTGGGCCCCGATTTTGTTGGTCTTTGTTTAGGGATTTGATTTGGGTCGCTTTATTTTATGTTTAGGTTGTTTGGGTTCGATTAGAGGCTCGAGGATTACTTGGTTGATTTGTGATTATTTTCTCGCTTGTCCTGTAAGGATTTCTTACCGTGGTTGTGTGGACCCCGCGATATGTCTCGATTGTGCCTTGTATGTTTGCCGATTGTTATGATCATGATAGTGATAGGCGACTTTGTTTGATCTCTTGCTAGCATGTTTGTTGATTTTACATGTTAGTGCCATGCTAGGTTTGTTCTTCCAAAGCATGCTTGTGATTCCCGCTTAAGTTGTAGTATCATGCTAGGTAAACGTGATTGATGTCGGTCATTGCTTGCTAGCCAGAATCATTGATTTACTCGGTATTCTTGGATAGAGTAGTAGGGTTTGTCATCATCCGGAGGCCGAGAGCGGACATAACGTACTTTGTCCCCACCGGTCGGGGAGTAGAGCGAAGCATAACGTACATTGCTTCCCCGGCAGCCGATGTGGATGTAGCTACCACATCGGCATAAGCCTAGTTTGTAGCTCGCTAGAGCGGAACCCCGCCAACGGTGCAAGCTCGCCTTGGCCGGTTCTTAGCTTCGTGTCGGTGGTACAGTCGCACAGATGAGTGCCGAGGGCCTCGCACCATCGTGTTCGGTGACACCGCTTCCGAGTCTTAGGCATGCGTGCCCGCGCGTGAGTTTGCCCTTAGGCCCCGCATTTACGCCGGTTGCGAGAAGAGCATGCGGTGTGCGCGCGACACGCGCGTTAGCAGCCTGCCCGAGAGCTCCCGGGCTAATGTTCGTGAGTACACCGCCTTCCGGTTTAGAGCCGACTTCGGTACTCTCCCGATAGTCCGATTGTTAGCGAGGCAAGGAGACCCTTGAGGACACCCATTGGGATTGGCTTTTGAGCTAATCAATTGGTCGAGGAGAAAGACCCTCGAGGGTGCCGGACATCTTGGGATCGGTTTTTGAGCCGATCAATTGGCCGAGGAGAAAGACCCTCGAAGATGTCCCGGATTGGTTATGAGAACCAATCATTAGGCCTAAGTAGGAGACTTCCGATGATTCCTAAGTAAGAGACTTCCGATGTTTCCAGATCTTGTGTTATGAGCTCGTTGAGCTATGATCTGTGTTGATAGTCGCTTGCTTGCATTTTTGAGGTGCTAGATGGTCGATGTATCGTATTGTACCCTGCTAGGGGATTCTTACTGAGTATGTTTATACTCACCCTTATTTATCTTTCTGTAACTCGGGACAACACCGGGAGGGCTAGCGGAGGAGCCGATTGATCATGGGGAACCGCCAAGACTCTGTCTTTATTTATTGCATTGTTTATTCAAAGATGTAGATGGACAGAGTCCTAGGGAACATTGTTTGAAACGTTGCTTAAATTGTATTGTACATTTTATTAAACACCGCCGTGATGTTTTACTTTGTCGGATTGTTTAAACTTAAATTGTTGGTTATGTTTTAAGGGCTCCCCTTCTCATATGTTTTGAAAGGTTTTTAAATGTAAGCTCTAAACCGCTTGTTATCATATTTAACTTGCATGCCGAGTAAGATCCTGTGTTTAGGACCATGTTTTGGGTCGGGTTCTTACACCCCGCAATCTTGGGTGAGGGTGGCGGATCGTTAAATGCCCCAACGGTCGGGATGATGACTTGGCATTGCCTCGCCCCCGGCGATCGGCACGCCCTCGGCGTGTTCGGCCGTAGCCCTTGATTGCCACTGTTAGGGCAAGGACCGCTTCGGTGTAAGCCTACCACGACCGGTTCCTTAGCCTCAAAGCGGTGGTACAGTGACATAGTTCACGTGTCCGTGTCTCACACCCTATGTCGCTGACACCGATCCAGAGATTTAGTTAGGCATGGTGATCGAACTCGGGCAACTTGCCACTAGACCCGGCACCCCCGTAGTTTGCAGTAGCATGCGCGCGCGCTTACGCTCATTACGGCGCCGGCGAGAGCTCCTCGGGATCTTGAGCTAGTGCACCTTTCGTATCGATGAGAGGCGGTGAGGCCGGACTTGTTTCCGTATAGCGCGTATAGTGTGTTGTGGTTTTTTCCTGACTAAGACCCTGAGATGGCATCCGAGGTCCAAGTGTGGGCTTAGCTATGTGCTCCGCTCTGTGTTTGTACTCATAGCTTGCATACATTCTTCTAGATGATCATGTATATCGTATTGTACCCCGCTTGGGGATTCTTACTGGGTAATTCGTTACTCACCCTTATTCTGTGGTTTTCCACGGTGTAATCAAGGCGGAGACAGGATGGCCGATGGAGGAGCCGTGATCATGGAATCCTGCTTGTCATCTCTCCGATTATTCTATTTTATTTATCATGACTCTTGACTTTTGTTATTTCCCCGAATGCATGTAGACAGCACAGAGAGCCCGTGATGTTTTCTTACGTTTTATGGATTCCAAAGATATTTGTACTTGTGGATTGTTTTAATGGTTTAAATAAATCTCCGATCGTGAGTATGCTTTTAGAAATGTATGTTTTGGTTGTTGAATGTTTCTGCTTTTTACTTGGGATCCGAAATGTCTTTTTCATAATATCTTTTATTTTCACTACATGCATTGGGGTAAAGGCCCATTTAGAGCCCATTTTGGGTCTGGTCTTTACTGCTTGGTATCGAGCTCAGAGTCATAGATTCTGAGACTCGACCTTTTGTTGTAGGTCGCTTTCCATGATCATCAAGACTCTCAAACGATCATCAGTGCGCGCCTAGATTTATTGTTTTAGGAAGGAAAAGGGTTAAGAATTTACAATACCTATCATCTATTGTATGCCTTGTTTGGTGTTGTGGAATGGTGACAGTGTGTTTTGATTCGTTGTTGGTTTGGATGTAGATCGCCAAAGATGCTACCATCCCCATCACGGAGAGGAGGTTCGAGAGCGGTCGAGGTATCGAGATCGGATCTCGATCTGCGAGGACATCGTCCCAAGCCGACATCGATGGCATTCCACCAAAGCCAGCCTCCTCCCGCTACGCCTAGAGCGGGCGTTGAGGCGATCGAGCGCCGTGAGATCGCTCCCGGAGCAGCAGTTTTTGCCGAGTCTATGAGGGCTTTTATGGTCGCGCATGTTGAGTGACCAGAGGGCGAGACCTGTGCCTTGTTGGCGTGCTATGCGGGAAGAGTCCCGAGCCCAGATCGAGCAAACGACTCGATTGGTTCAAAGAGAGCTCGGTAGCACCTCCACTCCACAGAGCAAGTAGCTCCAGAGGCGATATGGCGAGGGTGCCGAGGAATTGGGTAGGTGGTCAAGGATTTTGTGAAGTGGAAGCTTTGAGAAGTTTGATGCCACCTGGTGATGCGTTAGCGGCAGCCAGTGGATTGCCCATTTGGAGTACACCTTCCCGATCATGGTGTGCCCCGATATTCGAGGCCGAGATGTGCGGCTCATGTGCTAGGAGGCACAAATGAGATGGTGGTGGGGAGTCCACCTTGAGCGAGAGACCACCGGGTCTCCACCCGCTACTTGGGAGTTCTTCAAGGCCGAGTTCAAGGTAAAGTTCATCGGTGATGAGGCTCGGGAGAAGATGGTGGAGCTCTTCCGAACTCAAGCGAGTTCGATTCCATTGAGGAATATGAGCGCAAGTTCTCGAGTATGGATATTTTGCTCCTCGGTTGATGGCCACCCTGCAGAGTGAAGATTCGGAAGTTCATATCCGGATTGAGGCGGGTGTTTCCCGTGATGTCGTGGCTCGTGCCCCCGACACTTATGCTAGGGTCATCCCATTAGCCACGATCTATAATGGGAAGTATCCTGCTTTGAGCGGGTTGTTGCCGCTCTGTTCAGCGTCTGTCCCAAAGAATTGTGGGGCGGAAGAAAGAAAGTTTGACTTTCGGGAGGCGGCAGCTGGCGCCAAGGGCGCTTCTGAACAGAGATCACTGGAAAGCTCCACCGCGTTTCCACCCGACAAAGAGGAGGACCCGTGCGCTTTCCGCTTGTGCTACTTGTGGGAAAGTCCGCGAGCTTGTCACCTGACCTAGATTGTGCTTCCGTTGTGGTAGAGAGGGTCACATGGCCCGTTTTTGTGATCACCCGGCTATGGCAAAAAATCGGCCAATAGCAGCAGCGAGGTCGAGTGTTTGCTACGACTTCGTCAGAGGCCGAGCGTCACGGATGCCACTGCGTTGTGGCGTACGCTTCTTGTTTTAGATCACCGCGCATTTGTCTTGTTTGATTCTCGTTCCACGCATTCTTTTGTATCTGTGTTGTTTGGTTGAGCATGCTAAGTTGAGGCTAGAGCCTCTAGGTTTTGAGTTATCTGTTGCAACTCCTTCGGGAGTTAATATGTTGGCTAGAGATAAGATTAAGGATGGCCGGATTGAGATATCCGGAGAGTTGCTTAGGCTACGCTCATAGTTCCGCCTATGAGCGGTTTTGATGTGATTCTTGGTATGGAGTGGTTAGTCGCTAACCACGCGTTGATTGATCGCCACCGGAAGAAGTAGTGTTGCACCGCGCCAGTCGGCCTAGCTTTAAGTTTCGTGGAGTCCAGTGGTGGAGTTTGCCCGCCGATGGTGTCACCGTGAAAGCTCGTCGCTTGCTAGCTCATGGAGCTTGGGGCTATCTAGCCAAGTTGTGCAGGAAGAGCCGCCTCGCCGTCTGCTGATCAGTGCCGGTCGTGCGGGGAGTTCGCGGATGTGTTTCTCGAGGAGTTACCGGGGTTGCCCCCAAAGAGAGAGGTTGACTTCATTATTGAGCTCGAGCCGTGGACCCTCCCTATCTCGAAGGCTCCGTGACGCATGGCGCCAGCAGAGTTAAAGGAATCAAGATTCATTCAGCAGGAGATGTTAGACCGAGGGTTCATCCGCCCAAGTGTGTCCCGTGGGGAGCACCAGCTTGCTTTGTGAAAAAGAAGGATGGTTCTATGCGCTTATGTATTGATTACCGCGAGCTTAATAAGGTGACAATGAAGAATAAGTATCCGCTTGCCCGTATCGATGATTTGTTCGATCACCTTCGTGGAGCTTTAGTGTTCTCCAAGATAGATCCGAGATCCGGTTACCATCGGGCCATGATCGGGGATGCCGACATTCCTAAGACAACTTTTCTGTGTCCAGATATGGTCACTATGAGTTTGTGGTCATGTCGTTTGATTGACCAATGCCCCACCCGCGTTCATGGACATGATGGATAGGGTGTTCAAATCATTTTTGGACAACTTCGTCATCGTGTTCATTGACGATATTCTCGATTTATTCGAGGTCTAAAGAAGACCATGCAGAGCATTTGAGGCGAGTATTGGCGGCTTTGAGGGAAAACCACTTTATGCGAAGTTTTCCAAATGTGATTTCTGGTTGGAGCAGTGGCCTTCCTAGGCCACGTAGTTTCGAGAGATGGTATAGCCGTGGACCCCGCGAAGATTGAGGCCGTGAGTTCATGGGCCAAGCCGACTTCGATTGCCGAGATTCGCAGACTTTACGGTTTGGCGAGTTACTACCGTCGGTTCAATCAAGGACTTCTTCTGCTTTAGCCTCGCCCCTCACTCGCCCGACGAGGAAGGGTGTCGAGTTTGTTTGGGACAAAGAGGTGTGATGAGAGCTTTGCTGTGCCTCAAGCGCGCTTTGACTTCAAAGACTGTGTTGGCGATCCGGAGAGGGGACAGTGGTTTCGTGGTCTACAAAGTGATGCTTCCAAGTTTGGATTAGGTTGTGTGTTGATGCAAAGACGAGAAGGTCATTGCCTATGCTTCCCGTCACCAAGCCGTATGAGCGTAACTACCCGACTCATGATATGGAGTTGGCGGCAGTGGTGTTTGCAATCAAGATTTGGAGGCATTACATGCGGTGAGCGGATTCGAGATGTTTACCGATCACCGAGAGCCTCAAGTATCTGCTTTACTCGTAAGGAGTTGAATATGAGGCGAGAGAGATGGTTAGAGCCGGTAAAGGATTATGATCGCGAGATTCTGTACCATCCGGTAAAGCCAATGTAGTGGCCGATGCTTTGAGTAGAAAGACGCCGCACTCTGCGGCGTTGTTGAGTTCCCCACCCGGTTTGCGAGAGAGAGTTCGAGCGGGCCGAGGTTGCAGTGTTGTTGGGAGAGGTTACCGCCGGGTAGCTCGATTGATCGCTCACCGCCGATTCGGCAATGGATTATAGACGGCCAGTTGGGCGACCCCGCACTTAAGAGATTGGTTGAGTGAGTCAAGATCTTGACGGTGACTTTGACTTTGTGTATTCACCAGACAAAGGTTGACTTATAGAGGCCGGTTGTGTGTTCCGGACATTGCAGTTTGCGAGCCGAGTTGCTCTCGAGGCCCACTGTTCCTCTTTTGCTTGGCACCCCGGGGTACCAAGATGTATCAGACCTTAAGCGCACTTTCTCGTGGATGGGGATGAAGAGAGATGTGGCAGAGTTTGTCACCGGTGTCTCACTTGTCGCCAAGTGAAGGCACCCAGCAGCAGGTCACCGTTTTGTTGCAAATGCATCGAGTGTACCCCAAAGGAAATGGGAAGAGATCTCTATGGACTTTATATCCGGGTTTGCCAAGGACTCCGAGGAAGTTCTCTCGATTTGGGTGATAGTCGACCGTTTTGACCAAGAGCGCACACTTCATTCCCTGACGAGACACTTATACCGCGGAACAAATGGCGCAATTGCTTTTGGAGCGCATCATCCGTTATCATGGTGTACCGGTGAGGATTGTGTCCGATCGTGACTCGCGGTTCACTTCTCGCGTTCGAGAGCGCCCGTATGGTTTGGGCACAGTGCGCCAAAGATGACTTTTCACCCTCGACGGATGGTCGATCGAGAGAGTGAATCGATTCTCGAGGATATGTTGAGGGCTTGTGTGTTGGATTTCCCAGCGCTTGGGACCAGATTCAGACTTGATGGAGTTTGCCTATAACAACGCTTACGATCGACGATTCAAATGGCTCCATTCGAGGCATTGTATGGTAAGCGTTATCGGTCCCCGTGTTCTCGGGAAGAGGTTGGTGATAGACAGTTTTTGGGTCCCGAGTTACCGCAGCTTGACCAATGGTGCAAAGTCACGTAAGATTAGAGCTCGTATGTTGTTGACCGCTCGTGCGCAGTAGAGAGTTACGCCGATGTTCGCGCCGAGATTTGGAGTTTGAGGTTGGTCAAGCATGTGTTCCTTAAGGTTTCTCCGATGCGAGGTGTTCTCGAGGTTTGGTAAGCGTGGGAAGTTGAGTCCCCGATTTGTTGGTCCGCTTGAGATCCTAGAGAGGATTGGCGAGTTGCTTACCTGGTTAGCCCTACCTCCGTCACTATCAGCGGTGCATAGTGTTTTTCATGTATCGATGTTGAGGCAAAGATGTGCCGACCCGCCGCACATTGTGGACTTTGAGCCTTTGCAAACCGAATGAGGATTTGAACTTCGAGGAAAAGCCGGTGAGGATCCTTGCCTTTGAGACCAAGACGCTATGCGTAATCGCGAGATTCGTTTGGTAAAGGTTCGAAAGTGGAAGAGTCGGGGTTCCGAGGAAGCCACTTGGGAGCGGGAAGACGAGATGAGGTTGCATTACCCCGAAAATTTTACTGTTTTAAGGACTTTCGAGGACGAAAGTCATAAAAAGGAGGGAATATTGTAACGACCGTGTTTTTCTTCCCGGTCTTCCGTATGCCCTAGGGGTAATTTGGTAATTTGGTCGGGCCGTCGTGGTCGTTTGTGTCTTTCCAGTTACTAAAATTATTGGATGGTTTTGTAGTTTTGGAGGGGTTTGAGATTTGGTTTGAGCAAGGTTTGATGCAAAAGTAAAAATAAAGGAAATTGTGCCGCAAAGGGTTTGAACCCGGTCTCCCGGAAGCTTGTAGAGAGGTGTGCCAATTGAGCCATTAGGTGCTCTTGTTGCTCTTTCTGCATCACTTCTTAGTTAACCTTGGATTGTGGAGTTTTGGTGCATTTGGTTAAATGAAATAGAATTAGGTTATTCCATCTTCTTCTCCAAAACACCTCTTGGCCGCCCAAGCTCTCCATCTCCATAGCCTTGCCGATTCTTCATCCTTGCATCTCCTTGGGTTCGATCATCATCATTCCGGTAGGTATTGATCTTCTTCTTCTTCTTCTCATCCGCTTGGTGTGCGTTTGGCCAAGTGAAAAGAGGTGTGTTGTGTGTGTTGTGTTGATTGCAGCCAGCCGAGTGTAGCCGAGCCAGCAGAAGACAGATCGTCAACCGATCGCCAGACGCGCCAGATCTGTCCCAGCAAATTTGCCGCTCGCGCCCAAAGAAGACAGATCGCCCTCGCTGCCGTGACGCGCCCGTCACCGATCGCTCGCCGACGCCCGCCAGATCTGTCCCAAGCGACTTTGCTGCTCGCCCCAAGAAGACAGATCGCCTGATCGCCAGACGCCAGAGGTCCTCGCCAGCGCCAGCCGTCCGGCCGCACTCCGCGCCGCCCATCCCGCGCCCTCGCCGTGTCCGCTTGCCGAATCGCTCGCCGCGCCTTCCGCCCAGCGCTGCTCGCCATACGCGCGGCGCTCCTGCCCGTCTGCCGTCAGCGCCAGCGCAGCAGCAGCAGCGTCCGGCCTGCGCCAGACTGCAGCCAGCGCTGCGGCAGGCAGCAAGGTGCAGTGCCGGGCGCAGCAGCACAGGCCAAGGCCCTCCTTGCCGTGCCCCGCCGCAAAGAACCCCAAGCTCGTGGTCGCCGCGCCGCGTGAGTTCCCTTTGCCGAGCTTGCTGCTTCTATTGTTGTTTAGATATTTTAGATGCTGATTATTGTTGGTTTGCTAGGTTCCCGCCGCTAGCTCGGGATTGTTCCGCAGCCTTAGGATTTGTGTGTAGAAGTCTTCCACCAAGGTAAGGATTTCTTACCGGGTTGTGTGGACCTGCGGTATATTTGTGATTGTTGTTTTGTATGCTCGTATGATTACTAGCATGTTTATCTCTAGGTGCTCTGCTCAATTCTGATCGCATGAACTCTTGTATTGTTTCTCATGTTAGCCCATGCTAGGTTGTTCTATTCTAGCATGTTCGATATCTGCTCTTGCTTCGTAGTATCATGCTAGGTTCTTTGTATCCGATGAGCACGTATTGGATCGCATTGATTGAATCGTTATTATTGTTAAGGTTTAGAATTGAGGTAGATAGAATCATCCGGGCCGATGCATAAAGTATCTTGCATCTATGGCAAGGACGCTCGAGACAGATTCTCCGCCCTTGGACCCCGTGAGGGATTAGCTATCCCAACCGTGAGGCCCCGCAATCTTGGGTGAGGGTGGCGGTCGTTAAATGCCCCAACGGCCGGGATGATGACTTGGCATTGCCTCGCCCCTGGCGCATCGGCACGCGCTCGCCGTGTTCGGCGTAGCCCTTGATTGCCACTGTTAGGGCAAGGACCGCTTCGTGGTGTAAGCCTACCACGACCGGTTCCTTTAGCCTCAAAAAGGTGGTACAGTGACATAGTTCACGTGTCCGTGTCTCACACCCTATGTCGCGCTGACACCAATCCAGAGATTTAGTTAGGCATGGTGATCGAACTCGGGCAAATTTGCCACTAGACCCGGCACCCCAAGAGTTTGCGTGAGCATGCGGTGCGCGCTTACGCTCATTACAATACGCCGACCGAGAGCTCCTCGGGATCTTGAGCTAGTGCACCTTTCGTGACGACGAGGCGGGCCGAGGCCGGACTTGTTTCCCGTATAGCGCGTATAGTGTGTTGTGGTTTTTTCCTGACTAAGACCACGAGATGGCATCCGAGGTCCAAGTGTGGGCTTAGCTATGTGCTCCGCTCTGTGTTTGTACTCATAGCTTGCATACATTCTTCTAGATGATCATGTATATCGTATTGTACCCTGCTTGGGATTCTTACTGGGTAATTCGTTACTCACCCTTATTCTGTGGTTTTCCACGGGTAATCAAGGCGGGAGACAGGATGGTCGATGGAGGAGCTGTGATCATGGAATCCTCTTTGTCATCTCTCGATTATTCTATTTTATTTATCATGACTCTTGACTTTTGTTATTTCCCGAATGCATGTAGACGGGCACAGAGCCCCGTGATGTTTTCTTACGCTTTTATGGATTCCAGCATATTTGTACTTGTGGATTGTTTTAATGGTTTAAATAAATCTCTCGATCGTAGTATGCTTTTAGAAATGTATGTTTTGGTTGTTGAATGTTTCTGCTTTTTACTTGGGATCCAAAATGTCTTTTTCATAATATCTTTTATTTTCACTACATGCATTGGGGTAAAGGCCCATTTAGAGCCCATTTTGGGTCGGGTCTTTACAACGTCGCACTCATGGGCGTTGTTGAGTTCCCACCCTCAACTTTGCGGAGAGAGTTCGAGCGGGCCGAGGTTGCAGTGTTGTTGGGTGAGGTTACCGCCAGGGTAGCTAAGTTGACTGCTCACCGCCGATTAGGCAAAATGGATTATAGACAGCCAGTTAGGTGACCCCACACTTAAGAGATTGGTTGACAGAGTTAGTGCTTGACGGTGACTTTGACTTTGTGTATTCACCGCATGCTGGGTTGACTTATAGAGGCCGGTTGTGTGTTCCGGACATTGCGGGTTTGCGGCGAGTTGCTCCTGAGGCCCACAGCCTCCCCTTTTGCTTGGCACCCCGGGTACCAAGATGTATCAGACCTTAAGCGGACCTTTCCGTGGATGGGAATGAAGAGAGATGTGGCGAGTAGTTTGTCACCGGTGTCTCACTTGTCGCCAAGTGAAGGCACCTAGACAGCAGGCCACCGGTTTGTTGCAACCACCGAGTGTGCCCCAGTGGAAATGGGAAGAGGTCTCCATGGACTTTATCTCTGGTTTGCCAAGGACTCAGAGGAAGTTCTCTCGATTTGGGTGATAGTCGACCGCTTGACCAAGAGCGCACACTTCATTCCCTGACGAGACACTTA
Organism: Sicyos edulis; assembly: GCA_036507275.1. Classification (NCBI taxonomy): domain Eukaryota; kingdom Viridiplantae; phylum Streptophyta; class Magnoliopsida; order Cucurbitales; family Cucurbitaceae; genus Sicyos; species Sicyos edulis. The sequence goes on along the minus strand of CM071846.1, from coordinate 57,156,164 downwards.
TACCGTGGAACAAAGGGGCGCGCTTGTTTTTGTAGCGCATCATCCGTTATCATGGTGTGCCTGTGAGGATTGTGTCCGATCGTGACTCGCGGTTCACTTCTCGTTTCGAGAGCGCTCCAAAGCAGGTTTGGGCACAGAGTGCGATTTCAAGCACAACTTTTCACCCTCGCACGGATGGTCGACCGAGAGAGTGAATCGATTCTCGAGGATATGTTGAGGGCTTGTGTGTTGGATTTCCCGAGCGATTGGGACCAATATCCAGACTTGATGGAGTTTGCCTATAACAACGATTACGGTCGGCGATCTCGATGGCTCCATTCGAGGCATTGTATGGTAAGCGTTATCGGTCCCCCGTGTTCTCGGGAAGAGGTTGGTGATAGACAGTGTTTTGGGTCCCGAGTTACTGCAGCTTGACCAATGGTGCAAAGTCGCGAAGATTAGAGCTCGTATGTTGACAAATTCAGAGCAGCAGAAGAGTTACGCCGATGTTCGGCGCCGAGATTTGGAGTTTGAGGTTGGTCAAGATGTGTTCCTTAAGGTTGCTCCGATGCGAGGTGTTCTGAGGTTTGGTAGCGTGGGAAGTTGAGTCCCCGCTTTGTTGGTCCATTTGAGATCCTAGAGAGGATTGGCGAGTTGCTTACCGGTTAGCCCTTCCTCCGTCACTATCGGCGCAGTGCATAGTGTTTTTCATGTATCGATGTTGAGGCAAGATGTGCTTTAATTCCCGTCGCACATTGTGGACTTTGAGCCTTTGCAAACACCGAATGAGGATTTGAACTTCGAGGAGAAGCGGTGAGGATCCTTGCCTTTGAGTCCAAGACGCTGCGTAATCGCGAGATTCGCTTGGTAAAGGTTCAAAGTGGAAGAGTCGGGGTTCGAGGAAGCCACTTGGGAGCGGGAAGACGAGATGAGATTGCATTACCCCGAGCTATTTCTGTCTTTAAGGACTTTCGAGGACGAAAGTCATAAAAGGAGGGAATATTGTAACGACCAGTTTTTCTTCCGATTTTCCGTATGCCCTAGGGGTAATTTGGTAATTTGGTCGGGCCGTCGTGGTCGTTTGTGTCTTTCCGAGCTACTAAAATTATTGGATGGTTTTTGTAGGTTTTGGAGGGGCTTGTGGTTTGGTTTGAGCAAGGTTGATGCAAAAGTAAAAATAAAGGAATTTGTCTTTGCCGGGTTTGAACCCCGGTCTCCGAAGCTTGTAGAGATGTGTGCCAATTGAGCCATTAGGTGCTCTTGTTGCTCTTTCTCGCATCACATCTTAGTTAACCTTGGATTTTGGAGTTTTGGTGCATTTGGTTAAATGAAATAGATTTAGGTTTATTCCATCTTCTTCTCCAAATCTCCTCTTGGCCGCACAAGCTCTCCTCTCCATAGCCCTTGCCGATTCTTCATCCTTGCAAACTCACTTGGATCGTTCATCATCATTCCGGTAGGTATAGATCTTCCTCTTCTTCTTCTCATCCGCTTTGGTGTGCTTTTGGCCAAGTGAAAAGAGGTGTGTTGTGTGTGTTTGTGTTGATTGCAAACACCGAGAGAAGCCCAAACCGCAAGAATGCACGAGATCCACCGAGGATCGCCAGACGCCGCTGTCGCAGCCTCGCCTTGCCGCCGCAGACGCCCTCGATCGCTAAATGCACCAGATCCGCCGAGGATCGCAGACTGCTCGTCGCCACGCCCCAGTCCGCCGCCCGATCCATCGCCGAAGTCGCCGCCTGCCGCCACGCCCAACCGAGTTCGCCCATTGCACGCGCCGCCCCATCGCGACGCCCTCGCCGTGTCGGTCGCGCGCCTCGCCGTGTGTCCGCTTGCCGAACCGCTCGCCCGCACGCCAAGACGTTTCGCGCGTCGCGCGCGTCGCCGAGCAACTTCGCCGTGTCCAGATCGCACGCCACGCCCCAGCGCCCGTCTGCGCGCCGCCGCTGCTTGCTGCTGAAGAGTCCTCGTCGTCTGCCTGCCATACGCCCAGCGCCCATCCGCTCGCGACAGACGCGCCAACCACATGCCAGCCACAGCAGCGGCAATACGCCACTCACCAGTGCCGTACTGCCAGCGTGCCAGCGCTTGCTTGCTTCGTGTCGCGGTGTGTGTGAGTGCTCCCGAGCCGAGCTCTTTGCTTTATTATATTTTTAGGGATATGGTTATGATTGTTACCATGTTTGTAGGTTCTCGATAGCTAGCTCTAAGTGTTCGCAGCCTAGGAATTTGTGTGTAGAAGTCTTCCACCAAGGTAAGGATTTCTTAGGGGTTGTGTGGACCTCGCGATGTTCTATGTGATTGATGTTGTATGTTTGTTTGTGATTATCAGCATGTATAGTTTAGGTGCTCTGCTCAATTCTCGATCGCATGACTTCGTATGTTGTTCTTTCATGTTAGTCCATGCTAGGTTGTTCCGCTTACGCATGCTCATATTCATTCTTGTTCGTAGTACCATGCTAGGTCTCACTGTATTCTTTCGAGCACGTATTGGATTGTTTGCCGATTGTTAAGGCAGTTAGAATTCGTGTAGATAGCATCATCCGGGCCGATGCATAAAGTATCTTGCATCTATGGCAAGGGCGTTCGAGACAGTTCTCCGTCCTTGGACACCGTGAGGGGATTAGCTATCCCAACCGGTAGGCCCCGCAATCTTGGGTGAGGGTGGTAGTCTGCCGATACCCCAACGGTCGGGATGATGACTTGGCAATGCCTAGTCCCCGGCACCGCACGTCCTCGGCGTGTTCGGCAAAGAGCCTCTGATTGCCACCTATTAAGGTAAGGACGACTTCCTCGGTGTAAGCCTACTATGACCCGCTTCCTTAGCCTCAAAGTGCGGTGGTACAGTGACATAGTTCACGTGTCCGTGTCTCACACCCCTATGTCGCTGACACCGATCCGGAGATTTAGTTAGGCGTGGTATCCGGATATGGGCGGCTTGCCACTAGACTGGCACCCCCATAGTCCGTAGAAGCACGCGGTGCATGCTTACGCCATTACAAATCGTCGACCGAGAGCTCCTCGGGATCTTGAGCTAGTGCACCTTTCGTATCGTCGATGACAGCCGAGGCCGGGACTTGTTCCCGTGATAGCGCGTATAGTGTGTTGTGGTATTTCCGGACTAAGACCCCGAGTTGGCATCCGAGGTCCAAGTGTGGACTTAGCTATGTGCTCCGCCTCGTGTTTGTACTCATAGCTTGCATACATTCTTCTAGATGATCATGTATATCGTATTGTACCCCGGTTGGGGATTCTTACTGGTAATTCGTTACTCACCCTTATTCTCGTGGTTTTCCACAGTAATCAAGGCGGAGACAGATGGTCAAGGGAAGCCGTGATCATGGAATCTGGCTTGTCATCTCTCGACTATTTTATTTTATCATGACTCTTGACTTTTGTTATTTCCCCAATGCATGTAGACGGGCACAGAGCCCCGTGATGTTTTCTTACGCTTTATGGATTCCAAAGATATTTGCACTTGTGGATTGTTTTAATGGTTTAAATAAATCTCTCGATCGTAGTATGCTTTTAGAAATGTATGTTTTGGTTGTTGAATGGTTCTGTTTTTACTTGGAATCCGAAATGTGTTTTTCATAATGTCTTCTATTTTCAATACATGCATTGGGGTAAAGGCCATTTAGAGCCCCTTTTTGGGTCGGGTCTTTACATACCTCGAAGCCCTGAAAACCACAAATCCTGCCCGGGGAGCCAAAAGACCAAAATACCCCCAAGGGTCCAAACGGCTCTAAAACCCAACCAAACAACCGAATCTTGACCCGAAGGCACCTCGAAAACTGGAATAGGAAACTGGGCTGTTACACTGGTGCACACAGTTATTTTTCAAATTTGATTTTTTTTTTTTTTTTGCAGATTGGTCATCATCTACATTCTAGTGGTCTCACATGATTTGACTTAACAAGGAGAGTATCACCACCGTCGTGTACTCCTTCAACCTACAATCTTTCTGATTTCATATAATTTTAGGTGGAAAGAGTACACATAACTGTAACTATAAGTACGTTTAACATGCATTCCTTGGTATACATATGAATACATAGTGAATTCTAGCAAAATTTAGAATTTTAGCTATTGTATCGTTGGATCTTACTAATTTTTGCTTTTGAATTTAGTATTCATTTATTACAATGTGTGTAAAGATGTGTACCATATGTACCGTCAAATTTATGTTGTTATTTTGTTTTCCATATTTCATAATAAACTAATTTTAACAACTTTTTTTATTTTAAAAACAAAACGGAATGAAGAGTTCAAATATTTTTTTTAATTATCAAATTTAATTTTGGGTGGTTAGAAGTTTAGATTTTATATTATTTGAATGTTTAATTTTTTGTTGGTGGTTAGGAATGAATCTAAAAATCTATTTTAATAATTCACATTAATTAAAATGATTAATAAGGATATAATTGTAAGAACCTGACCTGAATAATGGTCCTAAACTGGGTTCTAACTTAGCATGCATGCATAAAAGTGATAAAATTTCAAAACATAGTTTATAACTCAAAAGGAATCACATTTAAACCTTGGGAACCTGTTTTGCAATAAATAAAGTTTCTCCTGTTTTCAAAATATAAAGGCTACCCCGGTCGGAGTATAATTTCAAACATCTGTGAAACCATAAAACATAAATCGTACAAACATCAAGAGAATCATAATAAAAAAATCTACATCAGGTTCCAATGCAACAACCTATGGACTCCGTGTCCACTACATGCTAAATAAACATAAATATAAAAACAGAAATAAAGTAGCGCGGACAGCTCCCATGATCATCCAGACTCCTCCGCTAGGCGTCCTGGTGTTGTCCCAAGATACCTGGTGGAAAACCACAAAATTAAGGGTGACTGCAAACATACTCAGCAAGAATCCCCAACTGAGGTACAGTACGAACATCAATCATACAACATACTAGTATACATACAACCGCTACCAACACAGTTCAAACCCTTGAGTAAACCATACAACTCCTGAATCATTGGGGTCTCTTACCACCGGCCTAGTGATCAACTCTCTAACTGATCCTGAAACTGTGATAAGAATGTCCAACATCTAGGACCCAAAGGTCCAATCATCTGGGACACGAATGAACAATCACTGGGACAAGATACGTTATGTCCAAACTGCTGACCAGCTTTCTAAACTGGTCCTGGACACACGGGAGAGTACTTGATGTCTGCCTCTAGACTCGGAAAGGAATGGCATACTGTAAGCATTATCCCGGGGGAGCTCTCCTCCCTGTGCCGAATGCCTGTAGGCGCACACCGCATACTGTTGCAAACAGTGTAAGGACGTGGTACCTAAACGTGCTACACCGATCCAAGTACGCATGCCTACGACTCGGAGCAGTGTCACTGAACAAACAGTAGTGCGAGGTCCTCGGTACTCAACTGTATGCAGCATAAGACCACCGCACACCTGAAGCTAAGAACCGGCCACGGCAGGCTTACACCGTCTGCTGGGTTCTGCTCTAGCAGGCTACAAACTAGGCTTATGCTGATACGGGCGCTAATCCGTACCGGCTACTAGGGTGAAAGCATCATACGTCGTGCAACTCGCGATCCCAACCCGTGCGAACAATATATGTTATGTCCGCTCTCAGCCTCTAGATGAAGACAAACCCTAACAAGCCTATCTAAGAGTCCCGCCCAGTGCCTTAACAGGCCAAACAAGCTCAATAGATAACAACAGAATGCATGCTGGAGAACAACCTATCATGGTACAAACATGTCACGGGAACATACATTCTAGCCAGAACAGGACAAAATATGTAACAGCCTAGGTTTTCCTTCTGGTTCTCTAGGTACGTTTGGTTGATTTTTAGTTAGTTGGGTGGGCTGTTAGAGCTGTTTGAGCCTCTAGGGGCATTTTGTTCATTTGGAATTCTGGGGGTATTTTGGTAATTTTCTAGGCTCTTGTTGAGTTAATAAATTATTTTGGTTCTTATTCCAGGTTAAGGAGTTGTTGGGAGAATTTTGGAGCTTGCCCGGGATTAAACAAAAATTCTTTTTAAAAAGTGTTGGAGTTGGGACTCGAAGGTGGAACCTCATTTGACACTTGTCAAAATCTGGATTTTTGGAGTTGCGACGCTGCTAAGTTTGGTCTGGGTTGTGTTCTGATGCAGCATGGTAGGGTTATTGCCTATGCTTCAAGACAGCTTAAACCATATGAGCATAAATTTTCGACACATGATATGGAGCTAGCTACAGTAGTATTTGCATTAAAAATCTGGAGACATTACTTGTATGGTGAGAAGATTCAGATTTTTATAGACCACCAGAGCCTCAAATACTTCTTCACTCAAAAGGAGCTAAACATGAGGTAGAGAAGATGGTTGGAGTTGGTTAAGGATTACGACTGCGAGATTCTGTACCATCCGGGCTAAGCCAATGTGGTAGCTGATGCTTTGAGACAGAAGACATCACATTCTGCTGCTCTGTTGAGTTCATGTAATGGCCCAGGTTTTCATCCCGGTCTTCCAGGAAGGCCCAAGGGGTATTTTGGTAATTTGGTCGGGCCGTCAGGGCCGTTTATGTCTTTTCCAGTTGCTAAAATTATTGGATGGATTTTTGTAAGTTTTTTAGGCTTTGTGGTTGTGTTTGGGCATGATGAGATGCAAAAGAAAAATGGTGGAGTAAAGATGTGTTTGGTGGGTTTCGAACCCAGGTGGTCTGGGAAGTCAGGTGGGTGGTGAGCCACCAGGTGTTTTTGTTCCTCTCTCCGCAGCATATCTGTAAGAACCCGACCCAAAATACGGTCCTAAACCTAGGTTCTCACTCAGCATGCAAGTTAAATATTTCACCGAGCGGTTTAGTGCTCATATTTAAAACCTTTCAAAACATTTAGAACGGGGAATGCTTAAAACATAATCAACAATTTTGTTTAAGAAAAACCAACGAAGTAAAACAAGCTCGCCAAGATATATAAAAACATTCAAAATAGTTCAAACAACTTATAATAATGTTTCCCCTAGGACTCTGTCCATCTACATGCTTTGAACAAATATGCAAACAATAAAGACAGAGTGCCTGGCAGCTCCATGATCATTCAACTCCCTCCGCTAGCCGTCCCTGTCTTGTCCCAAGTTACCTCGTGGAAAACCACAGAATAAGGGTGAGTATAAACATACTCGTGAAGAATCTCAACCGGGTACAATACGATACTTCAATCATCTAGCACCCTAGTATACATGCAAACAATTTACCAACACGGATCATAGCTCAACGAGCTTACAAGGCGAGAATCTGAATCCTCGGAAGTCTCCTTCTTCCGACCTAATGATTGGCTCTCATAACCAATCCCGGGACATCTCCGAGGTCTTTCTCCTCGACCAATTGATCACTCAAAAACCGATCCCAAAGATGTCCGACACCCTCGAGGGTCTTTCTCCTCGACCATATGATCGCTCAAAAGCCAATCCCAATAGGTGTCCTCAAGGGCCTCTTACCCTCGCTATAAATCTGACTATCGGGAGAGTACCCGAAGTCCGGCTCTAAACAGGAAGGAACTGGTGTACTCACGAACATTAGCCCGGGGAGCTCTCCGAACCGGCGACTAACGCTGCGTGTCTTGCGCACCGCATGCCACTTTGCAACCGGCGTAAATGTGGGGGCCTAAGTACAAACTACGCGGCCAGTGCACGCATGCCTAAGACTCGGAAACGGTGTCACCGAACACGGTGGTGCGAGGCCCTCGGCACTCATCCAGGCACCTGTACCACCGACTGGCTAAGAACCGGCCAAGGTAGGCTTGCACCGCTGGTAGGGTTCCGCTCTAGCGAGCTACAACGAGGCTTATGCCGATGTGGTAGCTAAATCCACATCGGTGCGGGGAAGCAATGTACGTTATGCTTCGCTCTACTCCCGACCGGGTGGGGACAAGGTACGTTATGTCCGCTCTCGGCCTCTAGATGATGACAAATTTCTAACACACTAGCTAGAGTATAGAGTAAACGATTCTGGCTAAACATACATAATCATCATCAATCATACATAACCTAGCATGATACTACGAACTTAAAGCGGAATCTCAAGCATGCTTTGGAAGAACAATCCTAGCATGGCACTAACATGTACAAACAGCAAACATGCTAGCAAGAATGCAATCACAAGTCGTCGTATCCACTAATCATGTTCATAGAAGTAAACATGCATATAAGGCACAATCAAGAAAGCATCGCGAGTCCACACAACCACGGTAAGGAATCCTTACCGAAACGAGCGAAATAACCTTCACAATCAAATAATGACCCTCGAGCTTTAAAGCAAAACCGAGCAACCTAAGCATTTTAAAAGCATCCTAAATAAATATACAAAGAATGCCAGCCTTTAAAAATCTAAAAGGGATAGGTTCGGGAATTACCAACCGAGAAGGCACGGGTCTCGCGGCAGGCGATTTTAGGCGCTTTGGGCGCCGCCAGGCCCGCAAGGCCGCGCTGGCGCTGGCGCTGGCGCTGGCGCTGCGCGCTGCGCTGGCTGGCCGGCGCGGGCTGGGCGCGGCAGGGGTTACGTTGCGCTGGCGCTTGCGCGAGCGCTGAGCGCGGCAGCAGAGCATTAGCGCTGCATTGAGCGGAGCGCAGCGACGCACGCAGACGCGACGGTCTTTGAAGCGCGCGCGCGCGCGCGCGGCGGCAGCGTCGCGGCGTGGTGCGGCGGCATGGTGCGGGGCGGTGGCGCGCGCGCTGCCTCGGGCGACCCGATCGTAGTCGGTCGGGCGCGCGCTGGGCAGCGACTGGTGCGGAGCGGCTGGCTGTCTGTGCGCTGGGCTAGACGGCTGGCCGCTGGTGCGCTGGCTGTCTACTGGCCGCTCGCTGGCGCTCTGGGGTGAGCAGGCTAAGCGGGAGTGCGGGTAGGGCGGCTAGGGTTTCTTGGTGAGGGGCTCGGCAAGGAGAGAGAGAGAGAGAGAGAGAGAGAGAGAGAGAGAGATTTTTCCAAAACAAGGGGAATAGGATTTTCTTTTCCTTTTCCTAATTTAAATGAGTCTAAAATCCCTTCCCAAGGCTTTCTCTTGCGGGTCTGGCTAAAGAAATTCTTTTCTTTTAACTAAATCTTCTTTTCTAAAAACTCCAATTTCACCATTAGGGCAAGGGTTCAAATCTCAATGGGACCAATTAAATTTCAATTAATTTTGCTACCAACCGAATGTCTCCGAACTTCTAATCAACTAACCCAAACTCCTTGGGTCTTGCAACCAACATTAATCAAGTCTCAACAAAGGCCGAAATGACCTCAAGCCCCCGAAATCCTCAACCTCCGACCGGGAGCAAAATACCAAAATACCCTTAAAGGTTAAAAGCTCTAACGGCCCATCCGAACATCCGCATAATGTCCCGAAAACTCTGGGAAACCGAAATAGAAAATCGGGCCATTATAATACTCCTCCTTTTAAGACTTTCGTCCTCGAAAGTCCTAAGACGAAAAACAACTCTATGAAACTCCACCGATTCTTAACCAACCAAGCTCCCGATTAAGACAACACAAATCTTTCTTTGAAACCTAACCTCTTGGGTTCCCAAAGGCTCCAAGCCCAACAGACAACGAGTCCACTTCAAACTATCTCAACCAAAATCGAACTAACACCGAGCTTCAAGAAAACATGCGATAACTAGTCGGTGAGCCACATCCTCCGATTCGCACCAACTCTCAAACGGTCTTACGACTCTAGGGCTCACTTATCCTTGCTAACCCAACTCGGAACGCCTCTCTCTGGCGCTACTCTCAAAAAACTCGTGGACGGGTCACGTGCTCTAAAACTCTACGCCACGCCCGGCAGACTTCTCTGAATGCTCATAGTCATTTATCAAACAAATTTCGACCCTTCACCATGCTGACCAAACAACTGAACCTCCCAGGTTTCAGAAACAAAATGGCCTACTCATACTTCGCAAGAGATCTGCGAACCCCACTGGTTGCCTACAATCCTTAACGAAATCCAATTCGAGCCACCAACTGGTGACTGATCCCTAGGCAACCTTCTCCAACTAGCATGCGTCCACAACACTAAAGCAACCATCTTACGAGAAATCGAAGCACCAAAGCCAAGGGGCACTTTTCTGGTTCACCAAGCGGCTACCACCACTCACACTAGCTGAAACTTCAGCTTCGGCCACTCCTGAACGACAAGGTCCAGGAACAGGCTCCACTCAGCCAAACTAATAAACCGGAGCCCCTCATTGGCCGACAACAAACTTTCCAATGCAATTCGATCAGCCCCTGGCCTAGGTGAACATCGCCAGACAGGAAAACAAACAACATTCCCCTCACGGAAACCTCGAGCAGCAAAGAATAAAACATCACGCGGCTACTAGCAACACAATAGCTGGAGGATAACAACTCAAAGGTTTTACCAACCAATGCCACGGCACCACTGTACAACCCATTCAATCGTGACTCAAATTAAAACGCCAATCGCGAAGGCACATCAACTAGGGACGAAACCCAAGAAGGGCTTGCTCAGAGAAACTCAACTCAAGTCTTACAACGAGCGAACCTCGCCTCCAAAATCGCCACTCAACTCTTAAGTCCATCCGGGTCGCTCTATGGACTTCCTCCTTTTAAAGCTTAGACCCATCTCAACTTCCAAACTAGGAACTTCACACACACTAAACAAATACGAGGGATAAGGATAGCGTTGACCTCAAGTCATGGCGGATCAAGAACAATACGAGTCAACAAGACTACCTCAAAAGTTAAAACTCGAGACTGCATCCACTGTGCAACTCAACCACCAAAGAACTAAGGGGGGTCTACAAGCTCCAAAGATCCAAAGAACCATCCGCCAACAACTCAAGCCCCAGAACTGGCCAAGCTTTCGCCCTCGCGAAACAAACAACTTTCCGCTTGCTAACAAACAGAAGCGGGACACTCGCTAGGTGACCATTTGCGCTACTCGATCAACTACACAACTCGGGAGCTAAGCTAACTCCTCCTCTACAGAACGATTTCCTAGCAAGCGGACTTCCAAAGGACAACGAATTTCACACACGCTCGCCTCTTGATCAAACTCAACAAGAATAACAACCACCAACTCTTCTCGGAAGAAACATCCAAGGGTTCCTCAATCGCTTGAACCACCAACTAAGCACTAGCGGTACTTACTCAACACGAGGGGGAGGCCAACTCCCAAAACTACCGACTAGGAACAAGTCCTCGAGCGACGCCACTTTGGTCGAACCAAGCTAGCCCTAGAAAACAAAGAAAGGAACCAAACCTTGGCCAACGCCAAGCACCACCTTGCTAAGAATTCTAAAACCAACGCGAGGTTCTAAGAACAACTCTAGCTTGTCAACCGTCTACAAGCATCCAAAGAACTCAACCGAGGAACACTCGCTGGTCCGACCGAGCTCGTGAGGCTCTCCACAACTTAGGGTTCCTCCGATCACCCTCCAACTCATACTGCCGACAAACGGTCTAATGTACATCCGGCTACACGAGCACAACTCCCTTCAAAGATCTCAACTATGCTAGCCAAAAGCTCTTCCTTGCCACACCAAGAGAGCATGGGCGTTGCTCCACAAAATCCGTAATGCGCCTTACCACACTGATGCAATGAGCTCTGCTGACGATCGAGAGCTCGACCTCACGGCCGGCGCCGATCGCGATTCCTAGATCGCCCCGCTTGCGAGTCCGCTAAACACCGTAGTGGGAACTACCGGAAGACCCAATCTTCCTTTTGCTCAAAGCATCGCCCACATCGTAGCATCTACCTGTGGTAAGGGTCCGAACGACACTCTCTTAGCCGTGACGGCCAAAGAACTCCGCGATTTTGCTACCATCGCCTCGGATCGGTTCCAACCGAACTCCAACCATCGATCAACAAGAAATGCCTCTACCTGTGTCAAGGGCCAACTAGCATAACTTGCTTACGCAATAACCAAGCTACCGCACGGTAACCTCTCAACCCAAGTTAGGGCACTTGCCAAGAACTAAAGTCCTAACTCCTCGTAATCGAGCACTGGTTTCACAACCCGAACCCCTCGTGGTTCTTGAAAAATCCACCACTAACGAGCTACACAAAAGTACACCGGCGTGTATGCTCCAACTTGGTTCCTTAAGATCCAAACCAACAAGTACTCTCACACAAGGCAACTTTTGCCTCCCAAAAGAGCCACAACTAGCAAAGGAGCAACAAGAGTTCAAACCACTCAGGGTCAACTCATCACGAAAAGCTACATTGGTCAACTCACTCTTACAAGAGCATAACCACACCAAGCTGACATCCCTCATACCAATGTGCCCACTAAATGCTCCGCTCAACCATCCAACTCATGGCTCTAACACTTTGGATCAACCACGCATCCTCGAAGCCAACTCTACCCTTATTAGGGTAACTCCAAGGGTAGCCGAAACACACACTACCGCCAAGCCGGCTCACAAGCTCACACACAAGCGCGAGAACTCGAGACGCGCTAGCCCTCACCAACCTACAACATCCTTTGTACCCAACTCTCGGTGACCCGCAAAAGCTCCTACTTTTTCCTCAAACGACCTCACACTTGTAGTTCCCTGACTACCACCGAGCTAGATCTCTTAAGCAATCCAAACAGATGCAACTTCAGAAAAATGGGTACAAGGCTAGTGGGGATGTTATACTCCGAGCGGGTATGGAACCACTTGCACCAAAAGTGCCAACTGGCCTGAAACTAGGCCTCCTTCCAAAGCTTGGTTCCAACAGGCACTACATCCTTTACAACACAAACATCCCTTTACGGGCTTTAAGCCCCTTTGAGGGTAGGGAAGGTCACACTCCAGGTGACAGGGCGATGGCGCTCAACACAAGAATCTCAACACTCTAGTAGACTAGTCTCTAACATCACGTCTAACAGACAAGCCAAGGCCCACTCCTGCATCCCACTCGATGCTCAACGAATACTCAGCCAACCCTCGTGTGGCGCACCTAGCTCCACACTGAACATGCTAATGTAAGGTGCTTCTCTCTAATAGCCACCAAAAACCACTGGACGGATTAAGTCCTCGACAAGCAAACTCCACACTACCCCCGCTACGAGGGTACTCAAAGAACTGGCCGCGCAAAACGTCTCGCAGCTTGCAGGAGGACAAGATGTCTCTACATCTTCCTCAAAAGCTACTAACTTGGAAGCTTGCCAATCGACCGGGTGGTCGGTGGAGACTCTGCTGTCCGCCTCTCACAGGGACTTCCACCACCACACCGCTTTGCATCAAACAACACCGTAATGGCGGCGCGCCTCGACCTCTAAACATCGGTCATCGACCTCTGGACACCGTGTCATCCCAACACTTGGATGATAAACTTGAACTGGGCAACCACCTTGCCGCTAGCGATGGGTCTCAAAAACATCCAAATCTCTGAGGCTTCCACTTGCCAAACTCGGCGGCTCGATCAACGCCAACTAACTTATCAAAGATAACTCGCTGATCGGGCCCTCCGGGAACCTCTGCGCTACTCTTTGGAGCTACAAGGAGGGGTGTCTCCTAAATAAACTCTACCACCGGGCTATCTATGCCCAAGACTCCTCACTACGCGCTACAAAGCGCGCTGGGTCTCCGCTCTCTGTTAGCTAAAAGACTCGCCATCAACTCCCTCATGGTTTGGAGCACACTCTGCTCAAGGAGTCTCACTCTGAGGCGTGCTAGCCTCAACCCCCCCTACTCTTGGCAACTCATCTGCCAGGGCCAAAGGTGGCCTACGGGTCTAGACAATATTCCGAACACTGTAAAATCATCCATAAAGACTTCCATAACATCTTCGAGCATATCCGAGAAAATAGACATCATAAATCTTAGGTACGCACTGAATTGGACTAACCCACTAACTGTCTGATATGGGATAACTGTAACGGCCCAGGTTTTCATCCCGGTCTTCCAGGTATGTCCTAAGGGTATTTTGGTAATTTGGTCGGGCCGTTAGGGTTGTTTCTATCTTCTCAGCTGTTTATGTTCTTGGATGTTCAAAATTAGGGTTTGGATGCATTCTGGTTGAGTTTGGGTGTTGTGAGTTGCAAAAATAAAATAAGGGGTTTTTGGCAGAAAATAGATGCAGCAGCTGAGGTTTGAGCCAGGGTGGTTGGGAAAATAGCTTAAGGGCCTTGCCAAATGAGCTTCAGGTAGATTTTGATACTAATTCCGCAGGTTATCTTAATTTGCCTTAGTTTTCGGGACTTAAGTGTAACGACCCAGGTTTTTCTTTCCGGTCTTCCAGGTATGCCCTAGGGGTAATTTGGTAATTTGGTCGGGCCGTCAGGGTCGTTTGTGTCTTTTCCAGTTACTAAAATTATTGGATGGTTTTTGTAGGGGTTTGTGGTTTGGTTTGAGCAAGGTTTGATGCAAAAGTAAAAATAAAAGGGAATTGTGCTGCAGCTGGGGTTTGAACCCGGGTCTCCTGAGAAGCTTGTGGAGATGTGTGCCAATTGAGCCATTAGGTGCTCTTGTTGCTCTTCCTGCATCATTTTATGGTTAGCCTTGGATTTTGGAGTTTTGGTGCATTTGGTTAAATGAAATAGAAATTAGGTTTATTCCATCTTCTTCTCCAAATCTCCTCTTGGCCGCACAAGCTCTCCCTCTCCATAGCCCTTGCCGATTCTTCATCCTTGCAGCTCCCTTGGGTTCGATCATCATCATTCCGGGTAAGTCTTCATCCTCTTCATCTCCTCATTTGGTTTTTGATGTTTGGCCAAGGTAAGATGTAGAGTGTTGTGTGTGTTTGTGTTGATTGCGGCCGGTAGAGAAGCGACCATCGTCGCCGCCCAGTCGGCCCGCCCCTCGCCCAGATCTGTTGAAGCCCGCCGCCACGCCGGGCGGACAAAGCGGCCGCGCCAGATCCACCGTCGCACTCCCTCCCGCGCGCCATCGCTCACGGTGTCGCCCGATCCGTTGAGCGGCCCTGCCGTCGCACGGATCGCCCGACCTGGCTGAAGCAGCCCCCCGCGACGCCATCGCCGCCGTCGTGCGGTCGCGCCCAAGAAGCAGCGCAGACGCTAGACGCCAGCGCCAGCGCTTTCCGAAGCCGCTCGCCGCGCGCGCCTTCGCCGAGCTGCCGCCGCCGCATCCAAGGCCGCGTCCGCGTCGCTGCTCGTCGCACGGCAGCGGCGCCGCGCTCCTTCGCCCGGCGGCTCGCGCGCCGCCGACGCTTCGCCACGCCAGCGCGCGCGTCCTGCCGTGCCGTGCCGGCAGCGGCGCGGCCAGCGCAGCGCGTCCTGCCCGTCTCGCCGTGCAGTAGCGGCCAGCGCCCGGCCACTGCCGTGCGGTAGCGACTGCGCGCCGCGCCAGCCTGCCCGTGCCGGCTTGCCAGCTGACTCCAAGCTCGTGTCGCCGTGCGCGTGAGTTCCCGAGCCGAGCTTGCTGTTTCTATTGTTGTTTAGACATTTTAGATGCTGATTATTATTGGTTTGCTAGGTTCCCGCCGCTAGCTCGGGATTGTTCCGCAGCTTAGGATTTGTGTGTAGAAGCCTCCCGACCAAGGTAAGGATTTCTTACCGGAGTTGTGTGGGCCTGCGCATATTTTTGTGATTGTTGTTTTGTATGCACGTGTATGATTACTAGCATGTTTAGCCCTAGGTGCTCTGTTACAATTCTGATGGCATGAACTCTCGTATTGTTTCTCATGTTAGCCCATGCTAGGTTGTTCCATTCTCGCATGTTCGATATCTGTTCTTGCTTCGTAGTATCATGCTAGGTTCCTTGTATCTGCTGAGCACGTATTGGACCGCATTGATTGAATTGTTATTATTGCTATGGTTTAGAGTTCGGATAGGTAGCATCATCCGGCCGGATGCATAACGTAACTTGCATCCCAGATGGGGACGTGCGAGATGGTACTCAGTCCCGATCCCGTTAGGGTTTAGCTAACCCTAACGGCTGGCCCTGCAATCTTGGGTGAGGGTGGCAGTGTAAAGACCCGACCCAAAAGGGCTCTAAATAGGCCTTTACCCCAATGCATGCATTCAAAGGAAAGGACAATATGCAATTAAGTTTTCAGATTCCCAATTAAAACAAAACAATCAAGGTTCCATCGAAATCAATATAGTTCTTTGAAACTGTTTCAAGGCAAATACATTTCCAAAACGTACACTCTGATCAGAGATTTATTAAAACATTTGGAACATTCTCAAATTCAATAAAGCGGAATCCACAAATAATTCAGAAAAGTATCCTAGGGCTCCGTGCCCGACTACATGCATTCAGGGGAAAAATAACGAAAAGAGTCATAACATAAGAAAAGTCAGAGACGACAGCCAGGTTCCCATGATCATAGCTCCTCCTTGACCATCCCGCCTCGCGCCATGGTTACCTGAAAGATAAGTAAGGGTGAGTAACGAATTACTCAGTAAGAATCCCCAACCGGGGTACAATACGATGCACATGGTCATCTAGATGAGTGTATGCAAGCTATGAATGTAAACACAGAATAGAGCACATAGCTTAAGTCCACACTTGGACCTCGGATGCCAACTCAGGGTCTTAGTCCTGAATAATCCACACCACACAATACGCCCTATACGAGAACCAAGTCTCGGCCTCGGCGCTGTCATCGCCGATACGAAAGGTGCACTAGCTCAAGATCCCGAGGAGCTCTCTGGCCGGCGCTGTAATGAGCGTAAGCATGCACCGCGTGCTACTGCGGAACTATGGGGTGCGGGGTCTGTGGCAAGCCGCCCATGTCCAATCCCACGCGCTAACTAAATCTCTGGATCGGTGTCACCGACATAGGGTGTGAGACACGACACGTGAACTATGTCACTGAACCACCGCACTGAGGCTAAGGAACCGGCCGTGGTAGGCTTACACCAAGAAGCGGTCCTTGCCCTAACAGTGGCAATCAAGGGCTACGGCCGAACACGCCGAGGGCGTCCGCCGATCGTCGAGACGAGGCAATGCCAAGTCATCATCCCGACCGTTGGGGCATTTAACGATCGCCACCCTCACCCAAGATTGCGGGGCCTACCGGTCGGGTTAGCTAAACCCTAACGGGTCCGGGGACGAGAATCGTCTCGACGTCCCCGCCATGGATGCAAGATACTTTATGCATCAGGCCCGGATGATGCTACCTACCTACACTTTAACCTATCATATCAATAACATACAATCCAATACAATCCAAAACGTGCTCAACAGATACAACGAACCTAGCATGGTACTACGAAGCAAGAACAGTTATGAGCATGCTAGAACGGAACAACTTAGCATGGGCTAACATGAGAGAACAACATACGAAGTCATGCTAGTCGAGAATTGCAATGAGAGCAGCACCTAAACTATACATGCTGATAATCACAAACAAACATACAACATCAATCACATAGAACATCGCAGGGTCCACACAACCCCGGTAAGAAATCCTTACCTGGCTGGGAGGCAACTACACACAAAAATCCTAAGCTGCGATCGATCCCGAGCTAGCTAACGAGAACCTAACAAACACAATAATAATCACAATCCATAGGCCTAAACATAATAAAATAAACAAGGCTTGGCTCGAGCAACTCACGCGGCGCGGCCGACACGCGAGACGGGCGACAACATGACGAGGCCGCCTTTGGCGCCGATAAGCGCTGATGGGCGGCAGGGTCGGGCGCTGGCGCCGATAGCGCATGATGGGCGGCAGAGTTGGCGCGCGCGCTGCGCGACGGCCGGCCGGCGCAGCGCACGGGCGCGAACAAAAAGCTGAAGCGACGGACACGCGCGGCGCTGCTGCGACGACGGGCGCTGCGGCCGACGTATGCGTCTGACGCTCGCGCGATCTCTTCTGCGAGGGCTCGGCAGGCGATCTATTTGCCGCGATGGGGCCGTATCTGCTCGTCTGCAGGCCGCTCTGAGCGTCTTGGCCGCGACGCGGCCGCTCGAAGCGTCTCTTTGGCCGCGCATGGGCTGCCTGAGCGTCTGGCTCGGCCTGCGAGCGACAAGTCGCTTTCGATGGCACAAAGAGGCGATGGAGCTGGGCGACTCGGCGATCTTCGCTGGGCGATCTGGGCGGCTTTGGGCTTGCCTTTGGCGGATCTGGGCATCTTTGGGCGACTGCTACAAACACACACACACACAAGCTCTTCTCCTTACCTTCGGCCAACAAGAACACCCAATCGAGAAGATGAAGAGGATGAAGACTTACCTAATGATGAAGAACGATCCAAGGGAGTGCAAAGGATGAAGAATCGGCAAGGAGAGCTTGGGAGAAAGCTTGGGCGCCACAACTCTTTTGGAGAAGAAAACACAACAAACCTAATTTCTATTTCATTTAACCAAATGCACCAAACACCAAAATCCAAGGTTAACTAAGATGTGATGCGTAAAGAGCAACAAGAGCACCTAATGGCTCAATTGGCACACATCTCTACAAGCTTCCCAGGAGACCCGGTTCAAACCCTTTGCAAAAGACAAATACCTTTATTTTTACTTTTGCATCTACCCATGCTCAAACCAAACCACAAAGCCTCAAAACCTTCATAAATCCATCCAATAATTTTAGCAACTGAAAAATATATAAGCGGTCCTGACGGCCCGACCAAATTACTAAAATACCCCTAGGGCATACCTGGAAGACCGGGATGAAAACACTGGTCGTTACAATATTCCCTCCTTTTTATGACTTTCGTCCTCGAAAGTCCTTAAGACTGAAACAAAGACAGATATCGCAATCTCATCCCGTCTTCCCGCTCACAAGCGGCCTCCTCTGAACTCTAACTCCTCCACCGAACTTTTACCAAACGCGGATCTCACGATTATGCAACGTCTTCGTCTCAAGGACCCGAGAATACTCACAGCTTCCCCTTGAAGCTCAAACCTCAATCACCGCAAAGGCTCAAAGTCCACAATGAGCAATGGGTCCGACACATACCGCCTCAACCGATACATGAGAACACTTTGCACTGGTGACAATGACGTAAAAGCTAACCAATATGCAACTCTGTCAATCCTCTCGAGAATCTCAAATGGTCCAACAACAGAGACTCCACTTCTCCCGCTTACCAAACCTCAACACAACTCACAACGGCACAACCTTAAAAGCACGCCTTTGTCCAACCTCAAACTCTAAAACTCGACGCCAACATCATCGGCGAAACTTTCATGCTGCTCTGAGCTAACCACAACCGAGCTCAACCTCCTCGCACAACACCTCTGGTCAATCTGCAAGAACACAGGACCCAAAACAACACCGACGGCCACCAACCTTTTCTCACAAAGACTAGAGACTGCAACACTTACCATACAATGCCTCAATGGAACCACAAGAATCGACCACCGAGAATCATACCCAAGGCAACCTCCTAAAACCACACTGGTCTCCTCGCGCCTAATCACGGAAACACCAACTCGCAACAAGCTCAAGGATCTCGCTCACTCCTCCCAAAAGACCATCGGACAAGAAGGGTGAAAACACTACAGAACTCGCACCGGCTCATAAGCCTCTTAACAACGCTCTCGAACCACGGTTCATCACGCACTACCTAGAAAAATCTTTGTTGCCACACCCTAATGGCAACATCTCCAACTCCGAAATCGACATGCCTCTACTCCATAGAAATGGCATCTCACACACACAAACCGAGGTGCGAGCTCTAGCTCTTTGAAGTCAATACTCCAAAAATCCAAACTCACACAACAACCTCAACTAGTGACAGGCTCCCACACGGAAACTTACAATCCAACAACTTGAGTGCTACGAACTAGGAAGCTCAAACAACTACAATCGCATAGCTATGCCAAACCACTCATCTCTAGCTCGACTCAAATCACTAGCCGGGCAAGACAACCTCAGCAAACAACCAGCCCCCAGAGGGCTCCATCCACTAAACTTACCTCCATGCAAACAACGGAACAAAGCTCGCCTCAAATATGAAACACATCTCACAAGTCCAAACGATAACACATACAGCTTAACCCTCAAGCTTAGGCTTAATGCACCTTCCCACCGAAACTTCATTAACGGAACTCCACTACCGGTCAACACCAACTACCAAAAACAAGAATACCAACAATGGTCGGGCAGAGTGCAAGATACACTAGCCAAAGCAAGGATCCTCAATAAGTCCGGACCTAATCCAAACCACAAAGGTGCAACCTCATCCACAATCAAAACAAAGGGGCCTTCAACTACAAAGGTGCAACACTTCCAAGCCAACACTCAAAACCTTAACCAACTAGGCCAAACACTCATAGGAGGCGAAACAACCCTTACGCAACTTCCAGAACACCACTCACGAGTCCGCTTTAGCTAAACAAACAATCGCTTCCCAGACCCAACAAACTTTTCCTCCTACTAGCACCACTACCACCAATTCCAAGACCAAGGAATAACCCGACAACTCCCAAGGAGAAACAGTCCTTACAAGCGGCATAACCAACGGACAGAGAACTCCACATACGCTCACCGCCTTGCTCCACGAGAGCAACAACATCTAATCTCACGGGGCACAACAAGGGTCCATCTCGGACTAAACCTCCAAATGCCAAACGGGGCAACTCAACATCCTCGAAACAGAAAAACAACCAACATGGCACAAACCACTCGCCCCCACGAGCAAAACTAAACTCTAGCAACTTCAATCCACACTGGTCAACACCAAGCATCAACTTGCCACCACACCAAAACCACTCCTGACTTTACTCCAAAAACAAACACTAGCTTGCTAGTCTACCAAGATCGCTGCTAGCAACTCCACCGAGGTTACAAATCGCACGCCTCCAGGCTAGCCAATCTGAAACTCACTAGCTGGGCTCGACCGAGCTCCTGAGAGGCTCTCCACAACCTAGGGTTCTTCAAAGAACCCTCGACACACACACTGCGCCGGCATATACGATCTAACAGACAAATCGCCTGAACAAACAACTCCAATTTCCAAAGATCCCAACCATGCTGGCCAACTCCAACTCCTTGGGAACCTAGAGGACCCAAACGCTACGAGAATCGTCATCCTCCTACTCAAAGCATCGGCCACAACATAACTTCTACCCAAGGAAGGATCCGAACAACTCTCTTAGCCATGCCGATCGAAAACCACGCGCGCTTTAGCTACCATCGCTCTTGTTCGGTTTCCAATCGAACTCCAACCAACGATCAACAAGAAGATCCGCCAACCAAGCTTAGGTCTAACTTAACAAATCTTGCCTAAGCAACAACTTGATACCACGAGCACTGTATCCTTACCCCCTCAACCCAAGCCTTACAACAACCACCGAGTCCAACTTCTCAAGGCACCGAGCACGAGATCTCCAAAGCAAACCCTACATGGATCTCAAACTCTCGCCACGGAACGAACCACACAAAACACACTGGTGTGCACAACTCCCAACCTTCCTTTAGAGATCCAAGACTAACAAGCGCTTTTCCACAAAGCAACGATAACTCCTGGCAGCGATACAAACAATCCAAGGAACACCAAAAGTTCCATCTCCACACGATACTCGAAGCTGAGGCAACCTTGCTCTACCAAAGCATAAACATGCCAAACCAAACTTACTTTGTACCAAGCCTCTACCAAGGGTGCTTACCCCTAAGGCATCCAAAACCTCTCGCAAGGCACCAGCTCATCTCGCCTCAAAAGCATCCAACTCGCCTCATAGGCATCCAGCTCATCTGATAAGCATCCAACTCATGGTCCCTCAGCTGGACCAAATCCACATCTACAATGCTCAACTCTCCTCAGATTTAGGCACCCGAAGGTAGTGGACCGCACTACCAACCACAAAGATCTCTTGGCCTTAGCACTAGCGTGAGACTCACACGCACTAACACTTACCAACAGGCAACCTGCTGACTTACTCAACCTCCAGAAACACTGGGAAGAGGCTCCGGCTCCTCTCGAGCATCCTTTCACTTGTGGTCCTTCAACTACCACTGAACTAGCCCTCTTGCACGACCTAAACAAGTGCATTTTCCATAAATGGATCCAATGGCTAAAGAAGTGTGCTGAACTCCGAACGGCATAGAACCATCTGCTATGCCCAAGCCAAACTCAAGCTCGAACTGGACTTAGTGCCAAAGTGGCACACCAACCAATGCACCTCAAGTGCTACTACTACCAAATCCACATCCGAGGAAGTCAAGGTCATTAAACAACAACGGGGCTCGCAGGGGGCAAAGATGACCCTTCATCCGCCTCAAGCCACTAACACGGCAACTTGCCAAACAATCGGACCCCTTGGTGGAGACTCGCTAGTCCACCTCTCACAAGGGACTTCCACCACCATCCGATGAACCAAACGGCCACAGAACGGCACACCTCGGCCTTTGAGCAGCGGGGCATCCCACACACGGATGCTAAACTCAAACTCGCCAACTACTTTACTACTAGCGGTAGGACTTACTAAAACATCGAGCTCTACAGGCATCCATTTGCCAACACAGGCGTCTCCAACAACGCCAACAAACTCATCTCGAATAAACTCGCTGATCATGCCCTCCCGAACCTCCGGGGCTACAAGAGCTCTTTGGGGAAAATGTCAAACAAACTCACATCGGGCTATCTATCTGTGCCGGGACTCCTCACTACGCGCTACAAATCTGCGCCGAGTCTCCGCTCTTTGATAGCTAAAGACACGCCATCAAATCTCTCATGGCCGGAGCACACTCTGCTCAGGAGTCTCACTCTGGCGCCGCTAGCCTCTACCCCCTCCTCTAGGCAACTCAATCTGCCGGGGCCAACCGGCATGCGGGCCTAACAACCCTGGGACGCGGCCTCAACATCAACACGATCGGTCCAACTCCTCGGTCCGGACATGCCAAGCGCCACTGCTCCTGCAGGTGCGATCAACATCTTGGCGATCCGCACGAAGCACCACCACCCTCTCACTGGGGAAAACCAAGAATCGGGCCACAAATGGCCAGCGGGAGTCTAAGCTCTGCCTCCCTGCGGAACGATGTCCCGGGGCATCCGAATCTATCTGGATACCTCAACAAGTCGCTAAACAAACCGCTGCATCATGCGCGAAAGTTGGCATGATGGCTCACTAAGCCCAAACCAAACAACGAGTCAACTCGCGTCTCTCCGCTCCACAACACTACACAAGGCATACACTAGATGAAAGGTATTGTAAATTCTTAACCCTTTTCTAAAAAAGAAACTTAGGCGTGCTGATGACCGCCAGTCTTTGGTGATCATGGGAAAGACGACCTACAACAAAAGGTCGGTCTGACGAATCTATGACTCGAGCTCACGATACCAATCAGTAAAGACCCGACCCAAAAGGGCTCTAAATAGGCCTTTACCCCAATGCATGCATTCAAAGGAAAGGACAATATGCAATTAAGTTTTCAGATTCCCAATTAAAACAAAACAATCAAGGTTCCATCAAATCAATATAGTTCTTTGAAACTGTTTCAAGGCAAATACATTTCCAAAACGTACACTCTGATCAGAGATTTATTAAAACATTTGGAACATTCTCAAATTCAATAAAGCGGAATCCACAAATAATTCGGAAAAGTATCCTAGGGCTCCGTTCCCGACTACATGCATTCGGGGAAAAATAACGAAAAGAGTCATAACATAAGAAAAGTCGAGACGACAAACAGTTCCCATGATCATAGCTCCTCCTTGACCATCCCGCCTCGCGCCATGGTTACACGAAGATAAGTAAGGGTGAGTAACGAATTACTCAAGAAGAATCCCCAACCGGGTACAATACGATGCACATGGTCATCTAGATGAGTGTATGCAAGCTATGAATGTAAACACAGAATAGAGCACATAGCTTAAGTCCACACTTGGACCTCGGATGCCAACTCAGGGTCTTAGTCCTAAATAATCCACACCACACAATACGCCTATATACGAGAACAAGTCTCGGCCTCGGCTTTCTCTCGCCGATACGAAAGGTGCACTAGCTCAAGATCCCGAGGAGCTCTCCGGTCGGCGTTTGTAATGAGCGTAAGCATGCACCGCGCTGCTACGCGAACTATGGGGTGCCGGGTCTAGTGGCAAGCTGCCCATGTCCATCCACCACGCCCTAACTAAATCTCTGGATCGGTGTCACCGACATAGGGTGTGAGACACGGACACGTGAACTATGTCACCTGAACCACCGCACTTGAGGGCTAAGGAACCGGTCGTGGTAGGCTTACACCGAAGCGGTCCTTGCCCTAACAGTGGCAATCAAGGGCTACGGCCGAACACGCCGAGGACGTGCCCGACCGTCGGGGCGAGGCAATGCCAAGTCATCATCCCGACCGTTGGGGCATTTAACGATCGCCACCCTCACCCAAGATTGCGGGGCCTACCGGTCGGGTTAGCTAAACCCTAACGGGGTCGAGGGACGAGAATCGTCTCGGCGTCCCCCGCCATGGATGCAAGATACTTTATGCATCGTGCCCGGATGATGCTACCTACCTACACTTTAACCTATCATATCAATAACATACAATCCAATACAATCCAAAACGTGCTCCAGCGGATACAACGAACCTAGCATGGTACTACGAAGCAAGAACGATTATGAGCATGCTAGAACGGAACAACTTAGCATGGGCTAACATGAGAGAACAACATACGAAGTCATGCTAGTCGAGAATTGAAACAGAGCACCTAAACTATACATGCTTGATAATCACAAACAAACATACAACATCAATCACATAGAACATCGCAGGTCCACACAACCCCGGTAAGAAATCCTTACCGGCCGGGAGGCAACTACACACAAAAATCCTAAGTGCGATCGATCCCGAGCTAGCTAACGAGAACCTAACAAACACAATAATAATCACAATCCATAGGCCTAAACATAATAAAATAAACAAGGCTTGGCTCGGAGCAACTCACGCGGCGCTGCGGCGACACGAATGAGCGACGGCAGATAGCGATGACGAGGCTGCTGGGCGCTGGATGGCGCTGGATGGGCGGCGGTGGGTCGGGCGCTGGCGCCGAGCAGTGCAGATGGGCGGCAGAGCTGGCGCACGCCGCATACTGCGCGACGGCAGGCCGGGCGCAGCAGCGCACGGCGCGAACAAGCTGAAGCGACGGACGCGACCTGCGCGCGCTGCTGCGGCAACGGCGCAAATGTACGAGCGCGTCTGACGCCGCGATCTCTTCTTCTGCGAGGGCTCGGCAGGCGATCTCGCTGGCCGCGATGGGGTATCTGCTCGGGCGTCTCGCGATGGGGGCCGCTGAGCGTCTTTGGCCGCGACAGCGGGCCGCTCTGAAAGTCTCTTGGCCGCGACGGCCGCCTGAGCGTCGGCTCGGCTTGCTGGCGGCAATTGCTCGCGATGGCACAGCAGGCGATGGAGCTGGGCGACTCGGCGATCTTCTTTGGGCGATCTGGGCGGCTGGGCTTGCTTCTTTGGGCGATCTGGGCATCTTTGGGCGACTGCTACAAACACACACACACACAAGCTCTTCTCCTTACCTTCGGCCAACAAGAACACCCAATCGAGAAGATGAAGAGGATGAAGACTTACCCGGAATGATGAAGAACGATCCAAGGGAGCCGCAAGGATGAAGAATCGGCAAGGAGAGCTTGGGAGAAAGCTTGGGCGGCCACAACTCTTTTGGAGAAGAAAACACAACAAACCTAATTTCTATTTCATTTAACCAAATGCACCAAACACCAAAATCCAAGGTTAACTAAGATGTGATGCGAAAAGAGCAACAAGAGCACCTAATGGCTCAATTGGCACACATCTCTACAAGCTTCCCAGGAGACCGGGTTCAAACCCCACTGCAAAGACAAATACCTTTATTTTTACTTTTGCATCTACCCATGCTCAAACCAAACCACAAAGCCTCAAAACCTTCATAAATCCATCCAATAATTTTAGCAACCGGAAAAAGATATAAAGCGGTCGTGACGGCCCGACCAAATTACTAAAATACCCCTAGGGCATACCGGAAGACCGGATGAAAACTCTGGGTCGTTCATGGCAGATCGTTAAATGCCCCAACGGTCGGGATGATGACTTGGCATTGCCTCGCGTCCCGGCGATCGGCACGCCCTCGGCGTGTTCGGGCGTAGCCCTTGATTGCCACTGTTAGGGCAAGGACCGCTTCTGGTGTAAGCCTACCACGATCGGTTCCTTAGCCTCGGTGCGGTGAGTACAGTGACATAGTTCACGTGTCCGTGTCTCACACCCTATGTCGGTGACACCGATCCGAGAGATTTAGTTAGGCATGGTGGATCGAACACGGGCGGCTTGCCACTGGACCCGGCACTTCCCGTAGTTTGCGGTGAGCATGCGCGTGCGCGCTTACGCTCATTACTGGCGCCGATCGGAGAGCTCCTCGGGATCTTGAGCCGATGTGCACCTTTCGTATCGATGAGAGAGCCGAGGCCGGACTTGTTCCCGTATAGGGCGTATAGTGTGTTGTGGTATTTCCGGACTAAGACCACGAGTTGGCATCCGAGGTCCAAGTGTGGACTTAGCTATGTGCTCCGCTCTGTGTTTGTACTCATAGCTTGCATACTTTCTTCTAGATGATCATGTATATCGTATTGTACCCCTGGTTGGGGATTCTTATTGGGTAATTACGTACTCACCCTTATTACGTGGTTTTCCACGGTAATAATCAAGGGAGACAGGATGGTGAAGGAGAAGTCGTGATCATGGAATCTCTTTGTCATCTCGACCATTTTATTTTATCATGACTCTTGACTTTTGTTATTTCCCTGAATGCATGTAGGCGGGCACGGAGCCCCGGATGTTTTCTTACGTTTTATGGATTCCAAAGATATTTGTACTTGTGGATTGTTTAAATGGTTTAAATAAATCTCGATCGTAGTATGCTTTTAGAAATGTATGTTTTGGTTGTTGAATGTTTCTGTTTTTACTTGGGATCCGAAATATATTTTTCATAATGTCTTTTATTTTCAATACATGCATTGGGGTAAAGGCCCATTTAGAGCCCTTTTGGGTCGGGTCTTTACATTAAGTGAGTTTGATTAAAAAATAGGTTTATTCTCTTTTCTCTTTCCCAAATCACCTTGCCGCAATCCACTTCTCTAGAGCTCCCTGTGCCTCGCGATTTCTAGCCTCCCGAGAGCTTCGACCGATTCGTTCTGGGTAAGTGTTCCGTTGTGTTTCGATTTCTCCTCTTGTTGTTGTTGCCGATCCATTGGCTAAGGGGTTTTGTTGTTTGTCTTTTCGGTTGAGGTTGTTGTGGTGTAGTGCAGCCGAGAGGAGCCCAACCGTGAGTCGCTCGATCCTGCCAGCCTGCAGCAGCGCCTTCGCAGCCTCAACCGAGCAGGCCCGTCGCGAGCGGCAGCCCCTTCCGCCGTTCGCTCGCCAGCCTTGCAGCGCCCCAGCGTCGATCGCCAGCCTTACCGCGTCGCCCCATCGTTGCATCGCAGCCGCAGCCCTTGCCGAGCTACACCGCATGCGAGCAGCAGTAGCCCTGTCCTGATCGCAGCCCCGCAGCCACGAGCAGCCCTATCGCGATCGCCCGCATGTACGCAAGCTCAGCCTTGTTGCTCGAGCAACGCGCGCACGCGCCAAGCCGATCGAGCGAAATGGTCGCGCGCCGGGACCGCCGCGACGCGTCGCTCGACGCCGCGCCATGCGGCTCACTTCCGATCGCAGCCCCTGTCGCAGCAGCAGCCCGTCCGTACGCCTTCGCCGAGCCATGTGTCTTACAGCCTATCCGTCCGCGCGCCAGCCCCGAGCCGTGTTAGTTGCTTCTGGCCGAGCCAAGTTCTGGTTGTATTTTACCTAAGGCCTATAGATTGTGATGTTTGTTGTTTGTTTGTTAGGTTCTCGATAGCTAGCTCGGGTTCAGTTGCAGCTTATGGTCTTTGTTGTGTGTTTACCCTCCGACCCAGGTAAGGATCTTTTACCGGAGTTGTGTGGGCCATGCGATATTTCTGTGATTGTTGATTGTATGTCTGTTTATGTTTATCAGCATGTTAGTGGATAGGTGCTCTGTTCTGAATTCCGACTGGAATGATTCTCGTGATATTTCTCATGTTTGTTCCATGCTAGGTTGCTATGTTCTGGCATGTTCGTTACCTGTTCTTGCTTCGTAGTACCATGCTAGGTTCATTGATTCTGCTGAGCATGTGTTAGAATGTTTGTTGTTAGCTGTTTATAGCTTAGAGTTCTGATAGGTAGCATCATCCGGGCGAGGATGCATAACGTAACTTGCATCCGTGGCAGGGACGTGCGATGCAGTACTCCGTCCCAGATCCGTCGTTAGGGTTTAGCTAACTTTAACGGCAGCCCAGTGCAATCTTGGGTGAGGTTGGCAGACTGTTAAATGCCCCAACGGTTGTGGGAATGATGAGGCATTGCCTTGTCCCCGGCAGTCGACACGACCTCAGTGTGTCGGCAGTAGCCCTTGATTGCCTCCTGATAAGGCAAGGTCCAGTTCCTGGTGTAAGCCTACCAAGGACGGTTCCTTAGCCTCAGGTGCGGTGGTTCAGGCTGACATAGTCATAGTGTCCTGGTCTCACCACTATGTTCAGTGACACCGATCCAGAGATTCTTTTAGGCATGTGTACTGGACCAGGGCAGCATGCCCTAGACCCAGCACCTCTCTGGTGTAAAGACCCGACCCAAAAGGGGCTATAAATGGGCCTTTACCCCAATGCATGCATTCAAAGTAAGGACAATATACAAATATGATTTCGGATTCCCATTAAAATTAAAACATTCAGCATTCAAACAGAAATCAATACGATTTCTGAAACTCATCCACTGTCTCCAAGCACCTGTTTCAAGACAAATACATTTCCAAAAGTTTACTCTAATCAGAGATTTATTAAAATCATTCAAAACCTTCTCAGATACAACAATGCTGGAATCCACAAAAACATTGAGAAAACATCCTAGGGCTCCGTGCCCGACTACATGCATTCAGGGGAAATAAAAAAGGCAAAGAGTCATAATATAAAAATCAGAGCCAACAGCAGGTTCCCATGATCACAGCTCCTCCTTCAGCCATCCTGTCTCGCACCCTGGTTACCTGTGGAAAACCACAAAATAAGGGTGAGTAACGTATTACTCAATAAGAATCCCCAACCGGGGTAGAATACGATATACATGGTCATCTAGCCGAAAGATATGCAAGCTATGAATATAAACACAGAATAGAGCACATAGCTTAAGTCCACACTTGGACCTCGGATGCCAACTCAGGGTCTTAGTCTGAAAAATCCACACCATACAATACGCCCTATACGAGAAACAAGTCTCGGCCTCGGCACATCTCTATCGCCGATACGAAATGTGCAATCGCTCACAATCCCGAGGAGCTCTCCGATCATGGCGCATAATGAGCGTATGCGCGCGACCGCATGCTCTCGCAACTCGGGGTTTGCCGGTCTAGTGGCAAATCGCCGAGTTCGATCACCATGCCTAACTAAATCTCTCTCGGATCGGTGTCACCGACATAGGGGTGAGACACTGACACGTGAACTATGTCACCAACCACGCGGCACATGAGGCTAAGGAATCGGTCGTGGTAGGCTTACACCAGGAAGCCATCCTTGCCCTAACAGGTGGCAATCAAGGGCTACGGCCGAACACGCTGAGGACGTGCTGACTGTCGGGGACGAGGAAATGCCAAGTCATCATCCCGACCGTTGGGGCATCGCGCAGACTACCACCCTCACCCAAGATTGCAGGGCCTACCGGTCGGGTTAGCTAAACCCTCACGGGGTCCAGGGACGGAGTACTACCTCGTACGCCCCTGCCATGGATGCAAGATACTTTATGCATCAGGCCCGGATGATGCTACCTACCTACACTCTAACCTATCATATCAATAACATACAATCCAGTACAATCCAAAACGTGGTCAACGGATACAACGAACCTAGCATGGTACTACGAAGCAAGAACAGATA
Source organism: Sicyos edulis (assembly GCA_036507275.1). Classification (NCBI taxonomy): domain Eukaryota; kingdom Viridiplantae; phylum Streptophyta; class Magnoliopsida; order Cucurbitales; family Cucurbitaceae; genus Sicyos; species Sicyos edulis. The sequence goes on along the minus strand of CM071846.1, from coordinate 57,126,426 downwards.
TGACCATGCTAGAACGAAACAATCTAGCATGGACTAACATGAGAAACAACATAAGAAATCATGTCAGTCGGGAATTCAGAACAGAGCACCTAACACTAAACATGCTGATAATCATAAATAGGCATACAAACAACGATCACATATAACATCGCAGGGCCCACACAACTCCGGTAAGAAATCCTTACCTGGACGGGAGGCAACTACACACAAAAACCTAAGCTGCGATCGAACCCGAGCTAGCTACCGAGAACCTAACAAAAACAATGATAATCACAATCCATATGCCTAAATATAATAAAATAAACAAGGCTCGGCTCGGGAGCAACTCACTCGGCTCGGCTGACACGCGAAGGCGGCAGCGAAAGATCTGCGGGGTTCTTCTTTGGCGCGAAGAAGCGGCGCAGAGTTGGCGCTGCACGCCACAGGGGTACGGGCGCGCGCGCAGAAATCGTAACACGGGCGGCGGCGCGCACAAAGACGCTGGTGCTGGGTGCGACGCTGGGGGCGGCCGACGGCGAGCGGCGGCGCGCGCGAGCTTCGGGCTGGCGATGGCGTCTGGCGCGTGGACGGGCTGGGAGCGAGTGGCAAGCAACGCGATGCGGCGGCTGCGACGGCAACGCACGCGTTCGCAGTGCGTCGACGGCCTCTCGCTGGCGCGCTGGGCGCTCACTGCGACGGCACGGCGTCTGGCGCGCTTCTTCTTTGGCGCTGGCGCTTTGGTGCGATCTGGCTGGGCTGCTCGACCGGGCTGCTCGGCTGGGTTGCTTGGCTGGCCGGAATGACACTCAAATGACTCTTGGGAGAAGACTCACGCAATATTCCCTCCTTTTTATGACTTTCGTCCTCAAAAGTCCTTAAGACTGAAAGAGCACAGGATACTGCAACCTCATCCCATCTTCCCCTCTCACGAGCGGCTTACTCTGATCTCTGAATCCTCCACTGATCTGTTACCGAACGGATCTCACGTCCACGCAACGTCTTCGCCTCAAAGAAAAGAATACTCACATGCTTCCCCTCAAAGCTCAAACACTCACTCAGCTGCAAAGGCTCAACGTCCATAATGAGCGATGGGTCCGACACATACTGCCCCCAACATCGATACATAAAAACACTGCACACGGTTGACAGTGAATGGGAAAAGTTAACCAATAAGCAACTCTGCCAATCCTCTCGAGAATCTCCAAACGGACCAACAAATCGGGACTCAACTTCCTCGCTTACAAAACCTCAACACACCCAAAGATCGATGCAACCTTAAAACATGAGTGTCCCAACCTCAAACTCTAAAGCTCGACGCCAACATCGGCGTAACTTTTCTGCCTGCTCCGAGCTATCAACCTACTAGCTCGATACTCCCGCACATCACCTCCGGTCAAATGCAAAGCAACTCAGACCCCAACACAAAACCGATGGCCACCAACCTTTTCCCGAACAACAAAACCTACAACACTTACCAAACCACGCTTCAACGAAACCAAAAGAACTAGCGGTAGGGAATCGCTGCCCGAGGCAACCTCATAAAATCCAACACCGGTTTCCGCCGCCTAACTACGGAAACACCAACTCACAACAAGCTCCAACGGATCTCGGCTCACTCCTCCCGAAGACCATCGGTCGAGGGGTGAAAACACTACGAAATCGCACACGGCGCATAAGCCTCTTAACAACGCTCTCCGGAACCACGGTTCATCCACGCCTTGCCTAGAACAAACCTTTGTTGCCACACCACTGGTGACAACAACTCCACTGAAATCGACATGACTCTACTCCATAAAATGGCCTCTGCACACGAAACGAGTGCGAGCTCTAGCTATCTGAAACCAATCCTCCAAGAATTTGAACTCACACAACAACCTCAACTAGCTGACAGCTCCCACACGGAAACTTACGATCCAACAACTTGAGTGCTACGAACTCGAAAGCTCAAACAACTACAAACTGCATAGCTATGCCAATCCACTCAACTCTAACTCAACTCAAATCACTAGTCGGGCAAGACAAACCCATGAAACAACCAGGCCCCAGGGGCTCCTCCACTAAGCTTACCTCCATGCAAACAACGAAACCAAGTTCGTCCCCTTAAGAGACACATCTCACAAGTCCAAATGATAACACATACAGGCTTATACCCTCTAGATTAAGCTCATTGCTCCTACCCACTGAACTTCATAAGCGAACTCCACTACCGGTCAACACCAACTACCAAGAACAAGAATACCAACAGTGGTTGGCGAGCACAAGCTACACTAACCAGCAGAAGGATCCTCAATAGGTCAAGACCCTAATCCAGCCACAATGGTGCAACCTCATCCACAACTGAAACAAAGGGGCCTTCAACTACAAAGGTGCAACAGCTTCCAAGCCAACACACAAAACCTTAACCGACTAGGCCAAACACTCATAGGAGCAGAACAACCCTTATTACAACTTCCAGAACACCACTCAAGAGTCCGCTTAACCGGGACAAACAACTGCTTCCAAGCAACCAACAACTTTTCCTTCTTGCTAGCACCACTACCACCAACTCCAAGACCAAGGAATAAGCTGACAACTCATAAGAGGAAACAGATCCTTACAAGCGGGCATTCGAAGGACAGAGAGCTACACACACGCTCGCTGCCATGCTCAGCTAAAGCCACAACATCTAACTCTCACGGAGGCAACAACGGGGGTCCACCACCGAGCCGCCAACCACAAACTAGCCAAGACACACCTCCACACCAAAGGAGGGCAACTCTCTACATCCTGGAAGTAGGAAACAACCGACAAGGACGAACCACTCGATCCACGAGCAAAACTAACTTCTAGCAACTAAAAAACCACACCTTGGTCAACATCAAGCACCAACTTGCCACCACACCGGAACCAATTCGGACTCTACTTGAAACAAACTCTGGCTTGCTAGCCTACCAAAACTGCAAGCAGCTCACCTGAAGCCTACAACCTACTCGACTTCGGCTTGCCAACTGAAACTCACTACCTGGGCCTGACTGAGCTCTGGTGAGGCTCTCCACAACTAGGGTTCTTCAACCCCTCGACTCACACTATCGTCTAACGGTCCTAACGACCAACCGCTGAACCAACAACTCCTTTTTCCAGCATCACAACCATGCTGGCCTGCTCCGAACCTCGAAACCAAAAGACCAGAAACGCTTCAGAATGTGTCATCCTCCTACTCAAAGCATCAGCCACATCGTAGCTTCCACCCAGGGTAAGGATTTCGAGCAACACCCTTAGCAACTACGGTCAGGAACTACGCGGCTTCACTACAACCACCATTTGTTCAGTACCATCTGAACTCCAACCATGAACACAAGAGGTTCCACCAACCAAGCTTAGGTTCAACTTAACAAACTTGCCTAAGCAACAACCCAACTACGAGCACGGTATCCTTACAACCTCAACTAAAGCCTTACAACATCCACCTGGAGTCCAACTACCCAAGAACTGAGCACCAATTCTCCAATGCAAGCCCTACATAGTTCTGAAACTCTCGCCACCAGAACGAACTACACAAAACACACTTGTGTGGACAATTCTCAACCTTCCTTCAGAGATCCAAGACTAACAGGTGCTTTCCAAAAGGCAACACTATCTTCTGGCAGAGATACAATCAACCAAAGGAACACCAAAAGTTCCATCTCCACACGATACTCGATGCTGCGGCAACCTTACTCTACTAAAGCATAACAATGCCAAACCTAACTTACTTTATACCAAGCCCCTACCAAGTGTGCTTACACATAAGGCGTCCAACTCCTCTCATAAGGCATCCTACTCATCTCATAGGCATCCAACTCGCCTCATATGCATCCAGCTCATCTCATAGGCATCCAACTTGCCTCATAGGCATCCAGCTCATCTCATAGGCATCCAACTCGCCTCATAGGCATCCAGCTCATCTCAAAGGCATCCAACTCATCTCATAAGCATCCAACTCATCTCAAAAGCATCCAACTCACGGCCCCTCAGCTGGGCCAACTCGCATCTACGATGCTCAACACTCCTCAGATTTAGGCACTCCAAGGTAGTTGACCGCACTACCAACCACAAAGATCTCTTGGCCTTAGCACTAGCGTGAGACTCACATGCACTAACACTTACCAACCGACAACCTGCTGACTTACTCAACCCCCAGTTACACTGGGAAGAGGCTCCGGCTCCTCTAGAACATCCTTTCGCTTGTAGTCCTTCGACTACCACTGAACTAGCCCTCTTGCTGACCTAAACAGGTGCAACTGCCATAAAACGGATCCAAGGCTAAAGAAGTGTGCTGAACTCCGGACGGGTCATAGAATCATCTGCTATACCCATGCCAAACTCAGGCCTGAACCAGACTTAGTGCCAAAGCGGCACACCAACCATTGCACCTCAAGTGCCACTACTACTAAATCCACATCTTACTACAAATGGGGCCAACAAGGTCACAACCTCAAGTGACAAAAACTAAGGCTAGGCATACAAGGGCTCAAAACTCAGACAACCCTGACTATGACATCTCATCTAACTGAAGTCTCACGGCCTACTCTTGCATCTCCACCTGATGCTCACCAAAACTCTGGCCGGCTCTCTCAACATGCAGCAGCTAGCCCTACTCTAGGGCTCACCAAAAGAAGAGTGCTCAACTCTATTAAACAATTGGGAAACCATCAACAGATCAAGTCCGATGGGTACACTGCTCGCTGCACCCTTGACCACAGAGTTTCGACTTACTGGCTACAAAACAACAACAAATACAAGAGCACAAAGATGTCTCTACCTCCTCCACGAAGGCCACTAACTCTGCAGCTACTCTCTGGGCGATCAAACAATCTGCTAAGGTTCAAGATCCACACCTGAACCACCTGTGCTAGCCCCACTCGGACTGCTCCACAAGCATCAACATGAGCAAAAGCCAAAGCTAACTCCTCTCTTGGAGCGGTACTCCAGGGCAAATCACCTCCACCCTCTCACTAGGGGAAAACCAACAAATGGGCCACATGTGGCCTACGAGAGTCTAACCTCTGCCTCCCTCTGGAACGATGTCCCAGCGGTATCCGAATCTATCTGGATATCTCAACAAACCATAACATACAGCTCACACTGCGGGAAGTTGGCATGATGGCGCTCTAAACCCAAACCAACAACGAGTCGAAACTCGCTTCGTCTCCGCTCCACAACATTACACAAGGCATACACTAGATGAAAAGTATTGTAAATTCTTAACCCTTTTCTAAAAACAAAGAAACTTAGGCGTACTGATGACCGCTTTGAGTCTTTGGTGATCATGGGGAAAACGACCTACAACAAAAGGTCGGGTCTACGAGAATCTATGACTCGAGCTCGATACCAATCAGAAAGACCCGACCCAAAAGGGGCTCTAAATGGGCCTTTACCCCAATGCATGCATTCAAAGTAAGGACAATATACAAATATGATTTCGGATTCCAATTAAAATTAAAACATTCAGCATTAAAACAGAAATCATTACAGTTTACTGAAACCTATCCTTGTCTCCAAGCACCTGTTTCAAGACAAATACATTTCCAAAAGTTTACTCTAATCAGAGATTTATTAAAATCATTCAAAACCTTCTCAGATACAACAATGCTGGAATCCACAAAAACATTGAGAAAACATCCTAGGGCTCCCTGACCGACTACATGAATTCAGGGGAAATAAAAAAGGCAAAGAGTCATAATATAAAAATCAGAGACAACAGCAGGTTCCCATGATCACAGCTCCTCCTTCAGCCATCCTGTTTTCGCACCACTGTTACCCGTGGAAAACCACAAAATAAGGGTGAGTAACGAATTACTCAATAAGAATCCCCAACCGGGGTACAATACGATATACATGGTCATCTAGCCGAAAGATATGCAAGCTATGAATATAAACACAGAATAGAGCACATAGCTTAAGTCCACACTTGGACCTCGGATGCCAACTCAGGGTCTTAGTCCGGAAAATCCACACCACACAATACGCCCTATACGAGAAACAAGTCTCGACCTCAGCCTGTCTACTGTCGATACGAAAGGTGCACTGGCTCACAATCCCGAGGAGCTCTCGATGCGGCCTTTGTAATGAGCGTATGCCCGCACCGTATGCTCTTTGCAACTCGGGGTTGCTGCCGGTCTAGTGGCAAGTCGCCTGAGTCCAATCACCATGCCTAACTAAATCTCTGGATCGGTGTCATTGACATAGGGGTGTGAGACCTGGACACGTGAACTATGTCAGCCTGAACCACCGCACCTGAGGCTAAGGAATCGGTCGTGGTAGGCTTACACCAGGAAGCCGTCCTTGCCCTAACAGGTGGCAATCAAGGGCTACGGCCGAACACGTTGAGGACGTGCCGACTGCCGGAGACGAGGCAATGCTAAGTCATCATCCCGACCGTTGGGGCATCGCGCAGACTACCACCCTCACCCAAGATTGCAGGGCCTACCGGTCGGGTTAGCTAAACCCTCACGGGGTCCAGGGACGGAGTACTACCTCGTACGCCCCTGCCATGGATGCAAGATACTTTATGCATCAGGTCCGGATGATGCTACATACCTACACTCTAACCTATCATATCAATAACATACAATCCAATACAATCCAAAACGTGCTCAACGGATACAACGAACCTAGCATGGTACTACGAAGCAAGAATGAGATATGAGCATGCGAGCGGAACAATCTAGCATGGACTAACATGAGAAAACAACATAAGAAATCATGTCGATCGGGAATTGAATGAGAGCACCTAACACTAAACATGCGATAATCATAAACAGGGCATACAAACAACGATCACATATAACATCGCAGGGCCCACACAACTCCGGTAAGAAATCTTTACCTGGCTGGGAGGCAACTACACACAAAAACCTAAGCTGCGATCGAACCCGAGCTAGCTACCGAGAACCTAACAAAAACAATGATAATCACAATCCATATGCCTAAATATAATAAAATAAACAAGGCTCGGCTCTGGAGCAACTCACGCGACTCGGTGACACGCGACGGGCGGCGGCGACTTTCGAGAGCTGCTCTTGGCGACGACGAACACAGAAGAAGCGCAGAGCTGGCGCTGGGTACTGACATGACGCGCGCAGACAGTGCGACACGGCGGCGAGCGGCACAACACGCTGGCGCTGGGCGCAGAAGCGCTAGGACGGCGACGGGCGCGAGCTCGGCGGGGCGATGGCGTTTGGCGAGCGTGGGCAAGCAACGCGATGCGGCGGCTGCGATGGCGGCGGCGACGCACGCGGTGCAGTGCGTCGCGGCGGCCTCTGGCTGGCGCTGGGAGGCTGCGACGGCCTGAGCTTATGGGCAGCCTGCTGCTGGGCGCCTCGGGCTGCTGGTGCGATCTGGCTGGGCTACTCGACCTGGCTGCTCGGCTGGGTTGCTTGGCTGGCCGGAATGACACTCGAAGGACTCTCGGGAGAAGACTCACGCAAGATGGCTAGAGAGAAGAGGGTTGGGCGGCCATGGGGGGTTTGGAGAATAAAACACAAAAACCTAAATTTCCTTTCATTTAATCAAATGCACCAAAACCCGAAGAACTCAAGGCTAACTAGGATATGCTACTGAGAGAGGAACAAAAACATCTGGTGGCTCAACTGGCCACACCACCCACTTGACTTCCCAGACCACCTGGGTTCGAAACCCACCAAACACATCTTTACTCCACCATTTTTCTTTTGCATCTCACCATGCCCAAACACAACCACAAAGCCTCAAAAACTTACAAAAATCCATCCAATAATTTTAGCAACTGGAAAAGACATAAACGGCCCTGACGGCCCGACCAAATTACCAAAATACCCCTAGGGCCTTCTTGGAAGACCGGGATGTAAACCTGGGCCGTTACACCTGGTTTGCAGCAGCATGCGGTGCGCGCACACGCTCATTACAGCGGCGACTGGAGAGCTCCTCGAGATCTTGAGCTCAGTGCACCTTTCCTATCGACAGTAGTAGGAAAGCTGAGGCCGAGACTAGTTTCTCGTAGAGTATCGAGATTTGTTGTAGTTTTCCAGAGTAAGACCTTAAGATGGCATCCATGGTATTTATGTATGGATTAAAGTGATGTGCTCTCTTCTGTGTTGTATTCATAGCTTGCATACTTTCTGCTAGATGACCAGTTGTATCGTATTGTACCCCGGTTGGGGATTCTTACTGAGTAATTCGTTACTCACCCTTATTTTGTGGTTTTCCACAGGTAATCAGGGCACGAGACAGAATGGCTGAAGAAGAAGCTGAACTGATCATGGAAACCTGTTGTCTTTCCGAACTCTGAGTTTATGTTTATGTTTATGCTTTGTCCTCTGAATGCATGTAGTTGGGCACGGAGCCCTTAGGATGTTTTCTGATTGTTTCTGGATTCTGGCATTATTTGTAAACTGTTTGGAACTGAATGTTTTTTAAATAAATCTCTGATCAGAGTATGTTTTAAACTGTATTTAGCTTGGAATAGGTGCTTGAAAACAGGGACAGGTTTCAGGACGTTTATGCTTGGTTGTTAAAATGAATGTTTACAAGTTTTTATTTTCATTCAGAATCTGGATAACAATCTTGCATATTATATTCAAATTTTAAAAGCATGCATTGAGGTAAAGGCCTAGGTTAGGACCTCTTTCGGGTCGGGTCTTTACAATAAATGATCCCAGCGTCTAGCCATTTCAGAATTTCATTTTTTACTACCTTCTTCATGGCAGGGTTTAATCGTCTTTGATGTTCTACTAAAGTCCCAACATTGTCCTCTAAAATGATTTTGTCCATACAAAATGTGGGACTGATTCCCCATTATATCTGCCAGAGTCCATCCCATTGACTTCTTGTGCTGCATGAGTTGTGTCAGTAGCGACTACTCGTGCTCCGTGGTTAATTGCGAAGATATGACAACTGGTATTGTCTCGTTTTCTCAAAGGTAGGCATACTTTAAATGATCGGGGAGTGGTTTTAAATCTAGCATAGGAGGTTCGTCTGTCGAGGGTTGCTGCGTAGAGCTACAGTTTGTCCCCACATTCAGTGCTTCGTAGTAATGCACTCTGTCTTTTGTGTCCTCCATTACGTTATCATCCAAATCCTTTGTTTCCTCAATATTATCCTCAACAGTCAGCCACTCCTGCTGTTGTTCGGTCATGATTGCTTCACCCAATGGTACTTCCAGATGGCTGACGTCGAAATTATCTTCTATGTTAGGTTGCTTCATCGAGTTGAATATGTTGTACTGAATCTGCTGGTCGTTCATTCTTAAGGTGATCGTTCCTCCGTAGACATCTATCAATGTGCGTCGAGTCCTCAAGAATGGTCGTCCCAAAATGATTGGAACTTCAGGATCTGCTTCGTAGTATAGAATGATAAAATCTGCAAGAAAGACGAACTTGTCGACCTGAACCAATATGTCTTCAATTTTTCCATTAAGACGAGTTATTGACCTATCTGCAAGCTAGATTATGAAGGTGGTCGGTCTTGCTTCACCTATTTCAAATTTTTTTTAAATTGATAGGGGCATCAAATTTATGCCGGCACCTAAACTGCAAAGTGCTTGCCCAATGCGATGACTGCCAATTTTTACTAGAATTCTAAACTGTCCTGAGTCTACTTCTTTCTTGGGAATTTTATTTTGAATAATCGCACTACATTCCTCATTCAATGCTACCTTGAATTCCTCGAATTTTCCCTTATCCTTAAGTGCATCCTTCAAGAATTTAATGAGGATTTGTTTCAAAATATCCGTGAATTTTTCAAAATTTGACTCGTTTCCTTTTTATTTAAGCCCTTGAGGGCACGACGGTGGTGGTGGTTGGTAAATGGGTAGTGGTTTCTCCACGCTCTCTCCTTTCTTTTTGGTTATGATGACCTCATCAACATCTTTCAATGGCTTTTTTGCTATTGGTGGTTTTGCTGCGGCTTTTGTTCCTTGAAAATTCCTTATTTCCTCACTATCCATCAAGGGTTTCCCACTTCTTAACTCAACCACATGAACTAGTTCATTACCACCTCACCTATATCCTTCAGTGTCTGACGGTAATTGTCCTAGTGGTCTTGTTTTCAAATATGATGCGATTCATCCTAACTGCATCTCCAGCGCTTGAAGTGTTGCTTTCTGAGTCTTTAACATAGTTTGATGCTCCATCATGACCATGTCATTCTTTGCTATGTAATCCTTCAGTGCTGAATCTGACTGCACAGTCTGCTGGTGGTTGCTTCCGCTTTCCGCGTTCAGAGATGTGCGATGTTGTCCTACTTGATTATCATTGATATTCTATCGTCGCCATGAGAAAATTTGGTGCTGCTTCCATCCGACATTTTATGTATTTGAATAGGGGTCGTACTACTAGCGTGACTTGAAATTTCCAATGTAATTGACAGACGTTGTATTCTCACTACAGAGCTCGTACACATGATCACCTATGCAGAGTGCGCAGAATTTAGGAGTTGATTTCTCAATTAATGATGCATTCTGGGGTGCAGTCATTTGAACTTTTATCAGGGTATTCGTCAATGTAGCCAATTGTGCTTTTATGGCAGTCATATCACTTCGCTCAAATTTACTTCCTGCGTTTTCTTGGATGCAACCTCGGCTTACCCTAGGGGTGTGATTCTTAGCAATTGTTTCGATTATCTTATAAGCATGATTGTATGTTTTATCCATTAGACATCCTCTCGTTGTTGCTTTAAGAATAACCTTGTCTGCTTCGGTCAACCCATTATAGAAATGTTCGATTTGAAGCGTATAAGACAGACCATAGTACAAACATGTAAAGACCCGACCCGAATGGGGTCCTAAACTAGGCCTTTACCTCAATGCATGCTTTAAAAACTTAGAAAAAATATGCAGGATTGTATTCCAGATTCTGAATGAAAACTAAAACATAAAAACATCTGCTTTAAAAGTCAAACATTTAATTCATGAAACCCGTCCCTATTTCCAAGTACCTATTCCAAGCCAAACACATTTCACAAACATGCTCTGATCAGAGGCTCATTTAAATCATTCAAAACTTAAACGGTTTACAGCAGTGTCAGAATCCAGAAAAGACAATCATAAAACACCCTAAAACACCAGAAATAACATATGACTCAGAGTAAAATAGCTGGTCCCCATGATCAGCAGCTCCTCCATTCAACCATCCTGTCTCGCACCATGGTTACCTGTGGAAAACCACATAATAAGGGTGAGTAACGAGTTACTCAGTTAGAATCCCCAACCGGGGTACAATACGATAAAACTGGTCATCTAACAGAAAGTATGCAAGCCATGAATATAAACACAGATGAGAGCACACAGCTTAAATCCATACATAAACCTCGGATGCCATCTCAAGGTCTTACTCCGGAAAAGTACCACGTGATACGATACTATACGAGAAACTAGTCTCTCGCCTCACCTTCCCTCGCATCGATCGAAAAGGTGCACTGAACTCAAGATCCCTAGGAGCTCTCCAGTCGGCGCTGTAATGAGTGTAAGCACGCACCACATGCTACTACAAACCAGGGGGTGCTAGGTCTAGATCAAGCTGCCCTGGTCCAGTACTCATGCCTAACAAATCTCTGGATCGGTGTCACTGAACATAGGGGTGTGAGACCAGAACACGTAAACTATGTCAGCCTGTACCACCGCACCTGAGGCTAAGGAACCGGTCGTGGTAGGCTTACACCAGGAAACGGTCCTTGCCCTATCAGGTGGTAATCAAGGGCTACTGTCGACACGCTGAGGACGTGTCGACTGCCAGGGACAAGGCGATGCCTCATCATTCCCCCAACCCTTGGGGCATTTAACAGTCTGCCACCCTCACCCAAGATTGCAATGGGTTGCCGTTAGGGTTAGCTAAACCCTAACGACGGATCAGGGACGGAGTACTACCTCGTACGTCCCTGCCACGGATGCAGGTTACGTTATGCATCCTCGCCCGGATGATGCTACCTATCATAATTCTAAACTATAACAGATAATAGCAAACAATCCAATACGTGCTCAGCAGAGACAATGAACCTAGCATGATACTACGAAGCAATAACAGATAACGAGCATGCCAGAACAGAATAACCTAGCATGAAACTAACATGAGAAACAACACGAGAATCATGCCAGTCGGAATTCAGAACAGAGCACCTATCCACTAAACATGCTGATAAACATAAACAAACACACAACAGCAATCACAGAATATATCGCAGGGCCCACACAACTCCGGTAAGAAATCCTTACCTTGGTCAGAAGAAAACTACACACAAAGATCCTATGCTGCGATCGACCCCGAGCTAGCTAACGGGAACCTAACCAGCAACAACAATTATCACAATCTAAAGGCCTAAATATAATAAAATAAATAGGGCTTGGCTCGGGAGCAACTCACACGGCACGGCTGGCACGCAGATGGACAGGCTGCACGGAAGCTGGGCGCTGCTGGCGGGCTGGTGCGGCAGGACTGCGCGCGCGGATGGGCGCTGAGGCGCGGAGCTGCGAACAAACGGGCGCGAGCGTGCAGATGCGGACGAGCGCTGGGGCGCGGGTGTGTAGACGAGGACGAGCGCTGGGGAGCGGGCGTGCAGACGCGGAAGAGCGCTGGGACGGAGCGCGGACTGGGCGCGCGGGCTGTGCGCGGACGGGCGACGCGATCCGGCTGCTGGGCTGCGAAGCGGTGCAGGCGGGCGATGGGCGTCTAGGCACGATGCAGGGGCTGAGCGATGGTGTCTGGGCTGCTCGGCTGCGGGTGCGACGTGCAGGGGGATGGGCAGGGGCGATCTGCTGCTCGGCTGGGCTGCACAACACCAAGAAATCAACCTCTCCTTCTCTCGGACAGCAAGAATAGCACCCAACTGAAGAAGCAAGAAATCGAGACACTTACCCGGGATGACGAACGATCGACGGAGCTTCGCAAGGGGAAGAAGAGCATGGCAAAAGCTAGAGAGGAAGGGGGGCGGCAAGGGAGTTTGGAGAACAAAAGGAGATGAAAACCTATTTCTCTTCATTTAATCAAATACACCAAAACCCCAAAGACCCATAGCTAACCAAGACCTACCGCGGAATGAGCAACAAAAGCACCCAGTGGCTCAACTGGCACACTACCCCTCTCACTTCCCCGCGACTCAGGTTCGAATCCCAACAACTACGCCTTTAAATCTCTAATTTACTTTTGCATCTCACCATGCCCAAACACATCCACAAAGCATCAATACCCTACATAAGACCATCCAATAATTTTAACAGCTGAAAAAGACAGAAACGGCCCTGACGGCCCGTCCAAATTACCAAAATACCTCTAGGGCATACCTGGAAGACCGGGATGAAAACCTAGGCCGTTACAGAACATTTCGCTATGAGCTCCTTGTACCGCTCCCATGCTACTCCTATAGTTTCATCTGTTTCTTGTGTAAAGCTAGTGATTTCATGCCTAGAGTTCATGCTTCGTGCGCTCGGGTAATATTTTGCTGAGAAACTATCGACCATTTGTCTCCAAGTGTATGTACTTTGTAATGTATTTATCCAGTATCTGACCTTATCCCGTAAGGAATATGGGAATAGAAACAATTGAGTATCTTCTAAAGAGACACCAACTTCCTGGAGAGCATCGTTAACAGCTAAAAGTTCCGTAAATGCTGATGCGGATCTTCTGATGGAAGTTATCTAAAAGGTTCATTAAGTTTTAGCATGTTATACATATTATTGGTCAATAAGCGGGGCATCTACCTCCACCGTTTAGTCTATCCATACCTGGATATGCCAAATAAATGAAGTCTTCATGTTGCGTTCGCATGACTCTGTCTCTCTCATCTACCTCCTGTGTTGGTAGCAGATTTGGATCTTCATTTGCTCCTTGTTCCTCCTTCGAAGGGTTCGTTCAGGTTCTAGATCAAACACAAGAAAAGCGTTCATGCACTAGTAAGTCTGAAATGTTAACAATTGAAAATGTTTACGAAGAATATTTTATTTATTTATTTATTTATATTCTAAACACTCTCGTCTTAAGAATAAATTTTGCGCAGTCCCCAGCAATGGCGCTAAAAACTTGAATGGATCTGCAGAACTACGTTACAAACGTTGGGTGTTATTAGTGTGAATTGATCCCACTACACGCAAGTATACTTGGTGTACATCAAGTAATAAGCAAATTATCGATCTCCACAGGGACTGGAAAATTATTCAAGGTGATGTCTAGAATTGAAATGTAAATTGCATGAATAAGTTGTGTTGATAGGATTTTGGTTTTGCATGAAAACGAGGTAAATAAACAAAGAAACAGTTTTCTAAGTTAAGGCTAAACTAGGATACATATGAATTCAGTAGCAATGCGATAACAAGAAATACGCGGTAAGGGAATCTATCATACTACGCTTACAAACTATCGCTTCCGCTTTTGTTCAGCACCTAGCCCAGATTCCGCCGTGACTAAATGTAATTGCGAACCGCATTAAGTATGTAATAGTTACGCATTTATTCCTGAACTCGATTTAAAGTTTCACAGCAGTAACGCTGCCTATTAAACTTGCATGATAGACTTAGATCGTTTCCTCTTCCGATTTATAATTTATTAGCTCGTGTGGATGATCGGTCAACACTTACTATTTTAATGAAGTACGTATCTTACATGCTCTAGATTAAACCCTTCCAAACTCCTTCCTACAACATGCTACTAAAATTTATGTTCTCCCAGTTTCACCTTAAGAGAATTAGTTCATAATAAAAACAGGAAACACAATGCAAGATATTGAAAACATCATAGAATTGTATTACTGAAATAAATTGAGTCTAACAATATGAATTAACAAAACAAAACAAATAAACAGTATCGAATCTTTGAATTTCTCAGGTCTCGTTTTTCTAATACATCACATCCTTTTATAGAGCTAGGTCATCGAGTTTCCAATTATCCCAAAATGGTAAGAATCAATTTGTGCGCTATCTTCTCCTTCTTATTTCTTTGCCATATATGTTTGATTCGTCTAAAATAGAAATCCCGTAATTTTAGCAATCAGTCTCTGAATTGTCTAAAATAGAAATCCCATAATTTTAGCCAACATTTTACTTGTAGTGCTACTGACCTTGATCTTCCTAGATTAAGTACTCGTGCTCGGGCGTCTTCATTCCCCTTGCAGCAATGCTCCCCTAGCGTTAATCCTGCAAAACAGAATTGGACATAAGTTTCTGCGAAACCTATACTAAACACATTTTTTTGGTTCCTTTTAGCATGATAATCGATATTTAGCATTTTACGCCGCTAATGCGCAAACATTAGCGAATTGCACCTTTTTACTCCTAATTTGACTTCGCTGGCGCTTAATAAAAATTAAATAATATGAATAATTGTAACGGCCCAGGTTTTCATCCCGGTTTTCCAGGTATGCCCTAGGGGTATTTTGGTAATTTGGTCGGGCCGTGAGGGTCGTTTCTGTCTTTTTCAGCTGTTAAAATTATTGGATGGTCTTATGTAGGGCTTTGATGCTTTGTGGATGTGTTTAGGCATGGAGAGATGCAAAAGTAAATTAGAGAATTAAAAGTGTAGGTGTTGGGTTTCGAACCCGAGTCTCCGAGAAGTCAGTTAAATAGCGTGCCAGTTGAGCCATTGGGTGCTATTGTTGCTCTTTCCACGGTATGTTTTGGTTAGCTATGGGTCTTTGGGATTTGGTGTATTTGGTTAAATGAAGAGGAAAATAGGTTTTGCTCATTTTTGTTTCCCCAAGCTCCTTAGCCGCCCAAGTCCTCTCTCCGAAGCTTCTAGTCGAGCTTCATCTCCCCAAGCAGCTCCTTCAATCGATCGTCATCCCAGCCAGTCGAGAGGAGAGCAGCAGCTGAGTAGCCTAGACTCCCTGTCGCACAGCAGCGTCCAACCCAGCAGCCGTCGCGTCGCCCAGCAGCCTTGCATCGCGCCAAACGCCCAGCGCCCTGGCCTATCGTCAGAGCCCGATCCGTCGCTCGCTCGCGCGCACCATGCCAAAGACGCCGCGCGCTCTCGCGCTTTCGTCGTCGCGCCAAGAACTCAGGCTCCCAGCGCCGTGCAAGCCAAGACGCTCACCCACGCGGCCCGGTGCGTGTCGCGCGTGCGGCCCGCGCACACTGCTCGCCAGCGCAGCGCCAGCTCCGTCGCGGCCGCTTGTCCACGTGTCAGCCGTGCCGTGTTCTCATTAGCTAGCTCGGGATCGATCGCAGCATAGGATCCTTGTGTATAGTTGCCTTCCGACCAAGGTAAGGATTTCTTACCGGAGTTGTGTGGGCCCTACGATATATTCTTTGACTGCTGTTTGTATGCTTGTTTATGTTTATCAGCATGTTTAGTGATAGGCGCTCTGTTCTGAATTCAGACTAGCATGATTCTCGTGTTGTTTCTCATGTTAGTTCCATGCTAGGTTGTTCTATTCTGGCATGCTCGTTATCTGTTCTTATGTCGTAGTATCATGCTAGGTTCATTGTCTCTGCTGAGCACGTATCGGATTGTTTGTTGTATCTGTTATAGTTAGAATTATGATAGGTAGCATCATCCGGGCGAGGATGCATAACGTAACTTGCATCCGTGGCAGGGACGTACGAGGTAGTACTTCATCCCTGATCCGTCGTTAGGGTTTAGCTAACCCTAACGGCAGCCCATTGCAATCTTGGGTGAGGGTGGCAGACTGTTAAATGCCCCAACGGTCGGGAGGATGATGAGGCATTGCCTTGTCCCCGGCAGTCGACACGTCCTCAGCGTCTCGGAAGTAGCCCTTGATTGCCACCTGATAGGGCAAGGACTGTTTCCGGGTGTAAGCCTACCACGACCGGTTCCTTAGCCTCAGGTGTCGTGGTACAGGCTGACATAGTTTACGTGTTCCGGTCTCACACCCCTATGTTCAGTGACACAGATCGAGAGATTAGTTAGGCATGAGTACTGGACCAGGGCAGCTTGCCTTAGACCCGGCAGCCCCCTGGTTTGCAGCAGCATGTGGTGCGTGCACACGCTCATTACAACGCTGATTATAGAGCTCCTCAGGATCTTGAGTTCAGTGCACCTTTCGTATCGACAGTAGGAAGGCTGAGGCCGAGACTAGTTTCTCGTATATGATCGGTAGTTTTCGGAGTAAGACCGTAAGATGGCATCCGAGGTTTATGTATGGACTTAAGCTGTGTGCTCTCCTCTATGTTTATAATCATAGCTTGCATACATTTCTGCTAGATGACCAGTTATATCGTATTGTACCCCGGTTGGGGATTCTTACTGAGTAATTCGTTACTCACCCTTATTTTGTGGTTTTCCACAGGTAACCATGGTGCGAGACAGGATGGCTGAAGAAGGAGCTATGATCATGGAAACCAGCTATCGAACTCTGAGTTTATGTCTATGATTCTTTATGCTTTATTTTCCTCTGAATGCATGTAGCTGGGCACGGAGCCCCTAGGTTGTTTTTCTGACTGTTTTTCCGGATTCTAGCACTGTTGTAACCGTTTGAAGTTTTTGAATGATTTGAATAAATCTCTGATCAGAGTAAGTTTTGGAAATGTATTTGACTTGAAACAGGTGCTTGGGAACATGGACAAGTTTCAGGAATTCTATATTTGACTTTTTAAATGGATGTTGTATGTTTTAGTTTTCACTTAGAATCTGAAACCCATTCTTGCATATTGTCTTTAAGTTTTGAATGTATGCATTGAGGTAAAGGCCTATTTTAGAACCCCTTTTGGGTCGGGTCTTTACAGATCCGAAGTTAGGCTAAAATCTGACTCTATTTTAGAGTCATCACTCATATCCTTTTACTCACAAGAAAATTTTCTTTTATCTGTTCAGGTTTTCATAAAACTAGTGAACCCAATCTGGTCTTGCATCCCAGGTAGGCATTGTCAGGATGCTCCAGACTAACTCCTCTAACTTAACTCGTGCGGCACGTGGAATACATACCGCAGACCATCCTCGATCCTGCTAGAATCTCTTCCTTCCCAACGATGAATAAAAGTTTTCTTCTAGAACCATTGCATGTCCATCGTCAGCATTCTCGACAGCTTTGCTCTTGTCGACTATTATGCTCCTCGAGGCCATTGGTTTCGAGTATTGGTAGCAGATTTTTGGTTTCTTGAGGTGTAATGTGAAAGTGTAGTGATCGATCCATCCTCTCACCGGGTTTATATAAGCTTTTGAAAGATTTTGGAAATTCGTGTGAAAGGAAAGGGATAATCACGAAAAGGAACATTTACATTCAGCAACAATATTTTTCGAAATCAACCCGATTCCTTCTAAAACTAACGAAATTTAAATTACAGTGAAATACTACTAAAACAAGAAAAACTGCATATATTAAAATACTTTCTTATTCTAAAAATTGTTGTAAAATTGTGCACAAGTAACAAATACCAGATTTTCGCATTCCAAAATGTTGTTGTGCACAAAGTAACCATTTATATTTCTTCGAAGCTCCACATCTTTGATAGCATTTTCCTACCTTTCTTCATAATGCACCTTGATGCGCGGTTGTCCTATCCTCATCAGCATTGATAGAAGTTGATGTATCGATTTAAACCTCAATTTAATTGCTCAAGTGTTGCTTTTTGCCTGATCAATTCCTATGATTGTTGCGGTTCCGGTAGCATAAAAACTACATGTACCATTGTTAGTAACCCGTTACCTTGTGCGCTAACGTTATTTTCCTGCAAAATGATTAATTCTCCGTCTCTCCTATTGGGTTAATGCAGAATCCTTATACTTTGTCCTACAGGTTCATTACGCACTATGTTGAACTGTTGAAGATATTCCTCGTGTTTTTCTCAATGTCAACTTTGGATTTCTCTTTTGTTTTCACAACTTGTTCCATGACCTCAGCTTCTAGGGCGACAAACTTTGCCCAGGCCTCTTCCTGCTACTGATATCACATCTTTTGTAATCTTTCATCTTCTTTTCCCTTAATCTCTGCGTCCAGGATGAAGAGCTTTGCCCAAGCTTCCTCTTGTTGCTGAAAACGTCTCATTTGTCCTCTCTTTACTTTTTCTACGTACCTTAAAGCTTTGGCCTCTTCTTCTCGCTTTAATATGGCTAGTTGAATATCTTCCCATGAAAATTCAAATCATCAAAGAATTCCATGGCGGATACCGCACTAAGTACATCTGTCTCTTTTTTGTTGGTGTTGTAGGCTTCACTTTCATTCGTGTTTGCATCTAGAGATTGTTTGTGCTCATGATTAGGCTGATGAGGTTCTAGTAGTATACCATTGTTCCTCATTTATTTCCTCCACCATAGCTACTCTTCTTCTTCAATGGTTATGTCCTCAGGAAACTGCTCATGATTTTACAGTGGTCTCTTGGGTTCATGACTCCTAGCTTCCCCATGCATGGCTCATGTTTTGCGATCTCCTTGTAGATCGGATTGGTGCTAAAATATACTGCTATGACTTCCCCCAAATTGCAACTGTTGTTCCCAGTTAGGATGCGTTGAATAGAAATTGATAGTGTATGTCTCTTCCGGACAGCCTTGTTGCTGAATAAATTGTGTGTGTTGCAGGGTTACAGTGTTGCTCCATTGCTGATTCGCAAAGTGATTGAATGTCATCTTTGATGCTCGTGCTTGAGGTAATGTGATTGAAACTTCTTTTCCTATTGGTTGTACTGCCTTGAATCTAGGTTACCCTAAAATACAAGTATTCAACCCTTTTTAGCAATAAAAACTACTCTCTACCTAATATTATTAACTCTAAATAAACAAATTGTTAGGACGAAATATCACACACAAATAAATTATGAATAATGGATGGATGATGATGTGGCTTAGGTTGAGCTTCACCTAAGCGAAGTGGTGAATTGAAATTTAGCAGGATGTGTGTTGTATTTCGCCAAGTTATGCAAGTATACACAACCTTGTTGTAGCAAGTTTTACTAAGTAAAAGTCATTCTCCACAGGGACTGCTAAAATGTTGAATTTGTTTTCCTGCGAAAGCGGAAGTAAAGTTAAACAATGTGATGAAAAGAGAATTTTCGAAAGCAGTGCACATTACTAACACGATTTACTATCAAGTTGAAAGAGCATTGGAAGGGTCGGGTTTTGGGGCTTCGCTTTGGCGAAGAAATTAGCGAAACACTTCATTAACGGCGGGGCCTTAAGTTCTCTCGAACTTCAACAACGGTTCTCTCGAACTTCAACAACGGTTCTCTCGAGCACTTAGTTCGCTCTCTCGAGTCAAACAATGAAAATGACCACCGTCAACTAGCTGCGATTCCTATCTCTAGTATTCGCTGTTCGAGCCATGCATACAAGTTCCCTCTGTCCTTGTCTCTCGACTTAGCACAAAGTTCATGCAAAGATTTAGAAGTAAAATGAATGATCAGTGAAGCTCGCATGCAAAACTCTTACTCCACTAATTACTTCGCTTACGCGAAGTCCCTATTTCCCTTTAGCTACTCATTTTCGGGAAGAAATGCATTACAAAAAATGAAATAAGACATGTGAAACATACTTCAGATATAAAAAAAAGTTGTGAAACGAAAGTTCAAGAAAACAAGATGCTGAAATTTCTACGAAGTCTATTACAGAAGAATTCAACAAACAACTTGAAACAAAAAACAATAACGCTACACTATGCCCGGCATAAATTGCTCAGACGGCGAAAAGGTGCTACGGATGCGGCGGTCGGAATGTGATCGGAGTTCCTATCCCAGAGTGAATTCTTTGGAAGAAGGTTCTATTCGTCACTCAATTTGATGAAGAAGGTCGCTCTTTTTATAGTGCTCCTGACAAAAAAAAAATTTTCCTCTCTACTATGCGATCCGATCCTGCCAAATGCTGCTCCACTATCCTCTCCACCAAAAGCTGCTTTAAGCTCTGATTTGTCAAATGTACTAGGGCCGACAAGATGAACGACCAAGATTTCTTTTAGAGCACAGATTCCTGCCCGCGTCTTTTTGGGAGAGATATTTTCTCGATCAAGGTTGGATGCATTGCTTCGCTTGGGCGAATAAGAGTTAGCGCCTTATTCATTCCGTCGGGCTCTTCGTTCAGCAAGTACTCTGCAACAACGAGTATCTTCTTCAATTTTTTCTCCTTCGCTTTGGTTTTCCTGCGCCAGAATACAAGTATCAATTCTTTTTTTTTTAACATAAACTCAATTTAACTCGTATTCGCTCTATTTCGTTGTTTTTATGTTCGCCTTCGCTTTGTTAGACTGCTAACCAAATGTTCGCTTATTCGCAGCTTGAGACTAACAACAACGAAACTTCTTGTGCAATTTACTTGTGATTTTAATAAAAAAATATCTTAATTAAGCTACTTTAACTCTCAATTCTTGAGAGTTATCACACCCCCAAACTTGCATTGCACGACACTTAGAATGGCTTGGTCCAATCTTGAGTTTTTATGATTGGAGCTGTTATCAGGGCTCTTTTCAAAGTCTGGAAGGCGTTCGCGCAGGCGAAGTAAAAAATGAATGGCTTGTTTAGAATCATAAGTTCGCAAAGTGGCTTCGCAATTTTTTAAAAATCTTTTATGAACCTTCGGTAAAAATCCGCGTGGCCTAAAAAGCTGCGAACTCCCTTAACATTCTTTGGTTTGGCTAACTTTTCGATTATTTCTACCTTCGCCTTATCCACTTCCATTCTTTCCTTTGAGACTCGATGGCCTAGCATAATCCCCTCTGTCACCATCAAGTGACATTTTTTCCAATTCAATACTAAGTTCCTTTCTTCGCATATTTTCAACACTTTCCTTAGATTCGCTAAACAGACTTTAAACGAAGTTCCAAACACTGTGAAATCATCCATGAATACTTCCATTCCGTTTTCCATTAGATCGAAGAAAATGGCCAGCATGCATCGCTGAAATGTTGTTGGGCATTGCAAAGACCTAATGGCATACGACGAAACGCGAATATTCCGTAGGGACACGTGAATGTCATTTTTTCCTGGTCCACTAGGTCAATGGTGAGTTGGTTATACCCCGAATACCCATCCAAGAAGCAATAGTACTCTTGTCCTGCCACTCTATCCAACATTTGGTCAACATAAGGCAGCAGAAAATGGTCTTTCTTCGTTGTTGTATTTAGTTTGCGATAGTCCATGCAAACTCGCCACCCTGAGACTGTCCTTGTTGGGATTAGCACGTTCTACTCATTCATAACCACAGTTGTTCCTCCTTTCTTCGATACACATTGAACTAGGCTAACCCATTTGCTGTCAGAGATATGGTAGATTACACCGATATCCAACCACTTAATTATTTACTTTTTGACCACTTCCTTCATCGCTGGATTCAATCTTCGCTGCCTATCAACTGAGAGAAATTATTCATTTTCGAGCTGTATTTTGTGCATACAAAATGCTGGGCTAATTTCTTTCAAGTTCGCAAGTGTCCAGCCGATAGCTCTTTTATATTCGCGAAGGAGACTGATCAGCAGATCTTCATTTTCCTTCGTTAATTGCGAAGAAATAATCACAGTCAGGGTAATTGTCTCTCCCAGAAACACATACTTCAAATGTGTGGGAAGTGGTTTCATTTCCAATTGGGGCGGTTGTTCAATTGAGGGTTTCATCGAGCAAACTTGGTTGTTCACACTTAGCGAATCCATCAATGCTTGCAAGCTTTCGTTGTTGTCCTTTTCCTCTATTTCACTGTTGTTCTCTTCATCGGATACCCATAAACAATCCAGGTTCGCATCATCTCTCTGCTCTGGCGAAAACTCAGAATGAATTTGGCTGAAATCATCTTCCAGCGATGTTATTGCAGAGCACTCCTCCAAATCTGCTGGATATTTCATCGAGTTTGATATGTTGAATTTCATCCTTTTGCCATACATCTGGAGAGTTATTGTTCCTTCATAAACATCCAACAAAGTTCGCCCAGTTTTCAAGAATGGGCATCCCAAAATGATGGGAACTTTCTTATCCGCTTTGTAATCCAAGACAATGAAATCGGCAGGGTAGATGAATTTTCCAACACGAACCAGGATGTCTTCAATTTTTCCTTCGGGTTTCGTCATAGAACTATCAGCGAGCTGGATAGTCACCTTTATAGGCTTCACTTCACCAAATTGGAATTTCTCGTAGACTAATAACGGCATCAAGTTTATGCTTGCCCCTAAATCACACAAAGCCTTTCCAATATAAGCGCATCCGATAGAGATTGGGATTGTGAAAGCCCCAAGATCCTTTTCTTTAATGGGCAATTTTTTTGAAACTAGGGCACTGCATCCTTCATTAAGCAAAATCACTTTGTAGTCTTCGGCTTTGTTCTTTTCTGACAACACTTCTTTCAAGAATTTCGCATAATTTGGCATTTGGCGAAGGGCATCGATTAGCTGGATATTTATCTGGATGCTTTTCAAAATATCCAAAAACTTCTCGTACCCTATTCCATCATTCTTCTTCAATCTCTGAGGGTACGGTGGTGGCGGCACAAATTCCACAACTTCGCTAACATTCTCCTCAGTGAGAATCTCTGTTGTCTCAATTACAGGGTTTTCATATTTTTCTAATGTCTCCTCGTATCTTGGTGCTTCCGAATTTTGCTCTTGCTCTGGCTGTGGCAACATCTCTACAATGGGTTTGTTGATAGAGTTCGTTTCTTCAGCTTCCCCAATAATCGCAATGGCCTTAATCTACTCCTTCCCTTCTCTTCTTGTTGACTCAGTATCTGTTGGCAAACGTCCAACTGGTCTATTCTGCAATTCAACTGCTAGTTGCCCCATTTGATTCTCTAGATTCTTCAAAGCCACTTGGTGGTTTTGAATTGTTTCTTGCTGATTTTGCTCTGTCACTTCGCTCTTGGCGATAAATTCCGTCACCAAGTTTTCAATTGAACTATTGGGGGCTTATTGAAAATTCTGTTGTGGCAATTGATTTCGTTGTGGCGGAAATGTATTCCATCCTTGATTTCCTTGAACAAATTGATTCCCAAACCATGGAGGGTTCCCGTGATATCTTTGGGGGAATAGTGGATTGCTAGAACTGCTGGCATTTCCATTGTTCGACCATGAAAAATTGGGATGATTTTGCCATCCAGGATTATAAGTTGGGTTGTAATTGTTGGAATATGGATTGTTGGAATATTGGTTGTTGTTACGATTTTCTTAGGCGTAATATACAGAAGCTGTGTTCTGCGGACATTCTTCATACATATGAGCTTCGCCACACAGCACGCATGATTCTAGCGGAGTAAATTGTTGGTTGTTGGTTCCAGATGTCATTTGCACTAGCGGAATATTGCTGGTTTTACCGCTATTTTGGTTTCCTTCTTGCAAGCTAGCCAACATCGCTTTCATTTCAGCGACTTGCTGTTTCAACTCTATTTCGTTGGCTGTTTCGCTTTTCGCGGTTAAATCCTCTCTTGCGCGAGAGTGTTCTTTCCACAGGCAAGTATTCTCAGCAACCTTTTCAACAATTTCGATTGCTTGGTTGTATGTTTTTTACAACAATGCTCCAGACGCAGATGCATCAAGCACTAACTTCGTAGCTTCGCTCAGTCCTCCATAAAAGTATTCAAATTGCACACAGCACGGGAATCCATTGTGGGGGCACCTTCGCTGAATCATCTTAAAGCGATCCCACACATTGGCGATCGATTCGCCTGGAGCTTGCCAGAATGAAAAAATCTCATCTCGGTGTTGCATCATTTTCTTTGGTGGAAAGTATTTTAGTAGAAACCGTTTAGCCAACTCCTCCCATACCATATTCTGTAAATTCTCTTGCGTGTAAAGCCATTCCTTTGCTCTACCTTGCAGGGAATGCGCGAACAGACTTCGCCGCAAGCGATCTCTTGTCATGTCTGGTATAACGAAAGAGTCACAGACACCCATAAACTAGCGTAAATGGTTGTGAGGATCTTCGTTCGCCATTCTGTGGAATTGCGCCTTTTTCTGCAAAAGCGTATTCATCATTGGCTTGAACTCAAACGCCCGCACCCCATCGTCTGGTCGAATTCCTGCTTGCATAAACTCAGTTATATTAGGTATGGCGTATGCTCTTACCACTCCATCCCTATCATCAGCCATCATGACAGGGGTGGCGAGGAATCTATCTGCATGTTCGTAATTTGGGTTTGGAGCGACGGGCTCCTTAGGGGGAACTTCCACGTTCTCAGCTGGTTCAGCCATTTGTGCAGGTCAGTTTTGCCTTCGGTTAAGTCATCTTCTTTAGAGAGTTCGCTCAGGTTCTGGATCGAAAGGTTCAACAAAACCTTGTCTTTGCATACGCTTCCGCGAACCTACTTACAACAAACACAGCAAACAAGTTCAACTCAAATATCACTCTCACCACTACTCTTCAAATAACAAAACTTAAAAAGTCCCCGGCAACGGCGCCAAAAACTTGTTGGGACGAAATATCACACACAAATAAATTATGAATAATTGATGGATGATGACGTGGCTCAGGTTGAACTTTGCTTAAGCGAAGTGGTGAATTGAAATTTAGCAGGATGTGTGTTGTATTTGGCCAAGTTGTGCAAGTATACACAGCCTTCTTGTAGCAAGTTTTACTAAGTAAAAGTCATTATCCACAAGGACTTCTGAAATGTTGAATTTGTTTTCATATGAAAGCGGAAGAAAAGTTAAACAATGTGATGAAAAGAGAATTGTCGAAAGCAGTGCACAATACTAACACGATTTACTATCAAGTTGAAAGAGTATTGGAAGGGTCGGGTTTTGGGGCTTCGCTTTGGCGAAGAAATTAGCGAAACACTTCATTAACGGCGGGGCCTTAAGTTCTCTCGAACTTCAACAGCTGTTCTCTCGAGCACTTAGTTCGCTCTCTCGAGTCAAACAATGGAAATGACCAC
The DNA here is from genome assembly GCA_036507275.1 of Sicyos edulis. NCBI lineage: Eukaryota > Viridiplantae > Streptophyta > Magnoliopsida > Cucurbitales > Cucurbitaceae > Sicyos > Sicyos edulis. Next base: position 57,100,738 of record CM071846.1, on the reverse strand, counting down.
CGTCAACTAGCTGCGATTCCTATCTCTAGTATTCTCTGTTCGAGCCATGCATACAAGTTCCCTTTGTCCTTGTCTCTCGACTTAGCACAAAGTTCATGCAAAGATTTAGAAGTAAAATGAATGATCAGTGAAGCTCGCATGCAAAACTCTTACTCCGCTAATTACTTCGCTTACGCGAAGTCCCTATTTCCCTTTTCCTTCCGACAACATGTTTAGCTACTCATTATCAGGAAGAAATGCATTGCAAAAATGAAATAAGACATGCGAAACATACTTCAGATATAAAAAAAAGTTGTGAAACGAAAGTTCAAGAAAATAAGATGCTGAAATTACTACAAAGTCGATTACAGAAGAATTCAACAAACAACTTGAAACAAAAAAACAATAACGCTACACTATGCCCGACATAAATTGCTCAGACGGCGAAAAGGTGCTACGGATGAGGCGGTCGAAATGTGATCGGAGTTCCTATCCCAGAGAGAATTCTTTGGAAGAAGGTTCTATTCGTCACTCAATTTGATGAAGAAGATCGCTCTTTTTATAGTGCTCTCGACAAAATTCATTTTTCCTCTCTGCTATGCGATCTGATCCTGCCAAATGCTTCTCCACTATCCTCTCTGCCAAAAGCTGTTCTAAGCTCTGATTTGTAAGATGTACTAGGGCCAACAAGATGAACAGCCAAGATTGCTTTTAGAGAACGGTTTCCTGCCATGCATCCTTTTAGGAGAGATATTTTCTCGATCAAGGTTGGATGCATTGCTTTGCTTGGGCGAATGAGAGTTAGCGCCTTAGTCATCCCGTCGGGCTTTTCGTTCAGCAGGTACTCTGCAACAATAAGTATCTTCTTCAATTTCTACTCCTTCGCTTTAGTTTTCCTGCCCCAGAATACAAGTATCAATTCCTTTTTTTAAACATAAACTCAATTTAACTCGTATTCGTTCTATTTCGTGGTTTTTATGTTCGCCTTCGCTTTGTTAGATTGCTAACCAAATGTTCGCTTATGCACAGCTTGAGTCTAATAACAACGAAACTTCTTGTGCAATTTACTTGTGATTTTAATAAAAAAAATATCTTAATTAAGCTACTTTAACTCTCAATTCTTGAGAGTTATCAACAATTCCTGACAACGGCGCCAAAAACTTAATTGGGCGTTCTAGGTGCTAATATATTTGTACAGTAATTAATTTGGAGCAAACCTAATGGTAAGTGTGACTCGAAATCGCTTACGTGCAAGTATACGCGGTTAGAACACAGCAAGTAATAAGTATATAATTTTATTGATCCCACTAAGATTGATGTCTAGAACTAATATTGATCAGGCAAGAGTTGTGCAGAAAAGTAAATGCATGGGTTGAGATAGTTGTTGTTTTGATGGTGATAATAAAATGATGCAGATGATAACAATAATAAATATGAATGCAATGAGAGCGTGGAACTAGCTATTGAGTTTCTCGCTTCTCTCTACCAAAAAGTACTTCTGCAATTAGTGATTTACGGGAGAACCAGCTTTTGCTGCGAACTTCGTACTTAACTCGGGGCGACTTGAGCAATAGTGAGGTTATTCCTAACTCCCTAATGATGCAAAGACTTGCCTTCAACCTATTGTAGTATACTGGGTTATCATGCAGTTCCTTTTTTCAAACTCATCACAAGTTATATACGTGGGTAGCTAATCGATGCATATGTATTAAAATTTCAAATTCATCATTGTAAAACTCTCTAACCTACGCCCTAACATGCTTCCACTCGGGACTATTCGTTCAAGACTTCTATAATGCACCATAGCAATAAACACAAGTAAGAAGTTAAATCAGACTATTTTATTACGACTATGAAATGCTTGAAGCTACAACTACTCCTAAAAAATAATAAAATTTGGAATTGGCTCGGTTGTGAAATGTGAGTCCCTTTATCATCATCTTCTACTAACACCACCAATTTCTGCTCGCAGCGATTAGCTTCGGCCATTCGACCAGCTCATCTAACCTCGACTTCTTTCTTGCAATTTACAGAGTTGATTTACTTGGTCAACAAGCCTAGGTGAGCTAGAAAATACTCATTAATGTAGGATCACATGATTTTCGCTGGAATTTATTTTATCGACACCAATTTAATTGCTTGATTGATTCTTTGTCATTTACTTGTTGGTGTGATTCTTCGAACGCGACTGCCTTGTGAATGTATGAATCTTCTCTGTGTGTCGCCGTTTGCATTGCTTCGTCCCTCCAACATAAGTGTTCAGCATTCCCTGCATTAAATAAACTTTTTTAGCGCAAAATCAAACAATATTTGCACGTAAACTGTGAACTGCACTAACGATGCTACTTTATGAATGCATGCTGATTTTCATGGTTAATATTCACAATTTCCTACTAACACTCAATTATTTCCCTTGATCCTAATAATAATGCAAACTATTGCAATCTAAAATAAGCTCTATTGGAGAGTTATCATTCTCTTACGAGAATGCTAAGTTATATAAAGAAAAGACGAAAAAATGGCACGATGAGAGGATGAAGCCCAAAGAATTTGTAGTTGGTCAAAAAGTCTTACTCTACAACTCCCGATTTAAACTCTTTCTAGGGATGTCAAAATAGTGATGGTCAAAACCATTCCAAGTCGCTCAGGTACATCCCTATGGGCAATTTTACTTAGAAATGAATGTGAAAATTCAGAATTTTTAGTGAACGGGCACAAGTTGAAACATTACTACAACGAGGAAGCCGCGAAAGCGGATTTCTCAACCATTATCGCATGATGAAAAAGTGGATTTGGCTAGAGTGAATGGTATTTTCTGTAAAGACCCGACCCAAAAGGGGCTCTAAATGGGCCTTTACCTCAATGCATGCATTCAAAGTAAAGGACAATATGCAGGTATGTTTTCGGATTCCAATTAAAACTAAAACATTCAACATTCAATCCAAAAATCAATACAGTTTACTGAAACCTGTCCCTGTCTCCAAGCACCTGTTTCAAGACAAATACGTTTCCAAAAGTTTAATCTGATCAGAGATTTATTAAAAACATTCAAACCTTCTCAGTTACAACAATGCTGGAATCCACAAAAACATTTTAGAAAACATCCTAGGGCTCCGTGCCCGCTACATGCATTCAGAGAGAAATAAAAAGGCAAAGAGTCATAATATAAAAATCGGAGACAACAAAGAGTTCCCATGATCACGCCTCCTCCTTGACCATCCTGTCTCTTTTTGGTTACATGTGGAAAACCACAAAAAATAAGGGTGAGTAACGAATTACTCAGTAAGAATCCCCAACCCGGGTACAATACGATATACATGGTCATCTAGATGAATGTATGCAAGCTATGAATATAAACACAGAATAGAGCACATAGCTTAAATCCACACATAAACATCGGATGCCATCTCAGGGTCTTACTCCGGAATAATCCACCTCTTGATACGCCCTATACGAGAAACAAGTCTCGGCCTCAGCCTGTCTACTGTCGATACGAAAGGTGCACTAGCTCAAGATCTCGAGTAGCTCTCCGGTCGGCGCTGTAATGAGCGTAAGCGCGCACCGCATGCTACTGCAGACTCTAGGGAGTGCCGGGTCTAGTGGCAAGCTACCCAAGTCCAGTCACCATGCCTAACTAAATCTCTGGATCGGTGTCACTGACATAGGGGTGTGAGACCTGGACACGTGAACTATGTCAGCCTCAACCACCGCACTTGAGGCTAAGGAACCGGTCGTGGTAGGCTTACACCAGGAAGCCGTCCTTGCCCTATCGGTGGCAATCAAGGGCTCTTGCCGAACACGCCGAGGACGTGCGCGGCCGCCGGGACAAGGCAATGCCAAGTCATCATCCCGACCGTTGGGGCATTTAACAGTCTGCCACCCTCACCCAAGATTGCAGGGCCTACCGGTAGGGTTAGCTAAACCCTAACGGGGTTCGGGGATCGAGTCTTGCCAAACGCGTCCTGCCGCCGTAGATGCAAGATACTTTATGCATTCTGGCCTGGATGATGCTACCTATCATATCTCAAACCTATAAACAGATACAACAAACAATCCAATACGTGCTCAACAGATGCAACGAACCTAGCATGATACTACGAAGCAAGAACAGATAACGAGCATGCCAGAACGGAACAACCTAGCATGGACTAACATGAGAAACAACATAAGAAATCATGCCAGTCGGGAATTCAGAATAGAGCACCTATCACTAAACATGTTGATAATCACAAACAAGCACACAAACAGCATCACATAATATATTGCAGGGCCCACACAACCCCGGTAAGAAATCCTTATCTTGGTCGGGAGGCAACTAAACACAAAATCCTAAGCTGCGATCGATCCCGAGCTAGCTAACAGGAACCTAGAAAACACAATAATAATCACAATCCATAGGCCTAAATATAATAAAATAAACAAGACTCGGCTCGGGAGCAACTCACGCGCACGGTACCGACGCTACGGACGGACAGTCGCGTCGCGAAGTGGCTTCTTTGGCGGGCGTGATGGGCGCAGATGGGCGGGCGCGCTGGCGACGCAGGCGTGCAGGCGCGAGCTCGGCTGGGCAATCTGGGCATCTGGGCGGCTGCGACGGGAAGTGCGTGCGTCGACAGTACCGCCGCGCGTCACGGCGAGCTGGGCGGTCGGCTCGGGCCGCTAGCGAGTCTGGGCGTCTTGGGCGACCTGCAACAAAACACACACGCACACCACTTCTTCCTTTACACTCGGCCAGCAAAGAAACCAAATGGAGAAGATGAAGAGGATGAAGACTTACCCGGAATGACGATCGAACCACGGGGCTGCTAAGGAGAAGAAATTCGGCTTGGGGAGCTAGGGAGACAAGCTTGGGCGGCCACAATGCTTTTGGAGAAGAAGACAAAACAAAACCTAATTTCCTTTCATTTAACCAAATGCACCAAAACTCCAAAGATCCCAGGCTAACCAAGATATGTCACAGAAAGAGTAACAAGAGCTCTCCATAGCTCATTTGGCACGCATCCCCACAGGCTTTCCCAGAGACTCGGGTTCGAATCCCAGCTGCAACACAATTTTCCTTTATTTTTACTTTTACATCTATCCTTGCTCAAACCCATCCACAAAGCCTAAAAAACCTACATAAACCCATCCAATAATTTTAGCAACTGGAAAAAGACATAAACGGCCCTGACGGCCCGACCAAATTACCAAAATACCCCTAGGGCATACCTGGAAGACCCGGATGAAAACCTGGGCCGTTACATTTTCTTTCCCAATTTATTATTGCTCTAAGCCAGGTAAGTAATTTGAACCTATACTTGTACGTTTTTGTTGTTTAAGTAGTTTTATTTTGTTAGGATTTAGTTTGCTAGGTTTATTTCATTTATAGTTTAGCGAAGTAGAAAAGTTGGTCGTTTTGGAAGTTTATCCTAGTTTTTCATTGTTACGGTGTTGGGAAGTTTCTCAAGCGCGAAAAAGAAGGCTCAATGAGGTCACAAAGTGACGTATGCTGAAACTCTTCAGACTTCCCTGAGCTGACGTGTGGAATGATCTCTCGAGCCCAGTCGCACATCGTTTGGCACTCCGTCTCTCAAGAAGTCGACGTCGCCCTAATCTCGAGCCCTATAAATTCAACACTTAGTTCATTTCTCATTTCTTTACTCGCACTAAACTTCCGAGCGCTCAATTTCGCTAAACTTGGCTAAAACAAAATTTCTTACCCTCCTTCACCAAAACTGTAACGGCCAAGTTTTCTATTCCGGTTTCCTAGGTGTTTCCGGTTTAATATTCGGTTGTTCGGTTGGGTCGTTAAAGCTATTTTAACCCTTAGGGGTATTTTGGTCTTTTTGCTCCCCGGTCAGGGTTTGTGGATTTTCAGGATTCCAGGGTCATTCCTGCCTTTGTCGAGGCTTGATTGTTGTTGGTTGCAAGACCCAAGAAGTTGGGCTAGTTGTTTGGAAGTTTGGAAGTGGTTCGGTTATTGGCAAAATTAATATTAATTTGAGTGCTTCCATTGGGATTTGAACCCTTGCCCTAAATGATGATTTGGGAGTTGACTTAAATGAGTTTTTAATAAGGAAAAAAGATTATTTCAGCCGGGACTCGAAGGAGGAAGCCTTGAGAGGGTAATTTAGGTCACCAAGGCCTATTTAAATTAGGAAAAGGAAAGAAAATCAAGAAAATCATCTTCCCCTTGTTTTGACCTCACGCCCCCCCCCCCCTCATCTTCCCCTCTCACCTTGCCGATTTCATCAAGCCCTAGAGCCGAGCCAAGAAGCCTAGCCGCACCGCACCTAGCCACCAACCCCAAAGACCGCCGCCGCTGCCGCCTGGGCTCGATGCCGCACCGCACCGAGCCACTCGGCTCGGCGCCACCACGACGCCATCGCCCCACCTCGCCTCGCCTAGCCTTCGCACACCCGCAGCAGGACCATCGCCTGCAAGGCGACACCACCAGCAGCCCAGACGCCTCGCCCGCGCGCCGTTTTAGCGCGCGCACGCACGCTTTGCGCGCCACCGCGCGTCAGACGCCCAGCGCCCAACTCAGTAGCGCGCGTCCCTCCTCCTCCACCCGACTCACCCGGCGGTGCCCGGCTGCTGCGCATCTGCCGCCCGACCTACCTGCCCCCTTGCTGCCAAGAGCCTGCCTTGCTATGAGGATTGGGCCAAGACCTCGTGTCTTCTCGGTTGCTCGGGTTTGCTTAGAAGCTCGAGGGTCGCTGGGTTGCTTATTGATTGTGATAGTTATTTTTTGCTTGTTTCCAGGTAAGGATTTCTTACCGTGGTTGTGTGGACCCTGCGATGTTTTCTTGATTGTGCCTTGTATGCCTGTTCACTTTTATGAGCATGTTAGTGGATAAGACAGCTTGTGTTTGAATTCCTGCTAGCATGTTTGCTTGTCTGTACATGTTAGACCCATGCTAGGTTTGTTCTTCCAGCATGCTATGGTTCCTGTTTTAAGCTCGTAGTATCATGCTAGGTTATGTATGATTGATGTTGATATGTATGTTTAGCCAGGAATCAGTTATTTTGTACTCGTAGTTAGCACAGTAGGGTTTGTCATCATCTAGAGGCTGAGAGTGGACATAACGTACGTTGTCCCCACCGGTCGGGAGTTAGAGCGAAGCATAACGTACCTTGCTTCTCCCCTGCAGCCGATGTGGATTAGCTACCACATCGGCATAAGCCTAGTTTGTAGCCTGCTAGAGCGGAACCCTGCCAACGGTTCAAGCCTTCCTTGGCCGATTCTTAGCTTCAGGTCGGTGGTACAGGATGTTACAGATGAGTGCCAAGGGCCTCACACTACTATATTCAGTGACACCGCTTCCGATTCTTTAGGCGTGCGTACCTGGCCCGCGTAGTTTGTACCTAGGCCCCCACATTTACGCCGGTTGCAGCAGCATGCGGTGTGCGCGCACACGCGTTAGTCGCCGGTTCGGAGAGCTCCCCCGGGCTAATGTTTGTGAGTACACCAGTTCCTTCTAGTTTAGAGCCAGACTTCGGGTACTCTCCCAATAGTCTAGATTTGTTAGCGAGGGTAAGAGACCCTTGAGGACACCCATTGGGATTGGTTTTTGAGCTAATCATATGGTCGAGGGTGAAAGACCCTTGAGGGTGTCGGACATCTTTTGGGATCGTTTTTTGAGCTGATCAATTGGCCGAGGGAGAAAGACCCTCGAAGATGTCCCGGGATTGGTTATAAGAACCAATCATTAGGCCAGAAGTAGGAGACTTCCGAGGACTCTGGATTTGCCTTGTAAGCTCGTTGAGCTAAGATCCGTGTTGATATTTGTAGGCATGTGTACTAGGTTGCTAGATGATTGATTGCATCGTATCGTACCCTGGTCGAGGATTCTTACTGAGTATGTTTATACTCACCCTTACTGTGGTTTTCCACCAGGTAACTTGGGACAACACCGGGGTGGCTAGCGGAGTGAGTTAGGAGATCATGGATGCTGCTGACACTCTGTCGTGTCTTTATTTACAAATTTGAATTCAGCATGTAGTGGACATGCATCCGTAGGGAAAACTTATTTACTATTGCTTCGGACTATCTTTTATGTTTTAAGGAAAAAGTACTGATCAGTCACTGTTTTAAAATGGATGGTTTTACTTAATGATTATCTGACTTTGTTTTAATGTTTTCCACTCTATATGTTTTGAAGAGTTTTAAATTCGACCTCCGATTTGGGTCATTTATGCTTTTCACTTGCATGCTAAGTAAAGACCTAGGATTAGAATCGTTTTTCGGGTCTGGTCTTTACAAAAACTCAAAAGTGGCCTTAAGGACATCAGTCAATGTCAACCTCGCCAAGAAGTGCAAGAAAAGTAAGGCAGATACAAGAAAGGCTACAGCTGTAGAGGAAATGATGCGTAAGATACTCGTTGCAGGCGCAAGCGAAAATAAGGGAACTCCCTCTTTGGGAGTCCGACCTAAGATTCTGTTAATAAAATCAGTGGCACCCAATTCTACGGGAATAAGAGTGCCAGTCAAGACAACCGCGATTAATCCAGCGAAGCTTATTGGAAAGCCTTCTATGGGCGAAGCTATCAAGCCATCTGAAAAAAGCCAACTCAAGCTCACTGGAGCGAAAGGAGACAAAAGGTTGTGAAGCCATCTGTGACGTTGGGGCCAAAATCATTAAGCAGCCGGAAACTAAAATCCCAATGCTTGTATCTAAGCCGTCAAGGCCACCAAAAGCTAAGACAGTTGAGGGGAAACTAATTAAGCTCGCCCCAGCAAAAGTAGAAAAGCCCGCTGAGGTGAAGGTCGTAAATCTAGAGAATAAAACAAAGGTTGGGCCCATTTGGGGCCATTGCCAAAGAGACAAAAGTACTAAAAGTGGTGGTTGAACTCGTTTTAATGGAAATAATGGCACTTTTAGAAGCGAAGCTAGAAAAGAGGAAGAGAAAGCATGAAGATAGAAGATCGAGGAGAGCAAAGAGAAAGCAAAGAGAGAGAAGAAGAAGTAGCTACAAAGAAGCAACAAAAGGCGGAGTGAAAAGCCAAAAAGGTGAGAGAAACTCTAAAAGCTTCTGTGGCCAAAAGGAGCAAAACGACAGAGTTACCATCGACCTTTGAAGCCAAGGTAATCGAGCAAAGTAGCAAGGAGAGGCTCGCTGCAGAAAACCTGAGAGGCGAAGACTTCGGAGAAGACGAAGTGGAGGTTATGGTGGATGATGCACAACTGGCACCTAGCCAAGTCAATGTTGACGCTGAAACGCTGGATGTAGCAAATCAACAAATAGACGAGTCTGGGCAGGTCAAATTCATGTCGACAGATGATGCAGAACCCCAACCAGATTCGCATGAAGCAAACGCTAGGGAAAATTCTTACCCAAAATTGGTGGAGGAGATAGAGAAATTCGCAAGCCCAAGTAGCCGACTAGGAAGAAACAATCCAGTTCAGCGAAGCGAAAGACTCATTGTCGGATGGAGATGAGGCACACTTGACGCCTAGTCAAGTTGATGCTAATCCAGTCGACGGCGAGGCTACAAAACTCGGAAATGGTAAATGAGCACAACACCACAAAAGAAAAGTCGACAACGACCACTACAGAACTCGGTTTGAGTTATAGAGGTCGTTTATTCGTCCCAGATGATGCAAGACTACAAGCCGAGTTGCTTACCGAGGCTCATAGTTCCTCGTTTACTTGGCACCTCGGAGGTACCAAGATGTATCAAGATCTTAAGAAGATGTTCTGGTGGATGGGTATAAAGAGAGATATAGTTGAGTTTGTTAGTCGGTGTATCACTTGTCAGTAAGTGAAGGCTCTCAGACAGAAATAGACAGGTCTGTTGCAGTCGTTGAGCGTTCCACAGTAGAAATGTGATGAGATTGCGATGGATTACATTTCTGGGTTGCCAAGGACACCGAGAGGGTTTACTCAGATCTGGGTTGTTGTAGATCGGCTAACTAAGAGTACACACTTTATCCCTAGTAGAGTTAACTATACCGTGAAACAGTGGGCACAATTTTTTTGGAGCAGATCATTCGGTACATGGGGTACCAGCGAAGATTGTTTCGGACCATGATTCTCTGTTCACTTTCCACTTCTAGAGAGAACTCTAGAAGGGATTGGGAACCGAGTGCAGTTTCATTACTAATTTTCACCCTCAGACAGATGGTCAGACTGAGAGTGTGAGCCAGATTCTTGAGGATTTGTTGCGAGCCTGTTTGTTAGACTTTCTAGGCAGTTGGGATCAGTACCTGTATTTGATGGAGTTTGCGTATAATAACAACTATTAGTAAACCATTCAGATGGCTCCATTCGAGGTCTTGTACGGCAAACATTGCAGGTCTCAAGTGTTTTGGGAAGAGGTTGGAGACAGACATCTTTTGGGTCCCGAGTTGTTGCAAATGACCAACGATGCGGTGCAGAAGATCAGGGCTCGTATGTTGACAGTTCAAAGTAGACAGAAAAGTTACGTCGATGTTCGACATAGAAACTTGGAGTTTGAGGTTGGTCAGCCCGTGTTCCTAAAAGTAGCGTCGATGCGCGGTGTGTTGAGGTTGGATAAGCGGGGAAAGTGGAGCCCCAAGTTTGTAGGGCCTTTTGAGATCCTTGAGCAGATCAGAGCCATTGCATATCGTTTGGCGTTGCCTCATCTTTGGCAGCAGTGCATAATGTCTTTCATGTTTCGATGATGAGATAGTATGTGGCAGACTCGACACACGTAGTTGATTACGAGCCATTGGAGTTGAACTTGAATTTGAGCTTTTAAGAGAAGCCTGAGCAGATTTTGGCCCGGGCGTGCAAGACTTTGTGTAATCGAGAGGTCAACCTAGTAAAGGTTCAGTGGAGAAATCAGAGGGCAGAGGAAGCCACTTAGAGTTGGGAGATGATATGAGGACGCACTACCTGGAGTTGTTTTAGTCTTAGGACTTTTAGGGACGAAAGTCTTAAAAAGAGGGAGTATTATAACGGCATGGAGTTCTATTCTGGTTTCCCAGGTATGTTCAGTTAGTTTTTCGATTGTTTGGTTGGGCCGTTAGGGCAGTTTGAGCTTTTAGGGGCATTTTGGTTATTTTACCCGAAGGGCCAGTTTTGTAATTAACCAGAGTTTCAGGGTTGCTTTTGTCATTCTTTGAGTTCAGTTATTCTTCGGGTTTAGGTTTCTAGGGTTGGAATGCATTTTGAGAAGTTTGGAGGTCTTCCGATTTAAACAAATAAGAGTTAATTGTGTGTTTGTTGGGACTCGAAGGGTGTTGGATTTGGGAGTTTGGACTTTAAATAAAATAGGAAATTAAAAGTGTTGCTGCTGTGTAAAGACCCGACCCGAATGGGGCCCTAAAATAGGCCTTTACCTCAATGCATGCTTTTAAGACTTAGAAAAATAATATGCAACGTTGTATGCCAGATTCTGATTAAAACAAAAGCAGTAAACATCCATTCAAAACAACAAAAAAATGTCCTGGAACCTGTCCCTGTTTCCAAGCACCTGTTCCCAGCTAAATACAATTTAAAACCTACTCTGATCAGAGATTTAAATCACATTCAAATCCAAAATTGGTTTACATCAGTGTCAGAATCCGGGCAACAACCAGAAAACAACCTAAGGGCTTCGTGCCCAACTGCATGCATTCAGAGGACATTTAAAACATAACACATAAATACAAGACTCAGAGTTCGAAACAACGGGTTTCCATGATCACAGCTCCTCCTCCAGCCATCCTGTCTCGCACCATAGGTAACTGTGGAAAACCACAAAATAAGGGTGAGTAACGAATTACTCAGTAAGAATCCCCAACCGGAGTACAATACGATATACATGGTCATCTAGCAGAAAGGTATGCAAGCTATGAATATAAACACAAAAGAGAGCACATAGCTTAAATCCACACATAAACTTTGGATGCCAACTCAGGGTCTTACTCCCGAATAATCCACCACATGATACGCCCTATACGAGAAACAAGTCTCGGCCTCAGCCTGTCTACTGTCGATATGAAAGGTGCACTAGCTCAAGATCCCGATGAGCTCTCCGGTCGCCGTTGTAATGAGTGTATGCGCGCACCGTATGCTACTGCAAACCATGGGGGGTGTCGGGTCTAGTGGCAAGCTGTAACGGCCCAAGTGTTCATCCCGGTCTTCCAGTTATGCCCTAGGGATATTTTGGTAATTTGGTCGGGCCGTCAGGACTGTTTATGTCTTTTTTCCAGCCGATAAAATTATTGGATGGATTGATGTAAGTTTTTTAGGCTTTGTGGATGGGTTTGAGCATGGATAGTTGTAAAAGTAAAAATAAAGGAATTTGTGTAGCAGTTGGGATTTGAACCCAGGTCTCCGGGAAAGCCTGTAGGGATGAGTGCCAGTTGAGCTATGGAGAGCTCTTGTTGCTCTTTCTGCGTCATATTATGGTTATCCTTGGATCTTGGAGTTTTGGTGCATTTGGTTAAATGAAAAAGAAATTAGGTCTTTTGTCATTCTCCTCCATCATCCTCTTTGCCGCACAAGCCAAGCTCTCCCTAGCCCCCTTGCCGATTTTTCATTCCCTTTGCAGCCCCGAGGTTCAATCATCATTCCGGGTAAGTCCTTCGTCTCTTCGCCTTCTCCGTTATAGATTCTTGCCGGCCGAATGTAAAAAGGGGTTGTGTGTGTGTGTTTGGTGCAGCCAGCCGAGGGAAGCCCAACAGCCGAGCTCGTCGCACCAGCCAGCTCCATCGCCTGGCCAGATCGAGCCCAGATCGCCCTGCCGCTCGCCCAGCAGCCCAGCCAGCTCCATCGTCGGCAGCCCTGTCGCACAAAGATCGCGCGCCGCACGCCCAGCAGCCGAGTCGCCCGGATCGTCAGCTCGTCGTCGCAGCAGGTCGCCCAGTTCGCTAGCAGGCCAGCACGCCAGATCGCCACGCGCGTCCTCGCCCGTGCCATGTCGCTCGCCCGTGTCCGCGTCGCACGCCCAGCGTCCTCGCCCGTGCCGTGCCCCGCGCGCAACCAGCGCCTAGCCTCTTGTCGCCATGCAGTGTGAGTGCTCCCTAGCCGAGCCTGCTGTTTTATTATTTTTAGGCTTATAGATGTTGATTATTATTGTGTTTTCTAGGTTCCGTTAGCTAGCTCGGGATTGTTTGCAGCTTAGGTTTTGTGTGTAGAAACCTCCCAAAAAAGGTAAGGATTTCTTACCGGAGTTGTGTGGGCCCTGCGGTATTATATGTGATTGTTGTTTGTATGTTTGTTTGTGATTATCAGCATGTATAGTGTTAGGTGCTCTGTTCTGAATTCCCGACTGGCATGATTCCTTATGTTGTTTCTCATGTTAGTCCATGCTAGGTTGTTTCGTTCTGGCATGCTCGTATCTGTTCTTGATTCGTAGTATCCTGCTAGGTTCGTTGTATCTGTTGAGCACGTATTGGATTGTATGCTATTGATATGATATGTTAGAGTGTAGGTAGGTAGCATCATCCGGGCCCGAATGCATAAAGTATCTTGCATCCATGGCAGGGACGTGCACGGGTAGTACTCGTCCCCCGGACCCCGTGAGGGTTTAGCTAACCCGACCGGTAGGCCCTGCAATCTTGGGTGAGGGAGGTAGTCTGCGCGATGCCCCAACGGTCGGGATGATGACTTGGCAATGCCTCGTCCCCGACAGCCGGCACGTTGTCAGCGTGTTCGGTCGTAGCCCTTGATTGCCACATGTTAGGGCAAGGACGGCTTCCTGGTGTAAGCCTACCACGACCGATTCCTTAGCCTCAGGTGTGGTGGTTCAGGCTGACATAGTTCACGTGTCCAGGTCTCACACCCCTATGTCGGTGACACCGATCCAGATTTTAGTTAGGCATGGTGGCTGGACTCGGGCGACTTGCCACTGGACCCGCAACCCCTAGAGTTGCGGTAGCATGCGGTGCGCGCATACGCTCATTACAAATACACGATCGAGAGCTCCTCGGGATTGTGAGCCAGTGCACCTTTCGTATCGACAGTAGACAGGCTGAGGCCGGGACTTGTTTCTCTTATAAGGCGTATTGTGTGGTGTGGATTATTCCGGACTAAGACCCTGAGTTGGCATCCGAAGATTATATGTGGATTTAAGCTATGTGCTCCATTCTGTGTTTATATTCATAACTTGCATACATTCATCTAGATGACCATGTATATCGTATTGTACCCCGGTTGGGGATTCTTACTGGGTAATTCGTTACTCACCCTTATTTTGTGGTTTTCCACAGGTAACCAAGGTGCGAGACAGGATGGCTGAAGGAGGAGCTGTGATCATGGGAATCCTGCTGTCGTCTCTGTTTTGTTTGTTTTATACTATGACTCTTGTCTTTTTATTTTCCCTTGAATGCATGTAGCCGGGCACGGAGCCCTAGGACGTTTTCTAAATGTTTTGTGGATTCCAGCATTGTTGTATCTGGGAAGTTTTTGAATGATTTTAATAAATCTCTTATTAGAGTAAACTTTGGAAATGTATTTGTTCTGAAACAGGTGCTTGGAGACAGGAACAGGTTTCAGCAGACTGTATTGATTTCTGTTTGAATGTTTGAATGTTTTATGTTTTAATTGGAATCCGAAATTATAATTGCATATCGTCCTTTACTTTGAATGCATGCATTGGGGTAAAGGCCCATTTAGAGCCCCTTTTGGGTCGGGTCTTTACACAAGCTGCCCAGGTCCAGTCACCATGCCTAACTAAATCTCTGGATCGGTGTCACCGACATAGGGGTGTGAGACTCGACACGTGAACTATGTCACCTGAACCACCGCACCGAGGCTAAGGAACCGGTCGTGGTAGGCTTACACCAGAAGTCGTCCTTGCCCTAACAGTGGCAATCAAGGGCTACGGCCGAACACGCCGAGGACGCGTGCCGATCGCCGGGATGAGGCAATGCCAAGTCATCATCCCGACCGTTGGGACATTTAACGATCGCCACCCTCACCCAAGATTGCAGGGCCAGCCGTTAGGGTTAGCTAAACCCTAACGGGGATCAGGGACGGAGTACCGTCTCGTACGTCCCTGTCGTGGATGCAAGTTACGTTATGTATCCGGCCCGGATGATGCTATCTACCTGAACTCTAAACTATAATATCAACAGCAAACAATCCAATACAATCAGATACGTGCTCAACAGATACAACGAACCTTGCATGATACTACGAAGCAAAAACAGATACGAGCATGCCAGAACGGAACAACCTAGCATGGACTAACATGAGAAACAACATAAGAAATCATGCCAGTCGGGAATTCAGAACAGAGCACCTATCACTAAACATGCTGATAAACACAAACAAGCATACAAACAACATCACATAATATATCACAGGGCCCACACACACTCCGGAAAGAAATCCTTACCTTGGTCGGGAGGCAACTAAACACAAAATCCTAAGCTGCGATCAATCCTGAGCTAGCTAACGAGAACCTTACAAACACAATAATAATCACAATCCATAGGCCTAAATATAATAAAATAAACAAGACTTGGCTCGTGTAAAGACCCGGCCCAAAAGGGGCTCTAAATGGGCCTTCACCTCAATGCATGCATTCAAAGAAAAAGACAATATGAAGATATGTTTTCGGATTCCAATTAAAATTAAAACATTCAACATTCAATCCAGAAGTCAAACAGTTTACTGAAACCTGTCCCTGTCTCCAAGCACCTGTTTCTAGACAAATACGTTTCCAAAAGTTTACTCTGATCAGAGATTTATTAAATCATTCAAAAACCTTCTCATATACAACAATGCTGGAATCCACAAAAACATTTAGAAAACATCCTAGGGCTCCGTGCCCGGCTACATGCATTCAGAGGAAATAAAAGACAAAGAGTCATAACATAAAAATCAGAGACGACAGCAGGTTCCCATGATCACAGCTCCTCCTTCAGCCATCCTGTCTCGCACCTTGGTTACCTGTGGAAAGCCAAAAAAATAAGGGTGAGTAACGAATTACTCAGTAAGAATCCCCAACCGGGGTACAATACGATATACATGGTCATCTAGATGAATGTATGCAAGCTATGAATATAAACACAGAATATAGCACATAGCTTAAATCCACATATAAACCTCGGATGCCAACTCAGGGTCTTAGTCCGGAAAATCCACCACACAATACGCCCTATATGAGAAACAAGTCTCGGACTCAGCCTGTCTACTGTCGATACGAAAGGTGCACTAGCTCAAGATCCCGAGGAGCTCTCCGGTCGGCGCTGTAATGAGCGTAAGCGCGCGCCGCATGCTCACTGACTCGGGGTGCCGGGTCTAGTGGCAAGTCGCCCAGTCCAGATCACCATGCCTAACTAAATCTCTGGATCGGTGTCACTGACATAGGGGTGTGAGACCTGAACACGTGAACTATGTCAGCCTGAACCACCGCACCTGAGGCTGAGGAACCGGTCGTGGTAGGCTTACACCAGGAAGCCGTCCTTGCCCTAACAGGTGGCAATCAAGGGCTACGGTCGAACACGCTGAGGACGTACCGACTGCCGGGGACGAGGCAATGCCAAGTCATCATCCCGACCGTTGGGGCATTTAATAGTCTGCCACCCTCACCCAAGATTGCAGGGCCAGCGGTTAGGGTTAGCTAAACTCTAATGGGGATCAGGGACGGAGAACCGTCTCGTACGTCCCTGCTGTGGATGCAAGTTACGTTATGCATCCGGCCCGAATGATGCTACCTTTCTGAACTCTAAACTATAACAACAACAGTAAACAATCCAATACGTGCTCAACAGATACAACGAACCTAGCATGATACTACGAAGCAAGAATAGATAACGAGCATGCCAGAACAGAACAACCTAGCATGGACTAACATGAGGAACAACATAGGAAATCATGCCAGTCGGAAATTCAGAACAGAGCGACTATCCCTAAACATGTTGATAATCACAAACAAGCATACAAACAACAATCACATATAATATCGCAGGGCCCACACAACTCCGGTAAGAAATCCTTACCTTGGTCGGGAGGCTTCTACACACAAAAACCTAAGCTGCGATCAATCCCGAGCTAGCTAACGAGAACCTATCAACCACAATAATAATCATAATCTATAAGCCTAAATAAAACAAAAAAAACAGGCTCGGCTCGGGAGCACTCACACGGCACGGCGACACGGGGTGGCGGCGCCGCCAAGGCGTGTGGTGTGGCCGGTGCTGGCTGGCTGAGCAGGAGATGGCGCACGGTGCTGCGCACAGCGCACGGACAGAAGCGCTGGGCTAGGGCTGCGCAGAGCGCAGCTCGCGCAAGCGAGCGGCGGAAACAGAGCAAGGACGCGCGCGGCGATCACGGGCGTCTTTGAGCTGCCGCGAGGCGATTTGGCGGCTTTGGCGTCTGGCTGCCAAGCGCGATGGGAGCGATGAAGCTGGCGATCTGGGCGGCCTGGCGTCTGCTGCTGCGCGCGTGTAACGACCCAGGTTTTTCGTCCCGGTCTTCCAGGTATGCCCTAGGGGTAATTTGGTAATTTGGTCGGGCCGTCAGGGCCGTTTGTGTCTTTTCCAGTTACTAAAATTATTGGATGGATTTAAGTAGGTTTTTGGAGGGATTTGTGGTTTGGTTTGAGCAAGGTTTGATGCAAAAGTAAAAATAAAGGAAATTGTGCTACAGCTGGGGTTTGATCCCGGGTCTCCTGGAAAGCTTGTGGGGATGTGTGCCAATTGAGCCATTAGTTGCTCTTGTTGCTCTTTCTGCATCACATCTTAGTTAATCTTGGATCTTTGGTGTTTGGTGCATTTGGTTAAATGAAATAGAAATTAGGTTTGTCCATCTTCTTCTCCAAAGTGTGTGGCCGCCCAAGCTTTGCTCTCCATTGCCTTGCCGAGTTCTTCATCCTTGCAGCTCCTTTGGATCGATCATCATCATTCCGGGTAGGTATCGATCTTCCTCTTCTTCTTCTCATCCGTTTGGTGTGCTTTTTGGCCAAGTGTGTTTGTGTTGATTGCAGCCAGCCGAGAGAAGCCCAGCCAGCAGCAATCGTCGCGCGTCCAGCCGGCCAGCTCGCACGCCAGATCCGCCTAGCAGCCTTGCCGTTCGTCCAGCAGCCAGCTAGCCTTGTCGTCGGCAGCCAGTCCCACGCCCAGATCTGCCGAGGCGGCCTGCGCCGCGCCGCCGAGATCCGCCTAGCGGCCTTGCCGCTTCGTCCAAAGCAGCCAGCTAGCCTTGCTGTCGTCGGCAGCCGGTCCCACGCCCGAGATCTGCCGGCGGCCCGCCGCGCCCGATCGCGCCAGCAAGCAGCCAGATCGCGCTGCTTCGTCCTCGCCCGATCGCTCGCGACGCCAGAGAGCCCTCTCCAGCGCCCGCGCGCCCAGCCCAAGCGTCCGCGTCGCCCATCGCCGCGCCCGCCGCCGCGTGCGCCGCCGCCCTCCGCGCCGCCGCGCGCCAGACGCGCTGCCGCGCCGCGGCTGCGCGTCCTGCCGTCTGCTGCCCGTCTGCCGTGCCTTGCCTTGCTGTGGCGCGCAGCTGCGCCTCTGCGCCCATCCATCCACAGCGGCAGCGCCCGACCTGCCGTGCCAGCCTGCCAGCAACTCCAAGTTCGTGTCGCCGTGCCGCGTGAGTGCCCTTTTGCCGAGCTTATCGTTCTATTGTTTTTAGACGTTTTAGATGCTGATTATTATTGGTTTGCTAGGTTCCCGCTCGCTAGCTCGGGATTGTTCCGCAGCTTAGGATTTGTGTGTAGAAGCCTCCCGACCAAGGTAAGGATTTCTTACCGGAGTTGTGTGGGCCTGCGGTATATTTGTGATTGTTGTTTTGTATGCCCGTGTATGATTATTAGCATGTTTAGCCCTAGGTGCTCGATTAAATTCTGATCGCATGAACTCTTGTATTGTTTCTCATGTTAGCCCATGCTAGGTTGTTCCATTCGCATGTTCGATATCTGTTCTTGCTTCGTAGTATCATGCTAGGTTCCTTGTATCTGTTGAGCACGTATTGGACTGCATTGAATGAATTGTTATTATTGCTATGGTTTAGAGTTCAGGTAGGTAGCATCATCCGGGCCGGATGCATAACGTAACTTGCATCCCCGACGGGGGCGTGCGAGATGGTACTCGTCCGATCCCGTTAGGGTTTAGCTAACCCTAACGGTGGCCCTGCAATCTTGGGTGAGGGTGGCGGTCGTTAAATGCCCCAACGGTCGGGATGATGACTTGGCATTGCCTCGTCCCGGCGATCGGCACGTCCTCATCGTGTTAGGCCGTAGCCCTTGATTGCCACTGTTAGGGCAAGGACCGCTTCTGGTGTAAGCCTACCACGACCGGTTCCTTAGCCTCAAAGCGGTGGTACAGTGACATAGTTCACGTGTCCGTGTCTCACACCCTATATGTCGCGTGACACCGATCCGAGATTTAGTTAGGCATGGTGATCGAACTCGGGCAGCTTGCCACTAGACCCGGCACCCCGAGTTTGCGAGTAGCATGCGGTGCGCGCTTACGCTCATTACAAATACCGATCGGAGAGCTCCTCGGGATCTTGAGCGAGTGCACCTTTCGTATCGACGAGAGACAGCCGAGGCCGGACTTGTTCCCGTATAGAGCGTATAGTGTGTTGTGGTATTTCCGACTAAGACCACGAGTTGGCATCCGAGGCCAAGTGTGGACTTAGCTATGTGCTCCGCTCTGTGTTTGTACTCATAGCTTGCATACATTCTTCTAGATGAACATGTATATCGTATTGTACCCCGGTTGGGGATTCTTCTTGAGTAATTCGTTACTCACCCTTATTCTGTGGTTTTCCACGAGTAACCAAGGCGGAGACAGGATGGTGAAGGAGGAGCCGTGATCATGGAATCCTGCTGTCATCTCTGACCATTTTATTATATCATGACTCTTGACTTTTGTTATTTCCCCTGAATGCATGTAGACGGGCACGGAGCCCTAGGATGTTTTCTTACGTTTTATGGATTCCAGCATATTTGTACTTGTGGAATGTTTAAATGGTTTAAATAAATCTCTGATCAGAGTATGCTTTTAGAAATGTATGTTTTGATTGTTGAATGTTTCTGTTTTTACTTGGGATCCGAAATTTATTTTTCATAATGTCTTTTATTTTGAATACATGCATTGGGGTAAAGGCCCATTTAGAGCCCCTTTTGGGTCGGGTCTTTACAGCGCGACAGGTTGCGATGGAGCTGGCGATCTGGGCGGGCTGCAATGGCGATCTGGCTCGGCTGCTGGGCTTCCTTCGGCTGGCTGCAAAAGACACACACACACACAAGCTCCTCTTCTTACATTCGGCCAGCAAGAATCCAAATCGGAGAAGACGAAGAGACGAAGAAACTTACCCGGAATGACGATCAAACTATGGAGGTGCAAAGGGGATGAAAATTGGCTTGGGGAGCTAGGGAGAACAAGTTTGGACGGCAAGGAGAGTTTTGGAGAAGAGAGAACAAAAACCTAATTTCTTTTTCATTTAACCAAATGCACCAAAACTCCAAGGAACCAAGGCTAACCAAGATATGACGCGAAAAGAGCAACAAGAGCTCTCAATAGCTCAACTAGCACGCATCCCCACAGGCTTTCCCGGATACCCGGGTTTGAATCCCAACTGCAACACAATTTTCCTTGATTTTTACTTTTGCATCAAACCTTGCTCAAACCCATCCACAAAGCCTAAAAAACCTACATAAACCCATCCAATAATTTTAGCAACTAGAAAATGACATAAACGTCCCTGACGGCCAGACCAATTTACCAAAATACCCCTAGTGCATACCTGGAAGACCGGGATGAAAACCTGGGCCGTTACAACTCGGGAGTAACTCACGCGGCACGGCTGACGCCCGGACGGACAGGCTGCACGGGCGAGGCTGCTGCTGGGCGCTGATGGGCGTGCTGGGTTAAGCGGCTGGCACGGCGCTGGGGCGCGGGCTTGCTGGCGAGGGGCTGGGGCGAGCTGCGGGCGCGGCGTGCAGACGCGGAGAGGGCGCGCGGGCGCGAGCTCGGCTGGGCGACCTGGTGCGTGCGACGGGGCGACAGTCTGCGGGCGATCTGGGCGTGCGACAGGGGCGATCTGGGCGAGCTGGCACGGTGATACCGCTTTCTTCTGGGGCGCTGAGGTTCTGGCGGCTGCGCGACCTGGCTTCTTCTGAGCGCTGGGTGGGGCCGCTCATTTGGGTTCAACAAAACACACACACACACAACCTCTTTTTCTGTAAGGACCCGACCCGAATGGGGCTCTAAATGGGCCCTTACCTCAATGCATGCATACAAATCAACACTAGAATTTGCAATAGGGTTGTTTCAGATTCTAAGTAAAAACCAAAAACCGGCAAGAGTTCATTTAAAAGTCAATACAAAATTCTTGAAACTCATCATCCTGTTTCCAAGCATCTGTTCCAAGACAAATACATTTCCAAAACTTACTCTGATCAGAGATTTATTAAAAACATACAACTTTACAACATTTATAACAATGCTAGAATCCGGAAATACATTCATAAAACAACCTAGGGCTCTGTGCCCAACTACATGCATTCAGAGGACATTTAAAACATAAATACAAGACTCAGAGTTGAACAACGGGTTTTCCATGATCACGCTCCTCCTCCACCATCCATCCCGCCTCGCGCCATGGTTTCTGAAAGATAAGTAAGGGTGAGTAACGAATTACTCAAGAAGAATCCCCAACCGGGTACAATACGATATAATCAATCATCTAGTACCAAAGCATGCAAGAAAACAGCTACCAACACAGATCATAGCTCAACGAGCTTACAAAGAAAGATCTGGAGTCATCGGAAGTCTCCTACTTCCGGCCTAATGATTGGTTATCCTAACCAATCCTGGGACATCTCTGAGGGTCTTTCTCCCTCAGCCAGTTGATCAGCTCAAAAACCGATCCCAAGGATGTCCTCAAGGGCCTCTTACCTTTGCTAATAGATCTGGACTATCGGGAGAGTACCCAAAGTCTGGCTCTAAATTGGAAGGAATGGTGTACTCACGAACATTAGCCCGGGGGAGCTCTCCGAACCGGCAACTAACGCGTGTGCGCGCACACCGCATGCTCTTCTGCAACCGGCGTAAATGCTGGGGCCTAAGGACAAACTACGCGGGCCAGGTACGCATGCCTAAGACTCGGAAGCGGTGTCACTGATCACAGTAGCGCGAGGCCCTCGGCGCTCATCTGTGCAGCATGGACCACCGACCTGAAGCTAAAAACCGGCCAGGGCAGGCTTACACCGATGGCAGGGTTCCGCTCTAGCAGGCTACAAACTAGGCTATGCCGAAGTGGGTAGCTAATTCCACAACCGGCTGGTCGGGGGGGTAGCAAGATACGTTATCTTTGCGCACACTTTATTCCCGACCGACAGCTAAATCCACCTTAGTGACCGGGGGGGAAGCAAGATACGTTATGCTTCGCACACTACTCCCGATCAGTGGGGACAAAGTACGTTATGTCCGCTCAGCCTCTAGATGATGACAAACCCTACAACTCTATCTAAGAGTACAGAGCAAAAAGCAATGATTCCTGGCTAGCAAACAAAGACCGACATCAATCACACTACCTAGCATGATACTACGAGCTTAAGCAGGAATCACAAGCATGCTGGCAGAACAAACCTAGCATGGCACTAACATGTAATATCAAGCAAACATGCTAGCAGAAATCAATCAAAGCTGCTCTATTATTATCATGCTCATAACGATCAGAAACAAGCAAGGCAAATCATGACAATATCGCAGGGCCCACACAACTCCGGTAAGAAATCCTTACCTGGTCGGAAGGCAACAACACACAATAAAATTAACTGCGATCGAACCCGAGCAACCTATAACGAGCCAAGCAAACACATCAATAATCATAAAATAGCCCTAAATACTCTAAAATAAATAGGGCTCAGCTCGGGAGCAACTCACGAGGCATGGCTGACACTCGGACGGGCCGATCGCCACGAGTTAGCAGACCAAAGGGGTGGCGGGCGCGCTGGGACGCAGGGGCGCGCTGGGCGCTGCTCTGCTCGCTGGCGGGCAGGGGGCGCAGCGGCGCGGCGGGGCGCGAGCCGCTGCGGACGGCACACACGAGCGACACGGTGGCGGCGCGGGCGGGCGTTAGCTCGGCTGGGCGACGGCGCAAGGCGCGCGCTTCGGAGAGAGGCAGCGCGCGGGCGCGCGAGCGACACGACGCGAGGCGCGCGATCTGGCGCTGGGCCAGCGCGACTTCAGCGCGCGGACGACACGCGAAGGCTGGGCGACACGGACGAGCGGCAGAGCGGCGGCGACGGCTTGTCGCGAGCGAGCTCGGGCGACACGAGCCGGGGGCGAAGCGAGGGACTGGGCTCGGGCCGGCGACCTTAGGTGGGCGAGGCGAGCGCGTCATGGGTCCGGGTTAGCTCGGGCGGCGGGGGCTCGGGTGGGCGATGGTCGCTCGGGCTGGGCGAGGCTGGCTCGGGCTAGGGGCTGGGCGAGCCAAGGGGCTGGCTAGGTGGGGGCTCGGGGAGAGAGAGAGAGAGAGAGAGAGAGAGAGAGAGAGAAAATTGATTTTGGGGAAAAAAATAAAAGAAAAAAAGGGAAATAAAAAGGAAAATGGGAAATAAAAGGGAAAAATGGGATTTTAATTCCATTTTTCATCCTTATCCACTTAAAACCTCAAAATCCCATTTCCCGGCTTCCTCCTCCGAGACCCGACCGAAGCAATCTTTTCCAATCAATCAAACTCACTTAAATCCAACTCCCAAAGCAACACTAAAGGCTCGGGCTCGAATCCCAAAGGAAACACACAACCAACCAACACTTTGCTAAAGCCCAAACCACAACCGAGCATCCAACCGACTAGCCCAAACACCTCGGGACTCGCAGCCACCAACAAACAAGCCTCGACAAAGGCAGGAGCTACCTCGAAGCCTTGAAGACCACAAATCCTGCCCGAAGAGCCAAAAGACCAAAATACCCCCAAGGGTCCAAACGGCTCTAAAACCCAACCAAACAACCAAATCTTGACCCGAAGGCACCTCGAAAACTGGAATAGGAAACTGGGCTGTTACAATACTCCCTCCTTATAAGACTTTCGTCCTCGAAAGTCCTAAGACAAACAACTTGAGAAAACTCCACCGATCCAAAATAATCGAACTTCTCGGCCAACAACACTAGCCCTCTTCGAGAACCAAAACTCTCTTGGGTTCTCAAAAACTCAAGGCCACAATGCCATCCAAACTAGGCATACACTGAACTCCAAGGGAATAGACGGCAAACCACGTCCTCAACTCGCACCAACTCTAAAACGGTGCTACTCTCAGCAATCTCGAGGACTGGCCAAAAGCTCTGAAACTTTACACCACGCTCTGGCAAAACTCCTCTAGGAGCTCACAAACATTAACAAACAGTCTCAACCCTACACAAATCAAGCAAACAATCAACCTTCCAGTTTCGAAAACCAAACGGCCGAAAGCAAACTTTTCCATGCAAATCTACAAGCAATCGCCAAAGAAAACATCGCCAGGCAAGGAAACCACCAAAATTCCTCTCAAGGAAAACTCGGGCCGCAAGGACTAAACCATCACGCAGCTCTCTGCACACAACACCTTGAGGAAAATAAAGACAACGCGGCTTTACCAACCAAAGCCACGGCACCTCTGCCAACTCACTCAAACGGCTCTGCTACTCCAATCTGCGAGCGCACAACAAGGAGCAAAGCCCGAGAAGGGCTTGCTCGTGAACTCAACCCAAACTTATAACGAGCAACGCTGCCTCAAGCTACTACTCAACTCTAAAAATCCAACAGGCTACTCAAAGGACTTCTCCTTTTAGCTTAAGCCTAACTCAACTTCCAACCAGAAGCTCCACTCCCGAAACCTCACGAGGAAAACGGATAACGACAACCTCAAAGCTAACTCTCTAGGCTGACATCCAGGGAGCAACTCAACCACCACAGAGACTAGGGGAAAGGGAAATCTTCAATCCCCAAAGAACCAACAACTTGCCAGAAACAACTCTTCTCGGCCGCCACCACCACCCTTGCGGGGACAAACAACTCTTGCTTGCTAACAACACAAAGCAGGGACCCTCTCGCTGGGCTGACCGCTGCGCTACTCTGACCAACTACACAACTCAAGAGCTAAGCTGACTCCTGCCAAACGAGAAACGACTTTCCCAGCAAGCAAACTTTGAAGGGCAACGGACTTCACACAAGCTCGCTGACTTTCTCAAACCCAAGGCAACAGCAACCAACTCTCTTGGAAGCAACACCCAAGGGAAAACTCAACCAATCGGATCAAAAATCCGGAACCAACAAAACTTACTCAACTGCCGAGGGAGGGGT
This sequence comes from Sicyos edulis, assembly GCA_036507275.1. Taxonomy (NCBI): domain Eukaryota; kingdom Viridiplantae; phylum Streptophyta; class Magnoliopsida; order Cucurbitales; family Cucurbitaceae; genus Sicyos; species Sicyos edulis. The sequence continues at coordinate 57,075,583 of CM071846.1, read as the reverse complement.
CATTCCTGACTAGGAAAAAGACCTCAGGGCAACGCCCTCCAGCTAGAACCGAACTAGCTCTCGAAACAACAAGAGAACCAAATCTTGGCCAAACACTCACAAGAGGCAGAACAACCTTTATTGCAGCCTCTAGAACACCATCCAAGAATCCGCTTAACTGAACAAACGACTACTTCCAAGTAGCCAACAAATTTTTCCCTCTTGCTAGCACCACTACCATCAATTCCAAGACCAAAGGAGTAACCTGACAAATCCCTAAAGGAAACGGCTCTTACAAGCAGACAACCAAAGGACAGAGAGCTCCACATACGCTCACTGTCTTGCTCCACTAGAGCAACAACATCTACATCTCACGGGGCAACAACAGGGGTCCATCTTAGACTGAACCTCCAAAAGCCAAACGGGGCAACTCGACATCCTGGAAACAGGAAAACAACCAACTGGGCACGAACCATTCGTCCCACGAGCAAAGCAAATCTCTAGCAGCTCCAAACCACACCTTGGTCAACACCAAGCATCAACTTGCCACCGCACCGAAACCAATCCGGACTTTACTCCAAACAAACACTAGCTAGCTAGTCTACCAAGACTGCTAGCAACTCAACCGAGGCTACAAACTACACGGCTCCAGCTTGCCAACTGAAACTCACTACCTGGGCCTGACTGAGCTCTGGAGAGGCTCTCCACAACCTAGGGTTCTTCGGCAACCCTCGACACACACTGCCGACAAACGAGCTAACAGCCAACTGCCTGAACAGGCACAACTCTCTCTAGCATCTCAACCATGCAGGCCAACTCCAATTCCTTGGGAACCAAGAGGACCCAAAACGCTACCGAATGCATCATCCTCCTACTCAAACATCAGCCTCAACAAGGCTTCTACCCAAGGAAAGGATCCAAACAACTTTCTTAGCCAAGGCGATCAGAAACTGCGCGGCTTTGCTACCACCGCACTTGTTCAGTTTCCAACTGAACTCCAACCGAAGAAACACCAAAAGTTCCAACTCCACACAATGCTCAAAGCTGAGGCAACCTTGCTCTACCTAAAGCATAACCATGCCACACCGAACTTACTTTATACCAAGCCTCTACCAAGGGTGCTTACCCATAAGGCATCCAAATCCTCTCGCAAGGCATCAGCTCATCTCGCCTCAAAAGCATCCAACTCGAATCATGGCATCCAACTCGCCTCATAGGCATCCAGCTCATCTCATGAACATCCAACTCAGGGTCCCTCTGCTGGACCAAACTCGCATCTACGATGCTCAACTCTCCTCAGATAAAGGCACTCGAAGGTAGTTGACCGTACTACCAACCACAAGAAAACTCTTGGCCTTAACACTAGCGCGAGACTCAAGCACACCAACACTTACCAACCAATTTGCTGACTTACTCAACCTCCAGAAACACTGGGAAGAGGCTCCGACTCCTCTCGAGCATCCTTTCGCTTGTAGTCCATCGACTACCACTGAACTAGCCCTCTGGCACGACCTAAACGGGTGCAACTGCCATAAACGGATCCAAGGTTAAAGGAGTGCGCTGAACTCCGGACGGCATAGAACCATCTGCTATGCCCAAGCCAAACTCAAGCCTGAACCAGACTTAGTGCCAAAGTGGCACACCAACCAATGCACCTCAAGTGCTACTACTACCAAATCCACATCTGAGGAAGCTGGGCTGTTAAACAACAGCAGGCTCGCAAGGGGGCAAAGATGTCCCAACATCTGCCTCAAGCCACTAACACGGCAACTTGCCAATCAATCGGGCGACTGGTGGAGACTCTGCTAGTCCACCTCTCACAAGGGACTTCCACCACCATCTGATGAACCAAACAGGCCACAGAACGGCACACCTCGGCCTCACGAGCAGCAGGGGCATCCCACACACGGATGCTGCTAACTCAAACTGGCCAACTACTTTACTACTAGCGATAGGACTTACTAAAACATCGAGCTCTCTGAGGCATCCATTTGCCAAATCGGGCGGCTCCATCAACGCCAACAAACTCATCTGAATAAACTCGCTGATCATGCCCTCCCGGAACCTCCGGGCTATAAGAGCTACCGGGGAAAAATGCTGAAACAAACTCGATACCGGGCTATCTCGTGCTCGGACTCCTCACTACGCGCTACAAACTGCGCCTGGGTCTCCGCTCTCTGATAGCTAAAGACCTGCCATCAAATCTCTCATGGCTGGAGCACACTCTGCTCAAGGAGTCTCACTCTGAGGCGCTGCTAGCCTCTACCCCCTCCTCTAGGCAACTCAACTGCCGGGGCCAAATCTGGCATGCGGGCCTAACAACCACGGGCCGCGCCTCAACATCAACACGATCGGTCCAACTCCTCGGTCGGACATGCCAAGCGTCCTGCTCCTGCAGGTGCGATCAACATATCGGCGATCGCACGAAGCACCTCCACCCTCTCACTAGGGGAAAAGCAGCAACTGGGCCACAAATGGCCAACGGGAGTCTAAGCTCTGCCTCCCTCTGGAACGATGTCCCAGGGGCATCCGAATCTATCTGGATACCTCAACAAGCTGCTAAACAAACTGCTCGCACTGCGGAAAGTTGGCATGATGGCGCTCTAAACACAAACCAACAATGAGTCAGAACCTGCTCGTCTCCGCTACACAACACTACACAAGGCATAACTAGATGAAAAGTATTGTAAATTCTTAACCCATTTCTTTTAAAGCGGTAAACTTAGGCGTACCTGATGACTGTCGGAGTGCTGATGATCATGGAAAAACGACCTACAACAAAAGGTCAGTCTACAGAATCTATGACTCTGAGCTCTGATACCAACTTGTAATGACCCGACCCGAATGGGGCTCTAAATGGGCCCTTACCTCAATGCATGCATACAAATCAACACTAGAATTTGCAATAGGGTTGTTTCGGATTCTAAGTAAAAACCAAAAACCGGCAAGAGTTCATTTAAAAAGTCAATACAAAATTCTTGAAACCTGTCCCTGTTTCCAAGCACCTGTTCCAAGACAAATACATTTCCAAAACTTACTCTGATCAGAGATTTATTAAAAACATACAACTTTACAACATTTATAACAATGCTAGAATCCGAAAATACATTCATAAAACAACCTAGGGCTCTGTGCCCAACTACATGCATTCAGAGGACATTTAAAACATAAATACAAGACTCAGAGTTGAACAACGGGTTTTCCATGATCACAGCTCCTCCTCCAGCCATCCTGCCTCGCGCCATGGTTTCCTGAAAGATAAGTAAGGGTGAGTAACGAATTACTCAGTAAGAATCCCCAACCGGGGTACAATACGATATAATCAATCATCTAGTACTAAAGCATGCAAGCAAACAGCTACCAACACAGATCATAGCTCAACGAGCTTACAAAGAAAGATCTGGAGTCATCGGAAGTCTCCTACTTCTGGCCTAATGATTGGTTATCCTAACCAATCCTGGGACATCTCTCGAGGTCTTTCTCCTCACCCCGGTTGATCACCTCAAAACCGATCCCAAGGATGTCCTCAAGGGCCTCTTACCCTTGCTAATAGATCTGGACTATCGGAGAGTACCCAAGTCCGGCTCTAAACTGGAAGGAATGGTGTACTCACGAACATTAGCCCGGGGGAGCTCTCCGAACCGGCAACTAACGCGTGTGCGCGCACACCGCATGCTCTTCTGCAACCGGCGTAAATGCGGGGACCTAAGGGCAAACTACGTGGGCCAGGTATGCATGCCTAAGACTCGGAAGCGGTGTCACTGATCACAGTAGCGCGAGGCCCTCGGCGCTCATCTGTGCAGCATGGTCCATCGACCTGAAGCTAAGAACCGGCCAGGGCATGCTTACACCGATGGCAGGGTTCCGCTCTAGCAGGCTACAAACTAGGCTATGCCGAAGTGGGTAGCTAATTCCACAACCGGCTGATCGGGGGGGTAGCAAGATACGTTATGCTGCGCACACTTTATTCCCGACCTGAGCTAAATCCACCTTAGTGACCGGGGGGGGAAGCAAGATACGTTATGCTTCGCACACTACTCCCGATCAGTGGGGACAAAGTGCGTTATGTCCGCTCAGCCTCTGGATGATGACAAACCCTACAACTCTATCTAAGAGTACAGAGCAAAAAGCAATGATTCCTGGCTAGCAAACAAAGACCGACATCAATCACACTACCTAGCATGATACTACGAGCTTAAGCAGGAATCACAAGCATGCTGGCAGAACAAACCTAGCATGGCACTAACATGTAATATCAAGCAAACATGCTAGCAGAAATCAATCAAAGCTGCTCTATTATTATCATGCTCATAACAGTCAGCAAACAAGCAAGGCAAATCATGACAATATCGCAGGGCCCACACAACTCCGGTAAGAAATCCTTACCTGGTCGGAAGGCAACAACACACAATAAAATTAACTGCGATCGAACCCGAGCAACCTATAACGAGCCAAGCAAACACATCAATAATCATAAAATAGCCCTAAATACTCTAAAATAAACAGGGCTCAGCTCGGGAGCAACTCACGAGGCACGGCTGACACTCGGACGGGCCGGCTGCACGAGCTAGGCAGCCAAAGGGGCTGGCTGGGCGCGCTGGGGCCGTAGGGGGCGCTGGGGCAATGGCTCGGCCCTGGGGCGCGAGCTGCGCGCGGAGGAGCGGTGGGCTGCGCGCGGACGGCACGCAAGCGACACGAGTAGCGCGCGCGCGCGGCGCTTAGCTTCGGCTGGCGGCGGCGCGGCGCGCGGCTTCAAGACAAGACGGCGCACGCGGCGCGAGCGACACGACAACGCGGCGATGTGCGCGATCTGGCGCTGACGCGCGTGACTCGAGCGCGCGATGACACGCGAAGGCACAGGCGACACGGACGAGCGCGCAGCGAGCGGCGCGACAGATCAGTCGCGGCGAGCTCGGGCGACACGAGCCGGGCGGCGCGTGGATCGGCTCGGGCTGGCGATGGCGCTCGACGCTAGGGCTGAAGCGACCTGGGCTGGGCGAGGGCGAGCGAGCGCGGGGCTGGGCTAGCTCGGGCGAGCAGGGGCTCAGGTTGGGCGATGGCTGGCTCGGGCTAGGGGCTGGGCTAGGTGGGGGCTCGGGGAGAGAGAGAGAGAGAGAGAGAGAAAATTGATGTTGGGGAAAAAAATAAAAGAAAAAAAGGGAAATAAAAAGGAAAATGGGAAATAAAAGGGAAAAATGGGATTTTAATTCCATTTTCCATCCTTATCCACTTAAAACCTCAAAATCCCATTTCCCGGCTTCCTCCTCCGAGACCCGACCGAAGCAATCTTTTCAAATCAATCAAACTCACTTAAATCCAACTCCCAAAGCAACACTAAAGGCTCGGGCTCGAATCCCAAAGGAAACACACAACCAACCAACACTTTGCCAAAGCCCAAACCACAACCGAGCATCCAACCGACTAGCCCAAACACCTCAGGACTCGCAGCCACCAACAAACAAGCCTCGACAAAGGCAGGAGCTACCTCGAAGCCCTGAAGACCATAAATCCTGCCCGAAGAACCAAAAGACCAAAATACCCCCAAGGGTCCAAACGGCTCTAAAACCCAACCAAACAACCGAATCTTGACCCGAAGGCACCTCGAAAACTGGAATAGGAAACTGGGCTGTAACATTTTCACTCGGCCAACAAGAACCCAAAACGGAGAAGAAGAAGAGACGATGAAACTTACCCGGAATGACGATCGAACCACGGAGCTGCTAAGGAGAAGGGACTCAGCTTGGGAGCTAGGGAAAAATGCTTTGGCGGCCAAGGGACTTTTGGAGAAGAAGACCCAAAACCCTAATTCTTTTCTTTTGAACAAATGCACCAAAACTCCCATGATCCAAGGCTAACCAAGATATGACACGGAAAGAGCAACAAGAGCTCCCAATAGCTCAATTGGCACGCATCCCAATAGGCTTTCTCGGAGACCCAGGTTCGAAACCCAACTGCAACACAATTTCCTTACATTTTTACTTTTGCATCTTACCATGCCCAAACACATCCACAAAGCCTAAAAAACCTACATACGACCATCCAATGATTTTTTAACAACTGAAAAAGACATAAACGGCCCCAACGGCCCGACCAAATTACCAAAATACCCCTAGGGCATACCTGGATGTCCGGGATGAAAACCTGGGCCGTTACAATATTCCCTCCTTTTTATGACTTTCGTCCTCGAAAGTCCTAAAGACTGAAACGGCTCAGGACACTGCAAACTCATCTCGTCCTCCCCACTCACGAGCAGCTTCTTCAGAACTCAAACCCCTCCACTGAACTTTTACCAAACGGATCTGACGATTACGCAACGTCTTCATCTCAAAGACCAAAATACTCACAGGCTTCCCTTCGAAGCTCAAATTCTCATTCAGCTGCAAAGGCTCAAATTCCACAATGAGCGATGAGTCCGACACAAACTGCCTCAACATCGATACATGAGAACACTGCACACGGCTGACAATGACGGGAAAAAACTAATCGATATGCAACTCTGCCAATCCTCTCGAGAATCTCAAATGGTCCAACAAAACGGGGACTCCACTTCCCTCGCTTACCAAACCTCAACACACCTCACATCGGTGCAACCTTAAAAACATGCACTGTCCAACCTCAAACTCTAAAACTCGACGCCGTACATCGGCGTACCTCTTCCGCCTGCTCTAAGCTGACACAAACGAGCTCTAATCTTCTGCACTGCACTACTGGCCAACTGCAGCAACTCAGGATCCAAAAACTGACGGCCACCAATCTTTTCCCAAAACACTAGAAACCTGCAACACCTACTATACAACGCCTCAACGGAACCACAAGAACTGACCGCTGAGAACTGCAACCCAAGGCAACCTCACAAAACCAACACTGGTCTCCCGCTGCCTAACCACGGAAACACCAACTCACAACAAGTTCTGAAGGATCTGGCTCACTCCTCCCAAAAGACCATCGGTCAGAGGGTGAAAACACTACTGGGACTGAACTCGGCTCAAGCCTCTTAACAACGCTCTCTAGAACCACAGCTCATCAACGCACTGCCTAGAATAAACCTTTGTTGCCACACCCTGGTGCCAACAACTCTAGCCTGAAACTGCCATGCCACTACTCCACAGCAATGATATCTCCACCGAGGCGAGGTGCGAGCTCTAGCTACTGAAACTAATCCACCAAAAAATCCGAACTCACACAACAACCTCAACCAGCTGCCAGCTTCCACACGGACTCCTACAAACCAACAACTTGAGTGCTACGAACTCGGTAGCCTACCCAACCGCACACTGCATAACCACGCCAATCTACTCAACTCCAACTCGACCTAGATCAATGACTGGAAAAGTCAACCTGCTATCAACCGGGCCCTAGAGGGCTCCCTCCACCAAACTTACCTCCATGCAAGAAACGGAACGAAGCTTGCCTCGAATATGGAACACATCTCACAAGTCCAAACGATAACCCATACAAGCTTAACCCTCTAGCTTAGGCTTATTGCACCTTCCCACCGAAACTTCACAAACGGGACGCCACTACCCAGTTAACACCAACTACCAAGAACCAGAATACCAACAATGGCTGGCAGAGCACAAGCTACACTAACCAGCAAGGATCCCTCAATAGGTCAAGACCCTAATCCAGCCACAATGGTGCAACCCCAACCCACAACTGATACAAAGGGGTTCTTCAACTACAAAGGTGCAACAGCTCCCGTGCCAAACACACAAAGAACCTTAGCTGACTAGGCCCAACACTCACAAGAGGCAGAACAACCCTACTGCAACTTCCAGAACACCACTCAAGAGTCCGCTTAACTAGACAACCAACTGCTTCCAAGCAGCCAACAAACTTTTCTCTAGCTAGCACCACTACCATCAACTCCAAGACCAAGGGAGTAACCTGACAACTCCTATGAGGAAACAGTTCTTACAAGCGGACAACCGAAGGACAGAGAGCTCAACACACGCTCGTTGTCTTGCTCCTCTAAAGCAACAACATCTAAGTCTCACGGAGGCAACAACAGGGGGTCCACCACAGACTGAACCTCCAACCACACACTAGCCAAGACTCACCTCCAAATGCCAAAGGGGGCAACTCTCAACATTCCGAAAACAGGAAAACAACCGACATGCACGAACCACTCGCCCCACGAGCAAAACTAACTCCTAGCAACTCCAATCCACACCTTGGTCAACACCAAGCACCAACTTGCCACCACACCGGAACCAATCCGGCCTCTACTCCAAACAAACTCTAGCTCGCTAGCCTACCAAAACTGCCAGCAACTCACCCGAGGTCTACAACCTACACGACTCTGGCTTGCCAACTGAACTCACTACCTAGGTCTGACTGAGCTCTGGTGAGGCTTCCCACAACTAGGGTTCTTCGGCAACCCTCGACACACACTGTCGTCAAACGATCTAACAGCCAACTGCATGAACAAACAACTCCTTTTTCCAGCATCACAACCATGCTGGCCTGCTCCGAACCTCAAAACCAAAAAGACCAGAAACGCTTCAGAATGTGTCATCCTCCTACTCAAAGCATCAGCCACATCGTAGCTTCCACCCAGGGTAAGGATTCCGAGCAACACTCTTAGCAACTACGGTCAGGAACTATGTGGCTTCGCTACAACCACCTTTTGTTCAGTACCATCTGAACATCAACCAAGATCGACAAGAGGTTCCACCAACCAAGCTTAGGTCCAACCTAACAAAACTTGCCTAAGCAACAACCCGACCACAAGCACGGTATCCTTACAACCTCAACTAAGGCCTTACAACATCCACCTGGAGTCCAACTTCTCCAAGAACTGAGCACCAGTTCTCCAATGCAAACCTTACATGGTTCCGAAACTCTCGCCACCAGAACGAACTACACAAAACACACTTGTGTGCACAACTCTCAACCTTCCTTCAGAGATCCAAGACTAACAGGTGCTTTTTCAAAAAGGCAGCCCTGACTTCTGGCAGAGATACAATCAACCAAAGGAACACCAAAAGTTCCATCTCCACACGATACTGGAAGCTGTGGCAACCTTGCCCTACTAAAGCATAACAATGCCAAACCGAACTTACTTTATACCGAGTCTCTACCAAGTGTGCTTACACATAAGGCGTCCAACTCCTCTCATAAGGCATCCTACTCATCTCCTAGGCATCCAACTCATCTCATAAGCATCCAACTCTCCTCATAGGCATTCAGCTCATCTCATAGGCATCCAACTCATCTCTTAGGCATCCAACTCATCTCATAAGCATCCAACTCGCCTCATAGACATCCAGCTCATCTCATAAGCATCCAACTCGCCTCATAGGCATCCAACTCATGGTCCCTCTACTGGACCAAACTCGCAACTACAATGCCAAACTCTTCTCGGATTTAGGCACTCAAAGGTAGTTGACCGCACTACCAACCACAAAGATCTCTTGGCCTTAGCACTAGCGTGAGACTCACGCGCACTAACACTTACCAACCGTCAACCTGCTGACTTACTCAACCCCCGGTAACTCTGGGAAGAGGCTCCGGCTCCTCTCGAACATCCTTTCGCTTGTAGTCCTACGACTACCACTGAACTAACTCTCTTGCACGACCTAAACAGGTGCAACTGCCATAAACGGATCCAAAGGCTAAAGGAGTGTGCTGAACTCCAGACGGGTCATAGAACTATCTGCTATACCCATGCCAAACTCAGGCCTAAACCAGACTTAGTGCCAAAGCGGCACACCAACCAATGCACCTCAAGTGCCACTACTACCAAATCCACATCTTACTACAAATGGGGACAGCAAGGTCACATCCTCAAGTGACAAAAACTAAGGCTAGGCATACAAGAGCTCAAACTCAAACCACCATGCCTATGGCATCTCATCAAACTGAAGTCTCACTGCCTACTCTTGCATCTCCACATGATGCTCTACTAAACTCTGGCCGGATCTCTCAACACGCAGCAGCTAGCCCTACTCTAGGGGCTCACCATAAGAAGAGTGCTCAACTCTACTAGCAACTGAGGAAACCACCAACGGATCAAGTCCGATGGGAACATTGCACGCTGCACCCTTAACCACAGGGTTCTGGATTACTGGCTGCAAAACAACAACAATTTACAAGAGAACAAAGATGTCTCAGCAACCTCCTCGAAGGCTACCAACTCTGCAGCTACTCACTGGGCAATCAAACAATCTGCTAAGGTTCAAGATCAACACTTGAACTACCCAGGCTAGTCCACACTGGAATCTGCTCCACAAGCATCAACATGAGTAAAGCCATAGCTAACTCCTCTCCTGGAGTGGTACTCCAGGGCAAATCACCTCCACTCTCTCTCTAGGGGAAAACTAACAACTGGGCCACAAGTGGCCTACGGGAGTCTAATCTCTGACTCCCTCTGGGACGATGTCCCAGCGGTATCTGAATCTATCTGGATACCCTGACTAGCTGCTATCATACTTCTTACACTTCGGGAAGTTGGCATGATGGTGCTCTGGACCCAAACCAACAACGAGTCAGAACCTGCTCGTCTCCGCTCCACAACACTAAACAGGGCATACACTAGATGAAAAGTATTGTAAATTCTTAACACTTTTCTAAAACTGTAAACTTAGGCGTACCTGATGACTTTCGGAGTGCTGATGATCATGGAAAAATGACCTACAACAAAAGGTCAGTCTACAGAATCTATGACTCTAAGCTCTGATACCAACTGTAAAGACCCGACCCGAATGGGGCCCTAAAATAGGCCTTTACCTCAATGCATGCTTTTAAGACTTAGAAAAATAATATGCAACGTTGTATGCCAGATTCTGATTAAAACAAAAGCAGTAAACATCCATTCAAAACAACAACAAAATGTCCTAGAACCTGTCCCTATTTCCAAGCACCTGTTCCAAGCTAAATACAATTTAAAACGTACTCTGATCAGAGATTTAAATCACATTCAAATCCAAAATTGGTTTACATCGATTAATCGAATCTGGGCAACAACCTAAAACAACCTAAGGGCTCCGCCCAACCCAACTACATGCATTCAGAGGACATTTAAAACATAACACATAAATACAAGACTCAGAGTTCGAAACAACGGGTTTCCATGATCACAGCTCCTCCTCCAGCCATCCTGTCTCGCACCATAGTTACCTGTGGAAAACCACAAATAAGGGTGAGTAACGAATTACTCAGTAAGAATCCCCAACCGGGGTACAATACGATATACATGGTCATCTAGCAGAAAGGTATGCAAGCTATGAATATAAACACAGAAGAGAGCACATAGCTTAAATTCACACATAAACTTCGGATGCCAACTCAGGGTCTTACTCCGGAATAATCCACCTCATGATACGCCCTATACGAGAAACAAGTCTCGGCCTCAGCCTGTCTACTGTCGATACGAAAGGTGCACTAGCTCAAGATCCCGATGAGCTCTCCGATTGGCGCTGTAATGAGCGTATGCGCGCACCGCATGCTACTACAGACCATGGGGGGTGCCGGGTCTAGTGGCAAGCTGCCCAAGTCCAGTCACCATGCCTAATTAAATCTCTGGATCGGTGTCACTGACATAGGGGTGTGAGACCTGGACACGTGAACTATGTCAGCCTGAACCACCGCACCTGAGGCTAAGGAACCGGTCGTGGTAGACTTACCCCAGGAAGTCGTCCTTGCCCTAACAGGTGGCAATCAATGGCTACGGCCGAACACGCTGAGGACGTGCCGACTGCCAGGGACGAGGCAATGCCAAGTCATCATCTCGACCGTTGGGGCATTTAACAGTCTGCCACCCTCACCCAAGATTGCAGGGTCAGCCGTTAGGGTTAGCTAAACCCTAACGGGGATTAGGGACGGAGTACCGTCTCGTACGTCCCTGTCGTGGATGCAAGTTACGTTATGCATCCGGCCCGGATGATGCTATCTACCTGAACTCTAAACTATAATATCAACAGCAAACAATCCAATACAATCCAATACGTGCTCAACAGATACAACGAACCTAGCATGATACTACTAAGCAAGAACAGATACGAGCATGCCAGAACGGAACAACCTAGCATGGACTAACATGAGAAACAACATAATAAATCATGCCAGTCGGGAATTCAGAACAGAGCACCTATCACTAAACATGCTGATATACACAAACAAGCATACAAACAACATCACATAATATATCGCAGGGCCCACACAACTCCGGTAAGAAATCCTTACCTTGGTCGGGAGGCAACTAAACACAAAATCCTAAGCTGCGATCAATCCCGAGCTAGCTAACGAGAACCTAACAAACACAATAATAATCATAATCCATAGGCCTAAATATAATAAAATAAACAAGACTCGGCACGGGAGTAACTCACGCGGCACGGCTAACGTGCGGACGGACAGGTAGCACGGGCGAGGCTGCTGCTGGTCGTTGATGGGCGGCAGGCCGCACGCCGGTGTCTTTGGTCGGGCGGCCGGCATGGCGCTGGGCGCGTCTCGGGCATGCTTGGCACGGCTACTGGGCGCGGCGTCTTTGTTGCTTGTGCGCTGGGGCGAGCTGCAGGCGAGGCAAGGCACTCGGGCGCAGACGCGGAATGGACGCGCGGGGGCGAGCTCGGCTGGGCGACCTGGTGCGTGCGACGAGGTGACAGTCTGCTAGCAATCTGGGTGTGCGACAGGGGCGATCTGGGAGAGCTGGGCGGCTGCGACAACCTGCTGCTATGCGCCTAGGCATCTGGGCGACTGCGACAGCCTGCTGCTGGGCGCTTGGCTGGGCTGCTCGGCTGGGTTCAACAAAACACACACACACACACACACACAACCTCTTTTTCACTCGGCCAGCAAGAACCCAAAACGGAGAAGAAGAAGAGACGATAAAACTTACCCGGAATGACGATCGAACCACGGAGCTGCTTAAGAGAAGGGACTCGGCTTGGGAGCTAGGGAGAAATGCTTGGGCTGCCAAGGGACTTTTGGAGAAGAAGACCCAAAACCCTAATTCTTTTCTTTTGAACAAATGCACCAAAACTCCCATGATCCAAGGCTAATTAAGATATGACGCGGAAAGAGCAACAAGAGCTCCCAATAGCTCAATTGGCACCCATCCCAACAGGCTTTCCCGGAGACCCATGTTTGAAACCCAGCTGCAACACAATTTCCTTACAGTTTTACTTTTGCATCTTACCATGCCCAAACACATCCACAAAGCCTCAAAAACCTACATAAGACCATCCAATAATTTTTTAACAACTGCAAAAAACATAAACGGCCCCAACGGCCCAACCAAATTACCAAGATACCTCTAGGGCATGCCTGAAAGTACGGGATGAAAACTTGGGCCGTTACATGCTGGGATTCGAACCTGTGACCAGCTAGACCTTGGAGGCTTGTTTTAGGAAACGAAGAAAATTGAGGTAAATTTGGGTAATTTGGTCGGGCCGTCAAGGTCGTTTATGTCTTTTTCCAGTTGCTAAAATTATTGGATGGGTTATTGTAGGTTTTTGAGGCGTTGTGGATGTGTTTGGGCATGGTTAGATGCAAAAGTAAAAATAAAGGAAATTGTGTTGCAGCTGGGATTCCAACCCGGGTCTCCGGGAAAGCCCATGGGAATGCATGCCAGTTGAGCTATTGGGAGCTCTTGTTACTCTTTCTGCGACATATCTTGGTTAGCCTTGGTTCCTTGGAGTTTTGGTGCATTTGATTAAATGAAAGGAAATTAGGCCTTTTGTTCCTTCTTCTCCAACTCATTTTGCCGTCAAAGCTACTCTCCCTCAAGCCCCAAGCCGATTTTCTTCTCCTTAGCAGCCCCGAGATCCGATCGTCATTCCGGGTAAGTTTCATCTTCTTCTTCTCCTCCTCCGATTGGTGTGCTGTTTGGCCTAGTGAATAGAAGTGTGTGTGTGTTTGTGTTTGGTTGCAGCTAGCCGAGAGAAGCCCCAGCCAGCAGCCCATCGTCGCCCGCACCAGCCAGCCGGTAGGATCGCGCCCAGATCGCCATTGTCGCACAGCAGCAAGTCCATCGCCCCTGCATTGCCGTCGCACCTCGTCGCGCTCGCATCAACCGAGCAGCCCGCGTGCCCGCTCCTCGCCAGCTGCTCGCCATCGCCGCCCGCCCGCCGCGTGCCAGCCCAGCTCAGCCATCGCGGCCCTGCGCCCGTCGCGCGTCTGCGCTTCGTCCGTGCCGCGCGCCGCCTCGCGTCGTCATGGCGCGCCCGCGCCCGATGCTGTCGTCCACGCACGCATCCAGAGCCCTGGCCGTGCCATCGCCGCTGCCCGCGCCAGCGCCCACCCGCACCAAATTGGCCGCCAGCCGCCACCCCAAATTTCCCCATGTCGCCGTGCCGTGTGAGTGCTCCCGAGTCGAGCCTGCTTGTTTTATTATGTTTAGGCCTATGGATTGTGATTATTGTTGTGCTTGTTAGGATCTCTTTAGCTAGCTCGGGATCGATCGCAGCTTAGGAATTCTTGTGTGTAGTTGCCTCCCGACCAAGGTAAGGATTTCTTACCGAAGTTGTGTGGGCCCTGCGATATTATATGTGATTGCTGTTTGTATGCTTGTTTGTGATTATCACCATGTTTAGTGATAGGTGCTCTGTTCTGAATTCCCGACTGGCATGATTTCTTATGTTGTTTCTCATGTTAGTCCATGCTAGGTTGTTTCGTTCTGGCATGCTCGTTATCTGTTCTTGCTTCGTAGTATCATGCTAGGTTCGTTGTATCTGTTGAGCACGTATTGGATTGTTTGTTGTATCTGTTTATAGGTTTGAGATATGGTAGGTAGCATCATCCGAGCCAGAATGCATAAAGTATCTTGCATCCACGGCAGGGACGTACGAGGCAATACTCCGTCCCTGGACCCCGTTAGGGTTTAGCTAACCCTACCGGTAGGCCCTGCAATCTTGGGTGAGGGTGGTAGACTGTTGAATGCCCCAACGGTCGGGATGATGACTTGGCATTGCCTTGTCCCCGGTAGCCGGCACGTCCTCAGTGTGTTCGGTAGTTGCCCTTGATTGCCACCTGATAGGGCAAGGATGGATTCCTGGTGTAAGCCTACCACGACCGGTTCCTTAGCCTCAGGTGCGGTGGTTCAGGCTGACATAGTTCACGTGTCCAAGTCTCACACCCCTATGTCAGTGACACCGATCCAGAGATTTAGTTAGGCATGGTGACTGGATTTGGGCAGCTTGCCACTAGACCCGGCACCTCCTGTTTTTGCGAGAGCATGCGGTGCGCAGCATACGCTCATTATAGCGCGCGATCGGAGAGCTCCTCGGGATTGTGAGCCGCTGCACCTTTCGTGATCGACAAAGAGACAGCCGAGGCCGGACTTGTTTCTCGTATAGGGCGTATTGTGTGGTGGATTTTCTAGACTAAGACCCTGAGTTGGCATCCGAGGTTTATATGTGGATTTTAAGCTATGTGCTCTATTCTGTGTTCATATTCATAACTTGCATACCTTTCTGCTAGATGACCATGTATATCGTATTGTACCCCGGTTGGGGATTCTTACTGAGTAATTCGTTACTCACCCTTATTTTTGTGGTTTTCCACAGGTAACCAAGGTGCGAGACAGGATGGCTGAAGGAGGAGCTGTGATCATGGGAACCAGCTGTTCATCTCTGATTTTATGTTATGACTCTTTGTCTTTTCTTTTCCTCTGAATGCTTGTAGCCGGGCATGGAGCCCTAGGTTGTTTTCTGAATGTTTTTACGGATTCCAGTAGTATTGTAACTGCTGAAAGTTTTGAATGCTTTAATAAATCTCTGATCAGAGTAAACTTTTGGAAACGTATTTATCTTGAAACAGGTGCTTGGAGACAGGGACAGGTTTCATGAATTTGTATTGACTTTAAATTGAATGTTTGAAGGATTTAGTTTTTAATTGGAATCTGAAAGCCATTTCTGCATATTGTCTTTTACTTTGAATACATGCATTGAGGTAAAGGCCCATTTTGAGCCCCTTTTAGGTCGGGTCTTTACACCCCACTTCGCCAGCCGCACCGCCCATAACCACATCCGCAGCAACCCCTTGATCGAGCTCAAACCGCTTTGCAGCAGCAAACCCTTCGCAGTCGCAGAGCTGCGGCAGCGCCGCACACATTCGGGTGCCCCTCGCCGATCCTTGCACAGCAGCGATCCCGTCCTGTCTGCACCTGCAGGCGAGCCTTACCGCGTATCTTCGTCGTACCCTCGTCATTGTTCACCGCTCGCCCTTACGCAGTCAGACGCACGTCGCAAGATTGGAGTTCATCCTTGCTGCTACATCTTTGCCTTCGCTCGTCTTTGTCAAGCTTCGCCCATGAAGCTCGCTGCCTGTGCCACACAGCCTTACAGCCACATCCTTCGCTCGTGCCCTGCAATGGGTGCTTCTTCGCCAGGCAGAGTTTTGCCTCAGCAAACCCCCAAGGCAGCAGAGTCTTCTTCTCAAGTTGCTGTCCGATTCTCGGTTTGGGTAACCTCTGTTTCCCTTGCATTCCTTGGTTAAGTTAGATTTTTGCAGGTGTATTGATTATCTTAATATTATTGTTAGGTGTGTTGTGCATTGTTGGTATCCTGCAGCTCAATGAGCACTTCGATATTGTTGTTGTTCTGTTTGATTTCCAGGTAAGGATCTCTTACCAGGGTTGTATGGACCCTGCGATAAATCATGATTGCCTCATGTATGCATGTTGATTGTTATGAGCATGTTAGTGGATAGGACTGCTAGTTGATGGATTCCTGCTAGCATGTTTACTCTTGTTTCTACATGTTAATGCCATGCTAGGTTTATCCTTCCAGCATGTTCTGTGATTCCTACCTTAAGTTCATAGTATCATGCTAGGTTATATGTATGTACTTGTTGAGCATGTTGAACTGTTAGGAATCTTTTACTCCAAACTATTAGATAGAACTTGTCAAGTTGTCATCATCTAGAGGCTGAGAGCGGACATAACGTACTTTGTCCCCACAAGTCGGGATCAGTGAGTAGAAAACGTACTTTGCTTCTACCCCCGACAACCGGTGCAAATTAGCTCCCACATCGGTATAAGCCTAGTTTGTACCCTGCTAGACTGGATCCCAGCCAACGGTGTAAGTCTGTCTTTGCCGGCTCTTAGCTTCAGGTAGGTAGTACAGACTGCTACAAATGAGTGTTGAGGGTCTCGCACTACTGTAGATCAGTGACACCGTTTCTGAGTCTTTAGGCATGCATACCTGGATCACATAGTTTATCCCTAGGCCCCCACATTTACGCGGTTTGCAGTAGTATGCGGTGTGCGCGCACACACATTAGTCACCGGTTCGGAGACCTCCCCTGGGCTACTATTCGTGAGTACACCTCTTTCGTTCTAGAGTAGAGCCAGACTTCGGGTACTCTCCCGTTTGTCAAAGTAACTTTTTAGGCGAGGGTAAGAGACCTTTGAGGACGCCTACTTGGGATCAGCTTATGAGTTGGTCATTTGGCGGAGGGAGAAAGACCCTCGAGGGTGTTTGACATCTATTTGAGATCAGCTTTTGAGTTGATCATTTGGCCAAGGGAGAAAGAACCTCGAGGATGTCATTTGGGATTGGTTAGGAGAGCCAATCATTAGGCCGGAAGTAGGAGACTTTCGAGGATTCTGGCCTTGTCTCGTTAGCTCGTTGAGCAAAGATCTGTGTTGGTAACTGTTGCATGCATACTAGGATGCTAGATGATTGATGTATCGTATTGTACCCCGGTTGGGGATTCTTACTAAGTGCTTTGTACTCACCCTTATTTTCTGTGGTTTTCCACCAAGTAACTTGGGACAACACCGGGACAGTTAGCGGAGGGAGCTGAATGATCATGGGAGCTGCCCGCGTTTACTCTGTCATTTTCTATTCTTTATTGAGTCTTGATTCTTTGTTAGCATGCTGGGAAACTGTTATTTTGAGAAGTTGTTTGAATGTTGAGTTTTTAAACTATTGGCTAGGATATATTTTATGGTGAATGTTTAATGGATGTTTTCTACACGTTTTATTTAATAAGTTTTCCTGTTAAGCAGTTTCAATGTAATTTTAAATGTTTTAAAATTTTAGCATGCTAAGTAAGAACCGGGTTTAGGACCACTATTTGGGTCGGGTTCTTACAAACGCTTAATGGCTGCAATAGACTTGTCGATTTTTGTCTGAGAGCCTTCACTTGCTGACAAGTGAGACACCGGCTAACAAACTCAGCTATATCTCTTTTCATACCCATCCACCAGAACGTCTGCTTAAGATCCTGATACATCTTGGTACCTTCAGGGTTCCAAGTAAATAGGGAACTATGAGCCTCGGTAAGCAACTCGGCTCGTAGCGCTGCGTCATCTAGAACGCACAAACGACCTCTATATCCCAAACCTTCGTTTGGTGCTATAACAAAATCAAAGTAGCCATCTGCTTGAACCCTCTGTTTAAACGACGGCTGAACTCTCAACTGGGTTACCTTGGCGGTAACCTCTCCAACATCTCTACAATACCGACCGCTCAAACTCTTTCTGCAATTCGAACTGCGAGCTCAACAAGGTTGCGGAGTACGACGTCTTCCTACTTAAAGCATCAGTGTAACAGCCCAAGATTTCCTTCCGGTTCTCCAGGTTTATTCGGTTGTTCCTCTAGTGAGTTGGTTGAGCTGTTAGGGCTTTTTGTGCTTCCAGGGGTATTTTGGTCATTTTGTCCTCCAAGGGTATTTTGGTCATTTTGCCTTTCCGAGACAGTTTTGCAGTAAGACAGGGTTTAAGGAATGTTTATGAGTTGGTGGACTTAAGTTTATTCTTCGGTTTCAAGTTCCAGGTCAAGATTTCCATTTATGGTAAGTTTGAAGCCCTCCC
The DNA here is from genome assembly GCA_036507275.1 of Sicyos edulis. Taxonomy (NCBI): domain Eukaryota; kingdom Viridiplantae; phylum Streptophyta; class Magnoliopsida; order Cucurbitales; family Cucurbitaceae; genus Sicyos; species Sicyos edulis. Next base: position 57,056,841 of record CM071846.1, on the reverse strand, counting down.
AGTTAAAATAAGGAAAAATTAAAAATAAAGTGTTGGAGTTAGGATTTGAACCATGGTGGCTTGGGAGTGAGTTTGAGCCTTGTGTAGAGGAAATTAAAAAGAGTTTTTAAAAGTGCACTTGGTGGGATTTGAAGGTGGGATATTAGGAGGCTTTTATTAATTAAAAATAGGGAAAAATCAAGTAGGGTTTCATCATTTTCTCCTTCCCTCTCCTCTTAGCCGACCCTCTCTTGCTCTCTTCCTTCTCCTTGGCCGAGACACTCATCTCCATCTTCTCTCCATCTCCATTGCATCCACTCTCAAGATCTTCAAGTGTTGCTCCCTAGCTTTTCATCTCCATTGTTGTTCCAAAGTAAGTTTGCAAGCTCTTCTCTTTTCTTCTCTCCCTGCCATGGCCGAGACTAGCCTTATCCAAGAGAGGTTTTTTTCCTCTCTTCTCTTCTTGTAGATCCGAGAAGCTTGCTTGGGTGGAGGAGATCTTGTTTGTTCTTCTTATTTGATTGAGATCCGAGAGCACTCTCCTTCCAACCTCCTTTGCCGAGAGTCCAAGGTAAGTTTCATGGTGTTTATGTTGTGTTTTGGTTGGTGGTTGGTGTAGATCTAACTTTGTGCTTCATCCTTGTGCAAATCAAGCCTAGCCGAGCCTCCCCTTGTTGTGCAACCATCTTGGCCGAGACACCTAGCTCCATTGGAGGTCCTTGTCGAATCTTCTTGGTGAGTTGGTAAGTGTTGTGTTACTATGCTTGTGTGTTGGTTTGGCCGAGAGCCTCTCTTGGTGTGTTTGGCCGAGAGCTTCATGAAATGGTTTGAGAGTGTTGGCTTGCTTCATGGATAAGAAATCTAACTTGTGTTGGTGTTTGTTGTGTTGCCCTAGCCAAGACCAAGTGTTGAAGGGGTTGTGGCCGAGAGCTTCTAGGGTTTCTCCAAGTGCTTGGCCTAGAGCACTTGTTGCTTGTTGTTGGGGTAGTTTCTTATTCCCTTGCCTTGGTCTGGTGTTTGGTTAGGTAATTAGCTAGCTAGGTTTATTTATTGGTTATATGTTTTTAGGTTGTGAGACACTGCAGCTCAAGGAGCACTTTTCTGTTTATATTTCTGCTTGTTCCAGGTAAGGATCTCTTACCAGGGTTGTGTGGACCCTACGATATGTTTTGATTGCATCTTAAATATATATGTTGTTTGTTATGAGCATGTAGTGGTTAGGACTGTTTCACTATTTATCTCTACTAACATGTTTGCCCTGTTTCTACATGTTAGTGCCATGCTAGGTTTGTCCTTCCAGCATGTTCTGAGTTCCCTGTTTACATTTGTAGTATCATGCTAGGTTGTTCTTGTATTCTTGATCAGCATGTTCAGTTGCTAAGGATGTATATTATGTGATGTTAGATAGTTAGCTAGACTTGTCTTCCAGAGGCTGAGAGTGGACATAACGTATCTTGTCCCCACAGGTCAGGATCAGTGGGAGGCATAACGTACTTTGTCTTCGCCCCCGGCAACCGGTGTGGATTTGCTCCCGCATCGGTACAAGCCTAGTTTGTAACCTGCTAGAGTGGAACCCGTCACGGGTGTAAGCCTGCCCGGAGACAGTTCTTAGCTTCAGGTTGGTGGTACAGACTGCTACAGCTTAGTGCCGAAGGCTCTGCACTACTGTAGATCAGTGGCACCATTCTTATTCTTGTTTAAAGCCTGACCTCGGGTACACTCCCGTTGTCTTAGGGTTTAGCCTGGCCGGGGATAAGAGGCCCCCGATGACACCTATTCAGGATCAGCTTTTGAGTTGGTCAATTGGCTGAGGGAGAAAGACCCTCGAGGGTGTCTGACATCTATTTGGGATCAGCTTTTGAGTTGGTCAGTTGGCCGAGGGAGAAAGACCCTCGAGGATGTCTTTGGGATTGGTTAGGAGAATCAATCATTAGGCAGGAAGTAGGAAACTTCCGAGGTTCCCAGACTTGACTTGATTAGCTTGTTGAGCCAAGTTTCTGTGCTGGTAACTGATTGAATGTATACTAGGATGCTAGATGATGGATGTATCGTATTGTACCCCGGTTGGGGATTCTTACTGGGTATGTTTATACTCACCCTTACTTATCTTTCAGGTAACTTGAGACAGCACAGGGATGACTAGTGGAGGGAGCTGTGTGATCATGAGAGTTGCCGGCGTACTCTGTTGTCTTTATCATTTGGAGTCTTTTATTATGTAGTTGCATGCTGGGAACTTTGTTTACTGTTGAGACTTGTTAAAAAAATTTGTTTGAAGTACTGGCCAGGATTGTTTTAAGGATGTTTATGAAATGATTGTTTCTATTATGATGTCTAAATGAGTTTTATCTTTTAGTTGTTTCCATAATGTTTTTAAAAGATTTAAATTGTAAGCATGCTAGTAAGAACCGGGTTTAGGACCATTTTGGGTCGGGTTCTTACAATCAGCCACAACATTGGCCTTTCCTGGGTGATACAAAATCTCACAGTCGTAGTCTTTTACTAACTCGAGCCATCTTCTTTGTCTCATATTTAACTCCTTCTGAGTGAAGAAGTACTTAAGGCTCTAGTGATCTGTGAACAACTGAATCTTCTCACCATACAAGTAATGCCTCCAGATCTTTAAAGTAAATATTACAGCTGCCAACTCCATGTCATGGGTCAGGTAGTTTTTCTCATAAGGCTTTAACTGACGGGAACCTTACACAATCACATTTCCATGCTGCAACAACACACAGCCTAAAGCAAACTTGGAAGCATCACTGTAGACTACGAACCCACCTGTTTCCCTGGGGAACTGCCAACACTGGTGCTGTCGTTAAACTGCGCTTTAGCTGGGAAAAACTTTCTTCACAACTGGCATTCCAAACAAAGTCAACACCCTTCCTAGTCAATCTAGTTAGGGGTGGTGCTTTGGTGGAAAAGTCTTTTACAAACCGCCGGTAATAACCTGCCAAACCCAGAAAGCTACGAATCTCAGCTACAATCGTGGTCTGGCCCACGAACTAACTGCCTCGATCTTAGCGGGATCCACTGCTATGCCATCTCTAGAAACGACATGTCCAAGGAAAGCTACTTTCTCTAGCTAGAAGTCACACTTGGTAAACTTGGCATACAACTAATTTTCTCGCAAGGCTGCCAAAATGTAACGGCCCAGGTTTTTATCCCGGTCTTTCAGGTATGCCCTAGGGGTATTTTGGTAATTTGGTCGGGCCGTCAGGGCCGTTTATGTCTTTTTCCAGTTGCTAAAATTATTGGATGGGTTTATGTAGGTTTTTTAGGCTTTGTGGATGGGTTTAAGCAAGGATAGATGCAAAAGTAAAAACAAAGGAAAATTGTGTTGCAGCCAGGGTTCGAGCCAGGGTGGCCTTGTGTGCTAGAGGAGAGCCTTGCCAAGTCAGCCACCAGGTGTTATTCTTACTATTTCCGCGTCATATCTTAGTTACCCTTGGATCTTTGGAGTTTTGGTGCATTTGTTTAAAAGAAGAGAAAATAGGGTTTGGGTCTTCTTCTCCAAACTCCATGGCCGCCCAACCTTTTTCTCCCTAGCTTCCAAGTCGAGCTCCTTCTCCCCTTGCAGCCCCGTAGTTCGTGCGTCGTCTCTACCGAGCGGCCAGTGCCGCCCAGACGCCCCGAGATAGCCCCCATGCCGCACGTCCAGCCCTCGTCGCACGCTGCTGCACTTGCCGTCGCGCACCACCCCCGCAGCCCACCTAGATCGCCCGTCGCAGCCTCCCAGGTCGCCCGTCGCAGCTGTCGCGCGCCTGCCGCATCGCGTTGCTCGCCCGCGTCCGCGCGCCTGCCTCAACGCCGTCCGCGCGCAGCCCGTGCCCCAGCGCTTGTCCATGCGCAGCCGCGCGCGCGCCCTGCTGCTCATCCGGCGTCAGCCTCGCCCGAAGCGCACTTCGCCGTCGCCTTTGCCCGCCGTCCGCGTGTCAGCCGCGCCGCGTGAGTTGCTCTCGAGCTGAGCCTTGTTTATTTTGTTATATTTAGGCCTATGGATTGTGATTATTATTGTGTTTGTTAGGTTCTCGGTAGCTAGCTCGGGTTCGATCGCAGCTTAGGATTTTTTGTGTCTGCCTCTCGGCCAGGTAAGGATTTCTTACCGGAGTTGTGTGGGCCCTGCAATATATTATGTGATGCTGTTTGTATGCTTGTTTGTGTTTATCAGCATGTTTAGTGATAGGTGCTCTGTTCTGAATTTCCTCCTGGCATGATTCCTTATGTTGTTTCTCATGTTAGTCCATGCTAGGTTGTTCCGTTCTGCCATGCTCGTATCTGTTCTTGTTTCGTAGTATCATGCTAGGTTCGTTGTATCTGTTGAGCACGTATTGGATTGTATTGGATTGTATGTTATTGATATGATAGGATAGAGTGTAGGTAGGTAGCATCATCCGGGCCCGAATGCATAAAGTATCTTGCATCCATGGCAGGGACGTACGAGGTAGTACTCCGTCCCTGGACCCCGTTAGGGTTTAGCTAACCCGACCGGTAGGCCCTGCAATCTTGGGTGAGGGTGGCAGACTGTTAAATGCCCCAACGGTCGGGATGATGACTTAACATTGCCTTTTCCCCGGCAGCCGGCACGTCCTTAGCGTGTTCGGCAGTAGCCCCTGATTGCCACCTGTTAGGGCAAGGACGGCTTCCTGGTGTAAGCCTACCACGGCCGATTCCTTAGCCTCAAAGTGCGGTGGGTTCAGCCGACATAGTTCACGTGTCCGTGTCTCACACCCTATGTCGCTGACATCGATCCGGAGATTTAGTTAGGCATGGTGGATCGGACTTGGGCGACTTGCCACTAGACCCGGCACTTCCCAGTCTCGCAGTGAGCATGCGGTGCGCGCTACGCTCATTACTGGCACACACCGAGAGCTCCTCGGGATCTTGAGCTAGTGCACCTTCGTGACGACGATGAGAGAGGTGCCGAGGCCGAGACTTGTTTCTCGTATAGGGCGTATTGTGTGGTGGATTTTCTTAACTAAGACCCTGAGTTGGCATCCGAGGTTTGTAAGTGGATTTAAGCTATGTGCTATATTATGTGTTTATATTCATAGCTTGCATATCTTTCGGCTAGATGACCATGTATATCGTATTGTACCCCGGTTGGGGATTCTTACTGAGTAATTCGTTACTCACCCTTATTTTGTGGTTTTTCCACAGGTAACCAAGGTGCGAGACAGGATGGCTGAAGGAGGAGCTATGATCATGGGAACCTGCTGTTGTCTCTGATTTTTATATTATGACTATTTGCCTTTTTATTTCCCCTGAATTCATGTAGTCGGGCACGGAGCCCTAGGATGTTTTCTCATTGTTTTTGTGGATTCCAGCATTGTTGTATCTGAGAAGGTTTTGAATGATTTTAATAAATCTCTGATCGTAGTAAACTTTTGGAAATGTATTTGTCTTGAAACAGTGCTTGGAGACAGGGACGGTGTTTGATGAAATCAGTATTGATTTCGATTGAATGTCAATGTTTTAATTTTAATTGGAATCCAAAAACATATTTGTATAATGTCCTTACTTTGAATGCATGCATTGGGGTAAATGCCCATTTAGACCCCCTTTTGGGTCGGGTCTTTACAGTTGGTATCAGAGCTCAAAGTCATAGATTCTGTAGACTGACCTTTTGTTGTAGGTCATTTTTTCCATGATCATCAGCACTCCGACAGTCATCATGTACGCCTAAGTTTACTTTTTAGAAAGGGTTAAGAATTTACAATACTTTTCTTCTAGTGTATGCCTTGTGTAGTGTTGTGGAGCGGAGACGAGCAGGTTCAGACTCGTTGTTGGTTTGGGTCCAGAGCACCATCATGCCAACTTCCCGTAGTGTAAAATGTATGTTTGCAGCTTGTCAGGGTATCCAGATAGATTCAGATACCGCTGGGACATCGTCCCAGAGGGAGGTAGAGATTAGACTCCCGTAGGCCCTTGCGGTGTGACCCAGCTGTTAATTTCCCCTAGTGAGAGGGTGGAGGTGTTTTTCCCTGGAGTACCACTTCAGGAGAGGAGTTAGCTTTGGCTTTTGCTCATGCTGATGCTTGTGGAGCAGGTCCCAGAGTGGACTAGCCTGGGTAGTTCAGGTGTGGATCTTGAACCTTAGCAGATTGTTTGATTGCCCAATGAGTAGTTGCAGAGTTAGTAGCCTTCGTGGAGGAGGTAGAGCCATTTTTGTTCTCTTGTAGAGTGTTGTTGTTTTGCAGCCAGTAAGTCGGCACCCTGTGGTTAAGGGTGCAGCGAGCAGTGTACCCATCGGACGTGATCCGTTGGTGGTTTCCCCAGTTGTCTGGTAGAGTTGAGCACTCTTCTTTTGGTGAGCTCCTAGAGTAGAGCTAGTTGCTGTATGTTGAGAGATCCGGCCAGAGTTTTGTTGAGCATCATGTGGAGATGCAAGAGTAGGCCGTGGGACTTCAGTTAGATGAGATGCCATAGGCATGGTTGTTTGAGTTTGAGCTCTTGTATGCCTAGCCATAGTTTTTGTCACTTGAGGTTGTGACCTTGCTGGCCCCATTTGTAGTAAGTTGTGGATTTGTTAGTAGCGGCACTTGAGGTGCATTGGTTGGTGTGTCGCTTTGGCTCTAAGTCTAGTTCAGGCCTGAGTTTGGCATGGGTATAGCAGATGGTTCTATGACCCGTCCGGAGTTCAGCACACTCATTTAGCCTTTGGATCCGTTTGTGGCAGTTGCACCTGTTTAAGTCACGCAAGAAGGCTAGTTCAGTGGTAGTCGAAGGACTACGAGCGAAAGGATGTTCGAGAGGAGCTGGAGCCTCTTCCCAATGTTACTGGGGGTTGAGTAAGTCAGCAGGTTGACGATTGGTAAGTGTTAGTGCGTGTGAGTCTCACGCTAGGCTGAGGCCAAGAGATCTTTGTGGTTGGTAGTGCGGTCCACTACCTCCGAGTGCCTAAACCTGAGTTGAGTGAGCATTGTAGATGCGAGTTCGGTCCAGCAGGGGGACCATGAGTGGGATGCTCATGAGATGAGTTGGATGCCTATGAGATGAGCTGGATGCCTATAAGGCGAGTTGAATGCCTATGAGATGAGTAGGATGCCTTATGAGAGGAGTTGGACGCCTTATGTGTAAGCACACTTGGTAGAGACTTGGTATAAAGTAAGTTCGGTTGGCATTGTTATGTTTTAGCAGAGCAGGGTTGCCACTGCTTCGTGTATCGTGTGGAGATGGAACTTTTGTTGTTCCTTTGGTTGATTGTATCTCTGCCAGAAGTTAGTGTTGCCTTTTTGGAAAGCACCTGTTAGTCTTGGATCTCAGAAGGAAGGTTGAGAGTTGTGCACACAAGTGTGTTTTGTGTAGTTCGTTCTGGTGGCGAGAGTTTCAGAACCATGTAAGGTTTGCATGGGAGAACTGGTGCTCAGTTCTTGGAGAAGTTGGACTCCAGGTGGATGTTGTAAGGCTTTAGTTGAGGTTGTAAGGATACCGTGCTCGTAGTTGGGTTGTTGCTTAGGCAAGTTTGTTATGTTGAACCTAAGCTTGGTTGGTGTAACCTCTTGTGTTCATGGTTGGAGTTCAGATGGTACTGAACAAATGGTGGTTGTAGTGAAGCCGCGTAGTTCCTGACCGTAGTTGCTAAGGGTGTTGCTCGGAATCCTTACCCTGGGTGGAAGCTACGATGTGGTTGATGCTTTGAGTAGGAGGATGACACATTCAAGCGCTTACGGTCTTTTTGGTTTCGAGGTTCGGAGCGAGCCAAAGATGGTTGTGATCTTTGGAAAAAGGAGTTGTTTGTACAGGCGCGGTGGTCATTAGACCACAAGATGTGTGTCGAGGGTTGCCGAAGAACCCTAGTTGTGGAGAGCCTCACCAGAGCTCAGTCAGGCCCAGGTAGTGAGTTTCAGTTGGCAAGCCCGAGTCGTGTAGGTTGTAGACCTCGGGTGAGTTGCTGGCAGATTTGGTAGGCTAGCAAGCTGGAGTTTGTTTGGAGTAGAGTCCGGATTGGTTCCGGTGTGGTGGCAAGTTGGTGCTTGGTGTTGACCAAGGTGTGGTTTCGAGTTGCTAAGAAGTTAGTTTTGCTCGTGGGGCGAGTGGTTCATGCCCTACCGGTTGTTTTTTTTTTCCTGTTTCCAGGATGTTGAGAGTTGCCCTCCTTTGGTGTTTGGAGGTGTGTCTTGGCTAGTTTGTGGTTGGCGGTTCAGTCTATGGTGGAACCCCCCTGTTGTTGCCTCTGTGAGAGTTTGATGTTGTGCTTAGCTGAGCAAGACAGCGAGCGGTTGTGGAGCTCTCTGTCCTTCGGATGTTCGCTTGTAAGGATCTGTTTCTCCTTGGGAGTTGTCAGGTTATTCCTTGGTCTTGGAATTGGTGGTAGTGGTGCTAGTAGGAGGAAAAGTTCGTTGGCTGCTTGGAAGCAGTTGTTTGTCCAAGTTAAGCGGACTCTTGAGTGGTGTTCTGGAAGTTGCGGTAAGGGTTGTTCTACCTCCTATGAGTGTTTGGCCTAGTTGGTTAAGGTTTTTTAGTGTTGGCATGGAAGCTGTTGCACCTTTGTAGTTGAAGAACTCCTTTGTATCAGTTGTGGGTTGAGGTTGCACCATTGTGGTTGGATTAGGGTCTTGACCTTTTGAGGGATCCTTGTTGGTTAGTGTGGCTTGTGCTCTGCCAGACATTATTGGTATTCTGGTTCTTGGTAGTTGGTGTTAACCGAGTAGTGGAGTTCCGTTTATGAAGTTTCGGTGGGAAGGTGCAATAAGCCTAGCTAGAGGGTTAAGCCTGTGTGTGTTATCGTTTGGACTTGTGAGATGTGTTTCATATTTGAGGCAAGCTTCGTTCCGTTGCTTGCATGGAGGTAAGTTTGGTGGAGGAGCCCTCCGGGGCCGGTTGTTGTTAGCAGTGACTTGTCCAGCCAGTGATTTGAGTCGGGCTAGAGTTGAGTGGATTGGCATAGCTATGCAGTTTGTAGTTTTGGCCTTCCGAGTTCGTAGCATTCGAGTTGTTGGGTTGTAGGTTCCATGTGGGAGCTGTCAGTTAGTCGAGGTTGTTGTGTGAGTTAAGATTTTTGGAGGATTGGTTTCAGTAGCTAGATCTCGCACCTCGTTTCGTGTGCAAAGGCCATTTCTTTGGAGTAGAGGCATGTCAGTTTCAGGCTGGAGTTGTTGGCACCGGGGTGTGGCAACAAAGGTTTTCTAGGTAGTGCGTTGATGAACTGTGGTTTTGGAGAGCGTTGTTAAGAGGCTTATGAGCCGAGTGCAGTCCTGTAGTGTTTTCACCCTCTGACCGATGGTCTTTTGGGAGGAGTAAGCCAGATCCTTCAGAGCTTGTTGCGAGTTGGTGTTTCCGTGATGAGGCAAATGGAGACCAAAGTTGGTTTTATGAGTTTGCTTTGGGTAGCTTCCTCACCACCGTTAGTTCATATAGTTCCGTTGAGGCGTTGTATTGTAAGTGTTGCAGGATTCCAGTGTTCTGGGAAAAGGTTGGTGGTCGTCAGTGTTGTTTTGGGTCCTGAGTTGCTGCGGTTGGTCAGCAGTGCAGTGCAAAAGTTTAGAGCTCGTGTTGTCAACTCAGATCAGGCAGAAAAGTTTCGTCGATGTTCGGCGTCGAGTTTTAAAGTTTGAGGTTAGACAGTGAGTGCTTTTAAGGTTGCACCGTTGTGAGTTGTGTTGAGGTTTGGTAAGCGGGAGAAGAGGAGTCTCCTGTTGTTGGACCATTTGAGATTCTCGAGAGGATTGGCGAGCGAAGATATTGGTTAGCCTTTCCTCCGTTGATGTCACCGTGCACGCATTTTTCATGTATCGATGTTGAGGCAGTATGTGTCGGACCCATCGCTCATTGTGCACTTTGAGCCTTTGCAGCTGATTGAGGATTTGAGCTTCGAGGGGAAGCCTTTGAGTATTCTGGTCTTTGAGTCGAAGACGTTGCGTAATCATGAGATCCGTTTGGTAAAAGTTCAGTGGAGGAGTTGGAGTTATGAGGAAGCCGCTCGTGAGCGGGGAGGTCGGGTTGAGATTGCAGTATCTGTCTTTGTTTGCTTTGTTTTAAGGACTTTCGAGGACGAAAGTCATAAAAAGGAGGAAATATTGTAACGGCCCAGGTTTTTATCCCGGTCTTCCAGGTATTCCCTAGGGGTATTTTGGTAATTTGGTCGGGCCGTCAGGGCCGTTTATGTCTTTTTCCAGTTGCTAAATTATTGGATGGGTTTATGTAGGTTTTTGAGGCTTTGTGGATGGGTTTGAGCAAGGATAGATGCAAAAGTAAAAATAAAGGAAAATTGAGTTGCAACAAAGGTTCGAGCCAAGGTGGCCTTGTGTGCTAAAGGAGAGCCTTGCCAAGTGAGCCACCAGGTGTTATTGTTACTCTTTCCGCGTCATATCTTAGTTACCCTTGGAGCCTTGGAGTTTTTGTGCATTTTTTTAAAAGAAGAGAAAATAGGGTTTTGGGTCTTCTTCTCCAAACTCCATGGCCGCCCAACCTTTTTCTCCCTAGCTCCCAAGCCAAGCTCCTTCTCCCCTTGCCGCCCCGTAGTTCGTGCGTCGTCGTCCCGCCGAAAGCGAAGAGCCCACCCAGCAGCGGCCAGCTAGGCGCCAGCAGAAGAGGTCGCCCAAACACCCCAGATCGCAGCCCAGGCCGCCCAGATCGCCCAGATAGCCCCTATCGCCGCGCCGCCCAGCCTGCCGCCGACGCTGCGCAACTGTCGCGCGCAGATCACGGCCCGCCGCGACCTCGGATCGCCGTCGCGGCATCGCGCGCGCTGCTGCGATCGCGTCGCTTGCTGCGCCAGCGCGCGCTGCCTCAGCCGTCCGTCGCAACAACCGCGCCCGATGCACATCCAGGTGCAACCTCTGCGCCTGGCGCCAAAGCCAGAGAGACTTCGCCATCTTTGCGCTGCCCGTCCAGCGTGTCAACCGCGCGCGTGTGAGTTGCTCCCAAGCTGAGCCTTGTTTATTTTGTTATATTTAGGCCTATGGATTGTGATTATTATTGTGTTTGTTAGGTTCTCGGTAGCTAGCTCGGGTTCGATCGCAGCTTAGGATTTTTTGTGTCTGCCTCCCGGCCAGGTAAGGATTTCTAACCGGAGTTGTGTGGGCCCTGCGATATATTATGTGATGCTTTGTTTGTATGCTTGTTTGTGTTTATCAAATGTTTAGTGATAGGTGCTCTGTTCTGAATTTCCGCCTGGCATGATTCCTTATGTTGTTTCTCAAGTTAGTCCATGCTAGGTTGTTCCGTTCTGGCATGCTCGTATCTGTTCTTGTTTCGTAGTATCATGCTAGGTTCGTTGTATCAGTTGAGCACGTATTGGATTGTATTGGATTGTATGTTATTGATATGATAGGATAGAGTGTAGGTAGGTAGCATCATCCGCCCGAATGTATAAAGTATCTTGCATCCATGGCGGGGGCGTGCAGGTAGTAGTATCTCCGCCCTGGACCTCGTTAGGGTTTAACTAGCCCGACCAGTGAGGCCCCCGCAATCTTGGGTGAGGGTGGCGATCGTTAAATGCCCCAACGGTCGGGATGATGACTTGGCATTGCCTTGTCCCCGTGAGCCGGCACGTCCTCGGCGTGTTCGGCAAGAGCCCCCGATTGCCACTGTTAGGGCAAGGGCGGCTTCTGGTGTAAGCCTACCACGACCGATTCCTTAGCCTCAGGTGCGGTGGTTCAGGCTGACATAGTTCACGTGTCCAGGTCTCACACCCCTATGTTAGTGACACCGATCCAGAGATTTAGTTAGGCATGGTGACTGGACCTAGGCAGCTTGCCACTAGACCCGGCACCCCCCAGAGTCTGCAGTAGCATGCGGTGCGCGCTTACGCTCATTACAGCGCCGACCGGAGAGCTCCTCGGGATCTTGAGCTAGTGCACATTTCGTATCGACAGTAGACAGGCTGAGGCCGAGACTTATTTCTCGTATAGGGCGTATTGTGTGGTGGATTTTCCGGACTACGACCCTGAGTTGGCATCCGAGGTTTGTAAGTGGATTTAAGCTATGTGCTCTATTCTGTGTTTATATTCATAGCTTGCATATCTTTCGGCTAGATGACCATGTATATCGTATTGTACCCCGGTTGGGGATTCTTACTGAGTAATTCGTTACTCACCCTTATTTTGTGGTTTTTCCATAGGTAACCAAGGTGCGAGACAGGATGGCTGAAGGAGGAGCTGTGATCATGGGAACCTGCTGTTGTCTCTGATTTTTATATTATGACTCTTTGCCTTTTTATTTCCCCTGAATGCATGTAGTCGGGCACGGAGCCCTAGGATGTTTTCTCATTGTTTTTGTGGATTCCAGCATTGTTGTATCTGAGAAGGTTTTGAATGATTTTAATAAATCTCTGATCAGAGTAAACGTTTGGAAATGTATTTGTCTTGAAACAGGTGCTTGGAAACAGGGACAGGTTTCAGTAAACTGTATTGATTTCTGATTGAATGCTGAATGTTTTAATTTTAATTGGAATCCAAAAACATATTTGTATAATGTCCTTACTTTGAATGCATGCATTGGGGTAAAGGCCCATTTAGAGCCCCTTTTGGGTCGGGTCTTTACACAAAACTTGTCTCAGGTGCGAAGCATGATCCTCTTTCGTCTTTCAGTAAATCAGAATATCATCTATCAACATAATGACAAAGTTGTCCAAGAATGCCTTGAACACCCTGTTCATCATGTCCATAAATGTTGCAGAAGCGTTAGTCAGCCCAAAGGTCATGACCACCAACTCATAATGACCATACCTCGATCTGAATGTTGTCTTAGGAATGTCTTCATCCCAAATCCTCAACTGATGGTACCCTGACCTCAAGTCAATTTTAGAAAACACCGAAGCTCCCTAAAGCTGGTCAAACAAATCATCAATACGCAGTAGGGGATACTTGTTTTTCATAGTGACTTTATTTAACTCTCGGTAATCAATACAGAGGCGCATTGATCCATCCTTCTTTTTAACAAACAAAACTGGTGCTCCCCACGGGGACACACTCGAGTAGATAAATCCTCGGTCAAGCATCTCTTGCAACTACACTTTGAGTTCTCACAACTCAGCTGGCGCCATACGATACGGAGCTTTGGCTCAAGCTCAATGGTAAAGTCCACCTCTCCCTTTGGGGGTAAGCCTGGTAACTCCTCAGGGAAGACATCTGCAAACTCTTGCACCATTGGTACCATATCAACTGATCTGACAACTTTGCTATATAGCCCCAAGCTTCTCGAGCTATCAAACGTCAGGCTTTCCCTACTGAAATCAACGGCAGACACACTCTGCCCTAGACACCGCGGAACTTGAAGCTCGGCTTCTGAGGAAGTCTAAACACGACTTCTTTCTGGCGGCAATCTATCATTGCATGGTTCTTAGCTAACCAATCCATACCAAGGATAACGTCAAAACCACTCATAGGCAGGACTATGAGGGTAGCCACTAAAAGCTCTTCGGATATCTGTATCCGACCACTCTTAACTTTCTCACCAGCTAACATACTTACTCCTCAAACTGGCCCTGGCGGGGCTGCTACTGACCACTCGAACGGGAACCACTAGAAGACTCAAACTTCCTTTTCAAACCAGAGTGTTGCTGAACAACCTGAATTGGTGCATCAAGCCTTGCACCGGCGGGTACTTAGAATTATAAATAGTGGCCAGCGCCACTACTCTAGCATAAGACTCAGGAGCGAGTGCTCGTACATCTTGAGCAACCGCTTTTCTCAATGTAAAGACCCGACTCTAAATGGTCATGAATGGCCTTTACTAAATGTCGTTACTCAAAATTTATTAATCTTAAACATTAAAGATTTGAAACATGCATCTCGTTAAAACATTTCAATTCCAAAACCTCAAGTAAATGTCATAAAAACATTTAGCCTCTGGCCAGAGTATATATAAAATCCATTACAACATAAATAACAGTCTTTCAGAAATATAGATGCAATGAAGGACAGTTGCAACGGACTCATCCCCATGATCAACCAGTTCCTCCTCTAGCCACCTCGATGTTGTGCCCAGTTACCTGGTGGAGGAACCACATAAAATGGTGAGTACAAAGCACTCAGTAAGAATTCCCCAATCGAGGTACAATACGCAAGACAAATCATTTAGCATCCTAGCATACAAGCAAAGCAACAATTTACGTAAAGGCAGCCTCAAACAATAACGGACAATAAAGGTCGAGCAGGATCAACACGCCACTGGTTGACTAGACAAGTGGACAACCTAAGTGACCTCGATCTCTAGAATGTCTAACTCTAAGACATCTCTAAGTTAGAATGCAACTGGGCTAACTGGGACAGCATGCTACTAGGCTTGTCCTAGACAGCACGCAACTGGGCTTGTCTTTACTATGCCGGGCAGCATGCAGCTGGGCTTAACCCTGATACAGCTCAAATTTGGTTGTCAATGGATAGCACGCCACTGGGCTAGTCCTAAGCATAGTCGGGTAGCTCGCAACTTGGCCAAACCCTAGATTGGCAATGCCACTGGGCCAATTTGGATCGACAATGCAACTGGGTTGATCAGGGACCACAAGCAACTGGGTAAGTCCGAAAAGAGGCTAGGGTAGCACGCCACTAGGCCAAACCCTAGATCAACTCAAATCTGGAAGATCATAGACTGCACGCAACTGGGTAAGTCTTGGACCTCACGCAGCTGGAAGAGTCCTGAGCCAAACTGAGCCAGCACGCAACTCGACTATCCATCATACAACTACATGATAATCAACTGAGTATTTGCAGACATACGGAACAGTTATTGAGCAGGAGAGTGCAACAATAAAGTACAATAAACTACATTTCAAGCCCTAACAATCAGAACGAGCATAAACACAATATTCAGGAAGCAGGGCATACAAGACAGAATAGAACATTCAATCAACCTGCACAAACCTATCCACTAACATTTATAAAACCAATCAGAACAGGCAACTAGGAATTTATCAAAGCCTTGCGCAGGGTCCACACAACCCCAGCAAGGAACCCTTACCTGAAAAGTGGAGATCGACGATAACTAGGAAGTGCTATCGAACTGCAGGAACAACACGAATAGCCTAGAACATAACACATCACCAAATCAATCATAAACCACGGTTCAGCAAATAACACAACAACAAGGCTCGATGATAGGGTTTTACCCAAAACTGAGAAGGCACAAGCTCAGCAGCTAGGCAGCATGCGGACTAGGGCATCTACTCGCGGGCGGCAGGCTTCACTGGGGGCGAAGTGAATTGTCGAAGTGCGGCAACTTGCTGCTGTGCTTCGCATGGGCAAGTAGATTGGTAGCTAGCGTGAGGGCGTGCATTGTAGCTGCAAGCAACGCGATGGGACGTGATGAAATTTGTGAATCTATGGGTCTCGCGTGGACGAGCGGCTTGGGCATGCTGCAGCGGGCAAGGGCAAGCAAACGGCAAGGGCGATGTAGGCTGCACGGAGACGTGTGGTGCTGTGGCTGGGCCTGCTTGCAGCTGTGCTCGGTAAGGCTGTGATGGAGATGGCGCGATGGTGTGATGGTGCAATGGTGCGATGGCGAGCGGAGCTGGCTCGTGCGTGCGGATGGAGGCGATGGCAAGGCAGCGATGGAGGGCGATGGGGCTTGGTGTTTGTGATGGAGAAGAAGAAGAGTTTGAGAGGTGGAACTTGGTAAAATGAGAATGATGGAGAAGATGGGGAATTCGACTAGGGCTTCATGGGGAGTCAAAAGGATTTTTCTTTTTTATTTTCTTATTTTAAAATGCTCCAAAAATCCTCATTGTGCCAAGTGTCCTCAGAGGTTCCCCCTTCGATTCCTATCAATCTCACATTTAACTCATATTTTTTGTTTAAATCCCGAACGACCTCCAAACCTCTCCAAAAAACTCCCGGGCCAAAAACCTAAAACCAGAGCATGAATAACAACTCAACACAAGACTGGGCAACAACTGAAACCTTGAACAATTACCGAAATACCCCTGGAGGCCAAATGACCAAAATACCCCTAGGAGCTCAAACAGCCCTAACGGCCCAACCAAACGACAGAACAATCAACCAAACATACCTGAGGAACCGAAATGAAAACCTGTGCCGTTACACTCAACCCGCCCACAAACTTTCTAATCTTAAGCTCCTCTGTGGCTTTGAGCTCTAGAGCAAAGTAGCTGTACTTTGGGAACTTTTCCTCATAACCACCTATACTATATGTTCCCTATTTCAAGTTTGAGAAGGCCTCTGCCATCTCCTGTTGGGCCTCGTTCTAAAGAACTTCCAAGTGATTGGTGGAGATCCTTCTGGTCTACCTCTGTTGGTGGACTCCCACCACCACACTGTTGTATCTATCAACACATGAGCGGCACATCTCAGCCTCTAAACATCAGGACATCTCATCATTCGAAAGATATACTCCATCCTGGCCAACCACTTCGTTGCTACCAGCGGGTTCTTTGAAACATCAAACTCTACAGGCTTCCACTTGCCAAAGTCCTTGAGCCAATTGTCGTACTCGGCAGCTCCATCTACAACATCTGCCTCAACAATAGGCTCATTGTAAAGACCCAACCCGAAAATGGAACTAAATCTAGGTCTTTACTCAGCATGCAAATTTAAAACATAAAAGGACCCAGCCAGGGTCGGATTAAAAACTTTTCAAACACATGAGCGGGAAAAACAATCCAAACAAAGTAAACATTCATTAGGCAAAAACGAACCATTCAAATTAAAACAGTGACTGATCAGTACTTTCCTTAAAAACATAAAATAGTTCAAAACATAGTTTTCCCTACGGATCTAAGTCCAACTACATGCTGAAATCCAAAAACAGTAAAATACGACACGACAGAGTGTCAGCAGCATCCATGATCTCCCAGCTCTCTCCGCTAGCCACCTCGGTGCTGTCCCAAGTTACCTGTGGAAGAAACCACGATAAGGGTGAGTATAAACATACTCAGTAAGAACCCCCGACCGGGGTACGATACGATGCAATCTATCATCTAGCAACCTAGTACACATGTCACAATTATCAACACGGATCTTAGCTCAACGAGCTCACAAGGCAAATCCGGAATCCTCGGAAGTCTCCTACTTCCGGCCTAATGATTGGTTCTCAAACCAATCCCGGGACATCTCCAAGGGTCTTTCTCCCTTGGCCAATTGATCAGCTCAAAAACCGATCCCAAGATGTCCGACACCCTCGAGGGTCTTTCTCCCTCGACCAATTGATTAACTCTAAAGTTAATCCCAAAGGGGTGTCCTCAAGGGTCTCTTACCCTCGCTATAAATCTGGACTATCGGGAGAGTACCCGAAGTCTGGCTCTAAACAAGAAGAAACTGGTGTACTCACGAACATTAGCCCGGGGGAGCTCTCCGAACCGGCTACTAACGCGTGTGCGCGCACACCGCATGCTCTTCTGCAACCGGCGTAAATGCGGGGGCCTAAGGGCAAACTACGCGGGCCAGGTACGCATGCCTAAGACTCGGAAACGGTGTCACCGATCACACGATGGTGCGAGGCCCTCGGCACTCATCTCATGCGGCTGTACCACCGACTGGCTAAGAACCGGCCAAGGTAGGCTTGCACCGTTGGCGGGGTTCCGCTCTAACAGGCTACAAACTAGGCTTATGCCAATGAGGTAGCTAACCCTCACCGGTCGCCGGGGAAGCAAGGTACGTTATGCTTCGCTCTACTCCCGACCGGTGGGGACAAGGTGCGTTGTGTCCGCTCTCGACCTCTAGATGATGACAAACCCTATCATACTAGCTTAAACTACCAAGTACGTGATTCTGGCTAACATTCACAAAGACATCTATCATACATAGCCTAGCATGATGCTACGTGTTTAAAGCGGGAATTTCAAGCATCTTTGGAAGAACAAACCTAGCATGGCACTAACATGTACAACAAGGCAAAACATGCTAGCAAGAATTTAATCATTAGCTATCCTATCCACTAACATGCTCATAAAGGTAAACAAGCATACAAGGCATAATTAAGAAAGCATAGCGAGGGTCCACACAACCACGGTAGGAAGTCCTTACACGAAACAAGTGGAGAATAGCTATCACCACCAAAAAAGACCCTCGAGCTTAATACGAACTCGAGCAACCTAGGCATAAATAAAGCATCCTAAGTAAATACATACAATCGGAAGCTTAGGAAACACAAAGGGATTGGTTCGGGAATTACCACCGAGAAGACACGGGCCTCGGCAGCAAGGAGGGTGGCTTGGCGCCTGAGTGGTGCGGGTGCAAGGCGCATGGCGCTGGCGCTGGGCGCGCGACACGTCGTCGGCGGACGACGCTTGCAGGCGCGCGCGGTGTGTGCGTTGCAAAGCGACGCGCGAGCGCGCGCTCGCTGGGTTGGCGCGCGCGCAGGGTCGCGCTGGAGTGGGCGCGCGCGGGTCGCGCTGAGCGGCGGGCGCTGCGGCGGCGGCGCGTCTGGCTGCGCGTTGCGGCACTTTGTCGACCACGAGCGACGTCGAAGCGGTCTTTGGCGGCTACGGGCGACGCGTCGTCGGTGGCGATGCGAGTGCGGCAGCTGGCTTCATGGATGCGCAGGCGTCACGGTGGGGCGGCGACGGTGGCGGCGTGGTCTCAGTGCGCGCAGCAGTGTCTGGCGTGCAGGCTGTGTCAGTGCGGGCAGGGGTGGTGCGAGCGGCTAGGGTTGGGTGGCTCGGGGGTGGCTCGATGGTGTGGCTAGGGCTGCTCGGCTAGGGTTTTAGGAGAGAGAGAGAGAGAGAGAGAGAGAGAGAGAGAGAGAGAGAGAGAGAATGTGGCTCTAAGGGGAAAATTAGGGGTTTTCTTGATTTTCCTTCTTTTCCTTATTTTTAAATAGGTTAGGAGACCTAAATTCCTTTCCCAAGGCTTTTCTCTTGCGGGTCCCGGCTAAAGGAATTCTTTTCTTTTTCTTTTAATTAAGACTCTTTTCTTAAAACTCCACATTCACCATTTAGGGCAAGGCTCAAATCCCAAAAGATTCAATTAATTTTCCAATTAATTTTGTTATTAACCAGGAAGGGAAACGGGGCCGTTACAATACTCCCCCCTTAAAAGACTTTCGTCCCCGAAAGTCCTAAGACTGGAACAACTCCGGGTAATGAGTCCTCATCTCATCCTCTAGCTCCCACGTCGCTTCCTCCGCCTCCGATGCCTCCAAAGAACCTTTACTAAACTTATCTCTCGGTTGCGCAATACCTTGCGCTCATAAGCCAAAAATTTGCACGGCTTCTCCTCAAAGGATAAATCTTTACTCAACTCTAGGGGCTCATGCTCTAGCACATGCGAAGGATCTGCCACGTGCTTTCTCAACATCGAAACGTGGAACACATTATGCACCGGCCACGACAAAGACGGGGTAAAGCTAACCGATAGGCCACTGCTCCGATCCGCTCAAGGATCTCAAAAGCCCTACTACAAACTGGGGCTCGGCTTTGCCTCGCTTTCCAAACCTTAACACCCCACGCATAGGTGCTACTTTCGGAAAAACATGTCGACCCACCTCAAATTCCAAGTCTCTACGCCTCACATCGGCGTAACTTTTTCTCGCCTACTTTGTCTTTGTCAACATGCGAGTCCTTATCTTCTCGCTGCGTCGTTCGTCATCTGAAGTAACTCGGGTCCCGAAACTCGTCATCACCAACCTCCTCCCGCAACACTGGGGATCTGCAGCGCTTACCATACAACGCCTCGAATGGGGCCATCTCGAATAGTCGCTCGATAAGCTGTTGTTGTAGGCGAACTCCATCAAGCATGTGTCTTGGTCCCAAGCTGCTGGGAAGTCCAAGACACGGGCTCTCAACATGTCTTCCAGAATCGATTCACCCTCTCGGTCGACCATCGGTTTGAGGGTGGAAGGCGATCTTGAAAGCCGCACTCGATTCCCAAACCCTTCGGAGCGCTCTCGAGGCGAGATGTGAACCGAGAATCCCGATCCGATACTATCTTTGCGGGTACCCCGTGGTACCGCACAATCGCTCAAGGAACAATCGTGCCCACTTGCTCCACGGTATAACTAATCTTCCCGGGAATAAAGTGTGCACTCTTGGTCACCCGGTCCACTACTACCCGATCTGAGTGAACCCTCTCGGTGTCCTCGGCAACCCGAGAGATAAAATCCATCGAAATCTCTTCCCACTTCCACCGTGGAACACTTAACTACGCAATAAACTCCGCAGGGTTTCGTACGCAGGGGCCTTCACTTGTTGACAAGTGAGACACCGCTAACAAACTCCGCTATATCTCGCTTCATGCCCATCCACCGAACGTCCGCTTGAGATCTGGTACATCTTGGTACCTCCCGGGTGCCAAGTGAATGAGAACTATGTGCCTCGGCGAGCAACTCTGCTCGAACCTGCGTCGTCATCCGGGCGCGCACAATCGACCTCGGTACCTCAAGCCTTCGTGCGGTGCCACAACAAAGTCGAAATCGCCATCGACCTTAACCCTCTCGAGCAATCTCCTCAACTTGGGATCACTCGGTGATCGTCGATGATCCTCTCGCTTAAGCGACGGCCGAATCGATAGTTGGGCTACCCCGCGGTAACCTCTCCCAACAAGATCGCAATACTGGTTCGCTCAAACTCTTTCCGCAATTCAACTTGGGAGCTCAAAGAAAGGCTGCTTTGAATGCGACGTCTTCCTACTCAAAGCGATCGGCCACAACATTGGCTTTTCCGGATGATACAAAATCTCACGATCGTAGTCCTTTACTAACTCGAGCCACCTCCTCTCGCCTCATGTTCAACTCCTTCGAGTGAAGAAATATTTGAGGCTCGGTGATCCGTGAACAATCGAATCCTCTCACCATATAAGTAATGCCTCCAAATCTTTAGAGCAAAAACAAATCGCAGCCAACTCCATATCATGAGTTGGATAGTTCTTCTCATAAGGCTTCAATCTGCGGGAAGCATAAGCTATCACCTTCCCATGCTTTGCATCAACACACACCCTAAACCATACTTGGAAGCATCACTATAAACTACGAAACCTCCTGTTCTTCCGAAGCGCCAACACAGTCTTTGTCGTCAAAGTGAGCTTAAAGCCGGGCAAAACTTTCCTCACATCTAGCATCCCAAACAAAGTCAACACCCTTCTTGGTCGACGGGTTAGGGGTGCTGCTTTAGCGGAAAAGTCTTTCACGAAACGCCGGTAATAACTCGCCAGACCCAAAAAGTCTGCGTATCTCGCGACCGTCGTCCGGTCCGGCCCATGAGCTAATCGCTTCTATCTTTGCGGGGTCCACCGCTATACCATCTGCCGACACGATATGTCCAAGGAAGGCTACTCTCTCTAGCCAAAATTCACACTTGGAGAACTTTGCGAACAAGCTGGTTCTCACGCAATCTTTGTCAAAACTTGCCTCAAATGCGAAGCATGGTCCTCCTTTGTCTCGAATAAATCAAAATGTCGTCTATGAATACGATGACAAAGTTATCCAAGAATTCCTTGAACACTCTGTCCATCATGTCCATAAACGCTGCGGGGCGTTCGTGAGTCCGAAAGACATGACCACGAACTCATAATGACCATACCTCGATCTGAACGCGGTCTTCGGGATATCTCATCTCGAATCCTCACCGATGGTACCACGACCTCAAATCAATCTTAGAAAACACCGAGGCTCCTCAAGGTGATCAAACAGATCATCTATACGCGGCGGGGATACTTATACTTCACCGTGACTTTATTCGGTTCTCTATAGTCTATACACAAGCGCATGGATCCATCCTTCTTCTTAACGAACAGATTTGGTGCTCCCCACGGGGACACACTCGGACGGATGAAACCCCGATCCAAAGATCTCTCTTGCAACCGCACTTTGAGTTCTCTCAACTCACCGGTGGCGCCATACGATACGGGGCTTTGGAAATGGGAAGAGTCCTGGCTCCACCTCAATGGTGAAGTCCAACTCCCGCTTCGGGGGTAAACCCAGCAACTCTTCAGGGAAAACATCTCGCAAACTCTTGCACCACAGGACCATGTCAATAATCAACGCAGAGACTACTATCTCCTCGACAGCTTTGCCAAGAAGCCCCAAGCTCCTCGAGCCAACAGTCTATGGGCTTTCGCTGCTGAGATCAAAGCGGGCAAGTTCCGCCTGACACCGCCGCGAACTTGAAGCTCGGCCTCGAGGCGGCCTAAACACCACTTCTTTCCGTGGCGATCTATCAAAGCATGGTTCTCTGCCAACCAATCCATGCCAAGGATTACATCGAAACCGCCCATAGACGGCACTATGAGGGTAGCCTCTAAAATCTCATCGAGATATCCGAATCGCCATGCTTAACTCTCATCGCTAGCTAACATACTCACACCCGAAGGAGTGGCAACACACACTCAAACCCTAGAGGTTCGAGCTCCACACAAGCTTGTCTAACGAATGCATCGAAAACAAAGGAATGGGTCGAACCCGAATCAAACAATACAAATGCATAGTGTTTGTAAGACAAGCGGCGTACTCGCAATCGCATCATCGATGACGCTCTGCCTCTGGCGAGTAGTGGCAAACACCCGCCTGCTTTGTTGGGCGGTCCCGTCTTTGCTAAATCCACGAGTCGAGAATGACCGCCAAGTGCCCCTCCTTGCCACATCATGTAGCAAGCACGGGGCGATGCTCCACACGACCATAATGTGCCTTTCCGCACTTGTTGCAATGAGTGTTTGCTGGCCCCGCCTGCTGGGCGATCTCAGGCTCTACCTCGAGGTCGGCGATCGATCTCGACCACTAGATTGGCCTGCCGTGAGTCTCCACGACCAGGTTGGCGGAAACCACTAGAAGTCCCGCACTTCCTCTTCGCCTGAATCTCGCTGGGCGGTGAATCGACTGAGCAGGCGCGCGCAGAGAATCCTGCGGCGGATACTTCGGGTTATAAATCGTGGCCAACTCTCTTCGCTCGATCATAACTCTCGGAGCGAGTGCTCGAACATCTGAGCAACCTCCTTCCTCAAACCACAAATGAACTACTTCTTAGTCTTGAGCTCCTCGGTGGCAATGAGCTCGGTCATGAAATAGCTATACTCGTGAGAACTTCTTCTCGTGAGGCGGCAATACTATCTCGATCCTCTGTTTGATTTGAGAAGGCCTCTGCCATCTCCTGTGAGCTTCGTCATTAACATACTTAGCTCGAACTTCGTTCTAAAGAACTCCCAGTGGGCTGAGAAGACCCACCGGTCTAGCTCTATCTGTGGACTCCCACCACCACTCACCGTCGTCGAGAACATGGGCCGCACATCTCGGCCTCTCTGTACATCTGGGCATCCCATAACTCAAGATGTACTCCATTCTTGCCAACCACCTGATCGCCACAAGTGGGTTCTCTCAAGCATCAAATTCCCTTGGCTTCCACTTGGTGAAATCTTTCAACCACTTGCCAAACTCAGCAGCTCCTCTGCACTATCAAGTGGGTCCGACCGGTCCGATGACCCTGCCCCTCGGTTGAGCTACCGGGCTCACGGGCTACTGAGCTCTTTGGGGAGCTCTGCTGCATGAGTGTGTCAATCGGGCTATCTGTGCCCTAGACTCCTCTCTCTCTGCATACCGCTAGCTAGCTGCGCTTTGAGTCTCGACTCTGCTCGGCCATTAGGCCCATCATCATGTCTCTCATAGCGAAATATCTCTCTCCTGAGCCGCACCTTGAGGCATAGCGACCTCGCCCTTTCTCTCGGGCAAGTTAACCTCTGGTGCCACGGGCGCCCTACGAGCCGATATACCTCGGCCGTTGGCTCTGCGGATCTCTATTTGCGATTCGAGACGACTGCTCCACTACGTAAACGGCATATCTTTGGCGATCTACACTGAAACCACAACGGGTTAGTCCACGCTCGGACTTTCTCTGCCAACAAAGATAACACATGTGTACCGTGCATATAGTATCGTAAACAAAACCCTTAGCTTATTGAACTTAGACAAACTGGCGGCCTTGGAGTCTTTGGAGATCATGGGAACACAACCTACAAACAGTTAGTCTCTGAGAATCTATGACTCTGTGCTCGATACCAACCAGTAAAGACCCAACCCAAAATGGAACTAAATCTAGGTCTTTACTCAAAGCATGCAAATTTAAAACATAAAAGGACCCAAACAGTGTCGGATTAAAAACTTTTCAAACACATGAGCGGGAAAAACAATCCAAACAAAGTAAACATTCATTAGGCAAAAACGAACCATTCAAATTAAAACGATGGATCGATCAAGATTTCTTTCCTTAAAAACATAAAATAGTTCAAAACATAGTTTTCCCTACGGATCTAAGTCCAACCACATGCTGAAATCCAAAAGCGAAGAAAATACGACCACGCAGAGTGTGTCGGCATCCATGATCTCCCGGCTCTCTCCGCTAGCCACCTCGGTCTTTGTCCCAAGTTACCTCGTGGAAGAAACCACGATAAGGGTGAGTATAAACATACTCAAGAAGAACCCCGACCGGCCGGTGCGATACGATGCAATCTATCATCTAGCAACCTAGTACACATGTCACAATTATCAACACGGATCTTAGCTCAACGAGCTCACAAGGCAAATCCGAGGAATCCTCGGAAGTCTCCTACTTCCGGCCTAATGATTGGTTCTCAAACCAATCCCGGGACATCTCCAAGGGTCTTTCTCCTTGGCCAATTGATCACTCAAAAACCGATCCCAAGATGTCCGACACCCTCGAGGGTCTTTCTCCTCGACCAATTGATTAACTCTAAAGTTAATCCCAAAGGGTGTCCTCAAGGGTCTCTTACCTCGCTATAAATCTGGACTATCGGAGAGTACCCAAGTCCGGCTCTAAACAAGAAGAAATGGTGTACTCACGAACATTAGCCCGGGAGCTCTCCGAACCAGGCTACTAACGCTGCGCGTGTCTGCGCACACCGCATGCTCTTCTCGCAACCGGGCGTAAATGCGGGGCCTAAGGGCAAACTACGCGGGCCGTGCACGCATGCCTAAGACTCGGAAACGGTGTCACCGATCACGAGAGAGTGCGAGGCCCTCGGCACTCATCTGTGCGCACTGTACCACCGACTGGCACGAAGCTAAGAACCGCCAAGGTAGGCTTGCACCGCTAGCGGGGTTCCGCTCTAACAACAGCTACAAACTAGGCTTATGCCAATGAGGTAGCTAACCCTCACCGGCTGTAGGAAAGCAAGGTGCGTTATGCTTCGCTCTACTCCCGACCGGTGGGGACAAGGTACGTTGTGTCCGCTCTCGACCTCTAGATGATGACAAACCCTATCATACTAGCTTAAACTACCAAGTACGTGATTCTGGCTAACATTCACAAAGACATCTATCATACATAGCCTAGCATGATGCTACGTGTTTAAAGCGAGAATTTCAAGCATCTTTGGAAGAACAAACCTAGCATGGCACTAACATGTACAACAAGGCAAAACATGCTAGCAAGAATTTAATCATTAGCTATCCTATCCACTAACATGCTCATAAAGGTAAACAAGCATACAAGGCATAATTAAGAAAGCATAGCGGGGTCCACACAACCACGGTAGGAAGTCCTTACACAGAAACAAGTGGAGAATAGCTATCACCACCAAAAGACCCTCGAGCTTAATACTAACTCGAGCAACCTAGGCATAAATAAAGCATCCTAAGTAAATACATACAGCAATCGAAGCTTAGGAAACACAAAGGGATTGGTTCGGGAATTACCACCGAGAAGACACGGGCCTCGCAGCAAGGAGGGTGGCTTGGGCGCTCTTTGTGCGGCCAAGGCCTGGCGCTGGGCGCTGGGCGCGCGACACGCCGGGCGGACGCGCAGGCAGGGCGCGGTGTGTCGCGCAAGCAAGGCGACGCGCGAGCGAGCGGCTCATTGCGGGTTGGCGCGCGGCGGGGTCGCGCCTGGAGTGGGCGCGCGGCAGGGTCGCTGGCTGGAGCGCGGCGCAGCGTCGCGGCGGGCGCGTCGCTGGCTGCTGCGTTGCGGCACTGTCGACCACGAGCGACGTCGGGCGGTCTGGCGGCGGCCACGGCGACGTCGGTGGCGATGGGTGCGCGACGGTGCAATTGGTTCGTCTGCGGCAGCGTCGGCCGGGCGGGCAGGGGTGGCGGCGTGGTGCAGTGCGGTGCGCGCAGGGTCTCGAGCGGGTGTCGCGGGCAGGGGTGGTGCGAGCGGCTAGGGTTGGGTGGCTCGGGGGTGGCTCGATGGTGTGGCTAGGGCTGCTCGGCTAGGGTTTTAGGAGAGAGAGAGAGAGAGAGAGAGAGAGAGAGAGAGAGAGAGAGAGAATGTGGCTCTAAGGGGAAAATTAGGGGTTTTCTTGATTTTCCTTCTTTTCCTTATTTTTAAATAGGTTAGGAGACCTAAATTCCTTTCCCAAGGCTTTTCTCTTGCGGGTCCCGGCTAAAGGAATTCTTTTCTCTTTTTCTTTTTAATTAAGACTCTTTTCTTAAAACTCCACATTCACCATTTAGGGCAAGGCTCAAATCCCAAAAGATTCAATTAATTTTCCAATTAATTTTGTTATTAACCAGGAAGGGAAACGGGGCCGTTACACTCATGCCCGCCCAGAGGTATCACCGAGGCTACTGGGGCTACTAGGGGTGTCTGCTGAATCAACTGTGTCAGTTGGGCTATCTGTGATCAGGACTTCTCACTTTATGCTGATAACTGCGCTTGGGTCTCCACTCCCTGATAAGCTAGAAGACCTGCCATCATCTCTCGCATGGCTGAAGCAAACTCTGCTTCTAGAGTCTCACTCTGAGGCATGGTAGCCTCCACCCACTCTCTCGGCAACTCAACTGTCGGGGCCAAAGGTGGCATACGGGTCTGGTCACACCTGAACGTGGTCACAACAACATGCTCAGTCCAACTCCTCGATTGGAAATACCAAACGTACCCGCTCCTCTTCGTGTGACCGACACATTGACGATCTGCACAAAACACAAAGAGCTAGTCCACTCTCGAACTCTCACTGCCAACAAAGGGTAACACATGTATACTATATGCAGTACTGTAATAAAACCCTTAACAAAGAACTTAGACAAACCTGACAGCCGTGGAGTGCTGATGATCATGGGACAAACAACCTACAAAGCAGGTTAGTCTACAGAATCTATGACTCTGTGCTCTGATACCAACTGTAAGAACCCGACCCAAAAATTGGTCCTAAACATAGGTTATTACTCAGCATGCATGTGTCAAAAGTAAAGAAATACATTTTAACATAAATAACTAGCATAACCAAAGCATTCAACCTTGAGGAACCTATTTTGAAACATTTAAAACATCACCTATTCATAACATAAAAGTAACCCTGGCCATAGTACAATTTAAAACATTTAGAAACAGATTCCAAAAAACACAATGTCAGGTTCCAAATGCAATCCTACAGACTCCGTGTCTGACTACATGTTGAATAAACAAATAAAGACTTAAATAGGAAAATAGAGTGTCGGTAGCTCCAATGATCATTCAGCTCCCTCTACTAGCCGTCCTGGTGCTGTCTCAAGTTACCTGGTGGAAAAACAACAGAAAATAAGGGTGAGTACAAATGCACTTAGTAAGAATCCCCAACAGGGGTACAGTACGAAACATCAATCATCTAGCATCCTAGTATACATGCAAATAGTTACCAACCCAGATCTTTGCTCAACGAGCTAACGGTGCAAAATCAAAGTCCTTGAAAGTTCCCTACTTCTGGCCTTAAGATCAGCTGTAAACATCTGATTCCAAACTGAGGGGACAAAGTGCGTTATGTCTAACCTGAAGGGACAAAGTGCATTATGTCCATACTGTAGGGACAAAGTGCGTTATGTTTATACTGATCTTGCGAAAAACTGGAGAGTGCCTGAAGTCTGGCTTTATACTGAAACGGAAGTGGTGTACTCACGAGCATTAGTACAGGGGATCTCTCCAGATGACGACTAACGCGTGTGCGAGCATATATCTCGTTCAAACTACATGGTCCAGGTACGCATGCCTAAAGACTCGGAAGCGGTGTCACTAATCTACAGTAGTGCAAGGCCCTCGACACTCTACTGTAGCAGCCTTACCACCGACGCCTGAAGCTAAGAACCGACCAAGGCAGGTTTACACCATTGGAAGGGTTTCGCTCTATAGTAGGCTACAAACTAGGCTTATGCCAGTATGGTGAGCTAAACCACACCCGGCTGCCGGGGGTGGGAACAAGTCCTCACTGATCCCGACCTATGGGGACAAGGTACGTTATGTCTGCTCTTAGCCTCTAGATGAAGACAACCTGACAAGTTCTATCTAGGAAACATATCTCGTTCTAGCAAAATCAACAAGTTCACTATGAGCTGAGTGTGGCCATTTCATAGCAAGTAGTGGCATGACTAGGGTGCTCCGAGCTATGGCACGACAAAAATGCATGTTCGATTGTTTTTTAATCTTATGTTCTTGTTGCTTGTTGTGTGAGGCATGATAGGGATAGTTCTTATCTAGATTCCTGTGATGCGTGTTTATGATCTTAACCTTAATGTTGAATTCTGGAATGACTGTGGAACATGTACTCAGCATTGCTTGCATTACTTTCATATCACAAACATGTTGTATTCTTGTGTTAGTTTAAGGACTTGTGTGCCCTTCTTTAATTTCATTCCTGTTCGGTTTCACTTGTGCGGATCGTATGTGTCATGTTTAAGTTACTTGTTTTTTTGTTGTGTACGTGAGAAGAAGGGTCGGACATGACCCGCCTGACCCTGACACCTACGACAATGGCCCGGTACGTGGGAAGGAGGGCAAACCTGCCTGACCCCAACACCTACTGGAAGAGGCCACTGGGACAGATGACGGGGTGGAGAAATGCATGTGGGTACACTTGTTGCCCGAGGATTTGGGATTCTGTGTGGTTAGTCCCTCACTCGTGGCACTTCTTGACGAGTTCATGTGATCTTTGTACGACATTCTTACATGCCCTTACCGACACGACCTAATCGTCGTCGTCTTTCCAAGGTTCAGGGATGTTGTGTGTTCCACTCCTTCGTGGCGAGGTCCCTGAGACATTCGTGTATGTCTCTGTGGACACGGTATGGGACGTGTCCCGACCCGAGGCTTAAAGAACTTGTGTGTTACTCTCTCTTGCAGTCCTTTCCTGACAGAGGTCAGAGACTTGTTGGCATCTGCACAAGCCCCTATTTGTTGCGGTACGAGTACCGTTGACCTAGGTGTCGATCAGTGGATTGACCCTGCTTTGGTTGGTATTATTCTCTTAGTTCGATTATTTGAGTCCTGTTGGTACTTGCATGATTTTTCCCCTATAGTGAACTTCTTACTATGTATATATATTTATATATGTACTCACCCCTTATATCTTTCAGGTATGGGAGTACACCGAGGTGGTTGACTGTGGAGCTGCATGATCATAGGCATGACGTCTCTTTTTCTTTCGCTTTATTTTTCGTACACAGTTATTTTAGACTTGTTTTGGCTATATTTTTTTATGACTTTTGGGATCCCTAAAACCTTATTTTGGATGTTTTGCTTATTTTTCGAACTATTTGTTCTATTTCCACTAAATGAGAATGCATGTCGTGCTGTTTTAACTTAATGTTTTTCTTAATTCATGCATGAGTAACATCTCATTAGAGTCTTTAGGAAGTCAGGTCGTTAACATAGGGTTAGACGAGTTGGCAAATTGACTTACCCAAAATTTTGAAAAGTTCATTCTAACTCAACTTGAACCGTGATTGAAAAGTTTATTAATCTATTAATGTAGAGGGTGGATTCCAACCTTTGAAAATTTGAAAAAAATGTTATATGATATCATTTTTCGGCCTCCTCAAACACTAAAACCTGGATTTGCTCCTGAGATCAAGGTTTTGTTATCTACTAGATGTCTAGTGAGGGCTAAGTTGTCATTGTATATTTTCCTTTTTGTAAGGTATTCTTCCATTTTCATGGATCCTTTGCGAGTTTGTTGCATCATCTGAAGATTACGGTCCTCTTGTGAGCGGGAATGAACTCCATCATAGTTTTCAATTGCTCGCCAAAAACGTCTTAGCAGTATCGTGTCCCATCACTTGTGTAGCCATCTCCGATGTCATTGAGTTGTATACTCAACCTACAAGAAGTTGGTCAATGGTAGTCCAAACATCATGTTCCGGATTTGTGAAAGACATCCCTCTAGGATCATCTTCTGATGGTGGTATTATCACCATTGTTTCTGGGCAGGGTGTGGACCCATCAAGGTTCCCATGGACTTTGATACTTCTGAGCAAAGATATCACAATGCTCTTCCACAGCATAAAGTTTTTTTTGTCAAGTTTGATGGAAGTGGTTTGAGTCATGAGGTTGGAACAGGACTAGTAGCCAATTGATTGTTGTGTTTCACCAGGATCCTTTCTTTCTCCACCTTTGTTACTTGTGTGTTCATAGCTCACGGATCGACTTGTATTGTTATCACTTTTTCTTTTTAAGCTGCTCGTTGAGCATCGGACTTCCTTCATAGTTCGTCAACTGCTTTTTCTTGAGAGATTTCTTGTTTTCCTTTTTCCACTGATGGATCGATCATTACTCTGATACTAAGAGCAGAAAATAGACTATAGCAAAACAGAGAGAAAAAGAAACAGTAGAATGTTTTTTCTATACTTATATTTACTTCATTTAATGCTTGAGCTAATACACTTGGAATGTCCATAGCCTCAATAAATACACAAGGAGGAAGAGAGTACGTAAAGAGTAATGATGTATTGAGAAGAGAGTTAACACTACCTACTAATACTAATACAATAATAGATTGGGTAGAGTGTGCAGCAGAAGGCAGAGATTGTGTTAGAATAGAGAGAACCCCCTTCTTCTCCAAAGTGGGAGGAAATTTCCTCCAAAAAAATCTCTTCTTCTCTCTTCCCTCTTTATCTAACTTTGTCCTCTCTTCTATTTTTTTCTCAAACAACCTCACTTACTTGATTTTCTCTCAATTAGTAAATTCTAACTAAAACCTCTCAATTTGAATGCTAGTGCAAAATGCTTAAATGAGTTTAGATGCAGGCCATTCAATATCTTCATCTCTAATCTCTAATATTTAAAGTGTGGCTTAAAGGGAAAATCATTTTTAGACTATTCTACTCCTTAGTCAAACTCTACATTTACTAAACATGTCACAAGTAAGAAAAGTTAATTCATAACTCTCTTAAACCATCGGATTGTATTGCTTTTATTTTCAAATGGTAACCTTTTCATTAATGAATCTTAACATGTATTTCTCTTTAATTGCATATAATTATATTACTGGTTGATTAGAGTATATATTTAATAGGTTGGTTAGAATATGAAAAGTTATGTTTCATTTTTATAACTTTAATTTCTAGAATTTATGAATTTACATTTGAATTTATATTTAATTATTTTAAAAAGTTGGGTAACAATGATCCCCTACCATTATTATGTATATAGTTCTCTACATTTTGTTTACAAACATATTTTAAGCTTTCTCTTTACTTGGTTTACATTTCTTTGTTTCATTTTGTTTTTTATTTTGTAACAAAATGTAATTATCTTATTTTTGTTGGATTATTTATCTTAACTTTCATCTAACTTTTCTTTTGTTGCAATAATGTAGGGATCTTTTGTTGCAATATTTTATTTAAGTATCTTTTGTTGCAATGCTTAATTGTTGTATTTCAAGAAAGACTTAGAGATGTGAAAAATTATCATTTGAGATTAAGTGCATAAATTCTATAGATAAATTCATAGATGTATTCTTATAAATATATTTAGCTTATTTTATAATTATAATAATTATATAAACTATTTTTTTTTACTATTCTCTCTTTTAGTATAACTTGCCTTTACAAATCATGCGACTATCAAGAAATAATTCCTCAAATTAAATAATGGGGCTTTTGTATGTATATTACAAAATGGATAAAATATTACATGAATAGCACAATAATGAAAATATTTTTAATAACTCAATTGTGTGTTGCTTTTTTTAATAAATTTGTAAAATATATTTTTTCTAATATTTACCTTCCTTTGTTTCTTTTTGCTTTTTTCCAATACTTTCGTGTGGCTTTGTTTCAATGAATTTTGACACTTAAAACACTCAAGATATATCATACAATTTTTTCAAAAAAAAAAAAAAATGGTATAATTTAACTTTATATATATATATAATTCAGGTACCGATAATACACACATTAACAATAATGGGTTGGTGGTGTATTTACTATGTTGATGAGAAGTTATTCATTTCAATTCTACGATCACGAGTTCAATTTTAAACATCGATATTTTACTCTTATCTTGTTTGAGAGGGAGTAATACGGAGGATTTGAGTTATTTACTAATAGAAAGGTGGACCCCACACCTTATAATTGTTGTATTACAAAACGCAAATAAAAAGGTTTATAACTGGGCCGTAAATTGCAAAACTACGGAAGGCCCATAAATTATTTTCACCTACGAAAAGGCCCGATAAAAAAAACCCTAATCATATGTATATAGTTGCGTCCGAACCATCTGGTTTCATTCTTTGACCGACGACTACGATCGCTCTCCCTCTCGGTTGCAGCTTCTGTTTCGAACATCACAAGTATTCTTTCTTATGTCAAATCTTTTTCTTTCCCTGATTTGTTTTCCTTCAGTTGGCTCTTCTCATTTCTGCGGTGTTTGACATTTGATTTTGTTGAAGCAGAGATGAAGGTTGTGGCTGCGTATTTGTTGGCCGTACTCGGTGGCAACACTTGCCCCGGACTCGACGATGTGAAGAATATTCTTTATTCAGGTTCTTTCACCATTTTCGTTTTCTTTAAAGTCTTTGTTACTATCGTATTGTTCTTACTTCTTGAGATAGAAGATTTTTTAGGGTTTGTGAACGATTGGTTTTTGTTTCCATCCGAAAGCTTCGTTTCTAATTTTGATTATGTTAGGGTCTTGAAACAATTAGTGCTCGTAGTGAATTTTGATTGAGTTAGGGGTTTTAATTTCAGTCGGGGCTGAGGTCGATGAGGACAGGGTCGCCTCGTTATTATCACAAGTGAAAGGGAAGGATATTACGGAGTTGATAGCTTCCGGACGGGAGAAGTTGGCGTCCGTGCCGTCTGGTGGCGGTGCAGTCGCCGTCGCCGCCCCTGCCGGCGGTGCTGGTGGTGGTGCAGCACCGGCAGCTGCCGAGCAGAAGAAAGAGGAGAAAGTTGAGGAAAAAGAAGAATCCGACGATGTAAGCATTTTAACCTATTTTTTTATTATATTCGTATCAGTGAATTACTTGTTCTGTAATGATAATGATCTTATTTGTATGTTCATATTTTTTCAGGACATGGGTTTCAGCCTCTTTGACTGAGCAGCTCATTCGGCGTCCTTATCAGTTAGTGTTTTATTTGAATTTCGTTCGAATTTCCGGCCTTGTTGGGTAGGTTGATTGGATTTTTTTTTTTTCTTTTATCTTATTTTGAACTCGAAAATTTTGATAGATGAAAGTGCAATTCTCAATTTCAACATTTCAGTAATTATTGTCATATTTGAGGTTGACTATGATTCTCAATGTTTCTCTTCTATGATTTCTTGTCTTTTGAATATATGCATCATGCAATTATCTAGGTTTTTATTGGATGGATTGGGCCTTTGTTTTATACTGTTCAGAGAACCTTTAAAAAGAGATCTGTATTTGGTTTAGACCTTATGGTTGGTTTATGGCTAATTTCTTCAGTTTGTCATAGTGTTCGTTTTCTCCATAATTTTTTCTAACTATTTGGAACTATATTGAAGACAATATCTTACAATTCATGGGAAAGAATAACTTAAGTATAATTGAATTTTTGGAATGACATTTCAACATAGGGTGTGTTTGGAGCATTGGTTTGGTTATTATAAATGAAAGGTTATGATAAACGATTGTTTATGTTATTTTATGACAAACGGTGATTGAGTGTAGGGGTGATTTTGGTTCGGTTTTTGTCTGTTTTGTACTAAATCAATATCTTTGGTTTTTAAAAATTGAATCCGATCCAATGTCCAATAAAGTTTAAAACCATTGGATTTGTTTTTAATTGGTTTCGGTTTGATTTTGGTTCGGTTTTTGGGTTCAATTTAATGAGAATTAAATTCATTTTTCAATTTTTCCCTTCATTTTTAGTTTGATTTCTTAGTTCAATTTTGGGATTTTTAATAGGTCCACACACATTTAGATATAAAATACACATACCCAAACAGAGAAAGAAAATCAAAAGAAAACACAAACACAATTTTGAAAAAGAAAAAAGAAAAAACAAGAGAGATTGAAGCAATTAAGAGAAAAATAGGAAATATTACACAGAGAACTTGAAACACAGTATAAGTTTTCTCTGTTGTAAAATACATCTTAAAAAATAATCATAAGATCAAAAGTAGATACAAATGACAAAAATGGAAAAAGAGATGGAACCTAGCCTTAATTAGATCAATAAACAAAAATTAAGCTCACCACTATACAAAATAATAGACAACCGGCTACTATTTCAATATCTCACTGTTCCAATTTAATATTTAATATTAGACAAACAAAATTAAAGGAAAAAAATAAACCGAGGAATCACGAACTTATGGTAAATAGAAAAAGTAGTGAAATCAAAATCCTAGATTGAAATTCGGGTGTTCTGGATGAATCACCCAAAAAGAACATAATCTTCACCCAAAAAGAACATAATCTCCACATTGAATGTATAAAACATCATATTAAAAGATGAAAAAAAAGCTACATGGAGAAGAATTTGAGAGTATGACTTGAGACGAACTTAGGAGTGACGGAGAGAAGCAAGTGGAAGCCATAATGGTTAGAGTCGTAGAATGCGGGCAAGAATGATTTGGAGGGGAAAAGTTGAAGAAGAGGTGCAGAAGGAGGGTAGAAGGTGGAAGAAGCAAAAAAGTCGAAAAGGCATAGAAGTGGAAGAGGGGTTTTACGTGAGAGAACGGTTGAATGCATAAACTTAGGGGTTTTAGTTGTTATTTATATGGTTGGTTTGGTTCGATTTTCTTATCGATTTTTCTTATGAAATCGAACCAAACCAAAAAATCCAGTTTTATGCACTTTCAAACCAAGAGATCCAATGTCCTTCTAAAAATAGAATCGATCCAGTGGATTGGTTCGATTCACTCGGTTTTTGGATTTTCTTTTCACCCTATTTGAGGGGCAAGTTATTATAACAGAGATTATGATAAACGGTGTTTGAGGGCTATTTATGTTAAAAAGTAATATATGTAAGATTTAGATAAACGAGCACGTAAGTTTAAATAAATGGATACATAGGTTTAGGTAACCACCGTTTATAATAAACGGTGGAACAAATATCGATTGGGTTATTATAGCCAATTGCCCAAACACACCCTTAGAGATTTTGCCTATTTCTGTCATGCACTTGAACTTATTACAATGTTGATGGCTGTTAATTGTGTTAGGCCTAATTTAAATTGTTGAAGCTTGTTCTCTGAGCCCTAAATTATTATATCACGCTACCCTTGGAATGTCTTTTAGTTGGAAAAGACGAAAGCGAGTGCGGAACAAATGAAACCATCTTGTTTACTATTATATGTTCAAATATTAATCTTCTGATTTCAAATATGCTCTTTGCCATTTTTTAAATTCATTATTGACATTGCTTGTGTTATTAACCATTAATAAAAAATCATTTACTAAATTTAGTTATGTTTAAATAAAATGAAAACATAATGGAACTGGATAATTTTTTCTTTTCTAAGAGGTCATAGTGTATTTTTTTAAGGTATTGTATATAAGTTTTGGCTGAATTTGACTACAAATCAGGGAGCGTTTTTGTACAGTTGGCTACCTTGAATAAACTAATTTCACAATATATTGAATAATTGATTTGAACTTTTCAAATTAATCTAGTCACGAAATGGCATGGGACGACTTCAAATTAAGCAACATTTCTATGGTTGAATTTTTATGCATTATAGGGCATCTAAAAATATGACTTTTTTTTTAAAGGGTGAGTGTTTTGGACTTGTGCAGATAAAAATTTATGGTAATGTGATCAATAGGCTACTTATGTGATTCAATCTTTCATGAATGTTCGTAAACACACCAAATCCAATCCCTTACTTAACATACACTTCAAATCATTTAATCATTTTCACTCATCTCAATACCTTCAATACCATTCTTTTTTTAACTGGGAAATTAAACTTTTGTTTCACTATATTTGGGATAACTATGTCTCTACTCGATCCATATGATTATTTTTATCCTTCTCTTTGCAAGTTCATGAACCTCATTAGTCTTGATAGTTTTAGAATAACCCCTCGAAGACATTCTAAATCTTTCAGATTTGGGCCTTTTGTTACCTTTTGTAAGAAGACTATTATGCAAGCTTTCCTTCTGCTTAAAATTTTCGTTTGCACCAATTTTCTATCCATATAATTATTTTCACCCTTTTATCTTTTTTGTAATTTCATGTACTGCAATAGATTTTATAGGTGTTGTTTAGTCTCGATGCGAATTGTGGATAAGGAGTGCAGTGCTGTTCGAGGGGGGTTTGTTGCCCTTTGGAGGTTGTTTAATGAATTCTGTTGTTTATTATAAAAATAGTCATGGATCCAATCAATTGGGACCCCGAGTTTGGAGTGATGCATTGATTATTTTAATGTTTTTATTTTTGTTCCAATTAAATAAAATCAATGCCTGAATAATAAATAACCTTCGAAACATTTATTTTTTTTATCAAGGACATGCTTGATCCTTTGCCTTAGCCTCGAGGGGAGAGACAATTTACTATTCATTTTCTTCGCTTTACATGGACCTCCACCTTTTTCCTATACATTCTTTCTCTGCCGATTTTGACTTCAGATTTCTTGCCATTTTGTTCCCCCAGATCTCTGTCCCCAATTCCTGTCCCGATTTCATTCATTTATTTATAAATTAATTGAATTTTATTATTTGGATTTTTATTTAATTCAAATTTCATTACATGCCATGGTTTCCATTGTTGAGGACCTTTGAGCTCTACGGCATGGAGGTTTTTTTTTTCTTTTGACCGAGCTCACATACGTTTTATTCTCTATAACTGGTAGCTTTTGTTGTGGGAATTTTTGTGACGATGCTTTATCCATTATTCTAATTGCAAATTTTGTAGTTACCTTGCTTGATGGGCATTTTTTTTCAAAACGGTCGAGACCTTTTTCCTTTCAAAATACTTGTCTTGGAATCTATCCCTTGATTGAACATAAACTAACTCATTTCCCCTTTCTACTTATTTTTAGTGGATTTTTCATGTATAAGACAATAAAACCCAATATATATATATATGAATAGCAAAATTTCAAAAAAAAACATATTTTGGTTACATCAAAAATTTGGATCTTTATTTATAAAATGACCAAAATACCATGAAAGAATGAAATTAATAAACTATGAGTGTCGTAGATAGTTTCAATCAAAATCACAAATGAACTTCAGTCAATCCTACTGAAAGTCTTCAATCAGTACACCAAATAGTCTTCAATTAGTATAGTAGATAGTCTTCAATTAATGTCACAACTGACTTTTAATTCGTGTAGTAGATAGTCTTTCAATTAAGGCCACGAGTAGTTCTTCAATTAGTGTGCCAAAGCTTCAGCCATGATGGTCGAAGCTACAACTCTCTTTCACTCATTCACCATCTCTCACTCCAACACTCCCACTGTTGGGTTTTATTCACTCTTGTGAAGGTCCATCAAATAAGATCCATTAGGGCTAAGTATTTTAAAGTGACTTTTGTCACTTTGGTTGATTCAACAAATAAAGGGAGAGAACTTGGAAAATCAGCAGCCAGAGAGAGAAAGTAAATAGAGAGAAAGAGGTTTCTACCAATTTCGGTATTTTGAAATTTCCGAGTGATTTCACTGCCAGGTCAAGCTTAAATTTGGATAGCGTGTTCTTGACATGAGGGTCTTCAATCTAAACGGTGGAGATCGAGTTTGGAGTTTTCTACAACCAGATTCTAGTAGTGATTCAGTTCCACAATTTTGTGAGATTTTTCTATTTATTTTTCTTGGTTTAGTGTTATTTGTTGCTAAGATTGTTTATCTTGAGTTGTTATATGTTGTATACCTTTAGTTGTAACTAGGGAGAACTTGTTGTTGTCCATTATTGATTATAGTGGAGATTTGACTTCGGTCCGTGGTTTTTTACTCCTCGCCTTTAGGAGGTTTTTCCACATTAAAAATCCTTGTTTGTTGTGCTTGTTTTATCTACCATATATATATGCTTGCTGATTTTTCCATTAGGAACACAAGAGGGGAATAATTAATCCTATTAGAATAGTGTTTATTCCCAACACCCACTTCCAAACTTCTTTCCTTCATCAACTTCCACAATAGTGCACATCACAAATCCATCTGAATCATGAACTCTCAAACCGAATTTTGATCCTCCTACTATCGATCACATCCTCAAAATCGTCAATTTCCTCAAATCCAACGGCTCCCCTAATTTTATCAAATCCCCTTCTAATTCTTCTTGCTTAAACACATCTTAAGGTTTCATAATAGTTCTTTCTCTTCTCGTGATATTGATGAATTACAACCTAGGGTTTGGATGAACAATTCATTTTCCACAATTTCAAAGAAAATAATATGCAGCTTTAGTTATCAAAGACAGATGAGTTCTCAAGCTTCCTCCAACGAACTCGTGTTGAAAGGTTCAAGACAGTGGCCTAACTCAGTCGCGATGCAAGAAATTCACCAGTGTAACGACCCAATTTTTTATTTCGGTTCCCCAGGTATGTTCGGTTGTTTATTCGGTTGTTCGGTTAGGCCGTTAGGGCAATTTGAGCCTTTAGGGGCATTTTGGTAATTTTGCCTTTAGGGTCGGTTTTGTAATTAATCAGGACTCCAGGGCTATTTTTGTTATTTACTGAGTTTGGGATACTTTTACGATTTCAAGTTTCCAGGACTAGAGTTGCATTTTGAGAAACTTGGAGGTCGTTTTTGTTAAAAGAAAAAAAAAGGAAAATAATAGATTGAAGTTTTCCCTCGCCAGGACTCGAAGGCTGGTAGGTTAGGGATTTGGAGGATTTTGTTTTTAATCGATTAAAAGAGAAAGAAAAAGGGAAAATTACATTTTCTCTTTTGCGATCGATTTCTCATTCTCCCTAGCCAAATCTTCACGAGAGAACAACCCCTAGCTTTTGCGATTTCTCCTTCCCCAAGCCCTAGACGATTCCATCTTCCTCTTCTCATTATCGATCATCATCACCATCATGAGTAGCCTCATTGTCGTCACAAGCCTAGACGAGTTTTCCCTTGCTACAGTTCGTCCAAGCCCTTGTTCACCGAGAGCAACAGCCCTCCTTGTCGCCGCAAACAGTCCCTAGCAGAGAAGCCATTACCGCAAGCCCTAGCTGCACATCTCCCCTTGCCGAACAGCAGCCCTTCACGCCAAGCACCGAGCCATCGCAAACAGCTCCAAGCCCTTCCCGTAAGTAAGCCCTAACAACACCACGTAGCCGTAAGTAGCCTAGCCCGTGAGCTTTGCCGAGTCCCTTGACCGCCGAGAGCAGCAGCTTGTCGCCCATCCTTGCCGCAAGCAGCTCTTCATCGCACACCATCGCCTTGCCGCACACCCTAGCGGTCGAAAGCAGCCCTTTGTGGTCGAGAGCCTTGTTGTTAACTAAAATCGCAAATAAAACAATAAAACACGAATTATAACAATTTCTTTATTGCTCTCTAAAACTCTCTACAACCTTTTCTTTATTCTCTACGAATGCTCTCACTTTCTCTCTTCATTTGTCTCTACGATTCACAATGAAAGAACACTTTATTTATAGCCTATTACAAACTTGTTCTCCAAGTTCTTTCCATAAGTATTCCCACTGATTGATAAATCAATAAAATCTACTAATTCCTTAATTAGTCTCCTAAATTGACAGTCCATTAAATCCTAAATTGTCTACCCATTAATTCCTAAATTAATTATTCTAAAAATACATTATATTTTAAGTTTATTCCAACAAAGCTCCCTCATAAACTTAAATGCTTCTGCCATCTGCCATGCCAATCATCTTCTTGAGTTTCTCGAACAGTACTTTCGGTAACGGCTTTGTGAATATATCTGCAACTTGATCTTGACTCGCTACATGCTTCAATTCCACGCTTTCTTCCTTCACATGATCTCGAATAAAATGAAAACGAACATCAATATGCTTGCTCCTTTCATGATTAACTAGATTCTTTGCTAACTCAATTGTTGATTTGTTGTCTACTTCAATCATTGTCGCACCAATTTGCTATAGCTTCATCTTACTCAATAAATTTCTCAGCCATATCGCATGTCAAATGTACCAAGAAGCTGCAACATATTTATCTTTGCATGTTGAAAGCGTCACAATCAGTTGCTTCTTTGACTGCCAAGTAAATGTTGTGTTTCCCATAAAAAATGCATATCCCGCTGTACTCTTTCGATCGTCTATGTCTCTGCATCAATCATTGTCGGAGTAAACACTCAACTTGTATTCTTCTACTTTCATAGAACATCCCAAGTGACATTGTTCCTTGGATATATCGCAAAATCCGCTTCAACGCTTTCCAATGCGTATAAAATGGCTCCTCCATGTACTGAGTTACAATGTCAACACTCAAAGTGATGTCTGGCCTTGTGCATGTGAGATAGCGAAGGCTTCCTACCAACTTCGATACTTGCTCGCATCTACACGTTCTCTTCCATCAAATTTCAAAAGCTTCGTACCTGGTTCCATTGGTGTCTTTACTGGATTACAATTTTTCATCTTGAACTTCTTCAAAATCTCTTTCGCATATTGCTCTTATGATACAAAGATTCCCGACTCTTCTTGTTTAACCTCCAAATCGAGAAAATACTTCAGCAAGCCCAAATCTGTCATCTCAAACTCTCGCATCATCGTTCTTTTGAACTCTTCTATCATCGCAATACTATTACCCATAAAAATCAAATCATCAACATAAAGAGCAACAAATATCTCATTACCTCCACTCTGCTTTGTATAAAGCGCATTCTCGTAAGGACACTGCTTTTATTCGTTCTCCTTGAAATATGTGTCAATGTGAGTATTCCACGCTCGTGGTGCTTGCTTCAACCCGTAAAGTGCTTTTTTCAATTTTAGCACCTTCTTCTCTTCTCCAAATTTCACATATCTGGGTGGTTGCTCAGCATACACTTCATCTTCAAGCACAGTATTAAAAAATGTTGTATTGACATCCATCTGATAAATCGACCATTTAAATTGCGCCGCTTGTGAAATGAGCAATCTGATTGTCTCCATTCTCGCAACTGGAGCAAAAACTTCATCATAGTCTATTCCTGCTTTCTGCTTGTATCCTTTTGCAACAAGTCTCGCCTTGTATCGCTTTATCTTCCCTTGTTCATTCATTTTCTTTTTAAATACCCACTTCACACCTATCGTCCGACTTTCCTTCTAAAATTTTGTCAACTTCCACGTATCATTGTTTTCTATCGCATTAATCTCTTCATTTATTGTTGTTCGCCACTTCTCATCTC
Organism: Sicyos edulis; assembly: GCA_036507275.1. NCBI lineage: Eukaryota > Viridiplantae > Streptophyta > Magnoliopsida > Cucurbitales > Cucurbitaceae > Sicyos > Sicyos edulis. The sequence continues at coordinate 57,015,577 of CM071846.1, read as the reverse complement.
GCATTGCTTCCTCAAACTAATATTTTCCGCATCTGCCAAAAGACATACAAGATGCACCTCATTTTTTGCATCGTACAATTCTTGCAAACTCCACATTCTGGGTTGTTGCGGTTCTTCTTCCTTTTCTTCTTCTTCTTCTACTTCTACTTCAGTTGCTTCAGGCTCTCTTGTCATACTCGTTAATGCAACATTTGGTAATTCTCCAACTTCGATGCTAACTTCATCGAATTGTTCCAGTCTCATTCGATTTCTTCATTTACTCGCACATCGCAACTCACCATCATTTTCTTGCTTATTGGTTCAAGTAGCTTGTATCCTTCTGTACTTTCATCATAGCCAATAAACACATACTTCTTGCTCTTATCTTCAAGCTTCGTTCTTTGCTGATCAAGTACGTGTGCATAAGCCACACTACCAGACACTCTAATATGTGAAACTGTCGGTTTTCGTCCGCTTCATGCCTCTTGCGGTGTTTTGTCATTTAGCTTAGCATGTGGACATCGATTTTGCCCATAAACTGCACATTGCACCGCTTCCGCTCAAAATTCCTTTGGCATCTTTTTTCTTTTCAACATTGCTCGAATCATGTCAAGAATGGTTCTATTCTTCCTCTCAGCCACGCAATACTTCCTAAACGCCATCGAAGTATATTCTCTACCTCTGTCAGATCGCACAGCGTTGATCCGTCTACCATTTTTCTTTTTGTAACGACCCAGTTTTCTATCCCGGTTCTCGAGGAGCTTCCGGTTCAGATTCAGTGGTTCGGTTGGGCCGTTAGAGTTGTTTTGACCCTTAGGGGTATTTTGGTCTTTTTGCTCCTCGGGCAGGATTTGTGGTTTTTCAGGGATTCGAGGCAGCTCCTGCCTTTGTTGAGGCTTGTTTGTTGGTGGTTGCGAGTCCCGAGATGTTTGGGCTTTTCGTTTGGGAGTTCGGTTGTGATTTGGGTTTTGGGCAAAGTTATGGTTGTTTGGGTGTTTCCTTTGGGATTCGAGCACGGGCTTTCAGTGTTGATTTGGGAGGTTGATTTTAGTGAGATTTGTTGTTTGGAAAGGTTGCTTCAGTCGGGTCTCGAATGAGGAAGCAGGGAAATTGGATTTAAGGATTTTAAGGATTTTAAGGATTTTTGGAAAATTGGAAAAAATGGATAAGTTTGGATTTATTTGGATAAGGATAAAAAGAAAAAGGAAATTTCTCTTTTTTTTATTTTAAATTCCCATTTTTCCCAAAATCCCCAAAATTCCTTTTTTTTCCCCCATTTTTCCCTTTCTCTCTCCTCCAACCCGAGCAGCCCCTCCCAGCCCCCCTTGGTCGCCCGAGCCAGCCCCCCAGCTCGCCCACCCTGGCCGCCCAGCTCGCCCACTCCCGAGCAGCCCGAGCCCAGCCGCACAGTGTCGCCCCAGCGTCGCCCAGGTCGCGCCGAGCCCAGCCTTGCTCGCCCCTGCCCTGTGCCGATCGCCCCTGCCCCAGCTTCGCCCAGGTCCGTGTCGCCCAGCTGTGCACTGTGCCGAGCCGCGCACAGTGTCGCATCGCCGTCCCTCGCACAGTGTCGTGGCAGATCGAGCGCCCCAAGCCCGTCGCGTCGCCTCGCCTAGCGCGCGCGCCCCTATGCTTGCCGACCTCGCGCCTGCGCGCCCCTCTGTCTGAAGCGCCGCGCCTGCTCCTCGCCTAGCCCTAGCTCGCCACAGCAGCAGCGGCGCCCCCGCCCTACGCCCGCCCCACCCCACCTCTGCGCTCGGCTGCCAGTTGTGTCTTTGGTTGGCGAGCCTTGTGGTTTCTCGGATGGTATTTCCCGAGTCTTTTCTTCGTTGGGCCCGGATTTATTGGCTGCTGGTTATGGATTTATTTGGGCTGTTTTATGTATTTTATTTGGGTGCTTTATTTGATGTATAGGTTGTTCGGGTTCGATTAGAGGCTCGAGGATCGCTCGTTGATTTATTATGATTTGTTATTGTTTTTCTGCTTGTCCCAGGTAAGGATTTCTTACCGTGGTTGTGTGGACCCTGCGATATATCTCGATTGTGCCTTGTATGCTTGTTTACTGTTATGAGCATGTTAGAGATAGAGCAGTTGATTGATTTCTTGCTAGCATGTTTGCCTGATTTTACATGTTAGTGCCATGCTAGGTTTGTTCTCCCAGCATGCTTATGATTCCTGCTTAAGTTGTAGTATCATGCTAGGTAATGTGATTTATGTCGGTCATTGCTTGCTAGCCAGGAATCATTGATTTTGCTCTGTACTCTTAGATAGAGTTGTAGGGTTTGTCATCATCCAGAGGCTGAGCGGACATAACGTACTTTGTCCCCACTGATCGGGAGTAAAGTGTGCGCAGCATAACGTATCTTGCTTTCCCCCCTGTCGCTAAGGTGGATTTAGCTCAGGTCGGGAGTAAAGTGTGCGAAGCATAACGTATCTTGCTACCCCCCCCCCCCCCCCGACCCGCCGGTTGTGGACTTAGCTACCCACTTCGGCAATAGCCTAGTTTGTAGCCTGCTAGAGCGGAACCCTGCCAACGGTGTAAGCCTACCTTGGCCGGTTCTTAGCTTCAGGTCGGTGGATCAGGCTGCACAGATGAGTCCCGAGGGCCTCGCACTACTGTGATCAGTGACACCACTTCTGAGTCATATGCATGTGCACCTGGCCCGCGTAGTTTGCCCTTAGGACCCCGCATTTACGCCGGTTGCAGAGAGCATGCGGTGTGCGCGCACACGCATTAGTTGCCTGTTCGGAGAGCTCCCCCGGGCTAATGTCGTGAGTACACCATTCTTTTCGTTAGAGCCTGACTTTGGGTACTCTCCCGTAAGTCCAGATTAGTGCAAGGGCAAGGAGGCCCTTGAGGACATTCTAGGGATCAGTGTATTCCCCCCGAGTGACAGATACCTCGGTGATGTCCCAGGATTGGTCAGTGTATCCAATCCCAGTTAGGCCGGAAGAAAGAGACTTATGATGGCTCCAGATCTTGTTTTATGAGCTCGTTGAGCTATGATCTGTGTTGATAGCTGTTTGCTTGCATGTTGAGGTGCTAGATGACTGATGTATCGTATTGTACCCCGGTTGGGGATTCTTACTGAGTATGTTTATACTCACCCTTATTTATCTTTCAGGTAGCTTGGGACAACACTAGGAGGGCTAGCGGAGGGAGCTGATTGATCATGGGGAGCCGCCGGTACTCTGTCATTTATTATTGCATTGTTATTCAGCATGTAGATGGACAAGAGTCCTAGGGGAACATTGTTTAAAACGTTGTTTAAATTGTATTGTATATTTTTATAAATACTGGCCAGGATGTTTTACTTCTGTTGGTTTGTTTAAATGAAAACTGTTGTTTATGTTTTAAGGGTTCCCCCTTCTCATATGTTTTGAAAGGTTTTTAAATATGAGCACTAAACCGCTTGTTATCATATTTAACTTGCATGCTGAGTGAGAACCCCGATTTAGGACCATGTTTGGGTCGGGTTCGTCACACTTTTCCACCCTCACTTTGAATCTTCTGAACGCTTCGAATACCTCTGAATTTTCTTTCAAAAAAACATCCAAGTTTTTCGTGAGAAATCATCAATAAACGTAATAAAATACATGTTACCGCTAAAAGAACTTGGGGTAATTGGTATGCATATGTCCATATAAATTGTCTCGAGCGGTTGTTTAGCTCGATATTCCGCTTTCTTCTTAAACAAGGTTCTCGCATGCTTGTTGAGCACGCATTCTTCACAAAACTTTCCATCATAGTTCATCTCTGGTATTCCGTGCACCATAATCTTCTTTGCTAACCCTTTTAATCCACCATGATGTAGATGACCCAAAACGTAGATGCCATAGCGTTGTTTTATTTTCTACATCGACTCACAAACATCTTTCTTGCACACTTCTCAAATTTAGCTTATGAATGCGATTTCTACCCATCTCTACTCGAGCAACTAAACGCTCTTTCTTGTCCCTCAAAAGCAACACTCGATCTTTCAAAAATACAGAATAACCCTTTTATGTGAGAGGTTCCCCAAACTCAAAATATTTTTTTTGAGATTTGGTGCATAATAAACGTTCTGAACTGATCCTATCAATCCATCCTTCTGTACAAAAGAAATCGTACCTTTGCCTTTTACCTTTACTTTCGACGCATTGCCAAAAGAAACATGACCATCTTCAATTTGACTGATTCGATCTACCACCTCTTCTTGGACTGCGTCCTCTTCCGCACCAATTCGCTTGACTCGTATGTCCTTTTTCCGCATCATAATCATTGCTTTGACTATTGTGATCATATCCACGACCTCCAAGGCCACGACCTCTACTCTAAAATTGTTTAGAATATATTACATTTTCATCTTCGATCGACGCCTTGGTTTGAAGCACTTGCTCTAGTGTTTCCTCTTTCTTCTTGTTCTTGCGTTGCTCATGTGCCTCAAGAGAACCAGCAAGCTCGTAAATAGTGAGCGTCGCAAGATCTTTTGACTTCTCTATTGCGCACACCACATTTTCAAAATTATCTGTCAACGATTTCAAAATCTTTTCAACAACTCGCGCATCCGTTAGCTTTTCGCCATTGCGATTTAGTTGATTCTCCACCGTCTGCACCTGAGTGATGTATTCAGATACGCTTTCTGAGTCCTTCATCTTTATATTCTCCAACTAATCGCGAAGAGTCTGGAGACGCACTTTCTTCACTCGTTCGGCTCCTTTGAACACTTTCTCTAACGTCCCACACTTCTTTTGAAGTAGTTGCATTCACAATCTTCTCAAAGCCCGATTCGTCAACTGCTCGGAACAACATGTACAATGTTGTTTTATCCTTCGAATTTTTTAACTAAAATCGCAAATAAAACAATAAAACACGAATTTCTTTCTAACACTTTCTTTATTGCTCTCTAAAATTCTTTACAACTTTCTCTTCATTCTCTACGAATGCTCTCACTTTCTCTCTACATTTGTCTCTAATTCACAATGAAAGAACACTTTATTTATAGCCTATTACAAACTTGGTCTCCAAGTTTTTTCCATAAGTATTTCCCACTAATTGCTAAATCAATAAAATCTACTAATTCCTTAATTAGTCTCCTAAATTGACAATCCATTAAATCCTAAATTGTCTACCCACTAATTCCTAAATTAACTATTCAAAAAATACATTATATTTTAAGTTTATTCCAACACTTGTGCTTTCTTGATTTGGTAATTCCTCGTTTCCTGGACTTTGTGCGTTGGTCGTTTGTTACTAGATTATTAAAGTTTAGTTTAATTGATGCTTGTTGCTTATTTTCCTAGGTTACATGTTGGTTATGCAGCTCAAGGAGCACTGTTTTTGTTTTTTATTTCTCCTTATTTTCCAGGTAAGGATTTCTTACCGGGGTTGTGTGGGCTCTGCGAGACTTCGTTGATTGTATTCATGTTTGCTTGCTTATTGTTTACGAGCATGTTAGTGGATAGGATTTATATGTTGTTCTGTTCTGCTAGCATGTTTTAATCTTGTTTCCACATGTTAGTGTCATGCTAGGTTTGTTCTTCCAGCATGCGATGTGACTCATGTTTTGAGCTCGTAGTACCATGCTAGGCTTTATATGTTGTTGAGCATATTTTATTGTTTGGGAACAGGGTTGAGTATTCTTAGATAGAACTTGTTAGGTTGTCATCATTCAGAGGCTGAGAGTGGACATAACGTACTTTGTCCCCACAGGTCGAGACCAGCGAGGATAGGATCCCACCCCCGGCAGCTAGAGTGGTCTAGCTCATCACAACGACATAAGCTTAGTCTGTAGCCTACTAGAGTGGAACCCACCCAACGGTGCAAGCCTGCCTTGGCAGTTTTTAGCTTCAAGCATTGGTGGTATACATGCTGCTACATCTGAGTGTCGAAGGCCTCACACTCTTGTAGATCAGTGACATCGCTTCCCATTCTTTAGGCATGCGTACCTAGATCGGTGTAGTTTGTCCCTAGGCCTCCACATTTACGCTGTTTGCAGCAGCATGTGGTGTGCGCGCACAAGTGTAAGGCGTAGAGAGGAGTGCTCCCTCGGGCTAATGTTCGTGAATACACCACTTCCGTTTCGAGTTTAGAGCCAGACATCGGGTACTCTATCGGTAGTTGATCTTGAAATGATGGTTTATTAGCCACAACCCAAAGCACTTTGTCAGATCGAACATAACGCATTTTGTCCCCACAGATCGGGATCAGTTATATAGATCTGATCATTAGGCCGGAAGTAAGAGACTTCCAATGACTTAGCAGTTGTCTTAACAACTCAAGTAAAGGATTATGTGTTGGTAACTGTTTACATGTATACTTGGATGCTAGATGAGATGTTGTTTTGTACTGTACTCTAATTGGGGATTCTTACTGAGTGCTTTTGTACTCATCCTTATTTTCTGTTGTTTTTCCACCAGGTAACTTGGGACAGCACTAGGACGGCTAACGGAGGAGCTGATTGATCATGGGAGCTGCTGACGTCACTCTGTTTTATGATTGTATTTGATTCAGCATGTAGTTGAACACGGAGTCCATAGGAAGATTTTGCATTATGTTGTTTAAAGTGTTTGTGGATGTTTAAATAAAATTACTTGCCAGGATCTTTGTGTTTCTATTTTAATACGTTTGGATGTTTTGATTTAAAGATATTTTCATTTACAGAGATGTCTTATTTATTTATAAATGCTTATACATTCATGCATGCTGAGTAAGAACCAGGTTTATGACTATTTTTAGAGTCGGGTTCTTACAACCAACGTCTAAGAAGCTGAAAGGGAATGGGAATTGTGGGCCTTGTCTAGGAAGCTAAGAGGGGTAGAATGAATGGTTTAAAAAAATAATTTGGTCATTCTACAATAAACAAATTATTTTTAAAAAAATGTTACAATTAAAAGGAAAGTAAAAAAATTGTTATGTGGAGCAATTTGCTTGGTAAGGATTGTCTACTTTTTGAAAAATAAACCATCAAATGTCTACCTATTTATTGCATTTAAATTCATGTCTATTTAGAAGAGAGAGAGATTCTTACTCCCCACAATACTCCTCCATATCCCGAGTTTACCTAATTAATAATCAATATTGTTTAAAAACAATTCTCCAACCAGCCTACATTTGAGGAGACATTTTAAAAAATTTGAAAATTTTAAAATTAAAATTTGAAAAAAATTTGTGAAATAGCCTACATTTAAGAAGATTTTTTCTCATATAACCACCTTCAATATTTAATTATTTTATTTTGAATACCTTATTATTTTTTTAGTGGAATTCAAATTAAGTTTTATTTTTTTAGAAAAATTAGTTTAATACTGAATAATAACTATATCTCATATTTCATTGTTAATTCAAATTAAAATTTGAAAAAATCTCTATATAAACAATATTAAATGACAGAAAGATGAATTTTGAGGAAAAAAAGTTATGTCGCATAACCACATTCCACCCCACTGGTTGAAGATCAGAATTCTACGATCTTTCCCTCAACGTCGATGGTCTCACCACTCATCCACTGTTGAAGATCATAATTCAACAATCTCTCTGATCCACACATTTGCAATTCTCCCTAAATTTCATATCACAAGGATTTTGGTTCTATAATAATGGAGGACATGCCCACCCAGTTGTTTTCAATGGGGTATGGGATGAAAGGGATATCTACTCCAATTAGAGATATCCACAGTGCGGGGCGGGGACGAGGATGGCTTTATCGTCCCCATCCCCGCTACTCATTTCAATCCCCATCCCCGCGAAATTCACAGTAAAATTTTGCGGGGAACGGAGCGGGGATTCATCATGTGTAAATTACGGGGATCGGGTTCCCCAAGAGGAATTATTCCCCATTTAACTCTTCTTCTTTTCTTTTTTTATTCTTAACTTTTTGCAAACTGTCTCTATTATTAACTCAATTCACTAAATCTTAGATAATTTTTTCCATATTAAAAGAAATGTTTATTGATTTTTAATTAAATAATTAATTAGGTAAGGAAATATTAATCCAAATAAGTATTTTTACTACTTTATGTTTATTAATGTATTTAGAAATTTTTAAAATATATATAATATGGACGGGGCGGGGAACGGGGAAACATGGATGGGGAATATATTCCCGTCCCCATCCCCATTTAGCTTGCAGGGAATTTTTCATCCCCACTCACTCCCCCATTCACTGCCTATTCGGGGATTCACGCCCCTATAGGGGTGGGTCCCCACGGGGCCCCGGCCCCATGGGGAAAATGGACATTTCTAACTCCAATTTTAAGACGGTGATGATTGAAATAACATATGGTATAACAATTAGTCAACTTATCGATTTAGTTGCATTTACGCTTAATATTGATGAAAGTTTGACCATAACCGTAATGTGCAGCGGATTTTTCAGCACCATGTATAACAATTGCTTCATCTTTAGAGAAAATGTACTCTTACACACTGAGACGTACAACATAAACAACTTTGATGTCTCATTTGCATTAAAAGTTAGGCTCATGTCGTCAAACAAGGATAAGTTGAAAAAGTTTTTATGCAAACTAGTATTGTAAAGACCCGACCCGAATGGGGTTCTAAAATAGGCCTTTACCTCAATGCATGCAATCAAAACTACAGTCAAAATGCAAAATGGTGTTTCGGATTCTAAGTAAAAACTAAAACATAAAACCTCCATTTAAAAGTTAACATAAAATTCCTGAAACCTGTCTCTGTTTCCAAGCACCTGTTCCAAGACAAATACATTTCAAAAACTCACTCTGATCAGAGATTTATTTAAAACATTCAAACTTTCCAATAGTTACAACAGTGCTAGAATCCGGAAATACATTCAGAAAACAACCTAGGGCTCCGTGCCCAACTACATGCATTCAGAGGACATTTAAAACATAAATACACGACTCAGAGTTCAAAACAACGGGTTTCCATGATCACAGCTCCTCCTCCAGCCATCCTGTCTCGCACCATGGTTACCTGTGGAAAACCACAAAATAAGGGTGAGTAACGAATTACTCAGTAAGAATCCCCAACCGGGGTACAAATACGATATACATGGTCATCTAGCAGAAAGGTATGCAAGCTATGAATATAAACACATAATAGAGCACATAGCTTAAATCCACACATAATCATCGGATGCCAACTCAGGGTCTTAGTCCGGAATAAATCACCACACAATACGCCCTATACGAGAAACAAGTCCCGGCCTCAGCCTGTCTACTGTCGACGAAAGGTGCACTGGCTCACAATCCCGAGGAGCTCTCCGATCGGCGTTTGTAATGAGCGTAAGCGCGCCGCACGCATGCTCTGCGCACTCGGGGGGTGTCGGGTCTAGTGGCAAGCTGCCCAGGTCCACTCACAATGCCTAACTAAATCTATGGATCGGTGTCACTGACATAGGGGTGTGAGACCTGGACACGTGAACTATGTTAGCCTGAACCACCGCACCTGAGGCTAAGGAAACGGTCGTGGTAGGCTTACATCAGGAAGCCGTCCTTGCCCTATCAGGTGGCAATCAAGGGCTACTGTCGAAACACGTTGTAACGACCCGACCCGAAAGGGGTTCTAAAATAGGCCGTTACCTCAATGCATGCATTCAAATCTACATAAAATTTGCAATATGGTGTTCGGATTCTAAGTAAAAACTAAAACATAAAACATCCATTTAAAAGTCAACATAAAATTCTTGAAACCTGTCCCTGTTTCCAAGCACCTGTTCCAAGACAAATACATTTACAAAACTCACTCTGATCAGAGATTTATTTAAAACATACAAGCTTTGCAATAGTTACAACAATGCTAGAATCCGGAAATACATTCAGAAAACACCCTAGGGCTCCGTGCCCAACTACATGCATTCAGAGGACATTTAAAACATAAACATAAACAAGACTTAGAGTTGAACAATGGGTTTCCATGATCACAGCTCCTCCTCCAGCCATCCTGTCTCGCACCGTGGTTACCTGTGGAAAAACCACAGAAATAAGGGTGAGTAACGAATTACTCAGTAAGAATCCCCAACCGGGGTACAATACGAAAACATCTCATTTAGCACACCGACATGCAACCATACAATGACTTAGAGCAAAACGATAGGTTTAGGCTATGTGCTAACACTAGAGCTAGCCTATCAAGGGCTTTCAACTACAGCCTATCCTAGGTTCTACACCTAGATGCCCATCGGGGTCTTACACAACCTAAGATACAATGACACAATGATGCCCATCCGGGACTTACACACAAGGATGCCCATCGGGGTCTTACACATACTGATGCCCATCGGGGTCTTACACCTCAAAATAATGATGCCAATCGGGGTCTTACACCTCTAGCTATCAATGCTGCCCAACGGGGTCTTACACATCTAGGATGCCCATCGGGGTCTTACACCAGCTAAACAATGATGCCCATCGGGGTCTTACACATACGGATGCCCATCGGGGTCTTACACCTCTAGCTATCAATGCTGCCCAACGGGGTCTTACACATCTAGGATGCCCATCGGGGTCTTACACTTCTAGCTATCAATGCTGCCCAACGGGGTCTTACACATCTAGGATGCCCATCGGGGTCTTACACATACGGATGCCCATCGGGGTTTTAAACCAGCTAGGATCACAAAGATGCCCATCGGGGTCTTACACATACGGATGCCCATCGGGGTCTTACACATCTAGGATGCCCATCGGGGTCTTACACCAGCTAAACAATGATGCCCATCGGGGACTTAGCTACATTATGGATCACCTGCCTAGCACTAACATGGAACTATCAGAATATAACAGGAACAAGAATATGCCAAGATAAAAAGACCCTAGCCTGTAACTAATATAACAGAAACACCAGTACAACACAAACCTGGAAGCAAGAGAAAACATGTAACCTATCCACTAGAATTTCATACAATCACTAGATATGGCATACTATCAATTATTCGCAGGGTCCACACAACCTCGGTAAGAAACCCTTACCTGGCCGGAAGGCAACAACACACAAGAAACCTAAGTTGCGATCGAACCCGAGCAACCTAAAGCGAAAATAACAAACACATCAAAAATCACAATCCATAGGCCTAAATATAATAAAATAACAGGGCTCGGCTCGGGAGCAACTCACGAGGGGCGGCTGACACGCGAACGAGCCGGCTGCACGGGCGAGGCAGTTGTTGGGCGTTGAGGGGCGCTGGGGCGCGCTAACACGGGCGATGGGGCGCTGAGCTGCGCGCTGGGGCACGGCTGGGCAAGCAGGGCGCTCGAGCACAGACGCGAACGGACGAGCGAGTTGCAGGGAGGCGAGGGCGCGAGCTCGGCTGGGCGAGGGCGTGGGATGGCGCGCGGGCGTGGGACGGCGCGCGGGCGTGGGACGGCGCGCGGGCGCGACGCGACGCGACGGCTACAAGACGCTCGATCTGGCACGGCGAGCTACAGGGGACGCTCGATCTGGCACGAGGCGGCTCGGATCTGGGCGGCACGGGCGCGAACGAGACAAGCGGCACTGTGCGGCCGGGCTGGGCGACGCGACCTGGCTGGGCGGGCTCGGGCTGGCGACGCGACCTGGCTGGTGAGCTCGGGCTGGCGACCTGGCTGGGCGAGCAGGCTCGGGCTGGGGCTCGGGTTGGGCTAGGCTCGGGCTTGGGGGAGAGAGAGAGAGAGAGAGAGAGAAAAGGGGATTTTGAAAAAAAAGAAAAAGGGAAAATGGGAAAATAAAAGGAAAATGGGGATTTAATCTCTTTTTCCATCCTTATCCAAATTAAAACCTTAAAATCCCATTTCCCGGCTTCCTCCTTCGAGACCCGACTGAAGCAACCTCTTCCAAAAAATAAAACTCACTTAAATTCAACTCACAAATCAACACCAAGGGCCCGGGCTCGAATCTCAAAGGAAGCACACAACCAACCATCACTTTGCCAAAAACCCAAACCACAACCGAACTTCCAAACGACTAGCCCAAACATCTCGGGACTCGCAACCAACAACAATCAAGCCTTGACAAAGGCAGGAGCGACCTCGAAGCCCTAAAAATCCACAAAATCCTGCCTTGGGAGCCAAAAGACCAAAATACCCCCAAGGGTCAAAACAGCTCTAACGACCCAACCAAACAACCGAATCTTGACCCGAAGGCACCTCGAAAACTGGAGTAGAAAACTGGGCTGTTACACACGCTGAGGGCGTGCCGGCTGCCGGGGACAAGGCAATGCCAAGTCATCATCCTGACCGTTGGGGCATTAACAGACTGCCACCCTCACCCAAGATTGCAGGGCCTACCGGTAGGGTTAGCTAATCCCTAACGGGGTCCAGGGACGGAGAACTGTCTCGTACGTCCCTGCCGTGGATGCAAGGTACTTTATGCATCTGGGCCCGGATGATGCTATCTACCTGAACTCTAACCTATAATATCAATCAGCAAACAATCCAATACGTGCTCAATTAGATACAACGAACCTAGCATGATACTATGAAGCAAGAACAGATACGAGCATGCCAGAACGGAACAACCTAGCATGGACTAACATGAGAAACAACATAAGAAATCATGCCAGTCGGGAATTCAGAACAAAGCACCTATCACTAAACATGTTAATAAACACAAACAAGCATACAATCAGCAATCACATAATATATCGCAGGGTCCACACAACTCCGGTAAGAAATCCTTACCTGGTCGGAAGGCAACTACACACAAGAAACCTAAGATGCGATCGAACTCGAGCTAGCTAACGAGAACCTAGCAAACACAACAATAATCACAATCTATAGGCCTAAATATAATAAAATAAACAGGACTCGGCTCGGGAGCAACTCACGCGGCGCGGCTGACACACGGACGGCCAGGCTGCACGAGCGAGGCTGCTGCTGGGCGCTGATGGGCGCAAGGGTTGCGAGCTGACGTGTTGGCACGGCGCTGGGGCGCGAAGCTGCGCGCGGACGAGCTCTGGAGCACGGGCGCGAGCTCAGCTGGGCGATGGCGTGCGGCACGGCTCGGCACAGGGAACGGCGCGGGGCAACGCGACGAGCTACAGGGATGCGCGCGGGGCGGCTCGGCACAGGGTAGGGCTGGACGACTCGGATCTGGGCGATCGAGCGAATACCTGGTCGGGTGGCGCGACGCGCACCTGTCTTGCGTGCTGATGCGGCGCTAGGGGCCGGGCGAGCAGGCGGCTCGGGTGGGCGGCTTTGCATCTTTGTCTTGTGGTGGGCTCGGCGAGCAGGGGCTAGGGCTCGGCGAGCTGGGCGGCTAGGGTCGGGCGAGTAGGGCTCGGGCTTGGGGAGCAGGGGGCTAGGCTCGGGTGGGAGAGAGAGAGAGAAACAAAAAGGGGAAAATGGGATTTTTTCCTATTTTCTCCAACCTTATCCTATTTTAAATAGGCCTAAAATCCCTAAAATCCCATTCTCCGGCTTCCTCCTTCGAGACCCGGCTGAAGCAATCTTTTCCAATAAATAAAACTCACTTAAAATCAAACTCCCAAATCAACAATAAGGGCAAGGGCTCAAATCCCAAAGGAAGCACTCAACCAACAATAACTTTGCCAAAACCCAAACCACACCCGAACTTTCAAACGACTAGCCCAAACATCTTGGTCTTGCAACCAACAATCAATCAAGCCTCGACAAAGGCAGGAGCGACCTTGAAGTCCTGAAAATCCACAAATCCTGCCTGGGGAGCAAAAGACCAAAATATCCCTAAGGGTTAAAATAGCTCTAACGGCCCAACCGAACAACCGAATCTTGAACCGAAGGCACCTCGAAAACCGAAATAGAAAATTGGGCCGTTACAAGTATTGAGTACGAAACTTCTTGAGTTATCATAAATATGTAAGGATTTGTATTTCTGGTCAACATAATATACCGATAGTGAATTATATTATGTAGGCAGCTATACGACACATGAGGTTGCAACGACAGCTAGTTCAAATATTTCGTCATGCGGGATGATAATGTAGACTTACTCGTTTGAGGGAGAAGTTTCAGTCGGAGAGTCATGGCAGTCAAGGGGAAAGATCGTTCTTATGGTGTGGAAAAAGATAGAACTTCACACACATTGACGGATGTATTTGATCGTACTTCTTTAGGTATGGATCAATTTTGATTTTTTGTCTTTTGTATTTCACAAGGATATCGAATGCTTCTCACTCAAGAACTGCGAAGCTCCACCTACCAAATTATTATTATTATTTGTACAACTATGGTATGCATTTAATTATTATTTTTTTATCTCAATACAAAAATCTAACTGTAATTCAAAACGACAATATATATATATACGCATATGTAAACGGCTAGATCGACGTCTGGAAGAGATTTCGAAAATTATTTTAATTTTTTTATTTTCTTTTTTTTTATCTTCAACCTATTTTTTCATTTGCACAATAACGGTTCTATCCATTATAGTTTTAATTTTTTTTAATTCAAATTCTCAAAGAGTTTGTTAGAGTGTATTTATAATAAGATTATCAAACAAATTCACAAAAAGGATAAAATTATCATTACAATGTATTCATAATTACGAAATTCCATAATATTAGATTTAGACATAAATTTAAATACTTGACATTTCATATTTATTTTATAAAAAATAGACATTTTACTGATTACCATTTTTTAAGAAAAAAACTTTTCTTAGCCACATTGTTAATCCGTTTGCTTATCTTTGGAAGTTTATACTCTATTGTTTCTAGTTGGAAGCTAGTTAACAACTTAATTATAGGTTAAATCATAAACTTAGTCCTATAATTTTGAAGAAAATTAGAGTTTATTCCATTTATAATAGTTAAATTTTAATTTATGTAAGTTTGCAAATAAGTAGAAGTCAGAAATTCACGTGATTGATACAGTGGGAATGACTGAATTCATTCCTTTCATGTACCATAATCAATTTCATAACTTTTTTTTTTTTTTGAAAAGAATTTCATAACTTTCTAAAGACGAAAAAACAATTAATTGTTGTTGAGATGAATTTGAAAGCCTAGGTGAGAATGTTTAAGTAGTTTTTTTTTTCTGTTGTAAAATTGAATGATAATTTATCATTATGTGAGATTGATGTCTAGTTCAAATTATTCAAGTATTTAACTACTCAGATCTAATTTAATGTTAAAAAAAAATTAAATTCTTGATAATTTGCCTATCTCTTTCAAATTCATATTTATTTTTTATTATTCCATCAAAATTAACATTAAAAATTTTAGTCATTTGTAACTCTATTGTTTATTTAAAGTATAGATTTTTTTTTATCCATCGTTAATTTAACACTAATTTACTTGATAGTTTAAAATATGTTACAACTAATTGTACTAATTTACTTGATAGTTTAAAATATGTTACAACTAATTGTACAACTAAAAAATATTAACCGTGCCAACATGAACAGTTGCTCCGCGGCAGCGGCACTAGTGTATGCACCTCCAATTGTTATAATTTAAAAAAAAAAAAAAAAAAAATACCAAGCCGTTTAAGCTGGCATTGAATTATAGCTTTTTTTTTTTTTTTTGAGAAACAGAATTATAGCTATTAATCAATGACTTTTTATGTATAAGAAAAAATAATATTTTGAGATAAAATAATATTTGTAGATATTTATGAATGTTAGTAAATTTGTTTAATATTTTATTATAATAAGAAATTGGGATATTATGTAACTGATTTATTCGACATTTTATTAAATTGATTTATTTGACATTAAAAAAATTGGAGAATAAAAAAATAATTTTTTTTTATTATATTTATTAAACATAATATTCATTCCCCAGCCTCTAAAGTCAGGTCCACCCCTGTTATGGATTGAATTTGATTGCAAAATTCTGGTTGAAGCGTAGAAATCTTAATCCTATCTCATGGGTGTTTGTTGGAGGAAACGGTGAATATATTGACTTTTTTATTTTGTTTTAAGATTAAGTAATATTGTGGCTTATAAACTAGAACAAAAGAGTAGAAATCTGAACTATCCAACTTAAATGGTAAAAATTGAAGTGAATCATAATTTATTTAAGTTGAATTTAATTATGATTTTATCATTTTGTTTCTATCAGTTGGTTTTATATATTGTGTGAGAAAGAAATTAATTAATAAGATAAATTTTTAACAATTTTGAGGGAGAAAAACATTGCTCCAAAAACCAACACAAAAATATAAAATTGGTTTAAGTTTGGTTTATATTATAAAGTTGGACTGATTAAACGATTAACCAATTCAAAAATATGGCCTTCAAAGGATGGCATAGCGGTTGAAGATTTGGACTTTGAAAGTATATTCTCTTCAAAGTGTCAGATTCAATATTCACTTGTGACAACACTCGTTTGATATTTCTGGTGCCTCCGGGACGAATATGTAGTTACTCTTGTTTGGTTGTAAACTAATTCAACATCAGCGTCACAGGTTTAAACCCGAGAATTGGTATTATATGTACTAAAAAAAAAAAAAAAAAAAAGGAAAGAAAGATGGCATGAAAGAATTGAGAGAAGTGTGTGTGTGTGTTGTGGGTTACCGGAACTGAAATACGGCGATTCATTGATTGAGGCGAGAGTGGTAGAGGCCGTGGCTCTACGTAGCCTCTACTGTTGGGAGTTGGGTTTGGGTTTGGTGTCTCAAGTTTCTCGTGATTTCCCTTCCCTTCCCTTTTAGCCCTCTCTTTCCTCTTTCACTCTTTTTCCCATTCCATTCTTCGCTCTTTCGGTTTCCATTTCACCAATTCCCTCTCTTCTGCCTTCTTCTTCCTTCATCCTTTCCCCCAAATTTCTGGTAATTATTTCATTTTCTAATGCTTTTATTTTCCAATATGCACACAATCGAATCACTTCATTCTGGTTTTCTGCTACTGTTTTTTTTTTTTTTTTGGTATTATTCTGATTCATGAATCCCTTTTTGCATATGCACATTGGGTGGGGCATGTTTTTTCCCTTTTTCTTCTTCTCAACTTTTTCGCTATCATCCATTTTTTGTGAAACTGTATGAATCATAAACTTCGCTATTGATTAATCTGCATCCCAAGGATGGAATTAGGTCATTTTTGTTCATGCCGTTGGTTGCCCGCTGCTTAATACTACCCCATATTCTCCCATTCTCTATTCTAACATATACTATAAACTTCCTTCACCATCATAAGTTTTTAATTATCATTTTTTGTTGTCATATGATGCAATGTTTGAGCGCCATTCGAATGCTTTACTAACATGAACTCGAATCCTGGCAGGTTTTTTTATGTTTCGTCTTCACTCAGCAAATGAGTATGCTTGAGGACAGCATCCGAGGACGTGTTGCTCAGCTTCTGATATCTACATTGCATCTCACCAATGGTTCTTTAGAAATGGGTTAGCACTTACAGTCAAGACCACATATCTCTCCCTCTTTATTGTTATACCCTAAACATGACTACATTAGCCAGTACTTCAGAAATTGTTGAATTGGCAGAAGAATTTGAATCTGAGAAAGCTGGGACTAGTTACGTGCTAGATGTAGGGAAAAGGTTTTCTATAGAGGATGACATTAATAGTCTTTTTCAGGCAATTGATATCAGAACCGTGCGTAAGAGGTCAGGTCGGCAACGGGAAATGGGTAATGATGCTTTGCAAAAGAGTGCGATGAAGAGACCGATTCGAGTAGGTTCCTCTTACATGGCAGGGATTGGAATTTCTGAACCTGCAAGTTTAAAGCAGGCTTTGAGGGGCTTATGCATATCTCAGGCTGCAGAAATGGCTGCTACAAAGAGGTTAACAAGGTCTGTAGGTTCTCCCAGATTCTCTGAAGCAGGAACTATAAAAAGATTGTATAGGGCTGTGGTGGTTGAGGCCAATAGATCGGTTGTGCCTGAAAATGAAAGCAAAGCCAATTTGCTAGAAATTTCCATTGTTTCAGAAAGAATTTCGTCAACTTTTAAAAGTACGATTCCTGAATTGTTGCATAAAACCGAGGCAAAAATATCAAACCAAGAAGCTGAGTCTTCTTCTCTTAAGGATACGCGAGTATCAGAAGATGCAAATGTAGATAAATTGATGTCAAAGGATCTTGTAGTCAATGCCGTTACCGAAATGACAAGTATGAAGGCATCTGATGAGGTGGGAAAACTTAAACCTCATTTCCATACTCCCCCTTGTGAGAAGGATCTGGCTATGAACAACATGGCTAATTCCTCAACTGAAGATTTGGCAAAACAAAAATCGGTGTTAGAAGAGAGGGAGGAGAGAGGTACTATGCGTTGTTTATCTTCTCTATCAAGCTCTGGATCTGTTGTTAGGCCAAATAAATTAGCATTCAATAATTCACGTTTCATCAAACCTATTTTCAGGACCAAGAATTTTGTCAAGAAGAAAGCAAAACTTGAACCAAATTCCTCCCCTAGAACGTTTGATGTGTGCATAGTAACGGTTGGTACTGATTTGGGTTCCATAGAAGAAAAATTTGAGAACCAAATGCCTGAAAATGCACAGCATCATGAGAGTAAAGAGGAAGATAAAGGTTCTTATGTCTCTAGTAGCACAACTTTAGGTATTGAAGTAAGTTCAAGTATAGTAAACACAGAGTCTAGTAAACGTGATACATCTTTCAACTGCTTGAACAGGAACAGACCAACTATTATGCCATTTTATGAGAGATCCAGATCAAGAGAGAAAGGGATGTTCTCTCAGAGTTCTAAAAGTAGTATTGGTGAATGTAGCACTAGCCCAAGCATCAGTGGGGAAAGCATTATCAGTGGATCAAGTCGTAATGGAATTAGGCCTCACATGTCAAAGGATTTGAAATGGGAAGCTATCCACCATATTCAAGAGCAACATAAATGCTTAAGTATAAGAAACTTCAAGTTGTTAAGGAGACTTGGTCTTGGGGACATTGGAACTGTGTATCTCTCTGAGCTATGCGATTCAAGCTGTTTATTTGCTATTAAAGTTATGGACAAGGAGTTCTTAGCGAGCAGAAAAAAAATACTCCGTGCACAAACTGAAAGAGAGATACTGCAAATGCTCGACCATCCATTTCTTCCTACGTTATATGCTCATTTTGAGACCGATAAGCACTCATGTTTGGTCATGGACTACTGTCCTGGTGGAGATCTCCACGTGCTGCGACAGAAACAACCATATAAGAGTTTCTCTGAGCATGCAGTCAGGTTAGATTGTGATGCTTCAATAAATGCTTCAATATGATTACATGTCTTTTTTCCACATGATGTTAGTATGTACTCAGTACTTGTACTAATTCATGATGACTAGTCTATTGATTTGTGCGTCCGTGAAAGTGCATGTTTATTGAATACTGGCAAGTAAGTAATGAAAATAAGAGATAAGGAGACCATGACCATTTGTGGATGGGGTTAAATATTTTAGGGTAGACGTTGAATTAAGATCATTAGATTAAAAGAATTCTATTATGGGGCAATTGGATAGAGGGGTTATGAGTGGCTAGGAAGTGCTTGTCCGAATGGAGGGGTTATGAATGGTTGTGTCATTGGATAGAGGGATTGGGATGAAGGGTTAAGCCAACCCCTCTATAAATGCCCCCTTATACTTTTCTATTTGATTGCAGTCTTAGTTGTCAAACATTTTATTGATAATGTTGTTCACTTGTGTGTTGTTCCGTCAAAATCAGTCTAATTGATTGATAGAACACTGCAGTTTTTTGTTACCAAGCACTAGATTTTGTTAAATTTTGTTGATGTCTTTCTGATCCAATTTAAATTTGCTGAATCCTTTTCATTCTAGGTTCTATGTTGCCGAAGTTCTTCTTGCCCTGGAATACTTGCACATGCTAGGAGTCGTTTACCGAGACCTGAAACCTGAAAATGTTCTGGTTCGAGAAGATGGGCACGTAATGCTCACAGATTTTGATTTGTCTCTTAGATGTGTTGTTAATCCAATGGTGCTTCAATCATCATCCCCAGTCGCAGAATCCACCAAGAGGACGTTGAATCCTTGTGATGAATCTAGTTGCATTGATCCTTTTTGCCTCCACCCATCCTGGCATGTCTCGTGCTTCACTCCGAAAGTTTTATCTGCTCCCTACAAATCGCGGAGAACAAAAGCAGATCGTCAGGCTAGTCTATTACCACAGCTCATTGTCGAGCCAACTGGCGCGCGATCCAATTCATTCGTAGGAACCCACGAATACCTCGCTCCTGAGATTGTCAAGGGTGATGGCCATGGGAGTGCTGTTGATTGGTGGACTTATGGGATTTTTCTTTTTGAGCTACTGTATGGTAAGACTCCCTTCAAAGGTTCAGGAAATGAGGACACATTAGCAAACATAGTATCCCAAACTCTCAAGTTCCCTGATAGTCCCATAGTAAGTTTTCATGCTAGAGATCTGATCAGATGCCTGCTGACAAAGGAGCCCGAAAACCGATTAGGCTCGTCAAAAGGGGCTATCGAGGTTAAGCAACATCCGTTTTTTGCAGGCCTCAATTGGGCTCTGATACGTTGTGCAGTTCCACCCGAACTTCCCAAGTTTTTCGATGGTGGAACTGATGCAATGCCAATGGATTCTGGGGAGAATATAAAGCATAGAGATCTCGAGAATAGGGATGCGACAATCTTTGACCTGTTTTAGCTTACACTTTCTGACCTGTTTTCTATATATGCTTCCATCCTTATTATAGCTTATAATGTAAATGTGAACGTGAAAGGATAATCTCTATATGTTGTAAAGCGTGATACATGAATAGATGAATTTATAGCAGCGTGTCCCAAAGCGTGATACATGAATAGATGAATATGTTTTGTTCTGGATATCAAGTGTGGGATTGAAAACGAAATGGGGAAAATATCTCTTTGACGGGCATTGTGGACTTCTAACTGCTTTGAATAAAATTCATAGGCTTGGCTCGAGAAATATAGTTGAAATGTGTGATATATCTTATGCCTCTCATTTTTAAGGTCAACATCAACTTGTTTAGACATATATACTCGACTCAGTTCTGTTTCTGTACGTTCTCACTTCATATTTTATTGCCCTAAAAGAAGGTTGAATTCTCACTCATAATATAATGTACTAAAAGAATGGTTGAAGCATGATCCTAAAATATTAATTAATTCCTTTTTTTTTTTTTAGTGTGTATATATATATATATTAATTAGGGATGAAACAATTTGATAAAGTTTGGAAACACCACTTTCTACTTTTTTTTTTTGAAAATTGGGGAAATCGAAGCTTCGCTTCCAGCAGCCTCGAACCAGGAATCTCTCAAGAAAGCATGTCTTGAAGTCCTTAACCTCAACCGCTGGGCTGCTCCTTGGAGATTTGATACCATGTTTAATCATATTAAATTATCAATTAACCTATAAATTTAATTATATCAATCAATATCAATTAAAGAGATATTTCGAGACTCCTCGTATCCGTGGAAAGGTTCTGTTCAAAACTTTATCAAAGTATGCCTAGCTTTCAGTAGGCAAAGAACTTTGCTTTTTTGAAAACGCGATTCCATGTTTTCTGAAGCTCTAAGTCAAATTTGGGAAAGTAAAAAGCAGGGAAGTGAAGGTTACTGTTTTGAACATAAAAGCTGCAATGGAATGGCCACACTGCAAAGAAATAGTTGATATACTTTTTGTCTCATTGGCCACCGATATTCTCTGGTTTAAAATTGTTTTTCCGCCGTTCACACATTCATTTTTCTGTTTATGAGTCAGAGAAATTTGCAAAAAATTATGATCAGAGTAATAACATCTTACTGCAAAATAAACTTTAAATTTCAAACATGATATTTGAGTAACCATCATGAATTGGTCTACCGGGATTAAATAAGACTTCAAAATCATAAAATACTTGAGAGAATAAATTTCATGTATCTAAGAGGTATGCACAAAATGGTTGAGACACTCATAAATAAATTTATTAGTATAGCTGTGCAGCTTAAAAGTTCGTTGATGAATTAATAACATAAATCAGTTTGGCCGAAGTAGCATTAGAAACCAGCCAGCTCATCTGAATTCAAATGACTAGCAGAGTAGTTCATCTTACTTTAACTACCTTTTCAAAATTTCCGAAATCAAATCTATAGTTGTAAATTTGTAATTCAATTTCATAAAGCTCCAAACCAAAGCAAGAGATTCTACAAACTACAAAGTTCATAATTTGTATTAGTTTAAATTGTAATCTCATTTTTCTACAACTAGTACCAATTCAGAGATGACAGAAATAGCATACATAATCTTTTGTTCACAAAAAATATCTTGAATCAAACAAGTGCATTCAATAAAAGAAAACTCTTGAAAGATGGAAGGCCAAAATGTTGTTCATTACCCTGTTTCCTTTACCACCAACAGAACCAAAAAAATCCATAACAAAAAAACTCATTCCACAAGAGGAAGAAAAAAAGGTCTCACTTCACATAATAGACAAGTCGATCTAATTCTATTTACATGTTTTTCTTTCTACCCAGTCAGTCATCTGTTTTTTTTTTCATTAAGAAGAATCGAGAATGAACATCAAGCATCATCCATATCATGATCATTATCATTATCTCCTTCATAATATTCATCATCACGCTGGATTTGCTTGTCTTGGGTGTGCCCTGAATAAATGCATTAAAAATTCAATTGGGAAAGACTTAAATAAGATCTAATGATCAGAGAAGAAACCAAAAAAAAGTGTTGTTCTGAAGATACTCACTGTCCATGCGTTCATCAGGATTTTGCTCATCTTCATCGAAATCGGGAATATAGAAGTCAGGAGGAACCTGCACAGAGTATCACAAATAACATTCGAGTGATTGGTACAACTTATTTACATGCTAATATAACAATGAAGAAGTTAGATACTCGGGCACTTTTTTTATCTTAAAACTTAAAAAATTGGTGGTAAAAGAAGTTAAGCAACCAAAAGGCTTTTTTGTTTTTAAGTTCAATCATCATCATGGTGAGGGATTGAACTATCAACCTTTGGGATTGTAATTGGTGCCTAAGCAGTTGAGTTAGGCTCGCATTGGCACCAAAAAAAATGATAGACGACTATAAGTTTCCACCACAAGGATATATTGAATCAAGCAAACAGTCAATTTTGTCTCCAAGATAAAAATGATCTGGTAAATTAGAACAACTTCAGCCACAGACCCACCTCTTGCATCTGTACACCTGGAGCATGTTGGATGAAACGGAGATTTTCCAAGACTTGTGTTTTGATCGTGCTAAGGTAAGATTTCGTATTTAAATTCTCCTGTCAGAGATATCACAAGAACAAAGGGGGTTTTGAGTGATTAAAATCCAAGTTGCCAGGACCAAACCAGATATCAAAATAAATGTTCCCACAAGTGACGCTAGAAGCATTGAGGTAAGAAAGTAAATAAAAAACATCATGAAATTTGGAAAAAGTACAAACCATATGCCCGTTTGGAATTCTTAGCAAATTGTCCGGAGAAAAATATTTGATATACTCGTTATCTGGGATTTCTGCAATAAAGCAAAAATTTTCAGCATGCATTCAGAATTCTCAAATCTGAACAAAACTACCACATTATAAATCAGAAAGATGCTTAAATTGGTTGGGAAAAACAACAGGATTGGGTTATACAGTCGAGCAGGAAAAATATGCCCAACTAACATGTAAGCTTCCGAGAATAACTTTCAACATTTTTTTTTTTATAAGAAACAATTTCATTAGATAAGAAACCTTCCAACTTATGATATTAGTGATGGAGATCGGCTAAATGTCACTAGAGGTTTTTCGAGGAACCTAGTACTCTTAGGAGGCTTTTCATACACTCATTATGGTATTAATGATGGAGATTGGAAATCTGGTGTCAAGGGCATCAGAACATCGAAAGGTCCATAGAGAGACATGGACAAGTGGAAATACTTAATCTATAATATCATATCCATAAAAATTGGACACGGCACAAACAAAAGTTTCTGGAATGACAAATGGTGCAGGCCCATTGAATTAAAGAGTATCCATTGATATACCATCTATCCCTACGAAAAAATGATAGTGTGGCATTTGGGATTTTTCTAACAGAGTCGGACGTCAAAATGAGAAGGAACCTTAAGGATGATGAGATGCTGGAATGGGCCACTTTTACTGATGATATGGATAGAATATCTCCTAGAATGGGGAGAGTTACTTGGAAATGGGAGCATGAACCATCTCGTATTTTTTTCATCAAAATCATTGCTCGTGAATATTGCCCCTCTGCTTCCATCAACGAAGAAGAATCTCTATAATGAAATTTGGAGTTGCCCTCATCCCAAAAAAGTTAAGTTTTTTACATGAGAACTCAACCATGACATTCTAAACACTAATGATAGGATGCAACTCAAAGCTCCAGGGCTTACTATCTTGCCTCAATGTTGTTATCTATGCTATGCGGATCTTGGAAGTCATATTCATCTTTATAGTCACTATAACTTGGCTAATAATATTTGGGATTATCTTCTTCATGTCTTGAACTGGTAAATGACCAAATCTGGAAATATACAAGACTTGATCCTATTTACTATTAACGGTCACCCTTTCAAGGAAGAAAAGAAGATTATGTGGAAATCCTTTCTCATTGCATTTTGGTGGTCACAATGAAGAAATAGGAATGCAAAGCTCTTTGTTGATAAGGATCAAGAAAGGCAGAGTTTCTTGAATCCATTACTGCTCTTGCATTAACATCGGCTCATAGTATTCAACCTTTTAAAGGCTATAGTTTTTCTACAATCTTGTTTAATTGGAAAAGTTTTTTTGTAACTATGATAGATTGATCTTTTGTAACTTTTCATATATCAATAAAAGTTTTGTTAGTTTTGTTTCCTATTAAAAAAAACCTTTCATCTTTTTTATTGAAAAAAAAAAAAAGTAAGACTCCCATTTTGGTCCCTAAGACTATGGTATTGGTTCCATTTTGGTCCCTCAAGTTTGAGAAAAGCTTAAACTTGGTCCCTGCCATCCATCTAACGTTAAACTTCTATTAAAGTGGGAAGAATTGGATTAAAAAATTAGTTTTTTCTCACTCTTCAACCTCTCCCTTCATCTGCGATTTTTTCTCACACCCAAACTTTCCTTCCCCTCAACTTTATTCCAATACTCTACAATTCTAAGAATAAGAATATAAATCGAGAGCAGAAACTGAACTCTACTCGATATTTTTTGTTAAACTGATGAATTCGATTCTCAGACTAACAATTTTGTTGAATTTTAATTTGCTCACCTCTACTTTTACGGATGATTGAACGCAACTCGTCGAATATGCCTCAACCGAACCGTCCCCTCTTGAATTGCAGCTTTAAGGTCAAAGTTTCATAATAAATTAAACTAATTAATAGAAATAATCTCAGCGTTTGCATATCATGTTTAATCGAATCCACTTAGCATAGCGCCATTTTGTTGCAAATCAATTTCTGCAGTTGCAATCTCAATAGGAAGCTAGGATTTCAGTCTTTTTTTTTTAACAAGTTCGAATAGTGGATTTTGAATAGTGGATTTCGAGATCTCAGTCTTCGAATTTGTAATTTCATTGGCACCTCGTTCTCTCTTTGTTCTCTCGTCCCTTAAACAACATTGTTACCCTTTCTTTTTCTCCATCTGTGATGGCGATTTTTTAATCTTAAGCCTTGGAAATTGATGATTTCTTCTAAAGGTTACCTAATAATCAGTTTAAGAATTTACTAAATCCAGTGTTTTAAAAAGCCCCATAGAGCCCCAAAAAGGCGCAGAAAGGCACAAGGCGCAGCGCGCAAGATAAGGTGCGCGCCTCACCACACCTTTCCTCGAGGCTCCCGAGCGCAAAAGGTGCACACCTCAAGGGCTTTTTTTTTTTTACATCCTCAAAATGTAACCAAACCAAAGAAAAAAGAAGAAGATGATGATGATGAAATGTCATAAGGAAGAAGATGAAGTGAAAAGTAAGTTTTGTATAAAATAAAAGAAAATAGAAAGGTGATGTTGATGGAAATTAATGATTTGACCACTCACAATTAATACATATTTGATTCAAATAGAATTTATTTACATTTAAAAATTTGATATCTCTCTCCATTCTTTCCATAGTTGTTTAATTTACTTAATTAAATATTATCATTATGACCTATTTTCATTAGATACCATTTTTAACCAAAATATTATTATTAAGATGTCTTTCCAACTAAAATTTTATTTATTATATATTTAAATTTTCAATGTACAATATATTATATATGTATTAATAAATATTTTATTTATTATGTGTCCCCTTTTTTATATGTCTTTTTGTTTGAACTAAATTTAATAGTTACTAAACTTATTTACTTATTACTTTTATATTTTATTGGATATTTTTAAACTTTAGAGACTTAATTGATGTTTTTTTAATTTAATAGATTAACATATATGTTTTGTGGTAAATATAATTTTTTAAAATATTTTTTTATATATGGTGCACCTATAATATAAAGCCCACGCTTTTTTTGCGCCTTGCGCCACAGGCTCCAGAGAGCCTTGGCGCCTTTGTGCACCTTGTGCCTTTAAAAACACTGACTAAATCGATTCCTCATCTTAAGCTTTCCAAATTTCATTACCCTAATCCTGGCAAATTAAATCCAACACCTTTGTATTACCTATAATGTTCCAAATGATTATTTAAGCCCTAACAATTATCTATTTGCAGTTATTTTGACGTTTTTTTTAAGAAGTTATGTGAAATTTGATAACAAAACAGAGTATTGGAATAAAGTTGAGGGGAAGTATTGAAAGCTAGGACAATTTTGTAATAATGAATAAATTATTTGACTATTTCTTTAGGTGGTTAGGTTGCTCATTTGAATTTGTCTTTAGGTTGTTATGTGGTTGAGCCTTCTAAGGAGTTTTCCTTGCTCCTGATGTATATTTATTGAACCATTTGAGAAGAAATAAAATAAGAAAGAAAGACAGAGTTTCTTCATGGTATCAGAGTTGAGTTAAAACACAAAAAAAAAATAAAAAAATTCCTTCTTCACTCGACCGCTCCGACCTTCGCCGCAACAAAAACTCCAGGCGTCGCCCTCGCTCAATCGATCACACTCGATCGATCGACCTCTCACCGCTGCTACGCACTCGATCACTCAGATTGTCGTTTCAGCGACATCACCAGTTGTCGCCAACATCTCGCTCAATCGATCATTTCCGATCGACAGTCGCCCTATTTGCTCGTGCGAACCCTCACTGTTGTGCTACATCGATCATTTCCAATCGTCAGTTGCCTTATTCGCTCGTGCGAACCCTCACTGTTGTGCTACAGCGATCATTTTCAGTCGCCCTATTCGCTCATGCGAACTGCCGCGACGATCTTCAATCACTCTATTCGCTCGTGCGAACCCTCGCTGTTGTGCTTCCGATCTCCTCACCTTCGCAACATCAATCGTCTCATTCGCTCGGGCGATCGACTTCGTTGTTGCCCTCCCATTCGCCAGTAACTTGCTGCTGCGCCAAGCGAACCCTTCTGCACATTGTCTTCGGTTCAGCGAACTCTTCTGCCGCTTCTAATTTCACTCCTGCGAAACCCTCTCTGAAGTTCTTCACAAGGTACTGTTTTTTTTGTGTGATCCATATACAATTGTCTTGATATCTGGTTCATTACTGTACAATGGCCTCCTTGAAATCTAGTAAGCACACACTCGATTCATAATCATCGTATATAGTCATAGATTAAATGGGCACAACTACGTCCAATGGTCTCAAGTGATAAATATGTTTATTTGTGGAAAGGGTAAAGATGACTATTTGTCAAAAGATAAAACGCAACCAGGATCAAAGGAACCTGAATTCAAACAGTGGAAAATAGAGAACAACATGGTTATGTCTTGGCTAATCAACTCTATGACCACCGAAATAGGTGAAAATTTCCTACTATATAATACAGCATACCAAATCTGGGAAGCAGCTAGGGAAACCTACTCAAGTCAGGAAAATACCTCGGAATTATTTCGAATTGAGTCGATCTTGCATGATCTTCGTCAAGGAGAACAGTCAATCACCGAGTACTTCAACAATCTTTCTCGCCATTGGCAACAGTTGGACCTATTTGAACTCCATACATGAAAGTGTGCTGATGATACTGCGCAATATGCAAAAATTGTGGAACAGAAACGAACATTTAAGTTTCTTTTTGGTCTGAACAATAACCTTGATGAGGTTCGAGAAAGACTTATGAACGTCAAGCCGCTGGCTTCCCTCCGTGAAGCATTTTCTAAGGTACGCACGAGGAAAGCGGGAAAAATATTATGATGGGCAAGTCAGAATCAGTTCCAATCCTTGAGGCATCCGCCCTTGTCTCTAGGAACTATAACTCTACAGGGGAAAACAAACAAAGGCGAGAAAGACCCTAGTGTGGCCATTGCAAAAAACCAGGTCATACAAAGGAGACTTGCTGGAAGATTCATGGAAAACCAGTTGATTAGAAACCTAGAAATCGCAATGATCGTGATAGTAGGGCATTTGTGACTACTGCTCCTTCAGAACACAATTCAGGGGGAGAATCATTTCCATTCAGCAAAGAACAAATCGATGCACTACAGAAGATCATTGGTAACACGATCCAGGGAATAGGCCTTGTTGCCCAGAAAGTCACCCCAACTGCACTCACTGCAAAAAGGGGGAATCAATCCTGGATCGTCGATACAGGAGCGTCAGATCATATGACAGGGGACAAGTCTCTGTTTCAAAAGTATCAAGCAGACACATCCAACTCTTCTGTGAAGATTGCAGATGGGTCAGACTCAAAAGTAGCAGGGACAGATTCCATTTGTATCACTCAAAACTTATATCTTAAATCTGTTCTCCGTGTACCAGATTTGGATTGTAACTTGCTTTCAATAGCAAGCTAACACGTGACCTAAATTGTGTGACTAAATTTTATCCAAATGAATGTGTTTTTCAGGATTTGGAATAGGGGAAGACGATTGGTAATGCTGAAGTCTGCTCGGGGCTCTACCGTCTCAACATTGATTCAACTTCACTGACGATCGGAGACAAGTCTTCCCATTTATCTTCCTTTGTTTCCAGTAGTTTAGTTTCCCTTAGCATCAATAACGATGATGACATCATGTTGTTACATTATCGTCTAGGTCACCCCAATTTTGCATACTTATCTAAAGTGTTTCCAAACCTATTCAGTAATAAAAATCCAAATTCATTCTCATGTGAAATCTGTCAACTTGCAAAACATACTCGAACTCCTACCCACATCTCGAATATAAACCTTCTAGTCCTTTTACACTCATTCATAGTGACGTCTGTGGACCCTCCAAAATAAAGAATATATTTGGGGCTCGTTGGTTTGTATCTTTCATCGATGACCACACGCAAATTACGTGGGTTTATCTGATGAAAGAAAAGTCTGAAGTATACTTACTGTTTAAACACTTCCATGCCATGATTCAGAACCAATATCAGAGCAAAATCCGTGTTCTCAAAACAGACAATGCGAAAGAATTCTTTAACATATCTTTGGGAGAATACTTGTCAAAAGAAGGGATTATACATCTAAGCTCTTGTGTGGACACTCCACAACAAAATGGAGTGAAGGAACGGAAGAACCGTCATCTTCTAGAAGTCACTCGATGTCTCATGTTTTCCATACACGTCCCTAAATTTTATTGGGGGGAAGCGCTTCTCACAGCTACCAACCTTATCAACTGGATGCCTTCTCATGTTCTTAAATTCTCCAGCCCACACCACACCTTTCTTCAAACCTTCCCTCACCTTCGTCTCTCATCTCTTGACTTGGCTCATAAAGTCTTTGGATGCAGTGCTTTTGTTCATGTCCATTCCCAACATCGTAGCAAGTTGGATCCTCGGGCACTTAAATGTATCTTCCTGGG
The DNA here is from genome assembly GCA_036507275.1 of Sicyos edulis. NCBI lineage: Eukaryota > Viridiplantae > Streptophyta > Magnoliopsida > Cucurbitales > Cucurbitaceae > Sicyos > Sicyos edulis. The sequence continues at coordinate 56,985,908 of CM071846.1, read as the reverse complement.
TTACTCTCCAACTCAGAAAGGGTATAAGTGCTACTCTCCTACAACGAAGCGTGTGTATATCACAATGGATGTCACATTCTTCGAACACCTACCATTTTACTCCAAGCCTGACTGTCAGGGGGAGAAGTTGAGTGACACTCAGTTGTTGTCATCCATCCTTGACACAACAACTCCAGCTCCGGCTCTGGTTGCTCCTCCTTCCGTTTCTTCCTCCATACCTCTTGAGACCTTCGTACCTGACTCTCCTCCTTCTCCTACTATCTCCATACCCCTTGAAACCTCCATACCTAATTCTCCTCTTCCTCTTTGTTAAATTTGATGAGTTTTTTTCTTTTTTAATTATTTTTAGTTTTATTTATGGCTTATGTTTCTTTTATTAATTGTTTAAGTTTCATTTTACAAGATAACTTAACTTCATGCAAGTTTTATCTTTTAAGTTGTTTTAAGTTTCTATTTTTTAATTTTTAAGTTATAAAAATTAAATAAGCTTCATATTTTGTACCTATAAAATGGTGAACTTCCATGAGAAGTTTGTATCACCAATTTCCTCATTTCTAATAGAAACATATTCACATTTGTTTCACTCTCACATTTTCTCTTTTTGTTCAACAAACATTGAGACTTTGATTTGGCTTTTGCTTCCGCAATATTCATTTCATATTCCATGTTTTCCCAACAGTAGTATTAGAGTCTTAGATTTAAAGGTCTGTGATTTTATTTGAGAGTGAAAATTTTATTTTTTGTATTTGAATATGTCTTCAAATTTTGGTGTCACCTCTCCTCCACATTTTAGTGGTGAAAATTATCAATTTTGGGTTGTTAAAATGCAATCCTATCTCAAAGCCTTCGGCCTTTGGGAATGTGTTTCTACTGATGCTGATCCTCAACCATTAGGAGAAAATCCGACGTTGAATCATATCAGATTACATGAAGAGGAGAAATTGAAGAAGCCCAAAGCTCTATCTGTGATTCATGCCGCTTTATCAGATCCTATATTTGCTAGGATTATTGATTGTAAAACGGCAAAAGAAGCTTGGGATAAATTGCAAGAGGAATTTGAAGGTAGTGCAAGGGTGAAGGCTGTCAAATTATTGACTCTCAAAAGGGAGTTTGAAATGCTAAAAATGAAGGACTTAGATTCTATAAGGGACTACACAACAAAAGTGATGACTATTGTAAACCAGATAAGACTTGCTGGTGAATCTTTTGCTGATCAAAGAGTTGTGGAAAAAATAATGGTCAGTGTTCCGAACAAATTTGAGTCAAAGATCTCAGCTATAGAGGAGTCCTCAGATTTTACTACTTTTACCATAGCTGAGTTAATTAGCAAATTGCAAGCCCAAGAGCAAAGGGACACAATTCGTAATGAGGAGCATGTTGAGGGTGCATTTCATGCTAAGACTAAAGGCAAGAAATCTTTTGCAGAAAATGATAGACAAACAACCAAAGTACAAGAGAGCAAGGGAAAAGGAGGAGTTTCAAATAAAGGTAAATTTCCTTCTTGTCGTTATTGCAAAAAGACCAATCATGATGAGAAAAAATGTTGGTATAAAAACAAGCAAACCTATCATTGTGATTATTGCAACAAGAATGGTCATACATATAAATTTTGTTATGCCAAGAAAAATCAAACTCAAGATCCTCATGAACAAGCAAATTGTGCCGACAATAAAGAAACAAATTTTTTGTTTATGGCTTCCCATATTGATGACAAAGAGTCAACCTCTTGGCTTATTGACAGTGGATGTACCATGCACATGGCTAAAGATATCAATCTTTTTAGCCAAGTTGATAGATCTATATAGTCTAAGATCGTTCTTGGACATGGCGAGACGGTACTATCTGAAGGTAAAGGTACTGTCATTATGCATACTAAGCAAGGTGAAAAGAAAATATCCAATGTTTTATATGTTCCGAGATTATCTCAAAACTTGCTTAGTATTGCTCAATTGTTGCATAACAAGTTTTCTATGGTTTTCAAGGACCAAGTTTGTGTTATTTATGACCAGCAAGGAGTAGAAATTGCAAGGGTCGCCATGGTTGGAAGTGCTTTTCTTTTGAATGGTGAATCTTTATGTCACCATGCACTAAATGCCAAAGTTGAAGAAAGCAAAAAGTGGCATCATCGTTTTGGCCACTACAAGGCCTTGAAAATTTTACATTCTTCTAAAATGGTGGATGACTTTTCAAATTTTACATCATTTGATCAAATTTGTGAAAGTTGTCAAGAAGGGAAGATGCACAGACTACCTTTTCCAACAGATGGTAGTTTTAGAGCCAAAGACAAACTTGAATTGGTGCACAGTGATGTTTGCGGTCCCATGCGCAATACATTTATTGGGAACAATAAATATTTTATTTTATTTATTGATGATTTTACTAGGATGACTTGGGTATATTTTTTTATTGAGAAAACTTAGGTTTTTGAAATTTTCAAGAAGTTTGTAAATTTGGTTGAAACTCAAAGTGGTTGTAAGCTTAAAACTTTGAGAACCGATAACGGGAAGGAATATACTTGCAAGCAATTTGATATGTTTTGTGAAGATTTGGGAATCCAACACCAACTTTCCATTACTTATACACCACAACAGAATGGTGTATCAGAAAGGAAAAACAGAATCGTGATGGAGATGGCAAGATGTCTTCTCTTTGGAAAAAAATTACCAAAGGTATTTTGGGCAGAAGCTGTAAGCACTGCTATTTACTTGCTCAATAGACTACCTACAAGGGCAGTTGAGGGCAAGACTCCTTATGAAACTTGGTCAGGTAAAAAACCTTCCATTAAAAACTTGAAATTTTTTTTATCTATATGTTACTCTTTTGTTCCTTCTATCAAGAGATCAAAACTTGATGAGAAGGCAACTAAAGGAGTATTTGTTGGCTATGCCGCTGATTCAAAAGGGTATAGAATTTTTTTATTTGGATGGTGAAAAGATAATCTTGAGTCGTGATGTCATCATTGATGAAGATTCTTATTGGGATTTTGAGAAACAAACTATTGTAAGAGACTTATCCACCAATTTTGAAGTCTTAGAACAAAATGAATCTTCTTTTGATTCAATTGATTCTAATGATCAAAATCCTCTCTCAAATGATGATGACCGTGTTGATGCAACAGGTGATGATCCAAATTATAAGGTGAGATCACTTGCTGATGTATATGAAAGTTGTAATCTTGTTATTGTTGAACCAAATAATTATTATGAAGCTTCACGATCTGCTAAATGGATTGTTGCTATGAAAGAAGAATTGGAGATGATCCATAAAAATAATACGTGGTAGCTTGTAGATCAACCTCAAGGAATGAACGTCTTGGGTGTGAAATGGGTATTTATAGTGAAGTATAATTCTGATGGTTCAATCAACAAATATAAAGCAAGGTTAGTGGTTAAAGGTTATGCACAACAACCTGGAATTGATTGTAGAGATACATTTGCTCCAGTTGCACGACACGACACAATACGATTGATTATTGCTTTAGCTTCACACTTGGGATGGAAAATATTTCATCTAGATGTCAAGTCAGCGCTTTTGAATGGCGATCTTGAGGAGGAGATTTATGTGAACCAACCAGAAGGGTTCATGGATAAAGGCCAAGAAGACAAAGTATACCGTTTGAACAAAGCTCTCTATGGATTGAAGCAGGCACCTCGTGCTTGGTATAGTAAGATTGATTCTTACTTGCTTCTTCAAGGTTTCCAAAGGAGTATGAGCAAAACTACTCTCTATGTTAAGGTTGGTGACAACTCTAAACAACTCATACTTTCTCTTTATGTTGATGATATGCTAGTGACCGGAAATGATTATCAAATGCTACAAGATTTTAAAGTTGAGATGGAAAAAATGTTTGAGATGTCAGATCTTGGTTATATGCATTATTCTTGGTATAGAAATTCATCAAGAAGATGATGGAATTTTTATTGCTCAAAGAAAGTATGCTCAAGGAATTTTGAAGAAATTTAAGATGGAAAAATGTAAGGTTGCCTCAACTCCTTTAGGTATAAACTTGAAAGTCTCAAAAAATGATAGTGAGAAACTTTCTAATCCTACAAACTATAGAAGTTTAGTAGGAAGTCTCTTGTATTTGACAGCATCTAGGCCAGACTTGATGTTTGTTGCAAGTTTACTCTCAAGGTATATGAATTCACCTAGGGGAACTCATTTTGGTATTGCCAAAAGAGTCCTTAGATATTTAAAAGGCACTCCTAATTTTGGAATTTGGTTCAAATTTACCGGTGATTTGGAATTGACTGGATATTCTGATAGTGACTGGGCTAGTTGTGATGATGATTCCAAAAATACTTCCAGTTATGTTTTTTCTCTTGGCAACGGAATTTTTTTTTGGAATTCAAGAAAACAAGAAGTTGTAGCTCAATCTACTGCAGAAGCTGAATATATTTTGTGATAACAAATCAGTATTCCTATTGCATCAAATCCAGTACAACATGGTAGAATGAAACACATCAAAGTTAAATTCTATTTATTGAGGGAAGCAGAGAAAGAAGGCGACATTAAACTTATTTTTTGCAGTTCTGAAGAACAACTTGTCGATATTCTCACGAAAGCTCTACCGCATAGGAAATTTGTGTTTCTACGCAAAAAGCTGGGTGTCACAAAGAAAAACCTGAAGGAGTGTTAAATTTGATGAGTTTTTTCTTTTTTAATTATTTTTAGTTTTATTTATGGCTTATGTTTCTTTTATTAATTGTTTAAGTTTCATTTTACAAGATAACTTAACTCCATGTAAGTTTTATCTTTTAAGTTGTTTTAAGTTTCTATTTTTTAATTTTTAAGTTATAGAAATTAAATAGGCTTCATATTTTGAACCTATAAAAGGGTGAACTTCCATGAGAAGTTTGTATCACCAATTTCCTCATTTCTAATAGAAACATATTCACATTTGTTTCACTCTCACATTTTCTCTCTTTGTTCAACAAACATTGAGACTTTGATTTGACTTTTGCTTCCGCAATATTCATTTCATATTCCATTTTTTCTCAACACTCTTGTTGTACCTGATTCCTCTCCACATCATCTTGGGTCTTCCCCTCCTCTTGTTCCACCTTCCTCTTTTCCTTCGATTGTCAGTGATAGTGATAGAATCTACCACTATTTTATTAAGAACTAAGATAATCTCTCGAGAGGATCTCTCAAAGAGCCCAAATACAAAGACAACAACTGTTTGAATGCATTGCTAAAGGCCTAACATATCCTATATATAGTAAACCTAGAAGATGACCTAATTTAGTAATAACTCTAATAAGGCCCATCAGCCCAATACACTGAATTACAATTAAAGACTATTAAATATAATTAATAAATACTACTTTCATAATGTCTTGTTCCTCCTCGAGTAAACCTTCAGCGGGCCCGGGTTCGTATCAATACTTCCCCCCCAAAGAGCCACCTTGTCCTCAAGGTGAAAGTCGAAATCTGAGCTCAAGATCCTGGCGGCCTCCCATGTAGCCTCGTCAGGTGGACCCCTCCCACCGAATCAAAACTTGGCGCGAACCCCTTCGAGCGGGTCCTCCCGTATGCCCAACACACCTTAGGGCAAACCACGACACACAAATCTTCCGTCACCATGGACGGCGTAGCGAGAACTAACATCAAGAACCCACCGCCTTCGCGGGGCGGACACATGAAAAACCGGATGAATCTTCACCGATGGAGGCAACTCGAGTCGATATGCCATCGCCCAACCCGTGCCAAAACACGATACGGACCAATAAATCGGGTGCTAACTTGGGATGTTTAAACCGCGTGCGAGAGGCGATTGTCGGTAAGGTCGGAGTTTAATATAAACCAAGTCATCAACAAAGAAATCGAACATCGCGGCCGATTGACATTCGCGCGATCCGACATAGATCTGCGTACGCGATAAATTAGCCTTCAAAGAATCCAACATTCGATCTCTTTCTAACATCAACGAGTCAATCGCCGCCACGGGACTAGCTCCAAATCATATCCCGAATCGAGATGAGGGCGGAGGCGGCGTGAAACGATCGCAAAGGCGCCATGCTCGTGGATTTTAATGAAACGATGTGTTAAAACCGAATTCACCCAAGACAACCATTTATACCATGCCTTTGGTTGAGTCATCACAAAACATCGTAGGTAGGACTCCAAACAACGATTTACAACCTCGGTTTGGCCATCCGTTTGAGGATGGTATGTAGTATCTTCTTGCGAAGTTTCGTTCCCAAGCCTTAAACATTTCCTCCCACAATGAAGCTAGTGAAAATCTTATCCCGATCGGACACGATGCTTTTCGGTATCCCATGTAAGCGCACCACCTCCTTTATAAAAACACGAGACACGGATAAGGAAGTGAAGGGGTGGCGTAGGGGAATGAAATGCGATATTTAGACAATCTGTCAACCACGACTAAAATAGTGTCAAACCCCTCCGAACGCGCAAAAACCCTCAACAAAGTCCATGGAGATGTCCTCCCAAATTCGTTCGGGAATCGGTAATGGTCCGTAATAATCTCTTTGGAGATAATGACAGTGTGTTTGGCTTTGCATACGATCGAACATTCCGCCACAAAGGCGCGAACACGAGCCTTCATCCCTTGCCAATAAACTTCCTTAGCAAGACGCTGATATGTTTTAAGACTCAAAAATGTCCACCGACACCCCCATGGAATTCTAGCAATAATAGAGGATCGTTGGTGACGCGTCGTGCGGAATACACCAATCGCCTCGTAAAGCAAAACATCGCCCACAATCAATACCTGGTGGACCCTCCTCACCGCTTTCAGAGCCGTAAAAATAGGCGATAATTTTGCATCCTCTTTAATCTTTGCGTAAACACAATTTGTGTTAACCCCGCCACGACACCGAGCATTCCCAACTCACCCGATAGAGGCATCCGGAAAGAGCATCACCGCTCGATTCTCAAGACCCTTCTTGTACTCAATCTTTGAAATCATACCCCATAAGCTTAGCGATCCATCGATAATCACCATCCACCACCCACGCTCTAGTAAAAATTTAAGACTTTTCTCGTCCGTGCGTACAATAAAATGGTGTCCCAATAAGTACGCCCTCCATCGCCGAACGGCGAACACGATAGCCATTAACTCCGCTCATAGACGGGCTAACGCGATGAGTGATCGGCAAAGCCCTACTAAAATATGCCACCTGGTTGGCCTTGCTGCATTAACACTGCACCCACTCCAATTCCTGAAGCGTCGGTTTCGACCACAAATCCCTGGCTGAAATCCGGTAATCGGAGGACTGGAACACTGCTCATGGCATGTTTCATTCTCTGAGGCGATCCTCGCAAGACTAGCCCCCACTCAAATTTCCCCTTCAAGAATCGCGTGTTAAGGGAAAAGCCATCGATCCATAGTTAGCTACGAATCGCTTCGGTAGTATCCCGTGAGACCTAGGAATCCCCTTAATTCTTTAATATTCACGGGACTCGCCATCCCACCATTGCTTCAATCTTTGCCGTCCGCAGACACGCCAAAGCAGATATGAAATGCCCCAAGTACTCGATACGGCGCAACCCAAACTGGCATTTCTTGGCGTTGGCCACAAACGCATGTTCAATCAAAATCTCCAAAACCTGAGCCAGGTGCTCCCTATGCTCCCTAATGGTCATCATCAAATGAGAATGTCATCAAAGAAAACCAACACAAACTTACGCAGATACGCGCGCAAAATGTCGTTCATAATAGATCGGAAGGTGGTGGAGCATTTCTCAATCCGAAGGCATGACAACGAACTCATAATGGCCCTCATGGGTTCTCAACGCTGCTTTGTGTGCACATCCGTAGGTTTAACGCGAATCTGTGGTAACCGCCTTCAAATCAATTTTGGAAAAAATCGTCGCTCCATGAAGTTCATCCGAAGCTCATCCACCAAGGGAATGGGATACTTATCCGTGCGGTGACATGATTCAGAGCCACGTAATCAACACAGAATCGCCAACTACCATCCTTCTTCCTCACCAAAGAAGATCGACTCGAAAATGCGCTCGTGCTAGGGCGGATTATCCTCGCCAAGAACATTTCTCGCACCAATTTTTCAATCTCATTTTTCCGTATTGCGGATATCGATACGGACGCACATTCACTTTAATCCGCTCCGCCATCAATTCGTGGAGTGATCCTGCTCCTCGGTGGTGGTAATCCCGCCAATGATTCAAACACGGGTGAGCACGAATTAATTAAGGAGTGCAGCCATTGGGTACTGAGTTAAGTCGGGAAGGTTTTTCGTCCGACAAACCTCAAAGACTGTGGTCTCAACCATATTCAACTCCACTAATGACCCCTGGTCCTCGGGTCGTAAGGATTTCATCATAGATTTCAACGACACTGCGCGCTTAACCAGCGTGGATCCCCTGTAATTCGGCTTCCCATGAGCCCAACACAAATCGTGATCTGCAATGAGCGGAAATTGAATTCAATCTTCCCCAAGGTCTCCAACCAAGCTACCCCTAGGATCACATCAAGACTTCCGAGGGGTAAAGGAAGGAAATCGTTAACTACTTTAAGCTCTGCTAAATGGAGTTCCACATTTTTGCAAATTCCTGCTGCCCTTACCGACTTGCCTGTTCCCAGCATAATACCATAGTCATGCGATGGTTCCACCTGGAGATTCAGCTTAGCCACGATCACATCAGATATAAAGTTATGGGTGGCTCCACTTTGCCGATAAGAACCACTACACAAGACCTTGAATAGATCCTGTGACTTTCAACGTTTTTGGTGAACTCAACCCCGCCATCGAGTTTAATGACAGCGCTGCTAAGTCCCTCACATCCTCTGTGTCACTGATATCCCCCTCGCTGTCATTTGCCGAAACTGTCTCTTCGGTAATTCCATCCTCTACAACGCGTATCTCTAGAGCCTGAAGCTCCTTCTTCTTACAACGGTGCCCTGGCTCAAATTTCTCATCACAACGAAAACACAATCCTTTATCTTTACGGATCCGAATCTCACTATCTGACAAGCGTTTATAGGGTAATGTGGACGGTGTACTTGTGGTCATCGGCCTCTGGGAATTTAGGGCTATAGTTCTCAGATTGGTATTTCCTCGTCGCCCTCGTGCTCGTAGCCCGATTCCTATCTTTGCTAGTAGATGGCTTAATCTTTGAAGAAGATCCTACCCCTTTTACTTGAGCTCGAAAAACAAGGTCATCCTCAATCACCGAGCCATGAACTTCTTATCCTCGAATACCCACTGGTCGCAGCCTTCCTCATCTCACTTCGATTTCTTCCTTCAATCCACTTTCCCATTTTCCCTCCAACGCACTTCAAGCACTAATATCGCGTATGCCCTTAGCATACTTCTCAAACAGCGCCTATACTCTTTCACACGCCTCCCACCGTTGTAAACTCATAAGATTTGCATATTTGTTGTCATTGATCGTAGTTTGGAAACGGTGCAACAACAATTCTCGAAACTCCTCCCACGAAGCAATCTGAGCACGGTCCTCCTCATCATCAGAACCATTCTAGTGCCTCTCCTTCCATACACAAAGTCACAGCATCCACTCTTTCGTGCCCCGTCACCGATTCACCTGAAATACCTTTCGACGCAAGATAACCATCCGTCCGGATCCTCATCCGTTAGACCCTTGAACACCGCATTTCCAACTTTCGTAACCTCCGATCAAACATTGGCCCATCCCTCCGCTTATCCCCTGGTCCGCCCCTTTCAAATTGATCCCGCCTATCTCCCCAATCCTGACTCACTCACGGTCTCGCCGCCATGGATTTCGCCCCGATTGTTCCAACCGTCATGCGCATTCGCCCTTCGTTAGTGGCGTTGCGCACCCTCCGTGCCTCGGGAACCTGTTTCTCGGTCAAACCCGTCGATCCAGCTGACCTGTTCCAGCCACTCGTTCCGGCCAGTTCGACCTCCCGACTGCACTCTGGTCCCCCACGTCCGGGCCGGCCCACCCGGCCCGACCGACCTCGCGCGGCCGCGCGCGCCGCGCGCGCGCCACCCTCGCCCGCCTGACTCCACCACCCGATATCGCCCGACCGCGCTTCCACACCGCGCGCGCTCCCGCCGCCCGGCCCGACATCGCCCGGCCGCGCCTACCGCCGCGCGCCCGCCCTCGCCCGTCTTCCACTCCACCCGGCCCGCATCGCCCACCACACCGCACGCCGCCGCGCGCCCGGTCCGACATCGCCATGCTCGCGCCGTACCGCGCGCGCCGCCCTCGTCCGCTTCGGTCGCCCGGCGACACCCGCCGCACGCGTCGCATGCCCTACCGCTCCGCGCCGCGCCCCCGCTGTTTCTCGCCTGATCAGCCGCGCTCTCTGTCCGATGTCGCCTGTTTCCTCCAGATTCTCCTCCGCCAGAGCCAGCTGGCGCGCTGCACCTCCCTCCGTCCTCTCGGTCATTAATCCCTTCCTTTGTCACCCGAATCGATTCCATTATTAGTTCTAAATTCGGGTTATCGACTCAAACTTTAGATCCCGGGAATCTATCTTTTTCCCAACCGCTCCTCCATCGCTTCCATCTTCCCATTAGTTTCTTGCAACTTCCTCGCCAAGTCGGCCACTCCTTCTTCACATTCTTGTATCCTGGATTCCATCTTCGTAGTAACCATTCCCGGATCGGTAAATGGCTCTGATACCAAAATGATAGAATCTACCACTATTTTATTAAGAACTAAGATAATCTCTCGAGAGGATCTCTCAAAGAGCCCAAATACAAAGACAACAACTGTTTGAATGTATTGCTAAAGGCCTAACATATCCTATATATAGTAAACCTAGAAGATGACCTAATTTAGTAATAACTCTAATAAGGCCCATCAGCCCAATACACTTGAATTACAATTAAAGACTATTAAATATAATTAATAAATACTACTTTCATAATGTCTTGTTCCTCCTCGAGTAAACCTTCAGCGGGCCCGGGTTCGTATCAGATAGTCCCCTCATCTATACTTGAAGGAAAAAACGGGTTGAGCAGGTAGACACTCGAGCAAATCAAGATTTTCAATCGTCGGATCCAACTCCAAATTCTGGACAACCCGGTTATGAGACAAATGTTGGGACTGATGATCTGGACTTGCCAATCGCAATTAGGAAAGGTGTTCGGAGCTGCACTATGCATCCCATAGGGAATTATGTTTCATATGACAATTTGTCTGACTCTTACCGTGCCTTTGTATCCATCCTTGATAACACATGTATTCCGACCAATGTGGCTGAAGCATTGCAACATCTTGGTTGGAGGAAGGCGATACAAGATGGAAAAAACGATACATGGACAGTAACTAAACTACCCAGTGGAAAACGACCCATCGGGTGCAATTGGATATTCATGGTAAAGCATAATGTAGATGGAAGCATTGAGAGATTGAAGGCAAGACTGATGGCCAAAAGATTTACCCAATCTTATGGGATTGATTACCAGGAGACCTTTGCACCTATGGCTAAACTCAACACCATACGAATAATTCTTTCCCTTGCAGTAAATCTTGAGTGGGGTCTCAGACAACTAGACATAAAAAATGCCTTTTTAAACTGAGATTTGGAGGAAGAAGTATACATGGAAATTCCACCTGGGTATTCGACCAATTCTGACCCAGCTAAAGCATGTCTACTTAAAAAATCCTTTATGGACTTAAGCAATCTCCTCGTGCTTGGTTTGTCAGATTTGCAACTTTTGTCCTTAGCTTGGGGTACTCACAATGTCAGTCAGACCACACATTGTTTGTCAAACGAAGGTCAGAAACATCACTTGCCCTGTTGATTGTGTATGTGGATGATATCATTCTTTCTGGAAATGATGAGTCAGAGCTGCTAGTGTCAAAAGATCACTTAGCACATGAGTTTGAAGTAAAAGATCTTGGAAATCTCAAATATTTCCTAGGCATGGAAGTCGCACGATCCAAGTCAGGCATAATGGTATCTCAGAGAAAATATGTGTTAGACCTCCTTACCGAGACAAGCATGTTTGGGATGTAAACCAGAAGCAACCCCTATGGATCCTCGCAAGAAACTTGGGCTAGAACCTGAGACCAGTCCGGTCGACAAGGGGGAGATACCAACGACTGGTGGGACGCCTTATAAATCTGTCTCATACTCGGTCAGATATTGCATTCGCAGTCAGTGCAGTTAGTCAGTTTATGCATAGTCCCAATGAAGGTCATATGGAAGCTATATACAGAATTCTTCGGTATCTGAAGATGACTCTTGGAAAAGGTCTACTGTTCAAACGAGCCGACGACAGAAACATTACAGTATACTCTGATGCAGATTGGGCAGGTGATACCTCAGACAGAAGATCCACCTCCGGATATTGCTCATTTGTATGGGGCAACCTTGTCACCTGGAGGAGTAAAAAGCAACCTGTAGTGGCAAGAAGTAGTGCAGAAGCCGAGTATCGAGCTTTGGCCTAAGGGATCTATGAAGGCATATGGATCAAAAGGGTCCTGACTGAGCTGGGAACAGTTTGTCCTGAACCAATCAATTTGTTGTGTGATAGTCAAGCTGCCATAAGCATTGCCAAGAGTCTTGTTCACCATGATCGAACGAAACACGTTGAGATTGACCGTCACTTTATTTCTGAGAAAATTGCCAATGAAGTGATTCAACTTTCGTATGTGTCTACCAAGCAGCAAGTGGCAGACATCCTCACCAAACCATTGCAAAGACCTAACTTCGAAGATCTGAATAACAAGCTGGGTTTGTATAACATCTACAATTCATCTTGAGGGGGAGTATTGAAAGTTAGGACAATTTTGTAATAATGAATAAATTATTTGACTATTTCTTTAGGTGGTTAGGTGGCTTATTTGAATTTGTCTTTAGGTTGTTAGGTGGTTGAGCCTTCTAAGGAGTTTTCCTTGCTCCTAATGTATATTTATTGAACCATTTGAGAAGAAATAAAATAAGAAACTTCAGGAAGTAAAGTTTGGGTGTGAGAAAAAATCGCAGATGAAGGGAGAGGTTGAAGAGAGAGAACAAACTAATTTCTTAATCCAATTCCTCCCACTTTAACAGAAGTTTAACGTAGAAAGCTTTTCTCAAACTTGAGGGACCAAAATGGAACCAATATATAGTCTAGGGACCAAAATGGGAGTTTAACCAAAAAAAAACTTCAAACAACTTGGAATATGGTCACAAAAATGGAAAATAAAATCTAATCGAAACAAGAAGGATTTGCTACAAGTTTACAGTCAAATATCAATGTCAATCTCTAATGAGACCCCCTTTTGAGGAAGGGCTTATAGTTGTACGTTATGCATGAAAGATAAATAAAAACTTGAAATGCACAAAACGATAAATATGAGAAAACTTGGAGGCATCAATAATTTTACCTAAATTTAATTCAATGATACTTGTGAAAAGAAAATTGTTGAATTATATTAAATCACTAATTAACCCAAAAGCTTAGCTTAAGCTACTGGATTGGAATTATATCAACCAACACTTCCTTACTTGTGGGTTTAGTTTAGATATGCCTACAAGTGGAATTCATTTTAATTTGAGAGGAAACGACTTGTTGGGAACTCGAACTCAAGACCTCCTGCTCTAATACCATGTTGAATTATGTTAAATCATTAATCAACCTAAAATCTTTTAGATAGCGTGGGTCATCCACCTCAAAACTAATTGATGATGGAGAGGAGTAGCCCACCTATCTTATAAATTGTTAGGAGGTCTACTCACTTTCTAATATGGAATCCTCAAACATGCCCTCTCAAGATGGTGCCACTATTGTGTTCACCAATCTTAAATTGGATCCAAATTTTATTTTTATTGGACTGAATACCCATTTTGGCATAATGGGCTCTACACCATATCAAATTATGTTAAATCATCCATCAATCCAAAAGTTTAAACTGATGGATTGGAGTAAATTTAATTATATCAACCACCAAAAGCGAAAGCTGGAGGAAGATAATAAGACTTTTTATACCGTTAGGCAATTCTGTATCCAAAAGAACTCCCGTTTCGACAGTCCAACATCTAGCTACATTCTCTTTTGTGTAACCTCCACCTCCAGTAACCTACAGGTACAGAAAAGTTCTATGACTATCTCATTATAATCATATACAAGTAAGCACATAATTTCAGCTCTTTAGAAAAAAACATACCAACAAAGGCAAGTTGAATTTCTTGACAAATCTAACACATTCAGAATGGCCTGATGGAAAAACAACAAATTTAATGTTACTTGGAACCTTGACCTTCAAGTTAACTTGAAAAACAAATATTTGAGTTTCTAACCGATAAAGAAGCAATATAATGTTGCATAACTCATAACACATAATGAGGGTTTTCTTATCTTTCTTGTCTTTATTTTATTTTTTCCTTGCTCGGGAAGGGATGATAAAAAATTCATTACTTCCAATGAAACACACACCATCAATAGAGAGATTGAAGCAGCCTAAGCGATCTCCAGCCAATGAATCAGCCCCACACTGGAGAACAATGACACCAGGTCGATACATTTCAACTACCTTGGAGATGACCTATACGTACAGAGCAAAAGTACTATGGTTAATAAAAATAACAGCAAAGGGCATAAGCATAATTCCAAAGAAATCGAATTAACTTACAGTCCTGAAAAGTCTGGTGAAGCTACCATCATCTATTCCATTCTTTAGTGGGACATTAATAGCATAAAACTTGCCTTCTCTCTCTCCTATTTCCTTCAAAATACTATATCTATGAGTATCATCTAGCTTCCAAAATGTAGCAAGAATAAGAGCAGATTAATAAGCTTACATCTAGTAAGGTTATCAAGAAATTTTTAGCCCACCTAGACCAATAAAGAAAAAATGACTAGCAGGACCAGTGTTTTAAAAGGCGCGCGCCCAGGCCTGGCGCCTAGGTGCGCCTGGACGCAAGTCAAACCTTTAGCGCCTCGCTTGGGAAAAGCAAGGCGCGGTTAATTAGGCGCGCGCCTTTTGGCGCCTTACATGAAGCCCCGGGCGCCAAAAGGCGCGCGCCTTGTGGGCTTTTGTGTTTTCTTAGGGTTTTTTAGGGTTTTACCTCAATTTTTTGTGTTTTACAGTCCCTATAAGCTTTTGGCTTCGAGGGCGTTGCCCCCGAGCCCCCATCGGGGGTCACGTTGTGCCCTCGAACCCCCAAAACCGGGCGCTTTGCCCCTGGACCCCGACTCGCTGACCGGGCAGCGAGACCCCCGTACTAGTCATTCGAAGCGCGACACAACTGATTCAAGACATTTCAATGCCTTAAATAACTTAATTTTTTAACTCACAAAGACAACATCCGCTTAAAATGAAAGGTTAATAGTTGAATCTTATGTATGTTTTATATAGATTCTTTGTTAAACTTCATTTCTATTCATGAACGAAGGTTAATAGTTAAATGTAATGTATGTTTTATATATGATTCTTGATTAAAACTTCATTTATATCTATGGAAATGTTTTTATTGTGTATAAACACACACATATATTTTTTTTTTGTGTTTTTTTATGTAGTGCGCCTTAGGTAAAAAAGCTCTCGCCTTTTGGTGCGCCTTGCGCCTCAGGCTCCAGAGGGCCATTGCGCCTTAGTGCACCTTGCACCTTTTAAAACACTGAACAGGACACAAAAAAAATACCAAATCTATATAAAAGAACGATGAAATCATAAGTCTTTCTATTCAAGGCTCTTCAAACGTGAAAGTTGTACAAAAATAAATCTTCAGAAAGAGACAACAAAGAAGCAATAGAGGAATGTTGGTACCATATGATTGATATAGACAAGGAAAAAAAGAGCAAAGAGAACCATATATCAACTAATATTGAGTACTTTCCAGGATTTCTGCTGTAACACCACCACCAAAGAGTTGAGAAAATTTTAAAAGGTCACCTTAACATCACCAGTTCCAGGGAAAAAAAGGTCTCCAAACTTGTGAAAGCTAACGGTCATCACCCTGCATGGAGGATTCAAACATTAAGAATTAGAAGAGAGAGCTACAATCTACTGAATATGAATTTAACGGCTCGTGAAATTCTTCTAACTTGCAATTAAACAACTTTTACTGACTTCAAATCCTTTTAGATCAACAGTGAAATGTTGATAATTAGGGGTAGAAGACCTATGTACAATAAAGTAGTGAATTTGAAATTATCACTTGTATATAGCCATCTTTCCAGTGGAAAGCAGCAGCCGTTTCTAGATCAATAGTGAATAGAGCAGTAAGAAAGTAAATAGCAGTAAATCGACATAATATCATGTCAGTTCATGTTATTTTTTCCACAATGTACAAGTTCATAGATAATAACTGTCTAAGCATTCTAATCTTCAGCCTCTAATGCCACTACACTATGGCCGGATGCCAATAGCTCTATTCTGGAAATGATTGCTTGAAAAGAATAAACGAATATTACAATAAACCTACAACGTCATGTGGCTTGGATTTGGAACACTATGTCTTCATAAGAAACAAACTTTCATCACAAAGGGAGAAAAAAACAATCTGATACGGTTCATTAGTTAAGGGTTAGTTTGGATAGTTAACGGTTAGCTCTTAAAGGGTTGTATAAGTGTAATACTACTCATCAATCAACACAACGTAAATCAAATGATAGAGTCACTCTAACATAAGGTCCCCTCAAAGACTTTAGCCAAATGAATATTCAATGATAGAGTCACTCTATCGTAAGGTCCCCCTCAATGACTTTAGTCAAATGAATATTCTAGTTGTATTGATTAATGGGTAGTATTACACTTATATAACCTTCTAAGAGCTAACCAACAAACTATCCAAACTAACCCATAACTAATGAACTATATCACTACTAGTCCCCAAAAAATTATCTTGTCCTCAACATGTTCACAAACTAAATTCAAAAACCAATTATAAATTGAAAAAAAACTATTAAAATTGAAATACAAAAAAAAACGAAAATTTTCCCGTGGCCAAGTTGGTGGCAAGAGGTGGTGGTTGAAGGCGGCAGCCAAGAAACCCAACCAGCTGAGAGGGTTTTTGTTGCTTCATGTGGGGTCAAGGAGTATGTTGGGTCACTCATTAAAGTTTCCTAAATCCTTAATTCAACCATTTATTTCCACAACTTTTAAATTAGATCTCAAATTCAAATTCAGGCCTTTAGTTTGTCCTTCTGACTCAATTGCCTTGAAACCGTTAATAGCAAATGTAGGCCCAATCTGATATAGGAATACAATGGAAGGAAAATTGAACCAAATTTTTAGACCGAACCACTCTTGAACCATTAAACGAGACCCAAAATTCAACCAAATTAAAAAATAAATTTTCTCCAAGAATATTTCAAGATTAGGTCGAAATTCCCTTTTTATACTATTGAACTCACGCATAGCCTCCAATGAACAAACTTCTTCAGTTCATCGACTGCACCTTCAAACTTTCCTTGGCCTTGCAATGGCCATGATTCGTGGTTGTGCAACTACCCATTTATGCGACAGACAATTCGAGTGCATGGCGGCAACATGACCCTTGATGGGCAATGGTAGGGGTGTTCACATTTTATCCGAAAACCGAACCGACCGACCAAAACCGACCGAATCAAGGTCGGTCGGTCGGTTTTTTGATAAGGTCGGTCGGAGTCGGTTAAATTAAATAATTAACCGACAGTCGGTCGGTCGGAGAATTTTCTAAAAAAATTAAGTTATAAGAGTAAATCCATGGTTTCCAAATGAAAAATATTTAGATTTTTTTAAAAAAAATCTTAACCGACCGACCAACCGTCGGTCGGAATTCTCGATTCAAAAATTTTTTCGGTTTTTATTATTAGAAAACCGATATGTCGTTTATCAATGTCGGTTTTCTCCAAAAAACGACCCCGACCGACCGACGAACACCCTTAGGCAATGGTAACAATCAAAGACTAGCTTCATCTCCTGCCAAGGGGGCTTTTGTTGTTCTCCGACTATTTTGAACTATATTTTACATCGTTGTTTCTTGATTTTCTCCTTCGGTTGCTTTAACCTTCTTCTTGCTCGATTTTTTCCTTTGCACAAATTTTCTTTTTTTGTTCCTTTTTTCTTCCACTGATCAAGACCTCGCCCACAATCATGTTTCCTTTTCTCTCGATTCTTCTTCCCCGATGGATACAATAGCCCCCCATCAGTGAACCTTTGATGATTTAATAAAAGTCCATACTCTAGCTTTCTTCACTGATCTCTTGATGTTTCTTTGTTCCCAGATTATTTTCTTTTCCTTGAATGACACCAATCTTTAAAGCTTTCATTTCTCATCAATCTTTTATCCATCTTCTCCTTCCTTCTAAACAGAACACAAGAATCTGATTTCAATCTGCTTCTCCGATTTAGCCACCTCAATGTCTTTCTTTATTTATGGAATTCCTTCTCTCTCGGATTTCACAGATAATGTAGGCTTTTAATCGATATGAATCTATTGTAATTAAAGTCTGACTATGCTTTTCGGTCCTTTTTTATCAATATTTCCTTATATGAGGAATTCTTGGCTTCATATATTTTCCTCCTCCCTTTCGCTGGCCAAATCTTTCTCCAATTTTTCCAACTGTAACTCTAATACTTTTTCTCTTTTGATTTCGCTCAACTGTCAAGTGCCCTCCTAATTCCATTTTCATTATGTTAAACCCTAATAATCTTAACAATGCACAATAGAACCAACACAGAAAATAATGAAATGCAAGAGAACTATATTGATATAATCGAACAATATGGGTTACAATACCGTACCCTTAGCCTTTCGAGAGGGCTATGTCTCTCCACCAAAGCCTTCTACAAGACAATGTCAAGATACTTTTTTCCTACAAAGAACCCTACTACTCTATTTATATTAAAACCCCTTAAATTACTAATCTACCCTTACATACATAATACTAATATTCCCATTCTACCCTTGGTACCTATCATATCCCCTGTCCTGAAATACACCTTGTCCTCAAGTTATGGGTTATACAATAAATACAATAGTTACCCATTGCACAAAAAAAAAAAAATTTGTGCCCCTTTTTTTACAACTTATACCAACAAAATAAAATTAATAGCACGTTTTCAAAAAAATGTCACAACCCCCAAAATGCCACCCTACTTGCAACAAGATAAAGATCATGTCCCATCAATCCATCCATGTAGATGTAGGCCTTTTGATGCAAACAATCCACTTGATTAATGTTGTCATTCTTTCACATCAAAGAGGTTACTTCCACACTTTTTCTCCTTACAACCACCAAAACAAGTCCCATTAAGTTCTTTTCTCCATTTTTTTCCCCTTTCTTTACGGAAACCCCTTTTTTTTCTTTTTTCTTTTTTTTTTCACATTCTCACCACTTGCAAACTATTCATCTTCTTCTCTAATATTCTTCTTCCCATTTTTCTTCTCTCTCTTTTTCTAGGATTTCCATCTTCTTCTCAAACATTTCTTCTTACTTCTTCTCAAAGTTTTCTTCTCCATTACTAATCCATGCCTCATCTTCTCCAACCACAAACAATGTCTATGATTTCGCTTCATCTTTGACCACCCTTTCTCCTCAACTTCACTTTCAATCACCCATGAAATCACCCACCAAAGTCTCCATTGTTTTCTTCATTTTCTTCTTCTCTTTCGACTGCCTTTCTCTATCTCATTCTTTTTCTTTACTTTTTCTTTTCTTCTATTTTCCAATACCGCTTTCTTCTTTTCTTTCTTATTCACATATTCTTCCTTATCTCTCTTTTGCTTCTTACCTTGTTTTTTATGTTTAGCTGCCACCTTTCAAACTTGCTTGCCCACCTTTTGAACAGATTTGTTGCTGGTTTCTGGTCAGGCTTCTCCTTTTTCTTCCTTCAGCTCCTTTTTTTCCTTCCGCTGACTACGAATCTCCAACTGTTTTTGAAATGCCTTAAATCCTTCTAATATTGCCATAAAAGCTTGTTTCATTTCTTCCCATGCTTGCATTTGTTTGGTCGTAGAGGCTCGTAACTCCGCCAAGATTTCATCACGATCCGTCGCTTGAACTCTTGCTCTTATACCAATTTGTTAAGACCCTAAAAATCTTAACAATGCACAACAGAACCAACACAGAAAATAATGAAATGCAAGAGAACTATATTAATATAATCGAATAATAAGAGTTATAATACCTAAGGTTGTCAACTCGTAAAACGTAACGCGTATCGAAATCTAATTTTGATGAATCGTGTATCGTAACGTATCGTGAATCGTAAGTTTCAATTTTATAGATAGTATTTAAATATAAATATAAATTAAAAAATCATAACTTCAAAATATATAACTTTAAATGTATAGATTAATTCTTCATATTAAAGAATCTAAAGAGACAGTATATTTATATTATTTATTTATTATTTTATCTTCCATAAAAATTAACCAAAATAAGTTAAAAGAATAAGTTTTATCTATGATAATTTAAATTGTCAAATCAATTTTTTACCATTCCCATGTCTATTTCCTTTTTTATTTATGATCATAAAGCTACAGTTTAAAAGTCCTGAAGGTGAAAAGTCATTCAACATTTGAAATTTCAATTTATTAATTAATTGGGGTATAACGCATTAAATTAAAACTAAAATCGAAATTAAATATTTTCCCATTTTATTTGAGGTTTACAATCAAAACCCTAGATATAAAACAAACTACTTTCCTTTTCTTTCCAAGAGCAACAACCGACACATTTTCCCCTCTTCTTCCATTCATCTTCTTCTTCGTTCTTTTTTTTTTCCGATGAATGCTCATCTTCCTTACATGGGAGCCGACTCAATCTTTCTTCTCTACACTAAACAGGTAAATTTTTTATTTTTTTAATTTTTGAAGAACATAACACTCCATTTTTTAACAAAATGTGCGATTCCAACTCTTGAATCGTACGTTTCAGTTGATTTGCGATTCAAATCCACGAGTTAACTCGTTTTGGGCTCGTTTCGTTGTGAATCGTACATTTCGAAACGTGAAACGTGCGATTTTAACAACCATGATAATACCGTACCCATAGCCTTTCGAGAGGGTTAAGTCTCTCCCAATAGCCTTTCGAGAGGGTTAAGTCTCTCCCAATAGCCTTTCGAGATGGCTATGTCTCTCCACCAAAGCCTTCTACAAGACAATGCCAAGATACTTTTTTCCTACAAAGAACCATACTATTCTATTTATAATAAAACCCCTTAAAGTACTAATTACTAATCTACCCTTACATACATAATACTAATATTCCCATACTTCCCTTGGTACCTATCACATTCTTGTTGACTTTACTTGACGAGTTTCGAATAAAGAATCCACTACTTTACAACATCATATGCCACTTTTCTTGCTATTGCTTTAAAAATATCAATGTTATGGCGTTGATGAATCAATATCCATATATCTAATGCTTTGATACCATAATGATACAGTCACTCTATCATAAGGTCCCCCTTAATAACTTTAGTCAAATGAATATTCAAGTTGTATTGATTAATGGGTAGTATTATACTTAGTAGTCCTCTAAGAGCTAACCAACTAACTATCCAAACTAACCCTGAACTAATGTATCGTATCACAATGGAAGTCAGATATGTTCTCCATCAAGCCAATGAAGATTACAAAAAACATATTGAATTCACCTAGAGTACAAAAGAACTAAAAATCTCTTCCCCTTTTGTACCTAAGAATCCTCTCTAAACAGCTTGCAAAAAAATACTAGTTAACAAAACTCTTCCCACCTCTTCCTTTGGTGCTGCTCTCTGTTAGCATTATATTTGCATATATTAGTCTGTAGTTAATATGTTAGGCCCAATAAGCCCATTAGCATTAGGGTTTTACAACATCCTTCTTGTATATATATAGACATAGACATATCAATAAAATCATGACTTCTTTGAGTCCCATTGTTGAGTTATATGGTATCAGAGCCATACCTAGAGTTTTTAAAAGATCGGGGTTAGGGTTTGTAGTTTTCGGTGCGTCATTCGAGAAAAAGAATCATCACTACCATTCACGAGAAAATAGATTTTTTCTTCTAATTTTCGGAAATAACCGTCTTCCAAACAGTACTGCGCACTCATCGAAAAACGTCAATTTCATCAGCTTTTTTACGTCCGTTTTTTACACACAATATACCATTGGAAAGCTCTCGAGACGATCTTCAAAGCCCATTAGAAACATTGCCATTGGAGATCGAAGTTGACCGCACGTGCCGCAGGAAGGCAGACGACGCGCAGCTGCTGAAAGTCAGACGTCACCGCTAGAAAAAGTTGCACGTGAAGGCGCGTGGAGGATTTTTTCGAAGTTCTTATTCTTGGGTTTTATGCGCAAAGGTGTCTACGACAGGTTCGTGTAATTGTTTTTTGGTTTTTAGCAACGGTTTGTCTCGAGTTTGATAGTTAGAGCCTTTTTCGGGTATTTTCTGCTACATTCTGTTCAGTTTTGGTGCTGATTTTTGTTTCCAGATTATGTAGATCGTTGATTTGCTCTATTTAAAGTGATATATGGCTGACTCTAAGCAAAAAAAATATTATTTCTCACTCGTCGGAAATCACAAAACATGAGTTAAATGGCTCAAACTATCGTGAGTGGAATAAAACAATCTGATTTCATTTGTTAAGCACGGAGATGGAGTCTCATATTAAGGATGATGTGCCCAAGGATGAGTTAGAGAAAAAGGTGTGGCTTCGAGATGATGCTTGGTTGTAAAATCAGATTCATAACTCTATAGACGACAATGTGGTTGACCAAGTTAGTCATTGTAATAGTGTGAAGGAACTTCTGACGTTCTCGAAATTCTTATATTCAAGGAAGGAACAACTGAAAAAATACATGATGTTTGCACGTCATATTTTCATACGAATCAAAAGGGACAGTCTCTTACGGCTTATTATATGCAACACATGAAAAATAGTGCCAAGCTCAATGCTCTTATGCTTTTTGATGCATATATAAAAGTTCAACAGAGTCAAAGAGAAAATATGGTTGTTATCAGCTTCCTTCAAGGTTTAGGTCCTGAATATGAAATGGCGAAATCAAAAATTCTCTCGGGGACTGAAGTTCCTACTTTAGATGATGTATGCAGAAGACTTCTTCATAATGAAAGTCATCCTCCAGATATATCAGTCTCGAACAGTACACTTGTAGGGAGAAATGACTCATTTCATGAAAGGAATGGGTACGAACACACCCAAGACCAATTATGATCGGCGCCAAGAACCTAATGGAGATAGCAGGCGACTAGAATTGAAAGGGGAAATGATTTGTCATTATTGGCTTATTGCCAGAAACCAAGTCATCTTAAACGTGATTGTAGAAAGTGCAGTATCAGAATTAGAGGCTTCAGGGAGCTCATGTTGTTTTTATTGATGCCCCTGAACGTTCAATTCATGCTTCCGCTGATGAGTTTGCTAAACTCCAAGTATCACATGCATCATCGCAGTCATCATCCTCGAACCTTCCTTTTGCAACGTTAGCTGCAACAGGTAATAAGAATTGTTGCCTCCTTAAATCCTCTTTGAAATGAGTCATCGACTCTGAGGCTACATCTCATATGACAGGTAGCTCGTAGCTGTAAGCTTTTTGTTAATCCATTGTCCCCAGCACCTTTCCCAGCTGTCA
Source organism: Sicyos edulis (assembly GCA_036507275.1). Lineage (NCBI taxonomy): Eukaryota > Viridiplantae > Streptophyta > Magnoliopsida > Cucurbitales > Cucurbitaceae > Sicyos > Sicyos edulis. The sequence goes on along the minus strand of CM071846.1, from coordinate 56,962,423 downwards.
CCTTGGCAGATGGGTCGTCATCTCCGATTCAGGGGTCCGGTTGATAAATTTTACGTCCACAATATCTTTATCTTCAGTATTATGTCTACCTTATCTCAATCAGCAAACTTACTCATGATCTAAATTGCTTTGTTTCTTTCTTTCCTGGCTACTGCTTGTTTCAGAATCATATGACGAAGAGGATTATTGGTAGAGGATATGAGTTTGGCAACCTTTACATACTCGATCAACAACCTGGGAATGTTGTTGCATGTTCGAGCAGTTAGTCTTTGTTTCAAATTCATTGTCGGTTAGGTCATCCATCCTTGTCAAATCTGAAGAAATTTATCCAGCACTTAGTACTTTGTCGTCTTTAAATTGCGAGTCTTGTCAGTTTACTAAATTTCATCATCTTAGTTCGAGTCCTAGAGTCCAGAAATGAGCTGATGCTCCCTTTAATTTAGTTCATTCCGATGTTTAGGGTCCGAGTCCTGTAGTGTCTAAAACGGGATTTCGTTATTATGTAACTTTTGTTGACGATTATTCTCATCTAACTTGGGTTTATTTAATGAAAAATCGTTCTGAGTTATTTTCTTACTTATGTACCTTCAATGCTGAAATTCGAAATCAATTCAACATTTCAATTAAAACTATATGTACTGATAATGGAGGTGAATACTTCTCTAATCTTCTAGGATCTTATTTACGTGACCACGATATTCTTCACCAGTCATCTTGTGTTCATACTCCATCTCAGAATGGAGTAGCTGAACGAAAGAATCGACATTTACTTGAAACTACAAGGGCATTGTCATTTCACATGAATGTTTCGAAACACTTTTGGGTAGAGATGACGTATCTACGACTTGTTTTCTAATCAATAGAATGCCTTCCTCTGTACAGAGTGGTCAAACTCTGTTTCATGTCTTGTTTCCTACGAATGAAGTGTTCCCGATTGCACCCAAGATCTTTGGTTGCACTAGTTTTGTTCGTGATGTAAACCCACATCGCACCAAGTTAGACCCAAAATCATTGAAGTGTATCTTCATAGGTTACTCTCGTGTTCAGAAAGGTTATAGGTGTTATTGTCCGAGCTCCAATCGGTATCTAGTATCGTCTGATGTCATCTTTGTTATTGTTTCAAGGGCTTGACTGAATTTTCCAAACCAAGCTCTCGGACTCTGTTTCAAGACAGTTGGGAGATATCTTTACGAAGGCATTGCACGGAACAAGAATAAACTACCCCTGTAGTAAGCTGGGCAAGACAGATATATTTGCTCTAGCTTGAGGGGGAGTGTTAGCATTATACTTACATATATTAGTCTGTAGTTAATATATTAGGCCCAATAGGCCCATTAGCATCAGGGTTTTACAACATCCTTCTTGTATATATATAGACATAGTCATATCAATAAAATCACAACTTCTTTGAGTCCCATTATTGAGTTACACTCTCCACTGGCACCGGAGGAGGACCACTGACTCTGCCTCTCCTTTCACATCGCTAACCAGCTCTCCCTCACCTCCTTCTCTGCTATCTTTTAGAAGATCGAACGAGTGATCATTTTGGGTTCGTCATCTTCGTCCTTGCAGATCTGAGCTTCTAGGCTCAATTCTCAACGAGACGAGCGTTTGAGCTAGTTGTTTCTGGCTTAATGTTTGTTTTCCTCACATGTCCAAGTTGTTTGACTCAGTCTCACGGGTTTAAGTGCGGTTTGCCATCTGTGTCCTCATTATTTCAAGCTTCTGAGTTCAATTCAAGGGTTTGAATTCGATCTAACAGGACAAAATGCCTTCATGGATTGGTGAGTCACGCATAAAAGCTGAGAGTAAAACAAGGAAGAGCTATGTGGCACTCTTGCTCCGCAACATTGGTGATGATTGCGCGTCGAGCGAGTGCTTTGCGTGAAAGAGTATTGCATGAGAAGACTGCACAGAAGCAACATGCGCGCTACATCTTGACTGATTTGGCAGTTGGCAACTTGCGTTATTCTTTTTTTTGGATAAGAAACAATTTCATTATAGATATGAAATTACAAAAGGGCACATGGCCAAGTACATCCCAAATTCAAACCAGTTACATATCAATTACAATAAAGATCTCCAATTACTTAAAAGCATGTAATAGCTATAATCATGGAAGAGAGGTGATAGTTTGCACCAGGAAATAACAGTAATGGTAAGATTTTCAATAAAGCAAGGGAAGTTAGAGCTCTTATCTTGGAAAATCCTACAGTTCCTTTCTCTCCATAAATTCCAACAAAAAGCTCTGATAAAATTATTACACAATAGCTTTTTTTTCTCTTTGAAAGGATGACCCAATAGTGTAGCCTGTAAAAGAGAGTGAGTGTCACCGAGTAGGACCACAAGCCAAGAGAAACTATCCCTCACATAATCCCAGAATCTGGTTGCGTATGTACAGCTGATAAATAAATGTTGTTGTGATTCCATGGTTGTTTTGCAGTTCACACACCAATTGGGATTGATGTGCAGTGAAGGAATTCTTCTTTGTAACATGTCATGTGTGTTTGTGGCCTTTCTCAATAATTCCCAAAGGAAGAACTTAACTTTTTTGGGGAATTTTTCCTCCCATATAGCCGAGAAAATGACAGGCTGTGCTTTAATACCATTTAGTTCGTTGATGAGGGATTGATTGGAGAAAAGTCCAGAAGCCTCCAAATTCCAGATGCAGGTGTCCTCGCCTTCTATGATATGGATGCTATTTAGGAGACTAGAAAGGGAACATATCTCAAATCTCTTCTTCTCTGAGACCCCTTCTAAAGTAATAATTTCATGATGAGATGCTCTCCTTCCATCCTCCATTAACACTCTGATAGGGTTTATCTTTATTCTTTTATCTTTTGATATAATCTAGATTCTGGATCATATCACACTCATATCTTTCTTAGTTGACAGAGCAAAGAGAAGGGGAAATTATTGGCAGAGAGGAGCTTTGTTCAACCAATTGTCCTTCCATAATAGAGTAAATGCTCCATTTCTAATTTTGTGAGTTATGCAGCCCATTGTACGAGAGATGTGTTTCCCAATATCCCTCCATGGCCCACGGTAAGCTGTTGTTTTGAACTCCTTTGGTTTAATGCCCATTGAATCAATCTCATATTTAGCAACAATAACCTGATACGATCCGGACCTACCTTGGAGTTTTAGGAATAGTAGTATTCGTATTTATTATTGATTGATTAATTGTTATTTCAATTGTATTGGGCTTTTGGGCCTTATTAGAGATTATTATTTAATTAGGGGTTTACTAGGAGAACAAGTAAAAAGGCTAGGGTAGAGTCATTATAAATAGGAGAGGTTAGGTCTTTATTATTCATCCATTGAATTGTCGTATTTTGGTACTCTGGCTCTTAGAGAGATCCTCTCGGGAGATTTATCTTATTTTAATAGAAAAGTGTGGTAGATTCTATCATTTTGGTATCAGAGCCATTTGCCGATCCGGGAATGGTTACGACTAAGATGGAAACAAGGATGCTTGAGTGTGAAGAAAGAACGACCGACTTGGCGATGACGGCGGAGGTGGCGGCAATGATGTCGGAGGTGGCGGCGGCGACGGTGTAAAAACCCTAGCTGCCACACCACCCTCCGAGGCCTCGATCATTAAACCCTTCCCTTTGTAAGCTCGGAATGACTCCATTAATAGTTCTAGCTTCCGGTTTATGCTCTCGAACTTCAAATCCTGCAAATCTATCTTTCTTCCCAATCGTTCCTCCATCAATTCCATCTTTGCGTTCGTCTCCTCCTAACTTCCTCGCCAAGTCGGTCGTTCTTTCTTCACACTCAAGCATCCTTGTTTCCATCTTAGTCGTAACCATTCCCGGATCGGCAAATGGCTCTGATACCAAAATGATAGAATCTACCACACTATTTTATTAATCTAAGATAAATCTCCCGAGAGGATCTCTCTAAGAGCCAGAGTACAAAATACGACAATTCAATGGATGAATAATAAAGACCTAACCTCTCCTATTTATAATGACTCTACCCTAGCCTTTTTACTTGTTCTCCAAGTAAACCCCTAATTAAATAATAATCTCTAATAAGGCCCAAAAGCCCAATACAATTGAAATAACAATTAATCAATCAATAATAAATACGAATACTACTATTCCTAAAACTCCAAGGTAGGTCCGGATCGTATCATAACCTTCCTCCATAAGGTGTATTTTTCATTACAAAACCTCCATATCCACTTTGACATAAGAGCCTCATTCCGAACTTTTAATTTCTGTATGCCCACTCCTCCATGTTCTTTTGGAAGAGTGGTGCGGCCCAATTCACAAGGTGCATTCCTTTAGATTCAGATGAACCCTTCCATATAAAGTTTCTATAGAGTCTTTCCATCCCGTTAGCAACTTTGGTGGACATTTTAAAAATAGACATAAAGTATGTGGAGAGTTTAGAGAGCGTTGCTTGAATAAGAGTAAGTCTACCTCCCTGGGGAGCCCTTTTTTAATTCTAGAGGATATTTTTGGATTCTCACCTTATATTTTTTTTTTTTTTTGAGATTACAAAAATTGGGGGTGGGAGGACTTGAACCCAAGACCTCTAGTCATTTGGCATACACTAGTGCCGCTGAGCAACTGCTCATGTTTGGCCACCTTATATATATATTTGAATTCATTCTATCAGTAAACACAATTCTGTTAAAAAAAAAATTTAACAATGAAAAACAAAGTCTGTGTCGGCAGTGAGCTATAATTTAGAAATACGAATTTACAAGCATAAAGCTAAGTTCAACTTCAAATTTTAACAAAATTCCTTATCTTAATAGAAACATTTTCCTGCTTGCTCATACATGTAGAACTAGAAAGTCCAGGCCATGTTGTACCTGTCAGTGAAATAAAATGCTTCCTCCACTCCATCACCATGATGCACATCTATGTCAATGTATAAGACACGAGAATGATATTTTAGAAGTTCTAGTATCCCCAAAACCAAGTCATTGATGTAGCAAAACCCAGAAGCCTCGCACTTCTTAGCATGATGCAAGCCACCTGCCCAATTTATTGCAATGTCACATAGTTGATGGTTCAGTCTGCGTGCAGCATCTGCAAGGAGAATGTCAGTAACAAGTTAAGTACGTAATATCTTTGGCATTAACCGCACGATTTCCATCATTGAACTTACCTATTGTTCCACCCGCATATATTTGGCAGAATTCAAACAAGTTCTCAAAGACTGGGCAATCCTCTCCAAGTTTATCTGATATAAAGTGAAAATTTTGTCTACATTTATCTCAAATTTCTCTACTCACAAATGTCAATGAACGAGAGAAATGGTGAAAATTGAAGGAGATTGAGGAGAAAGTTCATACACTTAGCCAGCTCATTAGAAAACAAGTGTTGAGTATCTGGGGTTATTCGGTGCAGAAATTCCACATAATCAGCTGAATGAAACTGAGCAAGCTCCACCGGATATGCTTTGTGGGGACGCTGCATTATACATCAAAACAAAAAAAGCCACACATTGTTGGTAGTGCAAAAATCAACAAAAAAGAACGATAAAGCAACGAAATGTTAAAAGCTTCATAGTAAGGCAAAATCTTAAGGAGACTAACATAAATTTCCATCTTCTTATGGAGGTCATACGAGAGAACGAGATGGTGAGTCATACAAAGTCGATGGGGTTTCATTGGATGATTTGGACCAAAGTAAACGCTTCCCACATCCCCTGCAAAAACCATCTTTTGTATAAGGCTCAAGTTTAACCAACTTCCTCATCTTGATGAGAACTAAGTTCCATTCCATGGTTCCAAAACGGTCAGCAATTAAAAATCAAGAGATATGCAGGACATAGAACCTTAGCTAAGTTTTTACTTTTGACAAGGTTTACATAGTTGGAGATACAATGGATATATAAAGTGGTAATGGAAACATATGCAGTTTACTAATGCTACATGAGCATAGATCAACAAGTCAAGGCATCACTTACGCTTAAAAGGTTGGAGGTAAAAATTCCCCCACCCTATTGAAGAAACAACAAATAATTATTTTTTTATATAATATTTTAAGGTTTCTCAAATCCTACCTTTTTGTTCTAAACATGGTTTCATATAGTCTGGTGGGTTGAATGGGATTATATGCATCTTCTTCTACATGTCAGATTCATGTGTACAAACTCCATTAAAAGTAAAAATAGCATATAAATGGATATGGCTAGCAGATCTACAAAACAAATGAATATTAATTTGATAAAATTTCTCATCATTGCAGAGAGAGCAGTTCCAAGCTGAATCTGGATAGACTTTAGCACCAGATTTCGTTATTCGAAGCCTACTCTAGCGCACTAGATTAGTAAGCAGGAAGGAGAAAACAAAATAGTACCATCATAAAAGTAGGAAATCCTATCCTTGGAGCGCATTTTAGCTGGAAGACAACAAGAAGCAGTGTCGCAAGCTACTAGTGTTGGCGCTCAACCATTGTTCTAGCTTCGCAGTAGTTGATTAGAGGACACAAACACAACTGAACCAACTGCACTTGATGAATAGAAGAGCATGAATGAGCTAAATGAATGAAACTTACAGCACATCTCAGACGAAACCCACAAAAAAACACCCATCCAATGAAAATCCATAATCACAAGAGTGGAATACGCAATAAACCACAAACAACATCGTTGATGGATCTGAGAAAACAGAGCGAAGCTATAAAGGAAACAATCAAAACGTTCAAGCTCCAATCAAGATTGGCAGGTTGGGATTCTTGAAATGAAAGTGGAGAAGGAGCAAACCTGAGGCGAATTCGGAGAAATCGCAGCTGATGGGAAACGAAGAATAGATGAGGACTCGGCGAAGGCCCGTTCGTTGCTGCTGCTAATAGTGTTTCGCACTTCGTCGTTTACTGCCCTTAGGATCGCGCGAGTTTAAACCCCAACTGGGCTTACCTCAATTGGCAATATATTAACAATGGCTTAATCTTACGAAGGTGTTAGGATTCGGGTAGATTATTTTGATGAATTATAAACCATCAGTTATTTTGATTAATAAAAAATTTTAGTTTTAGGAATAGTAATTTGAATGTGGTAATTTGAAGAATTGTTGCAAATAATAGTTAATTTGGATAATGATTTTTATAGAAAGGTTGCAAACAATAATTCGTTTGGATCTATTTATAAATGACCGATCATTTTTTTGGTGTTGAAAATGAATGAATAAACATGAATAATTAGAAATAAGTGATTATAAATTAATAATGATTTTGAATTGAAATAAATAAGTGATTAAAATGAATGATTATAAATAAATGATTACAATAAATCGTTTTAGTGTAATTATTTGAAGAAAAATTGTAAAAACTTATTGTAATATCTCGTTAATTATGTAAAACAAACACCCGTATGAGATTATTTGTTTATTTTTTGGATTTAGATGAGGTATTACAAATAAACATTTACAACTATTACAAATTGTATTGAGTATTTACTACTCCACTCAAATAATCACATTCAAAATTATTCCAAGTATCAAATAATCATTCAATTCTAATTAATCAAAATAACTTATCTTGTTGAAGAGCTTTTCTAAAACTATTATTTCTACCTCATAATGTTGTGTGTCCACTTCGTACATTATTAAATGTAGATTTTTTTTTTTGAAAAAAAAACAATATATTCATCAAATGAATGTAGTTTGATATTTATTGATAAATTTACTAAATTATTAGATAAGATAATTTTTTTAAGGGAAAAATTCACAAACCACCTCTAAATTATGATGTTTTTAATAATTAACCTCTTAAACTTTTAATTTGATCAATCACAATCCCTAATGTTTTATAAGTGTTGCAATTAAGCCCCTAAACTTTCAATTTGAGTAATCACCTCCCATAAAGTTTAATAAATGTTGCAATTAACTCCTAAACTTTCAATTTTGAGCAATCACCTCCCCTAAAAGTCAATAAATGTTATAATTCCTCATAAATTTGTATAATTTTTTTTTTTACATAAATTGTTCTTTTTTTTATTTTATTTTTTTGAACAACAATTACTTTTTAATACTTAAAAACATACTATATTGTCACTTTAAAGGTAACAAACAAAATAAAACTTTCTCAAATTTATATAGATTTCTCCAAATTATTTTAGTATAATACTATCGACTATTTTGTAATTTATTTTAAAGCAAGTTGTTTGGTTTAAAGCCTAATTGTTGATTTGTCATGAACAAGTTTGATGATTTTATACTAAGATTTAATTTTGGAGAATTTGGTTTCTCGAGTGATTTGTGATGACCAATAAGTTTGTTGACTAGAGCCTTTGTCGTATAAGTTTTATGGAAAGAGGACCATTGTTATTACTTGTCTAATTCGAAGTCACTTTCCTTTCCATGACTATTATCCAAAATAGATATAGGAACAAAAAAAGGTTTCAAGTATATTCAGCTATAAAAAATAATCGCAACAGATTCAACATGTTTCATTAATTAACTTCAAGGTTCATCATAGTAGATGTTGAGGTTGTTCAGATTCAACTTCATCAGAGCTTTTCCCGAACAACAATTCTAAGAAAGTTGAATCCAACAACTCAACGTATACTACAATGAAACTTGAAGTTAATTAATGAAAATTTTGGTAGTATTTATACTAAAATAATTTGGAAAAAACTATATAATTGGAGAAAGTTTTATTTTTGTTTGTTAGGTTTGAAGTGACAATATAGTATGTTTTTAAGTATTAAAAAGTAAATCGTGTCTGTCCTAGGGACGAGCATGGTTACCCTTGTTTAAAAAAAGTATTAAAAAGTAATTGTTGTTAAAAAAAATTAAAAAGTAACAATTTTATTAACTTGAAACAAAACTATATGGCAAATTGAAAGTTTATGGGGTTAATTGTAACATTTATTAAATTTTATGGGAGATGATTGCTCAAAATTGAAAGTTTAGTGAATTAATTGCAACACAAATTAAACTTTAGGAGATGTGATTGCTCAAATTAAAAGTTAATTGTTACAAACACCATAGTTTAGGGATGGTTTGTGCATTTTTCCCATTTTTTAATGTATATGGTTTTTTTTATGAAGGAGGTACATGGGTTGACTTGGGTTAGACTAAGGGGATTTTTTAGATCAATCCAAAATCTCGAGTTGGTAAGTCTATCAACTTGTCAAATCCTATGTATTTGAGCAACCCAACCCATAAATTTTTGGGTTCGATTGAGTTTAGTCATCAAGTTGTATTTTTTTTTATTAGAATAAATTTTTAGATTTGTTTTCGACTTTTATATAAATAAACATAATAATAATATCAATTAAGAATTAAACTTCAATTTATCTCATGATTATGAATTTTGCACTTAATGTTTTAAAATAAGGTTTAGGTTAAATTTAGTTTCTGTTTCTTTTTTTATATATCGACATCAATTTACATGGACTAAGACATTTGAAAGTACATGACTATGACTAATATGAAATAAATTTGGATCAAAATAATATTTTAACCAATAATAATCTAATCAAGGAACAATTTGATAAGCACATAGTGATTATTCAATTGATGAATATAACATAATTGAATATATTTGTAAATTAAAATTTTTAACATTATTCAAATAAACTCGATGTTAAAACAAAAATTCTAAAACAAAGTAATAAAAGTAACAAATATTAATGAAATTAAGAGTTTATGTACAAATTCTATATATATATATATATATATATATATATATATATATATATATATATATATATATATATTATAACAAAGAGATTATGTACAGATAAAATGCATGTTTTATCATAAAAATTGTCTACATAAATAAAATGAAAAAAGAAACTAAGTCCACGTACAACTCTTCCACCAAAATTTACATTCAAACGAGCTATTGTTATTGCTAGTAACTTCTCTAAAAAAATCTATATCTAAATGAATTATTATAAAATTCAAATTTATAATCACTCAAAATAACTCATCATTCTCATTCCTCAAAATAACTCATGTAATTAAGATCATGTTTATATTTGAAAATTTTGAAATTATAAGATGGATTATTATTATTTATATTTATGGTACAAATTACTATTGAATCATATGATTCATAAAATGGAAATGAATATCAACAATTTGAGTTATCATTGTTCATAATCTCGATAAGGTCCAAAGCATTGAATGAGTTATAAATAAGTAAGGGTATAGTTGAATTGGGTTAGGGATAATTTTTGGACCAATCAAAAAATTCGAATTGACTACTTTTTTTAGTCCAACTCAAGCCTATAATTTTAAGATGAGGTCTGGTTCACACAAAACATGTAATTCTGTTTTTAAAAAATTAAAGGTTAAATGTCAACCGCTAAGGTGGAAGTTATTTTTGTTAAAAAAATAATTTTAACTAGAACTATCAAATGCCTAACTAGAACTTGTGATAGATACTAAACAAATCAGACACAACCACCCATACCATTTGGGTGTTTCTATAAAACCTCAAATCGCTCTATCTTCCCTTGCACATTCATCTTCTTCTTGAATTCTCACTTCACACCAATCGGCTGACTTGCGTTCGACAATTCTGTTAGTTTCCATGTTTCATTGTGTTCAATCATATTGACCTTCTTATCCATTTTGGTTCGCCACTTTTCATCTCGCACTGCTTTCTCAAAACTAATACTTTCGCATCTATCAAAAGACAAACAAGATGTACCTCATTTTTCGCATTGTACAATTCTTGCAAACTCCACATTCTGGGTTGCTATAGTTCTTCTTCTTCCGTTGTTTTAGACTCTCTTGGCATGCTCGTTGATGCAACGACAATTCTTGCAAACACTTTCTCTAAAGTGTCTCACGCTTCTTTTGAAGTAGTTGCACTCGCAATCTCAAAGCCTGATTCATCCACTGCCCGGAATAGCATATACAATGTCGTTTTATCCTTCGAACGCGTCTCTTCAACGCTTTGGTTTGAGCCACCGTATAACTCGCTATATTCTCTAGTTCTGCGAAATCTTCTTCGACTACTTCCCATGCATCATGAGATCCAAGTAGCACTTTCATCTAGATGTTCCAATTCTCGTAATTCACCTTCGTCAATCATGGTAGCAACATTTGACCCGTCACGCTTACCATCGACTCTGATACCAATTTGTAAAACCTCAAATCGCTCTGATACCAATTTGTAAAATCTAAATTCACATAACAAAATAAAAACGCAAATAAATAATTGTGCAAGTTTTTCGCCTCAGGATTGGAGAGACAATGCACACAAACTTTCTTTTCAACACTTTTCTTTATTTTTCTAAAACTCTCTTTACAATTCTCTCGCTTTCTCTCCAGCACTTTCTCTCTCTCTTTTTTCTCTACGATTGTCTCTACAATTCACAATGAAGGAACACTCTATTTATAGCCTATTGCAAACTTGACATCCAAGTTCTTACAAAAAAAAAATGCTTCCCACTAATTCCTAAATTAAGGATCTATTAATTCCTTAATTAGCCCCTAAATTGACAACCCATTAATTCCTTAATTTTCTACCCACTAATTTTCTCAATTAACAATTATTCCAAATACGTTAAAATAATTTTTTAGTTTATTCCAATAGTTTTTATATCAACCGAACTAATATATATAATACATATTTGGGTTGAATCTAGCCAAAAGTACACCAGCCCAACTCCAAATCGAATTTTTGCTTCTCCCTATTTTGATCCCAACTCAAATCGGAAAAAACTAAATCCAACCTAACGTTTATGATTTGGGTTGGGTAGTCCAATATCGTTGGTTGTCAATTCTTTTGTCCACCCCTAATAATAATACACTCATACAATTTCATTATTAAAGCCTTAAAATGCCCTTAAAGTGTTAGTTAGATTTGATTAATTACCAACATACATATATGAGGATTTATATTTTTAAAAAGTATTGATCTCTTCAAATATATTATTGTATAGATGAAATATTATTGTATAGAAGTTTCTTGATTTACCGTTTCTAGTCTTTTGCTTTGTCTTGTCCGAGATCAAAATGTTCTTTTGAATTTATTGTTCTTTCATTTTTTTTCTTCTTCTTTAAGGAGTATTGTTGTAAATTTTGTTTCGTTTCTTAATAAAGTATTTTGATTTCAAAAAAAAAAAACAAAAAAGGAAATAATTTTTTTTTCATATTTAGTGGCCCATGAAATGCGATAACTCCCCAATCTCTTTGTAGCCACCACCCATTTTATTTAATCAGTTAAATTTATATAGAAATAATTGGTTGAACCTACAAATAACAAAATACAAAGAAAAACACAGTTTTACAAAACTCTTTTGATCTTCTCTTCATTATTTTTGGGTCCCCACACCTAATTTTCCATCAAGAAAAACCATGCTATTTGGGTTATGAAGAGTGAAGGTGTAGAAGAACCAAGAACTTCATGTCGAGGTGTTCGTTGCAAGTATTCATGTTGCAGTTCCAGGTGAACATTGACATTCATCTTTTGGTTACCAAAAACAATGGTGGGAGGTTTACACTATTTTTTTTAAATTACTTTTTCGTTACAAACATTTAGATTTTGTGTTAGAAATTTTTAACATCAAACTCTCACCATATAATTATTAAACTAAAAATTTTATATTTTATAAAATAAATGAATTAGCTACTACAAATCATGAATAAAAAACCAACAAATTCTTGTGGCATGATGTATAACTTATTAATTAAAAATTCATTGGTTCAAATTTATCACTTGAAATGTTGTTGATTCAATCAAAATATCAAATAATTAAAAAGATGAATTTTTTTTTATAAACTTGCGAGATTAGTCAAATTTAAAAATAATTGCAAATATAGTCTATTTTTTTAATAAAAAATTAGCAAATATAGTCATTGGGTACTTATAAAAATATTCTATTTATGAGTATTTATAATAGTGTATTAAAGCGTATTAATAACCATGGATGCAAATATTTTAAATTTTGCCTACATTTGTAATTATTTTGTGAAAATAGATTCACTACATTTTCCCAAGTTTTTTTTAAAGTTCAAATTAGGGAGGGAACCACAAATCGTAGTACTACTAAACGTGTATGATTGGATGGCAGAAGGGATCAAACGATTTCATCCTCAAAATATCTGAACTTATGCGTGATGACGATTGATGACGCAAAATAGATTGATAGGTACTTCACGACAAACAAGTTTAGTCTTTGTTTGGATTTCTTCATCTTCGCTCGATCAAATATCATAGACGATGATTGGAGAAGCTTTAACTAATTGTTGTAGATGCGACTTTACATAAATGACACTACTACTATCAAATAATATGAGAGTCAAATACCGATTTTCATGATTAAACCCGTGACCGTGGTGATAAACTAGGTTATCACCAAAAAATGACACCACTAGGCCACTGACCCTTTCGGCGTTAATAAAAAAGTGTTGGTCGGAGAAGAACTTGAAGCTATGATAAAAACCATTAATTACAAAGATGATATTCTAGCAATTAAAAAAATATTTTAATTAATTTGAGATGAATAAACACTCAAAGTAAATAATAATAATAAAAAATAACTTTTAACATTTTTATAAAATTAAAATTTATAATTTACTATTTACTACCATTTTCTTAATAGGTTTGTTTAGAACTAAGACCATTTTAAAAATAATTAATAATCTAGGTAAAAGAAAAAATAGCAAATGTAGGTTTTTAAAAAATATATATATATATATATATAAATATAAATATAATTTTAATGTAATAAATCCGTTTTAATGGTCAAAGACAAGAATACCCTCACAACATAATTAATACGTTTTAAGAAATTAAAAATGTAAAACATAAATCGAAGTTCATATGATACTTTCCCCTCACCTTTTCACCATGGTTTTTGTCTTGTATAAACAAGTGTAACACCCTAGCTTTTTTCCTAAAATACATATTTATGAGTTGTATTGAAAGTCTATTAATCCTTTAACCATCCCTAAATTTTGTTATAACCCTTTAGAATTGATTCAATTATTCCATAGAGTGCTAAGATTTAATTATATTTTTCTCATATTTATGTAAAAGAACAACCACTAATTTTAAATAATGCAAATGTTTATTTTGGGTAGGCAATGAAATCCTTTTGTTGCTTAGGTTTTTTTTGGAGAACCTTGTTGCTTAGGGTTTTAATTTATTGAAAAAGGGAGGTTTTGTAGTATATATAGAGAGAAAGATTAAAACCCTTCCCTTTTCATTTAATACCTCAACCGACAATAACCCTTTCCCCATTCCCTGTTGTACGCATGGCACACTGATAGTCGTCCATCTCCAAGCCCACTCCCTTGTGTTTTCGATCAAGCACTTGCATTGCGCCACATGGCGCGTATAAATTCGTCTCTCCCCTTCTCACATGCATCTTCATGCACATCCTCTCTCGCGCAACAGCTAGTCTCCAACGTCATCGTGGCTCGCAACCACCGTTGCAGCCTCCATCGACAAGATTTTCGGCCAACTTCGTTCGACTCCAGCCCAGGCCAAGATAGCCTCGACATATAACGACAATCGCGGGTCAAGGCCCCGATTCAGTGGGTTTGTGTGAAGCTCTATCTAGCGAGCTCTTCACCTACGTTTTGTCACTCTCGTGCATCCTCATCGATTAGTAATTTTTTCGACCTCATAACCTTCGATTTTTTTGCTCTTGTTTCACCATGAATTTCGGTGAGAAGCTTAAGAAACTCTCTTCTTCTTTTCCAGTTTTATAGAGTTAGAGAGCTCCATTCTGATTCCAAGGCTAGATCTGTACTCGAACGTCGAGATCTTTGAAGCAAGGTAAAGTTCGTCTGACTCCGAGGCGACGCGCCACCGCCGGTTTTTGTTGACGCGCCGCCAGCTTAGTTTTCCATCCTCGTTCGTGTGGTGAGCTCTGTTTTGGGCTGATGTGTTTTGTTGTTCGTTTCATTGATTTTATTCTTGATTCTATGTTTAGGTGTTATCGAGAATTTGGAGTTTGCCTCGTGGTTTAGCTTGGTGGTTTGATCGAGACATTGAGAAGGTAAAGAGTTCTACTATGATCGGGTTTGTGGCTTAAAAGCATGTGATTAGGAACTCGTTGAAATTTGTAGGAAATAGGTGCTTGATGACTTGTTACATTATTGTTCGTGTTGAAAATCCCTCGATTGAACTAATTACTCTCATTAATATAGGACCGTGTTGTTATCTCTTAAGCTGCATTTTTTTTTCTTGTTGGATGTGTCCACATGATTGAGTTGTCATCCCCTGAAACATATCTTCCTACTTACTAACGTGATGGGTTGTTTATCTGTTGATTATTCGAATGACTTATTGCCTACGATAATGTATGTAGAGGTCATGTTGAAAATGCCCATGATGAATTGATTAATGCTTGTTCACTCGACTGTGCAACATGATAAGTTATTGAATGGAATGCCCCTAGTGGACTAGGTAGCTCATGAATGATCATGTGTATATTTCGTTGTTGTTTGTTTCATCTATGGTTGGTTGTACACGTGTTAGAATGATTTCATGTTCGGATCCATCTATGTTTGATTGTATATTTGTTGCAATGATTATATCCTCAATTTCTTTGTTTTACCGCCTAGGGGTTTGCTTGTAGCGATCTTTTATCATGATACCTAGTTTGGATTGATTATGTTCGACATTAGAATAACTAGGCTTGGTTACATGTTAGCTACCTAGAGGATCAGTTAGCTCACGCCTGTTAGGATTCATATTGCGCGATCAATATCGTGTTATTAATGTGACTCGTTAGTGCCCCATAGGAATCTGAGATGATTTGAGGTGCAGCAAGAAGAAGATAAAAGCTATTAATGGAGGTTGAGAAAATATAAAAAATATATTATTAAGGAAGAAGAAGATGGTGGAAGCACAATGTGCCACACAAAAATAAAACCCTATCACATTCTATATAAAGACTACCAAAACCCTAACTAAGGCCCAATGGGCTCATACTCTAACACTAATAATCATATTGATCAACATTAATCCTAATATAATCTAACATTTTAACATCCCCCCGAAAGCAAACACGTCGGTACACTTGTGAAACTTGAAGAGAGTGTATTAAAAGCAAACAAGATTACATCAAAATGTGTAAACAAAGAACATAAGCAATGACAAAAACACAAAATTCCTAATAATGAGCTCTATTGATCTTCAAATTGAGAGCCAACTGGTCTTCATCGTTGACATTGACGAAGCCCCATTGACTAAGGTGTATTGCTAATAAAAAAAAGAACAAGAAGATGAAAGGGGAAAAACAGAGGGAATGAAGGGGAATAGAAAAATGATGGTAGATATGGATGTAATCAGGCCAAAGTGGGAAAATATGGTTAAAAAGAACAAGATATGAGAAATTAGAGGAGTTTGAGATAAAAGAAAAATTGATGGAAAAAGGTAATAATCAAAGATATTTAAAGTTAATGAAAATAAAGGAGTTGGGATTTGACAGATTAAGATGGCATTGAGAAAAAGTTGTGGTGAAATAGCATTGGGAAGAGGTAAGGTTGGGAAATGGAACAGAGATAATAGGTGGATGAGAGTGTATAGAAGATGGGAGTGATATGGTAGAAGACATATGACAAGAAAAAAAAAATGAAAAGGAAAAAGTATAAGAAAATAAGAAAAAGAAATGGACACATAGATGATGGACGAAAAAGGGGTAGAGGGAAGAGGGGTCAGTTTTTTTTTTTTTTTTTTTTGAGAATTTCAAAATGAATAATAGAAATGGAACAAAAGGTGAAAAATAAAAGAGGGGAGGTTGGATTTTTCTGGAGGATTTGAAGGTTATAGAAGAAATATGTATATGAAAAATGAGGAAGGAAGGTTTAAGAAAGAATCCTTCGAAGGGTTTTGAGAGGAGAAGGATGGTAAGATTTTGGAAGAAACTTTTGAGAAAGATTTTGGTTGAAATAGAAGAAAACTTCAAAGAATATTGAGAGGATTTTGGAGAAAAATTTCAAATGAAGAATAGAGAAAGAGAAGAAGATTTAGGGTGAAATGGAGGAAGACATCCTTGAAGGATTTTGAAAAAGAGAAGTGTGAGAACAAGATTCTTGCCAAGAAGAAGAGAAGAAATCCTTAAAGGATTTTAGAGAAGAAAATTTGAGAGGTTGGAGAGGAAGATTGCAATTGAAGGGTTTTTATGGGAGAAAGAGGGTAGGAACAAGATTTTGGGGGAAGATGAAGAGACAAAATCCTTAAAGGACTTGAGAAGAGAAGAATTTTGAGTAGAAGGTTTTGATGGGGTTTTTGGATTTATCCTTGAAGGAGTTTGAGGTTAGAAATTCTTGAGAAGAAGAAGTGGAAAATTGTTTTTCTAGTTTTGTTTGAGAAAAGAGGAAGAATAAGAGAAGAGAAAATGGGAAAGAGAACAAGGATTTTACGAGTAGTTTCTATGGGGATGAAGAAGAGATTCTACGAGCTATGGGGACTGAGAAGAAAATTCGAGGAAATGAAAGATTTGAGATGAGAAATAATAGACTACCAAAATCCTAACTAAGACCCAATGAGCTCATACTCTAACACTAATAATCATATTAATCAACGTTAATCCTAATATAATCTAAATACTATAACAGAATGGAGTAAGAATGTGGATCCTCTTTACTTCAAGACACGTGTTTAGGCTGCACTAACCTACGAGTTGACTTTCATATCTGACCAAGGTGGTCAGATCTTATCCACGTGTCACATTGTGTGCATAACAACGAGTTTCTTGGTTGTTGGGCGCATGTCATGGGTTGCACCAGCCCTTGGGGTTGGTAGTTGCACCAGTAGAGGCCTAGCTGGGTCTCATGTGACTCTAGTGCTAAGTTATATCTCTTTTGTTATACTCGTGGAACTTATATGTTTTGTGCATGGTTCCACTAGTTTACCCGTTGTAGTACGTGAGAGAGGGAATTGATCATGACTTGCTTGACCCTAACATCTATTGTTTGACTCCTCTATTGTGGTATCCACCCTCATGTCGGTTGGCTTACCCATGGGCGAAAGAGGCCATTAGGACAGATGATGGTGTGGAGAGATGCCTGTCGGTGAGCATGCATGCATTTCGGGATGTTGTCTGTAGACAGGTTGGTCCCCGCATGCTGGAGTTAATAGATGGCACCCCTAGCTCGAGGTTTAGGGATCCTGTGGTTTCCCTCACTCGTGGCCCTCCTTGACAGGGTCAGGTGATTTTCACGACATTCGAGTATGCCTTTGCTGACACGACATGAGTGTTCGTTGTCTTAACCTAAGATTTAGGGATCCTGCGTGTTTCCCTCACTCGTGGTTCTCCCTGACAGAGGCCAGCTACCCCGAGACATTTATGTATGTCTCTGCGAATATGGTATAGGACGTGTCCCGTCCCGAGGTTTAGGGATCCTACATGTTTCCCTCACTTGTGGTCCTTCCTAATAGGGTCAGGTGACTTTATCGGTATTTGTATATGCCCTTTCTGATACACTATTAGAGTGACGCAGCAGAAGCGTGGTGGGTCCCTAACAAAGGTCAGGCTGCCGCTGAGACATTTGTGTATGTCTCTGCAGACATGGTATGAGACGTGTCCCTACTCGTGGTATAGGGATTTTTTGTTTTCCTCACTCGTGGTCCTCCCCTGACGGTTGTTAGATTTTTTTTGGTATTCAATCATACCTTTGCTCACAGCTTGCATGCTGTTGTTTGACATTATTTGCTCGTGATCGGCCCGTGGGCCAAACACGTATGCACAAGGTACTTAACATCAGTTGCCTATCTTCTAACTTGTTTCTCTTTTCATGCTCAACCCCATGATGGGGCTCCTTACTGAGTATATTTCAATATACTCACCCTTTACATTTTTCAGGTATGGACCCATTCCGAGGTGGATAGGTTAGAAGCTGCAACGATCATAGACATGACATCATCACTTTCTTTTTCGCATTTCTTTCACTTGTATTGAACTTTACATTTTAACTATATTGAACTATTTTGTTTTGAACTATTGGGATCCCAAACCATATATTTTTGTATGTTTTTGAACTATTAGACGTGTTTCATGATTTTACGAGGTTTTGTTGAAAATTGCATATGTTTCTTAAATGGATTTTGAGGATTTTTAATATGCATGCACCCGTAACACCCCATTGGAGTATGTTTAGAAAGTCAGGTTGTTATAACAAGCATCATCGTCTCACCTGTGGGATGATCAAAGTTTGCCAACATCATGAACGTCAGCCAGAATACTTTAAAAATCGTCTCACCTGCTTCAACTCGTAGACCGATGTGGCCATCTCATCAGATATGTTTAGGTCTCCTCGAAGATGTCGTCAACCATGACCATAACATATTCGTCTCTTCTTTTCGGGCAATAGTTGTAGCTCTTCTACCTACTGTCAACGAAGGACTCCTCTGCAACTCGAGCTCCACGGTAAAAACAAACCTTAATCTGAAAATGAATTTACTGTATTATTATACACAACAATACACTTTTGTAAAATACGTAAAAGGAAAATGACGAGGGTATTTTTGGTATTAAGACAAATTATCATTAAATAAATTAAAATAAATAAATAGATTTGCAATTAGTTGCATTTTTGCTATATTGGTTATTACTTTGGTAAAGCAATTTCCTGTGGTCAATCAAGTTGGGCCTAAATCAAGCCCAGTGAATGAATCTTCGACCCACAAGAGAGAGAAAAAATGAAGAACAAACATACGGTGGCCGATTCTTACTTCCCCTCGCATCACAGACCTCCGCCAAGTCCTCGTCTTTCATTCGCATCCATTTGCGGCAGCTTTCGGAACAACGATTTCTCCATCTCCCCCGTCGCTTGGATCTGAAACTTCCAAGATCACGTAAGCTTCAATCCATTATTCCATTTCTTCTTTAGGGTTAAGATTTCACGGATTTGTCTCTGATTCTCTGGTTATTCTGCTTCGTGAATCTTGTGTGTTTGATGTATTTATGCTTCAAATGATTTCCCACCCGATTTTTTCCCCTTAGGTTATGTTAGTTTTCGGTTTCTTGAGCGTTTTCGAGGGATTTAGATTCATATATTGATTCCCCTATTTGATTGACAGACGCTATAGCCATAATTTAATCATTGAATCATCATTTAATCGTTCAAACATGAGAGCGTTGAGGACTTCCGGGAAAAAGAGAAAAGTTGATGGACTCAATTAAGTGGTTATTTCGTGTAATTTTCATTTTGCTAGCCTATTTTGTGGAAATAGGAAATTATATCGTTCTTCTGCAGCTGAAACTGAGAGTGATTGCTTTGAGTTTCCTGGCTCATTATCATATACGTGATTTATTAAATTGGTGAATCAGATGACAATATGCGTGTAAGAATGGAGATGGATATTGTCCTTCCTTGTTATATGTGGATAAACGAAACATGCATCAAGTTTCAGCCTGGGCTAGTGTTGATGAAGATGCATGGGAGAATTTAGATATGATTTAAGATCCTCATGTCATATTGTATGGATTTTGATATTTGCTATAGTTCTTGATTGCTTGAAATTTCCAGAATTTTAACTATCATTGTTAAAGCATCATTGAATTGTTTTCTTGAGAATTTAAATTTCCAAGATTTTGATAAAGCATCATCTTACAATTGTTCTCTTTAACTATCATTGTTATCTCTTAGTTGCAAACAGTTTTCTATTTTCCATGATTGTAGTTTTGATATTCTTATAAACAATTGTAGATCCATTTTATAATTGGTCATATGCCATTTTTGTAATTTCATATTATTAATGAAATTTTTTCTTATCAAAAAAAAAAAAGAAGGAAATTTCCAGAAGTTCCAAGTGACATTCTGTTTTATTTCCAAGGCCCACCGTTGAGTGATTTTCCTCAATTGTTTGTTTGTATCATTTGTTGATTAATTTCTGATTGAACTGTTGAAAATAAAGATCTGTGCTCGGAATATCCATTTTATCCATGGGTCTCCGGTGACCAATGAGTATTGGGTTGGATCATGACTCGTGATTTAAGTGTTGGCTAGAATTTGGAAGCGGAGTCATCTGACTGATGGGAATTTCACTGTTTTGAGATAGTTTCGCTTTCTGGACCTCTATAATTTTCTAGCCGTCAAGCTATATATCATTCTTTCAGAATTTTATTGTTGATACCTTTTGTACATATTGTTTGTGTCCATGCTTTAGAATTGACAGGTAAGATACTTTGTAGAGTCCTTTGATTTCATGTTTGCTGTAAAGAAGAAATGAATGAGGCATGTAAGGGAAATACGCTTCACTCATTGACTTATTACTATATACATGAATTTGATTTTGCACTGGAAACATACACTTGCAAACTCGCAAATTTCTATACGAGTGAGAATAGACTTGGAGTTGGAAGATGTAGGAAGCAGGCTTTATGGAAATTTTTATTTGAATTATCACACAGGATGAGTGAACAACCATTTAGGCCCCGTGAGAAACTTGTTGAAAGGCAAAAATATTTCCAGAGCATCCACAAGCACACTTATCTTAAAGGGCCAATGGATAAGGTCACCTCTGTTGCTATTCCAATTGCTTTGGCAGCTTCATGCTTGTATCTCATAGTAAGTCTTCTTCTCTCTTTAGTGCTTGTCAAGAACTTCTTTTCAATTTTGAAGAGCGTGAAATTGAAAAGAAAAAACTAGTTGTCAAGCATTGGATGTAATGTGGGTCTTACTCCTGTTTTCATGCAGGGACGAGGAGTCTATAACATGTCACATGGCATCGGTAAGAAAGAATGAGATTGAAGTCTCTCTGCATTGAAATGTCAAAGAGTTTGATGCTCTGGACCCATGTTAATTTTGTTATTTCAAGTAATCTTTGTCTAATAATTGCTTAGTTGCAGACTCTTGGCTACCAATTGATTTGAATATCATTATTATCAGATGATTCCTATGTGTTGTGTGTAATGTAATAGATTGTCTCAGATTGTTGGTTTTCCCAATTTCTGAAATAGTGTCTGGCTTGCAGTTTGCTTTTCTGATTAGCGGATTCTTAATTTGCACAATTAGACTATGCAAGTTATGTGTTCAATCTGTAGAGTTCATCTATCTAGAAATTAGTTTCTTATGGTTTTTCTAGAAATTAGTTTCTTATGGTTTTCTCCAAATACGTAGAAGAGTCTGAATGTTCTAAATTAAAAAGAAAAGAAAAGAATAGCTGTATTGGGAGATTCTGAAAACAAAATGGTGGTGCAAGTAGAAAGTGAACAACATATTTGGAATAGTGGTTTCTTTGTTCTTTATATAATAGATCAAATGTTCGTTAAAGGGATCGGTTACTAGAAGTAACATAAGAACAAGTTTCACTTTGTTGTTAGTTTTCTTCGTTTGGCCTTTGAGGAGGTATATAGAGTACGTACTGACATTAAGATATAAACAAAATAATTGAAAAACTTCAGGAATTGTTTGGGTTTCCAGGCTTAAGTCGTAGTCTCCTTAGGCATACGTATAATTTTTAATTTATTAAACCCAAGTGTATTAAAAGGGTATTTAATGAGAAATTTCATTGTAGTTTGGTTCATGAATTAAAGAAGACCTTGTTTAATAACTAATTTATTTTTTGTTTTTTAAAAACACATATTTTTTATATTTTAAAATTTTAAATTGTTTTTAGAATGTTAAAGGAATTCTAAAAACGAAAAACAAACAAGATTTCGTTTTTTTATTGCAAAAGATGTGGAATCATTCCAACGAGGTGCCAATAATGGGGATTAAGGCCACAACCTGTTCTATACTAAAACTCGTACGAAAACCAGAAGGCTAACCTTTGTAATATGTTGATTGGTTTTAATCTTATAAATATAATACTTCAAAAACATTATTTTGGTCCTTTTTTAATAATTTAGTTTCTTTTCAAGTTTGGTCAATGTAAAAAAATAAAAAACCACCGTCCTCCTTTGCACACATACAAAGCACTCGTACCCAGACCCTCTACATCTTTTGTTTGTGAAGTGCAACAAATAATTTCAACATACTACAAGAATAATACCATTAATCGACAATCTGAAATGTCGGCTAAGTGTCCATAAACCGTCAATATAGTTTTTGGCGATGGTTTTTTGATCATCGAAAAGAATGTAAACTTAAATTGCATCAGAAGAGGTTATGTCGACGGTTTTTAGCATTGTCGGTGTTGTATAAGAGTATACCAATAGTAAAAAATTAGTTGATTATGTAATTTAGGCTGATAGCTTTGACACTATCGGTTGTACATATATGGACCGATATTTTGTGGACCGTCGGCATTTGCCATTTACACTGCTGGTTTTTATCGTTGATTTCCACACTTAGGCCGATGGTTTTTTGCCGTCGGCGTATCTTCAAAATTACATTTTTTACAATTCAAATATTTTTTTTTGCAAAATTTTAAACATAAAATAGAATTTTCATAATTCACTTACATCATGACATATGCATATTCATAGTTCAAAAGAAGCAACACAAAGTTTCCAATTGAAAAAAAACTAATATAAACTTCATTCATAACTACCAAACAGTAACACAAGATCAATAGATGCAAAAGTAAGTTTTCAATCCTAAAAAGCCGTGATACATAAGAGTGGCCTTCAATGAAGCCTTATGCTTGCTTGTTGGATCGCCTGCTCGCTCATCCAACCGTATTTGAAGATGACAATGAAAATAAGAAAAAGTTAGGATTGGCTATAAAATTTACGGCAGCATAGCAATATGTTTACAATTTATCCTAAAAAAATGAATACACTTGGTACAACAATTCTAAATTAATTCAACATATCATACCTGCACAGCGACTAACTTTGTTATAGGATAGTCACTACCATCGAGTTGAGAAACAAATCTAGTGAGATGAGCCTGTTCGAATAAAATTGGAATATGCTAGATCATTCAACTTGATTCTAGATGACCAAAGAAGGTTCTAGATCATACACATATGTTCTAGAATGATGAAGAGAATTCTAGAACACCATTTGTTTAAGAATGGTGAAGAGAATTCTAGAACACCATTAGTCTAAGATTGGTGAAGAGAATTCTAGAAACACACTTTGTCCAAGATTGGTGAAGACAATTCTATAATACAATTTGTTTAAGATTAGTGGAGAGAATTCTAGATCATACTTTGATTAAGATTGTTGAAGAAAAATGTAGGTATGCACATTATCCAAAGTGAAGTTGTGACAAAATTGAGACCACATGATTTACTTGATCACCATGGTGAGATGTGGCAAATTTATGTCTATTAGATTTTACTTGGAGCCCAAGTCTATGAAGACTATAAATAGGTGATGACATTTGTTGGCAAACCATCCCAAAATCTCCCATGAAATCACATATCTATGTGAGTGAGAGTGTGAGATAAAAATAGAGAGTTCTCCTTATATAAGAGTTTTGTTTTCTACTTTGTAAGAGAGAAAGTTGTAACTCCTATTTTTATAATGAAGTTCTTCTATCCTTACCCGTGATTTTTCCGGAAGATGACAATGAAAATAAGAATTCTAAATGAATAAAATATGTTTACAATTTATCCTAAAAAAACGAATACACTTGGTACAACAATTCTAAATTAATTCAACATATCATACCTGCGTAGCGACTAACTTTGTTATAGGATAGTCACTACCATCGAGTTGAGAAACAAATCTACTGAGATGAGCCTGTTGAATAAAATTGGAATATGCTAGATCATTTAACTTGATTCTAGATGACCAAGAAGGTTCTAGATCATACACATATGTTCTAGAATGATGAAGAGAATTCTAGAATACCATTTGTCTAACAATGGTGAAGAGAATTCTAGAACACCATTGGTCTAAGATTGGTGAAGAAAATTCTAGAAACACATTTTGTCCAAGATTGGTGAAGAGAATTCTATAACACCATTTGTTTAAGATTGGAGAGAATTCTAGAACATATTTTGGCTAAGATTGTTTAAGAAAAATCTAGATATGCACATTATCCAAAGTGAAGTTGTGGCAAAATTGAGACCACATGATTTGCTTGATCACCAAGGTGAGATGTGGCCAATTTATGTCCATGGGATTTTACTTGGAGCCCAAGTCTATGAAGACTATAAATAGGTGATGCCATTTGTTGGCAAACCATCCCAAAATCTCCCATGACAACCCATATCTAAGTGAGTGAGAGTGTGAGATAAAAATAGAAAGAGTTTCTTCTTATATAAGAGTTTGTTGCTACTTTGTAAGAGAGAAAGTTGTTACTCCTATTTTTATAATGAAGTTCTTCTATCCTTGCCCATGATTTTTACCCTAATTTGTTTAGGGGTTTTATTCGTAAAATTACTGTGTCGTTCTTTCTCTTCTTCCTCTTCATTATTATTGTTATTCTCAATCTATTGTAGCTGCGACCCTGCTCTATTCGATGCAAACAATCATAACAGAGCCACCGCCTTAACTAAACTTCTTATCCATATCAGTCATCTGTTGCTCTTTATACGACAACTAACTTTGCATAGAAGTCATCCGTTGGCGAGTTGCTTCTTTTTCTCTCTTTCTTTCTCCTCTTGCTCTCCTCATCTCTTCTTTCTTTCGTTTTTATTGCTCTTTACTCTTTTTAACATCAGCCACCAGCCCTAAACCTTAACAATTTTATGAACTTTTTTCTACATTAATATAGTTGTTCTTATTATTAATGTTTCTAAGTATAAAAAACTGACACTTATCATCTAACCACACAAATGGATTAAAAAGATATTAAATGAGCACAAAGACAAAAAAGTGCCTTATTTTTATAATTAATTTTAAAAAAACCTTATTCTTATAACAAATTTGAAAAGTATATTGAGAATTTTGAATGTAAATAAAAAGGGCAAAATATTTTCACATATATAATACAAGACGTAGAATGTCCTCCTAAAGGTAAATTCTGAAGTATTATTTTACCAATAAGAACGATAGCTCACAAACATTATATATATTCAACGATAAAAAATCATCACTTCAAATCCCTAGCTTTAATTGACTACGTTGTAGAACTAAAACAAAGTTTCAAAATTTCCTAATTTTTGTAATTTGCCTTTTGTATTTGGAATTTTAAAAAGGAAAACAATGAACTAGGAAACAAATAATATGTGTTAAATATTGCCGTTTCATTATTTATTTATTTTTTTCATTTAGTTTCCTTATAATCTATTTGTGGCTCGATTATCAAATTATCTTTTCTTTTAGAGGATGTTTACATTTTTTTTACTTTAATTTTTTGTCTAAATCAAAATTAGTGAAATGAGATAATATTTACATTCCCATTATGCCCTATTTTACATTTTTTAATATTAAAAAAATATAACAAAATAACCTTTATTGTCAACCCTCCTCTTATTTAAGAAATAAAAAAGAAAAAACATACCTTGAAAACTCTCCCCTTCATTTAAAGGATATATCTCACTACCAATATTTTATTTTTTACTTTTTAAAAATTATTTTTACTCTTTTATACTCTAAATATCTAACCTCATCAGTGATTTGAATAATATTTATATCTTGCAACACTCAATCTTGGCCATTGATTTTTTTAATCCTTTTATTCGTTTTGCAGCACTGTATCTCACACTTGTCACATTCATCGATCTCACTCCCACTCCCACTTTTGATCGTAATTTTTTTTTTATAGATTGAGGATACAATTGTGCACCCAAGTTATTTCTTGAGTTTTTGTTGGATTTCACTTTTGAGCCAAGATATTCACAAAATTTTGTTTGTTTTTCTTTGATTCTTTGTTAATTAAAAGCATCATTGATTACAATCGCTTTTAACGAAGTTTGAGACGATGCAAATGTATATTCCAATAACAATACAATATGTGTTGACATGTCTCGAATTGAACGGAAGCTCACGTGTCTAGTCTTTTTCTTCACAAATGCATGGAATGGATATTCAATGGGGTTGCAAATAGTGTGTACAAGACTGATGCATTCTGGTTGAAATCACGACAGTATGCATTGGTATACATGGATATATAACAAGGAACAAGAGATGCAAAAAAGAGGGAATAATACATGTACATAAACCAACATAGTAGCATACACATATATTGCCAAGGAGATAGAGACGTGCACTGGATGTTCAATGGGTTTACAAAACGGGTGTGAATAGTGATTGATGTGTTCCGGCTGAAATCATGGCAGTATGTATTAGTACACATGAGTATATAATAGGGGTGATTTCGGTTCAGTTTTTCTCGATTTTGTACCAAACCGACAACTGAACCGATATCTTCGATTTAAAAAAAATGGATCCGATCCAATGCTCAATAAAGTATAGAATCATTGGTTCAGTTTTTCAATGTCCAAAAATGGATTCGATCCGATCCAATGTCCAATTGTTTTTAATATATCAAAATTAATTTTTCTCATATAAAACCGATTTTCATAAACAACTATTTTTTTAAAGGTTAGAGGTATTTTTAACCTATTCAAAATTATCTAAGAATGTTTTTTACTTGAAATAGGAGTGAATTAAAGAAATATTAATGGAAGGAAGATAACTTTATATGAATTATTGACAATATATAGATATATATCGGTTTGGATTGGTTTTTATTGGTTTTTTAAAACGAAAACCGGAACCGATCCAATATTTTTTGTTTTTTCAAATTACAAACCAATATGTCCAACTTTGAGCTAAAAAACTGATCCGATCCATTGGATTTGACTGGTTCGGTTTGGTTTTTCGGTTTTCCGATTTTTTGTTGCACCCCTAGTATATAACCAAGAATAGGAGATGTAAAAAAAAAAGACGAAACAATGCATGTATTCAATATGGTAGTATGTTAAATATTTTTATTTTAACTTTAGTCATTATCATGTTTTCATATCATTAATATTGCTATCATTAAATTTTAAAAAAATAACACCAACGATTATTTTGTGATATTTGAAAATATTATTTAAACTTTTTATGATTTTGGTCAAAAGATTTTGTTTTAAATGTGAAGATATTTTGCATTTGGTTGTTACAAAAAAATCATGATTTAAATAATTAGAAAAACAAAAAGAGATAAAACTTGGGGGTATAATTTTCAATATCATTTTTACAGATTAATAATTTATTTGAAAAATTTAAGTAGACATTTATTTAAATTCTAAAAAAGTATAGACATTCTTTTAAGATATTTTCTAATTTTAGACATTTACCTAATTTTCTTTTTTTTTTTATAGGGATGAACATAAGTTGGGTTGGGTCGAAGAAAATTTTCAACCCAATTAAAATTTTTAAGGGACAACTAGGAAACTGTCTACTTTTTAGATAATTATTTAGTATATGTCTACCATTTAAAAAACTTTAAATAATTGTCTAAATCTGATTTTTTTATAAATAATTAAATAATTAATTAGATTGAATTTGACTATTATACCCTTATTAATCCTTTTAATTAATGTGAATTATTAAAATAGATTTTAGATTCATTCCTAACCACCAAAAAAAAATTAAACATTTAAATAATATAAAATCTAAATTTCTAACCACCCAAAAATAAATTTGATAATTAAAAAAAATATTTGAACCATTCATTCCATTTTGTTTTTAAAATAAAAAAGTTGTTAAAATTAATTTATTATGAAATATGGAAAACAAAACAATAACATAAATTTGACGGTACATATGGTATACATCTTTACACACATTGTAATAAATGAATACTAAATTTTAAAACAAAAATTTAGTAAGATCCAACAATACAATAGAATTTTGCTAGAATTCACGATGTATTCATATGCATACCAAAAGATGCATGTTAAACGTACTTACAGTTATATGTACTCTCTCTACCTACAATTATATGAAATAAGAAAGATTGGAGGTTGAAGAAGTACACGATGGTGGGGATACTCTCCTTGTTACATCAAATCATGTGAGACCAGATGATGACCAATCTGCAAAAAAAAAAAAAAAAAAAAATCAAATCAAATTTGAAGAATAACTGTGTAAACCAAAGTATGCATGTTAAACGTGCTTACATTTGTGCGTATACTTGTAGATAGCGGTTGTTCCACCTGAAACTATATAAAATTAGAAATATTGTAGGCTGGAGGAGTACATGATAGTTGAGATACTCTCATTCTTACATCAAATTGTGTGTTACCAATGGAATATTGATGTCGACCAATCTGGAAAAAAAAAAGGGTAAAGATCGAATTGCATAAAAGTTGAACAAAAAAAATGGTGGTATGTGAGAGATGTCGTATAAGTTCGAATACGAAGAAATTGAAAATAAAAATACGAAGAAACAAAAAAGACCTACACCCCTTATTGGAAGAAAAAAGTTGGAGAAAGAAATAAGTTCCAAGAAAGACGAAAATAACTTAACTTTTTTTAGTTTGGAAGAATGAAGAACTCTAAGAACAGACTTGAATACAAAGTTCTCTCATTTCAATCTCCATTGAATACAATTGTGATTGAAAATAATGAGAAGAATCAAGAGATTGGAAATGAGAAAAATAAATAAGATAATTGAGATTAGAAAAGGAGCACATAACTCATTAGAATGAGATTTGAAAATCTTGAAAATGTTTACAACAGATGGTGATTTGTGAAAGATAAAATATTTTTATAATAAATATTAGATATTTTTAGCACAAGAATCTTATTTGATAAAATATATTTTTAGTTGAAATGAGTTATTTCATCCTGATTTTATGGGTGTTGGATTTGACTTATTTTAATGGGGATTTAATTATTTTTAAAAAAATTATTTAATAGGTTAAATAATCCAATTAAATCAAGGGCATTCTGTAGATAGAATAATTATCTCTCCTCCCAATATTTTAAATTAGACACTCATTTTAAGTGAAAAACAAAAAAACACATTATTTTAATAAGTATATGAAATGTAGACATTATCTACAATTTCCCAATTTTTAAGTTGATCACTTTTCCTACCCAACTCAATCCAATTAAAGAGACAAATAAACCAAACACAACATTGGTTGGGTCATCGATTCCACCAATACATTACAAATATAAATATTTTTTTTATCAATTAGTCAAACACTATACATAAACAAAATACAATCTTCGTTCATTATCATATCAAGTTAATGAAATGAATATAAATATTAAATATGCAAAATATTCAATCAAAAGTCACTTACTATTAGTCCTACTAGTACATATAAAAGATCTCAACTATATAACATAAAACAAATGATAATTAAAACAACAAAAATAGATGACATAATTCGACTTCCTTAAAACAAATAGATAATTAAAACTAACAAATGACATAATTGTAGTATATTTTTGTCATGATATATAGATTATAAAGACTTAAAAAAATATCGAAAAAGAACAGGTCTAACAATAATAATTAAATAAACTAAATATACATATTATTAATAGGTAAATTTTTTTTTTTAATCTAAATAACAAATTCCAGTAGGTCAGGTTGGGTTAATTTTAGATCAAACTTAATCGAACCCATGAAAATTTTATGATTTTGAACCCAACATAACCTAAAAATGTATTCAATCCAACCTAACTCGTCAAATTGGATTGGATTGGTTCGAGTTACTCGAGTTGTTGGGTTGTTCGAACACCCTACTTTTTTATACTAGAAGACATTAACATGTGGTAAAAATTATATTCTAATCCTTTTTATCTGTTAAAATAATGCAAAACAACAATATTACTTTAAATATAATTTATTCTAATCCTTTTTAATGTAATAATAAAAAAAAAGTTTACTAATTTTATATTTCTTTTTTTAGAATGCTCAAATTTAGTTTTAGTGTACTTTCATACCTTAAATATAATTTGTTTTTAATACAAAACCAATGAAAATGATATATTTGGAATAATCGAGATATTATTTGAATAAAATAGTCTATTTTTTAGTTGAACATGGGAGAGAAAGATAGAATTCGTAAGATAGTTGAACTATCCTTGAACTATTTATACATCAATATAGTTGAACTATTTCTTTTATTGGCCGAATAAAATAGTTTTTAAATATCTTCCTAAGCTACTATTCAATAAAAATATGCATATAAGTTTTTTGTTAGTGTGGTTTAGAATGTGAAGTGATTTAATGTATTAATATAACTATCTTAACAAAAAGTGTCACTATAATTAGTTATTTTATGTTTTTAGAGCTCAAAACATTGTGGGGCCAAAGTTTCGTAGCTATGTTCGTCTCTCGGCCAAGCACTGGAGACATGGAAGGATTACTGTCATGAGTGAGTCTCGAACCTGGGACCTTAAGGAAACATACTCTCAAAGCCCAAGTCTTCAGCCAATGCATCACCCATTAAGGACATTAAATCATAATTGTAAGTGAGCTTTGTGATTTATTTTATATATTTCATAATGTTATTTTTTGTATTCTAAAATTATTTAAAAAATTTATGTTAGTTTGTGAGGCTTATTATATTTGGTTAGTTATTGTGATTATATTGCTTTATCGATTCAATTATAATTATTGAGGATTGTTTTTTTTTTTGAGTACATAGTGGGGGAAGGGGGACTAACAAACTCAGATAATCAACTGCGCCACTGACTCTCGGTATTGAAGATTGTTTTGCATATAAATGTACATTAATCAATTATGATAATCGATTTAAAAAAAAAAAATGATGATCAATGAGAATCAATCTGCAATTAGGAAGGTTTATTCTTCCCCGAGTAAAAGATATAGCTGACACACGGAGAATAAAACGGTGGCAACAGAGATTATTATGAGTTTCGCAGTTAGAATTTCCCTGTCTTAATAAAAGATATTAAAAGATGAATTGTAAAAAATAACAAAACACAAAAACTTTCTTTTTTTTAGTGATCGTTGGTGCGGACCCTTGCCTACACAACCTCTCGATTTCAAACATCATTTTAGAGTCACAAAATTGCTATGCTTCTCTTTGGAAGAAATAAAGCTTATGCCGTCACTTACCCAAACATTTTTGCTCTCTTCCCTTCATGCCCCGAGCAACCTTTCTCGAGTACTTGGTTTTGTAGGTAGAGCTTGTATCCTTATCAATATCGATATATCAATGTTTAAATCTGCTATGAAGGATTTGAATCCATGACTTCCACTTCTTGCTAATGTTAGTACAAGTTTCATAAAAATATAAGAAATATGATTTTAAATTTTATAAACCTCAAAACCTTTTTTGTAATTTACTTTCTTTTTAGGTTCCATGTGGTAACTATTTTGTTTTTTTTTTGCCAAAAAAGGTATTACTCGAGTACCATCATATATCAAATAGTAAATAGTAACTAGTTGGTTATGAGTTTGAATCTCAAATGTTGTTGAATTAAAAAAAAAAAGTTTTTGTATGTATATTTTGTTTTTAAATTAAGGGTGTAAATGCTTACTTTACCTCCTATTACTTTTTTTTTTGTTGAAAAGATTACCTCCTATTACTAATTAAAAAAAAAAACCTCCTATTACTCACCAATTAAGGAATAATTAATTAAAATGCTCTATTTGATTTCCTTCTCAATTCTCAAATCTCATTAATACCATTACACTATTGGATACTTTATTTAACATTATATATTATTATTTCTATTTATTTCTTAATTACCAAGTGTGTAATGTAATCTTTTTTTTTTGAGAATGATGTGTTATGTAATCTTATACTTACTAAAATAGCATTTTTTTAGCTCGCCCACTAACCCCTTTATATGATTAGGAACGTAAAGAGGGCATGGTTAGAGGAGGTTGGGGAGAAGAAGTGGAGGGTGGTGGCAAAGAATATCGAGACAGGTGAGGCTGAGGTTTACGCGGTAGAGTTTTTGGTGGTTGCAAGCGAAGAGAACAATGTCGGGCACGTGTCTGAGGTGTCGGGTTTGGAGACATTCAAAGGAGAGATTCTTCATTCTAGTCAATATACGAATGGAAACTCATTTGAAGATAAAGATGTTTTGGTGGTTGGATGTGAGAATTCTACCATGGAGATTGCCTTTGATCTTTTCAATTATGGAGCTCGCACTTCAATTGTCATTAGAAGCCCAGTAATATCTCTCTCTAATTAAGTTTAATATTCGATTTACAACTTATTAATGTCATATCAATGTTTATATATATATTTGTATTTTTCTTTTTTTGGAGAAACCATACTTTCATTAATTTGTATGTAAGACACATACAAAAGAGAATAGAGTTACATAAAATATCTCAAATTAAGAGCAATTACACTGTGATCATAGTCTTTATAGAATTTGGACTTTTTGTAAAAATACATAGATGCAATACCAGAATTTCAGGAAATAATTCCCTAACATCTATCACAGAATCACATGCATAATTACATGAACTACGTAGGGAGTAAAGAACTACAACCAAAACTCCCACTCAAATCTTGACCAACCTGATCGCTGCTTTTATAACCTCCTTTTACAACACGACGTTTAACAGTGTCAAAGTTAAATCAATCTTATCATGGTTGTAATGTTATACTCATGTCTAAGGAATCCACTAAATACAAAAGAATAATTCTACTATCCGAACTTTGTTAGGTCATGTTTTAATATATTACATATATTCATATAAATGACTAGACATCTCCATGTCCCTATAGCCCAAGGAATTGCGCTATCAATCAATTATACGTTAGTCTATCAACCTAATCACTTATGTCTAACTTAGTGATTTAGACTAGGAACATTTAATGTGTTGTGTTTTTAGTTCACCTTATAGGGTTCCAATTATCAAAACAGTTTTGATAATCCTATAAAAACACAAATCATTTAGACATTTTTTTTAATACTAAACCAATATTAAATAAGATATAACTTTTATTGATAAACGTTTAAATAACATGTTCAATGGGTTTTCAATTGCTAACATCTAGTTTACAATCTAAAGTCATTCTCCCACATGTCTGATACCCATAGCCCTAGTATGACTCTCATGTTTGGGCTACGGTAATGGTTTAGTCTGTGGATCTGCGACGCTTGCTAACTCGCAAATAGAGCGTATTTTAGGCTGTCTTAGTCTGCTTTATTTTAAAAATAGACGAGAGAAAACAAGCATTCAGAGAAGGAATGTGAAGGAACAACTTAGAAAATCAGCATGCATTCATAAAGTAGCATCAGAAACATGGATCCGCATTTTAGCGTAAATTATAGATAAATTGTGCCTAATCAATGCTTTTAGCAGGATTATCTGTAGCATCGGCGGAAAGGACAACAATGCGAATAGTGACCAGATAGTGCGTAAAGACGTGTAACTAAAAAAGGAACACACGTTCGAAAAAAGGCAAGTCAACAAAGAAAGAATCGAAGAATCAATTATGCAATCAAGACGACATCAGTCAAATAAATCTCGATGGAAATCATGGAATCCCACATTGATGAAGATTTGCATAGCTCACCTCAACTTGTTGACCAAGGAATTCAATTCTATAAATACCTAGGCAAGAAGCTGAAATCAATGAACACGAGAAGCAATTGCTGATGCGTGGGAACTAAGACAAGGGGACTACACATACTCAGTCGTGACAATTCCATTTACTGTTTTTATTAGGAGTAGTTTATAGACTTTGAACATTTCACAGTAGTAATAAAATTGTCTGGTTCAAACTTATATATTATGTTTATTGCTATGACTGTGTTATAGGAGTGCATGTTAGTTACTTATGATTAGAATGTGTTAAGAGCGTAGGTCACAAACTGTTACACTGCTGCGTATTTAAATTTTTATATATGCGTCGATTAGCTACCCACGCATGTACCTTGTGGTGAATCGGAAGAGGAACCGCATGTTGACCTAGTATGCTACTATAGGTTAAGTGAACGTCTGTTCACTATTTAGGGTGTTAGGGATAACCTCACTAATGCTTACGTTGTCCTGTGCTAAGTATGAAGTTTGCAACGAAAGCTAGTTCTACCATAAATCATTAGTTACGGAAGTAACAATTGTTAGGAAAGTAAGACAGTCTTTGGCTAGTCCATGCGCTTAGCATCTTTTAGAATTAATTAGTTAACATTACTCTTTTATTTATGTACTTCATTTTTACAAAATGAAACCACTCAACACAAACAACATATGCTTCTTTATTTTCTGCATGACTCAGACTTAAACTGTATTAGCTCTAGACATCAATCCTTGTGGGATCGATAAATTTATATACTTATTACTTGCTGCAATTCTTGATCGCGTATACTTGCGATTAAGTGATTCCGAGTGTACTTAGCATAAGTCAAGTTAGAATTAATTACTATTCAGTATATTAGCATTGAAATTGCAACCCATCAAATTTTTGGCGCCGTTGCCGGTGATTGATTATTTAGAGTTACTATCTTTAGGAAAGAGTAGTTTCTATTGTCTAGAGGTTGAATCCTTGAATTTCAGGAAACTCGAAGTTCAGACTAATTCAATTAAAAGGGAAACAGATTCCTAGAAAAATCATCACCACATCCACAAACATCAAATAGAATCTAACCAGTTTACAAATCAGCAATGGATGCAACATTACATTCCACAGCAAACATACGAATTTCAGCAACAAGGCTACGCGGACGAGATCAACATGTCACAACTTCGTTTGGATGAGCGTTATCAGTCGTAATATTGGGAAGATCATAACATCTTCTATCAACATCAATTCGATCCGCAAGGAGATCACAACAACAAGGGATATAAATGTGACATTAGGAGTCATGAACCTAGGTGCTTTATTTATACTCATGGGCATTCTTCAGAGGACACAACTCTAGAGGAAGAAAAGCAGCTAAGAAAAACACAGTGGTTGAGGGACAATGGTATCAGATCAGAACCAGCAGAAGAGTCATATCTAGTGGCCGATGTACTTAATGAAGTGGCAACAATAGATTTTCTCTATGAGGAAGAACTCTTATGGGAGGATTTCTGATTGGCTACAATGGCAAGATCGAGAAAGGACAAGGAACTACTGCTTGCAGCAGAAATAGAAAGAGAGCAAGAGCGACATTATAAGGAATATGAGGAAGCATGGGCAAGGTTCGCCAACTCTGCAACTCTAGAAGTGGACGAAGCAGAATGTGTTATGGAGGAAAAAGAAGGAAGCTCTAGGGTTGATATTGGGCACAACTCAGAGGATGAGAGTATAACTTGAGACGAAAAATTGTCAACATGAGGGCATGGAAGGTGATGAACCTGCAGATCCAAAGAATGAAAGTTTACAACAAACTGAAAGGGGAGATGCAACCTCAATTGTTCTGTAGGAAGAAGAAGAGAACGTTGGAAATCACAAGCCACTAGTGATGGTACCTGAGTTTTTCTCGCTCATAATAGAACACAAATTGCAGGAATTGATTTTTCGAATCAGCGACACTTTGGCAATTTAATTGAGCTTTAGCATAAAGCAGTTCACCCTATCAACGCTGTGTTTGATAAGAAGTCTATGCATTAAGGTGCATGGAGAAGAAAGGCAAGAGAAAGCGATGAAAAATGACGTCGCCCCAAAAAACTTTATATGGCTAAAACATGGATGAACTATGCCGGACAGAATTAGCGCAAAGTTCCACCCAGAATTGCTCAGCAGCATTCCTAGAATGTGAAAATTAAGTATTTCTGACTTTGTGCAAAATATTTAATTTCTTTTAATTAGGTAGATTTATTATATTTTCCTTACTTATCTATGATTTCGTAATTTTAGGAAGTTTTTTTTTTTATATTTTTGCAATTTCCCTTTTTTATACTTTAAATTTAAGAAAGAATTGAATCGAATATTTGAAAAAAAAAAGTGCTTTCCTTGTAATTTGATTACCTTCCTTGCATGAAGAGTCCTAAATTAATTTTCCACATCTATATAAACTCTGTGTGAGGAAGAGTAGATCACTGCATCCTTGCCTCAACCTTCAGACCTTACAAACTCATTGTTCCCCTCAAATGACCTCAGCCCGTAAGATGTCTGATACAGTAATAAGAGGTAAAAATGGTAGCGAACGTCAAAATTCTCAAGAAACACTACCGCCCAGATGGAGAACCAGAAGGGTGTCAGTGGGGGAGCTAGAGCAGATATGGAAGAAAGTTCGCACCAACGACAGACAAGAAGCTGAAAGTTCTTTGGAAAAATAAGGGAGAGGAAGGACACTTCTGTCTCCTTTATTACGCTGAATAGTGACGAGGAGACTCCAGAAGAATTGCTACACTGGGAACAAACAGACGAGGAGAACCAACTTCGATGCGAAAGAATGGAGTCGGAGGAAGAAAAAGACGAATCAATAGCAGAGGTGTAACGACCCAGTTTTCTATCCCGGTTCTCGAGGAGCTTCCGGTTCAGATTCAGTGGTTCGGTTGGGCCGTTAGAGCTGTTTGGACCCTTAGGGGCATTTTGGTCTTTTTGCTCCCTGGGCAGGATTTGTGGTTTTTCAGGGCTTCGAGGCAGCTTCTGCCTTTGTTGAGAGGCTTGTTTGTTGTGGACTGCGAGTCCCGAGATGTTTGGGCTTTTCGTTTGGGAGTTCGGTTGTGATTTGGGTTTTGGGTAAAATGATGGTTGTTTGGGTGTTTCCTTCGGGATTCGAGCCGGGCCTTCAGTGTTGATTTGGGAGGTTGATTTCAGTGAGATTTGTTGTTTGGAAAGGTTGCTTCAGTCGGGTCTCGAAGGAGGAAGCCGGGAAATGGGATTTAAGGATTTTAAGGATTTTTGGAAAAATTGGAAAATGGATAAATTGGATTTTTATTTGGATAAGGTTGGAAAATAAATAAAAGAGAAAAAGAAAAAGAAAAATCCATTTTTCCCATTTTCCCCTTTCTCTCTCCTCTAGCCCGAGCCCCCCCCCTTGGCCCTCACCTCCCAGCCCGAGCAGCTCCTGGTCGCCCAGCTCGCCCATGGTCGCGAGCCTAGCCGCCTCGCCTGCGCGTCGTCGCACGCACAGAGCCCACCAGCGTCGCCACGTCCCGCGCGACGCCCAGATCTGCCTTGCCCAGGCCGTCCCCGAGCCAGCTCGCCCTGGTCCGTGCGCCCTGTATCTCGCCGTGCCGTGTCAGACCGAGCACCCCGAGCCATCGCGTCGCGTCGCCCCGTGCGCGCGTCCTCAGAGCGCCTCGTGTCGCTGCACCACGTCGCGCGCCTCCCTGTGCTTACCGAGCTCGCGCGCGCCGCGCGCGCGCGCCGCCCATCATGCCAAGCCACGCCGCGCGCGCATGCCTCGCCTCGCCCGCTTCGCCGCGCGAGCGCCCGCGCCCAGCGCCCCTGCGCCTGCGCCCCCAGCGCCCCAGCGCACCCCTGCGCCCGTGTCTGCCCGGCGCTGCGCCCGGCCAGCCACCCTGCAAACTGCCACACACTGCTTGTGTGTGTTGGCTTGGCCCAAGCCTTGTGGCTTCTCGGATGGTATTTCCCGAGTCTTTTCTTCATTGGGCCCGGATTTATTGGCTGCTGGTTATGGATTTATTGGGCTGTTTATGTATGTGATTTGGGTGCTTTGTTTGATGTTCAGGCTGTTCGGGAATCGATTAGAGGCTCGAGGATTCGCTCATAGATTTATTATAATTATTGTTTTCTGCTTGTCCCAGGTAAGGATTTCTTACCGAGGTTGTGTGGACCCTGCGATATATCTCGATATGCCTTGCTTGTTTGCTGATTGTTATGAGCATGTTAGAGATAGAGCAGTTGATTGAATTCTTGCTAGCATGTTTGCCTGATTTTACATGTTAGTGCCATGCTAGGTTTGTTCTCACAAAGATGCTTGTGATTCCCGCTTAAGTTGTAGTATCATGCTAGGTAATGTGATTTATGTCAGTCATTGCTTGCTAGCCAGGAATCATTGATTTTTGCTATGTACTCTTAGATAGAGTTGTAGGGTTTGTCATCATCCAGAGGCTGAGCGGACAAAACGTACTTTGTCCCTAGTAGCTCAGGTCGGGAGTAAAGTGTGCGTAGCATAACGTATCTTGCTACCCCGACCCGCCCGGTTGTGGACTTAGCTACCCACTCCGGCCAAAGCCTAGTTTGTAGCCTGCTAGAGCGGAACCCTGCCAACGGTGTAAGCCTACCTTGGCCGGTTCTTAGCTTCAGGTCGGTGGATCAGGCTGCACAGATGAGCGTCGAGGGCCTCGCGCTACTGTGATTAGTGACACCGCTTCCGAGTCATAGGCATGCGTACCTGGCCCGCGTAGTTTGCCCTTAGGCCCCCGCATTTACGCCGGTTTCAGAGAGCATGCGGTGTGCGCGCACACGCGTTAGTTGCCGGTTCGGAGAGCTCCCTCGGGCTAATGTTCGTGAGTACACCATTCCTTCCAGTTTAGAGCCAGACTTCGGGTACTCTCCCGATAGTCCAGATGTATAGCGAGGGTAAGAGGCCCTTGAGGACACCCATTGGGATTGGCTTTTGAGCTAATCAATTGGTCGAGGGAGAAAGACCCTCGAGGGTGTCGGACATCTTGGGATCGGTTTTTGAGCTGATCAAATGGCCGAGGGAGAAAGACCCTCGGAGATGTCCCGGGATTGGTTAAGAGAACCAATCATTAGGCCGGAAGTAGGAGACTTCCGATGGTTCCAGATCTTTCCTTATGAGCTCGTTGAGCTATGATCTGTGTTGATAGCTGTTTGCTTGCATGTTGAGGTGCTAGATGACGGATGTATCGTATTGTACCCCGGTTGGGGATTCTTACTGAGTATCTTTATACTCACCCTTATTTATCTTTCAGGTAACTTGGGACAACACCAGGATGGCTAGCGGAGGGAGCTGATTGATCATGGGGAGCCGCCGGCACTCTGTCATTTATTGTTGCATTGTTTATTCAAAGATGTAGATGGACAAGAGTCCTAGGGAACATTGTTTAAAAAGTTGTTTAAATTGTATTGTATGATTTTATAAATCTTTGGCCGTGTGGTTTTACTTCGTTGGATGGTTTAAATGAAAACTGTGGTTTATGTTTTAAGGGTTCCCCCTTCTCATATCTTTTGAATGGTTTTTAAATATGAGCACTAAACCGCTTGATATCATATTTAACTTGCATGCTGAGTGAGAACCCCGGTTTAGGACCATGTTTTGGGTCGGGTTTGTCACAGTTGGTATCGAGCACAAAGTCATAGATTCTTGTAGACTAACCTGGCTTTGTAGGTTGTTTGCTCCCATGATCATCAGCACTCCACGGCCGCCAGGTTTGTCTGAGTTCAATTAAGCTAAGGGGTAAGAATTTACAATACTTTTCATCTAGCTTTTATGCCTTGTGTAGAGTTGTGGAGCGGAGACGAGCAGGTTCTGACTCGTTGTTGGCTTGGGCTTAGAGAGCCATCATGCCAACTTTCCGCAGTGCGAGCAGCTTGTTGAGCAGTGAGAGCCCCAGTGTGGGCCAGCATTTATGCTTTGTGCAGATCGCCAGTGTGTCGATCGCACCCAGAGGGAGGCAGAGCTTGGACTCCCGTAGGCCATTTGTGGCCCAGTTGTTGCTTTTCCCCTAGTGAGAGGGTGGAGGTGCTCGTGCAGATCGCCAGTGTGTTGATCGCACTCTGAGGAGCAGGACGCTTGGCATGTCCGACCGAGGAGTTGGACCGATTATTTTGATGTTGAGGCCGCGTCCTAGGGTTGTTTAGCCCGTTGGCCAGAGTTGGCCCTGGCAGTTGAGTTGCCTAGAGGTGGGGGTAGAGGCTAGCACGCCTCAGAGTGAGACTCCTTGAGCAGAGTGTGCTCCAGCCATGAGAGATTTGATGGCAGGTCTTCAGCTATCAGAGAGCGGAGACCCAGGCGCAGTTTGTAGCGCAAAGTGAGGAGTCCCGGGCACAGATAGCCCAGCTGGCAGAGTTTGTTTCAGCATTTTCCCCCCAGTAGCTCTTGTAGCCCCGGAGGTTCCCGGGAGGGCATGATCAGCAGGTTTTGCCGATGAGTTTGTTGGCGTTGATGGAGCCGCCCAGTTTGGCAAGTGGATGCCTGTAGAGCTCGTTGTTTGAGAAAGTCCAGCTGCTAGTAGTAAAGCAGTTGGCCAGGTTTGAGTTTAGCATCCGTGTGTTGGGATGCCCTGCTGTTCAGAGGCCGAGATGTGCCGTTCCTGTGCTGTTTGGTACAACAGTTGATGGTGGTAGTCCCTTGAGAGAGGTGGACTAGCTGAGTCTCCACCAGTCGCCCGATTGATTGGCAAGTTGCCGTGTTAGTGGCTTGAGGCAGATGTAGAGCCATCTTTTCCCCCCTTGCAAGCCTGTTGTCGTTGTGCAGCCAGTTCTTTTAGTGCCCTCGTGAGCTGTGGTGCGATTCGAGTTTTCTTGCCAGGGTTTTATCCATTTGTGGATTTCAGCGGGCTAGTAGAGTGGAGCACTCTTTTATTTGGATGTTCCCAGTGTGGAACTAGTTGTTGCCACCCGAGGAGTTGGCCTGAGCTTCTGTTGAGGATCGAGTG
The DNA here is from genome assembly GCA_036507275.1 of Sicyos edulis. Taxonomy (NCBI): domain Eukaryota; kingdom Viridiplantae; phylum Streptophyta; class Magnoliopsida; order Cucurbitales; family Cucurbitaceae; genus Sicyos; species Sicyos edulis. The sequence goes on along the minus strand of CM071846.1, from coordinate 56,921,283 downwards.
AGATGCAAGAGTTGCCCTGAGCTTTGTTGAGCATCGAGTGAGATGCAGGAGTTAGCCTGAGCTTTTGTTGAGCATCGAGTGGGATGCAGGAGTAGGCCTTGGCATGTCTGTTGGTCGAAATGCCAGAGATTAGGCTGCTCGAGTTCTTGGACTCTTGTGTTGAGTGCCATTGCCCCGTCACTTGGAGTGTGACCTTTCCTCAGAGGGGCATAAAGCTCGTTGTAGGCTGATTTGTGTTGTAAAGGATGTTGTGCCTGTTGGCACCAGGCTTTGAGAGGAGGTTAGATTGAGGCCAGTTGGCTCTGTTGTGCAGGTGGTTCCATGGCCGCCCAGAGTATAGCATCCCCGCTAGTCTTGTACCCATTTCCTGAGGTTGCACCTATTTGGTTGCATAAGAGATCTAGCTCGGTTGTAGTCAGAGGACTACAAGTATGAGGTTTTCGAGGGAAAGGAGGAGCTTTCCTTGGTCACTGAGAGTTGGGTGCAAAGGATGCTGTAGGCTGTTAAGAGCTAGCGCGTTCGAGTTCTCGCGCCTGTGTTGTGAGCCTGTGAGCCAGTTTGATGGTAGCATGATTCAGCTACCCTTTAGTTACCCTAGTATGGGTAGTGTTGGCATCGATGGATGCGTGATGGATCCAGTGTAGAGCCATGAGTTGGATGGCTGTTCGGAGCGTGTTTAGTGAGCACATTGGCTTGAGGTATGTCAACTTGGTTGGATATGCTCTTGTAGAGTGAGTTTGCCAATGTGGCTTCCCGTGGTGAGTCGATCTCGAGTGGGTTTAGACTCTTGTTGCTCCCTGGTTAGTAGTGGCTCTGTTGGAGGCAAAAGTTGCCCTGTGTGAGAGCCCTTGTTGGCATTGGATCTAGTTGGAGCTGTACACCCCGGTGTACTTTTGTGTAGCTCGTTCCGTGGTTTATGTTTGGAGAACCACGATGGGTTCGTGTTGAGGAGCCAGTGCTCAGTCTTGGAGTTGTCAAGGCTTTGGTTCTTGGCAAGTGCCCTAGCTTTGGTTGTAAGGTTGCCGTGCTCGTTGCCGGGTTGTTGTTTGAGCAAGTTTTGCTTGTTGGTCCTTAGCCTGATCAGAGTTCAGTTGGATCTGAGCAAGAGCGGTGGTAGCAGCCGCGTTGTTTCTGATCGTTATGGCTAAGTGAGAGCTGTTCGGATCCTTGCCTTGGGCAGAAGGTTGTTGTGGTTGAGCTTTGAGTAGGAGGATGACGCATTAAGTAGCGTATCCGGTCCTCTTGGTTTTCAGAGTTGGAGTTAGCCAGCTTAGTTGAGATGCTGGAGAGGATTGTGCCCGTGTGGCTGGTTGTCTGTTAGATTGTTTGACGACCGTGTGTGTCGGAGGGTGATCGGAGGATCCCTAGTTTGTGGAGAGCCTCTCCAGAGCTCAGTTAGACCCAGACAGTGTTCCTTGGGTGAGTTGCTTGCAGATTTGGCAGTCTAGCAAGCTAGTGCTTGTTTGGAGTAGAGCCCGGATTGGTTCCGGTTTGGAGGCTAGTTGGTGCTTGGTGTTGACCAAGTTTTGGTTCTCTTGATGTTTCAAGAGCTAGCTCGGTTCGAGCAGGAGGGCGTTGCCCTGAGGATCTGTTCCTAGTCAGGTTGTTTTGGGAGTTGGCCCTCCTCGCGATTGAGTGAGTTCTCGCTTGTTCGGTTGGTGGTCCAATCGGTTGGGTTTCCCAACAGGTGTTGCTTCCAAGAGTGTTGGTTGTTGTTTGCCCTTGGGTTTGAGCTAGTCAGCGAGCATGTGTGATGTTCGCTGCCCTTCAGAGTTCGCTTGCTGGGAAATCGTTCCCGTTGAGGAGTCAGCGTAGCTCCTGAGTTGTGTAGTTGATCAGAGTAGCGCAGTGGTTAGCCCAGCGAGAGGGTCCCTGCATTGTGTTGTTAGCAAGCGAGGTTGTTTGTCCCCGCAAGAGCGGTGGCCAACCAGTTTTAGAGTTGAGTTTTGCTGGAAAGTTGTTGGTTCTTTGGGGTTTGAGGTTCCCCTAGTTTCCTTGGTGGTTGAGTTGCACCATGGATGCCAGCCTCGAGTGTTATCTTTAGAGATAGCCTCGTCGGTCCGTTTTCCTTGCGATGTTCCGAGTGTGGAGGTTCTAGTCGCAAGATGATTTTGGCCTTGGCTAAAACGAGGAAGTCCTTTGAGTAGCCAGTTGGATCTTAAGAGTTGAGTGGTAGCTTGGAGGCGAGCTTTGCTCGCGATGAGCTTGAGTTGAGTTCTGCTGAGCAAGTCCTTCTCGGGCTTTGCTTCTTGTTGTTGTGCTTTCGCAGTTGACGTTAGCTGAGCCTTAGTGGAGTGAGTTGGCATAGAGGTGCCGTGGCATTGGTTGGTTAGCCTTTGGGCTGTTCTCCTCAAGTTGTTGTGTTGCTGGTAGCCCTGTGAGGGTTTGGTCCTTGCTGCCGAAATTTCCATGAGAGGAGCGTTGGTTGTTTCCTTGCCTGGCAAAGTTCTCTTTGGCCAGTTGCTAGTAGATTTTCATGGAAAAGTTTGTGTTCAGCCGTTGAGAGGCTCTAGTTTGTTGGCTAGGCCGAGTGGAGCCTGTGCCTGGTTTTGGCCATTTAGGGTTGGCCGTAGCTGAAGTTTCAGCTTGTGCTTGTTGGAAAAGTTTGCCTTTTGGATCGATCGCCAGTTGGTGGTTCGATTGCTTTTCGTTAAGGCTTTAGGCAAGCTTTGTGGTTCGTTGGTCTCTTGTGAGGCAAGAGTAGGCCGTTTGGTTTCTAGAACCTGAGAAGTTCAGTTGTTTGGCCAGCATGGTGTAGAGTTGAGGCTGTTTGTTAACAGCTGTGGGCATTCAGAAAAGTTACGCCAGTGCATGGCGTTGAGTTTTGGAGCTTGTGCCCAGTCTGCGAGTTTGCTGAGAGTAACACCGTAGAGAGGTGTTCCGTGTTGGATTAGCAGGGTTTAGATTGAGCCCCTGGTTTGTAGGCCTTTTGAGATCCTTGAGCGGATCGGAGCAGTGGCCTTTTGGTTAGCTTTGCCCAGTCTTTGTTGAGCTAGTCTTTGGCAGACTGGTTAGCTTTGTGGCTTTGAGCCTTTGAGAACGCAAGAGGGTTTGGTTTTCGTAGAGGGCTAGTGTTGTATTAGCCGAGAAGTTCAATTGGCTAGGAATCAGTGGAGTATTCCTAGAGCCGTTTCGTCTTAGGACTTTCGAGGACGAAAGTCTTATAAGGAGGGAGTATTGTAACGGCCCAGTTTTCTATCTCGGTTCTCGAGGAGCTTCCGGTTCAGATTCAGTGGTTCGGTTGGGCCGTTAGAGCTGTTAGGACCCTTAGGGGCATTTTGGTCTTTTTGCTCCATGGGCAGGATTTGTGGTTTTTCAGGGCTTCGAGGCAGCTCCTGCCTTTGTTGAGGCTTGTTTGTTGTGGACTGCGAGTCCCGAGATGTTTGGGCTTTTCGTTTGGGAGTTCGGTTGTGATTTGGGTTTTGGGCAAAATGATGGTTGTTTGGTTGTTTCCTTCGGGATTCGAGCCGGGCCTTCAGTGTTGATTTGGGAGGTTAATTTCATGACATCGCTTCTGAGTCATAGGCATGCGTACCTGGCCCGCGTAGTTTGCCCTTAGGCCCCCTCATTTACGCCGGTTTCAGAGAGCATGCGGTGTGCGCGCACACGCGTTAGTTGCCGGTTCGGAGAGCTCCCTCGGGCTAATGTTCGTGAGTACACCATTCCTTCAAGTTTAGAGCCAGACTTCGGGTACTCTCCCGATAGTCCAGATGTATAGCGAGGGTAAGAGGCCCTTGAGGACACCCATTAGGATTGGCTTTTGAGCTAATCAATTGGTCGAGGGAGAAAGATCCTCGAGGGTGTCGGACATCTTGGGATCGGTTTTTGAGCTGATCAAATGGCCGAGGGAGAAAGACCCTCGGAGATGTCCCGGGATTGGTTAAGAGAACCAATCATTAGGCCGGAAGTCGGAGACTTCCGATGGTTCCAGATCTTTCCTAATGAGCTCGTTGAGCTATGATCTGTGTTGATAGCTGTTTGCTTGCATGTTGAGGTGCTAGATGACGGATGTATCGTATTGTACCCCGGTTGGGGATTCTTACTGAGTATCTTTATACTCACCCTTATTTATCTTTCAGGTAACTTGGGACAACACCAGGATGGCTAGCGGAGGGAGCTGATTGATCATGGGGAGCCGCCGGCACTCTGTCATTTATTGTTGCATTGTTTATTCAGCATGTAGATGGACATGAGTCCTAGGGGAACATTGTTTAAAAAGTTGTTTAAATTGTATTGTATGATTTTATAAATCTGGCGGTGTGGTTTTACTTCGTTGGATGGTTTAAATGAAAACTGTGGTTTATGTTTTAAGGGTTCCCCCTTCTCATATCTTTTGAATGGTTTTTAAATATGAGCACTAAACCGCTTGATATCATATTTAACTTGCATGCTGAGTGAGAACCCCGGTTTAGGACCATGTTTTGGGTCGGGTTCGTCACAAGAGGACCTAGAAGAGGTCGAGCCGTGTGAGAACGAATAGAATGGAGGTCCCAGTAAAGTCGAAATAACCACTGACAAGGGATCGCAACACCCGAGATTCAGCAGCATTCGCTTTAAATCTATGAGGGAATTAAGGGCAAGAGCATTCCCAACGGTTTAGTGGTCACTGCCAACCCTGAAGATAGGAGTCAGGGAAGGTGCAATTTTTGCATCTATCAACGATGAGAGGAAATTTATTGAATTAAAGAATAGAGGATTTAAGAGAGAGTTGGAACTGATTGTATCAGACGATATTAGGATCTTGATTCATCATTGGAGATGGGTGAAATATTTCTTCCCAAAGATGGATGCAAGAACAGATTGGGTATGCCAATTCTACATAAATTTGAACGAATAAATACTATTATTCTCACGAGTAAATGGTCAGCTTGTTGACTGTAGAGCAGCCGCATGGAATAAAGCATTGACAACACTTGATGCTCCTACATCATTCTTTCTTCAGCTGATCAACTCTCCCACCGCAGAACAAATGAGAGAGGGCCTATCAGTAATAGGAATATTGGGAGTAGAATGGAATGACCCAACGTTAATACAAAGATACATGATTAAGAAAGATATGCAGGAATGGTTAAGAATTATAAATACAACATTGCTGCCATCAACGAATAAAGCGCTAATCCGAAGAGATCAAGCAATGCTACTAGTTCCAATACAACTCGGGGTATGCTTAAATTTGGGAAACATTTTATAGATGCAAGTGCAAAAATGCGCGAGTAAAGAGAGAAACCACATATACTATCCCTGCGCAATCACTCAGTTATGTGCAGACCAGGGGAACTGTCCGCATTGATGCGACGAGACCTTGAGCTTATTTCCATCAAAGGAAGGTATAGAAAAAGAAAGTAAAGGAAGCAAAGACGCAAAAACAATAGCTGGACTAGAAGAAAGAATAGCCAAGCTCGAGGAAATTACATAGAACTCTTTGAAGTATGCAAAAGAGCAAGATGAGCTGTTAATGCCCAACAGAGTAGAAGAATACTCCGAATGGCCTGAATTTCCAAAACACTTAGAGAATTCGGAGATTTCCAAGGGCAAGGGAAAGATAAGCGGTAGAGCAGCAATCTAGATGGAAGTCTCGCTCTCTCTTTTTCTTTTTATGCTTTCTACATATTATTTCCTTTTGCATGCATTTCATGATTAGTTAAAGTTTTTGGTAGGATCATGCATCTAGGATGCAAGTTATTTGATTTCACATAATATATATAAATTCAGCAGTTATTCTTTTGAAAGTCTAGTAAGTACTATTATCGCAAAACTAAATCTGGCAGAAACACCATTTCAAATCGATGAATTCTTAAGCCCTCTTAGATTCAAACCTAGCATTAGAATAATCTTTATCATAAATGACAGAAAGAACCAAAAATTCACAAGGAAGCCTAAAAACTCACGATAACGTAGAGCAATAGCATTAAAATAGCCAAGTTTGGGGGAACTGAGTCTTACCTTTATTGAGGATAATGAAGATTTTAAGTTTGGGGGTGAGGGTTACCCGAGAGTTCTATTTCAAAAAAAAAAAAAAATCAACCTACTCTGGCAAAAATAAGAAGGTCGAACATGCGTATGAGCCTAAGGATACCTTAAGTAATCCACTGTCTACGTTAGTGCAAGCTTAAAATTCTTCTGCTTAGAGAGATTGCTTGATGCTTAAGTGATTTATGCTAAGAACTATGGATTTTAGTAGATATGAGTGCAAATTGTGAGGAATGCGAAAAGCATATAGAATCCTCAAAGGATATAAGGACCAGAATAGATACCTTCGAAGAGAAAGTTGGGCAAACTTTGGACTAGAAGCGATTTCGATACAATAGGTTGAGTAACAAGGAGTACTTGCGATGAGGAACAATCTGTCAGTCATGGTAAAGTAGATTTTAAGGTTAACCCTGAATCTTTTGGAAAGTTTGAAAACTGAAAAGAGAAAGAAGTTCTTGCTGGAAATAAGACCTGTGATAAAAGTCGTGGAAGTAGATCGGAAAAAGTAGAATTGCTGAATTAACTAAAATAAACTAACTGGGCGGTTAAGCATTACTTGAGGACAAGCAATGATGTAAGTTTGGGGGGAGCGTATTTTAGGCTGTCTTAGTCTGCTTTATTTTAGAAATAGAAGAGAGAAAACTAGCGTTCATAGAAAGAATGTGAAGGAATAACTTAGAAAATCAACATGCATTCATAAAGTAGCATCGGAAGCATGGATCTACGTTTTAGTGTAAATTATAGATAAACTGGGCCTACTCAATACTTTTAGCAGGATTATCCGTAGCATAGTGGGAAATGATAACAATGCGAATGGTGACCAGATAGTGCGTAAAGACGCGTAACTCAAAAAGGAAAACACGTTCGAAAAAAAGCACATCAACAAGGAAAGAATCGAAGAATCAATCATGCAATCAAGATGGCATCAATCAAATAAATCCCTACGAAAATCATGGAATCCCACATTTATGAAGATTTGCACAGCTCACCTCAACTTTCTGGCCAAGGAATTCAATTCTATAAATACCAAGGCAAGAATCTGAAATCGATGAACTGGTTGGTTGGCCATGAGCCGATCGTCAAAGCGCTAGAAGAAATTGGCGATGCATGGGAACTGATGACAAGGGGATTACACATACTCAACCGTGCCAATTTCATTTACTGTTTTTATTGGAGTAGTTTATACACTTTGAACATTTCATAGTAGTAATAAAATCGTCTGGTTTAAACTTCTATATTATGTTTATTGCTATGACTGTGTTATAGGAGTGCATGTTAGTTACTTATGATTAGAATGTGTTAAGAGCATCGGCCATAGAATGTTACACTGCTGCGTATTTAAATTTATATATATGCCTCGACTAGCTACCCATGCCTGTACCTTGTGGTGAATCGGAAGAGGAACCGCATGTTGACCCAGTATGCTACTTTAGGTTGAGTGAACGTCTGACTATTTAGGGTGTTAGGGATAACCTCACCAATGCTTACATTGCACTGCGCTAAGTATGGAGTTCGTAGCAGAAGCTGGTTCGACCATAAATCATTAATTACGGAAGTAACAATTGTTAGGGAAGTAAGACAATCTTTGGCTAGTCCACGCGCTTAGCATCTTTTAGGATTAATTAGTTAGCATTACTCAATGCATGCATCGACATTTCATATATGTACTTCATTTTTACAAAACGAAACCACTGAATGCAAACAACATATGCTTCTTTATTCTATGCATGACTCTGACTTAAACTATATTAGCTCTAGACATCAATTTGTGTGAGATTGATAAATTTATATACTTATTACTTACTACAATTCCCGACTACGTATACTTGCGCGTAAGTTATTTCGAGTGTACTTAGCATAAGTCAACTCAGAATTAATTACTATTAAGTATATTAGCATTGGAATCGCAACCCATCAGCATCAGTATGAACCTTGCAAACCTTGACATCCTGTCTTGCCACAACCTCTCGAATGAGATGAAATTTTCTAAGTACATGTTTGGATTTTTGGTGTGACCTAGGTTCCTTTGATTGAGAAATGGCACCATTATTATCACAATACAAAACAACGCCATTCTCAATGCTAGGAACTACACCAAGTTCACTAATGAAAATTTTAATCCAAACTACTTCCTTTGTAACATCACATGCCGCAATGTACTCTGTTTCTGCTGTAGAATCTGCGACTGTGCTTTGTTTTGAACTTTCCAACTCTGCTCCTCCATTGAGACAAAATATGAAACCAGATTGTTATCGGGAGTCATCTTTGTCACTCTAGAAGCTCGCATCAGTGTATCCTGTAACAACCATCTCATTATCTCCACCATAAACCAGAAAATTATCCTTAGTTCTTCTCAAGTACTTAAGTGTAACGGCCCGGAAATTTCATCCCGGTCTTCCCGGGAGGCCCAGGGGCATTTTGGTAATTTTGGGTTGGGCCGACAGGGCCGATTTTGAAATTGTAAATTTTCGGAAAAATTATGAGTCGATTTGAATGGGATCGAGAATTTTGGTGAAGCCATTTGGGCTTGGAAGAATGTGGAAATAAATAGGGAATTAAATAGCGCGTCGAGTGAGATTCGAGCCAAAGACGTGTCGCGTGCTAGGCAGGGGGCGCTGCCAATCGAGCCACCGGGCGTGTTTGTTATCTTAATCGCGCGATCTAATACATATGCGTGTTTTCGAAGGCGGTTGGTATAAAAGCAGAGCTCGCCCGAGGCTTCTTCCCCGATTTCTTCTTCTTCCTTCTCTTTTCTTCTTCGACCGACCTGAGCTCCCTCTCGCGTTTCTCCCTCGCCAACCTCGAATTCAGCCGAGCTTCTCTCCCAAATTCGAAGTCGATCTCACCCCGAGCAGCAGGTACATCTTCTTCTTCTTCTTCTCCTTCAAATTCGAGCTCTTCTCCCTTGTTTCAGGCTTCGCCATTTCCGGCCGAGTCGAGGTAATTTGAGGTATGGGTTTTGTGCAGCTAGTGTAGGGGAGTTAGCTATCAAAGCATCGCTCGTCGAATCCCCTTGGATCGTCCGGAATCGAGCTCGTTTTCTCCGATCCTGTTTCGCCTGTTCGCGAGCTCGCGCGTGCAGGAAGCGACCAGGTCGCCGAGCCTCGCCGCTCATCGTCCCGTGCCGCGCGCGTCGTCCTCGCCTCGGCGCCAGCGCGCGCGTCGCCGAGCCCCCTCGCTCGCGAAGTCGCGCCAGACGCTCCAGATGCCGCTCGCGTCTCGCGCGCCCGCGTTCGCGCCAGCGCCAGACTCTGCAGCCATCTGCGCCACGGCAGCAGCAGCCAGCGCGCCCACGCGCCCATTTCTGCGCCCCAGCTCGCCCATCCAGCCCCGTTGCTGCCCCGTTCGTGCAATCGGCTCGTTCGTGCGTTCGTCGCGCCTCGTGAGTTGCTCCCGAGCTGAGCCTCATTTATTTTATTATATTTAGGCCTATTGTGTGATTTTTGTTGTGATTGATAGGTTCTCGGTAGCTAGTTCGGGTTCGTTCGCCGCTTAGGATTTCGTGTCAAATCGTCCCCGACCAAGGTAAGGATTTCTTACCGGAGTTGTGTGGACCCTGCGATATATTATGCGATTGCTGATTGACTGCTTGTTTGTGTTTATTGACATGTGTAGCTAGGTATTCTATTCTGAATTCCCGATTAGCATGATTTTCCTGATTTAATTCTCATGTTAATCCATGCTACGTTGTTCCTTTCTAGCATGCTCGTATCTGTTCCTTGCTTTGTAGTATCATGCTAGGCTCGTTGTATTCTTATTGAGCACGTATTGGATTTTATGGAATTGTTTGCTGTTTGCTAGGGCAGGTTAGAATTGCAGGTAGATAGCATCATCCGGGCCTGATGCATAAAGAACCTTGCATCCATGGCGGGGACGTCCGAGCAAGTCATTCCGCCCCCGACCCCGTGAGGGATTAGCTAACCCAAGCGGTAGGCCCTGCAATCTTGGGTGAGGGTGGCAGTTGTTAATGCCTCAACGGTCGGGATGATGACTTGGCATATAACAACAGTTATCAGTCGACGATTCAGATGGCTCCATTCGAGGCTTTGTATGGTAAGCGTTGCCGATCTCCTGTGTTCTGGGAGGAGGTTGGTGATAGGCAGGTTTTGGGTCCCGAGTTGCTGCAGTTGACCAATGGTGCCGTGCAAAAGATTAGAGCCCGTATGTTGACCGCTCAGAGCAGACAGAAGAGTTATGCCGATGTTCGACGTCGGGATTTGGAGTTTGAGGTTGGTCAACATGCTTTCTTGAAGGTCGCACCGATGCGAGGTGTTTTGAGGTTTGGCAAGCGTGGAAAGCTGAGTCCCCGTTTTATTGGCCCGTTTGAGATTCTGAGAGGATCGGCAAGGTTGCTTATCGATTAGCCCTTCCTCCGTCGTTGTCAGCAGTGCACAGTGTTTTTCATGTTTCGATGTTGAGACAGTTCGTGCCGGATCCATCGCACATTGTTCTAATCTTAAGTGACTTTCGAGGACGAAAGTCTTATAAGGGGGGAATATTGTAACGGCCCAGAAATTTCATCCCGGTCTTCCCGGGAGGCCCAGGGGCACGAAAATTTCATCCTGGTCTTCCCAGGAGGCCCAGGGGCATTTTGGTAATTTTGGGTCGGGCCGACCGGGCCGGTTTTGAAATTGTTAATTGCCGGAATAATTATGAGTCGATTTGAATGGGATCGGGAATTTTGGTGAAGACATTTGGGCTTGGGAAAAGGTGAAAAAAATAGGGAATTAAATAGCGCGTCGAGTGAAATTCGAGCCAAGGACGCGCTGCAGGCTAGGCAAGGGGCACTGCCAATCGAGCCACTGAGCGCTCTGGTGCTTCTAAACGCGCCACCTAATATTTATGCCTGTCTTCGTGCGTTTTATTTTAAAAGCCAAAATCGCCCGAGTTCCTTCCCCCATTTCTTCTTCTTCTTCTTCGAGATTCTTCCTCCGACCGACAACGATTTCCCTTGCAATTTCTTCCTTCTCCAGCTCCATTTCGACCGAGCTTCTTCTCCAAATTCGAAGTCGATCTCTTCCCGAGCAGCAGGTGAGCGTTTTCTTCTTCTTCTTCTTCTCCCCCAATTCCTTCCCGTTCTCCCCTATTTCTGATTTCTTCCTGTTCGGCCGATTTGAAGCGAGTGGCTTGTAGGTTTCGTGAGGCCAGCCAAGGGGAAGTGGTCCAGCAGCGAATTGGCCGTCAAATCCTCTCCAATCGCTCGGAATCGAGCTCGTCTTCCCCGCCCGCCGAGCAGCCCAGCCCGCCGAGCCACGCGGCACATCGTCCCGTGCTCGGGCGCGCATCCTCTGCCCAGATCGTCCTCTGCCCAGATCGCCTCGCCGGTCGCACGCGCGCAGAAGCTCACCTCAGCGCCCAGCCGCATCGCGTCGCCCGAGCCCCTGCTCGCCGAGTCGTGCCGCATCGCCTAGTGCCGCTCGCGTCCGCGCGCGCGCGTCTTCGCCAGCGCCTAGCCGAGCCGCATCGCCAAAGCTCTGTTCGTCCACGCGCAGCTCGCGCTCCAGCGCCCGTCCGCGCGCCAGCGCGCCCATGCGCCCATTTCTGAGCCCTAGCGCGCCCAGCCAGCCCCGTTGCTGCCCCGTTCGTGTAATCGGCCCGTTCGTGCGTTCGTCGTGCCTCGTGAGTTGCTCCCGAGCTGAGCCTCGTTTATTTTATTATATTAGGCCTATTGTGTGATTTTTGTTGTGATTGATAGGTTCTCGGTAGCTAGTTCGGGTTCGTTCGCAACTTAGGATTTCGTGTCAAATTGTCACCGGCCAAGGTAAGGATTTCTTACCGGAGTTGTGTGGACCCTGCGATATTATATGTGATTGCTGATTGATTGCTTGTTTGTGTTTATTGACATGTATAGGTAGGTATTCTATTCTGAATTCCCGATTAGCATGATTTTCCTGGTTTAATTCTCATGTTAATCCATGCTAGGTTGTTCCTCTCTAGCATGCTCGTATCTGTTCCTTGCTTCGTAGTATCATGCTAGGCTCGTTGTATTCTTATTGAGCACGTATTGGATTTTATGGAATTGTTTGCTTGCTTGCTAGGCGAGTTAGAATTGCGGTAGATAGCATCATCCGGCCCGATGCATAAAGAACCTTGCATCCATGGCAGGGACGTCGAGCAAGTCATTCCGTCCCTGGACCCCGTGAGGGATTAGCTAACCCAAGCGGTAGGCCCTGCAATCTTGGGTGAGGGTGGCAGTTGTTAATGCCCCAACGGTCGGGATGATGACTTGGCATTGCCTCGTCCCCGACAGCCGGCATGTCCTCAGCATGTTTTGCAGTAGCCCCTGATTGCCACCTGTTAAGGCAAGGACGGCTTCCTGGTGTAAGCCTACCACGACCGTTCCTTGGCCCCAGGTGCGGTGGTTCAGGCTGACATAGTTTACGTGTCCAGGTCTCACACCCCTATGTCAGTGACACCGATCCAAAGATTTAGTTAGGCGTGGTGACTGGATATGGGCAGCTTGCCTCCAGACCCGACAACCCCCCATAGTCTGCAGTAGCACGAGGTGCATGCTTACGCTCATTACAGCGCCGACTGGAGAGCTCCTCGGGATTGTGAGCCAGTGTACCTTTCGTCGACAGTAGACAGGCTGAGGCCGGGACTTGTTTCTCGTATAAGGCGACTTATGTATTGGACTGTGTGGTGATATTATTATGGACTAAGACCCTAAATTGGCATCCGAGGCCCAAGTGTGGGCTAAGCTATGTGCTCTATTCTGTGTTTATATTCATAGCTTGCATACGCTCATAATGATGACCATGTATATCGTATTGTACCCCGGTTGGGGATTCTTACTGAGTAATTCGTTACTCACCCTTACTGTGGTTTTTCCACAGGTAACCAAGTTATGAGACAGATGGTCAAGGAGGAGCTGTGATCATGGGGCTCAATCATCAAACTCGATTTTGTGTTATGACTCTTTATGTTTTATTTTCCCCGAATGCATGTAGCAGGCACGAGCCCTAGGATGTTTTCTCAATATTTTGTGGATTCCAGCATTATTGTATCTAGACATGTTTTGAATGATTTTAAGAAATCTCTGATCGGAGTATACTTTGGAAATGTATTTATCTTGGAACAGGTGCTTGGAAACAAGGACAGGTTCCGGTCGAAATTGTCTAGTTTTTAAAGGGGTTATTTTGAATGTTTTTGTTTTAATTGGAATCCGAAATCATGTCGGTTTAATATCCTTTACTTTGAATGCATGCATTGGGGTAAGGGCCCATTTAGTGCCCCATTCAGGTCGGTCCCTTACCGTTGGTATCGAGCTCGTGAGTCATAAATTACAGTAGTATGACCTGTTGTTGTAGGTCGTTTTCCCATGATCACTAGCACTCCGACAGTCATCAGGTACGCCTAAGTTTACAATTTGTTGTTGAGAAAAAGGGTTAAGAATTTACAATACCTGTCATCTAGTGTATGCCTTGTGTAGTGTTGTGGAGCGGAGACGAGTAGGTTCTGACTCGTTATTGGTTTGGGTGTAGATCGCCAGCATGCCAGTTACCCGCGCCAGAAGAGGACGCCCGTGAGGAGGCCGAGGTGTCAGGATCGGATCTGACCCCGCAGGGACATCGTCCCAAGCTGAGACTGATAGCATTCCGCTTGTAGCTCCCCCTGTTGGGCCCAGAATAGGCGTTGAGGCGACTGTGCGCCGTGAGACTGCTCCTGGAGCAGAATTTGCTAATTCTATGGGTCTATGGTGGTCGACCTATTGAGTGGCCAGAGGGCAGAGACCTAGGCTTTGTTGGCAGCACAGCGGGAAGAGTCTCGAGCTCAGATCGAGCAGCTGACTCGTTTGATTCAAAGAGGCGCAAAGAAGAACCCCACTAGGCGAGAGCCAAAGAACCCTTGAGGCAGAGGTGGCAGAGGGTGTCGATGAGCTTGGTAAATGGTTGAAGGATTTCGTAAAATGGAACCCTGATAAGTTTGATGCCACATGTGATGCTTTAGCAGCAGCTAGATGGATTGCCCATTTGGAGTACACCTTCCAGATTATGGTGTGCCACGATGTACAGAGGCCGAGGTGTGCAGCCCATGTGTTAGGGGGCGTAGCTAGATGGTGGTGGGAGTCCACCTTGAGTGAGAGACCAGCTGGGTCTCCACCTGCTACCTGGGAGTTCTTCAAGTTAGAATTTAAGGCCAAGTACATTAGTGATGAGGCTCAAGAGAAGATGGTAGCGCTTTTCCAGAATCTGAAGCAGGGTTCTGATTCAATAGAGGAGTACGAGAGGAAGTTTTCGGAGTATGGTTATTTTGCTCCGCAGCTGATAGCAACCTCTGAGTTGAAAATTCGGAAGTTCATTTCTGGTCTGAGGTAGGGTGTGTCTCAGGATGTCAGGGCACAGGCCCCTGACACTTATGCTAGAGCTGTTCATCTGGCCACTATTTACAATGGAAAGTATCCTGTTGAGCGGACTGTCGCCGCCCGGCAGTGCAGCCGTCTGTCCCGGTGTAGTGGGACGAAGAGGAGGTTTGAGTACGCAGAGGGCGGCGCCACGTCGCCAAGGGCGCCTCGAACCGGGACCAGCGTAGAGATACATGCCCGGCCCCACCTACACAGCAGGCGGTCCTAGCGCGATTCCCACCTGTGCCACTTGTGGAAGAGCCCACTTCGGAGTTTGTCAGACCGGGCCTAGACGGTGTTTTCAATGTGGAAAAGAGGGGCATGTGATCCGTTTCTGTGATCAGCCAGCTATGGCGATTCGGCTGTCTGCAAAGCAGCAGCAGCAGGGCGGGTGTTCGCTACGAACCGTCGTCAGAGGTTGAGCGTCACGAGATGCCGCAGCGATGGCGATGCGCTTCTTGTTTTGGATCATTGTGCATTTGTCTTGTTTGACTCGCAGTTACACGCACTCGTTTGTATCTGTATTGTTTGGCCGAGCATGCTAGGTTGAGATTAGAGCCTCTAGGTTTTGAATTATCTGTTGCAACTCCTTCGGGAGTTAATATGTTAGCAAAAGATAAGGTTAAGGATGGCCGGATCGAGATATCCGGGGAGTTGCTGGTAGCTACGCTCATAGTCCTACCCATGAGTGGTTTCGATGTGATTCTTGGTATGGAGTGGTTAGCCGCTAACCACGCATTGATTGACTGCCACCGGAAGGAAGTAGTGTTCAGGCCGCCGGGTCGGCCCAGCTTCAAGTTTCGTGGAGTTTGCCCGCCGATGGTGTCAGCTGTGAAAGCCCGTCGTTTGCTAGCTCACGGAGCTTGGGGCTACCTAGCCAAATTGTCCGAGAGCCGCCCTCACCGACTATTGATCAAGTGTCGGTTGTGCGGGAGTTTGCTGATGTGTTTCCTGAAGAGTTACCGGGGTTGCCCCCGAAGAGAGAGGTTGACTTCACAATTGAGCTCGAGCCAGGGACCCTCCCTATCTCGAAGGCTCCGTATCGTATGACGCCAGCCGAGTTAAAGGAATCAAGGTTCATTCAGCGGGAGATGTTGGATCGAGGGTTCATCCGTCCGAGTGTGTCCCCGTGGGGAGCGCCAGTGTTGTTTGTGAAGAAAAAGGATGGTTTGATGCGCCTATGCATTGACTATCGTGAGCTTAATAAGGTGACAGTGAAGAATAAGTATCCGTTGCCCCGTATCGATGATTTGTTCGATCAGCTTCAGGGAGCTTCCGTGTTCTCCAAGATAGATTTGAGATCCGGGTATCATCAGTTGCGGATTAGGGACGCCGACATTCCTAAGACAGCGTTCAGGTCTAGATATGGGCACTACGAGTTTGGGGTCATGTCGTTTGGGTTGACGAATGCACCAAAGCGGCGTTCATGGACATGATGGATAGGGTGTGCAAAGCATTTTTGGACAACCGTCATCATCGTGTTCATTGACGATATTCGATCTATTCAAGGACCAGGGAGGATCATGCAGAGCATTTGAAGAAAGTGTTGGCAGCCTTGAGGGAAAACCAGCTTTATGCGAAGTTTTCCAAATGTGAGTTCTGGTTGGAACAAGTGGCCTTCCTAGGTCACGTAGTCTCGAGAGATGGTATAGCCGTGGATCCTGCAAAGATTGAGGCCGTGAGTTCGTGGGCCAAGCCGACTTCAGTTACCGAGATACGCAGCTTCCTAGGTTTGGCAGGTTACTACCGTCGGTTTGTTAAGGACTTTTCCGCCATAGCCTCGCCCCTCACTCGTCTGACGAGGAAGGGTGTCGAGTTTGTTTGGGACGGTAGGTGTGATGAGAGCTTTGCCCGGCTCAAGCGCTGCTTTGACTTCAAACCAGTGTTGGCGATCTCGGAGGGGACAGTGGTTTCGTGGTTTACAGCCGATGCTTCCAAGTTCGGGTTGGGTTGTGTGTTGATGCGGCCGCGGAAGGTCATTGCTTATGCTTCCCGTCACCAAAGCCATATGAGCGAGAACTATCCGACTCATGATATGGAGTTGGCAAAGAGTGGTGTTTGCAATCAAGATTTGGAGGCATTACTCGTATGGTGAGCGGATCCGGATGTTTACCGATCACCGTGAGCCTCAAGTATCTGCTTTACTCGAAGGAGCCGATTATGAGGCGAGAGAGATGGTTAGAGTTAGTGAAAGATTATGACTGCGAGATTCTGTACCATCCGGTAAAGCCAATGTTGTAGCCGATGCTCTAAGTAGGAAGACGTCGCACTCCGCGGTGTTGTTGAGTTCCCACCAGTTACGAGAGAGTTCGAGAGAGGGCTGAGATTGCAGTGTTGTTGGGTGAGGTTATTGCCAGAGTGGCTCAGTTGACAGTCTAACCATCGATTAGACAGCGGATTATTGATAGTCAGCTGAGTGACCCCGCACTCAAGAAATTGGGTGACAGAGTTAGTGCTGATGGAGATTTTGACTTTGTGTATTCACGAGACGGTGAGCAATGACGCGTCTGAGGCGGTTGTGTGTTCCGGATGTTGCGGGATTGCGAAATGAGTTGCTCTCGAGAGGCCCACAGTTCTCCGTTTGCTTGGCACCCCGGGGTACCAAGATGTATCGAGATCTTAAGCGAGACATTCGGTGGATGGGTATGAAAAGAGATGTCGCGGAGTTTGTCGGTCGATGTCTCACTTGTCGCAAGTGAAGGCACCTGCAGCAGAGACCAAATGGGTTTGTTGCAAACACGAGTGTACGCTGCTGGAAATGGGAAGAGATCTCCATTGACTTTATTTCTCGGGTTGCCGAGGACTCCGAGAAAGTTCTCTCAAATTTGGGTAATAGTCGATCGATTGACTAAGAGCGCACACTTCATTCCTGGTAGAGACACTTATACCGTGGAACAAAGGGCGCAGCTTGTTTTTGGAGCGAGATCATTCGATATCACGGTGTGCTGTGAGAATCGTGGTCGACCGTGATTCGAGGTTCACTTCTCGTTTCGAGAGTGCTCCGTAAGGTTTAGCACCGAGTGCGATTTCGGCACAACTTTTCACCCTCGGGCCGATGGACGATCGAGAGGGTGAACCAGATTCTCAAGATATGTTGAGGGCTTGTGTGTTGGATTTCCGGCGATTGGGACCAGATCTCAGATCGATGGAGTTTGCATATAACAACGATTATCGATCGACGATCTGAGATGGCTCCATTCGAGGCTTTGTATGGTAAGCGTTGCCGATCTCCCGTGGTTCGGGAAGAGGTTGGTGATAGACGTGTTTTGGGTCCCGAGTTGCTGCGCAGCTTGACCAATGGTGCCGTCAAGAGAAGATTAGAGATCGTATGTTGACACTCGGAGCGCATGTAGAAGAGTTATGCCGATGTTCGGCGTCGGGATTTGGAGTTTGAGGTTGGTCAACATGTATTCCTAAAGGTCGCACCGATGCGAGGTGTTTTGAGGTTTGGCAAGCGTGGAAAGCTGAGTCCCCGTTTTGTTGGTCCGTTTGAGATTCTGGAGAGGATCGGCAAGGTTTCTTATCGATTAGCCTTTCCTCCGTCATTGTCGGCGATTACAGCGTTTTTTTCATGTTTCGATGTTGAGGCGAAGATGCGTGCGGATCCGTCGCACATTGTTGATTTTGAGCCTTTGCAGCTGAATGAGGATTTGAGCTTCGAGGAGAAGCCAGTGGGGATTCTTGCTTTTGAGACAAAGACACTGCGTAATCGTGAAATCCGGTTGGTAAAGGTTGAGTGGAGGAGTCAGAGTTCAGAGGAAGCCACCTGGGAGCGGGAGGATGAGATGAGATTGTAGTATCCCGAGCTGTTCTAGTCTTAAGGGACTTTCGAGGACGAAAGTCTTATAAGGGGGGAATATTGTAACGGCCCAGAAATTTCATCCCGGTCTTCCCGAGAGGCCCAGGGGCATTTTGGTAATTTTGAGTCGGGCCGACAGGGCCGGTTTTGAAATTGTAAATTGCCGGAAAAATTATGAGTCGATTTGAATGGGATCGAGAATTTTGGTGAAGGCATTTGGGCTTGGAAGAATGTGGAAATAAATAGGGAATTAAATAGCGCGTCGAGTGAGATTCGAGCCAAGGACGTGTCGCGTGCTAGGTAGGGGGCGCTGCCAATCGAGCCACCGGGCGTGTTTGTTATCTTAATCGCGCGATCTAATACATATGGGTGTTTTCGAAGGCGGTTGGTATAAAAGCAGAGCTCGCCCGAGGCTTCTTCCTCTCGCGTTTCTCCCTCGCCAACCTCGAATTCAACCGAGCTTCTCCCCCAAATACGAAGTCGATCTCACCCCGAGCAGCAGGTACATCTTCTTCTTCTTCTTCTCCTTCAAATTCGAGCTCTTCTCCCCTGTTTTGGGCTTCGCCATTTCCGGCCGAGTCGAGGTAATTTGAGGTATGGGTTTTGTGCAGCTAGTGTAGGGGAGTTCGCCATCAAAGCATCGCTCGTCGAATCCCGTGGATCGCCTTAATCGAGCTCGTTTTCTCCGATCCCCGTCGCCGAGCTCGCGCGTGTGCGTAGCAGCAAATTACCACGAGCCTCGCCGCTCCATCGCCCCGTGCGTGCGCGCGTCCTCGCCAACCTCAACCCCGGCCGCATCGCGTCGCGCTCGAGCCATCGCCGCGAATCGTGCCGCGCGCCGCCGCCGCCGCGTCCGCGCCGCGCGCGCGCCAGCCAGCGCCAGCTCTGCGCCCATCTGCGCCCAGCAAGCGCCACGCCCAGCCAGCCCGCGCGCCCATTTCTGCGCCCAGCTCACACCGGCCACGTTCTTTGCCCCCGTTCGTCTGTGTCGGCTCGTTCGTGCGTTCTTCGCGCCTCGTGAGTTGCTCCCGAGCTGAGCCTCGTTTATTTTTTTATATTTAGGCCTATTGTGTGATTTTTGTTGTGATTGATAGGTTCTCGGTAGCTAGTTCGGGTTCGTTCGCCGCTTAGGATTTCGTGTCAAATCGTCCCCGACCAAGGTAAGTGTAACGGCCTGGAAGTTTCATCCCTGTCTTCCCGGGAGGCCCAGGGGCATTTTGGTAATTTTGGGTCGGGCGGACCGGGCCGGTTTTGAAATTGGTAATTGCCGGAATAATTATGAGTCGATTTGAATGGGATCGAGAATTTTGGTGAAGACATTTGGGCTTTGGAAAAGGTGAAAATAAATAGGGAATTAAATAGCGCGTCGAGTGAGATACGAGCCAAGGACGCGCTGCAGGCTAGGCAAGGGGCGCTGCCAATCGAGCCACTGAGCGCTCTTGTGCTTCTAAACGCGCCATCTAATATTTATGCCTGTCTTCGTGCGTTTTATTTTAAAAGCCAAAATCGCCCGAGTTCCTTCCCCATTTCTTCTTCTTCTTCTTCGAGATTCTTCCTCCGACCGACAACGATTTCCCTTGCGATTTCTTCCTTCTCCAGCTCCATTTCGACCGAGCTTCTTCTCCAAATTCGAAGTCGATCTCTTCCCGAGCAGCAGGTGAGCGTTTTCTTCTTCTTCTTCTTCTCCCCCAATTCCTTCCCGTTCTCCCCTGTTTTCGATTTCTTCCTTGCCGGCCGATTTGAAGCGAGTGGCTTGTAGGTTTCGTGTGGCGAGACAAGGGGAAGTGGTCCAGCAGCGAATCGGCCGTCAAATCCTCTCCAATCGCTCGGAATCCAGCTCGTCTTCCCCGATGCTCTGTTCGCCTTGTTGCGCTGCTGCGTAGAGTAGCCCACCCGCCGAGCCACGCCGCGACATCGTCCCTGCTCGCGCTCCTCGCCTCCCTCTGCCAGATCGTCCTCTGCCCAGATTGTCCTCTGCCCAGATCGCCTCGCCGGTCGCACGCGCGCAGAAGCTCACCTCAGCGCCCAGCCGCATCGCGTCGCCCGAGCCCCTGCTCGCCGAGTCGTGCCGCATCGTCTAGTGCCGCTCGCGTCCGCGCGCGCGCGTCTTCGCCAGCGCCCAGCCGAGCCGCATCGCCAAAGCTCTGTTCGTCCACGCGCAGCTCGCGCCCCAGCGCCCGTCCGCGCGCCAGCGCGCGCAGCCAGCTTGCCCATGCGCCCATTTCTGAGCCCTAGCGCGCCCAGCCAGCCCCGTTGCTGCCCCGTTCGTGCGTTCGTCGTGCCTCGTGAGTTGCTCCCGAGCTGAGCCTCGTTTATTTTATTATATTAGGCCTATTGTGTGATTTTTGTTGTGATTGATAGGTTCTCGGTAGCTAGTTCGGGTTCGTTCGCAACTTAGGATTTCGTGTCAAATTGTCACCGGCCAAGGTAAGGATTTCTTACCGGAGTTGTGTGGACCCTGCGATATTATATGTGATTGCTGATTGATTGCTTGTTTGTGTTTATTGACATGTATAGGTAGGTATTCTATTCTGAATTCCCGATTAGCATGATTTTCCTGGTTTAATTCTCATGTTAATCCATGCTAGGTTGTTCCTCTCTAGCATGCTCGTATCTGTTCCTTGCTTTGTAGAATCATGCTAGGCTCGTTGTATTCTTATTGAGCACGTATTGGATTTTATGGAATTGTTTGCTGTTTGCTAGGGCAGGTTAGAATTGCAGGTAGATAGCATCATCCGGGCCTGATGCATAAAGAACCTTGCATCCATGGCGGGGACGTCGAGCAAGTCATTCCGCCCCGACCCGTGAGGGATTAGATAACCCAAGCGGTAGGCCCTGCAATCTTGGGTGAGGGTGGCAGTTGTTAATGCCCCAACGGTCGGGATGATGACTTGGCATTGCCTCGTCCCCGACAGCCGGCATGTCCTCAGCATGTTTGGCGGAGCCCCGATTGCCACTGTTAAGCCAAGGACGGCTTCGGGTGTAAGCCTACCACGACCGTTCCTTGGCCCAAAAGCGGTGGTTCAGCCGACATAGTTTACGTGTCCGTGTCTCACACCCCTATGTCGCTGACACCGATCCAAAGATTTAGTTAGGCGTGGTGATCGGATATGGGCAACTTGCCTCGGACCCATCGCAACCCCCATAGTTCTGCGGTAGCACGCGGTGCATGCTTACGCTCATTACACGCGACATCGAGAGCTCCTCGGGATTGTGAGCCGTGTACCTTTCGTCGACAATGAGACAGTGCCGAGGCCGAGACTTATTTCTCGTATAGGGCGACTTATGTATTGGATGTGTGGTGATATTATTTCGGACTAAGACCCTAAATTGGCATCCGAGGCCCAAGTGTGGGGCTAAGCTATGTGCTCTATCTCGTGTTTATATTCATAGCTTGCATACGCTCATCGAGATGACCATGTATATCGTATTGTACCCCAGCTTGGGGATTCTTCTTGAGTAATTCGTTAGTCACCCTTACGTGGTTTTTCCACGAGTAACCAAGTTGCGAGGCAGACAGATGGTCAAGGAGGAGCTGTGATCATGGGGCTCAATCATCAAACTCGATTTTGTGTTATGACTCTTTATGTTTTATTTTCCCTGAATGCATGTAGGAGGGCACGAGAGCCCTAGGATGTTTTCTCAATATTTTGTGGATTCCAGCATTATTGTATCTAGACATGTTTTGAATGATTTTAAGAAATCTCGATCGGAGTATACTTTGGAAATGTATTTATCTTGGAACAAAGTGCTTGGAAACAGGGGCGTTTCGGGGAAATTGTCTAGTTTTTAAAGGGGTTATTTTGAATGTTTTTGTTTTAATTGGAATCAAAATCATGTCGGTTTAATATCCTTTACTTTGAATGCATGCATTGGGGTAAGGGCCCATTTAGTGCCCCATTCGGGTCGGTCCCTTTACCGTTGGTATCGAGCTCGTGAGTCATAAATTCAGTAGTATGACCTGTTGTTGTTGTAGGTCGTTTTCCCATGATCACTAGCACTCAAGCGCAGTCATCAGTGCGCCTAAGTTTACTATTTGTTGTAGAAAAAGTGTTAAGAATTTACAATACTGTCATCTAGTGTATGCCTTGTGTAGTGTTGTGGAGCGGAGACGAGCGTGTTCTCGACTCGTTATTGGTTTGGGTTTAGAGCACCATCATGCCAACTTCCCGCGAGTGTGTGATGTATGTTGTGGCTTGTTGTGGTATCCAGGTAGATTCGGATTCCCTGGGACATCGTTCCAGAGGGAGGTAGAGATTGGACTCCCATAGGCCAACTATGGCCCAGTTGTTGGTTTTCCCCTAGTAAGAGGGTGGAGGTGCTTTGCCTTGGAATGCCACTCCAAGAGAGGAATTAGCTGTGGTTGTGCCAAGTGGATGTTTGTGGAGCAGTCCCCGTGTGGACTAGCTCGGGTAGCTCAAGTGCTGATCTTGAGCCTTGTTAGATTATTTGGTTGCCCAGAGAGTGGTTGCAAAGTTGGTAGTCTTCGAGGAGGTTGATGAGGCATCTTTGTGCTTCTGTGAAGTGTGGTTGTTTGAAGCCAGTAAGCCGGAACCTTGTGGGTAAGGGTGCAGCAAGCAGTGTTCTCTACGGACTGGATCCGTTGGTGGTTTCCTCAGTTGTTTGGTAAAAAAAAAAAAAAAAAAAAAATGAACACTCTTATTTTGGTAAATCCCTAGAGTAGGGCTAGCTGCTGCATGTTGTGAGAGCCGGCCAGAGTTTGTTGAGCATCATGTGGAGATGCAAGAGTAGGCGGTGAGCCTTCAGCTTGATGAGATGCCTTAGGCATGGTTGTTGGAGTTGAGCCCTTGTATGCCGAGCAAGAGTTCGTGTCACTTAAGGTTGTGACCTTGTTGGCCCCGTTGTAGTAAGATGTGGATTTGGTAGTAGTGGCACTTGAGGTGCATTGGTTGGTGTGCCACTTTGGCACTAAATCTGGTTCAGGCCTGAGTTTGGCATGGGCATAGCAGATGGTTCTATGCCGTTCGGAGTTTAGCGTACTCCTTTAGCCTTGGATCCGTTTATGGTAGTTGCACCTGTGGAGGTCGTGCAAAAAGGGCTAGTTCAGTGGTAATTGAAAGATTTCAAGCGAAGGGATGTTCGAAAGGAGCCTTTTCCTAGTGTTACTGGAGGTTGAGTAAGTCAAGCAGGTTGACGGTTGGTAAGTGTTAGTGCGCGTGCATCTCACGCTAGTGTTAAGGCGAAGAGATCTTTGTGGTTGGTAGTGCGGTCAACTACCTTCGAGTGCCTAAACCTCAGGAGAGTTGAACATCGTAGAAGCAAGTTGGGTCCAGTTGAGGGACCATGAGTTGGATGCCTATGAGGTAAGAAGGATGCCTTGTGAGAGGAGTTGGATGCTTTATGGGTAAGCACCCTTGGTAGAGGCTTGGTATAAAGTAAGTTTGGTTTGACGTGGTTATGCTTTGGTGGAGCAAGGTTGCCACAGCTTCGAGCATCGTGTGGAGATGGAACTTTGGGTGTTCCGTTGATTGGTTGTATCTCTGCCAGGAGCTAGTGTGGCTTTTGGGAAAAGCATTTGTTAGACTTGGATCGCTAAATGAAGGTTGGGAGTTGTGCACACAAGTGTGTTTTGTGTGGTTCGTTCTGTGGCGAGAGAGTCAGATCCATGTAGGGTTTGCTTTGGGGATCTGGTGCTCAGTTTTTGGAAAGGTTGGACTCCAGGTGGACGTTGTAAGGCTTAGTGAGGTGGTAAGGATACCATGCTCGTGGTATCAGGTTGTTGCTTAGGTGAGATTGTTAAATGGACCTAAGCTTGGTTGGCGGATCTTCTTGCTGATCGTCATGACTGAGAGAGTTGTTCGGATCCCTCCTTGGGTAGGAGTTGTGTTGTGGTTGAGGTCTGAGTAGGAGGATGACGCATTCGGTAGCGTTTCGGGTCCTCTTGGTTCCCAAGGAGTTGGAGTTGGCCAGCATGGTTGTGTTGCTGGAAAATGGAGTTGTTGTTTGTTCAGGCAGTTGGCTGTAGGCCGTTAGTTGGCAGTGGATGTCGAAGGTTGCCGGAGAACCCTAGGTTGTGGGGAGCCTCTCTAGAGCTCAATCAGGCCTTGATAGTGAGTTTCAGTTGGCAAGTTGAAGCCGTGTAGTTTGTAGCCTCGGGGGAATTGCTGGCAGTCTTGGTAGCCTAGCAAGTTAAATTTGTTTGGAGAAGAGTCCGGATTGGTTCCGGTATGGTGACAAGTTGATGCTTGGTGTTGACCAAGGTGTGGATTGAAATTGCTTGAAGTCAGTTTTGCTCGTGGGGCGAATGGTTCGTGCCCTGTTGGTTGTCTTCCTGTTTCCAAGAAAGTTGAGAGTTGCCCCGTTGGTATTTGGAGGTTCAATCCGTGGTAGACTCCTGTTGCTACCCCGTGAGATTTTGATCTTGTCGCTTTAATGGAGCAAGACAGTGAGTGTATGTGGAGCTCTCTGTCCTTCGGTTGTCTGCTCGTAGGAGCCGTTTCTTCCTGGGTTTGGCAGTTTGCTGCCGTCGGTTTGTTAAGGATTTTTCCGCCATAGCCTCGCCTTTCACTCGTCTGACGAGGAAGGGTGTCGAGTTTATTTGGAACAGTAAGTGTGATGAGAGCTTTGCTGTGCTCAAGCGCGATTTGACTCAAAGCACTGATATTGGCAATCCGGGGGACAGTGGTTTCGTGATTTACAAATGATGCTTCCAAGTTCGGGTTGGGTTGTGTGTTGATGCAGCACGAGAAGGTCATTGCTTATGCTTCCCGTCAGCTGAAGCCATATGAGCAGAACTATCCGACTCATGTTATGGAAATGGCAGCAGTGGTGTTCGCACTAAAGATTTGGAGGCATTACCTGTATGGTGAGCGGATTCAGATGTTTACCGATCACCAGAGCCTCAAGAATCTGCTTTGCTCGAAGAGCCGAATATGAGGCAGAGGAGATGGTTAGAGTTGGTGAAAGATTATGACTGCGAGAGTTTGTACCATCCGGGTAAAGCAAATGTTGTAGCTAATGCTTGAGTAGGAAGACGTCGCACTCCGCGGCGTTGTTGAGTTCCCAGCCCAGATTACGGAGAGAGTTCGAGCGGGCTGAGATTGCAGTGTTGTTGGGTGAGGTTACTGCCAGAGTAGCTCGATTGTGATCCGACCATCGATTAGACAACGGATTATTGATAGTCAACTGAGTGACCCCGCACTTAAGAGATTGTTTGACAGGGTTAGTGCTGATGGAGATTTTGACTTTGTGTATTCACCAGACAGTGGGCTGACGTACAGAGGCCGGTTGTGTGTTCCGGATGTTGCAGGATTGCAAACAGAGTTGATCTCAGAGGCCCACAGTTCTCTGTTTGCTTGGCACCCCGGAGGTACCAAGATGTATTGGGATCTTAAGCACACATTCTGGTGGATGGGTATGAAAAGAGATGTTGCGAAGTTTGTCAGTCGATGTCTCACTTGTCAGCAAGTGAAGGCACCCAGGCAGAGACCAGCCAGGTTTGTTTGCGTACCACGAGTGTACGTCAGTGGAAATGGGAAGAGATCTCCATGGACTTTATTTCTTGTTTGCCGAGGACTCCGAGGAAGTTCTCTCAGATTTGGGTGATAGTCGCTCGATTGACTAAGAGCACACACTTCATTCCCGGTAGAGACACTTATACCGTGGAACAGTGGGCGCAATTGTTTTTGGAGCAGATCATTCGCTATCACGGTGTGCCTGTGAGGATTGTGTCTGACCGTGATTCGAGGGCTTGTGTGTTGGATTTCCCGAGCAGTTGGGACCAGTACCTGTATCTGATGGAGTTTGCATATAACAACAGTTATCAGTCGACGATTCAGATGGCTCCATTCGAGGCTTTGTATGGTAAGCGTTGCCGATCTCCTGTGTTCTGGGAGGAGGTTGGTGATAGGCAGGTTTTGGGTCCCGAGTTGCTGCAGTTGACCAATGGTGCCGTGTAGAAGATTAGAGCCCGTATGTTGACCGCTCAGAGCAGACAGAAGAGTTATGCCGATGTTCGACGTCGGGATTTGGAGTTTGAGGTTGGTCAACATGCTTTCTTGAAGGTCGCACCGATGCGAGGTGTTTTGAGGTTTGGCAAGCGTGGAAAGCTAAGTCCCCGTTTTGTTGGCCCGTTTGAGATTCTGAGAGGATCGGCAAGGTTGCTTATCGATTAGCCCTTCCTCCGTCGTTGTCAGCAGTGCACAGTGTTTTTCATGTTTCGATGTTGAGACAGTTCGTGCCGGATCCATCGCACATTGTTCTAATCTTAAGTGACTTTCGAGGACGTCATCCCGGTCTTCCCGGGAGGCCCAGGGGCACGAAAATTTCATCCTGGTCTTCCCAGGAGGCCCAGGGGAATTTTGGTAATTTTGGGTCGGGCCGACCGGGCCGGTTTTGAAATTGTTAATTGCCGGAATAATTATGAGTCGATTTGAATGGGATCGGGAATTTTGGTGAAGACATTTGGGCTTGGGAAAAGGTGAAAATAAATAGGGAATTAAATAGCGCGTCGAGTGAGATTCGAGCCAAGGACGCGCTGCAGGCTAGGTAAGGGGCGCTGCCAATCGAGCCACTGAGCACTCTTGTGCTTCTAAACGCGCCACCTAATATTTATGCCTGTCTTCGTGCGTTTTATTTTAAAAGCCAAAATCGCCCGAGTTCCTTCCCCCATTTCTTCTTCTTCTTCTTCTTCGAGATTCTTCCTCCGACCGACAACGATTTCCCTTGCGATTTCTTCCTTCTCCAGCTCCATTTCGACCGAGCTTCTTCTCCAAATTCGAAGTCGATCTCTTTCCGAGCAGCAGGTGAGCGTTTTCTTCTTCTTCTTCTTCTCCCCCAATTCCTTCCCGTTCTCCCCTATTTCCGATTTCTTCCTGTTCGGCCGATTTGAAGCGAATGGCTTGTAGGTTTCGTGCGGCCAGCCAAGGGGAAGTGGTCCAGCAGCGAATCGGCCGTCAAATCCTCTCCAATCGCTCGGAATCGAGCTCGTCTTCCCCGCCCGCCGAGCAGCCCAGCCCGCCGAGCCACGCGGCACATCGTCCCGTGCTCGGGCGCGCATCCTCTGCCCAGATCGTCCTCTGCCCAGATCGCCTCGCCGGTCGCACGCGCGCAGAAGCTCACCTCAGCGCCCAGCCGCATCGCGCGCCGCGAGCCCTCGCCGCTGCCGAGTCGTGCCGCGCTCGCTTAGTGCCGCTCGCGTCCGCGCGCGCGCGTCTTCGCCAGCGCCTAGCCGAGCCGCATCGCCAAAGCTCTGTTCGTCCACGCGCAGCTCGCGCCCCAGCGCCCGTCCGCACGCCAGCGCGCCCATGCGCCCATTTCTGAGCCCTAGCGCGCCCACCCCGCTGCCGTTCTTTGCCCGTTCGTAATCGCCCGTTCGCGCGCGTTAAATGCGTGCCTCGTGAGTTGCTCCCGAGCCTCCTCGTTTATTTTATTATATTAGGCCTATTGTGTGATTTTTGTTGTGATTGATAGGTTCTCGGTAGCTAGTTCGGGTTCGTTCGCAACTTAGGATTTCGTGTCAAATTGTCACCGGCCAAGGTAAGGATTTCTTACCGGAGTTGTGTGGACCCTGCGATATTATATATGATTGCTGATTGATTGCTTGTTTGTGTTTATTGACATGTATAGGTAGGTATTCTATTCTGAATTCCCGATTAGCATGATTTTCCTGGTTTAATTCTCATGTTAATCCATGCTAGGTTGTTCCTCTCTAGCATGCTCGTATCTGTTCCTTGCTTCGTAGTATCATGCTAGGCTCGTTGTATTCTTATTGAGCACGTATTGGATTTTATGGAATTGTTTGCTGTTTGCTAGGGCAGGTTAGAATTGCAGGTAGATAGCATCATCCGGGCCTGATGCATAAAGAACCTTGCATCCATGGCAGGGACGTCGAGCAAGTCATTCCGTCCCTGGACCCCGTGAGGGATTAGCTAACCCAAGCGGTAGGCCCTGCAATCTTGGGTGAGGGTGGCAGTTGTTAATGCCCCAACGGTCGGGATGATGACTTGGCATTGCCTCGTCCCCGACAGCCGGCATGTCCTCAGCATGTTTTGCGGAGCCCCTAATTGCCACTGTTAAGGCAAGGACGGCTTCTGGTGTAAGCCTACCACGACCGCTCCTTGGCCCAGTGCGGTGGTTCAGCCGACATAGTTTACGTGTCCGTGTCTCACACCCTATGTCGCTGTGACACCGATCCAAAGATTTAGTTAGGCGTGGTGACCGGATATGGGCAACTTGCCTCCGCACCCGACAACCCCCATAGTCTGCGATAGAGCACGAGGTGCATGCTTACGCTCATTACAAATACCGATCGAGAGCTCCTCGGGATTGTGAGCCGGTGTACCTTTCGTCGACAGTAGGCAGTGGGCCGGGACTTGTTTCTCGTATAGGGCGACTTATGTATTGGACTGTGTGGTGATATTATTCCGACCTAAGACCCTAAATTGGCATCCGAGGCCCAAGTGTGGGCTAAGCTATGTGCTCTATTCTGTGTTTATATTCATAGCTTGCATACGCTCATCGAGATGACCATGTATATCGTGTTTGTACCCGGTTGGGGATTCTTCTTGAGTAATTCGTTACTCACCCTTACTCGTGGTTTTTCCACAAGTAACCAAGTTAAGTAGACAGGATGGTCAAGGAGGAGCTGTGATCATGGGGCTCAATCATCAAACTCTGATTTTGTGTTATGACTCTTTATGGCTGAAAGATAACACATGTGTACTGCATATAGTATCATAAACAAAACCCTTAGCTTATTGAACTTAGACAAACCTGGCGGCCTTGGAGTGCTGGAGATCATGGGAACACAACCTACAAACAAAGTTAGTCTACAGAATCTATGACTCGTGTGCTCGATACCAACCTGTAAAGACCCGACTCAAAAACGGTGCTAAACCTAGATATTTACTCAAAGATGCAAGTGAAAAGCATAAAAGGACCAAATGGGGGTCGGTTTGTAAAACTTTTCAAATATAAGAGTGGAAAACATTAAAAACAAAGTAAACATTCATTAAGCGAAACGAACCATTCAAATTAAAAACGAAGGATCGATCAAGACTTTCCTTAAAACATAAAATAGTTCAAATCATAGTTTTCCCTACGGACCCAAGTCCAACTACATGCTGAAATCAAAAACAGTAAAATAAGACACGACAGAGTGTCAGCAGCATCCATGATTCCCCAGCTCCCTCCGCTAGCCGCCTCGGTGTTGTCCCAAGTTACCTGTGGAAGAAACCACAGTAAGGGTGAGTATAAACATACTCAGTAAGAATCCCCGACCGGGGTACGATACGATGCCATCAATCATCTAGCAACCTAGTACACATGCCACAAAAATCAACACGGATCTTAGCTCAACGAGCTCACAAGGCAAATCCGGAATCCTCAGAAGTCTCCTACTTCCGGCCTAATGATTGGCTCTCAAACCAATCCCGGGACATCTCCGAGGGTCTTTCTCCCTCGGCCAATTGATCAGCTCAAAAACCGATCCCAAGGATGTCCGACACCCTCGAGGGTCTTTCTCCCTCGACCAATTGATTAACTCTAAAGTCAATCCCAATGGGTGTCCTCAAGGGCCTCTTACCCTCGCTATAAATCTGGACTATCGGGAGAGTACCCGAAGTCTGGCTCTAAACTGGAAGGAATTGGTGTACTCACGAACAATAGCCCGGGGGAGCTCTCCGAACCGGCAACTAAAGCATGTGCGCGCACACCGCATGCTTTGCAGAACCGGCGTAAATGTGGGGCCTAGGTACAAACTACGCGGGCCAGTACGCATGCCTAAGACTCGAAACGGTGTCACCGAACACGATGGTCGCGAGGCCCTCGGCACTCATCTGCATGCGGCTGTACCACCGACTGAAGCTAAGAACCGACCAAGGTAGGCTTGCACCGCTGGCGGGGTTCCGCTCTAGCAGCTACAAACTAGGCTTATGCCAATGAGGTAGCTAATCCTCACCGGGTCACGGGGAAGCAAGGTACGTTATGCTTCGCTCTACTCCCGACCGGTGGGGACAAGGTACGTTATGTCCGCTCTCAGCCTCTAGATGATGACAACCCTACTACGCTAGCTAGATTATAGAGTAAAGGATTCTGGCTAAACATACATAAGCATCATCAATCATATATAACCTAGCATGCTACTACGAACTTAAAGCGAGAATCTCGGGCATCTTTGGAAGAACAATCCTAGCATGGCACTAACATGTACAAACAATCAAACATGCTAGCAGGAATGCAATCACAAGCTATCCTATCCACTAATCATGTTCATAAAAGTAAACATGCATAAAAGGCACAATCAGGAAAGCATCGCAGGGTCCACACAACCACGGTAAGAAATCCTTACCTGGAAATAAGTGGAAAAAGCTAACACGAGTCAAGCAAGACCCTCGAACTTTAAAACGAACTCGAGCAACCTAGGCATATCAAATAAAAACATCCTAAATAAAAAATACAGCAGCCAGCAGCTTAAAATAAAAAAGGAAGGAGGCTCGAGGATTACCAGCCGAGAGGACACGGCTCTCGGCAGCAAGGGGCAGGAAGGGGCGCTGCTGGGCGCTGAGCTCGGGTGCGCGGCAAGGCGAGCGGATGCGCAGGAGCGGGCGCGCGGCATGGCGTCTGGACGGCGGGGCAGCGCGCGGGCGATCGGCTGCGAAGGCGATGCGCGAGCGAGCGGGCTCGCTGGGTTGGCGCGCGGGCGAGCGTCTGGACTGCTGGGCGTGATGCTGCAGCAGTGACGCAGGCTGGCGCGCGACGGCGTCGGCGGTGATGGGGCTGCGACGGTGGGGCTTCAGTCCGCAGCGGCGCGACGGCGCGGGCGCAGGCCGAGCGATGCAGGGCGGTGGCTCGGGCGGTGTGGTCTGCAGTGCGCGCGCAGGCCGGTGCGGCGGGGTGTGGTGCGATGTGGCTGGGGTGGCTCGGTTGGGTGGTGCGGCTGGGTTAGGGTGTTTGGCTCGATTTAGGTGAGAGAGAGAGAGAGAGAGAGAGAATGCGGCTATGAGGGGAAAATTAGGGGTTTTCTTGATTTTCCTTCTTTTCCTTATTTTTTAAATAGGTTAGGAGACCTAAATTCCCTTCCCAAGGCTTTTCTCTTGCGGGTCCCGGCTAAAGCAACCTTCTTTTCTTTTTTCTTTTTGATTAAGACTCTTTTCTTAAAACTCCAAATTCACCATTTAGGGCAAGGTTCAAATCCCAAAAGATTCAATTAATTTTCCAATTAATTTTGTTATTAACCGGGATGGAAAGCTGGGCCGTTACACATAGCTTGCATACGCTCATCGAGATGACCATGTATATCGTATTGTATCCCGGTTGGGGATTCTTACTGAGTAATTCATTACTCACCCTTACTGTGGTTTTTCCACAGGTAACCAAGTTGCGAGACAGGATGGCTGAAGGAGGAGCTGTGATCATGGGGCCTAGTCTTCCAACTCTGATTTTTGTATTTGACTCTTTATGTTTTGTTTTCCGCTGAATGCATTTAGCCGGGCACGGAGCCCTAGGATGTTTTGTAAATATTTGTGGATTCCAGCATTTTGTATATGAACAGGTTTTGAATGGTTTTTAGTAAATCTCTGATCAGAGTAAACTTTGGAAATGTATTTATCTTGGAACAGGTGCTTGGAAACAGGGACAGGTTCTAGGGAAATTGTCTAGTTTTTAAAGGGGTTATTTTGAATGTTTTTGTTTTAATTGGAATCCGAAATCATGTCTGTTTAAATGTCCTTTACTTTGAATGCATGCATTGGGATAAGGGCCCATTTAGTGCCCCATTCGGGTCGGTCCCTTTACATTAAGGATATTCTTCGCTGCTATCCAGTGTGTATCACTTGGATTAGATTGGTATCTGCTACATATGCTTAAAACATGAGCAACGTTCGGTCGAGTACAAATCATGGCATACATGATAGAACCTATTGTCGAAGCATAAGGAACAGTACTCATACGCTTAGCCTGATCAGAACTCGTAGGACACTGGGTCTTGCTAATCGATATGCCATGTTGCATGGGAATGAAACCTCTCTTAGATTTTTCCACGTTGAACTTAGTAAGAACCTTACCAATATAATTTTTTTTGACTAAGTCCAATCATTCTCTTGGATCTATCTCTATAGATTCTTATTCCTAGAATGTACTCAACTTCTCCAATGTCTTTCACAGAGAAACAATTTTTAAGCTATTTCTTGACTGATTCAAGCATGGTTATATCGTTTTCTGTGAGTAGTATGTAGTTCACATACAAAACATGAAAGGTAATACTACTCCCACTTAACTTCTTGTATACCCAAGATTTCTCTTCATTTTTAAGGAAACCAAACTTTTTGACTGCCTCATCAAATTTGAGGTTCCAACTTCTAAATGCTTGCTTCAAACAACAAATAGATTTTTGAAGCTTGCATACTCTCTCAGGATTAGCTGGATCTTAAAAACCTTTAGATTGTGTCATATACACATCCTCTTTCAAGAACCCATTCAAGAAAGCGGTTTTAACATCCATCTGCCATATTTAATAATCATGATAGACAACAATCGTAAGGAGTATCCTTATAGATTTAAGCATTTCTACCGATGAAATGGTTTCATCATAGTCTATACCATGAATCTGTCTAAAACCTTTTGCCACTAGCCTTGCTTTGAAAACTGCAACGTTTTCATCTTTGTCTGTTTTAAATTTAAAAATCCATTTGCAACCAATAGGTCTTACTCCATTAGGCAAATCAATCAAGTCCCATAATTTATTTTCAGACATAGAATCCATTTCAGATTTCATGGCTTATAGCCATTTTTCAGAGTTCTTACTCTCCAAAGCTTCTTTGTAAGTAGTAGGTTCTTGATGTTCCAAAATCATTATTTCAGAACAGTCTGTCAATAAGAAATCAACGTATTTCTTTGGTGGAATTATTGATCAACGTATTTCTTTGGTGGAATTATTGAACCTCATCCATTTGTTGCTCTTGTCAAATTTCGTTGAGAAATATACTTTTACTCGCACTTGTCTTCTTGGAAATAAATTCTCTTTCCAAGAAAACGCCATCGCGGGCAACAAGCACTTTATTTTCTCTTTGGTTATAAAAGTAATACTCTTTTTTCTCTTTAGGATAACCCACAAAGAGACACTTGTCGGATTTAGGTAATAGCTTATCAGATTGTAGACGTTTTACATAAGTTTCACAATCCCATATCCTTATAAAAGAAATTTTCAGAACTTTTTCTGTTCATATCTCATATGGAGTCTTTTCCATAGCTTTGGATGGAGCTTATTTAAGTGTGAATGCAGCAGTCTCAAGTGCGAAACCCCTTAAGGAAATGGGGAGATCAGTAAGACTCATTATAGATCGAACCATATCTAATATGGTTTGATTTCTCCACTCAGAAACACCATTCAGCTGAGGTGTTCCTGGTGGAGTCCATTGTGAAAGTATTCCACAATCCTTCAAATGATCTTTGAATTCTTGGGTCAAATATTCTCCACCACGATCTGATCGTAATGCTTTAATCTTCTTTCCAAGTTGATTTTCTACTTCATTTTGGAATTGTTTGAACTTTTCTAACGATTCTGACTTTTTCTTCATAAGGTAAACAAATCCATATCTACTTACATCATTCGTAAAAGTAATGAAGTAATTATACCCTCCCCTAGCAAAAATACTCATAGGTCCACATACATTTGTATGTATTAGAGCTAGACGAGGATACCGTTGATTTACGCTATTTGTGCAGGTCTAACAATTGTTATAGGCTGCATCATTGAAGATGAAGTTAGGAAGCAGATGGGGAACACGCACAAGAAGCTATTTTTCTCGCACTCCATCACTGCACTCTTCCTACATCAAGGATTGAGGTGCAAACTCGAAGAGCAGACGCTGAAGGTCAAGAGAGTTTTCCAAATGGCAGTTAACAAAAGTAAACTGAAGGAACCCACGATCAAGGAATTCACAATGCAGCTAAAGAGAATTATACACAGGGAGGATCTGCTTCTATACCATCAATGCGACCACCACAAAGGCAGAAGCAATCAACACCACATACACAGCGGGGTACTTCTCCCGCAATCAATGCAATACCATCAGTTCCACAACCAACCAACTTACCTCCAAGCTCGAACACTAAAGATGACCTTGAAGGTGAGGACACCCAACCACTAAAGAGAAGGAAGAAAGGAGTAAAGAACGAGGTTGTAATAGCTAAGCCAGCAGCTGAAAAACAATGCTCTGACTCGGTTATTGTAATGACCCAGTTTTCTATTCCGGTTCTCGAGGTGCTTCCGATTTAGATTCAGTGGTTCGGTTGGGCCGTTAGAGCTGTTTTGACCCTTAGGGGTATTTTGGTCTTTTTGCTCCCCGGGCAGGATTTGTGGATTTTTAGGGCTTCGAGGCAGCTCCTGCCTTTGTTGAGGCTTGTTTGTTGGTGGCTGCGAGTCCCGAGGTGTTTGGGCTATTCGTTTGGGAGTACGGTTGTGATTTGGGTTTTTGGCAAAGTGATGGTTGTTTGGGTGTTTCCTTTGGGATTCGAGCCCGGGCCCTTAGTGTTGATTTGGGAGGTTGTTTTAAGTGAGATTTATTGATTGGAAAAGGTTGCTTCAGTCGGGTCTCGAAGGAGGAAGCCGGGAAATGGGATTTAAGGATTTTAAGGATTTTTGGAAAATTGGAAAAATGGATAAGTTTGGATTTTGGATAAGGATGGAAAAATAAAATAAAAGAGAAAAAGAAAAAGATTAAATCCCATTTTTCCTTTTTATTTCCCATTTTCCCTTTTTTTTTCCTAAATCCCCAAAATTCCCATTTTTCTCTTTTTCCCCTTTCTCTCTCCTCCAGCCCGACCCCAGCCCCATGGTTGCCCACCCTGGCTGCCTACGCCCGAGCCAGCTCGCCTAGCCTAGCGCCCAGCACGCCTGAGCCACCCCT
This sequence comes from Sicyos edulis, assembly GCA_036507275.1. Lineage (NCBI taxonomy): Eukaryota > Viridiplantae > Streptophyta > Magnoliopsida > Cucurbitales > Cucurbitaceae > Sicyos > Sicyos edulis. The sequence continues at coordinate 56,886,302 of CM071846.1, read as the reverse complement.
GCACCCAGGTCTCGTCGCCCGACCCCAGCGCCCAGCTCGGCAGCCCGCGTCGCCTAGCTCGCCCTCGCCCAGGCCCCTCGTCGCCCAGCTCGCCCTCGCCCAGGTCACGCCGAGCCCAGCCCCTGCTCGCCCAAGCCCGCGTCGCCCTGGTCCGCGTCGCCCTGGTCCGAGTCGCACACCCTTGTAGCTCGCCGTGCAGTGCCAGCCCAAGCGCCTCGAGCCGTCGCGTCGCGTCGCCCCACGCGCGCGTCCCTGTTGCTCTCCGAGATCGTACCCGCGCGCCGACCCCTGTGCCGAGCCGCGCCGCGCGTTGTCGCCCAGTCGAGCTCGAGCCCACGCCCGCGCGCCTTTGCCTCGCCCCAGCTCACTCGCGCGTAGCCTCCGCGCCACAGCGCCCAGCCTCTGCGCCCCAGCGCCCCAGCTGCGCCCAGCCAGCCCAGCCCCTGCGCCCAGCCTGCCTGTTGTGTTGGCTTGGCCCGAGCCTTGTGGCTTCTCGGATGGTATTTCCTGAGTCTTTTCTTCGTTGGGCCCTGATTTGTTGGCTGCTGGTTATTGATTTAATTGGGGTGTTTTATGTATTTAATTTGGGTGCTTTATTAGATGTATAGGCTGTTCGGGTTGGATTAGATGCTCGAGGATTGCTTGGTTGATGTATTATTGTTTTCTGCTTGTTCCAGGTAAGGATTTCTTACCGTGGTTGTGTGGACCCTGCGATATATCATGATATGCCTTGTATGCTTGTTTGCTGTTATGAACATGATATTGATAGGGCAGCTTTGATTGACCTCTTGCTAGCATGTTTGCCTGATTTTACATGTTAGTGCCATGCTAGGTTTGTTCTGCCAGCATGCTTATGATTCCTGCTTAAGTTGTAGTATCATGCTAGGTAAATGTGATTGATGTCGGTCATTGTTTGCTAGCCAGGAATCATTAAATTTACTCTGTACTCTTAGATAGAGTTGTAGGGTTTGTCATCATCCAGAGGCTGAGCGGACATAACGTACTTTGTCCCCACTAATCGGGAGTAAAGTGTGCGCATCATAACGTATCTTGCTTCCCCCCCCGGTCGCCAAGGTGGATTTAGCTCTGGTCGGGAGTAAAGTGTGCGCAGCATAACCTATCTTGCTTCCCCCCCGACCCGCCGGTTGTGGACTTAGCTACCCACTTCGGCATAAGCCTAGTTTGTAGCCTGCTAGAGCGGAACCCTGCCATCGGTGTAAGCCTGCCCTGACCGGTTCTTAGCTTTAGGTCGGTGGATCATGCTGCACAGATGAGCGCCGAGGGCCTCGCGCTACTGTGATCAGTGACACCGCTTCCGAGTCATAGGCATGCGTACCTGGCCCGCGTAGTTTTCCCTTAGGCCCCCGCATTTACGTCGGTTGCAGCAGCATGCGGTGTGCGCGCACACGCGTTAGTTACCGGTTTGGAGAGCTCCCTCGGGTTAATGTCGTGAGTACACCATTCTTTCCGTTAGAGCCTGACTTCGGGTACTCTCCCGTAAGTCCAGATTAGCAAGGGCAAGGAGGCCCTTGAGGACATTCTTGGGATCAGTGCATTCCCCCCGAGTGAAAGATACCTCGGTGATGTCCCAGGATTGGTCAGTGTATCCAATCCTTAGGCCGGAAGTAGGAGACTTCCGATGGCTCCAGATCTTGTATTATGAGCTCGTTTAGCTATGATCTGTGTTAATAGCTGTTTGCTTGCATGTTGAGGTGCTAGATGACTGATGTATCGTATTGTACCCTGGTTGGGGATTCTTACTGAGTATGTTTATACTCACCCTTATTTATCTTTCAGGTAACTTGGGACAACACCAGGATAGCTAGCGGAGGGAGCTGATTGATCATGGGGAGCTGCCGGCACTCTGTCATTTATTATTGCACTGTTTATTCAGCATGTAGATGGACAGGAGTCCTAGGGGAATATTGTTTAAAACGTTGTTTAAATTGCATTGTATATTTTTATAAACACTGGCCAGGATGTTTTACTTCGTTGGTTTGTTTAAATGAAATTGTTGGTTATGTTTTAAGGGTTCCCCCTTCTCATATGTTTTGAAAGGATTTTTAAATATGAGCACTAAACCGCTTGTTATCATATTTAACTTGCATGCTGAGTGAGAACCCCGGTTTAGGACCATGTTTTGGGTCGTGTTCGTCACAGTTGGTATCAGAGCACAGAGTCATAGATTCTGTAGACTAACCTGCTTTGTAGGTTGTTGTTCCCATGATCATCAGCACTCCACGACCGTTAGGTTTGTCTGAGTTCATTAAGCTAAGGGTTAAGAATTAACAATACTTTTCATCTAGCTTTTATGCCTTGTGTAGAGTTGTGGAGCGGAGACGAGCAGGTTCTGACTCGTTGTTGGTTTGGGCTTTGAGCGCCATCATGCCAACTTTCGCGGTCGCGGCGGTTTGATGAGCGGTGAGAGCCCCAGTGTGGGCCAAAGATTTATGCTTTGTGCGGATCGCCAGATATGTTGATCGCACTCGAGAGGAGGCGAGTTTAGACTCCGTGAGGCCATTTGTGGCCCAGTTGTTGGTTTTCCCTAGTGAGAGGGTGGAGGTGCTTTGTGCGGTCGCCGCCAAGATGTTGATCGCACTCGCAGAGGAAGCGGGGACGCTTGGCATGTCCGACCGAGGAGTTGGACTGATTGTGTTGATGTTGAGGCCGCGTCCCAGGGTTGTTAGGCCCGTAGGCCAGATTTGACCCTGGCAGTTGAGTTGCCTAGTGGAGGGGGTAGAGGATAGCACACCTCAGAGTGAGACTCCTTCAGTAGAGTGTGCTCCTGCCATGAGAGATTTGATGGCAGGTCTTTAGCTATCAGAGAGCGGAGACCCAGGCGTAGATTGTAGCGCGTAGTGAGGAGTCCCGGGCACAGATAGCCCAGCTGACAGAGTTTTTCAGCAGTTTTCCCCCCAGTAGCTCTTGTAGCCCCGGAGGTTCCCGGGAGGGCATGATCAGCAGGTTTTGGCCGATGAGTTTGTTGGCGTTGACGGAGCCGCCCAGTTTGGCAAGTGGATGCCTGTAGAGGTCGATGTTTTAGAAAGTCCTACTGCTAGTAGTAAAGCAGTTGGCCAGGTTTGAGCTTTAGCATCCGTGTATTGGGATGCCCTGCTGTTCAGAGGTCGAGATGTGTCGTTCTTGTGCTGTTTGGTACAGCAGTTGATGGTGGTAGTCCCTTGAGAGGTGGACTAGCTGAGTCTCCACCAGTCGCCCGATTGATTGGCAAGTTGCCGTGTTAGTGGCTTGAGGCAGATGTAGAGACATCTTTGCCCCCTTGCAAGCCTGCTGTCGTTCTACAGCCAGTTCTTTTAGTGGCCTCGTAGCTAGGGTGTTGTATGGAGTTTGCTTGCAAGGGTTTTATCCATTGGTGGATTTCAGCGGGCTAGTTAAGTGGAGCACTCTTTTTATTTGGATGTTCCCAGTGTGGAACTAGTTGTTGCCACCCGAGGAGTTGGCCTGAGCTTTTGTTGAGCATCGAGTGGGATTCAGAAGTTGGCCTGAGCTTTTGTTGAGCATCGAGTGGGATGCAGGAGTAGGCCGTGGCATGTCTGTTGGTCGAGATGCCAGAGATTAGGCTGCTCAAGTGTTTGGACTCTTGTGTTGAGTGCCATTGCCCTGTCACTTGGAGTGTGACCTTTCCTTCCCTCAGAGGGGCATAAAGTTCGTTTAAGGCTGATTTGTGTTGCAAAGGATGTAGTGCCTGTTGGCACCAAGCTTTGAGAGGAGGCCTAGATTCAGGCCAGTTGGCACTTTTGTGCAGGTGGTTCCATGGCCGCCCAGAGTATAGCATCCTCGCTAGTCTTGTACCCATTTCCTGAGGTTGCACCTGTTTGGGTTGCATAAGAGATCTAGCTCGGTGGTAGTCAGAGGACTACAAGTATGAGGTTTTCGAGGGAAAGTAGAAGCTTTTCAGGGTCTCTGTAAAGACCCGACCCAAAAGGGGCTCTAAATAGGCCTTTACCCCAATGCATGCATCCAAAGGAAAGGATAATATGCAAATATGTTTTCAGATTCCCAATTAAAACAAAACAATCAAGGTTCAATCAGAAATCAATATAGTTTGTTTGAAACTCGTCCTGTCTCCAAGCACTGCTTCAAGGCAAATACATTTCCAAAACGTACACTCTGATCAGAGATTTATTAAAACATTTGAAACATCCTCAAATTCAATAAAGCGGGAATCCACAAAATCATTAAGAAAACATCCTAGGGCTCCGTGCCCGGCTACATGCATTCAGGGGAAAATGAAAGACAAGAGTCATAGAAATAAAAAGTCGAGACGACAAAGACGCTCCCATGATCATAGCTCCTCCTTCACCATCCCGCCTCGCGCCATGGTTACTCGAAGATAAGTAAGGGTGAGTAACGAATTACTCGGAAAGAATCCCCAACCGGGTACAATACGATGCACATGGTCATCTAGATGAGTGTATGCAAGCTATGAATATAAACACGAATAGAGCACATAGCTTAAGTCCACACTTGGACCTCGGATGCCAACTCGTGGTCTTAGTCCGAAATAAATCCACCACACAATACGCCCTATACGAGAAACGAGTCCCGGCCTCGGCTTTGTCTCATGTCGATACGAAAGGTGCACTAGCTCAAGATCCCGAGGAGCTCTCCTGGCCGGCGTCAGAATGAGCGTAAGCATGCACCGCGTGCTTCCACAGCACTATGGGGTGTCTGGGTCTAGTGGCAAGCCGCCCATATCCGGATACCACGCCTAACTAAATCTCCGGATCGTGTCACCGACATAGGGGTGTGAGACTGACACGTGAACTATGTCACCGCACTGTACCACCGCACTTGAGGCTAAGGAACGGGTCGTGGTAGGCTTACACCAGAAGCCGTCCTTACCTTAACAGTGGCAATCAAGGGCTACTACCGAACACACCGAGGACGTGCGGTACCGTCGGGGACTAGGCATTGCCAAGTCATCATCCCGACCGCTTGGGGCATCGCTAAGACTACCACCCTCACCCAAGATTGCGGGGCCACCGGTTGGGATAGCTAATCCTCACGGGGTCCAAGGACGGAGAATCTGTCTCGAACGTCCTTGCCATAGATGCAAGATACTTTATGCATCGGGCCGGATGATGCTACCTACCTACACTCTAACCTATCATATCAATAACATACAATCCGATACAATCCAAAACGTGCTCAACGGATACAACGAACCTAGCATGGTACTATGAAGCAAGAATGAGATATGAGCATGCCGTAATCGGAACAACCTAGCATGGACTAACATGAGAGAACAACATACGAAGTCATGCTAGTCGAAATTCGAAACAGAGCACCTAAACTATACATGCCGATAATCACAAACAAACATACAAACAACAATCACATAGAACATCGCAGGTCCACACAACTCCTGGAAGAAATCCTTACAGCCCGGGCAACTACACACAAAACCTAAGTGCGATCGAACCCGAGCTAGCTACCGAGAACCTAACAAAACAATGATAATCACACTCTAAAGGCTTAAATATAATAAAATAAATAGGGCTCGGCTCGAGCAACTCACGCGATCACGGTGACACGCGACGGACGGCAGCGGCACGACGGGGAAATTTGCTTCTTGGCGCGCGATGGGCGCTGATGGGCGGCAAATGGGCGCACATCTGGCGCTGGCTGCGCGCGACGGACAGCGCTTAGCGCGCCAGATGGCGCGCTAAGCGCGACGCGCTGACGGCACGCGGGCGGCACGGGCGCAGACGCGAGGGGCGCGCGGCGCGCGACGCGACGACGGGCGCTGATCGCGACGCGACGCGAGCTCGCCGGGCGATGGCGATGCGCGGCGGCGCGCGCGCGCGGCGGTGCGATGCGACGGCTGCGACGCGCGACGCGCGGCGCGACGGACGCGCGGGGCGCCTCTTCGCGCGCGCTGCTGGCCGCGCGCTGCGGCGGCTGGGCGCTGGGCTGCGCTCTGCTGGCGCTGGGCGTCTGGGCGGCTCTTCTTCTTGGCGCTGGGGCCGCTTTGGTGCGATCTGGGGTGGGCTCTCGACCGGCTGCTCGGGTCGTGGGTCGCTTGGCTGGCCGAACGGCGCTCGGGCCGCAAGGGAAGAAAATCACGGCAAGGGGCTTGGGAGAGAAGAGGGTTGGGCGGCCATGGAGTTTTGGGAAAGAAAACACAAAACCTAATTTCTTTTCATTTAACCAAATGCACAAAACTCCAAAGATCCAAGGGTAACTAAGATATGACGCGGAAAGAGTAACAAGAGCTCTCCATAGCTCAACTGGCCACACCACCCACCTGACTTCTCAGACCACCTGGGTTCGAAACCCACCAAACACACTTTTAACACACAATTTTTCTTTTGCATCTCCCCATGCCCAAACACATCCACAAAGCCTCAAAAACTTACATAAATCCATCCAATAATTTTAGCAACTGGAAAAAGACATAAACGGTCCTGACGGCCCGACCAAATTACTAAAATACCCCTAGGGCATACCTGGAAGACCGGGATGAAAACCTGGGTCGTTACAGTCTCCGAGAGTTGGGTACAAAGGATGCTGTAGGCTGTTAAGAGCTAGCGCGTTCGAGTTCTCGCGCCTGTGTTGTAAGCCTGTGAGCCAGTTTCTTGGTAGCATGATTCGGCTACCCTTTGAGTTACCCTAGTATGGGTAGTGTTGGCATCGAGGATGCATGGTTGATCCAGTGTTAGTGCCATGAGTTGGATGGCTGATCGGAGCACGTTTAGTGAGCACATTGGCTTGAGATATGTTAGCTTGGTGTGGATTTGCTCTTGTAAGAGTGAGTTGGCCAATGTGGCTTTTCGTGGTGAGTTGGCCCCGAGTGGGTTTGAACTCTTGTTGCTCCCTTGTTAGTAGTGGCTCTGTTGAAGGCAAGTGTTGCCCGGTGTGAGAGTCCTTGTTGGCATTGGATCTTGAGGAATCAAGTTGGAGCTGTACACGCCGGTGTACTTTTGTGTAGCTCGTTCCGTGGTTATGTTTGGAGAACCATGAGAGGTTCGTGTTGAGGAACCAGTGCTCAGTCTTTGAGTTGTCAAGACTTCAGTTCTTGGCAAGTGCCCTAGCTTTGGTTGTAAGGATGTCGTGCTCGTAGCCGGGTTGTTGTTTAAGCAAGTTTTGCTTGTTGGTTCTTTGTAACAGCCCGGAAATTTCATCCCGGTCTTCCCGGGGGGCCCAGGGGCATTTTGGTAATTTTGGGTCGGGCCGACAGGGCCGGTTATGAAATTGTAAATTGCCAGAAAAATTATGAGTCGATTTGAATAGGATCGGGAATTTTGGTGAAGACATTTGGGCTTGGAAAAAGGTAAAAATAAATAGGGAATTAAATAGCGCGTCGAGTGAGATTCAAACCAAGGACGTCTTTGCATGCTAGGCGCAGGCGCGCCGCCACCGAGAGCCATCAGGCGCGTTTGTTAATCTAAACGCGCGATCTAATACATATCCCTTGTTTCGTGCCTTCGGGTTTAAAGCCAGGCCGCCCGAGGCTTCTTCCCCGATTCCTTCTTCTTCCTTCTCTTTTCTTCCTCGACCGACCTGAGCTCCCTCTCGCGTTTTCTCCCTCGCCAACCTCGATTCAGCCGAGCGTCTCTCCCAAATTCGAAGTCGATCTCACCCCGAGCAGCAGGTACTTCTTCTTCTTCTTCTTCTCCTTCAAAATTCGAGTTCTTCTCCCCTGTTTCGGGCTTCGCCATTTCTGGCTGAGTCGAGGTAATTTGAGGTATGGGTTTTGTGCAGCTAGTGTAGGGGAGTTTGCCATCAAAGAATCGCTCGTCGAATCCCCTCGGATCGCTCGAATTCGAGTTTTCCCTTCGCCCCTGTTCGCGCGCAGAAACAGAGCTCCTGTCGCCGAGCTCGCGTGCGCAGAAGCAGCCCAGCCGCCGAGCCTCGCCGCACACCGTCCCGTGCCCGCGCGCGCGTCCTCGCTTGCTCTGTGTCGCGTCGCATCTCCAGCACCCAGCGCGCGCAGCCAGCGTCCCAGCGCGCCCATTTCTGCGCCCCAGCGCGCCCAGCCAGCCCGGTTGCTGCCCCGTTCGTGCGTTCGTCGCGCCTCGTGAGTTGCTCCCAAGCTGAGCCTCGTTTATTTTATTATATTTAGGCCTATTGTGTGATTTTTGTTGTGATTGATAGGTTCTCGGTAGCTAGTTCGGGTTCGTTGGCAATTTAGGATTTCGTGTCAAATCGTCCCCGACCAAGGTAAGGATTTCTTACCGAAGTTGTGTGGACCCTGCGATATTATATGTGATTGCTGATTGACTGCTTGTTTGTGTTTATTGACATGTGTAGCTAGGTATTCTATTCTGAATTCCCGATTAGCATGATTTTCCTGATTTAATTCTCATGTTAATCCATGCTAGGTTGTTCCTTTCTAGCATGCTCGTATCTGTTCCTTGCTTCGTAGTATCATGCTAGGCTCGTTGTATTCTTATTGAGCACGTATTGGATTTTATGGAATTGTTTGCTCGCTTGCTTGCTAGGGCGAGTTAGAATTGCGGGTAGATAGCATCATCCGGCCCGATGCATAAAGTACCTTGCATCCATGGCAGGGACGTCGAGCAAGTCATTCCGTCCCTGGACCACGTGAGGGATTAGCTAACCCAAGCGGTAGGCCCTACAATCTTGGGTGAGGGTGGCAGACTGTTAAATGCCCCAACGGTCGGGATGATGACTTGGCATTGCCTCGTCCCCGCAAACGGCATGTCCTCGGCATGTTTGGCGGTAGCCCTTGATTGCCACTGTTAAGGCAAGGACGGCTTCTTGGTGTAAGCCTACCACGACCGCCTCCTTGGCCCTGTGTGCGGTGGTTCAGTGACATAGTTTACGTGTCCGTCTCACACCCTATGTCGGTGACACCGATCCAAAGATTTAGTTAGGCGTGGTGGATGGACATGGGCGCTTTGCCTCTCTAGACCCGGCACCCCATAGTTCGCAGAGCACGCGGTGCATGCTTACGCTCATTACAAAGATCGATCGAGAGCTCCTCGGGATTGTGAGCCAGTGTACCTTTCGTCGACGAGAGAGCCGAGGCCGGGACTTGTTTCTCGTATAGGCGACTTGTGTATTGGACTGTGTGGTGTTATTATTCCGGACTAAGACCCTAAATTGGCATCTGAGGCCCAAGTGTGGGCTAAGCTATGTGCTCTATTCTGTGTTTATATTCATAGCTTGCATACGCTCATCGAGATGACCATGTATATCGTATTGTACCCCGGTTGGGGATTCTTACTGAGTAATTCGTTACTCACCCTTATTATTGTGGTTTTTCCACAGGTAACCAAGTTGCGAGGCAGGATGGCTGAAGGAGGAGCTGTGATCATGGGGCCCAGTCTTCCAACTCTAATTTTTGTATTATGACTCTTGATGTTTTTATTTTCCCCTGAATGCATGTAGCCGGGCACGGAGCCCTAGGATGTTTTCTGAATATTTTGTGGATTCCTGCATTATTGTATTTAGACATGTTTTGAATGATTTTAAGAAATCTCTGATCGGAGTATACTTTGGAAATGTTTTTATCTTGGAACAGGTGCTTGGAAACAGGGACAGGTTCTAGGGAAATTGTTTAGTTTTTAAAGGGGTTATTTTGAATGTTTTGTTTTAATTGGAATCTGAAATCAGGTCTGTTTTAAATGTCCTTTACTTTGAATGCATGCATTGGGGTAAGGGCCCATTTAGTGCCCCATTCGGGTCTGTCCCTTACAGTTGGTATCAGAGCTCAGAGTCATAAATTCTGTAATTTGACCTTTTGTTGTAGGTCATTTTTCCCATGATCACTAGCACTCCGACAGTCATCAGGTACGCCTAAGTTTGCTTTTTATTGTAAGAAAAAGGGTTAAGAATTTACAATACCTGTCATCTAGTGTATGCCTTGTGTAGTGTTGTGGAGCGGAGACGAGCAGGTTCTGACTCGTTATTGGTTTGGGTATAGAGCGCCATCATGCCAACTTCCCGCAGTGTGTGATGTATGTTGTGGTATCTAGGTAGATTCGGATGCCCTGGGACATCGTTCCAGAGGGAGGTAGAGATTGGACTCCCATAGGCCAACTGTGGCCCAGTTGATGGTTTTCCCCTAGTGAGAGGGTGGAGGTGCTTTGCCTTGGAATGCCACTCCAAGAGAGGAATTAGCTGTGGTTGTGCTGAAGTGGATGTTGGTGGAGCAGGTCCCCGTGTGGACTAGCCTGGGTAGCTCAAGTGTTGATCTTGAGCCTTGCTAGACTATTTGGTTGCCCAGAGAGTGGTTGCAAAGTTGGTAGCCGCGAGGAGGTTGATGAGGCATCTTTGTGCTTCTTTAAAGTGTTGTTGTTTGCGGCCCAATGGCCGGAACCACAGTGGGTAAGGGTGCAGCAAGCGATGTTCTCTACGGATTTGGATCCGTTGGTGGTTTCCTCAGTTGTTTGGTAAAAAAATGAACACTCTTCTTTTGGTAAGCCCTAGAGTAGGGCTAGCTGCTGCATGTTGAGAGAGCCGGCCAGAGTTTGTTGAGCATCATGTGGAGATGCAAGAGTAGGCTGTGAGCCTTCAGCTTGATGAGATGCCTTAGGCATGGTTGTTGGAGTTGAGGCCTTGTATGCCGAGCCAGAGTTCGTGTCACTTGAGGTTGTGACCTTGTGGCCCCGTTGTAGTAAGATGTGGATTTGGTAGTAGTGGCACTCGAGGTGCAATGGTTGGTGTGCCGCCTTGGCACTAAATCTGGTTCAGGCCTGAGTTTGGCATGGGCATATCAGATGGTTCTATGCCGTCCGGAGTTCAACATACTCCTTTAGCCTTGGATCTATTTATGGTAGTTGCACCTGTGTAGGTCGTGCAAAAGGGCTAGTTCAGTGGTGTAACAGCCCAGATTTTAGTTAAATATAAAATAAGGTTTAAAAGATGTTATTTGGAGGACTCGAACCCTCGGCCTCAAAGAGAGATGGGAGTTTGGAATTAATTAAGGAAAATAAATGCGTCAACTAGGGTTTGAAGGAGGAAAAGCCTTGGGAAGGAAATTATAGATTTCCAAACCTTATTTAAATTGAGGAAGAAAGAAAAAGAAAAAAAAAAAGAGAAAACTCTTCTCTTTCAAAACCCTCTCCCCACACCCTCGCCGCCGCCCACGTCGCCGTCGCACTCTTGACCCTTTGCCCCGCCCGATCGACAGCCCAGCCAGAGCCGCCAGCCGGCCCGTCGCCGCCGTGTGCCCAGCGCCCTTCGTCGCCCGTCGCCAGCGCCGCCGCCGCCGCCTTTCGTCGCCCAGCGCCGCTCGTCGCCGCGCCGTGCGCCCCAGCGCCGCCCGTCGCCGCACCGTGCGCCCCAGCGCACCGCCCGCATCGCTCTGTCCGGCCGCATCCGCACGACCGCGCACCAGCGCACCAGCCGCGTCGCTCGTCCGTCCGCCCGCGTCGCCCCGCTCGCCCGCGCGTCGTCCCAACGTGTCGCTCGTTCCCGCGCCGGCCCCGCAGCCCAGGTCGCCCGCACACTGCCCGCTGTCCAGACGCCTTGACCGTGCGCCCGAGCCAGTGCCAGCGCCAGCGCCCAGTGCCAGCGCCAGCGCCCCTGCTGCACCAGCAACGTCGTTCTTGCTCCTTGCTGCCGAGACGTGTGTCTTCTCGGTTGGTAAATTCCCGAGACTGACCCTTTGGACTTTATGTTCTTTTTAGCTGCTGTTGGTTAATTAGGTTGATTTTATTACTTGCTTAGGTTGTCGGGTTCGCTTAGAAGCTCGAGAGTCATCCGTTGATCGTTGGTTCTATTCACTTCCAGGTAAGGATTTCTTACCGGGGTTGTGTGGACCCTGCGAATACTTGATAGCATGCCATGTGTTGTGTTTGTATGGAATTTCTAGTGGATAGGTTGCTTGCTCTTTCTGTTTCCAGGTGATTTTGTGCTTGAGATTCCTGATATATCCTGTTAGTTATCATGCTAGGAGTTAATTTGTCTCGGCATAACCGTAACCATGTTATCCTGTTAGTGCCATGCTAGGAATTGGCGGATGATGTATAGTGTAAGAGATTGTAGAGGTAACTAGTGAGTCCCGCTCGGGGAAAGCCCTGATGGACATTCGGAGGTGTAAGACCCCGATGGGCATCCTAGGTGTATAAGTCCCCGATGGGCATCACTGAGTTGGAGGTGTAAGACCCCGATGGGCATCCTAGGTGTATAAGTCCCCGATGGGCATCATTGAGTTGGAGGTGTAAGACCCCGATGGGCATCCTAGGTGTATAAGTCCCCGATGGGCATCACTGAGTTGGAGGTGTAAGACCCCGATGGGCATCCTAGGTGTATAAGTCCCCGATGGGCATCACTGAGTTAGAGGTGTAAGACCCCGATGGGCATCCTAGGTGTATAAGACCCCGATGGGCATCACTGAGTTGGAGGTGTAAGACCCTGGTGGGCATCCTAGGTGTATAAGTCCCCGATGGGCAACACTGAGTCCTAAGTTGTGTAAGGCTCGAAGGACACCCAGGTGTGGAACCTAGGGTAGTTGGTAGCTGTAAGCCTCGAATAGGCAAGCCCCAAGAGTGACGTTCTGTTGACCCATCTGTTTGCTAGGACTTGGGACATCGGCAGGATGGCTAGGAGGAGGCGGCTGAATGATCATGGATAGCTGACTCTGGGATGCATGTTCTTTAATTGTTTTCTTTATGATTTAGCATGTAGTGGGACTTGGGTCCCTAGGGAAGAACTCAAACTATTTTATGGTTCCCGTCATCGTACTCTTTGTTTGTTTTTAAGAAAAAAGCACTTGATCAGTCAAATTACTCTTGATTTTTACATTGGCTTTTGTGGTTTGTTTAAAGTTCTGTTGATTGCAAAAGTTTTAATTTAGTACGTTGGATGGTGTTTTACATTCCTAGACATGCATGCTAAGTAAGGATCTAGGTTAGAGACCGCTTCTTTTGGGTCGGGTCTTTACTGATTAGTAGTATCGAGCCCGAGTTAAAGGTTACGTAGACCGACTGCAGATTGTAGGTTGTTTTCCATGATCATCCGCGCTCCGCCAGCCATCAGGTATGTCCGAAGGTTTAAGGTTAAGGGTTAAGAATTACAATACCGTTTGCACTTTGCATGTATATGACTTGTTGTTGAGGAGCAGGGAAAACAGGTTCTGATTTATTGTTCGTTTGGGTGTAGATTGTCGTTATGCCAGTCACTCGTAGAGGGCAGAGAGGCTCGAGGCCGACCAGCCAGGGCATTCGTATTGATTCCGACACGGGAGGGACGTCGTCCCAAGCTGATGCTGATGTTAGGCCGCTTACAGGCCCTTCTGCTGTGTTGCCCGGTGAGGGCGTGGAGGCAACTTGTAACGACCCAGGTTTTCATCCCGGTCTTCCAGGTATGCCCTAGGGGTATTTTAGTAATTTGGTCGGGCCATCAGGACCGTTTATGTCTTTTTCCAGTTGCTAAAATTATTGGATGGATTTATGTAAGTTTTGAGGCTTTGTGGATGTGTTTGGGCATGGGGAGATGCAAAAGAAAAATTGTGTGTTAAAGTGTGTTTGGTGGGTTTCAACCCGGTGGTCCGAGAAGTCGGTGGGTGGTGTGGCCAGTTGAGCTATTGAGAGCTCTTGTTGCTCTTTCCTGCATCACATCTTAGTTAACCTTGGTTTTTTGGAGTTTTGGTGCATTTGGTTAAATGAAATAGAAATAGGTTATTTCATCTCCTTCTCCAAAACACCTCTTGGCCGCCCAAGCTCTCCATCTCCATAGCCTTGCCGAGTTCTTCATCCTTGCATCTCCTTGGGTTCGATCATCTTCATTCCGGTAAGTCTTCGTCTTCTTCATCTTCTCATTTGGGTGTTTGTTGGCGAATGTAAGAAAAAGGGGTTGTGTGTGTGTGTGTGTTGTGCGGCCACCGAGGAGGAGCGACCATCATCCCGGCCAGCTCGCGACGCCCGGATCGGTCGAGCCAGCCCTGACGCACGCGCCAGATCGGTCGAGCCAGCTCTGTCGCCGCGCCCGAGATCGGTCGAGCTAGCCGCCCCTGCGCCGCGCCGGACTCTGCCGCGGCGGCCTCGCCGTTCGCCCAAGAGCCGAGATCGCCCGATCGCTCGCACGCCAGAGGTCCTCGCCAGCGCCAGACGCGTCCAGCCGATCGCTCGCCGCGCCCTCGCCGTGTCCGCTTGCCGAGCTGCCGCGCGCGCCTTCGCTCGAGCGTTCGCCGCGCGCGTCCTCTGCCGAGTTGCTCGCCCGCGCGCCTTTGCCCGAGCGCCGCGCGCCGCGCGCCGCCGTCGAGCCGCTCGCCCGCAGCGCGTGTCCACCTGCTGCCGTGCCAGTAGCGCAGCCAGCCGCGTGTCCGTCCGTGCCAGGTAGCGCAACGGCGCGTGTCCTGCCGTGCGGCGCCCGGCCTTGCCGAGCCACTTGCAGACCCCAAGCTCGTGTCGTCGTCGCGCGCGTGAGTTCCCGAGCCGAGCTTGCTTGTTCTATTGTTGTTTAGATATTTTAGATACTGATTATTGTTGGTTTGCTAGGTTCCCGCTCGCTAGCTCGGGATTGTTCCATGACTTAGGATTTGTGTGTAAAAGTCTTCCACCAAGGTAAGGATTTCTTCTACCGGAGTTGTGTGGGCCTGCGGTATATTTGTGATTGTTGTTTTGTATGCTGTGTATGATTATTAGCATGTTTAGCCCTAGGTGCTCTGTTTCAATTCTGATGGCATGAACTCTTGTATTGTTTCTCATGTTAGCCCATGCTAGGTTGTCCCATTCGGCATGTTCGTTATCCTGCTCTGCTTCGTAGTATCATGCTAGGTTCCTTGTATCTGTTGAGCACGTATTGACCGCATTGATTGATTTATTATTATTGCTATGGTTTAGAGTTCGGTAGGTAGCATCATCCGGGCGATGCATAAAGTATCTTGCATCTATGGCAAGGACGTTCGAGACGATTCTCGTCCTTGGACCCCGTGAGGGATTAGCTATCCCAACCTGTAGGCCCCGCAATCTTGGGTGAGGGTGGCGATCGTTAAATGCCCCAACGGTCGGGATGATGACTTGGCATTGCCTCGCGTCCCGGCGGCGGCACGTCCTCGGCGTGTTCGGCGTAGCCCTTGATTGCCACTGTTAGGCAAGGACCGCTTCGGTGTAAGCCTACCACGGCCGGGTTCCTTAGCCTCGGTGCGGTGGTTCAGTGACATAGTTCACGTGTCGAGTCTCACACCCCTATGTCGGTGACACCGATCCGAGATTTAGTTAGGCGTGGTGGCTGGACATGGGCGACTTGCCACTGGACCGCACCCCATAGTCTGCGGTAGCACGCGATGCGCGCGATTACGCTCATTACAGCGCCGGCCGGGAGAGCTCCTCGGGATCTTGAGCTAGTGCACCTTTCGTATCGACAGATGAAGCGGTGAGGCGGACTCGTTTCTCGTATAGGGCGTATTGTGTGGTGGATTTATTTCCGGACTAAGACCCTGAGATGGCATCCGAGGTCCAAGTGTGGACTTAAGCTATGTGCTCTGTTCTGTGTTTGTACTCATAGCTTGCATACAATCTTCTAGATGATCATGTATATCGTATTGTACCCCGGTTGGGGATTCTTCTTGAGTAATTCGTTACTCACCCTTACTTATCTTCGGGTAACCATGGCGCGAGGCGGGATGAGTGAAGGAGGAGGAGCTGTGATCATGGAAATCCTGCTGTCATCTCTTATTATTTCATTTTATTTATTATGACTCTTGACTTTTGTTGTTTCCCCTGAATGCATGTAGACGGGCACAGAGCCCCAGGATGTTTTCTTACGTTTTATGGATTCCAGCATATTGGTACTTGTGGATTGTTTTAATGGTTTAAATAAATCTCACGATCAGTGTGCTTTTAGAAATGTTTCTTTTGGTTGTTGAATGTTTTCTGCTTTTACTTGGAATCAAAATGTGTTTTTCATAATGTCTTCTATTTTCAATACATGCATTGGGGTAAAGGCCATTTAGAACCCTTTTTTTGGGTCGGGTCTTTCTGATTGGTATCGAGCTCGAGTCATAGATCTCGTAGGACCCGACCTTTTGTTGTAGGTCATCCTTCCATGATCACCAAAGACTCACAACCATCATCACGCGCCTAGGTTTATTGTTTTAGAAAGAAAAAGGGTTAAGAATTTTCAATACACACATCTTGTGTATGCCTTGTGTAGTGTTGTGAAAGCGGAGACGAGCGAGTTACGACTCGTTGTTGGTTTGGGCTTTGTGAGCCATCATGCCAACTTTCTCGATCGCGGCGATTTGTTTAGCGGCTTGTTGGGGTATCCAGATAGATTCGGATGCCCACGGGACATCGTTCGAGAGGGAGGCAAAGCTTAGACTCCGTTGGCCATTTGTGGCCCGATTCTTTTTTTCCCCTAGTGAGAGGGTGGTGGTGCTTCGTGCGGATCGCCAAGATGTTGATCGCACCCGCAGGAGCAGTGGCGCTTGGCATGTCCGACCGAGGAGTTGGACCGATCGTGTTGATGTTGAGGCCGCGTCGGGTTGTTAGGCCCGCATGCCGTTGGCCCCCGCGATTGAGTTGCCTAGAGGAGGGGGTAGAGGCTAGCGGCGCCTCAGTGAGACTCCTTGAGCGAGTGTGCTCCCACCATGAGAGATTTGATGGCGGTCTATAGCTATCGAGAGCGAGAGACCAGCGCGCATTTGTAGCGCGTAGTGAGGAGTCCCGAGCACGAGATAGCCCAAATGGCAGAGTTTGTTTCAAACATTTTCCCCAAAGAGCTCTTGTAGCCCGGAGGTTCCCGGGAGGGCATGATCGTGAGTTTATTCGGAGGAGTTTGTTGGCATTGATGGAGACGCCCGGGTTGGCAAATGGATGCTGTAGAGAGCTCGATGTTTTAGTAAGTCCCTCTCGCTAGTAGTAAAGTAGTTGGCCGAGTTTGAGTTTAGCATCCGTGTGTGGGATGCCCTGCTTGCTCGAGAGGCCGAGGTGTGCCGCCTCTGTCTTTGTTGGTTCATCGGATGGTGGTGGAAGTCCCTTGTGAGAGGTGGACTAGCGAGTCTCCACCAAAGTGGCCCGATTGTTTGGCAAGTTGCGTGTTAGTGGCTTGAGGCGGATGAAGGGTCATCTTTGCCCCCTTGCGAGCTCTTTGTTGTTTAACGACCCGGCTTCCTCGAGATGTGGATTTGGTAGTAGTAGCACTTGAGGTGCATTGGTTGGTGTGCCACTTTGGCACTAAGTCGGGTTCGAGCTTGAGTTTGGCTTGGCATAGCGGATGGTTCTATGCCGTTCGGAGTTCAGCGTACTCCTTAGCCTTGGATCTGTTTATGGCGCTTGCACCGTTTAGGTCGTGCGGAGGGCTAGTTCGGTGGTAGTCGATGGACTACAAGCGGAAGGATGCTCGAGAAGAGCGGAGCCTCTTCCCGTGTTTTACGGAGGTTGAGTAAGTCGGCAGGTTGCTTGGTTGGTAAGTGTTGGTGCGCGTGAGTCTCGCGCTAGTGTTAAGGCCAAGAGATTTTCTTCGTGGTTGGTAGTGCGGTCAACTACCTTCGAGGGCCTAATCGAGGAGAGTTGAGCATCGTATATGCGAGTTTGGTCCAGCGAGAGGATCTCGAGTTGGATGCTCATGAGATGAGCCGGATGCCTATGAGGCGAGATGAGTGATGCCTTGCGAGAGGTTTTGGATGCCTTAGGGTAAAGCACCCTTGGTTGAGGCTTGGTACAAAGTAAGTTTGGTTTGGCATGATTATGCTTTGGTAGAGCAAGGGTGCCTCGGCCAGTATCGTGTGGAGATGGAACTTTTGGTGTTCCTTGACTGTTTGTATCTCTGCCAGGAGCTAGTGTTGCTTTTTGGGAAAAGCGCTTGTTAGTCTTGGATCTCTAAAGGAAGGTTGGGAGTTGCGCACACAAGTGTGTTTTGTGTGGTTCGTTCCGTGGCGAGAGTTTCAGATCCATGTAGGGTTTGCTTTGGAGATCTCGTGCTCAGTTCCTTGAGAAGTTGGACTCCAGGTGGTTGTTGTAAGGCTTTGGTTGAGGTGGTAAGGATACCGTGCTCGTGGTATCAAGTTGTTGCTTAGGCAAGATTTGTTAGGTTGGGCCTAAGCTTGGTCGGCGGATCTTCTTGTTGATCGTTGGTTGGAGTTCAGTTGGAAACCGAACAAGAGCGGTGGTAGCTAAGCCGCGTGGTTTCTGATCGTCATGGCTAAGAGAGTTGTTCGGATCCTTCCTTGGGTAGAAGTTATGTTGTGGCCGATGTTTTGAGTAGGAGGATGACGCGTGCAGCGCGTTTGGGTCCTCTAGGTTCCCAAGGAGTTGGAGTTGGCCAAATGGTTGGGATCTTTGGAAATTGGAGTTGTTTGTTCAGCGGTTATCGATAGATCGTATCTTGGCGCAGTGGGTGTCGAGGGTTGCCGAAGAACCCTAGGTTGTGGAGAGCCTCTCCGAGCTCTCTGTCGAGCCCAGCTAGTGAGTTTCATTGGCTAGGCTGGAGGCGTGTAGTTTGTAGCCTCGGTGGAGTTGCTAGCGATCTTGGTAGACTAGCAAGCTAGTGTTTATTTGGAGTAAAGTCCGGAGTGGTTTCGGTGTGATGGCAAGTTGATGCTTGTTGTTGACCAAGGTGTGGATTGGAGTTGTTAGAGTTTAGTTTTGCTCGTGGGGCGAGTGGTTTGTACCATGTTGGTTGTTTTCTGTTTCCGGGATGTTGAGTTGCCCCGTTTGGCATTTGGAGGTTCATGCGAGATGGACCCTTGTTGTGCCCGTGAGTCTAGATGTTGTTGCTCTGGTGGAGCAAGGCGGTGGCGTATGTGGAGTTCTCTCCCGTTGGTTGTGCCGCTTGTAAGAGCCGTTTCCTTCGGGGAGTTGTCGGGTTACTCCCTTGGTCTTGGAGTTAATGGTGGAAGCGCTAGCTTGAAGGAAAAGTTTGTTGGTTTGCTTGGAAGTAGTCGTTTGTCGATTAAGCGGATTCTTGGATGGTGTTCTAGAGGTTTGTAGTAAAGTTGTTCGCCTCTTGTGAGTGTTTGGCCAAGATTTGGTTCGGTTGTTGTTTCGAGAGCTAGTTCGGTTCTAGGCTGGAGCGCGTTATACACGAGGTCTTGTTCCTAGTCGATAAGTTTTGGGAGTTGACCCCTCCCTCGTGATTGAGCAAGTCTTTGTTTGTTTCGATTTGGTGGTCCGATTGGTTGAGTTTTCTCTTGGGTGTTGCTTCCAAGAGAGTTGGTTCTTGTTGCCTTGGGTTTGAGCAGTCGTCGCGTGTGTGTGGAGTTCACGCCCCATACGAGTTTGCTTGCTTTGGGAAGTCGTTTCCCGTTTGGCGGAGTCGACAGCTCCCGAAGTTGTGTAGTCGATCGAGTAGCGCGATCGATGATCAGCCAAATGAGAGGGTTCTGCTTTGTGTTGTTAGCAAGCAAGAGTTGTTTGTTCCCGCAAGAGCGGAGGCCACCAGTAAGAGTTGAGTTGTTCTGGCAAGTTGTTGGTTCTTTGGGGATTGAAGATTTCCTTTCCCTCTAGCCTTTGTGGTGGTTGAATTGCTCCTTGGATGCCAGCCTCGAGTGTTAGCTGGCGAGGTAGTCTTGCGAATTCGTGTGGCTCAGGATCCGTAAGCTTTGAGGTTGTCGTTATCAGTTTTCCTTGTGAGGTTTTGGGAGTGGAGCTTCTGGTTGGAAGATGAGTTAGGCTTAGGCTTAAAGGGGAAGTCCTTTGAGTAGCCAGTTGGATTTTAAGAGTTGAGTAGTAGCTTTGAGGCGAGCGTTGCTCGTTATAAGTTTGGGTTGAGTTCTGCTGAGCAAGCCCTTCTCGGGCTTTGTTCCTAGTTGTTGTGAGTTCCCAGTTGGCGTTAGTAGAGCCGCGTTTGAGTGAGTTGCACGGAGAGGTGCCGTGGCATTGGTTGGTAAGTCGTTGAGCTTTTTTTCCTCAAGGTGTTGTGTCGCGAGATAGTTTGCGTGATGGTTTAGTCCTTGCTTCCCGAGTTTTCCTTGAGAGGAATGTTGGATGTTCCTTGCACAGCGATTGTCTCCTTAAGATGGTTGCTTAGGTGTTGTGGTCGTGTTCTAGTTGGAGAAGTTTGTCTTTTGGATCGATGCCGATTGGTGGTTCGTTTGTATCTCGTTAAAATTTGTAGTCAAGGTTTGAGGTTTGTTGGTCTTTTGTGAAGTAAGAGTAGGCCGTTTAGTTTTGGAATCTGGAAGGTTCGATTGTTTGGCTTGATTTGTTGTAGGGTTGAGTTTGTTTGTTGGCGGTGTGCATAGTGTTTTTATGTATCGATGTTGGGGCGGCATGTGCCGGACCCATTGTTCATTGTGAACTTTGAGCCCTTGCGGTGATTGAGGGTTTGGGCTTGAGGAGAAGCCTATGAGTAATCTGGTCTTGAGTCGAAGACGTTGCGTAGAAGTGAGATCCGTTGGTAAAAGTTTAGTGAAGGAGTCCGAGTTCGGAGGAGGCCGCTCGTGGCGGGGGAGGGACGGGATGAGAACGCAGTATCTGTGTTGTTTGATCTTAAGGACTTTCGAGGGCGAAAGTCATAAAAAGGAGGAATATTGTAACGACCAGTTTTTCATCCCGGTCTTCCGGTATGCCCTAGGGGTATTTTAGTAATTTGGTCGGACCATCGGGACCGTTTATATCTTTTTCGATTGCTAAAATTATTGGATGGATTTATGTAAGTTTTGAGGCTTTGTGGATGTGTTTGGGCATGGGGAGATGCAAAGGAAAATTGTGTGTTAAAGTGTGTTTGGTGGGTTTGAACCCGTGGTCTGAGAGAAGTCGGTGGGTGGTGTGGCAGTTGAGCTATTGAGAGCTCTTGTTGCTCTTTCTGCATCACATCTTAGTTAACCTTGGTTTTTGGAGTTTTGGTGCATTTGGTTAAATGAAATAGAAATAGGTTATTTCATCTCCTTCTCCAAAACACCTCTTGGCCGCCCAAGCTCTCCATCTCCATAGCCTTGCCGAGTTCTTCATCCTTGCATCTCCTTGGGTTCGATCATCTTCATTCCGGTAAGTCTTCGTCTTCTTCATCTTCTCATTTGGGTGTTTGTTGGCGAATGTAAGAAAAAGGGGTTGTGTGTGTGTGTGTGTTGTGCGGCCCGGTAGAGGAGCAATGCATCATCCCGGCCCGGCTCCATACGCGCCCGGATCGGTCGAGCCCACCACATGCGCGCGCCCCGGTCGGTCGAGCCAGCTCTGTCGCCGCGCCCGGATCGGTCGAGCCAGCCTGCGCCGCACGCGCCCGGACTGTTCGCGGCGGCCTCGCCGTTCGCCCAGCCAGCCGAAGAGATCGCCCGATCGCTCGCGCCGCCGAGGTCGCGCCAGGCGCCAAGACGTCCACCCGATCGCTCGCCGCGCCCTCGCCGTGTCCGCTTGCCGAGCTGCTCGCCCGCGCGCCCTCGCTCGAGCGTTCGCCGCGCGCGCGCGTCCTCGCCGAGTTGCTCGCCGCGCGCGCCGCGCCCGACGCCAGCGCCCGCGCGCGCGCCGTCCAGCCGCGCGCCGCGCGCGCGCGTGTCCACGCTGCCGTGCGGCGCGCGCCAGCGCGTGTCCGTCCGTGCCGGTAGCGCAACGGTAGCGTGTCCTGCCGTGCCCAGTAGCGCGGCCGGCGCCACCTTGCCGAGCGGCTTGCCAAAGAACCCCAAGCTCGTGTCGTCGCGCGCGTGAGTTCCCCGCCCGAGCTTGCTTGTTCTATTGTTGTTTAGATATTTTAGATACTGATTATTGTTGGTTTGCTAGGTTCCCGCTCGCTAGCTCGGGATTGTTCCATGACTTAGGATTTGTGTGTAAAAGTCTTCCGACCAAGGTAAGGATTTCTTCCGGAGTTGTGTGGGCCTGCGGTATATTTGTGATTGTTGTTTTGTATGCACTGTGTATGATTATTAGCATGTTTAGCCCTAGGTGCTCTGTTCAATTCTGGATCGCATGAACTCTTGTATTGTTTCTCATGTTAGCCCATGCTAGGTTGTCCCGATTCGGCATGTTCGTTATCTGCTCTGCTCGTAGTATCATGCTAGGTTCCTTGTATCTGTTGAGCACGTATTGGATCGCATTGATTGATTTATTATTATTGCTATGGTTTAGAGTTCGTAGGTAGCATCATCCGGCCCGATGCATAAAGTATCTTGCATCTATGGCAAGGGCGTTCGAGAGCGATTCTCCGTCCTTGGACCCCGTGAGGGATTAGCTATCCCAACCGGTAGGCCCCGCAATCTTGGGTGAGGGTGGCGGTATTAAATGCCCCAACGGTCGGGATGATGACTTGGCATTGCCTCGTCCCCGGCGATCGGCACGTCCTCGGCGTGTTCGCGTAGCCCTTGATTGCCACTGTTAGGGCAAGGACCGCTTCTGGTGTAAGCCTACCACGGCCGGTTCCTTAGCCTCGGTGCGGTGGTTCAGTGACATAGTTCACGTGTCCAGTCTCTCACACCCCTATGTCGGTGACACCGATCCGGAGATTTAGTTAGGCGTGGTGATCGACATGGGCGACTTGCCACTGACCCGCACCCCCATAGTGCTGCGTAGAGCACGCGATGCGCGATTACGCTCATTACAGCGCCGGCCGGAGAGCTCCTCGGGATCTTGAGCTAGTGCACCTTTACGTGTCGACGATGAGACGGTGAGGCGGGACTCGTTTCTCGTATAGGGCGTATTGTGTGGTGGATTTATTTCCGGACTAAGACCACGAGATGGCATCCGAGGTCCAAGTGTGGACTTAAGCTATGTGCTCTGTTACGTGTTTGTACTCATAGCTTGCATACAATCTTCTAGATGATCATGTATATCGTATTGTACCCCCGGTTGGGGATTCTTCTTGAGTAATTCGTTACTCACCCTTACTTATCTTTCGTAACCATGGCGCGAGGCGGGATGGTGAAGGAGGAGCTGTGATCATGGAAATCCTGCTGTCATCTCTGATTATTTCATTTTATTTATTATGACTCTTGACTTTTGTTGTTTCCCCTGAATGCATGTAGACGGGCACAGAGCCCCAGGATGTTTTCTTACGTTTTATGGATTCCAGCATATTGGTACTTGTGGATTGTTTTAATGGTTTAAATAAATCTCTGATCAGTGTGCTTTTAGAAATGTTTCTTTTGGTTGTTGAATGTTTTCTGTTTTTACTTGGAATCCGAAATGTGTTTTTCATAATGTCTTCTATTTTCAATACATGCATTGGGGTAAAGGCCATTTAGAACCCTTTTTTTGGGTCGGGTCTTTACACAACTCGGCCTCGGGAGGCTGCACCGGGAGTTGCTTTTGTGGAGTCCATGAGGGCTCTTATGGTTGGGTTCTTTGTCGACCGGAGGGCCGAGCGGAGGGTGAGAGACGCAGCTCTGTGGCTGCCTGAAAGGAGGAGTCCGGATTCGGATAGAACGGTGACCGAGTTGGTTCAGCAGAGAGAGGCTGCGATGCCACGATCTGCTTGACTCAAGGTGAGAACGAGGCCGTTGTGGCGGAAGGTGATGAGGATTTGGGCAAGTGGCTAAAAGATTTCGTCAAATGGAAGCCGGAGAAGTTTAGTGCCCCTGGAGAACCACCGTGGCGGCCAGGTGGATTGCCGAGCTAGAGTATACTTTTATGGTGATGGCTTGTCACGAGGTGCAACGAGCTCGATGTGCGGCTCATGCGTTAGGCTGGAGCAGCTAAGTGGTGGTGGGATTCCACCTTGAGTGAGAGACCAGTGGGTCTCCCCTACCTCCGGGAATTCTTCAAGAAATGAGTTCAAGGCAAAATTTATCGGTGAAGAAGCCCAAGAAAAGATGATTGAGTATGTTTTCGAACCTTAGCGAGGTCGACCCAATCGAGGTGTATGAGAGGAAGTTTTGGAGTATGGGTACTTCGCACCGCATTGATTGCTACTCCCGAGTGAAGATCGGGAAGTTTATTGCGGTCCGCAGGCGGGAGTGTCTCGGGATGTTAGGCACAGAGCCCGAGAGACTTTTGCCAAGGCAATGCAGTTGGCAACTATTTATGATGGTAAGTATCCTCCAGAGCAGGTTGTTAATGCTGTGGTGCAGAAGGCCCCAGTGTACTCGGGTCAGAAGCGTAAGTTTGACGCAGGAGGTAATGGACATGGAGGCGGGTCGGCGCCAAGTAGGGTACTATCATGGCGAGACCCCGGCCCACCGGGATCGTAACCGTGATCAACCCTCGCCAACAGGGCGTGGGGAGGCCGCCACCGTATTGTAGACCCTGTGGTAAACAGCATTGGGGGCCGTGTGGTGGTAACCCTAGAGCTTGCTATAACTGTAGTAAGGAGGGCATCGGGCCCGGCATTGCAACCAGAAGGCGGTGGTGGCACACCAGCCGGCTGTGCGCGGGGAAGAGTATATGCTACGACTCGCCGGAGGGCGAGAGAGCCGGACCACGATGGCGAGTGCGCTCCTAGTTCTTGATCACCTCGCCTTTGTGTTGTTTGATTCGGGTTCCACCCATTCTTTTGTTTCTGCTATTTTTGCTGAGCGTGCTTGCATGAATTTAGAGCCTCTAGGTTTTGAGTTATCTGTCGCTACTCCCTCGGGAACTAGTATCTGACTAGCCAGAAGGTAAGGGATGGTCGGATACAGTGTCAGGCCGGACCCTCTGAGTTACCCTCATAGTGTTAGCTATGTGCGGTTTTGATGTGATCCTCGGCATGGATTGGTTAGCTGATAACCACGCTATGATTGACTGTCGTTGTAAGGAGGTGGTGTTCAGGCCGCCAGGTAGGCCTAGCTTTAAATTTCGGGCACCCAGTGGGGTGTGTCCGCCGGTGATTCGGCGATTAAAGCTCACCGTTTCTTAGCTCGAGGAGCTTGGGGTTTCTTAGCTAAGTTGGCCAGGGAGAACCGTGACCCGATTATCTGTCGGCGGTGCCCATAGTGCAAGAGTTTGCGGATGTTTTTCTCGAAGAGTTGCACGGCTGCTTGCCGCCGAAGAGGAGGTGGACTTCTCAATAGAGCTTGAGCCGGGGACTCGCCCTATCTCGAAAGCTCCTTATCGTATGGCGCCAAAGAGAAGAGCCGAAAAGAGTTAAAGAAACAGTGCGGGAGTTGCTTGACGGAGGATTTATTAGGTGAGTGTGTCCTCGTGGGGAGCACCGTCTTTGTTTGTTAAGAAAAAGGATGGCTCGATGCGTCTATGCATCGATTACGAGAACCGAACAAGGTAACCATTAAGAACAAGTATCCATTGCCTCGTATCGATGACTGTTTGACCAGCTCGAGGAGCTTGTGTGTTTTCGAAGATTGACTTGAGGTCGGGCTACCACCGATTTGAGGATTCGGGATGCAAATATTCCCAAGACAAACATTCAGTCGAGGTATGGGCATTATGAGTTCGTAGTCATGTCTTTCGGTGTGAAACGCCCAGTACATTCATGGACATGATGGGCAGAGTGTTCAAGGCGTTCTGGACCGCTTTGTCATCGTGTTCATAGATGACATTCTTGTGTACTCTAAGTCCGAGGAGGACCATGCCTCGCACCTAAAGGCGATTTTGGCGGCCTTGCGCGAGAACAAGCTCTATCACGAAGTTCTCAAAGTGTGACTTTTGGCTCGAGGAGGTAGCTTTTTGGGGACACGTTGTGTCTAAGGAGGTAGTGGTGTGGACCCTTGAAGGTAGAGGCCGTTAGTTCGTGGGCGGACCGACGTCCGTGGCGGAGATTCGTAGCTTTAGGTCCGGCGGATATTACCGGCGCCGTTCAAAATTTTTCCGCTATAGCGGCCCCGCTTACTCGGTGGCGAGAAAGGGCGTCGATTTCGTTTGGGATAAGAAGTGCGATGAGAGTTTTGCTAAGCTTAAGAACGACTTGACGTCTGCGCCGGTGTTGGCGATTCTAGAGGAGCGGGGTTTTCGTGGTGTCTGATGATGCTAGCAAGTTTGGTTTGGGATGCGTCCCGATGCAACACGGTAAAGTGATAGCGTGCGCCTCGAGGCGATTGAAACAAAGACGAGCGAGAACTATCCGACTCATGATATGGAGTTAGCGTGATGGTCGTCTTTGCACTTAAAATGGAGACACTACTTGTATGGGGAAAAGATTCAGATTTTCTCGGACCACCAAAGCCTCAAGTATTTCTTCACTCGAGAGGACCTAAACATGAGGCGCGAGAGGAGGTGGTTGGAGCTAGTAAAGGATTACGACTGTGAGATCTTGTATCACCCTGGAAAGGCAAATGTTGTGGCGGATGCACTAAGTAGGAAGACCTCGCATCTAGCAACGTTGGCAAATCCCAAAAGTATCATAAGGAAAGACCTCGAGAGAGCGAGAAATAGCGATGTTGTTAGGGGATGTTACCGCTGGGTAGCTCGATTGACCATCTAGCCTTCTGTAAGGCAAAGGATTATTGACGGCCAATTGAATGATCCTAAGTTGAAAAAGTTGTATGAGAGGGTCCAGTGATGGTGACTTTGATTTTGAGATATTTGCGGATGGTGGCTTGAGATATAAGGGTCGGCTATGTGTCCCAAACGATCTGCGTGTTCGTTCGGAGTTGTTGACCGAGGCTCACACCTCGCCTTTTGCATGGCACCCGGGGGTAACAAGATGTACCAAGATCTTAAGCGAAATTTTTGGTGGATGGGGATGAAGAGAGAGATTGCCCGGTTTGTCGGTCGGTGTCTCACTTGTCGGCCAAGTGAAGGCGCCTAGGCGGCTCAACCAGCAGGTTGCTCTGATCGCTCGGGGTGCCACAGTGGAAGTGGGAGGAAATTACCATGGATTTTATTTCGAGGATTGCCCGAACCCCTAGAGGATATGCACAGATTTGGGTGGTCGTTGATAGGTTGACTAAGTGTGCCCACTTCATTCCGGCGCGAGATAAACTACACCGTGGAAGCGGTGGGCACAATTGTTCCTTGAGCGAATAGTGAGGTACCACGGAGTGCCGCTTAAAATTATCTCCGGCCGGGATTCCCGTTTTACATCACGATTTTGGAAAGCCCTTGAGCGAGTTTGGGCACGCAGTGCGGCTACAAAGACACGACCTTCCACCCACGGACCGATGGCCGGGCCGAAAGCGGGTAAATCGGATCTTAGAGGATATGTTGCGAGCCTTGTGTGTTGGATTTCCACTGGCGATTGGGACCATGAGTTGTATTTGATGGAGTTCGCCTACACAATAGTTTTCATCAACCATTCGAGATGGCACCGTTTGAAGCGTTGTATGGTAAGCGCTGCAGATCCGGTAATTCAGGAAGAGGTTGAAGACAGGCGCGGTATTAGGTCGAGAGTTGCTCCAGGTTGACCAATGAGGCTGTCCGAGAAGATCGAGCTCGTATGTTGGCCGCCCGCAGCGAGCGGAAGAGCTCTGCCGATGTCGACGTAGAGAGTTGGAGTTCGAGATTGGCGGCCACGTGTTCCTTAAGGTAGCTCCGATTCGTGGAGTTCTGAGGTTTGGTAGGAAGGGGAAGCTGAGCCCCAGGTTTGTTGGACCATTCGAGATCCTCGAGAGGATTGGGGCCGTAGCTTCTTGGTTAGCATTGCCGCCATCCTTGGCTGCAGCGATGCATAGTGTGTTCCATGTTTCGATGCTCACGCCAAGATGTGTGGCGGACCTTTCGCATGTCATAGATTTCGAGCCTTTGCGGCTAAACCATGACTGAGCTTTGAGGAAAAACCCATAGAGATCTTAGCATTTGAGAAGAAAGTCTTGAGGAACCGAGCTATTGATTTAGTGAAAGTGCGGTGGCGGAATCGAGAGAGTTGAGGAAGCTACTTGGGAATTGGAAGGGAGATGAGGAGAAATTACCCTGAGTTGTTTTAGTGCGGCAACAACTTCCGAGGGACGGAAGTCCTCCAAGGAGGGAGTATTGTAACAGCCGGATTTTAGTTGAATATAAAATAAGGTTTAAAAGATGTTATTTGGAGGACTCGAACCCTCGGCCTCAAAGAGAGATGGGAGTTTGGAATTAATTAAGGAAAATAAATCGTCAACTAGGGTTTGAAGGAGGAAAAGCCTTGGGAAGGAAATTTTAGATTTCCAAAGCTTATTTAAATTGAGGAAGAAAGAAAAAAAAAAAAAAAGAAAAAACTCTCCTCTTTCAAAACCCTCTCCCCACACCTCGCCGCGCCCATACGTCGCGTCGCACCGCCTTGACCTTCGCCCGCCCGTCAGCCCGGCCAGCGAGCAACCCGGCCGTCGCGCCGCCTGCGTGCCGCCCAGCCACGTGCCATACGCCCCAGCCCACACGCCCATACGCCCCAGCAGCGCCGCCGCCATCGCCGCCCGTGTCGCCCAGCGCCACACACCGCATCGCTTCTGTCCGCGCATCCGCCACGATCACCGCGCACCAGCCGCGTCGCTCGTCCGTCCGCCGCGCGTCGCCCGCTTGCCGCGCGCGTCGTCCCAATGTGTCGCTTCGTTTCCGCGCGGCCCGCAGCCAGTCGCGCCCGCTGCACCGCCCGCCCGTCCGAGCGCCTTGACCGTGCGCCCGAGCGAGCGAGTGCCAGCGCCAGCGCCAGTGCGAGCAGCGCCCTGCTTTGCACCAGCAACGTCGTTCTTGCTCCTTGCTGCCGAGACGTGTGTCTTCTCGGTTGGTAAATTCCCCGGACTGACCCTTTGGACTTTATGTTCTTTTTAGCTGCTGTTGGTTAATTAGGTTGATTTTATTACTTGCTTAGGTTGTCGGGTTCGCTTAGAAGCTCGAGAGTCATCCGTTGATCGTTGGTTCTATTCACTTCCGGTGTAAGGATTTCATCACAGGGGTTGTGTGGACCCTGCGAATACTTGATAGCATGCCATGTGTTGTGTTTGTATGGAATTTCTAGTGGATAGGTTGCTTGCTCTTTCTGTTTCCAGGTGATTTTGTGCTTGAGATTCCTGATATATCCTGTTAGTTATCATGCTAGGAGTTAATTTGTCTCGGCATAACCGTAACCATGTTATCCTGTTAGTGCCATGCTAGGAATTGGCGGATGATGTATAGTGTAAGAGATTGTAGAGGTAACTAGTGAGTCCCGCTCGGGAAGGCCCCAGATGGACATCCGGAGGTGTAAGACCACGATGGGCATCCTAGGTGTATAAGTCCCGATGGGCATCACCGAGTTGGAGGTGTAAGACCCGATGGGCATCCTAGGTGTATAAGTCCCCGATGGGCATCACTGAGTTGGAGGTGTAAGACCCTGATGGGCATCCTAGGTGTATAAGTCCCCGATGGGCATCACTGAGTTGGAGGTGTAAGACCCTGATGGGCATCCTAGGTGTATAAGTCCCCGATGGGCATCACTGAGTTGGAGGTGTAAGACCCGATGGGCATCCTAGGTGTATAAGACCCCGATGGGCATCACTGAGTTGGAGGTGTAAGACCCTGGTGGGCATCCTAGGTGTATAAGTCCCCGGATGGGCAACACTGAGTCCTAGGTTGTGTAAGGCTCGAAGGACACCCAGGTGTGGAACCTAGGGTAGTTGGTAGCTGTAAGCCTCGAATAGGCAAGCCCCAAGAGTGACGTTCTGTTGACCCATCTGTTTGCTCTGAGTCATTGCATGGTTGCATGTCCGTGTGCTAAATGATATGTTTTCGTATTGTACCCCGGTTGGGGATTCTTCTGTGTAACTCGTTACTCACCCTTATTTTCTGTGGTTTTCCACCAGGTAACTTGGGACATCGGCGGGATGGCTAGGAGGAGGCGGTGGATGATCATGGATAGGCGACTGGGGATGCATGTTCTTTAATTGTTTTCTTTATGATTTAGCATGTAGTGGGACTTGGGTCCCTAGGGAAGAACTCAAACTATTTTATGGTTCCCGTACCGTACTCTTGTTTGTTTTTAAGAAAAGCACTGATCAGTCAAATTACTCTTGATTTTTACATTGGCTTTTGTGGTTTGTTTAAAGTTCTGTTGATTGCAAAAGTTTTAATTTAGTACGTTGGATGGTGTTTTACATTCCTAGACATGCATGCTAAGTAAGGATCTAGGTTAGAGACCGCTTCTTTTGGGTCGGGTCTTTACAAGTGGTAAGCGAAAGACTTCAAGCGAAAGGATGTTCGAGAGGAGCCGGAGCCTTTTCCCAGTGTTACTGGAGGTTGAGTAAGTCAAGCAGGTTGTCGGTTGGTAAGTGTTAGTGCGCTTGAATCTCACGCTAGTGTTAAGGCCAAGAGATCTTTGTGGTTGGTAGTGTGGTCAACTACCTTCAAGGGCCTTATCTGAGGAAATTTGAGCATCGTAGAAGAAAGTTGGATCCAGCTGAGGGACCATGAGTTTGATGCCTATGAGGTGAGTAGGATGCCTTGTGTGAGGAGTTGGATGCCTTATGGTAAGCACCCTTGGTAGAGGCTTGGTATAAAGTAAGTTTGGTTTGGCATGGTTACGCTTTGGTAGAGCAAGGTTGCCACAGCTTCGAGCATCGTGTGGAGATGGAACTTTGGGAGTTCCGTTGATTGGTTGTATCTCTGCCAGGAGCTAGTGTGGCTTTTGGGAAAAGCATTTGTTAGTCTTGGATCGCTAAATGAAGGTTGGGAGTTGTGCACACAAGTGTGTTTTGTGTGGTTCGTTCTGTGGCGATAGTTCAGATCCATGTAGGGTTTGCTTTGGGGATCTGGTGCTCAGTTCTTGGAAAAGTTGGACTCCAGGTGGATGTTGTAAGGCTTTAGTGAGATGGTAAGGATACCATGCTCGTGGTATCAGGTTGTTGCTTAGGTAAGATTTGTTAAGTGGACCTAAGCTTGGTTGGCGGATCTTCTTGTTGATCGTCATGACTGAGAGAGTTGTTCGGATCCTTCCTTGGATAGGAGTTATGTTGTGGTTGATGTCTGAGTAGGAGGATGACGCATTCGGTAGCGTTTCGGATCCTCTTGGTTTCCAAGGAGTTGGAGTTGGCCAGCATGGTTGTGTTGTTGGAAAAAAAAAAGAGTTGTTGTTGTTCAGGCAGTTGGCTGTTAGTCCGTTAGTTGGCAGTGGGTGTCGAGGGTTGTCAGAGAACCCTAGGTTGTGGAGAGCCTCTCTAGAGCTCAATCAGGCCCTGATAGTGAGTTTCAGTTGGCAAGTTGAAGCCGTGTAGTTTGTAGCCTCGGGGGAATTGCTGGCAATCTTGGTAGCCTAGCAAGTTAGTTTTTGTTTGGAGTAGAGTCCGGATTGGTTCCGGTATGGTGACAAGTTGATGCTTGGTGTTGACCAAGGTGTGGATTGGAATTGCTAGAAGTCAGTTTTGCTCGTGGGGCGAATGGTTCGTGCCCTGGTTTGTTGTTTTCTGTTTCCAGGAAAGTTGAGAGTTGCCCCGTTGGTATTTGGAGGTTCAGTTCGTGGTGGACCCCTGTTGCTACCCCGTGAGATTTTGATCTTGTTGCTTTAGTGAAGCAAGACAGTGAGTGTATGTGGAACTCTCTGTCCTTCGGTTGTCTGGTCGTAGGAGCCGCTTCTTTCTGGGTTTGGCAGTTTGCTGCCGTCGGTTTGTTAAGGAGTTTTCTGCCATAGCCTCGCCCCTCACTCGTCTGACGAGGAAGGGTGTCGAGTTTGTTTGGGACGGTAAGTGTGATGAGAGCTTTGCCAGGCTCAAGCGCAGTTTGACTTCACACCACCACTGTTGGCGATCCGGGGGACAGGTGGTTTCGTGATTTACAGCGATGCTTCCAAGTTCGGGTTGGGTTGTGTGTTGATGCAGCACGGGAAGGTCATTGCTTATGCTTCCCGTCAGCTGAAGCCATATGAGCAGAACTATCCGACTCATGATATGGAGTTGGCAGGAGTGGTGTTTGCACTGAAGATTTGGAGGCATTACCTGTATGGTGAGCGGATTCAGATGGTTACCGATCACCAGAGCCTCAAGTATCTATTTACTCAGAAGGAGCTGAATATGAGGTAGAGAAGATGGTTAGAGTTGGTGAAAGATTATGACGGCGAGATTTTGTACCATCCGGGCAAAGAAAATGTTGTAGCTGATGCCTTGAGTAGAAAGACGTCGCACTCCGCGGTGTGTTGAGTCCCCAGCCCAGATTGCAGCGAGAGTTTGAGCGGGCTAAGGTTGCAGTGTTGTTGGGTGAGGTTCTCGCTGATAATAGAGTTGATGATCGACCATCGATTAGACAGCGGATTATTGATAGTCAGCTGAATGACCCCGCACTTAAGAAATTGGGTGACAGAGTTAGTGCTGATGGAGATTTTGACTTTGTATATTCACTAGACAGTGGGCTGACGTACAGAGGCCGGTTGTGTGTTCCGGATGTTGCGAGATTGCGGCGAGTTGCTCTTAGAGGCCTCTGATTCTCGTTTGCTTGGCACCCCGGGGGTACCAAGACGTATCAGGATCTTAAGCAGACATTCTGGTGGATGGGTATGAAGAGAGATGTTGCGGAGTTTGTCAGTCGATGTTTCACTTATCAGCAAGTGAAGGCACCCAGGCAGAAACCAACCGGTTTGTTGCAGCCGCTGAGTGTACCTCAGTGGAAATGGGAAGAGATCTGTAACGACCCAGGTTTTTCTTCCCGGTCTTCCAGGTATGCCCTAGGGGTAATTTGGTAATTTGGTCGGGCGTCGTCGAGTCGTTTGTGTCCTTCCGATTACTAAAATTATTGGATGGTTTTATGTAGGTTTTTGGAGGGGTTGGTGGTTTGGTTTGAGCAAGGTTTGTTGCAAAAGTAAAAATAAAGGAATTTGTCTTTGCAGCAGTAGGGGTTTGAACCCGGGTCTCTGGGAAGCTTGTAGAGATGTGTGCCAATTGAGCCATTAGGTGCTCTTGTTGTTCTTTCTGCATCACATCTTAGTTAACCTTGGATTTTGGAGTTTTGGTGCATTTGGTTAAATGAAATAGAATTAGGTTATTCCATCTTCTTCTCCAAAACTCCTCTTGGCCGCACAAGCTCTCCCTCTCCATTGCCTTGCCGAATTCTTCTTCCCTTGCATCTCCTTGGGTTCGATCATCATCATTCCGGGTAAGTCTTCATCCTCTTCATCTCCTCATTTGGTTTTTGATCTTTGGCCAAGGTAAGATGTAGAGTGTGTGTGTGTTTGTGTTGGTTGCGGCCCGGTAGAGAGGAGCGACCATCATCGCCGACCATTTCGCCGCGCCCGGATCTGTCGAACCACCCAGCTCGCCGCGCCCAGATCTGTCGAACCAGCCCTGCCGCGCGCGAGATCCGCCTAGCGACCTTGCCGTTCGTCCAGCCAGAAGACACAGATCGCCCTGCTCGTCGCCGCGTCCAATGATCGAGACCGCCGCGCCGGATCGCGCCCGGCATAAGCGGCCCAGATCGTCGTTCGTCCTCGCCCGATCGCTACGCCGTCGAGAGTCCTCGCCAGCGCCCGCGCGTCGGCCGCGTCTGCGTCGCTGCGCGCGCGCGCCGCCGCCGCGCGCGCCAGACGTTTCGCGCGTTCGCGCGCCCGCCGCTGCTCGCCGCCGCCGTGTCGCATCGCCACGCCCGCGCCGCGCGCCGCCGCCCGAGACGCTTCGCCGCGCGCGCGTCCTGCGTCCTGCGCCGTCTTGCGTGCAGTAGCGCGCCAGCGCGCGTCCTGCGTCGCGTGCGCAAATCTGCGTGCAGCGCCAGCCCAGCCCACCAGCTTTGCGGCGGCTCAAGCTCGTGTCGTCGTGCGCGTGAGTTCCCAGAGCCGAGCTTGCTCATTCTATTGTTGTTTAGACATTTTAGATGCGATTATTATTGTTGGTTTGCTAGGTTCCCTTCGCTAGCTCGGGATTGTTCCGCAGACTTAGGATTTGTGTGTAGAAGCCTCCCACCAAGGTAAGGATTTCTTACCGTGTTGTGTGGGCCCTGCGGTATATTTGTGATTGTTGATTTGTATGCATGTGTATGATTATTAGCATGTTTAGCCCTAGGTGCTCTGTTCAATTCTGGTTGGCATGAACTCTTGTATTGTTTCTCATGTTAGCCCATGCTAGGTTGTTCCATTCGGCATGTTCGATATCTGTTCTTGCTTCGTAGTATCATGCTAGGTTCCTTGTATCTGTTGAGCACGTATTGGACCGCATTGATTGAATGGTTATTATTGCTATGGTTTAGAGTTCGGTAGGTAGCATCATCCGGCCGGATGCATAACGTAACTTGCATCCCCGAGGGGACGTGCGAGATGGTACTCGTCCACTGATCCCGTTAGGGTTTAGCTAACCCTAACGGTGGCCTACAATCTTGGGTGAGGGTGGCGGTCGTTAAATGCCCCAGCGGTCGGGATGATGACTTGGCATTGCCTGCGTCCGGCGATCGGCACGTCCTCGGCGTGTTCGGCGTAGCCCTTGATTGCCACTGTTAGGGCAAGGACCGCTTCTGGTGTAAGCCTACCACGGCCGGTTCCTTAGCCTATGGTGCGGTGGTGCAGTGACATAGTTCACGTGTCCGAGTCTCACACCCCTATGTCGGTGACACCGATCCGAGATTTAGTTAGGCATGGTGGCCCGAACACGGCGGCTTGCCACTAGACCCGGCACCCCGGAGTTTGCACTAGCATGCGGTGCGCTTACGCTCTCACTCTGGCGCCACCGATCGAGAGCTCCTCGGGATCTTGAGCGAGTGCACCTTTCGTATCGGCGATGAGTCGGTGAGGCCGGGACTTGTTCCGTATAAGCGCGTTTAGTGTGTTGTGGTATTTCCGGACTAAGACCACGAGTTGGCATCCGAGGCCAAGTGTGGACTTAGCTATGTGCTCCGCTCTGTGTTTGTACTCATAGCTTGCATACTTTCTTCTAGATGATCATGTATATCGTATTGTACCCGGTTGGGGATTCTTCTTTGGGTAATTCGTTACTCACCCTTATTCTGTGGCTTTCCACGGGTAATCAAGCGGGAGACAGGATGGTGAAGGAGGAGCCGTGATCATGGAATCTGCTTTGTCATCTCTCGACTATTTTATTTTATCATGACTCTTCACTTTTTGTTATTTCCCCGGAATGCATGTAGACGGGCACAGAGCCCCAGGATGTTTTCTTACGTTTTATGGATTCCAGCATATTTGTACTTGTGGATTGTTTTAATGGTTTAAATAAATCTCTCGATCGAGTGCGCTTTTAGAAATGTATGTTTTGGTTGTTGAATGTTTCTGTTTTTACTTGGGATCCAAAATGTATTTTTCATAATGTCTTTTATTTTCACTACATGCATTGGGGTAAAGGCCCATTTAGAGCCCCTTTTGGGTCGGGTCTTTACAAGATCTCCATGGACTTTATTTCTGGTTTGCCGAGAACTCCGAGGAAGTTCTCTCAGATTTGGGTGATGGTCGACCGATTGGCTAAGAGCGCACACTTCATTCCCTGTAGAGACACTCATGCCGTGGAACAAGCGATGGCGCAGATTGTTTTTTGATCGAGTTGTTTGTTATCACGGTGTGCTGTGTGAGGATTGTGTCGACCGTGATTCGAGGGCTTGTGTGTTGGATTTCCGGCGGTTGGGACCGATCATGCACATGTCGATGGAGGTTGCATATAACAACGATTATCGATCGTCGATTGAGATGGCTCCATTCGAGGCTTTGTATGGTAAGCGTTGCCGTTCTCCGTGTTGCGGGAAGAGGTTGGTGATAGGCGAGTTTTGGGTCCCGAGAGTGCTGCGATTGACCAATGGTGTCGTCAGCGCGAAAGATTAGAGCTCGTATGTTGACAAAAAGAGCGAGCGAGAAAGAGTTATCACCGATGTTCGGCGTCGGGATTTGGAGTTTGAGGTTGGTCAACATGTATTCCTAAAGGTCGCACCGATGCGAGGTGTTTTGAGGTTTGGCAAGCGTGGAAAGCTGAATCCCCGTTTTGTTGGCCCGTTTGAGATTCTGGAGAGGATCGGCAAGGTTGCTTATCGATTAGCCTTGCCTCCGTCATTGTCGGCAGTGCACAGTGTTCTTCATGTTTCGATGTTGAGGCAGTACGTGCCGGACCCGTCGCACATTGTTGATTTTGAGCCTTTGCAGCTGAATGAGGATTTGAGCTTCGAGGAGAAGCCAGTGGGGATTCTTGCTTTTGAGACAAAGACACTGCGTAATCGTGAAATCTGGTTGGTAAAGGTTTAGTGGAGGAGTCAGAGTTCAGAGGAAGCCACTTGGGAGCGGGAGGATGAGATGAGATTGCAGTAACTCGAGCTGTTCCAATCTTAAGTGACTTTCGAGGACGAAAGTCTTATAAGGGGGGAATATTGTAATAGCCCAGAAATTTTATCCCGGTCTTCCCGGGGGGCCCAAAGGCATTTTGGTAATTTTGGGTCGGGCCGACAAGGCCGGTTATGAAATTGTAAATTGCCGAAAAAATTATGAGTCGATTTGAATAGGATCGGGAATTTTGGTGAAGACATATGGGCTTGGAAAAAGGTAAAAATAAATAGGGAATTAAATAGCGCGTCGAGTGAGATTCGAGCCAAGGACGTGCTGCATGCTAGGCAGGGGGCGCTGCCAGCCGAACCACTGGGCGCATTTGTTAATCTAAACGCGCGATCTAATACATATCCCTTGTTTTGTGCCTTCGGGTTTAAAGCCAGGCCGCTCGAGGCTTCTTCCCCGATTCCTTCTTCTTCCTTCTCTTTTCTTCCTCGACCGACCTGAGCTCCCTCTCGCGTTTTCTCCCTCGCCAACCTCGATTCAGCCGAGCTTCTCTCCCAAATTTGAAGTCGATCTCACCCCGAGCAGCAGGTACTTCTTCTTCTTCTTCTTCTCCTTCAAAATTCGAGTTCTTCTCCCCTGTTTCGGGCTTCGCCATTTCCGGCCGAGTCGAGGTAATTTGAGGTATGGGTTTTGTGCAGCTAGTGTAGGGGAGTTCGCCATCAAAGAATCGCTCGTCGAATCCCCTCGGATCGCTCGAATTCGAGTTTCCCCTTACTCGCGTTCGCGCAACAGAGCTCTGTCGCCGCCGAGCTCGCGTGCGCAAAAGCTGCCCAGCCGCCGAGCCTCGCCGAACACCATCCCGTGCCCGCGCGCGCGTCCTCGCCAGCTCCGTGTCGCGTCGCATCGCTAGCGCCCAGCCGAGCCTCGCGCCGCTCGCCCGCACGCCCCTGTGTCGCCGCGCGCCCATTTCTGCGCCCCAGTAGCGCCCACCCAACCCGATTCTTTGCCGTTCGTCATGTTAAATCGCGCCTCGTGAGTTGCTCCCAAGCTGAGCCTCGTTTATTTTATTATATTTAGGCCTATTGTGTGATTTTTGTTGTGATTGATAGGTTCTCGGTAGCTAGTTCGGGTTCGTTCGCAATTTAGGATTTCGTGTCAAATCGTCCCCGACCAAGGTAAGGATTTCTTACCGGAGTTGTGTGGACCCTGCGATATTATATGTGATTGCTGATTGACTGCTTGTTTGTGTTTATTGACATGTGTAGCTAGGTATTCTATTCTGAATTCCCGATTAGCATGATTTTCCTGATTTAATTCTCATGTTAATCCATGCTAGGTTGTTCCTTTCTAGCATGCTCGTATCTGTTCCTTGCTTCGTAGTATCATGCTAGGCTCGTTGTATTCTTATTGAGCACGTATTGGATTTTATGGAATTGTTTGCTGTTTGCTAGGGCAGGTTAGAATTGCAGGTAGATAGCATCATCCGGCCTGATGCATAAAGTACCTTGCATCCATGGCGGGGGACGTCGAGCAAGTCATTCCGCCCCTGGACCACGTGAGGATTAGCTAACCCAAGCGGTAGGCCCCGCAATCTTGGGTGAGGGTGGCGATCGTTAAATGCCCCAACGGTCGGGATGATGACTTGGCATTGCCTCGTCCCTAAAACAGCCGGCATGTCCTCGGCATGTTTGGCGGTAGCCCACTTGCCACTGTTAAGGCAAGGGCGGCTTCTGGTGTAAGCCTACCACGACCGTTCCTTGGCCCAGTGCGGTGGTTCAGTGACATAGTTTACGTGTCCAGTGTCACACCCTATGTCGGTGACATCGATCCAAAGATTTAGTTAGGCGTGGTGGCCCGGACATGGGCGGCTTGCCTCTGGGACCCGCACCCCATAGTCTGCGCAGATAGCACGCGGTGCATGCTTACGCTCATTACATCGCCGATGAGAGCTCTCCTCGGGATTGTGAGCGAGTGTACCTTCGTCGCCGATGAGGCAGTGCCGAGCCGGGACTTGTTTCTCGTATAGGCGACTTGTGTATTGGGTCGTGTGGTGTTATTATTCCGGACTAAGACCCTAAATTGGCATCCGAGGCCCAAGTGCGGGCTAAGCTATGTGCTCTATTCTGTGTTTATATTCATAGCTTGCATACGCTCATCGAGATGACCATGTATATCGTATTGTACCCCGGTTGGGGATTCTTACTGAGTAATTTGTTACTCACCCTTATTATTGTGGTTTTTCCACAGGTAACCAAGTTGCGAGGCAGGATGGCTGAAGGAGGAGCTGTGATCATGGGGCCCAGTCTTCCAACTCTGATTTTTGTATTATGACTCTTGATGTTTTTATTTTCCCCTGAATGCATGTAGCCGGGCACGGAGCCCTAGGATGTTTTCTGAATATTTTGTGGATTCCAGCATTATTGTATTTAGACATGTTTTGAATGATTTTAAGAAATCTCTGATCGGAGTATTCTTTGGAAATGTTTTTATCTTGGAACAGGTGCTTGGAAACAGGGACAGGTTCCAGGGAAATTGTTTAGTTTTTAAAGGGGTTATTTTGAATGTTTTGTTTTAATTGGAATCTCAAATCATGTCTGTTTTAAATGTCCTTTACTTTGAATGCATGCATTGGGGTAAGGGCCCATTTAGTGCCCCATTCGGGTCGGTCCCTTACATCCTTAGTCTGGTCAGAGTTCAGTTGGAACTAAACAAGAGCGGTGGTAGCAAAGCCGCGTTGTTTCTGATCGTTATGGCTAAGAGAGCTGTTCGGATCCTTACCTTGGGCAGAAGGTATGTTGTGGCTGATGCTTTGAGTAGGAGAATGACGCATACTGTAGCGTTTCCGGTCCTCTTGGTTTTCAAGTTGGAGTTGGCCAGCTTAGTTGAGATGCTAGAGAGGGTTGTGCCCGTGTAGCCGGTTGGCTGTTAGACCGTTTGACGACCGTGTGTGTCGGAGGGTGATCGAAGGATCCCTAGGTTGTGGAGAGCCTCTTCAGAGCTCAGTTAGACCCAGGCAATGTTCCTTGGGTGAGTTGCTTGCAGACTTGGTAGTCTAGCAAGCTAGTGTTTGTTTGGAGTAGAGTCCGGATTGGTTCCGGTGTGGTGTCTAGTTGGTGCTTGGTGTTGACCAAGATTTGGTTCTCTTGATTGCTTCAAGAGCTAGCTCGATTCGAGCAAGAGGGCGTTGCCCTGAGGACTTGTTCCTAGTCAGGAAGTTTTGGAAGTTGACCCCTCCCTCGGTGGTTGAGTAAGTTCTGCTAGTTTTGGATTGGTGGTCCAATCAGTTGGGTTTCCCTTGGGTGTTGCTTCCAAGAGAGTTGGTTGTTGTTGCCCTTGGGTTTGAGCTAGTCAGCGAGCATGTGTCATGTTCGCTGCCCTTCAAAGTTTGCTTGCTGGGAATCGTTCCCGTTGAGGAGTCAGCGTAGCTCCTGAGTTGTGTAGTGGATCAGAGTAGCGCAGTGGTTAGCCCAGCGAGAGGGTCCCTGCATGGTGTTGTTAGCAAGCGAGAAGTTGTTTGTCCCCGCAAGAGCGGAGGCCAGCCAGTTTAAGAGTTGAGCTTTTGCTGGAAAGTTGTTGGTTCTTTGGGGTTTGAGGACTAAACCGCTTGTTATCATATTTAACTTGCATGCTGAGTGAGAACCCCGGTTTAGGACCATGTTTTGGGTCGGGTTCGTCACAGTTATCAACAATGACCAAGAAACACAAGTTGTTGGTACGATAGAGGAACTTGAGCCAGCACAACAACAACTCTAGTTATACTAGAATAGCCGCCACCATCCAGTCCAGAAGGCACCAATATCCCACCACCATCACTAGAGGATAGACAGCCAACTTCACTACCTGCTAATAAGGCTGGTACAACACAACAACAACCTCTAGAAGAGCAGACAGAAGTAGCACGTGAGCTTGTCGCTTTAGTAGACGACCCTCAACGCAAGAATGAAGAGTTTCAGAGCCAGGTTTTACACTTCATACTTCAAGCACGCACATCCTGGGCGTATATGCAAACAAGGGATCTATGCATAAAAAAGGAGTTCTAGAGTAGGAACCCACAGTTCAGACTTCCACCCTTTCTAGCCAAAATATTACAGGAGTGGATGCCACCAGTAGAGTCTGCAGAACCAAGCGCAGAGAACGCTGATTCAGCAAACTAAAGGAAGTACCTGTCTAAACTTGGTAACACGCATTTAATTATGTTTACATTCGTGTCAAATTGATTGTAACGGCCCAGTTTTCTATTCTGGTTTTCCAAGTGCTTTCGGTTCAAGATTCGGTAGTTCGGTTGGGCCGTTAGAGCTATTTTAACCCTTAGGGGTATTTTGGTCTTTTGCTCCCCGGGCAGGATTTGTGGATTTTCAGGATTTCAGGGTCACTCCTGCCTTTTTCGAGGTTTGATTGTTGTTGGTTGTAAGACCCAAGATGTTTGGGCTAGTCGTTTGGAAGTTTGGAAGTGATTTGGGTTTTGGAAAAATTATTGTTGTTTGAGTGCTTCCATTGGGATTTGAGCCCTTGCCCTTAATGTTAATTTGGGAGTTTGATTTAAGTGAGTTTTATTTATTGGAAAAGATTTCTTCAGCCGGGTCTCGAAAGAGGAAGCCGTGGAATGAGATTTTAGGTATTTAAGGCCTAT
Source organism: Sicyos edulis (assembly GCA_036507275.1). Lineage (NCBI taxonomy): Eukaryota > Viridiplantae > Streptophyta > Magnoliopsida > Cucurbitales > Cucurbitaceae > Sicyos > Sicyos edulis. Next base: position 56,845,876 of record CM071846.1, on the reverse strand, counting down.
TTAAAATAGGATAAGGATGGAAAAAAAATAAGAAAAATCCCATTTTTTCCCTTTTGCTTTTTCTCTCTCTCTCTCTCTCTCTCTCTCTCTCTCTCTCTCTCTCTCTCTCTTTGCCTAGCCTCACCAAACCAGAGCCCCAGCCCCTAGCTCGCCCAACTCAACCTGACTTCTTATTTCATTTAACACCCCAACAAGCGCCCCGCGCCAGCGCCAGCCCGCTCCGCATTAGGTAACCCAGCCCTGCACTGTGCCGAGTCGTCTGCGCGCGTTCCTTGTAGCCCAGATGCGTCGCCCGTGCGTCTTCTCTGTAGCCCAGACGGGTCGCCCGCGCGCCGTTCCCTGTAGCCCAGGCGCCTCAGCGCGCCGTGTCTCTACCGCGTCTGCAAGCCTACGCCCAGCTTCTGCGCGCGCGTCTCCTGCCGCGCCAGCGCGCCGAGCCAGCTTCCTTGCTGCCAACAGCCTGCCCTGCTGTGTGAGATGGGCCGAGCCTTATGTCTTCTCGGTTGGTAATTCCCGAGTCTTTTCTTCTTTGGGCCCTGAGTTGTTGGCTGGTGCTTATTTAATTAATTAGGTTGTTTTATTTAATGCTTAGGTTGTTCGGGTTCGCTTAGAAGCTTGAGGGTTGCTTGGTTGATTTGTGATAGTTATTTCTGCTTGTTTCCAGGTAAGGATTTGGTAGCTGTTTGCATGTATACTAGGGTGCTAGATGTCTGATGTATCGTATTGTACCCCAGTTGGGGATTCTTACTGAGTATGTTTATACTCACCCTTTTTTCTGTGGTTTGTTTCCACCAGGTAACTTGGAACAGCACCGGGACGGCTAGCAGAGGGAGTTGATTGATCATGGGAGCTGCCGGCACTCTGTTATTTGTTATTTGCATTGTTTATTTAGCATGTAGATGGACGAGAATCCTAGTTGAAACGTTATTGAAAGTGATTTAAACTGTTTTGATAGTTTTTTATAAATACTGGCCAGGCTTGTTTTACCTTGTTGGTTTTGCGTAATGAAAATTGTTAGTTATGCTTTAAGTGTTCCCCGTTCACAAATGTTTTTGAAGAGTTTTAAATATGAGCACTAAACCGCTTGTTGACATATTTAACTTGCATGCTGAGTGAGAACCTGGGTTTATGACCATGTTTTGGGTCGGGTTCTTACAGTTGGTATCAGAGCACAGAGTCATAGATTCTGTAGACTAACCTGCTTTGTAGGTTGTTGTTCCCATGATCAGCAGCACTCCACGGTCGTCAGGTTTGTCTGAGTTCATTAAGCTAAGGGTTTTGTTTTACAATACTGCATCTAGTATACATGTGTTACCCTTGTTGGGCAGTGAGAGCCCTAGTGTGGGCTAGCTTTTATGCTTTATGTAGATAGCTAGCATGTTGATTACACATGGAGGAGCAGGGACGTTTGGTATGTCCAACCGAGGAGTTGGACTGATCATGTTGATGTTGAGACCGCGTCCAGGGTTTTCTAGACCCGTAGGCCAGTTTTGGCCCTGACAGTTAAGTTGCCAAGTGGAGGGGGTAGAGGCTAGCACGCCTCAGAGTGTGACTCCTTGAGCAGAGTGTGCTCCAGCCATGAGAGTATTGATGGCAGGTCTTTTAGCTATCAGAGAGCGGAGACCCAGGAGCAGTTTGTAGCGCGTAGTGAGGAGTCCCGGGCACAGATAGCCCAGCTGACAGAGTTTTTTCAGGAGACACCCCCAGTAGCTCTTGTAGCCCCGGAGGTTCCCGGAAGGGCAGGAACAGCAGGTTTATGCCGATGAGATTGTTGGCGTTGATTGAGCCGCCGAGTTTGGCAAGTGGAAGCCTGTAGAGCTTGATGTTTTAGAAAGTCCTACTCCTAGTAGCGAAGTGGTTGGCCAGGATTGAGTTTATCATCCGTGTGTTGGGATGTCCTGTTGTTTAGAGGCCAAGGTGTGCCATTCCTGTGCTGTTTGATACATCAGTTTGGTGGTGGAAGTCCCTTGAGAGAGGTGGACCAGCAGAGTCTCCACCAGTCGCCCGATCGATTGGCAAGTTGCCGTGTTAGTGGCTTGAGGAAGATGTAGAGACATCTTTGACCCCTTGCAAGCATGCTGTCGTTTTACAGCCAGTTCTTTTAGTACCCCCGTAGCTAGGGTGTAGTGTGGAGTTTTCTTGTCAGGACTTAATCCGTCTGTGGATTTCAGCGGGCTAGTAGAGTGGAGCACTCTTTTGTTAGCATGTTCCAAATGTGGAACTAGTTGTTGCCACCAGAGGAGTTGGCTTGAGCTTTTGTTGAGCACCGAGTGGGATGCAGGAGTTGGCCTGAGCTTTTGTTGAGCATCAAGTGGTATGCAGGAGTAGGCCGTGGCATGTCTGTTAGTCGAGATGCCAGAGAGTAGACTGCTTGAGTGTTGGAACTCTTGTGCTGAGTGCCATTGCCCCGTCACTTGGAGTGTGACCTTCCCTACCCTCTGAGGGGCATAAAGCTCGTTTTGGGTTGTTTGTGTTGTAAAGGATGTAGTGCATGTTGGCACCCAAGCTTTGAAAGGAGGCCTAGATTCAGGCCAGTTGGCACTTTTTGGTGCAGATGGTTCCATGACCCCCCCGGAGTATAGCATCCCCACTAGTCTTGTACCCGTTTTCCTGAGGTTGCACCTGTTTGGGTTGCATAGGAGATCTAGCTCGGTGGTAGTCAGAGAACTACAAGTATGAGATCATTCGAGGGAAAGTAGAAGCATTTCAGGGTCACCGAGAGTTGGGTACCAAGGATGTTGTAGGTTGTTTAGAGCTAGCGCATTCGAGTTCTAGCGCCTGTGTTGTGAGCTTGTGAGCCAGTTTGATGGTAGTATGATTCGACTACCCTTTGAGTTACCCTAGTATGGGTAGTGTTGGCATCGAGGATGCGTGGTTGATCCAGTGTTAGTGTCATAAGTTGGATGGTTGAGCGGAGCACATTTAGTGGGCACATTGGTTTGAGGTATGTCAGCTTGGTGTGGATACGCTCTTGTAAGAGTGAGTTGACGAATGTGGCTTTTCGTGGTGAGTTGACCCCGAGTAGGTTTGAACTCTTGTTGCTCATTTGCTAGTTGCGGCTCTATTGGGAGGCAAAAGCTGCCTTGTGTGAGAGTTCTTATTGGCATTGGATCTTAAGGAATCAGGTTGGAGCTGTACACGCCGGTGTACTTTTGTGTAGCTCGTTCCGTGGTGTATGTTTGGGGAACCATGAGAGGTTCGTGTTGAGGAACCAGTGCTCAGTCCTTGTGGTGTCAAGGCTTTAGTTCTTGGCAAGTGCCCTGACTTTGGTTGTAAGGATACCGTGCTCGTAGCCGGATTGTTGTTGTTTAAGCAAGTTCCGCTAGTTGGACCTTCACCTGGTTAGAGGAACTTCTTTTGATCGATGGTTAGAGTTCAGTTGGAACTGAACAAGAGCGGTGGTAGCAAAGCCGCGCAGTTTCAGATCGTCATGGCTAAGAGAGTTGTTCGGATCCTTACCCTGGTTAGAAGCGATGATGTGGCTGATGTTTGAGTAGGAGGATGACGCATTCTGTAGCGTTTCTGGTCCTCTTGGTTCCCAAGGAGTTGGTGTTGGCCAGCATAGTTGAAATGCTGGAGAGGGTTGTGCCCGTGTAGCCAGTTTTCTGTTAGACCGTTTGACGACCGTGTGTGTCAGAGGGTGATCGGAGGATCCCTAGGTTGTGGAGAGCCTCACCAGAGCTCAGTCAGACCCAGGTAGTGAGTTTCAGTTGGCAAGCCTGAGTCGTGTAGGTTGTAGACCTCGGGTGAGTTGCTGACAGATTTGGTAGACTAGCAAGCTAGTGTTTGTTTGGAGTAGAGTCCGGATTGGTTCCGGTGTGGTGGCAAGTTGGTGCTTGGTGTTGACCAAGGTGTGGTTTTGAGTTGCTAGAAGTTAGTTTTGCTCGTGGGGCGAGTGGTTCGTTACTTGTCGGTTGACAAGCTAGCGTTGTTTTAAGTACCTCCGCGTTGGTTTTGAAGCTGTTATCAGGATGGTGCTTAGAATTGACCAAGATTTGGTTCTCATGTTGTTTCAAGAGCTAGCTCGGTTTGAGCAAGAGGGCGTTGCCCTGAGGACCTGTTCCTAGTCAGGAAGTTTTGGGAGTTGACCCCTCCCTCGTCGGTTGAGTAAGTTCTGCTAGTTCTGGGTTGGTGGTCCAATCGGTTGAGGAATCCCTTGGGTGTTGATTTCAAGAGAGTTGGTTGTTGTTGCCTTGGGTTTGAGCAAGACAACGAGCGTGTGTGAAGTTCGCTGCCCTTCAGAAGTTTGCTTGCTGGGGAATCGTTCCCGTTTAGGAGTAGTCAGCTTAGCTCTTGAGTTGTGTAGTTGATCAGAGTAGCGCAGCGGTCAGCCTAGAGAGAGGGTCCCTGCATTGTGTTGTTAGCAAGAGAAAATTTGTTTGTCCCCGCAAGGGCGGAGGCCAGCCAGTTTAAGAGTTAAGTTATTGCTGGAAAGTTGTTGGATCTTTTGGGTTTGAAGAACCCCTAGTTTCTATGGTGGTTAAGTTGCACCGTGGATGCCAGCTTCGAGTATTAACTTCTGAGGTAGTCTTGCTGATTCGTGTGGCTCATGATCCGTAAGCTTTGAGGTTGTCGTTATTCGTATTCCTCGCGATGTTCCGGGTGTGGAGTTTCTAGTTGTAAGATGAGTTAGGCCTAAGCTAAAAGGAGGAAGTCCTTTGAGTAGCCAGTGGACTTAAGAGTTGAGTGGTAGCTTGGAGACGAGCTTTGCTCGTCATAAGCTTGAGTTGAGTTCTGCAGAGCAAGCCTTTCTCGGGCTTTGTTCCTAGTTGTTGTGCTTTCGCAGTTGGCGTTTAGCGGAGCCACATTTGAGAGGGTTGGCACAGAGGTGCCGTGGCATTGGTTGGTTAGGCCGTTGAGTTGTTATCCTCAAGGTGTTGTGTTGCAAGTAGCTGCGTGATGGTTTAGTCCTTGCTACCCGAGATTTCCATGAGAGGAATGTTGGTTGTTTCCTTGTCTGGCAATGTTCTCTAAGGCCAGTTGCTGGTAGTTTTGCATTGAAAAGTTTGCGTTCGACAGATGAGAGGCTCCAGTTTGTGGGTTTGGCCGAGTGGAGCATGTGCCTGGATCTTGCCATTTAGGGTTGGCCGTAGCTGAAGTTTCTGCTAGTGAGCGGTGTTAGCAGTCTGGTGAACCAGGATTGTGCCCTTGTCTTTGGTGCGTCGATTTCTCTTAAGATGGTTGCTTAAGTGTTGTAAGCGCGTGCTAGTTGGAAAAGTTTGCCTTTAGGATCAGTCGCCAGTTGGTGGTTTGATTGTATTTCGTTAAGGCTGTAGACAAGCTTTGTGGTTCGCTGGTCTCATGTGAAGTAAGAGTAGGTTGTTTAGTTTCTGAAACCTGAGAGGTTCAGTTGTTTGGTCAGCATGGTGTAGAGTTGAGGCTGTTTGTTAACAGCTGTGAGCATTCAGAGAAGCTATGCCAGTGCGTGGCGTAGAGTTTTGGAGCTTGTGGCCAGTCCGCGAGTTTGCTGAGAGTAGCACCGTAGATAGGTGTTCCGAGTTGGGTTAGCAGGGTTAAATTGAGCCCCAGGTTTGTAGGGCCTTTTGAGATCCTTGAGCGGATCGGAGCAGTGGCCTTTCGGTTAGCTTTTCCCCCGTCTTTGGCAGCAGTGCATTTTGTGTTCCACGTTTCGATGTTGAGATAGTTTGTGGCAGACTGGATAGCATTGTGGCTTTGAGCCTTTGGGAACCCAAGAGGGTTTGGTTTTCGAAGGAGGTCTAGTGTTGTCTTAACCGAGAAGTTCAGTTGGTTAGGAATCAGTGGAGTTTTCCTGGAGTTGTTTCGTCTTAGGACTTTCGGGGACGAAAGACATAAAAGGAGGGAGTATTGTAACGGCCCAATTGTAAAGACCCGACCAAAAAAGGGCTCAAAATAGGTCTTTACCCCAATGCATGCATTCAAAGTAAAGAACAATATGCAGATAGGTTATCGGATTCCCAATTAAAAACAAAAGAGATTCAATCAGAAATCAAGATGGTTTGCTGAAACCTGTCCCTGTCTCCAAGCACTTGTTTCAAGGCAAATACATTTCCAAAACGTACACTCTGATAAGAGATTTATTAAAACATTTGAAACATCCTCAAATTCAATAAAGCGGGAATCCACAAAACATTCAGAAAACATCCTAGGGCTCAGTGCCCGACTACATGCATTCGGGGAAAAATAGAAGACAAGAGTCATAGAAATAAAAGATCGAGAGACGACAATGAGTTCCCATGATCACGGCTCCTCCTTGACCATCCTGTCTCGCACCTTGGTTACTGTGGAAAACCACAAAATAAGGGTGAGTAACGAATTACTCAAGATAAGAATCCCCAACCGGGTACAATACGATGCACATGGTCATCTAGGTGAGTGTATGCAAGCTATGAATATAAACACGCAATAGAGCACATAGCTTAAGTCCACACTTGGACCTCGGATGCCAACTCGGGTCTTAGTCCGGAAATAAATCCACCACACAATACGCCCTATACGAAAACGAGTCCCGCCTCGGCCGCTCTCATCGTCGATAAGAAAGGTGCACTAGCTCAAGATCCCGAGGAGCTCTCGGTCGTGCGCCAGTAATGAGCGTAAGCGCGCCTTTGCGTGCTACTGCAGACTATGGGGTGCCGGGTCTAGTGGCAAGCTGCCCATGTCCATCCACCACGCCTCACTAAATCTCTCGGATCGGTGTCACCGACATAGGGGTGTGAGACCTGACACGTGAACTATGTCGGCTGAACCACCGCACTTTGAGGCTAAGGAATCGGTCGTGGTAGGCTTACACCGAAGCCGTCCTTGCCCTATCGGTGGCAATCAGAGGCTACGGCCGAACACGCCGAGGACGTGTCGATCGCCGGGGATGAGGCAATGCCAAGTCATCATCCCGACCGTTGGGGCATTTAACGATCGCCACCCTCACCCAAGATTGCGGGGCCTCACAGGTCGGGTTAGCTAAACCCTCACGGGGTCCAGGGCGAGTATTACCTCGTGCGTCCTCGCCATGGATGCAAGATACTTTATGCATCGGGCGGATGATGCTACCTACCTACACTCTAACATATCATTTCAATAGCATATAATCCAATACAATCCAAAACGTGCTCAACCGGATACAACGAACCTAGCATGGTACTACGAAGCAAGAAGAGATATGAGCATGCGAGCAGAACAACCTAGCATGGACTAACATGAGAGAACAACATACGAAGTCATGCTAGTCGAATTCGAGCGAGCACCTAAACTATACATGCGATAATCACAAACAAACATACAAACAACAATCACATAGAACATCGCGAGGTCCACACAACTCCTGTAAGAAATCCTTACAGGCCGGGCAACTACACACAAAACCTAAGCCGCAATCGAACCCGAGCTAGCTACGAGAACCTAAAAAAAACAATGATAATCATAATCCATAAGCCTAAATATAATAAAATAAACAAGGCTCGGCTCAAAGGAGCAACTCACGCGCTCGGGCCGACACGCGACGGGCAGGCGGACGGCGGGGGTTTCTGCTTCTTGGCTGACGGCGCATAAGAAGGCTGATGGGCGGCGAGGACCGCACACCGGCGCCGACGGGCGGCGGGCGCAGCGCTGCCCAGCAGCGCTTGACGGCGGCAGGCTGGGCGCAGAGCACGCAGCGCGGGCAAGCGGACGGACAGCGCGCTGGCGGGCGCGAGGCGCGACGCGCGATGCGCGCGACGGCGCAGCGCGCGAGCGGCGCGCGCGCGGCGCGATGCCGCGCGCGCGGCTGCTTTCACCGGTGGCGCGATGGGTTGCTGCGACGGGCTGGCGGTCCAGGCGGCTCGGTGCTCGCTTCTTTGCGCGCGATCTGGGCGACTGGGCTTCTTGCTAGGCGATCTGGGCGGCTTTGGGCTTCTTCTTTGGCAGATCTGGGCATCTTGGGCGACTGCAACAAACACACACACACACACAAGCTCTTCTTCTTACCTTCGGCCAACAAGAACACCCAATCGAGAAGATGAAGAGGATGAAGACTTACCCGGAATGATGATTGAACCAAGGGAGCCGCAAGGATGAAGAACTCGGCAAGGCAATGGAGAGAAAAGCTTGGGCGGCCACACACTTTGGAGAAGAAGATGAGACAAACCTAATTTCTATTTCATTTAACCAAATGCTCCAAAACTCCCCAAAATGCAAGGCTAACCATAAAATGATGCAGGAAGAGCAACAAGAGCACCTAATGGCTCAATTGGTACACATCCCCACAAGCTTCCCGGAGACCCGGTTCAAACCCTAGGCTGCAAACAATTTCCTTTATTTTAACTTTTGCACCAAACCTTGCTTAAACCAAACCACAAATCCTTCCAAAAACCTACATAAATCCATCCAATAATTTTAGCAACTGGAAAAAGACATATAAACGGCCCTGACGGCTGACCAAATTTCCAAAATACCCAGAGGCATACACGGAAGACCGGGATGAAAACACAGGTCGTTACAATATTCCCTCCTTTTTATGACTTTCGTCCTCGAAAGTCCTTAAAACTGAAACAACACGGATCTCGCATTCTCATCCCGTCCTTCCCGCTCACGAGCGCCCCTCCTCGAACTCGGACTCCTTCACTAAACTTTTACCAACGGATCTCACTTCTACACAACGTCTTCGACTCAAGGCGAATACTCACTCATAGGCTTCTCCTCGAAGCCCAAACCCTCAATCACCGCAAGGGCTCAAAGTCCACAATGAGCAATGGGTCCGGCACACATCTTTGCCCCAACATCGATACATAAAAACACTGAGCACAAATGTCAACAAACAAACTCAACCCTACAACAAATCGGCCAAACAAGCTGAACCTTCCAGATTCCAAAACTAAACGGCCTACTCTTACTTCACAAGAGACCAACAAACCTCAAACCTTGACTACGACCTTAACGAGATACAAACGAACCACCAATCGGCGTGATCCAAAAGACAAACTTCTCCAACTAGAACACGACCACAACACTTAAGCAACCATCTTAAGGAGAAATCGCCGAACCAAAGGCAAGGGGCACCATCTGGTACACCGGACGGCTAACAACACTCACACACCACCAAACTTCACTCACGACCACCTTAAAAAAAAAAAACAAGGGCCAAGCACGGACTCCACTCGGCCAAGCCAACAAACTAGAACTCCTCATCGGCCGAACGCAAACTTTCCAACGATCACCTACCAGCAACCGACCAAGGAGAACATCGCCAGGCAAGGAACATCCAACATTCCTCTCAAGGAAAACTCGGGAAGCAAGGACTAAACCATCACGCAGCTATCTGCGACACAACACCTTGAGGAAAACGGCTCAACAGCTTACCAACCAATGCCACGGCACCTGCGTGCCAACTCACTCAAACGCGGCTCGCTAACGCCAGCTCGCGAACGCACAACAACTAGGAACAAAGCCGAGAAGGGCTTGCTCAGTGAGAACTCAACCCAAACTTATAACGAGCAACGCTGCGCCTCAAGCTACTACTCAACTCTTAAAATCCAACTAGCTACTCAAAGGACTTCCCTTTAAGCCTAAGCCTAACTCATCTTCCAACCAGAAGCTCCACTCCCAAAACCTCACAAGGAAAACGGATAACGACAACCTCAAAGCTTACGGATCCTGAGCCACACGAATCCGCAAGACTACCTCGCAAGCTATCACTCGAGGCTGGCATCCAAGGAGCAACTCAACCACCACAGAGGCTAGAGGGAAAGGAAATCATCACTCCCCAAAGGACCAACAACTTGCCCGAACAACTCAACTTTGGTAGGCTAGCCTCCGCCCTTGCGGGAACAACAACTTTGCTTCCTAACAACACAAAGCGGGGACCCTCACGTTTGGGGTGACCATTGCGCTACTCGATCAACTACACAACTCAAGAGCTAAGTGACTCCTACCAAACGGAAACGACTTCCCAAAGAAGCAAACTCGAAGGCGCAACAACATCACACACGCCGGCGACTTGCTTAAACCCAAGGCAACAGCAACCAACTCTCTAGGAAGCAACACCCAAGGAAAACTCAACCAATCGGATCACCAACCCAAAACTAACAGAACTTACTCAACCTGCCGAGGAGGGGTCAACTCCCAAAACTTCCTGACAAGGAACAAGACCTCGAGGCAACGCCCTCCAACTATAATCGAACTAGATCTCGAAACAACAAAAAGAACCAAATCTTGGCCAAACACTCACAAGAGGCGAACAACCTTTATCGCAGCCTCTAGAACACCATCCAAGAATCCGCTTAATCGAACAAACGCATCGCTTCCAAGCGGCCAACAAACTTTTCCCTCTTGCTAGCACCACTACCATCAATTCCAAGACCAAGGGAGTAACCTGACAACTCCCCAAAGGAAAACGACTCTTACAAGCAGACAACCAAAGGACAGAGAGCTCCACATACGTTCACTACCTTGCTCTGCTAAAGCAACAACATCTAAAACTCACGGGGCAACAACGGAAAACAACCAGCGGGGCACAAACCACTCGCCCTACGAGCAAAACTAATCTCTAGCAACTCCAATCTACACCTTGGTCGACACCAAGCACCAACTTGCCACCACACCGGAACCAATCCGGACTTTACTCCAAACAAACACTAGCTTGCTAGTCTACCAAGGCTGCTAGCAACTCACCCGAGGCTACGAACCACACGCCTCGGTGGCCAACTAAACTCACTACACTGGCTCGACCGAGCTCTGGAGAGGATCTCCACAACCTAGGGTTCTCCGACAACCCTCGATACACACACTGCTTGCAGAAAGCGATCTAACAGACAAGCGCTGAACAAACAACTCCAATTTTCCAAAGCATCACAACTATGCTTTGCCCAACACCAACTCCTTGGGAACCCGGAGGACCCGAAATGCTACGAGAATCGCGTCATCCTCCTACTCAAACATCGGCCACAACATAACTTTTACCCAAGGAAGGATCCGAACAACTCTCTTAGCCAAGGCGATCCGAAATCGCTATGGCTTTGCTACCACGCACTTGTTCGGTTTCAAATGAACACCAATCGAAGGAACACCAAAAGTTCCAACTCCACACGATGCTAAAAGTCGAGGCAACCTTGCTTTACCAAGGCATAACCATGCCAAACCGAACTTACTTTATACCAAGCTTCTACCAAGGGTGCTTACCCATAAGGCATCCAAAATCTCTCGCAAGGCATCAGCTCATCTCGCCTCAAAAGCATCCAACTCATGGTCCCTCTCTTTGGACCAAACTCGCATCTAAGATGCTCAACTCTCCTCGAGATAAAGGCACTCAAAGCGATTGGCCGTACTACCAACCACAAGCAAACTCTTGGCCTTAACACTAGCGCGAAACTCACGCGCACCAACACTTGCCAACCGTAACTCACGACTTACTCAACCTCCGGAAACATCGGGAAGAGGCTCCGGCTCCTCTCGAGCATCCTTTCGCTTGTAGTCCATCGACTACCACCGAACTAGCCCTCCGGCAAGACCTAAACAGTGCCACTACCATAAACGGATCCAAGGCTAAAGGAGTGCACTGAACTCCGGGACGGCATAGAACCATCTGCTATGCCCAAGCCAAACTCAAGCTCGAACAGGACTTAGTGCCAAAGCGGCACACCAACCAATGCACCTCAAGTGCCACTACTACCAAAACCACATCTTACTACCAATGGGGCCAACAAGGTCACAACCTCAAGTGACAAGAACTCGGCTAGGCATACAAGGGCTCCAACTCAAAAACCATGCCTACGGCATCTCATCAAACCGAAGGCTCACAGACTTACCCTGCACTCCACATGATGCTCAACAAAACTCGCAGTCGGCTCTCTCAACATGCATCGGCTAGCTCCACTCCGAGGAGCTCACCAAGGGAAGAGTGCTCAACTCTACCAAACATCCGAGAAAAAACACCAACGGATCAAATCCGAAGGAACATCGCTCACTGCACCCTTAACCACGGGTTCCTGCCATCGCTGCAAACAACAACACTTTACAGGAGCACAAAGATGCCTCAACAATCTCCTCGAAGGTGCCCAACTCTGCGGCTACTCACCGGGCAAACAAACAATCTGCTAAGGCTCAAGATCAACACTTGAGCTACCCAAAGCTAGTCCACACGGGGGACTGCTCCACAAGCATCCTCATCGGCATAAACTGCTGATCATGCCCTCTCGGGAACCTCTGGGGCTACAAGAGCTACCGGGGGAAAATGCTGAAACAAACTCTGTCACCGGGCTATCCGTGCCGGGGACTCCTCACTACGCGCTACAAAATGCGCTACTGGTCTCCGCTCTCTCGATAGCTAAAGACACGCCATCAAATCTCTCATGGCCGGAGCACACTCTGCTCAAGGAGTCTCACTGAGGTGCCGCTAGCCTCTACCCCCTCCTCTAGGCAACTCAATCGCCGGGGCCAAATCGGCATGCGGGCCTAACAACCTGAGGCGCGGCCTCAACATCAACACGATCGGTCCAACTCCTCGGTCGGACATGCCAAGCGTCTGCTCCCTCTGGGGTGCGATCAACATATCTTGCGATCCGCACGAAGCACCTCCACCCTCTCACTAGGGGAAAAGAAAAGAATCGGCCTACAAATGGCCAACGGAGTCTAAGCTCTTCGCCTCCCCTGCGGAGCGACGTCCCGGGGCATCCGAATCTATCTGGATACCTCAACAAGCCGCTAAACAAATCGCCAGACTTTGCGAAAAGTTGGCATGATGGCTCACTAAGCCCAAACCAACAACGAGTCGAACACCTTCGTCTCAGCTACACAACACTACACAAGGCATACACTAGATGAAAGGTATTGTAAATTCTTAACCCTTTTCTAAACAACGATAAACTTAGGCGTACTGATGGTACCGCAGTCTTTGGTGATCATGGGGAAAATGACCTACAACAAAGGTCAATCTACGAGAATCTATGACTCTCGACTCACGATACCAATCAGAAAGACCCGACCCAAAAAGGGCTCAAAATAGGTCTTTACCCCAATGCATGCATTCAAAGTAAAGAACAATATGCAGATAGGTTATCGGATTCCCAATTAAAAATAAAAGAGATTCAATCAGAAATCAAGATGGTTTGCTGAAACCTGTCCCTGTCTCCAAGCACTTGTTTCAAGGCAAATACATTTCCAAAACGTACACTCTGATCAGAGATTTATTAAAACATTTGAAACATCCTCAAATTCAATAAAGCGGGAATCCACAAAACATTCGAGAAAACATCCTAGGGCTCTGCACGACTACATGCATTCAGGGGAAAAATAGAAGACAAGAGTCATAGAAATAAAAGATCGTAGACGACAAAGCAGTTCCCATGATCACAGCTCCTCCTTCACCATCCTTCTACTCGCACCTTGGTTACTGTGGAAAACCACAAAATAAGGGTGAGTAACGAATTACTCGAAGAAGAATCCCCAACCGGGGTACAATACGATGCACATGGTCATCTAGGTGAGTGTATGCAAGCTATGAATATAAACACAGAATAGAGCACATAGCTTAAGTCCACACTTGGACCTCGGATGCCAACTCAGGGTCTTAGTCCGGAAATAAATCCACCACACAATACGCCCTATACGAGAAACGAGTCCCGGCCTCAGCCTGTCTCTTCGCCGATCTGAAAGGTGCACTAGCTCAAGATCCCGAGGAGCTCTCCGGCGTGGCGTAATAATGAGCGTAAGCGCGCCTTTGCGTGCTACTGCAGACTATGGGGGGTGCCGGGTCTAGTGGCAAGCTGCCCATGTCCAGTCACCACGCCTAACTAAATCTCTGGATCGGTGTCACTGACATAGGGGTGTGAGACCTAGACACGTGAACTATGTCAGCCTGAACCACCGCACCTGAGGCTAAGGAATCGGTCGTGGTAGGCTTACACCAGGAAGCCGTCCTTGCCCTATCAGGTGGCAATCAAGGGCTACGGCCGAACACGCTGAGGACGTGTCGATCGCCGGGGATGAGGCAATGCCAAGTCATCATCCCGACCGTTGGGGCATTTAACGATCGCCACCCTCACCCAAGATTGTAGGGCCTACCGGTCCGGGTTAGCTAAACCCTCACGGGGTCCAGGGGCGGAGTATTACCTCGTGCGTCCACGCCATGGATGCAAGATACTTTATGCATCGGGCCGGATGATGCTACCTACCTACACTCTAACATATCATTTCAATAGCATATAATCCAATACAATCCAAAACGTGCTCAACGGATACAACGAACCTAGCATGGTACTACGAAGCAAGAACAGATATGAGCATGCGAGCGGAACAACCTAGCATGGACTAACATGAGAGAACAACATACGAAGTCATGCTAGTCGAGAATTGAAACAGAGCACCTAAACTATACATGCCGATAATCACAAACAAACATACAAACAACAATCACATAGAACATCGCAGGTCCACACAACTCCGTGAAGAAATCCTTACTGCCGGGGCAACTACACACAAAACCTAAGCCGCGATCGAACCCGAGCTAGCTACCAAAAACCTAACAAAAACAATGATAATCATAATCCATAAGCCTAAATATAATAAAATAAACAAGGCTCGGCTCGGGAGCAACTCACGCGCTCGGCCGACACGCGACGGGCAGCAAAGACGGCGGGTCGCTGGCTTTGGCGCCGACGCGCAGAAGGCGCAGATGGATGGGCGGCGGGACCGCACACCTCTGGCGCTGACGGCAGTAGGGTGGCGCGCATACGCGCGAGACGGCTGGCCGGGCGCAGCGCGCACGCGCGCGGGCAAGCGGACGGGACGAGCGCAGGCCGGCGCTGGCGGCGACGCGATGCGCGCAGCGCGACGGGCGCGCGAGGAGCGAGCGCGCGCGGCGGCGCGGGCGCGAGGCGCGCGCGCTCGGCCGCCTGTGGTGCGCGCGCGACGGCCGCGAGGCTGAGGTCTGGGCGGCTCGTGCTCGCTGCTGCTGCGATCTGGGGCGACTGGGCTTGCCGCTAGGCGATCTGGGCGACTGGGCTTCTTCTTGCCGCAGAATCTGGGCATCTGCCGGGTAGCCTGCAACAAACACACACACACACAAGCTCTTCTCCTTACCTTCGGCCAACAAGAACACCCAATCGAGAAGATGAAGAGGATGAAGACTTACCCTTTAATGATGATTGAACCAAGGGAGCTGCAAGGATGAAGAACTCGGCAAGGCAATGGAGAGAAAAGTTTGGGCGGCCACACACTTTGGAGAAGAAGATGAGACAAACCTAATTTCTATTTCATTTAACCAAATGCTCCAAAACTCCCCAAAATGCAAGGCTAACCATAAAATGATGCAGGAAGAGCAACAAGAGCACCTAATGGCTCAATTGGTACACATCCCCACAAGCTTCCCAGGAGACCCGGGTTCAAACCCCAGCTGCAGCACAATTTCCTTTATTTTAACTTTTGCACCAAACCTTGCTCAAACCAAACCACAAATCCTTCCAAAAACCTACATAAATCCATCCAATAATTTTAGCAACTGGAAAAAGACATAAACGGCCCTGACGGCCCGACCAAATTACCAAAATACCCCTAGGGCATACCTGGAAGACCGGGATGAAAACCTGGGTCGTTACACCAGTTTTCTATTCCGGTTTTCCAAGTGCTTTCGGTTCAAGATTCGGTAGTTCGGTTGGGCCGTTAGAGCTATTTTAACCCTTAGGGGTATTTTGGTCTTTTGCTCCTCGGGCAGGATTTGTGGATTTTCAGGATTTCAGGGTCACTCCTACCTTTGTCGAGGTTTGATTGTTGTTGGTTGCAAGACCCAAAATGTTTGGACTAGTCGTTTGGAAGTGATTTGGGTTTTGGCAAAATTATTGTTGTTTGAGTGCTTCCATTGGGATTTGAGCCCTTGCCCTTAATGTTAATTTGGGAGTTTGATTTAAGTGAGTTTTATTTATTGGAAAAGATTGCTTCAGCCGGGTCTCGACGGAGGAAGCCGTGGAATGGGATTTTAGGTCTTCAAGGCCTATTTAAAATAGGATAAGGATGGAAAAAAATAAGAAAAATCCCATTTTTTCCCTTTTATTTTTTCTCTCTCTCTCTCTCTCTCTCTCTCTTTTCCTAGCCTCACCAAACCCGAGCCCCAGCCCCCAGCTCGCCCAACCAAGCCCCCAGCTCGCCCAAATTTCAAATTTAACACCGAAGTCGTTCATCCGCGCGTCGCGATCATCGACACCTCACCAAATCGCCTCAGATCCCAGCCACACTGATCGTGCAGCCGAGCCGCCCGCACTGGGCCGCCCACCACTCGCATCAGTCGCCCGGCCACCCGCAGATCAGCCGCCGAAGTCGCTCGGCGCGCGCCACCTAGCCCGATCGTCGCCGTCGTCTTCCATGTAGCCCAGACGCGTCGCCCGCGTGTCATTCCCTGTAGCCCAGGCGCCTTAGCGTCCGCGTCAGCGCGCCGTGTCTCTGTCGCCGTCTGCGCCAGCGCGCCGTGTCTCTGCCGCATCTGCACTGCGCGCGCCTCTCCTCCTCCAGCGCGCGTCCCTGCCGCGCCGAGCCGCTTCGCCTTCTTTGCCGACGCGACTGCCACGATGTGTGAGATGGGCCGAGCCTTGTGTCTTCTCGGTTGGTAATTCCCGAGTCTTTTCTTCTTTGGTCCCTGAGTTGTTGGCTGCTGCTTATTTAATTAATTAGGTTGTTTTATTTAATGCTTAGGTTGTTCGGATTCGCTTAGAAGCTTGAGGGTTGCTTGGTTGATTTGTGATAGTTATTTCTGCTTGTTTCCAGGTAAGGATTTCTTACCGTGGTTGTGTGGACCCTGCGATATTATCATGATGTGCCTTGTATGTTTGTTGACTGTTATGAGCATGATAGTGATAGGGCAGCTATGATTGATCTCTTGCTAGCATGTTTGTCTGATTGTACATGTTAGTGCCATGCTAGGTTTGTTCTTCCAGCATGCTAATGATTCCTGTTTTAAGTTCATAGTATCATGCTAGGTAAGTGTGATTGATGTTGATTATTGTATGTTAGCCAGGAATCATTTACTCTGTACTCTTAGTTAGTATAGTAGGGTTTGTCATCATCCAGAGGCTGAGAGCGGACATAACGTACTTGTCCCCACCGGTCGGGAGTAGAGTGAAGCATAACTTACCTTGTTTTCCACCAGGCAGTCGATGTGGATTTAGCTACCACATCGGCATAAGCCTAGTTTGTAGCCTGCTAGAGCGGAACCCTGCCAAAGGTGCAAGCCTGCCTTGGCCGGTTCTTAGCTTCAGGTCGGTGGTACAGGCTGCACAGATGAGTGCCGAGGGCCTCGCACTACTATGATCAGTGACACCGCTTCCGAGTCTTTAGGCATGCGTACCTGGCCCGCGTAGTTTGTACTTAGGCCCCCACATTTACACCGGTTACAGCAGCATGCGGTGTGCGCGCACACGCGTTAGTCGCCGGTTCGGAGAGCTCCCCCGGGCTAATGTTTGTGAGTACACCAGTTCCTTCCAGTTTAAAGCCTGACTTCGGGTACTCTCCCGATAGTCCAGATTTATTAGTGAGGGTAAGAGGCCCTTGAGGACACCCATTGGGATTGGTTTTTGAGCTGATCATATGGTCGAGGGTGTCAGACATCTATTGGGATCGGTTTTTGAGCTGATCATTTGGCTGAGGGAGAAAGACCCTCAAGGATTTCTCAGGATTGGCTATGAGAACCAATCATTAGGCCGGAAGTAGGAGACTTCCGAGGATTCCAGATCTTGCCTTGTAAGCTCGTTGAGCTATGATCTGTGTTGGTAGCTGTTTGCATGTATACTAGGGTGCTAGATGTCTGATGTATCGTATTGTACCCCGGTTGGGGATTCTTACTGAGTATGTTTATACTCACCCTTATTTCTGTGGTTTTTTCCACCAGGTAACTTGGATCAGCACCGGGACGGCTAGCGGAGGGAGCTGATTGATCATGGGAGCTGTCGGCACTCTGTTATTTGTTATTTGCATTGTTTATTCAGCATGTAGATGAATGGGAGTCCTAGGGGAAACGTTATTGAAAGTGATTTAAACTGTTTTGATAGTTTTTTATAAATACTGACCAGGCTTGTTTTACCTTGTTGGTTTTGCGTAATGAAAATTGCTAGTTATGCTTTAAGTGTTCCCCGTTCACAAATGTTTTTGAAGAGTTTTAAATATGAGCACTAAACCGCTTGTTGACATATTTAACTTGCATGTTGAGTGAGAACCTGGGTTTAGGACCATGTTTTGGGTCGGGTTCTTACATTGATATAGATAAACTTAGATGTAAACATTCATTGAATTGTTGTATAAACATAATAACTGAACTATATAAATGCTTCTCATTCCATAGGTTAACGGTTCTCCAATTAAATTAAACTTAGGTATAATTGGGGTATCAGGAGAACGAGTTTACTAGGATAGCGCTGCATTAGTAATAGTAGACGCTATAAGTAGGAAGAGAGAATGAAAACTCGAAGGGATAAAATTGAAAGCTCAAAGCGAGGAAATTAAATTTGAGACTCAATTAAGTTTAGAGGAACTAAGCCTCACCTTCATTGAGGACAATGAAGATTTTAAGTATGGGGGTAAGGGAAACTCGAGGAGTGTGAAAAGAGAGAGTTGTTTTTTAAAAAAAAATCTTATAAAATAAAGATAAAAACTTTTTTGTGCATGGATGCAAAATGCAAGTGTGTATAAGCCATAAGATCTCTAATACTCCGGTATCCACCTTAGCGTAAGCTAAACCATCCTATGCTCAAATGTTATGTTGAGAACTGCGGATTGCGATATGAATATGACCTAAGCAGGAATGCAGTAGCATACTCTGAGAAGGATTAATGGGACCCTAGCTACCTTTAATGGAAGTTTTGGGCAAACTTAGGGAAATCAAGAATTTGATAGACAAGTTTTGAGTCGTATGCATTAACTCTAAGAATGTTCATTCTGCCGGCCGAACATGGAAAACACTAGAACTAATAAAAGAAGTAGACTCGTTTACATCGGGACCTTAGGTACCAATTGACTACCTTGTGTTTTATTTTAAGCGGAGAACAACGACTTATGAATAAGAAGCAATTCGATAGTAATTTATTATAGTTATCTTTATCCTTTATGTATCTTCTATTAATAGAAGAATTGCTCAAGGAAAGCAATATTCAAGTTTGGGGGTGTGATACCGCTAAATAATAGCACTATTTAAGCCTACGAAACCTTGTAATTTACTCAAAAAATAAGTAAGAAACCGAATAAAATAGGGAATTCAACTTAAACATCTGCAATTATACGTACATACAAGCTAAAAGCACACGCATAAAAAAAACTGTTCATTAGGCACTTTTTAAATGCCAAACGCGCGTCTAAGCGCAAAAACTAGGCTATTAAGCACAAATCTGCTGATATGTCTTATGTTCGTAGGAAAGCTTTGCAAAGATCGAGCGGATGCATCAACATGACAGAAAAGGAAAACGTTAACTGACAATCAAGTTACGGAATCAAGGGGACCAAGACGAAAATAGTTGGCAAATTGAATATTATAGAAGGACGACGCAAGTATTGAACGTGATCAATAAGAAACCCTGGGTGTTATAAATAGTAGATTGATCGAAGAAGAAAGTGTGCTGGTTTGAAAGGGACTACCATTGATGAGCGTTCGAGACACCGAGGTCTCTTGGGAGATCTCGGTGGAATTCTATTCATCTGTAGCCCGGAAGAACTTAGTACCAACG
Source organism: Sicyos edulis (assembly GCA_036507275.1). NCBI lineage: Eukaryota > Viridiplantae > Streptophyta > Magnoliopsida > Cucurbitales > Cucurbitaceae > Sicyos > Sicyos edulis. The sequence goes on along the minus strand of CM071846.1, from coordinate 56,826,233 downwards.
CGGTGTATAGAAGAAGACTTCATTTGCAACAATGATGGCGATTCTATTACTCCATAGATAGATTTAGACTAGCATTGTATTTTTTATTTCTCATTTCAAACTCTGTTTTTCTTTATGCATTTCATGAACATAGTGAGTCATTTTCTCAATTTAATTCTAAGAGTTTTTTGTTTCAGATTTGATCCCCTGCAAACAAATTATAATTATAATTAATGAAAGAAAATAATCTTAAGGAAACTGGAAGTTAGTTTAGTTAACTCAATGTTACGGTAAGGAGGAAAATCGGTAAAAACGGCGGTTGTCTTTATTTATCGCAGGTCGATTGACCATCCACTTGTGAGTGCTTAACATTTGCCTTGGAAAAGGAAATGTTAAGAGCTTAACCTAACCAAGCTCACTAGGTTAGACTTAATCTTAAGCTCTTCTTAGAGAGATGTTAGGAATAACTATCTCACTAGCTACTTACGCAAGCTTGGGGCTAATTTGGCAAACATAAGGGGCAAAGTACCTGCAGGTTGCAGTCAAGCTCTCCAAACGGGGACTTGAAGTTAAAGTTTAGTAAGAAATGTTTTTCTCATGACAACTCACCTTGCTTAATTAAATTGTATTACTAACAATTCCTTATTAAGTAATTCATATAGATCTAGGTACAATAAGATGATTAGGAAGTAGAAGTAAATTGGAATGCTGGTGAAAGAATTTATAATGCTGTAAATTACTTAAGCATGCATCAGATCGTTATCCATGTGCGTTGGCCTCCAGTATACTCGTAAGAGGAACTTGGAGGGAGACCCATCAAGTTATGTTTAGTCTGATGCAATGGCTATTGCATCATTAATAGGGTTACTCAATCCCGCTAGTGCATACACTACCCCGAGACTAATCATAAGGAACCACAGTAGAAGTTGTGATCCGCATTAATAAATGTGGAAGCATTTGTTTGAGAGGGAAGTATGATTTCGAACCCATCGAGCAACGCATGCCTATTTTATTCTTCATTCTGGTTAGATTATTCATATTAGTAGTGCATTTTCATTCATATAGCATCTGCATCTGCATTAGCATTAGCATTAGCATTAGCATTAGATTAGTATCACAATCCAAAACACTTTCAAAACCCCATTCGTACATTTTCACTATTCTGACCCTTGATGTATGTCATTGTGTTTCCAATTCCCTGTGGGATCGATAAATTATATACTTGCTCGTTGCAATTCGACCGCGTATACTTGCGTGTAATGCTATTCTGAGCCATACTTAGCGATAAGTCACTCCGAATTAATTACTAACTAATAGTACATGTGGCTCGCATCGCCCTTCTAACCACATCCCTTGGATGAGATATTTTAACGACTCATCCCATCTCGCTCATTTCTTGCTCTGCTCGCCGGGTCTAGCCTTCGTGTAAGGACCCGACACTAAATGGTCCTAAATGACCCTTACTTAATGATGCAATAATTAAATTAAGGAAATTAAAGCTGTACTTAAAAAATTCTTTTATTAAGTTGAACAATCTCAAATCATCAAAATCTTAAATCATCCAAAGTCATTTAGCCTCTGGCCAAAGTAATTTTAAAAACATTACAACTTCCAACAAAACTGTTTAAACAAAAGTAAACATGATAAGACAAGGAGATGCAACGACATTTCCCATGATCATCCAGCTCCCTCTTTAGCCACCTCGATGATGTGCAATGTTACCTGGTGGAAGAAACCATAGAAAGGGTGAGTACAATTGCACTCAGTAAGAATTCCCCAACGGGGTACAATACGTAGGATAAGCCATCTAGCATCCTAGTATTCAAGCATCAAACAATAACTTGGCAGTCTCAACAGTACAACAGTAGGATGAATAACATCAAGGGTCTATGCTCAAGCTAGACAAGGTTAGCACACACTGGGCTAACAAGCAGGAGAAAACAGTTAAGTAATCTCAAAAGCTCTATCACTATAGCAAACAGGGTTAGCACACACTGGGCTAACAAAGGACAACAACACACTGAGCTAGTCCTAGACTGCACACACTGGGCAAATCCTGCTCATACCTGGTCAGAAACACACTGGGCTAGTCTTGAGCAACACGGGCAACAACACACTGGGCTAGCCCGGAATCAGCAACACACTGGGCCAATCCTGAAAACTGGTCAGCACACACTGGATCAACAAGGGACAACACACACTAGGCTAGTCCGGCTCATACCTGTTAGCAACACACTGGGCTAATAGGGGACACCAACACACTGGGCTAGTCCTGAGCAACACGGGTAGCAACACACTGGGCTAGCCAGAGATCAGCAACACACTGGGCCAATCCTGAGAACTGGTCAACACACACTAGGCCAACAAGGGACAGCACACACTCGGCTAGTCCAGCTCATACCTGTTAGCAGTACACTGGGCTAGCAGGGGACAATAACACACTAGGCTATTCCTGAGCAAACCTGATCAACAACACACTGGGCCAACCTTGGACAACACATACTGGGTTAGTTCTGGGTAAACTTAAGTAGAAATACCTATGGCTACATAACCTAGAGCTAGCATAGTTCAACACTAGCAGTAAGTATAGCAGCAACAGAAATAAACAATGTTTATCATTCTACATGCAAGCCCTAACAGCAATCCAGAAAACCTATCCACTAACATGCTTACATCACAACACATGAATAAGAACATTAACATGCTTACATCACAACAGATGAATAAGAACATACAACATACAAGCTCAGGTCAACATTCATACAGGAATAACATGTTCCTTAATAGAGCAGCATCTAAGAACCTGCAAGAACCTATCCACTAACAATATAAATCAGCAACCTGCACGAGCCTATTGTAAGGGACCGACCCGAATGGGGCACTAAATGGGCCCTTACCCCAATGCATGCATTCAAAGTAAAGGACATTAACAGACATGATTTCGGATTCCAATTAAAACAAAAACATTCAAAATAACCCCTTTAAAAACTAGACAATTTCCTAGAACTCGTCCCTGTTTCCAAGCACTGCTCCAAGATAAATACATTTCCAAAGTTTACTCGATCGAGAGATTTACTAAAAACCATTCAAAACCTGTTCAGATACAACATGCCGGAATCCACAAAACATTTACAAAACATCCTAGGGCTCCGTGCCCGGCTACATGCATTCAGGGGAAACAAAACATAAAGAGTCATAATAAAAAAATCAGAGTTGATGACTGAGCCCCATGATCACAGCTCCTCCTTCAGCCATCCTGTCTCGCAATTCGGTTACCTGTGGAAAAACCACAATAATAAGGGTGAGTAACGAATTACTCAGTAAGAATCCCCAACTGGGGTACAATACGATATACATGGTCATCTCGATGAATGTATGCAAGCTATGAGTATAAACACAGAATAGAGCACATAGCTTAGCCCACACTTGGGCCTCGGATGCCAATTTAAGGTCTTAGTCCGGAATAATATCACCACACAGTCCAATACATAAGTTGCCCTATACGAGAAACAAGTCCCGGCCTCAGCCTGTCTACTGTCGACGAAAGGTACACTAGCTCACAATCCCGAGGAGCTCTCCAGTAGGCGCTGTAATGAGCGTAAGCATGCACCGCTTGCTCTGCAGACTATGGGGGTTGCCGGAGTCCGAAGGCAAGCTGCCCATGTCCAGTCACCACGTCTAACTAAATCTTTGGATCGGTGTCACTAACATAGGGGTGTGAGACCTGGACACGTAAACTATGTCAGCCTGAACAACCGCACCTGGGGCCAAGGAACGGTCGTGGTAGGCTTACACCAGGAAGCCGTCCTTGCCTTAACAGTGGCAATCGTGGGCTACCGCCAAACATGCCGAGGACATGCCGGCCGCCGGGGGACGAGGCAATGCCAAGTCATCATCCCGACCGTTGGGGCATTTAACGATCGCCACCCTCACCCAAGATTGCAGGGCCTACCGCTTGGGTTAGCTAATCCCTCACGGGGTCCAGGGAACGGAATGACTTGCTCGACGTCCCTGCCATGGATGCAAGGTACTTTATGCATCGGGCCCGGATGATGCTATCTACCGCGATTCTAACTCGCCTAGCAAAACGACAAACAATTCCATAAAATCCAATACGTGCTCAATAAGAATACAACGAGCCTAGCATGATACTACGAAAGCAAGGAAATGATCACGAGCATGCTAGAAAGGAACAACCTAGCATGGATTAACATGAGAATTAAATCAGGAAAATCATGCTAATTGGGAATTCAGAATAGAATACCTAGCTACACATGGCAATAAACACAAACAAGTAGTCAATCAGCAATGGCATAATATATCGCAGGGTCCACACAACTCCGGTAAGAAATCCTTACCTTGGTCGGGGACGATTTGACACGAAATCCTAAGTGGCGAACGAACCCGAACTAGCTATCGAGAACCTATCAATCACAACAAAAATCACACAATAGGCCTAAATATAATAAAATAAACAAGGCTCAGCTCGGGAGCAACTCACGAGGCGCGACGAACGCACGAACGAGCCGATTGCACGAACGGGGCAGCAATGGGGATGGCTGGGCGAGCTGGGGCGCAGAAATGGGCGCGCGGACGAACAGGGCGTTGGGCGCGGACGCGGGCGCGCGAGCGATGCAGGGCGCGAGGGAGCGCGCGGGCGAGCGGCACAGCTGGGACGGCGCGCGACGTGACACAGAGCTGGCGAGGTGCGCGCGCGGGCGCGAGGCGATGCGCAGCGTGGCTCGGCGGAGCGCTCTGTTTCTGCGCGCGAACAGGGGCAAAGGGGAAACTCGAATTCGAGCGATCCGAGGGGATTCGATGAGCGATTGTTTGATGGTGAACTCCCCTACACTAGCTGCCCAAAACCCATCCAGAAATTCACCTCAACACGGCAGGGAAAACGAAGCCCAGAAGCAGGGAGAAGGAAATCGGATTTTTGAAGGAAAGGAGGAAGAAGAAGCTTATCTTCTGCTCGGGGATGGAAAACGACCTCGAATTGAAGAAGAAGCTCGGTCGAACAGAGCTGGAGAAGGAAGAAATCGCAAGGAAATCGCCGGTCGGTCGAAGGGAATCAACGAAGAAGAAGAAGAAGAAATGGGGAAGGAATCGGGCGAGCTCTGCCTTTAAATAAAACACACGAAGACAAGTTTAAGTATTAGATCGCGCGTTTAGATTAACAAACGCGCCCAGTGGCTCGGCTGGCAGCGCCCCCTGCCTAGCATGCAGCGCGTCCTTGGCTCGAATCTCACCCGACGCGCTATTTAATTCCCTATTTATTTTTACCTTTTTCCAAGCCCAAATGTCTTCACCAACGTTCCCCATCCCATTCAAATCGACTCATAATTTTTCCGGCAATTAACAAATACAAAACCGGCCCTGTCGGCCCGACCAAAATTACCAAAATGCCCCTGGGCCTCCCGGGAAGACCGGGATGAAAATTCGGGCCGTTACAATATTCCCCCTTATAAGACTTTCGTCCTCTAAAGTCACTTAAGATTGGAACAAATTTCGGGATATCGCAATCTCATCTCATCCTCCCGCTCCCAAGTGGCTTCCTCTTAACTCTGACTCCTCCACTGAACCTTTACCAACCGGATTTCACGATTACGCAGTGTCTTTGTCTCAAAAGCAAAAATCCCCACTGGCTTCTCCTCGAAGCTCAAATCCTCATTCAGCTGCAAAGGCTCAAAATCAACAATGTGCGACGGATCCGATCCGCGTCATCGCCTCAACATCGAAACATGAAAAACACATGCACGCTCGCCGACAATGACGGAGGCAAGGCTAATCGATACGCAACCCTGCCGATCCTCTCCAGAATCTCAAACGGACCAATAAAACGGGGACTCAGATTTCCACGCTTGCCAAACCTCAAAACACCTCGCATCGGTGCGACCTTTAGGAATACATGTTGGCCAACCTCAAACTCCAAATCCCGACGCCGAACATCGGCGTAACTCTTCTGACTACTCTGAGCTGTTAACATACGAGCTCTAATCTTCTGCACGGCACCATTAGTCAACTGTAGCACTCGGGACCCAAAACCTGCCTATCACCAACTTCTTCCCAGAACACAGGAGATCGGCAGCGCTTACCATACAAAGCCTCGAATGGAGCCATCTCGATCGCCGATCGATAATCGTTGTTATATGCAAACTCCATCGATACACGTGATCGTCCCAACCGCCGGAAATCCAACACACAAGCCCTCGAATCACGGTCAGACACAATCCTCACAGGCACACAGTGATAACAAATGATCTGTTCCAAAAACAACTGCGCCCACTGTTCCACGGTATAAGTGTCTCTACCGGGAATGAAGTGTGCGCTCTTAGCCAATCGGTCGACTATCACCCAAATCTGAGAGAACTTCCTCGGAGTCCTCGGCAAACCAGAAATAAAGTCCATGGAGATCTCTTCCCATTTCCACTGGGGTACACTCAGCGGCTGCAACAAACCGGCTGGTCTTTGCCTGGGTGCCTTCACTTGCTGACAAGTGAGACATCGAATGACAAACTCCGCAACATCTCTTTTCATACCCATCCACCAGAATGTCTGCTTAAGATCCTGATACATCTTGGTACCCCCGGGGTGCCAAGCAAACGGAGAACTGCGGGCCTCTGAGAGCAACTCTGCTCGCAATCCTGCAACATCCGAAACACACAACCGACCTCTGTACGTCAGCCCATTGTCTGGTGAATATACGAGATCAAAATCTCCGTCAGCACTAACTCTATCAAACAATCTCTTAAGTGCGGGGTCACTCAGCTGACTATCAATAATCCGCTGTCTAATTGATGGCTGGACTGTCAACTCAGCTACTCTGGCAGTAACCTTACCCAACAACACTGCAACCTCAGCCCGCTCAAACTCTCGCCGCAACTGGCTGGAAACTTAACAACACCGCGAGTCGACGACGTCTTCCTACTCAAAGCATCAGCTACAACATTTGCTTTGCCCGGATGGTACAAAATCTCGCAGTCATAATCTTTCACCAACTCTAATCATCTCCTCTGCCTCATATTCAGCTTCTTTTGAGTAAACAGATACTTGAGGCTCTGGTGATCGAAAAACATCTGAATCCGCTCACCATACAGGTAATGCCTCCAAATCTTCAGTGCAAACACCACTGCTGCCAACTCCATATCATGAGTCGGATAGTTCTGCTCATATAGCTTCAAATGACGGAAGCATAAGCAATGACCTTCCCGTCTTTGCATCAACACACAACCCAACCCGAACTTGGAAGCATCGCTGTAAACCACGAAACCACCTGTCCCCTCCAGGATCGCCAACATCGTGCTGAAGTCAAACTGCGCTTGAGCCTGGCAAAGCTCTCATCACACTTACCGTTCCAAATAAACTCGACACCCTTCCTCGCCGACGAGTGAGGGGCGAGGCTATGGCGGAAAAATCCTTAACAAACCGGACGGCAAAAGAAATCGCCAAACCTGAGAAAGAAACGGCTCCTACGAGCGGACAACCAAGAACAGAGAGCTCCACATACACTCACCGCCTTGCTCCACTAAAGCCGTAAGATCAAAATCTTACGGGGCAACAGGGGTCCACCACGAATGGACCTCCAAATACCAACGGGGCAACTCTCAACTTTCCTGGAAACAAGAAGACAACCAACAGGGCACGAACCATTCGCCCCACGAGCAAAACTGACTTCTAGCAATTCCAAACCACACCTTGGTCAACACCAAGCATCAACTTGCCACCACACCGGAACCAATCCGGACTCTACTCCAAACAAATATTAACTTGCTAGGCTAACAAGACTGCCAGCAATTCCCCCGAGGCTACAAACTACACGGCTTCAACTTGCCAACTGAGACTCACTACCTGAGCTCTAGAGAGGCTCTTCACAACCTAGGGTTCTCCGACAACCTTCGACATCCACTGCCAACTAACGGCCTACAGCCAACTGCCTGAACAAACAACAACTCCATTTTCCAGCAACACAACCATGCTGGTCAACTCCAACTCCTTGGAAACCAAGAGGACCCGAAACGCTACCGAATGCATCATCCTCCTACTCAGACCTCAACCACAACATAACTCCTACCCAAGGAGGGATCCGAACAACTCTCTCAGTCATGACGATCAACAAGAAGATTCGCCAACCAAGCTTAGGTCCACTTAACAAATCTTACCTAAGCAACAACCTGATACCACGAGCATGGTATTCTTACCACCTCACTAATGCCTTACAACATCCACCTGGAGTCCAACGTTTCCAAGAACTGAGCACCAGATCCCCAAAGCAAACCCTACATGGATCTGAAATTCTCGCCACAGAACGAACCACACAAAGCACACTTGTGTGCACAACTCCCAACCTTCATTTAGAAATCCAAGACTAACAAATGCTTTTCCCAAAAGCCACACTAGCTCCTGGCAGAGATACAACCAATCAACGGAACACCCAAAGTTCCATCTCCACACGATGCTCGAAGCTGTGGCAACCTTGCTCTACCAAAGCATAACCATGCCAAACCAAACTTACTTTATACCAAGCCTCTACCAAGGGTGCTTACCCATAAGGCATCCATTTCCGCTCACAAGGCATCCTACTCACCTTATAGGCATCCAACTCATGGTCCCTCAACTGGACCCAACTTGCTTCTACGATGTTCAACTCTCTTGAGATTTAGGCACTCGAAGGTAGTTGACCGCACTACCAACCACAAAGATCTCTTGGCCTTAACACTAGCGTGAGATGCACGCGCTCTAACACTTACCAACCGCCAACCTGCTTGACTTACTCAACCTCCAGTAGCACTAGGAAAAGGTTCCGGCTCCTCTCGAACATCATTTCGCTTGAAATCTTTCGATTACCACTAAACTAGCCCTTTTGCACGACCTACACAGGTGCAACTACCATAAACAGATCCAAGGCTAAAGGAGTGCGCTAAACTCCGAACGGCATAGAACCATCTGCTATGCCCATGCCAAACTCAGCTCGAACAGATTTAGTGCCAAAGCGGCACACCAACCAATGCACCTCAAGTGCCACTACTACCAAATCCACATCTTACTACCAACGGGGCCAACAAAGTCACAACCTCAAGTGACACGAACTCTGGCTCGACATACAAGGGCTCAACTCCAACAACCATGCCTAAGGCATCTCATCAAGCTGAAGGCTCACAGCCTACTCTTGCATCTCCACATGATGCTCAACAAACTCGCCGGCTCTCTCTCTCACATGCAAAGCAGCTAGCCCTACACTAGGGCTTACCAAAAGAAGAGTGTTCAATTCTAACAAACAATCGAGGAAACCACCAACGGATCCAAATCCGTAGGAACACTTTGCTTGTCGCACACCTTAACTACTGTGGTTCCTGCCATCGGCCGCAAATAACCACACTTTACAGAAGCACAAAGATGCCTCATCAACCTCCTCGAAGGCTACCAACTTTGCAACCACTCTCTGGGCAACCAAATAATCTATCAAGGCTCAAGATCAACACTTGAGCTACACAGGCTAGTCCACACGGGGTCGTGCTCCACAAACATCCACATCAGCACAACCATAGCTAACTCCTTTCTTGGAGTGGCATTCCAAGGCAAAGCACCTCCACCCTCTCACTAGGGGAAAACCATCAATTGGGCCACAGTTGGCCTATGGGAGTCCAATCTCTACCTCCCTCTGGAACGATGTTCCAGGGCATCCGAATCTATCTGGATACCACAACAAGCCACAACATACATCACACACTACGGGAAGTTGGCATGATGGCGCTCTAAACCCAAACCAATAACGAGTCAGAACCTGCTCGTCTCCGCTCCACAACACTACACAAGGCATACACTAGATGACAGGTATTGTAAATTCTTAACCCTTTTTCTACAACAAATTGTAAACTTAGGCGTGCACTGATGGTACCGCCAGTGCTAGTGATCATGGGAAAACGACCTACAACAAAAAAGGTCAATCTACTGCAATTTATGACTCGAGCTCGATACCAACTGTAAGGGACCGACTCGAATGGGGCACTAAATGGGCCCTTACCCCAATGCATGCATTCAAAGTAAAGGACATTAACAGACATGATTTCGGATTCCAATTAAAACAAAAACATTCATAATAACCCCTTTAAAAACTAGACAATTTCCCTGGAACCTGTCCCTGTTTCCAAGCACCTGTTCCAAGATAAATACATTTCCAAAGTTTACTCTGATCAGAAATTTACTAAAAACCATTCAAAACCTGTTCAGATACAACATGCTGGAATCCACAAAACATTTACAAAACATCCTAGGGCTCCGTGCCCTGCTACATGCATTCAGGGGAAACAAAACATAAAGAGTCATAATACAAAAATCAGAGTTGATGACTGAGCCCCATGATCACAGCTCCTCCTTCACCATCCTGTCTCTCGCAATTCGGTTACTGTGGAAAAACCACAATAATAAGGGTGAGTAACGAATTACTCAAGTAGAATCCCCAACCGGGTACAATACGATATACATGGTCATCTCGATGAATGTATGCAAGCTATGAGTATAAACATAGAATAGAGCACATAGCTTAGCCCACACTTGGGCCTCGGATGCCAATTTAAGGTCTTAGTCCTAATAATATCACCACACACCCAATACATAAGTCGCCCTACACGAGAAACAAGTCCCGGCCTCGGCTGCATCTCATCGTCGACGAAAGGTACACTGGCTCACAATCCCGAGGAGCTCTCCGTCGGCGCTGTAATGAGCGTAAGCATGCACCGCGTGCTCTTCTGCAGACTATGGGGGTTGCCGGAGTCAAGGCAAAGCGCCCATGTTCGATCACCACGCCTAACTAAATCTTTGGATCGGTGTCACCGACATAGGGTGTGAGACACTGACACGTAAACTATGTCACTGAACCACCGCACTGGGGCAAGGAACGGTCGTGGTAGGCTTACACCGAAGCCGCCCTTGCCTTAACAGTAGCAATCGGGGGCCTCTCGCCAAACATGCCGAGGACATGCCACCGCCGGGGGGCGAGGCAATGCCAAGTCATCATCCCGACCGTTGGGGCATTTAATATCTGCCACCCTCACCCAAGATTGCGGGGCCTACCGCTTGGTTAGCTAATCCTCACGGGGTCCAGGGGCGAATGACTTGCTCGACGTCCCCGCCATGGATGCAAGGTACTTTATGCATCGGGCCCGGATGATGCTATCTACCGCGATTCTAACCTCGCCTAGCAAACGAAAGAAACAATTCCATAAAATCCAATACGTGCTCAATAAGAATACAACGAGCCTAGCATGATACTACGAAGCAAGGAATGATACGAGAGCATGCTAGAAAGGAACAACCTAGCATGGATTAGCATGAGAATTAAATCGGAAAATCATGCTAATCGGGAATTCGAATAGAGAATACCTAGCTACACATGTCAATAAACACAAACAAGCGATCTATCGGCAAATCGCATAATATATCGCAGGTCCACACAACTCCGGTAAGAAATCCTTACCTTGGTGGGGACGATTTGACACGAAATCCTAAGTGGCGAACGAACCCGAACTAGCTATCGAGAACCTATCAATCACAACAAAAATCACACAATAGGCCTAAATATAATAAAATAAACAAGGCTCACTGGAGCAACTCACGAGGCGCGACGAACGCATTTAACGAGCCGATTGCACGAACGGGCAAAGAACGGGGCGGCTTGGCGCTGGCTGGGCGCGGACGGGCGCTGGGCGCGACGGCGCTGGGCGCAGAAGCCGCGCGCGATGAACAGTGTGTTGGCGCGGACGCTGCGCGCGCGAGCGATCGCGGCGCGAGGGTGCTGCGCGGCGAGCGCAGGTATACTGGGAGCGCGCGCGCGCGTGACACTGAGGGCTGGCGAGGCTCGCACGCGAGCGAGGCGATGTCGCGGCGTGGCTCGGCGGGCGCTTCTGCTGTTGCGCGAACAGGCGAGGCGAAGGGAAACTCGAATTCGAGCGATCCGAGGGGATTCGACGAGCGATTCTTTGATGGCGAACTCCCCTACACTAGCTGCACAAAACCCATCCAGAAATTCACCTCAACACGGCCGGGAAAACGAAGCCCAGAAGGAGGGAGAAGGAAATCAGATTTTTGAAGGAAAGGAGGAAGAAGAAGCTTACCTGCTGCTCGGGGATGGAAAACGACTTTGAATTGGAGAAGAAGCTCGGTCGAACAGAGCTGGAGAAGGAAGAAATCGCAAGGAAATCGCCGGTCGGTGGAAGGGAATCCGCGAAGAAGAAGAAGAAGAAATGGGGAAGGAATCGGGCGATCTCTGCCTTTAAATAAAACGCACGAAGACAAGCTTAAGTATTAGATCGCGCGTTTAGATTAACAAACGCGCCTTGCTGGCTTTATGGCGGCGCCGCCGCCTGCGGCATGCACTGTCCTTGGCTCGAATCTCACTCGACGCGCTATTTAATTCACCGGCCCTGTCGGCCCGACCAAAATTACCAAAATTCCCCTGGGCCTCCCGGGAAGATCGGGATGAAAATTCCGGGCCGTTACACCTATCCACTAATAGTATAGTTCAGATAACCTACATAAAACCTATTCACTAGCAATGCAACATATAAAGTCAATCAGCTAGGAGATATCATCATCCGGCACAGGGTCCACACAACCTTGGCAAGGAACCCTTACCTGTGAAACAAGCAGAAACATAACAACAAGAAGTGCTCCTTGAGCTGCAGATCACCGAACTAGCTAACCTAACAGATGAGCCAACAAACAGTTAATAACCAATGTAGAACAAACTAATCAACCAAACTGGAACAGGGCTAGGGCTTTACCAAAATCCGAACAAGCACCAACTTCTCAAGGGTGGTCTCGGCCAAGGTAAGCTAGTCCACACAACAAACAACTTCAAAGATCACTCTTACAAATCTCGGCTAGGGCAACACCAACAACACAAACCATAAGTTAGTCTCGATTAAACCTCAAACACACAACTAATAGCTTCCATGTAGCTCTCGACCACCATGGGGATTTTGGTAGCATAAATCAACCAACAACCACTCAACTCACCTTGATGTCTCGGCAATGGAGGAAGCACAATGAAGGTCTCGGCTAGCACCTCCAACAAGCTCACAAGGGTTTTCGGCTAGGCTAGGCTTGCACCACAAGAGAAAAGCTTTGGTTAGAACACACTCCAACCAAAACAAGTTGGTTCTCGGCTAGATCTACAAATCCACACAACAAACAGTTACCTTGAAGCTCTCGGTAATGATGACTAGAGAAGGGAGCTCTCCAATTTCACCAACGAAGATCTCGGATCTAAGCAACAAGGAGAGGAGATCTCGGCTACAAGAAGATGGAGATCTCGGATCTAAAAGGAGAAGGAAGAAGATGGAGTTTGGCTAGATCTAGTGTGGCACAACAACAAAGAGAGGAAGGCTTCTCAGATCTATGCTTGCAAGGGAGAAAGAAGAAGAATTGGCTTGGAAATGGAGATGGACCTTGAGAGCTTGGAGGGTTCGGCCATGGAGGAAATGAAGAAGAAGAGAAATGGGGAGGGAGGTTGTCGGCTAGGTCTCTGCAAAAACCAAAGAAAAAAAAACGCATTCCTTCCCCATTTTGTCGATTACAACTCCTGGCCACCCACCTTCGAGTCCTGGCAACAATACCTTTTTCTTCTATTTTTCACAAATAATCTCCAAGCCTCTAAAATGCAAACCAACAAGGTTCGAGTCTTGGATACAACACTTTTTTCTTCTATTTTTCACAAATAATCTCCAAGCCTCTCAAATGCAAACCAATAGGGTTAGAGTTCTAGATACAACACCTTTTTCTTCTATTTTTCACAAATAATCTCCAAGCCTCTCAAATGCAAACCAACAGGGTTTGAGTGCTGGCTACAACACCTTTAATTTCTTATTTCCTGTTTAAGTCTGGACGACCTCCAAACCTCTCAACAGCAACTCCCTGGCTCGGAACCTAGAACCAAAATAAAAATACCAACTCACACAAGTCAAGAAGCAATCTGAAACCCTGGACAATTACCAAACTACCCCTGAATGCCCAAACAACCCTAGCTGCCCAACAACAACTGAATAATCCATCGAACGTACCTGGAGAACAGGAAAGAAAACTTGGGATGTTACACTTAGCTTGGGCGAACACCTCCTTCTTCAATTTCGCTTTGCTTCCATGTTCACTGCAACAAACTAGAAAGTATCAATTCCCTTTTTAACACTTAAACAATTTATACAAAATTTATGCATATTTCGCTGCAGCATAGCCCCGAAAAGTATCCTAATCAGAAAATTATACGATAATTCGCTTAAGCATAGTAATGAGTACATGGGGGCGAAATTCTAAACATTGTCAATTAATTATAGAAAATTTTATCTAAATATATATTAATTTAAGCTACTTTAACTCTCAGTTCTTGAGAGTTATCACACACCGACTGACATATACTAAAAAATTGATCGACTACCATTTATTGAGTTGGTTTCAATCAGCCGAATCCATTTTTGGATAATGTATCAACACCCTAAACTTGACAACCTTTTTATAAGAATTTTAATTAAATTATTTATAAAAAAAAAATTCAAATTTGAATTAATATAACAATTTTTTAATTACCTTTATAGTACTAATTATTATTATAATCACTATAAGTTATATAATCATTATAAAATAGATCTATTTTCTTTTTATTATTAATATGAATTTATAATTTGAAGTCAATGTCTTAATTGGGTGAAATACATATTGCATCGCATAAAACTTAATTAAAAAACTAAATAACAAAGGTTTAAGATTTAAATATTAATAGATTTTTAAAAAAAAATTAAATATTAATATTATCATGTTTATTAATAAAAAGAAATTGCTAATACACATACTATTACTGCCATTAATTTATTTAAAGGAATAATATAATAACACATAGTTATTATAATTGTAATATTCAAATTATTAAGGAAAGATAGATGTGTAATATAATTGTAAATACAAATATTTGTTCATAATATATATTTATTGTCATATTATACTCATTATTAATATTTATTAACATCGAACGGGTTGACGCAATAGTTTCATCAATGTTGAAATCAGTTCAACGCCAGCGTTACAAGTTCAAGCGTGAGAATTGGTATTTGTTCCTCCTCTCTCAATATATACTCAAAAAAAAAATTTATTAACATTTTTATTTTTATTATTATAATTTTAAACTTAAAATTAATAATAGTAAAAACAAAAAAAAAATCATAAATTATCAACATCAACATTATTTTTATTACTTTTTATGATTCCATTTGGAAGTTAAAATATAACAAATCAAATATAATTTTTGTTTCAAAATAAAAATATAACAAATCAAATATCGTAATTAAGAATTCTTGAAAATCGAATTATGTACTCATTCTAGGAAATCTAGATTGTAGAGAATTAGGGTTTCGAACCAGCGAATTAAACATCCCCTTGAAGCAACGAAATTATAATAATAATAATAAAGAAGAAGAAAAGGAGTGTAAAATGACGGTTTGCGGTAGTGTGTGTTAGGTGTGAATTGTGATTGTGGTGGCGTCGGCGCTGGCAAAAGAAGATTAATAATTTAGAGTAGAGGCAACGTCGTCGTTTTGACTAACGACTCACACACCTCCACGTCACTCCTTCACCTACCACACATTTGCATTTTGCCACCTACCCTCTCTGTCACCTACCAACTCCTCTATTTTTTTTAATAATCATTTTTTATTCATTGTTCATAAATAGTTTGGTTAGGGTGAGAAGGGAAGAGAAAGAAAAGGGAGGGAAGAGAATGTGAAAGTAAATTGGTGTTTTGTGAAAAGGAAAGGAAAGTGAAATGACAGTTGGTATTTGATGGACTGGAAAGGAAAGGGTTATGAATTTTTTTACTTACCTAAAACAGAGATTCAAAGTTTGTGGAATTTGATTTTTGTTTTGTTTTTTTTAAGAGTTATTTTCTATAATTTTATAAAAAAATTTTAAAATTCAACCATAACTTAGAAGGATTTTAACATTTAGAAGCAGTTTGTTTGACATATTTAAGTAGAATTTAACTTAAAGAGTTATATTTAGAAGTTATGTTGAATAGTTAAAAATTTAGAGTTATACCCAAAAATTCATTTAGATGTAGTTTTTGTATAGAAATCAAAAGTTGAAAATTAATTATTAAAAATGAATAATTGAAATAAGAAATTATTTTGAATAATTATAAATAATGAATTATTTTGAGTAGTTACAATAAATTATATCCATGTAACTTTTTATAAAAGTAAATTAAAAATACTCATTCTAAACCATAAACATTCCCTTAACTTGTTAGTTTTGTATACATAATTTTGAAATTGTTCTTCTCGTTGGTACAGTTATAGTTAATGAAAGATTGTTGAATTACTGTAGTTCTTAGAAACTGTTTTTATAGAAAATGTTGAAATACTATTTTGCTGTATTATTTTGAGTTCTGTTACTTTATATTTCAAACTAAAATTTTTGTATTTAAAATTAATTTTAATAATTTAAATACAAATATAAAAATACGAATATATTTTTCAAATCTATAGTAGAGATGATGATATTGTTTTACAAAAATTATCGTAATAACAAATTTAAGATTTCTTAAAATGTCAAAATACCAAAATTAGTTATTTCAAAATTATGAAAGTTATTTTTTAAATGATATATTGGTACAAGGAGAAATTTTTTCCGTTTCAATCTCTGCTCCCCAGCTCGTGAGGGATAGATCTTGGCAAAGAAAATAAACATCTCTAATAATTTTGTTTAGATTACTTGAGATGTCAAATCATGTTGAGAAACATAGAAAGAGAGAGCAACATAATTTATAATATATATTCCAGGATTAATTTAGACCATTTCAAAAGGGAAAAAATAATAATGTGGAGTTTGAACTAAAAAAAAACTTTTACAAAAATATGTGGACTTTTCTGAGAAAAGTTTCAGAAGATTGGTGGTGATTTTGACCAATTTGAGGCACACGAAAAATAAAATAAATAATAATAGTAATAAAAGGCCGATTCATTTCTAGTAGGTAGAGCTTTTGAATGGTGGGTTGGTAAAAGCTCCTTGGTGCACCAATAATAATCAACAATAGCAAGAACAAGTCAAGTGCCAAAATTTCAGCTGCAACAATCTTTACGCATCTTCAAAGTCAATCTAAAGCGGCTATGGCTATGATTATTTATCATATTCAAAATTCCTTTAAATTTGTATTTAATCATTAAAATTAACATTATGTTGATTTTATATTTTTATATGCAATTTTGAATCATTAAATTGAAAATTAACTCAAGTTTGGAAGTGGTTTTGGATACCCCAAAAGAAAATACATGTTATAATTCACCATCAATTTCAGAACTATCTGAGAGTGAATGTGCTCTTTTGTTGTTTATTTTAAGGGCATTTGTACACTTCTATTCAATAATAACCTAACATAAAACAAGTCTAAGTTTGAACAAATTAACTTTACTTCAAAATTGAGTAGTTTCCCCTCCACACCTTTCTTTCTTCTATGAATTCTATACGTTTTTTTAATTTAACAATATTCGGTGGATGCAATTAAAATTGTTTTTAAAAAAATTGAAGAAAAAAAAGACTACAAATCTTACACAATCAAATTTGTAATTGATGAGTTGAAATGGATAACACTCAAGATAACCGATGCCGCATCAAATTATTCAATTGTTTTGAATTGTATTTAGTGTAAACCATTAAAATAATGTTTGGATAAAATAATATTTCCGTATCTAAATTATTAGATGCAAATTTGATTTTGGAGTAAATGATAGACAACCATATTTATTAATTAAGGAGTTAGGTTCCATCTTGTTCATCAGTGCTCAAGGTAAATTTTATTGTAAGTTTTTTATTTGGTGGTTACCTTCCAGTTTGTGATTTAGGGTAGAGCCATTATTGGGGGTTGTCCTGTTAGTTGTTTTTCCTCATTTGGGAGGTTAGATTATATTGTTTGTTTCAGAGTGTGCTTGTTTGTTTTAAAAAAAAAAGATTGGCGAATTAAGTTGAGTGAAACGTAATAATGTTTGATAAAAAAAGTCTAATAATGTTTTTCCACAAAAAAGTTGAGATTTGTTGCAATAATAGTCTTTTTTTTAATGGTGTAATAATAGTGCATTAATTAGTGAAAATTTTCGTAATAATAGTTTAAGTATCCTAATAATGTCATCGAGTAGTTATAACATATAACATAAAAACCACTCTTCTAAAATCTCATCGAACTCTTATTTAATTTTATAGAATGTCATATCAAAACTCTTCTCATTCTTAACAATATCACATAAAATAAAACATAAGTTGGTTCAAATATATGATAATTATAATATAAAATAAATATCATTCTATGAGAGTTAATTTCAAATATTGGTTTTTAAATATGTATTTCATAGTTATATCTCTCAGAGTCTTTAAGAGTCCATTTGGGACACTGATTTAATTATGATAGATGGAAGGTTATGATAAATGGTGGATTATGATAAACGGTATATTATTATAAATGGTGATTGAGGAACACGTTATTATAACGGAGATTATGATAATCAGTGTTTGAAAGGATGGTTATTGTAACAAAAATAATGTATGTAAGATTTAAATAAATGAATACCAGGTCTAGATAAACAGACACGTAGAATTAAGTATCCACTGTCTATAATAAATAATGAAACAAACATGAATTAAGTTATTATAACCAACTCGGCCGTTTACATAAACGGAAGTCCAAACACACCTTAATCATTATGCTTCCCCTTGAACAAAAGCAAATACTAAAATTAGGTAACCCCACAGCTAAGTTAGGAAATTTTGTGAAAGTAAATTAAAACATCATTATTATTATTCCACTGTTTTGAGAAAATCCAATAATTATCGTAGAGATTATAACCATTAGAGGTAGGAAAACTCAAACATTTTTGTTTAATTTGATGTTGGTGATCTCGAGATCGAATCTTAGTTGATACATTCAAAAACAAAAAAATAACTCAAACCAAGAGCTCTTCGTCATATACTAATGGAGCACTTGCTCTATGTTGACCCCTTCCTCAACTTACTAAAAAAAAAGTATTATTAATATTACTATTTTAAGACATTCTTTCCTCTTTTTGAAAGCTGGGAAGTGCTTGAATTAATTTGCACTTACCCAATATTAAAAAAAAAAATTCTAACAAACATCAACACAAATTAGAAACAGCAGTTCAATCCATAGATGAAATTCATTTCAATATTTATTCATGTTCAACGATAATTTTATTCTCATTTTCAAAAAAAAAAAAGCAAGATAATTTTATTCTCAAGTTCAACAGTAAATTTATTATTTATTATTTATTATGATCTAGAATAAAAATCCACCAAGTAAAAGAATATAAAACTTCAAGGGTAAATAGCAAAAAAAGAAGAAAAAAAAACCAAAATCCGTATCCTCACAAAACGAAACGCTGAGTTTAACGTCGTTTAGCCATTACTGCACATCCACATGCATCCACATGACATACATACACCACATGAATATATTAAATATATATATATATTATTTTTTTTTTATTTCTTTATACAATTACCAATCTCCCGTCGACCGCCGCGGCGCCGCCAAGACTTTCCCGGCCGATGGTCGATGATAAAATTCGAAATCGGCGGTGAGTGATTGCGCTAATCGGTGCCGGAGGGGGACCAAGGAGTCATGTCCATAGGGTAGCTTCCCAAGACCCTGAGAAAGGAAGTGAACTCCTGGACTTCTGCAAGTGCGTTCTGAGCTCTAGCTTCCGCCATGGAGGCTTCGAAATCCACATAGAACATATACTCGAAGTGCTTCGCCGTTCCAACGTTGGCGTCGTCGACCAGCCGGATCGGGCAGTTCCTGTGTGGTCTGGATTCGATCTTCGTCAGGCTGATGTTGCGGAACGCGAAAGCGGACAGCACTTTGAACAGCGCGGAGGTTCCTTTGTCGTGAGCGAACACGATGCTGGTTTTGAACGGCCGATCCGTGCGGGGAATGATCGGATCTCGAGCCAGCATCACGAATCGCGTCACGTTGCTCGAATCGTCCTGGATTCCATCGGCTATGACCTTCAGGCCGTAGAGCTCGGCGGCGCGTGAGCTCGCAATCGCGGCGGTGTCGAGGAGGTTGTTGGCGGCGATGTACTCGGCGGCGCCGGCGGTGTCATCGACGGCCTCGCGAGTGACATTGAGGCCAAATTTGGTGAGAGTGAGTTCGCACTGGGCCAGGGCTTGGGGATGGGAAATGACTCTGCTCAAATACTCTAATCGGACTCCAGGGAGGGCGAGAAGGCAGTGGTGGACGGGAAATTGAACCTCGCCGACAATGTGGAGGCGGTGGCGGAGGAGGAGGTCGTAATTTCTGTGGATGGAGCCGCCGAGGGAGTTCTCGACTGGAAGAACGGCTCGATCCGCGATCCAGAGCTCCACGGCTTGAAAAGCCACCTCGAATTGGTCGCACGGAATGGCCTCGCAGTTGGGATACGCCTTTCCGGCGGCGGCTTCCGAGTAGGCTCCTGGAACGCCTTGGTACGCCACACGGAGCTTCTCGCCGTGCATCGGCGCCGGAGAGAAGTCTGCAATGGTGAGCGGCTTCGGTTGCGCCCTTGTTATACTGTACGGGTCGGGGACTTTCCCAACCGGAACCAGGTTCAGATTTTCAACATTCGTCTTGTGGCCATTCACGGACACAACATGAGCGCCGCCGGCAGATATATCGGCGGATTGTTGCTGAGAAACGACGTTGCTGGCAAGAATGGCGCATGAGCTTAGCCAATCGGCTCGAGAGAGGGCAGCGCCGTTTTGAACGCTGGAGGATTCAGATCCATGAGCACAATGGACGCTGAGGGAGTGGAGGCGGAGAAAGGACCTGCGCCGGAGGAAGGCGCCGGCGGCCGGCGCCGGGCAGTAAGGGGTGAGAGCCTGCATAGTTAATGGAAGGGATAATTACAAACCATCCAAGAAATGATCCTCGGTATATATGGAGCGAAATAGTTGTATTCGTTACAAAGAATAGAATTCTCTTTTGTTTTTTTCTTTTTGAAATCTAATAAAGAATAGAAAATAAAAGTTGGAAAAAGGGTATTTGTTTAACGGATGGGTTTCTATTGGTGGTTTGGTCGTTCTCATTCATAGGTCATACCAACCCCCCTGTCCCACTCACAGTTGCCCGACCAATTTTTAGTTTTATTTTTATTTTTTTTCATAAGGATCAAATTTATGGGGTCTTTGGCTGCAGGTGAGATGAGATGTAATGTTATGAGACGACTGAAAAACCTTGTTTGAGGTGGAAGGAGAGGAGATGAGATGTTAAAATATGTTTTTTTAAAAAAAAAGAAATTTGTTTTTATATTTTTTAGAGAATTTGCGATGTATAGCAACTTTTTTACCATAGTTTACAATTATAGCACATTTTTAAAAATAATTCTTTTATAGCAAATTCTGCCATTTAAAAAAAAAAATTATTTACCTTTTTTATAGAAGACTTTGATAGAATCCGTCATTCTCTAGTGATGAAAGTCTATCAATTTTATAGTGATTGATTCTATCGATTCTTATTGATAGACTCTTGATAGAATCTGATGGAAGTCTATCAATTTACTTTATTTATTAGTAATTGATTCTATCACTCTTTATCGATAGAATCTATCAATATGAAGTCTATCAATTTACAATTTTTGCTATATGTGCAAATATTTTCATTATTGTGCTATTCATATAATATTTTATCCATTTTGTAATATACATGCAAAAGCCCCTATTTTTTAAACAATAAAATTGTTCTTTTTTTTTTAAAACTAATTATTCTCAAATATTTAGCTATTAATATAATAAGTATGTAAATATAACTACTATCATAAATAAAATGTAAGTAATATAAATTTAATATTGAGCACCCTTAATTATATTAATGTTTTTATTAAAAAAACATAGTTTCAATGATATTATGTAGACATAATAATCATGAGATTAAAAGTTTATAATCTTTCATACTTAAATATTGTTTAATTAAAAAATAATTTCACACCACCAAAATAAAGTTTGACTAATCTAAAATATTTGTACATCGTTAATAACTTTTTTTAAAAAGTTTTGTTAGACTTAAATAATAAAAAAAATTAAAAAATACCAAGATTTTATTTATTAAAAAATAAAAATAAAATCATTTGGTTAAACTAGTCATTATAAAATCTTGATAGCAATTTTTATTTAATTTAAAAAAATTTATTTTCTTAATCTTTTATACATTCATATTCATTTCATAGTTACTGAAAGTCAAAGAATTGTTAATAAAATACACAAATTGATAGGTAATAATAAATTAAATATATTTATCTTATTAGTCATTCATACTTCTAGGGAACCATAAACACCCCTAAAATTTTTTATTTATTGTTTTCTTGTAGTTAAAAGAAAACTCGGTCACATTTTGATAATAATTATTACATGG
This sequence comes from Sicyos edulis, assembly GCA_036507275.1. Classification (NCBI taxonomy): domain Eukaryota; kingdom Viridiplantae; phylum Streptophyta; class Magnoliopsida; order Cucurbitales; family Cucurbitaceae; genus Sicyos; species Sicyos edulis. The sequence goes on along the minus strand of CM071846.1, from coordinate 56,803,822 downwards.
AAGTTTAAAATATCCCTCAAATTTTGAAATTTATTATTGTTTTTATTAGGTAAAATAGATCTCATTCCCTATGACTCATACAAGTCTTGAAATTTATAGTTGTGTTTTTGTATATTCAATCAAGACTATCAAAATTATTTAAATTAATTTATCTTTTAAAAAAATATTTATCCACTCTTACTATTATTTCAAAGTGCAACGCTGAATACAATAGTATAAAATTTGAATCTCATTTTTTTAACAAACAAAATAAATTTAATATTTTTAAGTTTATTGAAAATAAGTTCATACTTTTAAATCTATTGTAAACTACGAATAAAAATTCAATGTGTATAAATTATTTAAATTTAATTTTTATTTTAATAATAAATTGATATATTTGTTGTTAATATTAAAAATAAACACATAACTTTTACTTATTAATTTTTAAATATGATATTTTTACTCTATCTCTAAACAATTGAAATTCTATAACTTTTTTTTTGTTATTAAAGACGATTAAAAAATGAATAAAAATATGAAAATTTAACGTCATATATTAAGAGATAATATATATCTATTTATTTTAATTTTTAAAATTCAAATATATTTAAATAAACATTTGATATAATAATAGTATAATTATTATAATTATATATTGATATATTAAAATGATAATATTATTATAAAAAAATATATCAAACATAAAATAAGTAAATATATAATAAATAAAAAGATGAAAAATTTTAAATATAAAAAAAAAAAAAGAGGAGAGAGAAGATGAGATGAGATGAGATGAGGTGAAGAACACCTTGGGCCAAACAAGATGTTGGGCTTCAATACCTCACCTCATCTTAAAAAAAACACCCCCTACCTCCTCTTAAGCATTTAAAACATCAAAATGAAACAAAACTGATAATTTAATTAAACAAATAAATCAACAATATAAACACACAAACTTAAGTTCTAAATTGGGTTTGACCCACTACCTGGATCTGGACCAAATAGAAAAAAGTAAGCATAGAATAATGGAAATTTTAATAAAGAGAAAAACTTGAAAAGACTTGTGGAGTAATCCATTGATCATAAGTTCCACTGAGGAACATGCCTCCACCAGGATAGCTGGAAAAAATGATCGATCTCATAGAGATACTAGACCTTTCCCACGAGAAAAACTTGTAAAGATCTTTGTAAAAATATATTTTATCAAATAGCTCCTTTAAATACACTGACAACTTCCAACCTAACACCAACTTAGTCGAGAAAACAAACAAAAGCGAAAATAACTTTAAAATTAACAAGATGAAAATAGAAAAATTCCATAGAGACCTAGCTGTGTAACCACTTTTTCCGATCCACTACCACAATTATTATTGCATATCATATTTCCAGCAAGAAATATTTTCTATTTTCAATTTTCAAATTTTCCCCAAGATTCAGGTTTAGCCTTAAAATCTTACTTACCATGACTGACAGATAGTTCCTCATTGCAAGTATTCCTCATTACTTAATCTATTATATCGCAATCACTTCTAGTCTAAATTTGCCCAACTTACTATGCTAAGGTATATGTTCTGACCCTTATACCCCTTGAGGAGTTTCAATTATGCCTTTCGCGTTCCTCTCATGTTGCATTCATGTCTATTGAACTCCGTAGTTCTTAGCATAAATCTCTTTAGCATCAAACAACTTCTCTAAGCAAAAGAATGTTTAAGCTCTTGCGCTAGTTCGTAGACAGCGGAATGCTTAAGGTTTCCTTAGGCTCATACGCCTTTCTTGACCTTTTTGCGAGAGTAGGTTGATCTTTATTTTATACATATGTTTTTTTTTACTCAACACTCCTTGGGCTGCCCTCACCCCCAAACTTAAATTCTTCATTGTCCTCATTGAAGGTGAGGCTTAGTTCCCCCAAATTTAGCTATTCCTGCGATTGCTCTACTCTATCTTAAGATCTAAGGCTTCCTTGAGATTTTTTTATTCTTTTTGCCACCCGTGATAAGGATTAATCTATAACTATGTTTGATTATAAGGGAACTTAAGAATTCTTCTAATTAAAACTAAATTTCTGCTGAATTCAGTTTTGCGATAATCATTGTTAGTAGACTTTCAAGAAAAAATTGCTAAATTTATAAATAAGGGAAATAAATTGCATTCTAGATGCATGATCCTAACAAAATTACTACTCATGAAATGCATGCGAAAAAAAAATGCAGTAAGCGTAGTAAAAGAGAACATGACATCTATCTAATTCGTTTTGCTGCTGCTATCTCTTTCTTTTGCCATTGCCATGCTCCTCTACACGAGCCAAATATTTTTGTGTAATTTCCTCGAGCTTTTCTATGCTTCCTGCTAATTCGATAATGGTTTTTGTGTCTCCATTTTCTTTACTTTCTGCTGCTACAGTTTCCTTTGATGGAAATACGCTCAGAGTCTTGTCACACCCTTACGGTCTGATACCCTGATCTGCACATAATTGCGTAATTGCAAAAGGATAGTATATGTATTCTTGCATTTTTCCAGTGCATTTCTGCACTTCCATCTCCAAAATATTCCCTAGATTGATACATATTCTGAGTTGTATTGCGACGAGCAACATTACTTGGTCCCTTCTGATTAGTGTTGTATTAGCTGAAGGTAGGAATGTTGTCTCTATAATCTGCAACCACTCCTACATGTCCTCAAGAATCATGTATCTTTGTACCGACGTTGGATCATTCCACTCTGCTCCCACTATTCCAATCACAAATAGACCTTCCTTTCATTTGTTCCACGGTGAGAGAGTTAATCAACTGTTGACAGAATGTTGTAGTGGCATCAGATGGTGCCAAGGCTTTATTCCATGAAGCTGCTCGACAATCGATGAACTGACCATTTACTCGTGAGATAATGGTATTTCTTCGTTTAAGTTTGCATAGAATTGGTACACCCAATCTGTTCTTGCATTCATCATTGGGAAGAAATATTTCGTCCATCCCAAATGATGAATCAAGACCTTAATATGATCAACTATATTTAGTCCAACCTCACGTTTGAATCCTCTATTCCATAATTTGATGAATTTTTCTTCAGCATCGACAGATGCAAAAGTTGCACATTTTCTAACTCTTATCTCCAGGTTCGGCTACAATTGTTGAACTGCCGGCAACACCTTTGCCCTCATAAAAATGAATTTGAATGCTACTGAATCTCGGGTGTTGTGGCTCATTGTCATTAGTCATTTCAGCTTCGCTGGCAGCCCATTTTCTTCATCCTCACATGGTTCGACTTCTTATGGATCCTCTTATATTGATTCATCTTTGTCCTCCTCCAACTCCATCTTTTCATGTCAAAAGTGGTCCCCTTCAACCACACCCGTCAATTCCAAGAGCGCTACTTCTTTGGGAGTTTCTTCATCACTATTCAGCATAATATAGGAGGCAAAAGTTTTCCTCCTTTCCTCTGTTCTCCCGAAGAACTTTCCACTTCTTGTCTATCGTCGATGCGAACTTTCTCCGATGTCCAATCCTGGCTCATCAGCTGATAGCTTTCTGGTTCTACACCTTGGTGTCGATCCTTGAAACTTTTGACACTCAATAACTTGTTTTCCCCTTATAGCCTTACTAGACACCTTTTGAGTTGAAGTCATGATGAAGATACCAACACACAGTAGTTATAATTTCCTAGGGTCAGAGCTAGGATGGAGTGATTGACTCTTTCGCACACGAGGTTTATATAGAGTTTGGAAATTAATTTTGGAATCCTCATGCAAGGAAGGGAAAAATCACAAAAGGCAAACATATTTTTTAAATATTCAAACCAATTCCTTCCTAAAACGAAATGAGAAAAGGAAAAATGCAAATATAGAAAGACTTCCTAAAATTACGAAATCAAAATAACTTAAGGAAAATAAAATAAGAAAATTGCATAAATAGAAAATCTACCTAATTGAAAGCAATAAATATTTTGCACAAAGTCAGAAATACCAGATTTTCGCATTCCAGGAATGCTGCTAAGCAGATCTGGGCAGAACCTTTGTGTTAATTCCGTCGACATAATTCATCCATGTTTAGCCCATATAATTTTTTTGGGGCGACTCCATCGTTGATTGCCTTCTCTTGCCTTTCCTCTTTATTCACCTTGAGGCATAAACTTCTTATCAATCCCAGCTTTGATAGGATGTATTTGCTCTGTGCTAAAGCTCATTTGAATTGCCCAAGTACCGCTTTCTCACGAATCAATTCTGGAAACAAGAAAAACTCAAGTACCATTGCTGGCGGGCTGTGATCTTCAACGCTATAATTGTTTTCTTGATGAGTGATTGATTCTGAATCTCCCCTCCCGGTTTGATGTTGAACTTCCTCAATTGATTCTGCAGGTTCATTACCCTCCATGCCTTCTTGTTGAGGATTTTCATCTTCAATTCTACTCTCATCATCTGAGTTTTGCTTAGTATCAAAGTTGGAACCTTCTTCTTTTTCTTCCATAACACCTTCTATTTTGTCAGCCTCTAGATCGACAAGAGTGGTGAATCTTGCCCATGCTTCCTCATGTTCCTTATAACGTCGATGTTGCTCTCTGTCTATTTCTGCTGCAAGTTGTATTCCTTAACCTCTCTTGCTCTTGCCATCGTAGCCAGTCGAAAATCTTCCCATAAAAGTTCTCCATCACAGAAAAGATCCATTGCTGCTCCTTCATTAAGTACATATGCCTCTAGATATGTCTCTTCTGCTCGAATACTGCTTGCTGAGCGTTTTTCTGTTGGTTTCATCAGAGAATGTTGATTCTTAGTATGAGACCATTGAGGTTTTGATATAATACCATTGTCCCTCAACCATTGTGTTCGTCTTTGTAACGGCCCGATTTTCCCGCCTTCTCGAGGAGCTTAGTTCGGATTCGGTGGTTTCGTTGGGACGTTAGAGTCGCTTTTGACCCTTAGGGTATTTTGGTCTTTTGCTCCCGGGCGGGATTTGTGGATTTTCGGGGCTTCGAGGCGGCTCCCGCCTTTGTTGAGGCTTGTTTGTTGGTGGTCATGAGTCCCGAGATGTTTGGGCTATTCGTTTGGGAGTTCGGTTGTGATTTGGGTTTTGGGCAAAGTTATGGTTGTTTGGGTGTTTCCTTTGGGATTCGAGCCCGGGCCCTTGGTGTTGATTTGGGAGGTTGATTTAAGTGAGGTTTATTGATTGGAAAAGGTTGCTTCAGTCGGGTCTCGAAGGAGGAAGCTGGGAAATGGGATTTAAGGATTTTTTAGAATTTGGATAAAATAGATATTTGGATAAGGATAAAAAGAAAAAGGAAATTTCTTTTTTTTTTTTTTATTTAAATTCCCATTTTTCCTTTTTATTTCCCATTTTTCCCCAAAATCCCCAAAATTCCCATTTTCTTCCCTTTCTCTCTCCTCCAGCCCGACCCCAGCCCCTGCCCACGCCCGAGCCAGCCCCTGGTCGCCCATCCCTGGCCGCCCAGCTCGCCCCTGCCCTGTGCCGAGTCGCGTCGCCCAGCTCCCAGGCCGCCCGTCTGCGTTGCTCAGCCCTCGCCCAGGTCCGTGTCGCCCAGCTGCGTACTGTGCCGAGCCGCGCATAGTGTCGCGTCGCCGTCCCCTGCACAGTGTCGTGCCAGCCCGAGCGCCCCAAGCCCGTCGCATCGCGTCGCCCCGCGCGCGCATCCCTATTGCTTGCCGAGCTCGCGCCCGCGCGCCGTCCCCTGTGCCGAGCCGAGCCACACATCGTCGCCCAGCCGAGCTCGAGCCCTCGCCCGCGTGCCCACGCCTTGCCCCAGCTCGCCCGCGCGCAGCCCTAGCGCCCAGCGCCCACCCTGCCTTGCTGTGTGGTTGGCCGAGCCTTGTAGCTTCTCGGATGGTATTTCCCGAGTCTTTTCTTCGTTGGGCCCTGATTTGTTGGCTGCTGGTTATTGATTTATTTTGGGTGCTTTGTTTGATGTTTAGTCTGTTCGGGTTCGATTAGAGGCTTGAGGATCGCTCGTTGATTTATGATTAATTATTGTTTTCTGCTTGTTCCAGGTAAGGATTTCTTACCGTGGTTGTGTGGACCCTGCGATATTATCACGATATGCCTTGTATGCTTGTTTACTGTTATGAGCATGATAGTGATAGGCAGCTTTGATTGACCTCTTGCTAGCATGTTTGCCTGATTTTACATGTTAGTGCCATGCTAGGTTTGTTCTGCCAGCATGCTTATGATTCCTGCTTAAGCTCGTAGTATCATGCTAGGTAAATGTGATTGATGTCGGTCATTGTTTGCTAGCCAGGAATCATTGATTTTACTCTGTACTCTTAGATAGAGTTGTAGGGTTTGTCATCATCCAGAGGCTGAGCGGACATAACGTATGTAAAGACCCGACCCAAAAAGAGGCTCTAAATGGGCCTTTACCCCAATGCTTGCATTCAAAGTAAAGGACAATATGAAAATATGATTTCAGATTCCAATTAAAACTTAAAACATTCAACATTCAAACAAAAATCATTACAGTTTGCTGAAACCTGTCCCTGTCTCCAAGCACCTGTTTCAAGACAAATACATTTCCAAAAGTTTACTCTGATTAGAGATTTATTAAAATCATTCGAAACCTTCTCAGATACATAAATGCTGGAATCCACAAAACATTGAGAAAACATCCTAGGGCTCTGTGCCCGACTACATGCATTCAGGGGAAATAAAAGACAAGAGTCATAATATAAAAAGTCAGAGATGACAGCAGGTTCCCATGATCACAGCTCCTCCTTCAGCCATCCTGTCTCGCACCTTGGTTACCTGTGGAAAACCACAAAATAAGGGCGAGTAACGAATTACTCAAGAAGAATCCCCAACCGGTACAATCACGATATACATGGTCATCTAGATGAATGTATGCAAGCTATGAATATAAACACAGAATAAAGCACATAGCTTAAGTCCACGCTTGGACCTCGGATGCCAACTCAGGGTCTTAGTCCGGAATAATCCACCACATAATACGCCCTATACGAGAAACAAGTCTCGGCCTCGGCTGCTTCATCGCCGATACGAAAGGTGCACTAGCTCAAGATCCGGAGGAGCTCTCGGTGTGCGCCAGTAATGAGCGTAAGCGTACACCGCATGCTACTGCAGACCATGGGAGGTGCCAAGTCTAGTGGCAAGCTGCCCATGTCCAGTCACCATGCCTAACTAAAATCTCTGGATCGGTGTCACTGACATAGGGGTGTGAGACCTGGACACGTGAACTATGTCACTGAACCACCACACCGAGGCTAAGGAATAGGTCGTGGTAGGCTTACACCGGAAGCCGCCCTTGCCCTAACAGTGGTAATCAGGGGCTACTGTACCAACACGCCGAGGACGTGCGGCCGCCGGGACGAGGCAATGCCAAGTCATCATCCCGACCGTTGGGGCATTTAACATCTGCCACCCTCACCCAAGATTGCGGGGGCCTACCGGTCGGGTTAGCTAAACCCTAACGGGGTCCAGGGGATGAGTACTACCTCGCAAATGCCCCCGCCATGGATGCAAGATACTTTATGCATTGGGCCCTGATGATGCTACCTACCTACACTCTAACCTATCATATCAATAACATACAATCCAATACAATCCAAAAACGTGCTCAATGATACAACGTACCTAGCATGGTACTACGAAGCAAGAACAGATATGAGCATGCGAGCGAACAACCTAGCATGGACTAACATGAGAGAACAACATACGAAGTCATGCTAGCCAGAATTTAGAACAGAGCACCTAAACTATACATGCATCGATAATCACAAACAAACATACAAACAACAATCACATAGAACATCGCAGGTCCACACAACTCCAAAGAAGAAATCCTTACCTTGGTCGGGAGGCTTCTACACACAAATCCTAAGCTGCAGACAATCCCGAGCTAGCTAACGGAACCTAGCAAACACAATAATAATCAACATCTATAAGCCTAAAAATAATACAGCAGTAGGCTCGGCTCGGGAGCACTCACACGGCACGGCGACACGAGACTAGGCACCTTTTAGCAGCTAGTGCGGCTTGGCTGGCGCTGGCCGCGCTGCCGGGCGGGCGTGCGTCTGCGCGACACGGGGCGAGGACGCTGGGCGCTAGGCGTGCGATGCGGACGCGGACGAGCTGCTCGGGCGAGAACGCGCGGGGCGATCTGGAGTGCTGGCCTGCGAGCGAACTGGGCGACCTGCTGCGACGGCGAGCTGAAAATCCATGCGACTCGACTGCTGGGCGTGCGACGGGCGATCTGGGTGCGACAGGGCTGCCGACGATGGAGCTGGTGTGCTGCTGGGCGAACGGCAGGGCGATCTGGGCGCGATCTGGCCGGGCGATGAAGCTTGCTGGTGCGACGAGCTCATTGGCTGGCTTCCTCACTGGCTGCACCAAACACACACACACACAACCCCTTTTTTACATTCGGCCAGCAAGAATCCTTAACGGAGAAGACGAAGGGACGAAGGACTTACCCAAAATGATGATTGAACCTCGGGGCTGCAAAGGGAATGAAAAATCGGCAAGGGGGCTAGGGAGAGCTTGGCTTGTGCGGCAAAGAGGATGATGGAGGAGAAAGACAAAAGACCTAATTTCTTTTTCATTTAACCAAATGCACCAAAACTCCAAGATCCAAGGATAACAATAATATGACGCAGAAAGAGCAACAAGAGCTCTCCATAGCTCAACTGGCACGCATCCTCACAAGCTTTCCCGGAAACTTGGGTTCAAATCCTAGCTGCTACACAAATTCCTTTATTTTTACTTTTACAACTAACCATGCTCAAACCCATCCACAAAGCCTCAAAAACTTACATCAAACCATCCAATAATTTTATCGACTGGAAAAAGATATAAACGGCCCTGACGGCCCGACCAAAATACCAAAATACCCCTTGGGCATAATTGAAAGACCGAGATGAGAACCTGGGCCGTTACAATATTCCCTCCTTTTTATGACTTTCGTCCTCGAAAGTCCTTAAGACTGGAACAGCTCAGGGTAATGCAATCTCATCTCGTCTTCCTGCTCCCAAGTGGCTTCCTCGTAACCACGACTCCTCCATCAACCTTTACCAAACGAATCTCGCGATTACGCAACGCGTCTTGGTCTCAAAGGCAAGGATCCCCACCGCTTCTCCTCGAAGCTCAAATCCTCATTCACCGCAACGGCTCAAAGTCCACAATGTGCGACGGGTCCGGCACATACCGCCTCAACATCGATACATGAAAACACCATGCACCACGACAATGACGGAGGTAGAGCCAATCGATAAGCAACTCTCTGCCAATCCTCTCCGAATCTCAAATGGACCAAAAAAAACGGGACTCAACTTCCCACGCTTACAAAACCTCAAAACACCTCGCATCGGAGCAACCTTTAGGAACACATGCTTTGTCCAACCTCAAACTCCAAATCTCGACGCCGAACATCGGCAGAACTCTTCTGCATGCTCGAGTTGTCAACATACGAGCTCTAATCTTCTCGCACTGCTCCATTAGTCAATCTGCAGAACTTTCGGGACCCAAAACTCGCCTATCACCAACCTCTTCCCAAAATATCGGGCACCGAAAACGCTTACCATACAAAGCCTCGAATGGAGTCATTCGAATCGCGCGCCGATAAATCGTTGTTATAGGCAAACTCCATCAAATACAAATATTGGTCCCAACGCGCCGGAAGTTCAACACACAAGCCCTCAACATATCCTCGAGAATCGGTTCACTCTCTCGATCGCCCATCCGTCTGCGAGGGTGAAAAGTCAGGCTTTGGCGCACTCGGTGCCTAAACCTTTACGGAGCGCTCTCCGTAAACGAGAAGTGAATCATGCGAGTCACGGTCGGATACAATCCTCACAGGCACACCATGATAACGGATGATCTCGCTCCAAAAACAATCACGCCCATTGTTCCCTACGGTATAAGTGTCTCTACCGGGAATGAAGTGTGCGCTCTTAGTCAAACGATCGACTATCACCTGGATCTCGAGAGAACTTCCTCGGAGTCCTTGGCAAACCAGAAATAAAGTCCATGGAGATCTCTTCCCATTTCCACTGAGGCACACTCAGCGGCTGCAACAAACCGGCTGGCCTCTGCCTAGGTGCCTTTACTTGCTGACAAGTGAGACACCGACTGACAAACTCCGCAACATCTCTCTTCATACCCATCCACCGTAATGTCTACTTAAGGTCTCGATACATCTTGGTACCCCGGGGTGCCAAGCAAATGGAGAATCAGTGGGCCTCTCGAGAGCAACTCTGCTCGCAATCTTTGCAACGTCCGGAACACACAACCGCCTCTATAAGTCAACCCACCGCTCGTGAATATATGAAGTTAAAATCTCCGTCAGCACTAACTCTGTCAAACAATCTCTTAAGTGCGGGGTCACTCAGCTGGCTATCAATAATCCGCTGTCTAATCGACGGCCGCACTCAAATCGAGCTACCTCGCGGTAACCTCACCCAACAACACTGCAACCTCGGCCCGCTCGAACTCTTTCCGCAATCTAGGCTGGGAACTCAACAAAGCCGCGGAGTGCGACGTCTTCCTACTCAAAGCATCACCACTACATTGGCTTTACCCGATGGTACAAAATCTCGCAGCTCATAATCCTTTACCAGCTCTAACCATCTCCTCTGCATCATATTCAACTCCTTCGAGTAAACAGATACTTGAGGCTTTGGTGATCGGTAAACATCTCAATCCGCTCACCATACGGTAATGCCTCCAAATCTTGATTGCAAACACCACTTCTTTGCCAACTCCATATCATGAGTCGGGTAGTTCTGCTCATACGGCTTCAATCGACGGGAAGCATAGGCAATGACCTTCCCGTCTTTGCATCAACACACAACCCAACCCAAACTTGGAAGCATCACTCAAACCACAAAACCACTGTCCCGGATCGCCAACACCAGTGTCTTTGAAGTCAAATCTGCGCTTGAGCACGGCAAAGCTCTCATCACACCTCATCGTCCCCAAACAAACTCGACACCCTTCCTCGTCAGACGAGTGAGGGGCGAGGCTATGGCGGAAAAGTCCTTAACAAATCGACGATAGTAACCTGCCAATCCCAAAAAGCTGCGTATCTCGGCAACTAAAGTCGGCTTGGCCCACGAACTTACGGCCTCGATCTTCGCGGGGTCCACGGCTATACCATCCCTCGAAACTACGTGACCTAGGAAGGCCACCTGCTCAAACTAGAACTCACACTTGGAAAACTTCGCATAAAGCTGGTTTTCTCTCAAGGCTGCCAATACCCGCCTCAAATGCTCTGCATGGTCCTCCTTAGACCTCGAATAGATCAGAATAGCGTCAATGAACACGATGACGAAGCTGTCCAAAAATGATTTGAACACCCTATCCATCATGTCCATAAACGCGGCTAGGGCATTAGTCAATCCAAACGACATGACCACGAACTCGTAGTGACCATATCTAGACCTGAAAGCTGTCTTAGGAATGTCGGCATCCCTGATCCACAACTGATGGTAACCGGATCTCAGATCTATCTTGGAGAAAACGGAGGCTCCCAGAAGCTGATCGAACAAATCATCGATACGGGGCAACGGATACTTATTCTTCATCACACCTTATTAAGCTCGCGATAATCAATACATAAGCGCATCGAACCATCCTTCTTCTTCACAAATGAATCGGGTGCTCCCCACGGGACACACTCGGACGGATGAACCCTCGATCTAACATCTCCTCGCAAATCAACCTTCGGTTCCTTCAACTCTACCGGGCGCCATACGATACGGAGCCTTCGAGATAGGGAGGGTCACCGCTCAAGCTCAATTGTGAAGTCAACCTCTCTCTTCGGGGTAACCCAGTAACTCCTCGAGAAACACGTCCGCAAACTCCCCTGCACGACCGACACACGATCAACGATCACGAGGGCGCTCTCCCAGCATAACTTGGCTAGATAGCCCCAAGCTCCATGAGCTAGAAACCGATGAGCTTTCACATCCGACACCATCGGCGGGCAAACTCCACCTGACTCCACGAAACTTAAAGTCGGGCCGACCAGCGGCTCTCAACACTACTTCTTTCCGGTGGCGGTCTATCAATGCGTGGTTAGCGGCTAACCACTCCATACCAAGAATCACATCGAAACCACTCATAGGCAGAACTATGAGCGTAGCCACAAGCAACTCTCCGGATATCTGGATCCGGCCATCCTTAATCTTATCTCTAGCTAACATATCAACTCCCGAAGGAGTTGCAACAGACAGCTCAAAACCTAGAGGCTCTAATCTCAATTTAGCAGGCTCAGCAAACAACATAGATACAAATGAATGCGTAGAACCAGAATCAAACAAGACAAATGCGCAGTGATCTAAAACAAGAAGCGTACCTGCCACTGCGGCATCCGTACGCTCGGCCTCCTGACGGTTCGTAGCAAACACCCAACCTTGCTGCTGCGCTGGCTAAGTACAAAAACGAACCATATGCCCCTCCTTACCACAGCGAAAACACACCCTGGGCCCTGGCTGACAAGCTCTAGTGTGGGCTCTCCCACAAGAAGCACAAGCGGAAATCGCTCGGGACCCGCCTGCGGCGGAGGCCGAAACGGATCGGGGCTCTATCTCGATCCTCGCATGAAATCGACACGACTTCGGCGCCGCCGCCTCCTCGGAAATCAAACTTCCTCTTCTGCCCCACTGCAGCTGGGACATGACGCTGAACCGGAGCGGCAACAACCCGCTCAACGGGATACTTCCCGTTATAAATAGTGGCTAACTGAACAGCTCTAGCATAAGTGTCAGGAGCCTGAGCCCTGACATCCTGAGAGACACCCTGCCTCAATACAGATATGAACTTTCGAATCTTCAACTCAGGGGTGGCTATCAACTTGCGGAGCAAAGTATCCATACTCCGAGAACTTTCTCTCATACTCCTCGATAGAATCAGAACCCTGCTTCAGGTTCTGGAAAAGCTCCACCATCTTCTCTTGGGCCTCATCACTAATGTACTTGACCTTGAATTCTGACTTGAAGAACTCCCAAGTAGCAGGTGAAGACCCAGCTGGCCTCTCACTCAAAGTGGACTCCCACCACCATCTCGCTGTGCCTCCTAGCACATGAGCCGCACACCTAGGCCTCTGAACATCGGGGCACACCATAATCAGGAAGGTGTACTCCAAATGGGCAATCCATCTGGCTGCCGCTAAAGCATCTCTTGTGGCATCAAACTTCTCAGGCTTCCACTTCACGAAGTCCTTCAACCATCTACCCAACTCCTCGGCACCCTCTGCCATATCTGCCTCTAGGGCTACTTGCTCCTGTGGAGCTGGGGGTGCTACTGCTCCCTGCTGAAACATGCGGGTCAACAGCTCAATTTGAGCTCGGGACTCTTCCCGCTGCGCTGCGAACAAGGCCTGGGTCTCTGACCTCTGGTCACTCAATAGGCTGACCATCATAGCCCTCATAGAATCAGCAAATTCTGCTCCGGAGCAGCGATCTCCACGGCGCTCGATCGCCTCAACGCCTCCTCTAGGCGCAACAGGGGAGCTACTTGGTGGAATGCCATCGATCTCGGCTTGGGACGATGTCCATGCGATGACGATCCGATCCCGATACCTCGACCGCTCTCGAACCTCATCTTCCGGTGCGGGTGATCGCATCTTTGGCGATCTACACCCAAACCAACAACGAGTCGAACCTCGCTTCGCCTCCGCACTACAACACTAAACAAGGCATACACTAGATGAAAGGTATTGTAAATTCTTAACCCTTTTCTAAAACAGTAAACTTAGGCGTACCTGATGACTGTCGGAGTGCTAGTGATCATGGGGAAAAAGACCTACAACAAAAGGTCAGTCTACAGAATCTATGACTCTGAGCTCTGATACCAACTGTAAAGACCCGACCCAAAAAGGGGTTTCTAAATGGGCCTTTACCCCAATGCATGCATTCAAAGTAAAGGACAATATGAAAATATGATTTCGATTCCAATTAAAACTTAAAACATTCAACATTCAAACAAAAATCATTACTGATTTATTTGAAACTCATCCTGTCTCCAAGCACCTGTTTCAAGACAAATACATTTCCAAAAGTTTACTCTGATCAGAGATTTATTAAAATCATTTAATACAAAAATCATTACAGTTTGCTGAAACCTTCTCAGACACATAAATGCTGGAATCCACAAAACATTGAGAAAACATCCTAGGGCTTCGTGCCTGACTACATGCATTCAGGGGAAATAAAAGACAAGAGTCATAATATAAAAAGTCAGAGATGACAGCAGATTCCCATGATCACAGCTCCTCCTTCACCATCCTGTCTCGCACCTTGGTTACACTTACGTGGAAAACCACAAAATAAGGGTGAGTAACGAATTACTCAAGAAGAATCCCCAACCGGGTACAATACGATATACATGGTCATCTAGATGAATGTATGCAAGCTATGAATATAAACACAGAATAAAGCACATAGCTTAAGTCCACGCTTGGACCTCGGATGCCAACTCAGGGTCTTAGTCCTGAATAATCCACCACACAATACGCCCTATACGAGAAACAAGTCTCTGCCTCACCGTCCACTCGCCGATCACGAAAGGTGCACTAGCTCAAGATCCCGAGGAGCTCTTTGGTCGCGTACTTGTAATGCGCGTAAGCGCATACACCGCATGCTACCGCAGACCATGGGAGGTGCCGGGGTCTAGTGGCAAGCCGCCCCCATGTCCATCACCATGCCTAACTAAAATCTCTGGATCGGTGTCACCGACATAGGGTGTGAGACTCGACACGTGAACTATGTCGGCTGAACCACCGCACTTTGAGGCTAAGGAATCGGTCGTGGTAGGCTTACACCGAAGCCGCCCTTGCCCTAACAGTGGCAATCGTGGGCTCTCGCGCCGCCCTGCCTTGCCCTAACAGTGGCAATCGGGGGCTCTTGCCGAACACGCCGAGGACGTGCCGGCGCCGGGGCGAGGCAATGCCAAGTCATCATCCCGACCATTGGGGCATTTAACAGTCTGCCACCCTCACCCAAGATTGCAGGGCCTACCGGTTGGGTTAGCTAAACCCTAACGGGGTCCAGGGACGGAGTACTACCTCGTACGTCCCTGCCATGGATGCAAGATACTTTATGCATCGGGCCCGGATGATGCTATCTACCTACACTCTAACCTATCATATCAATAACATACAATCCAATACAATCCAAAAACGTGCTCAACAGATACAACGTACCTAGCATGGTACTACGAAGCAAGAACAGATATGAGCATGCCAGAACGGAACAACCTAGCATGGACTAACATGAGAGAACAACATACGAAGTCATGCTAGTCAGGAATTTAGAACAGAGCACCTAAACTATACATGCTGATAATCACAAACAAACATACAAACAACAATCACATAGAACATCGCAGGGTCCACACAACTCCGGTAAGAAATCCTTACCTTGGTCGGGAGGCTTCTACACACAAATCCTAAGCTGCGGACAATCCCGAGCTAGCTAACGGAACCTAGCAAACACAATAATAATCAACATCTATAAGCCTAAAAATAATACAAAAGCAGACTCGGCTCGGGAGCACTCACACGGCACGGCGACACGAGACTAGGCTCTGCTGGTAGGCTGGTGCGGCTTGATTGGGCGCTGGCTGCGCGTTGGCTGCGCGCTGGGGCGAGCACTGGGCGCTGGCTGTGCGCGGGGCAGGCGCTGGGCGTGCGACGCGGACACGGGCGAGCGACACGGCACGGGCGAGGACGCTGGGCGCTGGGCGTGAGATGCGGACGCGGACGAGCTGCTCGGGCGAGGACGCGCGGGGCGATCTAGAGTGCTGGTCTGCGAGCGAACTGGGCGACCTGCTGCGACGACGAGCTGGAGATCCGGGTGACTCAACTGCTGGGCGTGCGACGGGCGATCTGGGTGCGACAGGGCTACCGACGATGGAGCTGCTGTGCTGCTGGGCGAACGGCAGGGCGATCTGGGCGCGATCTGGCCGGGCGATGGAGCTTGCTGGTACGACGAGCTTGGCTGCTGGGCTTCCCTCGGCTGGCTGCACCAAACACACACACACACAACCCCTTTTTTACATTCGGCCAGCAAGAATCCTTAACGGAGAAGACGAAGGGACGAAGGACTTACCCGGAATGATGATTGAACCTCGGGGCTGCAAAGGGAATGAAAAATCGGCAAGGGGGCTAGGGAGAGCTTGGCTTGTGCGGCAAAGAGGTTGATGGAGGAGAAAGACAAAAAACCTAATTTCTTTTTCATTTAACCAAATGCACCAAAACTCCAAGATCCAAGGATGACCATAATATGACGCAGAAAGAGCAACAAGAGCTCTCTATAGCTCAACTGGCACGCATCCCCACAAGCTTTCCCAGAGACCTGGGTTCAAATCCTAGCTGCTACACAAATTTCTTTATTTTTACTTTTACAACTAACCATGCTCAAACCCATCCACAAAGCCTCAAAAACTTACATCAAACCATCCAATAATTTTATTGACTGGAAAAAGATATAAACGGCCCTGACGACCCGACCAAAATACCAAAATACCCCTAGGGCATAACTGGAAGATCGGGATGAGAACTTGGGCCGTTACAACGTACTTTGTCCCCACTTATCGGGAGTAAAGTGTGCGCAGCATAACGTATCTTGCTTCCCCCCCCGGTCGCCAAGGTGGATTTAGCTCTAGTCGGGAGTAAAGTGTGCGTAGCATAACGTATCTTGCTTCCCCCCCCCCCCCCCGCGACCCTCCGGTTGTGGACTTAGCTACCCACTTCCGCATAATCCTAGTTTGTAGCCTGCTAGAGCGGAACCCTGCCATCGGTGTAAGCCTGCTATGGCCGGTTCTTAGCTTCGTGTCGGTGGATCATCTTTGCATGATGAGCGCCGAGGGCCTCGCGCTACTGTGATCAGTGACACCGCTTCTGAGTCTTAGGCATGCGTACCTGGCCCACGTAGTTTGCTCTTAGGCCCCCGTATTTACGCCGATTGCAGCAGCATGCGTTGTGCGCGCACACGCGTTAGTTGCCGGTTCGGAGAGCTCCCCCGGGCTAATGTCGTGAGTACACCATTCCTTCTGTTAGAGCCTGACTTCGGGTACTCTCCCGTAAGTCCAGATTAGTAGCAAGGGCAAGGAGGCCCTTGTGGACATCTTTGGGATCAGTTCTTGAGCTGAGCAATCCCCCGAGTGAAGGATACCTCGGTGATGTCCCAGGATTGGTCAGTGTATCCAATCCTTAGGCCGGAAGTAGGAGACTTCCGATGGCTCCAGATCTTGTATTATGAGCTCGTTGAGCTATGATCTGTGTTGGTAGCTGTTTGCTTGCATGTTGAGGTGCTAGATGACTGATGTATCGTATTGTACCCCGGTTGGGGATTCTTACTGAGTATGTTTATACTCACCCTTATTTATCTTTCAGGTAACTTGGGACAACACCAGGATGGCTAGCGGAGGGAGCTGATTGATCATGGGGAGCCGCCGGCACTCTGTCATTTATTATTGCATTGTTTATTCAGCATGTAGATGGACAGGAGTCCTAGGGGAACATTGTTTAAAACGTTGTTTAAATTGTATTGTATATTTTTTTATAAATGCTGGCCAGGTTGTTTTACTTCGTTGGATTGTTTAAATGAAAACTGTTGTTTATGTTTTAAGGGTTCCCCCTTCTCATATGTTTTGAAAGGTTTTTAAATATGAGCACTAAACCGCTTGATATCATATTTAACTTGCATGCTGAGTGAGAACCTCGGTTTAGGGCCATGTTTTGGGTCGGGTTCGTCACAGTTTGGTATCAGAGCACAAAGTCATAGATTCTGTAGACTAACCTGCTTTGTAGGTTGTTTGTTCCCATGATCATCAGCACTCCACGGCCGTCAGGTTTGTCTAAGTTCAATTAAGCTAAGGGTTAAGAATTTACAATACTTTTCATCTAGCTTTTATGCCTTGTGTAGAGTTGTGGAGCGGAGACGAGCAGGTTCTGACTCGTTGTTGGTTTGGGCTTAGAGAGCCATCATGCCAACTTTCCGCAGTGCGAGCAGTTTGATGAGCAGTGAGAGCCCCAGTGTGGGCCAACATTTATGCTTTGTGCAGATCGCCAGTATGTTGATCGCACTCGCAGGAGGAGGCGCAGATCGGACTCCGTGAGGCCATTTGTGGCCCGGGCTGTTGCTTTTCCCCTAGTGAGAGGGTGGAGGTGCTTTGTGCAGATCGCCAGTATGTTGATCGCACTCAGAGGAGCAGGACGCTTGGCATGTCCGACCAAGGAGTTGGACTGATTGTGTTGATGTTGAGGCCGCGTCCCAGGGTCGTTTAGGCCCGTTGGCCAGAGTTGGCCCTGGCAGTTGAGTTGCCTAGTGGAGGGGGTAGAGGTTAGCACGCCGCAGAGTGTGACTCCTTAAGCAGAGTGTGCTCCAGCCATGAGAGATTTGATGGCAGGTCTTTAGCTATCAGAGAGCGGAGACCCAGGCGCAGTTTGTAGTGCGTAGTGAGGAGTCCCGGGCACAGATAGCCCAGCTGACAGAGTATTTCAGCAGTTTTCCCCCATTAGCTCTTGTAGCCCCGGAGGTTCCTGGGAGGGCATGATCAGTAGGTTTTGGCCGATGAGTTTGTTGGCATTGATGGAGCCGCCCAGTTTGGCAAGTGGATGCCTGTAGAGCTCGATGTTTTAGAAAGTCCTGCTGCTAGTAGTAAAGCGGTTGGCCAGGTTTGAGCTTTAGCATCCGTGTGTTGGGATGCCCTGCTGTTCAGAGGCCGAGGTGTGCCGTTCCTGTGCTGTTTGGTACAACAGTTGGTGGTGGTAGTCCCTTGTAACGGCCCAGAAATTTCATCCCGGTCTTCCCGGGAGGCCCAGGGGCATTTTGGTAATTTTGGTCGGGCCGACAGGGCCGGTTATGTAATTGTTAATTGCCGGAGAAATTATGAGTCGATTTGAATGGGATCGGGAATTTTGGTGAAGACATTTGGGCTTGGGAAAAGGTAAAAATAAATAGGGAATTAAATAGCGCGTCGAGTGAGATTCGAGCCAAGGACGTGTCGCGTGCTAGGCGGAGGGCGCTGCCAACCGAGCAACCGGGCGCATTTGTTAATCTAATCGCGCGACCTTGTATATAAGCTGGTTTGAGCTGAGTTTTGGTTTAAAACAGAGCAGCCCGAAGCCTTCACCCCCATTTTTCTTCTTCTTCCTCGCGAACCAAACCTTCGACCGACCGCGAATTCCTCCCTCGCCGACTTCAAATTCGCCGGATTTCCTTCTCCAAATCGAAGCTGATGTCGAGTAGCTGGTAAGTCCTTTCCTCTTCTCCTCTCTTCTTCTTCTTCCTCTCCTTCAAATCCGACTTCTTCTTCCCTGTTTTGATTTCCATTTTTTCCGGCCGAGTCGAGGTGATTTGAGGTATGGGTTTTGTGCAGCTAGTGTAGGGGAGTTCACCATCAAAGAATCGCTCGTCGAATCCCCGTGGATCGCTCGATTTTGGGTTTTCTCCATCGCCCCTGTTTTCGTGCTCTATCGATGCGCAGTGCCGCCGAGCCTCGCCGCACACCGCACGCGCGTCCTCGCCAGCTCCGTGTCGCGTAGCATCGCCCGCGCCCAGCCGAGCCGCGTCGCCATCGCCCTGCTCGCCCGCCGCGCCGCCGCGCCGCGCGCTTCGCCGCGCGCCCGCGCGCCGCGCGCGGCAGCTCCCACGCGCGCCCATTTCTGCGCCCAATGAGCCCAAGTGAGCCAGTTCTTGCCCGTTCTTCGTGCAATCGGTTCGTTCGTGCGTTCGTCGCGCCTCGTGAGTTGCTCCCGAGCTGAGCCTCGTTTATTTTATTATATTTAGGCCTATTGTGTGATTTTTGTTATGATTGATAGGTTCTCGATAGCTAGTTCGGGTTCGCTCGCCACTTTAGGTTTTCGTGTCAAATCGTCCCCGACCAAGGTAAGGATTTCTTCACCGGAGTTGTGTGGACCTGCGATATTGTAACGACTGACCCGAATGGGGTTCTAAAATGGGCCGTTAACTTAATGCATGCAAAAGGAAAACATAAGAGTGGGAAAACATTTAAACAAACTAAACATTCATTTACAAAATGGTTACTGATCAGTATTTTTCTTAAAATCATCAAAACAGTTCAAACCATAAGTTTTCCATACAGACCAAAATCCATTTACATGCTGTATTCAAAATAAAACAAAATAAGACACGACAGAGTGTCAGCAGCATCCATGATCTCCCAGCTACCTCCGCTAGCCACCTCGGTGCTGTCCTAAGTTACCTGAAAGATAGATAAGGGTGAGTATAAAAGTACTCAGTAAGAATCCCCAACCGGGGTACGATACGATGCAATCAATCATCTAGCAACCTAGTACACGTGCAACAGATATCAACACAGATCTTAGCTCAACGAGCTTATAAGGCAAAACTGGAGTCTTCGGAAGTCTCCTACTTCCGGCCTAATGATTGGTTCTCATAACCAATCCCGGGACATCTCTGAGGGTCTTTCTCCCTCAGCCAATTGATCAGCTCAAAAACCGATCCCAAGGATGTCCTCAAGGGCCTCTTACCCTTGCTAATAAATCTGGACTATCGGGAGAGTACCCGAAGTCTGGCTCTAAACTGGAAGGAATGGTGTACTCACGACATTAGCCCGGAGGAGCACTCCAGACCGGCTACTAACGCGTGTGCACGCACACCGCATGCTCTTCTGCAACCGACGTAAATGCAGGGGGCCTAAGGGCAAACTACGCGGGCCAGGTACGCATGCCTAAAACTTGGAAGCGGTGTCACTGATCACAGTGGCGCGAGGCCCTCGACGCTCTCCTGTGCAGCCTGATCCACCGACCTGAAGCTAAGAACCGGCCAAGGTAGGCTTACACCGCTGGCGGGTTCTGCTCTAGCAGCTACAAACTAGGCTTAGGCCGATGAGGTAGCTAATTCTCATTGGTCTGGAGGGGGAAGCAATATACGTTATGCCTCGCTCTACCCCCGACCGGTGGGGACAAAGTACGTTGTGTCCACTCTCAGCCTCTGGATGAAGACAAACCCTACAACACTAGCTAAGAGTACAGAGTGAGAGATTCCTGGCTAACATATACATTAGACATCAATCATACATATCCTATCATGATACTAAGAACTTAAAGCAGGAATCTCGAGCATGCTGGAAGAACAAACCTAGCATGGCACTAACATGTACAACAGGCAAACATGCTAGCAAGAATTCAATCACAAGCTATCCTATCCACTAACATGCTCATAAAAGTAAACAGGCATACAAGGCACAATCAAGAGAGCATCGCAGGGTCCACACAACCACTGTAAGAGATCCTTACATGGAAACAAGCAGAAAATAATAATTATCACGACCAACGATTAATGACCCGCGAGCTTTAATCGAATCTCGAACAACCTAAGCATTTCAATAAAACACCCAATTTAATTACAAATCAGCAGCCAACAACTCGGAGTCCAAAGAGGGAAAAGACTCGGGAATTACCAACCGAGAAGCACAAGGCTCGGCCAAGACAACACAGCTGGGCAGGCTGGTCGGCAGCTAGATGGTCGGGCCGGGCGCAGACACTGGCAGGGGAGCTCGGCGGGCGCGCGCGCGCGACGGACGAGCTCTGAGGATGCGATGGCGCGTGGGCGAGGCTCGGCTAGGAGGAGGCACGCGAGCTGGGGGCTCGACGCTACAGAGACACGACGACGCGCGGGCAAGGCTCGGACGACACACCTGGGCGACAGGGGACGCGCGCGGGCGCTCTGCAAAGTGAGGGTCAAATTTTGGCTGGGCGCGAGCTAGGTCCGACTTGGGGCGGTCTTGCACGAGGTGGCTCGCACGGTGCACTGGGGTGGGGGTCAGGCGAGCAAGGGCTCGGGTGAGGGCTAAGGTCGGGTGAGGAGGAGAGAGAGAGAGAGAGAGAAGGAAAAATAAAACACATGGGAAAAATGGGGAAAAATTCTTATTTTAATAATTTCCTTTTTTTCCTTTTTCTTTTCTTTTTTCTCTTTTATTTAAATTCCAAACTTATCGAAATAAATCCAATTTATCCATTTTCCAATTTTTCCAAAAATCCTTAAATCTCATTTTTGGCTTCCTCTTCGAGACCCGGCTGAAGCAAATCTTTCCAATAATAAAACTCACTTATAAATCACTAAGGCAAAGGTTCAAATCCCAAATCCTGACCGGAGAGCAAAAAGACCAAAATACCCCTAAGGGTTAAAATGCTCTAACGGCCCAACCGATTGCCCTAACACTGAACTGAGAGTACCTGAATAACCGGAATGGAAAACTGGGCCGTTACAGATATTATATGTGATTGCTGATTGATTGCTTGTTTGTGTTTATTGACATATTTAGTAATAGGTGCTCGTTCTGAATTCCCGGTTAGCATGATTTTCCTGATTTATTCTCATGTTAATCCATGCTAGGTTGTTCCTTTCTGGCATGCTCGTATCTGTTCCTTGCTTCGTAGTATCATGCTAGGCTCGTTGTATTCTTATTGAGCACGTATTGGATTTTATGGAATTGTTTGCTCATTGCTAGGGCAGGTTAGAGTTGCAGGTAGATAGCATCATCCGGGCCTGATGCATAAAGTACCTTGCATCCATGGCAGGGACGTCGAGACAGTTCTCCGCCCTGGACCCCGTGAGGGATTAGCAAACCCAAGCGGTAGGCCCTGCAATCTTGGGTGAGGGTGGTAGTTGTTAATGCCCCAACGGTCGGGATGATGACTTGGCATTGCCTCGTCCCCGGCAGTCGGCACGTCCTCAGCGTGTTCGACCGTAGCCCCTGATTGCCACCTGTTAAGGCAAGGACGGCTTCCTCGGTGTAAGCCTACCACGCCGTTCCTTGGCCCTGTGCGCGGGTTCAGTGACATAGTTTACGTGTGCGGTCTCACACCCCTATGTCGGTGACCGATCCAAAGATTTAGTTAGGCATGGTGGATCGGACATAGGCAGCTTTTGCCTCTGACCCGCACCCCCATAGTCTGCAGTAGCACTCGGTGCATGCTTACGCTCATTACAAATGCGATCGAGAGCTCCTCGGGATTGTGAGCCAGTGTACCTTTCGTCGACAGTAGACAGGCTGAGGCCGGGACTTGTTTCTCGTATAGGGCGACTTGTGTGGTGATATTATTTCCGGACTAAGACCCTAAATTGGCATCCGAGGCCCAAGTGTGGGCTAAGCTATGTGCTCTATTCTGTGTTTATATTCATAGCTTGCATACGCTCATCGAGATGACCATGTATATCGTATTGTACCCCGGTTGGGGATTCTTACTGAGTAATTCGTTACTCACCCTTATAGTGGTTTTTCCACAGGTAACCAAGTTGCGAGACAGGATGGCTGAAGGAGGAGCTGTGATCATGGGGCCCAGTCTTCCAACTCTGATTTTTGTATTATGACTCTTTATGTTTTGTTTCCTTTGAATGCATGTAGACGGACACGAGCCCCTAGGATGTTTTGTGTAAATGTTTTGTGGATTCCAAAGATTTTGTATCCGAACAGTGTTTTGAATGGTTTTTAGTAAATCTCTGATCAGAGTAAACTTTGGAAATGTATTTATCTTGGAACAGGTGCTTGGAAACAGGGACAGGTTCTAGGGAAATTGTCTAGTTTTTAAAGGGGTTATTTTGAATGTTTTATTTTATTTGGAATTCGAAATCATGTCTGTTTAAATGTCCTTTACTTTGAATGCATGCATTGGGGTAAGGGCCCATTTAGTGCCCCATTCGGGTCGGTCCCTTACATCCCTTGAGAGAGGTGGACTAGCAGAGTCTCCACCAGTCGCCCGATTGATTGGCAAGTTGCCGTGTTAGTGGCTTGAGGCAGATGTAGAGACATCTTTGCCCCCTTGCAAGCCTGTTGTTGTTTTACACCCAGTTCTTTCAAGTACCCTCGTAGCCAGGGTGTAGTGTGGAGTTTGCTTGCCAGGGTTTTATCCATTTGTGGATTTCAACAGGCTAGTAGAGTGGAACACTCTTTTATTTGGATGTTCCCAGTGCGGAACTAGTTGTTGCCACCCGAGAAGTTGGCTTGAGCTTCTGTTGAGCATCGAGTGAGATGCAGGAGTTGGCCTGAGCTTTTGTTGAGCATCGAGTGGGATGCAGGAGTAGGCCGTGGCATGTCTGTTGGACGAGATGCCAGAGATTGGTCTGATCGAGTGTTTGGACTCCTGTGCTGAGTGTCATTGCCCCGTCACTTGGAGTGTGACCTTTCCTCAGAGGGGCATAAAGCTCGTTTAAGGCTGATTTGTGTTGTAAAGGATGTAGTGCCTGTTGGCACCAGGCTTTGAGATGAGGCCTAGATTGAGGCCAGTTGGCACGTTTGTGCAGGTGGTTCCATGGCTGCCCAGAGTATAGCATTCCCGCTAGTCTTGTACCCATTTCCTAAGGTTGCACCTGTTTGGTTGCATAAGAGATCTAGCTCGGTGGTAGTCAGAGGACTACAAGTTTGAGATCTTTCGAGGGAAAGTAGGAGCTTTTCAGGGTCTCCGAGAGTTGGGTACCAAAGGATGCTGTAGGCTGTTAAGAGCTAGCGCGTTCGAGTTCTCGCACCTGTGTTGTGAGCTTCTGAGCCAGTTTGATGGTAGCATGATTCGGCTACCCTTTGAGTTACCCTAGTATGGGTAGTGTTGGCATCGAGGATGCGTGATTGATCCAGTGTTAGAGCCATGAGTTGGATGGCTGTTTGGAGCGCGTTTAGTGGGCACATTGGCTTGAGGTATGATTGTTTGGTATGGATATGCTCTTGTAAAAGTGAGTTGGCCAATGTGGCTTCCCGTGGTGAGTTGACCCCGAGTGGGTTTGAACTCTTGTTGCTCCCTGGTTAGTAGTGGCTCTGTTGGAGGCAAAAGTTGCCCTGTGTGAGAGCCCTTGTTGGCATTGGATCTTAAGGAATCAAGTTGGAGATGTACACGCCGGTGTACTTTTGTGTAGCTCGTTCCGTGGTTTATGTTTGGAGAACCACGAAAGGTTCGTGTTGAGGAGCCAGTGCTCAGTCTTTGAGGTGTCAAGGCTTTAGTTCTTGGCAAGTGCCCTAGCTTTGGTTGTAAGGATGCCGTGCTCGTTGCCAGATTGTTGTTTAAGCAAGTTTTGCTTGTTGGTCCTTAGCCTGGTCAAAGTTCAGTTGGATCTGAACAAGAGCGGTGGTAGCAAAGCCGCGCAGTTTCTGATCGTTATGGCTAAGAGAGCTGTTCGGATCCTTGCCTTGGGCAGAAGCTTTGTTGTGGTTGTTGCTTTGAGTAGAAGGATGACGCATTCTGTTGCATTTTCGGTCCTCTTGGTTTTCAGGAGTTGGAGTTGGCCAGCATAGTTGAGATGCTGGAGAGAGTTGTGCCCGTGTAGCCAGTGGTCTGTTGGACCGTTTGTCGACCGTGTGCGTCGGAGGGTGATCGGAGGATCCCTAGGTTGTGGAGAGCCTCTCTAGAGCTCATTCAGACCCAGGCAGTGTTCCTTGGGTGAGTTGCTTGCAGACTTGGTAGTCTAGCAAGCTAGTGCTTGTTTGGAGTAGAGTCCGGATTGGTTCCGGTGAGCTGGCTAGTTGGTGCTTGGTGTTGACCAAGATTTGGTTCTCTTGTTGTTTCAAGAGCTAGCTCGGTTCGAGCAAGAGGGCGTTGCCCTGAGGATTTGTTCCTAGTCAGGAAGTTTTGGGAGTTGACCCCTCCCTCGGTGGTTGAGTAAGTTCTCCTAGTTCTGGATTGGTGGTCCATTCGGTTGAGGTTTCCCCTTGGGTGTTGCTTCCAAGGGAGTTGGTTGTTGTTGCCCTTGGGTTTGAGCTAGTCAGCGAGCATGTGTGATGTTCGCTGCCCTTCAGAGTCTGCTTGCTGGGAAATCGTTTCCCGTTGAGGAGGAGTCAGCTTAGCCCTGAGTTGTGTAGTTGATCAGAGTAGCGCAGTGGTTAGCCCAGCGAGAGGGTCCCTGCATGGTGTTGTTAGCAAGCTAAAAGTTGTTTGTCCCCGCAAGAGCGGAGGCTAGCCAGTTTTAGAGTTGAGCTTTTGCTGAAAAGTTGTTGGTTCTTTGGGGTTTGAGGAACCCCTAGTTTCAATGGTGGTTGAGTTGCACCATGGATGCCAGCCTCGAGTATATCTTTGGAGATAGCCTCGTCGGTTCGTTTTCCTTGCTACGTTCCGAGTGTGGAGTTTCTAGTCGCAAGATGAGTTAGGCCTAGGCTAAAATGGGGAATTCCTTTGAGTAGCCAGTTGGACTTATGAGTTGAGTGGTAGCTTGGAGGCGAGCTTTGCTCGTTATGAGGTTGGTTTGAGTTTCTGCTGAGCAAGCCTTCTCAGGCTTTGCTTCTAGTTGTTGTGCTTTCGCAGTTGTCGATTAGCGGAGCCTCAGTTGAGTGAGGATTGGCACGGAGGTGCCGTGGCATTGGTTGGTAAAGCCGTTGAGCTGTTCTCCTCAAGCTGTTGAGTTGCAGGTAGCCCAGTGATGTATAGTCCTTGCTACCCGAGTTTTCCATGAGAGGAACGTTGGTTGTTTCCTTGCCTGGCAATGTTCTCTTTGGCCAGTTGCTAGTAGATTTGCATTGAAAAGTTTGCGTTCGGCGGTTGAGAGGCTCCAGTTTGTTGGCTTGGTCGAGTGGAGCCTGTGCCTGGTTTTGGCCATTTAGGGTTGGCCGTAGCTGAAGTTTCAGCTTGTGCTAGTGGGAAAAGTTTGCCTTTTGAATCAATCGCCAGTTGGTGGTTTGATTGTATTTCGTTAAGGTTGTAGGCAAGCTTGTGGTTCGTTGGTCTCTTGTGAAGTAAGAGTAGGCCGTTTTGGTTTCTGGAACCTGAGAGGTTCAGTTGTTTAGCCAGCATGGTGTAGAGTTGAGGCTGTTTGTTACTGATTGTGGGCATTCAGAGAAGTTACGCCGGTCGCGTGGCGTTGAGTTTTGGAGCTTGTGCCCACCGCTGCGAGTTTCTTTGAGAGTAACACCGTGAGAGAGGTGTTCAATGTTGGATTAGCGTGGTTTTTAGTTGAGCCCCGTGTTTGTAAGGCCTTCCGAGATCCTTGAGCGGATCGGAGCAAAGTGGCCTTTCTGCTAGCTTTGCCCGATCTTTGTTGAGATAGTCTGTGGCGCATCGTTTAGCATTGTGGCTTTGAGCCTTTGAGAACCCAAGAGGGTTTGGTTCTCGAAGAAGGGCTAGTGTTGTCTTAGCCGAGAAGTTCGATTGGCTAGGAATCGGTGGAGATTTCCTAGAGTCAAGTTTCGTCTTAGGACTTTCGAGGACGAAAGTCTTAAAAGGAGGGAGTATTGTAACGGCCCGATTTTCTATCCCTGCCTCTCGAGGAGCTTAGGCCAGATTCATGGTTCGGTTGGGACGTTAGAGCTGCTTTTGACCCTTAGGGTATTTTGGTCTTTTGCTACAGGGCGGGATTTGTGGATTTTCATGGCTTGAGGCGGCTCTCCCCTTTGTTGAGGCTTGTTTGTTGGTGGTCATGAGTCCCGAGATGTTTGGGCTATTCGTTTGGGAGTTCGGTTGTGATTTGGGTTTTGGGCAAAGTTATGGTTGTTTGGGTGTTTCCTTTGGGATTCGAGCCCGGGCCCTTGGTGTTGATTTGGGAGGTTGATTTAAGTGAGGTTTATTGATTGGAAAAGGTTGCTTCAGTCGGGTCTCGAAGGAGGAAGCTGGGAAATGGGATTTAAGGATTTTTTAGAATTTGGATAAAATAGATATTTGGATATGGATAAAAAGAAAAAGGAAATTTCTTTTTTTTTTTTTATTTAAAATCCCATTTTTCCTTTTTATTTCCCATTTTCCCCCAAAATTCCCATTTTCTTCCCTTTCTCTCTCCTTCAGCCCGACCCCAGCCCCTGCCCACGCCCGAGCTAGCCCCTGGTCGCCCATCCCTGGCCGTCCAGCTCGCCCACCCCGAAGTCACCGAGCCCCGCCCGGCCGCCAAGACGACCCGCGTCGCGCCGCCCGCCCCCCGCCTATGCAGAGTTGTGTCGCCTAGCTCCCAGGCCGCCCGACCGCGTCGCCCAGCTCCCAGGCCGCACAGTGCCGTGCCAGCCCGAGCGCCCCGAGTCCGTCGCGTCGCGTCGCCCCACGCGTGCTTCCCTGTTGCTTAACGAGCTCGCGCCCGCTCGCCGTCCTCTATGCCGAACCGCCCCGCACGTCGTCGCCCAGCCGAGCTCGAGCCCGCGCCCCCGCGCCCTCGCCTAGCCCCAGCTCGCCTGCGCGCAGCCCCAGCGCGCCCCAACGCCCCTGCTCCCAGCGCCCAACGCCCAGCCTGCCCTGCTGTGTGGTTGGCCGTGCCTTGTGGCTTCTCGGATGGTATTTCTCGAGTCTTTTCTTCGTTGGGCCCTGATTTGTTGGCTGCTGGTTATTGATTTATTTTGGGTGCTTTGTTTGATGTTTAGGTTGTTCGGGTTCGATTAGAGGCTTGAGGATCGCTCGTTGATTTATGATTAATTATTGTTTTCTGCTTGTTCCAGGTAAGGATTTCTTACCGTGGTTGTGTGGACCCTGCGATATTATCACGATATGCCTTGTATGCTTGTTTACTGTTATGAGCATGATAGTGATAGGCAGCTTTGATTGACCTCTTGCTAGCATGTTTGCCTGATTTTACATGTTAGTGCCATGCTAGGTTTGTTCTGCCAGCATGCTTATGATTCCTGCTTAAGCTCGTGGTATCATGCTAGGTAAATGTGATTGATGTCGGTCATTGTTTGCTAGCCAAGAATCATTGATTTTACTTTGTACTTTTAGATAGAGTTGTAGGGTTTGTCATCATCCAGAGGCTGAGCGGACATAACGTACTTTGTCCCCACTGATCGGGAGTAACGTGTGCGCAGCATAACGTATCTTGCTTCCCCCCCCCGGTCGCCAAGTTGGATTTAGATCTGGTCGGGAGTAAAGTTTGCGCAGCATAACGTATCTTGCTTCCCCCCCCGACCCGTCGGTTGTGGACTTAGCTACCCACTTCGGCATAATCCTAGTTTGTAGCCTGCTAGAGCGGAACCCTGCCATCGGTGTAAGCCTGCCCTGGCCAGTTCTTAGCTTCAAGTCGGTGGATCATGCTGCACAGATGAACGCCGAGGGCCTCGCGCTACTGTGATCAGTGACACCGCTTCCGAGTCATAGGCATGCGTACCTGGCCCGCGTAGTTTGCTTTTAGGCCCCCTTCTCATATGGCCAGGTTGTTTTACTTCGTTGGATTGTTTAAATGAAAACTGTTGTTTATGTTTTAAGGGTTCCCCCTTCTCATATGTTTTGAAAGGTTTTTAAATATGAGCACTAAACCGCTTGATATCATATTTAACTTGCATGCTGAGTGAGAACCTCGGTTTAGGGCCATGTTTTGGGTCGGGTTCGTCACAGTCTTAGCCGTTCTTCTTCTTTTGTAGTTGTGTCCTTTGGAAACTACCTGTGAGTATACACGGAGCTTCTAGGTTCATGACTCTTAGTGTCCCATGCATATCCTATGTTGCTGCGGTCTCCTTGTGGATCGAAATGATGTTGATAGATGTTGCTATGATCACCCTAATATTGTGACTGATAGTACTCATCTGAAAAAAATGGTTTTATGTTGATCTCCTCTGCATAGCCTTGATGCTGAAATTTGTATGTTTGCAGGGTAATATTATAATACGTCCATTTTTTATTCGCAAAATGATTGAATGTCATTTGGTGCTCGTGTATGTGGTAATGTTTTGCTTGTGGGACTCTATTTCCCTGCTGGTTGTATAGATCTGAATCTCGAGTTTTCTAAAATTTAAAAATTGCATCCTTTAAACAATAAAAACTACTATTTCCTAAAGATATTAACTCCAAATAATCAATCCTCGGCAATGGTGCCAAAAACATGACTACGCGATTCCAGTGTTAATATATTGAATGGTAATTCATTCTATGTCGACTTATGCTAAGTGTACTCGGAATAACTTATGTGCAAGTATACGCGTCGGAAATTGCAATAAGTAATAAGTATATAATTTTATCGATCCCATAGAGATTGATGTCTATAGCTAATAATGTTTAAGTTAGAGTCATGTAGAAAAATAAATAAGCATGAATATATTGGGTAAGTTGTCGTGGTTTGTTTTGTTGTAATTACAATAAATAAATACGATGTTTAAAAATAAATATGATAAATAATGCAATAAGTAATGGTAACTTATAAATCCTAGAAAACACTAAGTGCGCGGACTAGCCAAAGAGTATCTTGCTTCCCTAACAAATAAATACTTTCGTACTTGATGATTTATGGACGAACCAGCTTTCGCTACAAAGTCCATTCTTGGAACAGAGCAACACAAGCATTAGTAAGGTTATTTATAACACTCTAAATAGTGAACATATGTTCACACAACCTAATGTAGCATACTGGGTCAAGATGTGGCTCCTCTTCCAACTCACCACAAGGTACATGCATGGGTAGCTAATCGACACACACACACACACACATATATATAAATTATCATGCAACAGTGTAAAACTCAGTGACCTACGCTCTTAACATACTTCTACTCATGATTAGTAAACATAAACTCCTATAACGCAGCCATAGAAATGAACATCAAATAGAAATTAAATTAGACGATTTTATTGCATCTAAGAAATGTTTAAATCTACAAACTACTCCTAATAAAAACAATAAAATGGAATTGGCGCAGCTGAAGATGTGTAGTCCCCTTGTCATCAGCTCCGACGACATCACCATTTGCTTCTCTCTGCGATAGGCTTCATGGCCAACCGACCACCTCACTATTCTCGGCTCCCTACCTTGGTATTTATAGAATTGAATTACTTGGCCGACAAGTCGAGGTGAGCTGTGCAATCTTCATAAATGCAGAATTCCTTGGTTCCTGTCGGAATTTATTTGATTGACGCCTCCTTGATTACTTGATTGATTCTTCGATTATTTCCTTGTTGACGTGTCTTTTTCAAACTTGTTTCCTTTTTTAGTTTTGCGCCTTTTTTCTGTTTGGTCAACGTTCGCGCTGTTGTCTCTTCCCGCAGTATCGTTGAATTCTCCTAGCAATTGCATTGATTAGGCCCAATTTACTCAAGATTTATGCTAAAAACGTGAATTTGTGCTTCGGATGCTACTTTATGAATGCATGCTGATTTTCTAGGTTATTTGATGAGATTTCTTCTTTTAGCGCTTATTTCTCCCTTTTAATTCTAAAATAATGAAAACTAAGATGCCTAAAATAGTTGAGAGCTATCAATGTCAAATCTGCAAATTTTTTTGACACGATGCTCTTGATTGTTACCAAAGAATGAACTTCTCATACCAGGGTTGTCACCCTCTTACTAAGTTAGTTGCAATGGGCGCTAATGCTAGTTCATCATCTATGAAAAATCAAAATATCTCTCACGGACCAACAGTACTCTTGGGATGAACTTTAGGTTTTCAATACATAAATCTATTAGAGTTTTTTGTTTTACCTCTCGAACATGGTAATGCAATATTTGAATAGTTTACATTAAACGTTTGTGCCAAAGAATCGAATTAACACTCTTGGGACGAACTTTAGGTTTTCAACACATAAATCTATCAGAGTGTTTTGGTTTTACCTCCCAAAACATGGTAAAGTAACATTGAAAAAGTTTACATTAAACGTTTGTGGCAAAGAATCGAAGCAAACACGCTTGGAACAAACTTTACGTTTTCAAAACATAAATCTATTCGAGTTTTTTCATTTTACCTCCCGAAACATTGTAATGCAACATTGGAATATTTTATATTAAACGTTTGTGCCAAAGAATCGAAACAAACACTCTGAGGACGAACTTTAGGTCTTCGACATATAAATATTTCCGTGGTTTTTGGTTTTACCTCTCGAAACATGGTAATGCAACATAAAAATATTTTATATTAAATGTTTATGGCAAAGATTCGAAACAAACACTCTAGGTGCGAACTTTAGGTTTTCAACACATAAATTTATCCGATTTTTTTGGTTTTACCTCCCGAAACATGGTAATGCAACATTGTAATAGTTTAAATTAAATGTTTGTGGCAAAGAATCGAAACAAATACTCTGTGACGAACTTTATGTTTTCAACACATAAATCTTTCCGAATTTTTTGGTTTTACCTCGGAAACTTGGTAAAGTTCGTCCCAAGATATTTGTTTTGATTCTTTAGCACAAACGTTTATGTAAACTATTTCAAAGTTGCATTACCATGTTTTTTGGGATGCAAAAGAAAAAAACCCAAATATATTTATGCGTTGAAAACCTAAAGTTAGTCCCTATAGTATTTTTTCGATTCTTTGGCACAAACGTTTAATGTAAACTATTCTAATGTTCCATGAACATGTTTCAGGAGGTAAAACAAAAAAAAACTCGGATAGATTTATTAGTTGAAAACCTAAAGTTTGTCCAAAGAGTGTTTGTTTTGATTTTTTGGCCCAAAATTTACAGCAAAATATTCGAATGTTGCATTACGATCTTTCGGGAGCTAAAACGAAAAACTCAGAAAGATTTATGCTTTAAAACCTTAAGTTCTTCCCAAGGGTGTATGTTTTGAATCTTTGGCACAAACGTTTAATGTAAACTATTCCAATGTTGCATTATCATTTTTCAGATGGTAAAAAAAAAAACTCTGATAGATTTATGTGTTGAAAACCTAAAGTTCCAACTCATCAAAGATCCAAGTTTTCGGCTCTAGAAAATTGCAAGGAATGGTGTATTGAGTACACTAGCCTAAGAGAGCCTTCCTCTCGGAATCTAGTGCCCAAAGTAGGTGCGAGGCCCTCGGCACCCTATTGTGGCAGCCTGTTCACACCCATCACCTGAAGCTAAGTGATCGTTTATGGCAAGCTTACACAATTATCCGAACCCCGTTCTAGCAGGCTAGAAACTAGGCTATTACGAAGGTGGCATGTTATATCACATCCTTGTTCCTTAGAGGGTATCATGTTACTTCACATCCCCTCAAAGCCTATAGACGATGACAACCTAGCAGATATAGATATATATATATATATATATATATATATATATATATATATATATATATATATATATATATATTCTAAGAGTACTACATGCTCAGTCCCCTAACAGATATCAATACACATCAATAGATAACAATTAATTCTAACAAGATATTATCACAACATACATGGAACTGATACATTTTAGCAATCATAAATCGGTCATCATCTCATCAGGTTAACTATCTAACTTGCTTGGGGATAGTAAATCATATAATATATCAGATACAATCAATGAATGATAAGTGCAGGGTCCACACAACCTGGGCAAGAAATCCATACCTGAGAATTAGTGTAGAATAGAATAATGTGCATTGAGCTGCAAATAACCAACCACAAACAAATCATAACCTAGACAGATAATTCTAATTTAATTACTGAATAGTGACAGTCCAATCTAAATAGGGAACTCAGGAACAAAGCTTACCCAAGTCCCGAACGATCGTTGGCAAGGCACGACTGCTACGGTGAGCGCGGGTGTGAGGCTCGCTATGCATGCAGTACGATTGCTGGAATGGCAGCGTGGGCACGAGGCTTGACTGTGCTGGGCATGCGACATCTACTGCTGCATCGACGGGGCTACTCAATTGCCATCGGGAACACAGGGACTGATACGCGCGCGACTGGGCGTCACGGGCATGGATTTGCGGTAGGGGTGCGACGCACGGCTATGGGCGTGTGTGCAGCAAAGGCGAGTGGTATGCGATGATTGAGGCGCGCTGTAGATTGCTGCGACGATCGGATGCAAGGTGTTGGCAATGGAAGAGGGTCTCGCTCGAATGGGGAAGATGGATCGATGAAAGGGATGAGGACTCTAAGTATTTCTCTAGCTTTTCTGAAAAAGATCGATGAGAACGCCGAATCAATTTGATCGATGTAGAAAATGTACTATTCAAACTTAGTTGCCTCGTGTGAAAAATTACAAACTTGCGTAAGTATACACGGTCTACAATAAGTAATAAGTAAATTGTTAATCTCCATAGGGATTGTGCTTTATTCAAGGAAAATGTTTAGAATTGAACAATAAGTAAACACATAGATGTTGTGATATTTGGGTTTAATTGTAATATGAAAAAAAAATAGTAGTAAAATAGATTGAGAGAGATAAGGCTAAGCTAAGATACTCATGGGAATGCAATGTGCAGCGAAGATATGTGCTGTAAAGGATAACTGGTATACTTCACCACACAAACTTCCGCTTTCGCTTCCGTTTGCATCAAGTCTGACTTTCACCGAAACTTGATGTAAGCCTTAAGTCAACGCTACGTATGCAATACTTATGCGTTTATTCCTAAACTCCGATTCAAAGAATTAAAGACTTAATTCTAACCTACTGAAAATGCAAATAGACTTAGGTTATTTCCTCTTCCAATTTACAATTTATTAGCGCATATGGATGGTCGGTCGACACTTACTGTTAAGATTTAAGCTCCTAAAAACATGCATCATTTACACCCTTCCTAACACATGCTACAAAATACTCCACTTTTTCCTAGTGTTTCCTTAAGAAAATTAGTTCATCATACAAAAAAATAACACTGATAACAACATAGAAAACATGCTGAAATAGTATGACTGAATGAAATAACAAGACAATAAAATCTCGGTTCTTATTTCTTCAACCTCTCTCTTTTTCTCCTCTCTCTCTCTCTCTCATAACCTATTGCAGAGGTCGCCTTTTATAGGCTCCATTGTCAACTCTTGGAATATTCTATAATAGGCACAAATCAATCAACGCGCATCTTTCCTTGTATAAACTTGCCAATTGTGTTTTTATTTGTCCAAGACAAGAATCTCTTGTTTTCAGCAATCCGCCTTGTAATTTTATAGTTAGTCAACTTCTTGCTTCAAATTGATTTTTTCCTAACTTTGCTTGAAGTGCGTGGCAATTCCCTAGCATAACTGCTCGCGTTCGAGTGACTCGAATCTCAACTCCGCATTGCGTTGCAAGCGAGATGCGATATTAGGATGCAGTTTTGGAGAGCCCTTCAGGCAGGTTTGGGTACTGAGTGTAACTACAGTACAACGTTTCATCTGCAGACCGATGGTCAGACTGAGCTAGTGAATCAAATCCTAGAGGATATGTTGCGCGCTTGTGTGTTGGATTTTTCGGGCAGTTGAGACCAGTACTTGTATTTGATGGAGTTTGCCTACAACAACAGTTATCAGTCGACCATTCAGATGGCACCGTTTGAGGCATTATATGGTAAGCGTTGCAGATCTCCAGTTTTCTGGGAAGAGGTTGGGGATAGACAGGTTTTGGGTCCCGAGTTGCTCCAGTTGAACAATGAATAAGTTCAGAGGATCAGGGCTCGTATGTTGACTGCTCAGAGTAGGCAGAAAAGCTACGCCGATGTCAGACGTAGAGATTTAGAGTTTGAGATGGGTCAGCATGCTTTCCTTAAGGTAGCACCGATGCGTGGGGTTCTGAGGTTTGGTAAGCGGGGAAAGCTTAGCCCAGGTTTGTTGGACCTTTCGAGATCCTTGAGAGGATTGGAGCGGTAGCTTACCAGTTAGCATTGCCGCCATCCTTTTCTGTTGTGCATAGTGTGTTTCACGTTTCGATGCTCTGCCAGTATGTGGCAGACCCTTCGCACATTGTGGATTTTGAGCCATTACAGCTGAACAGAGACTTGAGCTTTGAGAAGAAGCCTGTAAAGATCTTAGCCTTTGAGAAAAAGGTTTTGAGGAACTGAGCCATTGATTTAGTGAAAGTACAGTGGCGAAATCAGAAAGTTGAGGAATCAACTTGGGAGTTGGAAGGAGAGATGAGAAGAAACTACCCAGAGTTATTCTAGTACAACGACTCCCGCGGACAGAAGTCTTCTAAGGAGGGAGTATTGTAACGGCCTAGTTTTCAGAGTTCAGTTTCAGGAATTGTTCTGGTTAGATTATGAGGTTTTGTGGCCTTTGTTTGTAAAGATGAAAATAAGAGGAAAAGGTGCTCGAGCCAAGGCGAACCCGGGTTGTCCTGGTTGCAGCAGTTAGCAAAAAATGAGCAGTTCCACTTCAGCCAAAGGAGTAAGATATGCGCTTGTTCGTTTGTGTTTTACTTATCCCGTGTTTGTTTGGAGTTATGAGTTAAATTAAGGTTTAAGGGGTTTGTGTGTTTTGGTTCATTGGTTCAGGAAAGGGAATCAGATCTCAAACTTCCTCTCCCAAATCGTAAGGCTCTCTCCCCAATCGCATCTCATCTCCTCGTCTCTCCTTTGCCGAACGATCAAGCTCGAGAAGGTATGATTTTTCTTCTTCTTCTTCTTTCTTTTCCTGAATCGATCTCTTGCTTCTTTGAGAACAAGCCTAATCATGTTTCCCCTTTTGCCGAGGATAGCTCCGATCGTAGCCCCTCGATCGCCCATGCCCAGCCAAATCTGAGCCCTTCGAGCCGCATACAGCCCATCGCTCGCCCATTGCAACCCCTTCGATAGCCTGAGTTGTGCCGCACAACAGCCCCTCGCACCCGCAAGCAGCCTTTCGTGTGCGAGCACAGCCGTACGCTTCGCCTTGTGCCTGAGCCTTCATCGCAGCGAATCGCGTAGCCGAGAGCCACGTCCTTTGCAGCGCGACGTAGTGCACAGATGCCCTTACCGATTCGCATCGCCTCGCTCGCTGCCTCGCTTACGCGATCCCGCACCTGCTCGCGTCGCCCACTCGAGGCTCGCCGCAGCGACGCGCCACGTTGCCTTGTCGCTGAGCCGCTGCAGCTCCGCACACCTACGCCTACCACACCAGTTCTCCCTACCGCACGCGCTTCACCGAGAGCTACAACGCACACACTTGCCGAGGCTGTTCAGCTACCGAGCTTGAGTGCTCTTAGTTTTGGGTAAATCCCTACTCTCGAGAGCTTGCCTATTGTTTTGTGTTGTTTAGATGATTAATTGTTACGCCTCTATCAGGTTTTCGTGATTGTTCTGTAGCTCGGAGAGTTCGATTGTTGTCAACTGTCTGTTTCTAATTTTAGGTAAGGATTTCTTACCTGGGTTGTGTGGACCCTGCAATTACTTTAGTGGCACATTGATATCTTGTAATTGTTATGAACATTCTAGTGGATAAGATTCTTGTTTCTAACTTGATGGCATGTCTGTTGCATTGTTCATGTTAGCTCCATACTAGGGATTTTCTTACTCTGGTATATCCATGTTTCCTGTTCATATTCTGTAGAGCCATGCTAGGAATGTGTTGCTGTTGAATATTGTCTGGTCGATCTATTAGCTTGTGATCCTGAACCTAAGAGACTGTCAGGAGTTACTAGTTTAGGTCTCGCATGGGTAAGACCCCGATGAGCATCACACTGTTGGCATTATGTGTAGGATCTCGATGGGCATCATAGTGCAGCTAGGGAGTGTAAGACCCTGATGGGCATCTTCATGTTCCTAGCAGAAGTAAGACCTCGATGGGCATCCTTGTGTTTAAGTAGGTATAAGACCCCAATGGGCATCCTTGAGTGCTGGTTGAGTAAGACCCCGGTGGGCATCACTGTGTTCTAGTATGTGTAAGATCCCGATGGGCATCATCGTGTTCGAGTATGTGTAAGACCCAGATGGGCATCATTGTGTCTAGTATGTGTAAGACCCTGGTGGGCATCATCGTGTCCTAGATTGTGTAAGACCTCAATGGGCATCACGAAGTAAAACCGAATGTAGGTTGTAATTGTAAATCCCGATGGGCAGCTCGGTAAGTCCTTGAATAGACAAGTTCTAGGAGTGACGGTTAGCTTAAACCAGGTTGATTTCCCCGTGTTAGTGTTTGGTTGCATGTATCTGTGTGCTGGATTATTGTTTTCGTATTGTACCCTGGTTGGGGATTCTTACTGAGTGACTCGTTGCTCACCCTTACTTTTTGTGGTTTTTGTAAAGACCCGACCCGAATGGGGTCCTAAACTAGGCCTTTACCTCAATGCATGCTTTAAAAAACTTAGAAACAATATGCAGGATTGTATTCCAGATTCTGAATGAAAACAAAAAAACATATAAACATCCATTTTGAAAATCAAACATTTAATTCCTGAAACCTGTCCCTGTTTCCAAGCACCTGTTCCAAGCCAAATACATTTCCAAAACATGCTCTGGTCAGAGACTTATTCAAATCATTCAAAACTTCAAACGATTTACAGTAGTGTCAGAATCCAGAAAACAATCATAAAACATCCTAAGGGCTCCATGCCCAACTACATGCATTCAGAGGATAATACAAACATAAGAAAACATAACATAAGACTCAGAGTAAAACAGCTGGTTTCCATGATCAGCAGCCCCTCCTTCAGCCATCCTGTCTCGCACCATGGTTACTTGTGGAAAACCACATAATAAGGGTGAGTAACGAATTACTCAGTAAGAATCCCCAACCGGGGTACAATACGATAAAACTGGTCATCTAATAGAAAGTATGCAAGCCATGAATATAAACATAGAAGAGAGCACACAGCTTAAATCCATACATAAACCTCGGATGCCATCTTACGGTCTTACTCCGGAATACTACCACGCGATACGAAACTATACGAGAAACTAGTCTCGGCCTCAGCCTTCCTACTGTCGATAAGAAAGGTGCAATAAACTCAAGATCCCGAGGAGCTCTCTAGTCAGCGCTGTAATGAGTGTGTGCGCGCACCGCATGATGCTGCAACCAGGGAGGTGCTGGGTCTAGGGCATGCTGCCCTGGTCCAGTACGCATGCCTAAAAAATCTCTGGATAGGTGTCACTGAACATAGTGGTGTGAGACCAGGACACTATGACTATGTCAGCCTGTACCACCGCACCTGAGGCTAAGGAACCGGCCGTGGTAGGCTTACACCAGGAACCGGGCCTTGCCCTATCAGGTGGCAATCAAGGGCTATGGCCGACACGCTGAGGACGTGTCGACTGCCGGAGACAAGGCAATGCCTCGTCATTCCCCCGACCGTTGGGGCATTTAACAGTCTGCCACCCTCACCCAAGATTGCACTGAGCTGTCTTTAGGGTTAGCTAAACCCTAACGGCGGATCAGGGAAGGAGTACTGCCTCGTACGTCCCTGTCACGGATGCAAGTTACGTTATGCATCCTCGCCCGGATGATGCTACCTATAATAATTCTAAACTATAAATAGATAACAACAAACAATCCAATAGGTGCTCAGCAGAGACAATGAACCTAGCATGATACTACGAAGTAAGAACGGATAACGAGCATGCCAGAACAGAATAACCTAGCATGGAACGAACATGAGAAACAACACGGGAATCATGCCAGTCGGAATTCCGAAC
This sequence comes from Sicyos edulis, assembly GCA_036507275.1. Taxonomy (NCBI): domain Eukaryota; kingdom Viridiplantae; phylum Streptophyta; class Magnoliopsida; order Cucurbitales; family Cucurbitaceae; genus Sicyos; species Sicyos edulis. The sequence goes on along the minus strand of CM071846.1, from coordinate 56,764,744 downwards.
AGAGCACCTATCCACTAAACATGCTGATAAACATAAACAAGCACACAAACAACAATCACATAATATATCGCAGGGCTCACACAACTCCGGTAAGAAATCCTTACCTTGGTCGGAAGGCAATGACACACTAAGGCCCTATGCTGCAACCGAACCCCGAGCTAGCTATCGGGTAGCTATCTGGTACCTAACAAACAACAACACATTTTAGAATCAATAGGCCTAAAATAATAAAACAAATAGGGCTCAGCTCGGGAGCAACTCACACGGCACGGCTGACGCGCGAACGAACAGTTGTGCGATGTCGTTAGTTAGCTGCTGGCGCGATGGTGCGGCAAAAGTGCGCGCACGACACGGAGCACGCAGCCGCTGCTGGGCGTCTGCAGTGCGATGGTGGCTGCGTGCGAACGGGCGACGACGCTGAGCGTTGGGCTGCCCACAGAAGGAAACACGTGACGCAAGCGCGCTGGGACGGGATGCGGGAGAGACGCGCGACGGCAGGGGATGTTGGTTCGATGCGCTACAGGGCTGGGCGACGGGCGTCTGGGCGTGCGACGGGCTGTGCGATGCGTTGCTAGTCTTCTGGGTGATGCGGTCCGGCTGTGCGATGGGTAGGGTGATGCAGGGCTGCTCGGCTGGGCGATGGGGCTGTTGGTTGTGCGATGGACAGGCGATCTGAAGTGCTCGGGTACCGGTGATGGGGCTCTGGCTATGTGACGGCCAAGCGATGCAGGGTCGCTCGCGCTGCTTCTTGTCCTCTCGGCTAGCTGCAATCAAAACAACAACTCACCTCTTCTTCTCTCGGTCAGCAAGAACACATCAAACAAAAGAGAAGAAAAGATCGAGAACTCTTACCCGAGAAGACGAACGACGGAGCTTGGCAAGGGGACACGACAAGGGGTTAGAGAGCTTAGAGCGGCTACGGAGTTTGGAAGAACACAAAAAGAAGAAAAACCTAATTTCCTCTTTATTTAATCAAACACACCAAAATCCCACAAACCCAAGCTAACCAAGACATACCGCGGAATAAGCATTAATAACCTCTTGTGGCACAACCAGCCACACCACACCCCTGACTCTCTGGCAACCCGGGTTCAAATCCCAACAGCTACGCCTTTAAATCTCTAATTTACTTTTGCATCTCACCATGACCAAACACATCCACAAAGCATCAAAACCCTACATAAGACCATCCAATAATTTTAACAGCTGAAAAAGACAAAAACGGCCCTGACGGCCAGACCAAATTACCAAAATACCCCTAGGGCATACCTGGAAGACCGGGATGAAAACCTGGGCCTTTATAGTTTTCCACCAGGTAACTTGGGACCAAGACTGAATGGTGATACTCTGAGTCTTGTTTTGTCCTTTTCTTAACTTTTTATGCATGTAGACAGGGCACGGAGCCCTTAGGTGGTTTTCGATGTATTTCCAAGGGTTAACGTATTTGCTTTGTTGGATTTGTTCTAGATGTTTGAATTTGCAAATAAAAAGAAACTCTAGCCAAGGTTGAATTTGATAAATGTTTTGACAGGTGCTTGGAAACAGGGACAGGTCCAAATAATTGAAATTTCACTGAATGTTTTATAGTTTTGGAGTTTTATCATTCCACATTTATATTTTTGAGTTTATTACATGCATAAGAGGTTAAAGTCCTAGGTTTAGGACCCTATTTGGGTCGGGTCGGGTATTTACAATGTATCTCGTTTTGGTTGATGTAGTTATGTCAGTCTTTTTGGCTTTGAGCCCTTGGAAACGAAAAAGGTTTTAGTTTCGAGGAGGAGCTGGTGGAGTTTTAACCAGGAGTTCAGTTGGTTAAAGTTCAGTGGAGTTTTCCCGGAGTTGTTTTAGTCTTAAGACTTTCAGGGACAAAAGTCTTGAAAGAAGGGAGTATTGTAATGGCCCAGATTTTAGTTCTGGTTCCCTAGGTATGTTCGGTTATTATTTCGGTTGTTCGGTTAGGCCGTTAGGGCAGTTTTAGCCCTTAGGGGCATTTTGGTCATTTTGCCCTCAAGGCCGGTTTGGCGTTTAACCAGAGTTTGTGGGCTGTTTCTGTCATTCGTTAAGTTGGGTTGTTCTTTGGTTTCAGATTTTCGGGGTTAGAATGCATTTAGAGAGTTTGGGTGACTTTCGGTTTAAAAGATAAAATAAAATTTGTTTCTGCGTCCGTTGGGTTTCGAACCTATGACCTATTAGGCTTTTGGTGGCTTCGATTGAAAAGGGAAAATTTAAAAGGAAAGTGTTCGAGCCAGGACTCGAACCAAGGTGGCTAGGAGTTGGAGTTGGTTGTTGTTTAAATTAAGAATTAATTTGTGTTTTTGCTAGGATTCGAACCTGGGTGGATTTGTGGAGCTTTTGCTTAAGTGTTTTGTTAAATGGAAAATAAGAATGCTCTTGCCAAGGCTCGAACCCTGGTTGTTATGGAGTTGTGGAGCTTAATTTAAAGATTTTTAATTAGAAGAAAATGCGTTGGAGTTGGGATTTGAAGGGGAGATGGCCAGGGGTTGGAATCGACAAATCAAAAGCCACACGTGGTAGGTGCAGGTGAGTTTTGCGATTGGGAAAGAATGAATCGTAAGGTTGAGTCGATTCCTCTTCCAGAGACCAAAGAAATGCAAACTCCAAGCTCAGAAGCTCTTCTTTTGGAAATTTTCTCCTATCTTCTCCCAAGAAACCAATCAATTCTTGCTTCTCCTTTGCCCAAGGTGCTTGCAGCCGAGGTCCGTGAGGTAATTTCTAATCCTAGCCAAATCCTTTCCCTTATCGTTGGTTGGGGCCTAACCACATCTTTCTTTGGCCGAGATCGCACAAGCCCCGTCGATTCACGCAGCAAGTCACTGCAGCCGAGCTTTGCTCGTTCGCTGCAGCGTTGATGGCCTCGCCTCGTGAAGCCTCGCCTTCGACTATCCATGCAGCACGCAGCCGAGAGCCACGCCTTTCGCAGCTGCGACATAGAGCATGTGTGCCCTTGCCGATTCGCATTCCATCTGTCGCCTTCGCAGTCGCTTGTCCGCATTCCAGCCGTCGCCTTCGTAGTCGCTTGTCCACAGCCCAACTTGTCGTCGTTTTGCTGCTGCGGCACGCCCAGCGAACCTTGCGACGCCTCGCTCCAGCGATCAGCCCGACTGTGTCACTACCCTAGCTGTCGAGAGCAGCATTCGCCAAATGGAGGCCTTCGGTTTAGGTAAGCCTTTCCCAAGGCTGCTTATTGTTGGTTTTGACCCGTTGCTTGGACTAATTGTGCGGTGTTGTTTGTATTGTTGTTGCCTAGCCGAAAGGCTGCCTTCTTGGGATTGGTGTCGCTTAGCTTGCCGTGAGCCCCTGTTTGGCCTAGAGGTTGTCCCGAGCACCTGTTTGGGATTTGGTAAATTATGCCCTTAGCTCGGTTTAGCTGTTGATTTATTTAGTAGCTCGATTAGTAATAGTGATTTTGGTTTATGATAGGTTACGTGTAGCTAGGCTTGGTTTTTTGCAGCCCAAGGAGCAATTTATTTATGTTTCGTTGTGCTTGCTTGTCTTCCAATCCAGGTAAGGATTTCTTACCAGGGTTGTGTGGACCCTGCGATTAATTTAATGGCACGTTGATATCTTGTAATTTTTTATGAGCATTCTAGTGGATAGGATTCTTGTTCCTGACTTGCTGGCATGTTTATTGTCTTGTTCATGTTATCTCCATGCTAGGGTTTTCCTTACTCTGGCAAACCCGTGTTTCCTGTTCATATTCTGTAGAGCCATGCTAGAATTGTGATCTTAAACTTAGGAGACTGTTAGAAGTTACTAGTTTATCATCCGAGTGTTGGGATGTCCTGTTGTATAGAGGCAGAGGAATGCCATTCTGGTGCTGTTTGATGCAGCAGCTTGGTGGTGGGAGTCCCCTGAGAGAGGCGGACCAGCAGAGTCTACACCAGCCTCTCAGTCGATTGGCTAGTTGCCGAGTTAGTAGCTTTTGAGGAAGATGTAGAGACATCCTTGACCTCTTGCAAGCCGGCTATCGTTTTGCCGCCAGTTCTGTCAGTACCCCGTAGGCAGGGTGTAGCGTGAAGTTTTCTTGTCGGGTTTTAATCTGTATGTGGCTTCCAGTTGGCCAGTAGAGAGAAGCACTCTTTTGTTAGCATGATTCAAAAGTGGAGTTAGCTGCTGCCTTCCGAGTGTTGGCTTGAGTATTTGTGAGCATCGAGTGGAATGCAAGGGTGGGTCGTGGCTTGTTTGTTAGACGAGATGTCAGGGATCAAACCACTCGAGTGTTGAGATTCTTGCTTGGTGTGTCATCGTCTCCGTCACCTGGAGTGTGACCTTCCTTACCCTCAGTGGGACGTAGAGCTTGTATATAGCAGTTTTGTGTTGTAAAGGTTGTAGTGCTAGTTGGCACCAAGCTTTGCTAGGAGGCCTAGGCTCAGGCCAGTTTGCACCAGATGTGCAGGTGGTTTTATGACCCACCCGGAGTTCAGCATCCCTACTAGTTGTTGTACCCGTTTACTGTTGTTGCACCTGTTTGGGTTACGTAAGAGATCTAGCTCGGTGGTAGTCAGATGACTACAAGTATGAGGTCGTTCGAGGGAAAGCATGAGCTTTTTCAGGGTCCCCGAGAGTTGGGTACCAAGGATGTTGAAGGTTGTTAAGGGCTAGCTCGTCTGAGTTCTCGCGCTTGTGTGGTGGACTTGTGAGCCAGTTTGTTGGTAGTGTGCTTTGACTACCCTTGAGTTTCCTTAGTATGAGTAGAGTTAGCATCGATGATGCGAGATTGTTTTGGCAGTAGAGCCATAAGTTTGTTAGTTTGTGCAGAGCATATTTAGTGGACACATTGGTATGAGGTATGTTAGCTTGGTGTGGTTATGCTCTTGTGGAGTGAGTTGGCCAATGTGGCGTTTCGTGGTGAGTTGACCCTGAGTGGGTTTGAACTCTTGTTGCTCCGTTGCTAGTTGTGACTCTATTTGGAGGCGAAAGTTGCCATGTGTGAAAGTTCTTGCTGGATTTGGATCTTAAGAAATCAAGTTGGAGTTGTACACGCTGGTGTACTTTTATGAAGCTCGTTCCGTGGTGTAAGATTTTGGAAACCACGAGTGGTTCAAGTTGAGAAACCAGTGCTCAGTCCTTGAGGTGTTAGGGCTTCAGTTCATGTTGAGTGCCCTAACTTTGGTTGTAAAGATACCGTGCTTGTAGCCGGGTTGTTGTATAAGCAAGTTTCGTTAGTTGTACCTTGACTTGGTTCGAGGAGCTTCTTGTTGTTCGATGGTTGGAGTTCAGTTGGTACTGAACAAGAGCAGTGGTAGCAAATCCACGTAGCTTCTGATCATCGTCGCTAAGAGTGTTGTTCGGATCCTTACCCTCGGTAGAAGCTACGATGTGGCTGATGCTTTGAGTAGGAGGATGACACATTCTGTAGCGTTTCTGGTCTTTTTGTTTTCAAGGAGTTGGAGCTGGCCAGTATAGTTGAGATGCTGGAGGGAGTTGTTGCCCGTGTAGTCAGTGGACTGTTAGACCTTTTGACGACAATGTGTGTCGGAGGGTGGTTGGAAGAACCCTAAGTTGTGGAGAGCCTCACCAGAGCTCAGTCAGACCCAGGCAGTGTTCCTGGATTAAGCTGCTGGAAGCTTGCAGTCGGTTGACAAGCTAGTGTTGTTCATAGTACCTCCGCGTTAGTTCAAAAATTGTTAGCTAAGTGGTGCTTGGCATTGACCAAGGTCTGGTTTCCATGTTGTTTCAAGAGCTAGCTTGGTTGGAACAAGCAAGCTTTGCCCTAAGGACTTATTCATGGGTGGAAAGTTTCGAGAGTTGACCCCTCCTTTGACGTTTTCGAGAGTGCTGCTAGTTTTGAGTTTGGTAAGCGGGGACGGGTGAGCCCCAGGGTTGTAGAAACGTTTGAGAGTTGGAGCGTGTCGGAGTAGTGACTTACCGTTTAGCACTGTCAAGTCTCTTTCTTCGGAGCGTTGTGTATAACTCGTTTGGTTGAGTTAGTTGTGGTAGACTCGTTGACGAGGTGGCTTTGAGACTTTGGAACCGAACAAGGTTTGAGTTTCGAGGAGGAACTGGTGGAGTGTTAACCGAGAGGTTAGTTGGTTAAAGTTTGGTGGAGTTTTCCTGGAGTTGTTTTAGTTATAGCCTTATCTAGGAATACGTAGTTAGAATTACTCATTGCATGCATTAGTATTTTATTTCTGCATTTTACTTATTTTATTAAACAAAAACCAAACCACTAAAAAATATATGTTATTTTACTTTTTCGTATGACTCTGACTTAAGTGGTATTCGTAGACATCAATCTCTGTGGGATCGATAAATTTATATACTTACTACTTGCTGCAATTCCCGATGCGTATACTTGCGCGTAAGTGATTCCAGTTGCGTTTCACATAAGAATTATTTATTGTTCAATATATTAGTAGTGGAATCGTCTGGTCAAGTTTTTGGCACCGTTGTTGGGGATTGATTGTTTAGAGTTAATATACTTAGGAAAGAGTAGTTCTTAATTGTCTAAAATTGAATTCTTTTTTATTTCAGGAAACCTTGAAGTCCAAATTAATTTGATCAAAAGGGAAATAGAGTTCCAGAGCAACTCATCACCACGATTATTTAATGGAGCCTAGTCAGTTTACAAATCAGCAATGGACACAATACTTCATTCCGCAATATTTAGACAACTTCTTGCAACAAGGATATGTGGAGGAATTCAACATAACACATCTTCATTCGAATGAAAATTTCCAGTCGCACTATGGGAAGACCATAGCAGCTTCTATGAGCAACAGTTTTATACGCGAGGAGATCGCAGCAACAAGGGATATATGTGGGATGCTAGGAGTCATGAACCTAAAAATCACATGTATACTTCTGGGCAGTCTCTAAAAGACATGACTGCAGAGGAAGAAGAACAGCTAAGAAGGACACAATGGTTGGGGGATAATGGTATTGTATCAGAACCGCAGCAGCCCGATAAGGAGAACCGACACTTTCTACAGGAACCAATAGGAACCTATAGCAAGCAGTAGGCAAGTAGAAGAGTCATATCTAGAGGACGATATACTTAACGAGGAAGCATTGGATTTGCTCTATGAGAAAGATCTCTCATGGGAGGATTTCCGAACAATCACAATAGCCAGAGCACAAGAGGCTAGAGAACTACAGCTTGCAGAAATAGAAAGAGAGCATGAGCGATGATATAGGGAACAAGAAGACGCTTGGGCAAGGCTCGCTACCCCAGCAGCTTCAGAAGTAGACGAAAGAGAATGTGCTGAGGAGAACAACGAAGAAAGCTCTATGATCAATCTTGAAGATACAACTGAAGGTGAAAACTACCAACATAAGGGCATATAGGGTGATGAACCTATAAATTCAGGGGAGGCAAGTACACATCAACCCGCAAGAGAAGAAGTGGACTCTACCCATCTGTTTGAAGAAGAGGACAACGTTGAAAATCTCAATCTACCATCAATGGTATCTGAGTTTTAAACGTTAACAACAGAGCATGCATCGCAAGAATTGATTTGTCGAAGCAACTACACATGGGCAATTCAACTAAGCTTACGCATAAATAATTACATCCTATCAGCGTTGTGTTTGATAGGAGGTCTATGCATTAAGGCGCATGGAGAAGAAAGGCAGGAGAAGGCGACCAAAGATGGTGTCGCCCCAGAAATTATATCATGGCCAAAATATGGACGAACTATGTCGAACGGAATTAGCGCAAATATTATACCCAGATCTACTCAACAACATTCCTGGAATGCAAAAATTCGGTAGCCCTTTATGCAAAATATTTAATTTCTTTTAATTAGGATTTTTTTTTATTTCATGAATTTAGGAATTATTTCTATTTCTGCAATTTCCATTTTTATCGTTTTACATTTAGTAAGGAATTGGACCAAATAATTTTAGATACTTTCCTTTTAAATTGATTGCTTTCCTTATATAGGATTCTGACTTGAATACTCGACCTCTATATAAACTTGGCATGAGGAGTACAATTCACAACACCTTCAAAATCAGTGATATCTAAAATAACTCCGACCAGAAAGATGTCTGGTAGAAAGGGTAGCAAGAACCAAGAACCCCTAGACACACCACATTTACGATGAAGAACTAGAAGAGTGTCAGGAGGGGAGCCAGGAGCAGTTATCGGAGAAAGCTCGCACAAGCGGCAGACAAGAAGCGAAAAGTTCTTTAGCAAGATAAGGGAGAGGAATGATACTTCTATCTCATTTATCGTGCTGAATAGTGATGAGGAAACTCTAGAAGAATTGTCCCACTAGGAATCAACGAACAAGGAAAACCAAACTCGACGCGAAAGATTGGTATTGAAAGAAGAAAAAAAGGATTCAATAGAAGAAGATTCAGAGGAGGTCGAGCCATGTGATGATGGATGTTTCAGCGACGCATGAATAACAACAAAAAAGAAGTTGCAAAACCCGAGGTTCACTAGCGTTTGAGTCAAATCTATGAGGGAACTAAAGACAAGAGCATTTCCAGCGTTAAAGAAACCACAACCGAACCTGGAGATAGGAGTCAGAAAGGATGCAACTTTTGCATCCATCTTTGCTGAGAGGAAATTCCTCGAGTTACGAAATAAAGGATTTATGCGAGAAGTGGACCTGGTTATATCTGATGACATAAAGATCTTGATTCATCGCTTTGGATGGCTAAAATATTTCTTCCCTATAATGGATGCAAGAACAGATTGGGTATGCCAATTCTATGTGAATTTGAACGAGGAAATACTAGCATTCTCACGAGTCAATGGTCAGCTGATTGACTGTTGTTTCTGAAATCGTGAACACATAGTAATTAAAATAATAAGAAAATGAGAATGATGAAGAGGTAGCTTGGATTTTGCTAAAGCGAAATCTCTACTCAGATTAAGCGAAATGTATGTGATTTCCAAAGAATGTGCAAGTATACACAGTCTTATTGTAGCAAGTTTTAAAGTAAGTAAAAGTCATCTCCACAGGGATTAGTGATTAACAATATGCTTAAGCGAAAATTAGAGAGTTATGGTAACGAGAGGAATATTGTTGTGATGAAACTAAAACTAAATTGCTGAAATAAGTTTGCTAAATAAGTTTGCTAAAGCGAAATTAATGTGAATCTCAATTTGACAAAATACTTAAGATGCAACGAATGATAAACTAACTTTAATCAAATTAAAGGCATCGGAAGGAGATTAGGACTTTGGTGAGAGTTTCGCTAATGCGAAATGGAATTATGTTAAGAAGCGAACAATTGATGGCTTCTCTTTGGCTCTCTCAAGCTCTAGAAGTTGGCTCTTTCGAGCTCCTAGCTCGGTTCTCTCAAACTCAAACAACAAATAAATCAAGTGATCAACACTAGGCGAACCTTATCTCTAAGTGTTCTTTTAAAATGAAAGAAAACCTAATGTTATGACATGCAAGTTCGCTCTATTCCTTTTCTCTCGAAAGCGAAATAAAGTTCATGCAAATAGTTGGCTAGACAAAATGTATGTCAACACAACATGCATAAATAGTTGACATCTTGCTACCACTTTGCTTAAGCGAAATGCTCATACTTGCCTATTTTCTTCCGATTAAAAACTTAGCTACACATGATGTATAGATTCAAAGCAAAGTAAAAAAGAAAAGTTTATCTTCAATTAAATAAGGAAATAACAACGTATGCTAACAAAACAAAGCTAAAGCGAAAATACTAAAATGAAAGTAAAGAGAAACAAAGTTAAGAAGAAGCCTGATCGGAATCACTCAAATAGTGTCTCTGAATCCAGTTTCAGCTATACTCTGCAACGTTGGCTAACTACTTCGCTAGAGCTAACTAGCTAAATAAGTGGAAATGGAAAACAACTAAAACGACTAAGCTAACTATAAAAATGATAATGAATTTGGTCAGAAGAAAACTTTACGATGTTCTCTCCAGCAAAATGGATGATGCCCTTCACAATGACAAAAGATTGTTATTTATATTGCTTCAGACAAGGCTCTACTCCCGATCTCATGCGCATGTCCTTTACTCCACGATTTCAAGTGCAACGGTTGAGATTGAAAGACTTTTCTCAGATTTTTGACACGTGTCTTCCACTTTAGTTATTTTTTCGAGAGCTCATCTCGCTGGATTTCAGTTCGCTTAAGTGAAACTTTTAGCAACTACTACACTTAGCTCCGTAAAGTTTTTCTCACTGGATTTGCGTTCGCTTAAGCGAAACTTTTAGCAACTACACTTAGCTCCGTATAGCTTTTCTGTTGGATTTGCATTCGCTTAAGCGAAATGTTTAGCAACTACACTTCGCTCCACAAATCTTTTATCACTTCTGCATTTTGCTTCCTAGGTATGCTAAAGCAAAAAATGAAATATAAGGTTTATAAAGATGAAACTTAAAGATTTACACATTGATGTAATTTTGCTAAAGCAAACCTCTAAAATGTTATCCTAAACAAAAAACTATAGGATTTTGCAATTCGCTCAAATAATTACGCTAAAGCAAATAGACTTAGCTAATTCTTGATATGATGTAGTGAAAGTTCCAGGGAAATGCTATTAAACTTAGCCCTTAACTCTCAATTCTTTAGAGTTATCAATTGTCGAGCAGCTGCGTGGAATAAAGCTTTGGAAACACTAGATGCCTCGATGTCATTCCTTTAGCAACTGATCAACTCACCCGCCGCAGAACAGATGAAAGAAGGACTATCAGTAGTAGGAATATTGGGAGCAGAATGGAATGACCCAACATCGGTACAAAGACAGATGATACGGAAAGACCTGCATGAATGGCTGAGATAATAAATACCACACTTCTACCATCAGCAAATAAAGCACTAACCCAAAAAGATCAAGCAATGCTATTGGTGGCAATCAAGCTTGGGGTACGCATTAATATGGGGAAACTTTAGGAAACACAAGGCAAACTTGCGATAATGAAGAGCACATGTTCTAGCCATTTGTGATTACTCAGCTATGTGCAAACCAGGGAATCTGACCGCATCCATACGATAAAACCTTGAGCGTATTACCACCAAAGAAAAAGGGTAGAAAAAGAAATAAAAGGAGGTAAGGACACAACCACAGCAACAGGCTTAGAGGAGAGGATAGCTAAACTCGAGGAAACTATGCAAAATTATCTAAAACATGGAAAGAAAAGCGGCAGAGCAGCAAAGTAAATGGAAGTCTCCCTCTCTTTTACTATGCTTTCTATATTTTATTTTCTTCCGCATCCATTTCATGATTAGATGCTTTATTAGGATCATACATTCACAATTTACTTAATTCCTATGTTATTTCTTTAATCCAGTAATTCTTTTCTTTTAAAGTCTAATAAGTGTTTATTATCACAACAATTAAATCTGGCGGAAACATTAGTTCAAGTTGTAGAATTCTTAAGTTCCCTCAGATTCAAACATAGCATTAGAATAATCTTCATCATAAATGATAGAAAGCACAAAAAATTCGCAAGGAAGCCAAAGAAACTCACAATAGCGTAGAGCAATCACATCAATAGATAAGTTTGGGGGAACTAAGTCTCACCTTCATTAAGAACAATGAAGATTTTAAGTTTGGGGGTGAGGACAAATTTCTAAGTTTATTACAAATATATATATATATATATATATATATATATATATATATATATATATATATATATATCAACCTACTTTGGCAAAAATAAGAAGGTCAGCATCTTGGCGTATGAGCCCAAGGATACCTTACGTATTTTGCTATCTACATTAGCGCAAACTTGAATTTCTTTTGCTAAGCGGAATTTTTTGATGCTCAAACAATTTACTCTAAGAACTATGGAATTTAGTAAATATGAGTGAAACTTGTGAGGAATGCGAAAAGCATAACCAAAATTCTCAAAAGACACAAGGACCGGAACAGATACCTTTTCGAAGAGTAAGTTCGGCAAACTTTGAACTAGATGTGATTGCAACAAAATGGGTTGAGCATTATGGAGTACTTGCGATGAGTGGTAATTTTTCAGTCATGATAGAGAAGATTTTAAGGCTTAAACTGAATCTTTTGGAAAGTTTGAAAACTGCGAGGAGAATGAAGTTTCTCACTGGACATAAGACATGTGTTAAGAATCACTGAAGTGGACGGAAGAAAGGGTAGAAATGCTAAGTTAATGAAAATAGGCATCTTAAGCGGATAAGCATTACTTGAGGACAAGCAATGATGTTAGTTTGGGGGTGTGATAACTCTCAGAGAGAGCATATTTTAGGCTACTTAGTTTGCATTATCTTAATATTTAAGTAAATAATATATGCGTTCCTAGTAGAAATATGGAGAAATAACTTAAAAAATCAGCATGCATTCATAATGTCGCATCAAAATCATGAATCCGCGCTTTAGCACAAATCGCAAAACAATTGTGCCTAATTAACGCTCTTTAGTAGGATTTTGCGCAGCATCGAGGAAAAGACATAGAATCCAAAGAAGGAATTACATTCGACAAAGTTTTGTCTACGAGGAAAGAATTAGAGAATCAATTATGCAATCAAATAAATCCTGATGTAAATCACGAAATATGCATTGATGGTGATTTGTACAGCTCACCTCTACTTGCGGATCACGAAATTCAACCCTATAAATACCAAAGCAAGGAGCAGAATTCATTGTGCTAGTCGGTTGGTCATAAGTCGATCGAGGGACTAAAGCCAAAACTTGAGTCTACTTCAGAGAAGCTAATGGTAGTGTTATGGGAGCTGATGACAAGGAGACTACAAACCTTCAGCAGTGCCAATTCCATTTACTGCTTTTATTAGGAGTAGTTGTAATTTTTAAACACTTCATAGCCGTAATAAAATTGTCTGGTTTAAACTTCTATATTGTGTTTCTTACTATGATTGCGTTATAGGAGTATATGATGGCTACTTATGAATAGATCATGTTATAAGTGTAGGTCATTGAATGTTACACTGCTGAATGTATATATATATATATATATATATATTTATATATATGCATTGATTAGCTACCCACGCATATACCTTGCAAGGAATCAGAAGAGGAATCACATGTTGACCCAGTACGCTACTTTAGGTTGCATGAACAGTTGTTCAACATTTAGGGAGTTAGGAATAACCTCACTATTACTTACGTCGCCCTGTGCTAAGTATTGTGTTCTCAACGGAAGCTGGTTCACCTATAAATCATGAGTCACGGAACTGATAATTGTTAGGGAAGTAAGACATTTATTGGCTAGTCTGCACTTTTAGCCTTTTCTAGGAATACGTAGTTAGCATTACTCATTGTATGCATTAGTAATTTACTTATTCATTTTACTTATTTTATTAAACAAAAACAAAACCACTCAACCATATATGCTATTTTACTTTTTCGCATGACTCTGACTTAAGTGGTGTTCGCTCTAGACATCAATCTCTCTGGGATCGATAAATTTATATGCTTATTACTTGCTGCAATTCCCCATTGTGTATACTTGCGCGTAAGTGATTCCAATTGCATTTCGCTTAAGAATTAGTTACCGTTTAATATATTAGCAAAGGAATCGTCTGGTCAACCTTCCATCTTGATGTTCAACATATAGGACACAATTCTACATCAACAGGTACTTTTCGATACAAACAACAGTCATTGATGCGAGCATGGATCTTTTCATAATTCATTCCTAAGGTACTTAAAATTCGTTTTTCATAATAGGCGGATATCGAAATTTCATTAGGACTAGGCAATAAAAAGCTCAATAATTCTAAGAGCTCTGTGAAATTTTTTTCGCTTCATCCATACTTTGCTTTCAAATTCTAAAGCTTAATCAGTGTTGATATCTTGATAAAATCTTTACAATTTGGGTACAATGGTTTCTTGGCATCCTCTAATGCTTCCTCAAATAAAGGGGATTTGTCGTTAAAATAATTTTGTACAACCTCAAACATCTCTATTGGGTCATCCAGGTCATCCACATTCTCATATACAACTTGATCTATTGGAACACTTTCACTAGTTCTTTTCCTTGAAACTGATTCTCCATGCCAAATCCATGTGTTATAACTTTGATCGATACCATTACAAAATAAATGGTCTCTTATTACATTCACATTTTGGTACTTAGCATTCACACATTTCAAACATGGACAAAAAATGACATTTAACCCTTTCGAATGTCATATGGCATTGTTTATAAATATCTCAACTCCCAATCTGTATTCTGGCGACACTTTATCCTTATACATCCACGACTTATCCATAGTCATGTTAGTCATAATCTAGTCAACTAGAGAAACTTAACCTAAAAATGTTTTTTAAAAAAAGTAAAGTCGAGTCACATATCTCACTCTCTAACTAAACTTAAATCAATCAACAAAGAATATAGCTAAAATTAACCCAACATGCATGGAAAGATTTGTCATAATGCATTGATAATACAAATAAGGCACAATGAAACAAACATATATGGAAAGATTTGTCAGAATACACAAGCCACAAGTTGAAGAAATTATATCCAAAATTTAAGTTTCTTAAACTAACTTTTGAAACAAATGTCCATATGAAACAAACAAACACTTAAAGAAGATGACTAACATTAATCACAAGTTTGAAACATATATGAGATTGAAGCACAAACGAACAAATTTGAAACATATATGGAAAGATTACAACAATGCATTCATAAAAAATGACCTAAAAAGAACTTTTTTAAAAAAAGAAAATGGCTAACATTTATCACAAAGTTGAAATACATGAAAACATTTGCTCCATAAAAGAAAAATTTTGAAATATATAAGAAAGATTACAACAATATATATAGAGTTATATTGAGAATAATCCATTTGGTTTGTTTCACTCCATTCAATCGTTGTCAAATATTGTTCAGGGATGTTTGTCTACCGTATTTAGTGAATATTTAGCTTAAAGAGTTATATTGAGAAGTTATTTTGAATAGTTAAAATTGAGAGTTGTAGTAAAAAAAACTCATTTGGATGTTATTTTTGTGTTGATGAGTTAGAGTCAAAATCTTGTTTGGCTGTAAATTTAAAATGAGTAGTTAAAAAGTAATTATTAAAAATGATTGGTTAAAATGAGTTATTTTGATTGATTTGAAATGAATGATTAAAAATGAGTGGTTTTAAATGATTGAGTAAATGAATGATTAGACATGAATTGTTAGAAATTAGACTTATTTTTAAAAGTAAAAAGGATGAGAAGTGAGTAAAAACTTCTATGGATGTAAGTTTTCGAGGAGTTAAATTTTCCAACTAAATCGTCCTTAAATATAACACAAACAAACAACCCCTTCATTCTTCCAATTTTTTTAAAATTTTGGTGTTATATTTAAGTGATGCAATGTTATAGAATCAATATCTTGAATCCATTTTTCGTGACCTTACAACTCTATTTTAATGAAGTTAGATAACATATTTGATTGACAAATTATCAAGCTAATAAATCTCTTTTAAAAAACTACTGTGTACTTAGGAATTTAAATTCTTTTAGTTATTATTTATTTATTATTGTTATTTTATTTACCATGTTTGTCAGAACGGATTTGCAATCATATGTTTATTATAATTTTTTTCCATAAATTTTGTTCATTGTATTGAGTAGAATATAAGTAAAATTTTACTCATAAATTTTGATGAGACAATTATTTTTGGAATATTTTTTCTGATTACTCAAAATTTCAAATATGTCATTTCATATATGTATATATAAACATTAGAAAAGTTAGAACGCAAGTTTTTTTTTTTTTTTTGAGTACTAGAACGCAAGTTTTATTATTCATTAATTATATGAAAAAATAACTACTCAATTTAAAGGTTGACATCTCAAAATTAGAACAATAAAGATTTTTCTTTTTGTTATGAATATTTAGATATTCATTTTACATCACAAACTAATTCACTCCCATCACTCCCTCATAAATGGTCCACTTAGCTATTTTTGTGCTTTAGCTATTTTTGTATATATGCTATTTTTGTACTTCACAACACTATAAATAAGTGTTGTTTCCTCCATTGTTAATTGCACCAAACTCATTAGAGTTTATTCACTTTCTCCCTCAATTACTCTCTTTATTTCTTCTATTTCATAACACGTTATCAAACACGACTTACGCTTTTCTCGTATAAAGGTAGGCTTCATTTTTTTTATTCTTTCGTGATGTATTTATGAACAATGTATACATGTGAAGTTTTAAACAAAGAATTTTTTTTTCTCATAATTATTAATATATTTGTTTATTCCACGATGACTCGATTTGATAGTTTTAATAGTTGCTTAGTTTTAAGATTTACCAAGTGGCTCATTTGTTTATTTTACTGATGTTCTTTGAAAGTAGATCACGCTTAGAAATTTTAAGTTAATTTGACTCTAAATGCATGTAGAAGCTAGTGAGACTATACACATCGAATCTTTTATATTTATTTCTTACGTAGTTTTGCTCTAAAATGTCAGATAAGATCATATCTAGTTAGATTTGTTGTTCTAAATAAGGGTTTCACTTTAGTGTTTTTGTTGTTAATAAATGTTAGCTTGTTTTAAAAAATATATATATAATTTGTTACTTGTAGTCTTCCATGTGAATTATTATTACCATTTAATATGCTTAAATCTTGCTTGATTTCTAAGAAAAATGAAAGTGTAGTGTAATTTGCACATATTCAATCATTATTACTTTTATATTTTTTTTTACAGCTTAGTTATAATTCTAATTCTCTATTATATGCTTTAAATTATTGCATAAAATATGTATCACTCTATTCATTAATATTCTATCATATAGTTGAGATATGTTAGATACATATGAATCATTTTGAATATAATTATTGTTTTCATAATTACATGAATATTAAAATATTTCAATAAGGTTAAGTTAATATTTAACTATTCAATAATTATTTTCAAAAATAAAAAGGGGGAAATCATCAATTATAAAAGTTAAAGATTAGTAATTTTAGAAGTGAACTATTAGAATCATTATATTTGGTTATTTGAAAATTCTTGCTAATTAAGTCATATATCATGTTAATTCAACTATTTATTTTTGTGTTATGCACACATTAGATCTATCTATTAAGTCTCTAATATAAGTGAATTTCTTCGTAATAGTCTTACAATGGCAAACCTTACAAAACTAGACTTCACGGCCCTTGATATTAGTGGAACTAATTACTTGTCATGGGTACTTGATGCTGAGATCCATTTGGATGCCATGAATCTTGGTGAAACGATAAAGGAAGGAAATAAAGCAACAAATCAAGAAAAGGCAAAAGCCATGATATTTCTTCGCCATCATTTGCATGAGGGATTAAAATTCGAATATCTTATCAGTAAAAGATCCTATATTTTATGGCAAAATTTAAAAGAAAGATATGATCACCAAAAATCAGTCATTCTGCCAAGAGCTCGTTATGATTGGATGCACTGAGGTTGCCAGGATTTTAAATCAGTAAGTGACTATAATTCCGCATTATTTAAAATAAGTTCAAAATTAACATTATGTGGAGAAAAGGTTACTAATGAAGACATGTTAGAGAAAACATTCTCTACTTTTCATGCCTCGAATATGCTCCTGCAGCAGCAATATCGAGAAAGAGGATTTAAAAAGTATTCTGAACTAATATCATGTCTTCTTGTGGCTGAACAAAATAACAAACTCCTGATGAGAAATCATGAATCTCGACCAACTGGAGCAACCCCACTCCCTGAAGCAAATGTTGTAACCTTAAATAATTATGGTCGTGGACGTGGTCGAGGTCGTGGTAGAGGAAGAAATAATTATTCATTTCGTGGTGGTCGCCAAAATTATTCTTTCAAGCGAACCATGAATAATAATGATCATAAAGGAAAAGCCCCAATAAATAGTCAGAGTACCAAGAGTTTTGAGAATGAATGCTTCCGATGTGGTATGAAAGGTCATTGGTCTCGTACTTGTCGTACGCCAAAACATTTGGTTGATCTCTACCAAGCATCATTAAAGAAAGACAAAAATGTGGAAGCCAACTTTGCATATCAAAAGGATGATACATTTGATCCTTCGAGCATGACGAACTTCGACATTGCTGATTTTTTCGAGTCTCATGAAGAGGAGGCTAATGAAAAAGGAAATAGTTCAAATGATAATGTCGTCAATTAATATTTCTTCTAGCATTATTTACATTTGTTAGGATTGTTTGTTTTTCTTTCTTCCTTCACAATTTTATTTCAAGTTATTTTCAATTATTTAATTTCTTTTTTTATTTTGTTTTAATATTTATGTATTTCTTTTAATGAAGAATCATGGAAATTTCTCACATTTTGGATCATGAAGACTTATGTTTGGCAGATAGCGCAACTACGCATACAATACTTAAAAGTAGAAAATATTTTTCTAAACTAACAATGCTTGAAGCAAGTGTTAATACAATATCGTGTTCTGCAGAAACTTGATAGAAGGTTTTGGAGAAGCAAACCTTATTTTGCCTAGAGGAACAAAATTTACAATTGTTAATGCTTTGTTCTCAAGTAAATCAAAGAGAAATTTACTAAGTTTTAAAGATATACGTTATAATGATTACCACATAGAGACGAATAATGAGAATAATATAGAATATCTTTATATTATATCTATTATTGCAAATGAAAACGTATATTAGAAAAATCACCGCTTTTTTCTTCCGGATTATATTACACACATATTGATGTTATTGAAACATATGCTACAATGAACTCAAGTTCATGAATCCGAATATATTCTCGCTTTGGCATGATCGATTGGGTCATCCAGGTCAATAATGATGAGAAGAATTATTGAGAATTCAAGTGGACATTCATTAAAAGATCAAAAGATTTTTCAATCTAATGAATTGTTATGTTCTCGCTTGCTCTCAAGGAAAATTAATTATTAGGCCATCACCGTCTAAAGTAGGAATTGAATCACCTACATTTTTAGAACGAATTCAAGGTGATATATGTGGACCTATAAATCCTCCAAGTGGACCATTTAAATATTTTATGGTTTTGATTGACGCATCTAGTAGCTGGTCACATGTAAGTTTATTATCAAGTAGAAATCTTGCATTTTCAAGATTACTTGCTCAAATAATAAAATTAAGAGCACAATTTCCGATTATGCAATTAAAGGCATTCGTCTTGATAATGCTTTGAGAGTTTACATCTCAAGCATTCAATAATTATTGTACATCCATTGGAATAACTATTGAACATCCCGTAGCTCATGTCCATACACAAAATGGTTTAGCGAATCATTCATAAAACGTTTGCAATTAATTGCAAGACCATTACTTATGAGAGCAAAACTTCCAATATCTATATGGGGACATGCTATTTTGCATGCAAAGATCACTTATACGCATTAGGCCAGCGAAGATATCATAAGTATTCACCAATACAATTAGCGTATGGTCGAGAGCCTAGTATTTCTCATTTGCGCATATTTGGTCACGCGGTGTATGTTCCAATTGCTCCACCACAACGTACTAAGATGGGTCCTCAAAGAAGGCTAGGAATATATGTTGGTTTTGATTCCCAAACAATTATTAGATATCTTGAACCCCTAACAGTGATGTATTTATCGCAAGATTTGGCTTGATCATCACTTTAATGAGACAAATTTTCCAACATTAGGGGAGAATTCAAGAAGTTGGAAAAGGAAATTGCATGGAATGCGTCTTCATTATCTCATTTTGATCCGCGAACAAAGCAATGTGAACTAGAAGTTCAAAAGATAATTCATTTACAAAATATAGCAAATCAAATGCCGATGCATTTGCAGATTCAAGAAAGTAACCAAGTCATATATACCAAATACAAATGCTCCATCTAAAATTGAAATTCCAACACAACAAGTTTTTTCAAAAAAGAGTCACGTGACGCGCTGAAGCGTGGTAGACCCGTAGGTTCTAAAGATAAAAATCCTCGGAAAAGAAAAGAAGTTAATAGTCAAGATAACACAATTGACAATCAGAGATATTTTTAAAGAATCTCTTGACATGACTCATAATGAGAGTATCGAAGATACTAAAATAAATGAGGATAATAATGAGATTTCAATCAATTATGTCATGACGGAAAAAGATGGAATAGAAAGGATGTAGTTGTTAATGAAATTTTTCTTACAACGTTGCTCATGATATTATTTATGAGAATGAAGATTTTGAACCTAGATCTGCTGAAGAATGTCGACATAGAAAAGATTGGCTTAAGTGGAAAGAAGCAATTCAAGCGAATTACAATCACTTTCAAAACGTGAAGTTTTTGGACTCGTAGTCCGTACACCTCGAAAGTGTAAAACTCATTTGGATACAAATGGGTATTTGTACGCAAAAAGAAATGAAAAAAATGAAGTCACAAGGTACAAAGCAAGACTTGTTGCACAAGGATTCTCACATAGACCTGGTATTGACTATGACGAGACATATTCTCCTGTGGTAGATGTAATTACATTGAGATATCTAATTAGCATGTCTATATATGAAAAACTTGACATGCATCTAATGGATGTCAATCAATGCATATTTATATGGATCTTTGGATAATGATATTTATATGAAAATTCTGAAGGATTAAAGATACTGTAATCACATAATTTAAATTTAAAGGAATTATATTCGATTAAATTACAAAGATCTTTATATGGATTAAAACAATCCGGACGAATGTGGTATAACCGTCTAAGTGAATATTTATTGAAAGAATGGTATAAAAATAACCCCATTTGTCCATGTGTTTTTATAAAGAAATCACAGTCCGGATTTGTCATTATTGTTGTATATGTTGATGACTTAAATATAATTGGAACTCCTGAAGAGCTTTCAAAGGCAATAGAATACCTTAAGAAAGAATTTGAGATGAAAGATCTTGGAAAAACAAAATTCTGTCTTGGCTTGCAAATTGAGCATTTAGCAGATGGAATATTTATTCATCAATCAACTTATACAGAAAAGATTTTAAAAAGGTTTTACATGGACAAAGCACACCCATTGAACATTCCAATGGTAGTTCGATCACTAGATGTTAATAAGAACATATTTCGACCTCGAGAAGAAAATGAAGAACTAGTTGGCCCTGAAGTACCATACCTTAGTGCGATAGGTGCACTTATGTATCTTGCTAACAATACACGACCTGATATAACTTTTTCAGTAAATTTATTAGCTAGATATAGTTCTTCTCCTACAAAAAGACATTGGAATGGAGTTAAGCATGTACTTCGTTATCTTCGAGGAACGACAGATATGGGTTTATTTTATTCTAACCAATCGAATTTTGATCTAGTTGGTTATGCAGATGCAGATATTTGTCCGATCCTCACAAAGCTAAGTCTCAAATCTGGTTATTTATTTACATGTGGAGGAACTGCTATATCATGGAAATCTGTAAAACAGACCATTACGGCAACATCTTCAAATCATGCTGAAGTCCTTGCTATACATGAGGCTAGTCGAGAGTGTGTGTGGTTGAGATCAATGAGTAAACACATTCGTGAAACATGTGGATTGATCTGTACCAAAGAACGTCCAACAACTATATACGAGGATAATACAACTTTGCATAGCACAAATCAAAGGAGGGTATATAAAAGGAGATAGAACAAAACATATTTCACCAAAGCTTTTCTACACCCATGACCTTGAAGAAAATGGCGACATCAGTGTTCAACAAATCTCCTCAAAGGATAATTTGGTAGATTTATTTACAAAAGCATTACCTACTACCACTTTTGAGAAGTTAGTGCACAACATAGGAATGCGACGACTCAAAGATCTCAAGTGATGTTTCCATAAGGGGGAGTGAAACAATGTACTCTTTTTCCCTTGACTAAGTTTTTTTTTCCCATTGGGTTTTTCCTAGCAAGGTTTTTAATGAGACATTTTTTTTTGTACAATGAATATCTAAGGGGGAGTATTATGAATATTTAGATATTCATTTTACATCACAAACTAATTCACTCCCATCACTCCCTCATAAATGGTCCACTTAGCTATTTTTGTGCTTTAGCTATTTTTGTATATAGGCTATTTTTGTACTTCACAACACTATAAATAAGTGTTGTTTCCTCCATTGTTAATTGCACCAAACTCATTAGAGTTTATTCACTTTCTCCCTCAATTACTCTCTTTATTTCTTCTATTTCATAACACTTTCATTTTTTTTTTTTAGTACAAAGTGGAGGAGGGGAAACAACAAGCCCTACATAGAGGGCACTCTCAAATAATATGAGAGCCAAATACCGATTTCCGGGCTCGAACTCGTGATTGTGCAATTGAAATAGATTAACACCAGACAAGATAACCAACTGCGCCACTAACCCTCGGTTTCTTTTCATTTTTTTAATTGAAGGTTATAATTCAAAATAACATGATTAAATTTTATAAGTTATGGAATTCAAAAGTTTTATAGCATCCAACTTCTTTTATCTATAAAAATGAGTTTTTTTTTTTTACTATTTTTCACCATAATCTTTTTCATTCAGTTGTTCTCAATTACTTTTCAATCTACCGAGAGTCAGTGGCGCAGTTGGTTATCTTGTCTGGTGTTAATCCATTTCAACTCCACGGTCACGAGTTCGAGCCCGGAAATCGGTATTTGACTCTCATATTATTTGAGAGTAGTTGTGCCCTCTATGTAGGGTTTGTTGGTCCCCATTCCCCCACTATGTACTCAAAAAAAAAAAAATAGTCCAACGATTCTCCCTTCTACGGTCACAAAAATATATTCAAGATATTGATTTTATAATTTTGCATCACTTAAATGTGCACACAAAAATCTTGAGAAGATTAGAAGATTTAAAGTATTTGAGAATAATCAAATGAACTGAAAGAAACAAAAGAAAAGATTTAAATTCTAGAGTCGGTGAAAAAACAGTAAAACGAACTCATTTTTATAGGTGAAGTTGATGTTACAGAACTTTTGAATTCTATTACTCATAAAATTTAATAAAGTTATTTTGAATTATAACCTTATGGGAGAAACCTTTATTATTCCAACTTCTGATTGAGTAACCTTTTTAAAAAAAATATAATTAATGAATAACAAAATTCACGGTTGACTGAGAAATTTCGGCCAGTAAAAAGTTTAATTAATTTTTAGGCCAATTACAATTTCATAATTTTCTCAAAGTTAATTGGACTAGAAGTGGGTTTATTGGGAATTTCAGTTCAAATTAAATTAAGTCCATATGTCATTTAGGCAATAGTTTGGCCCAATATAGTCAAGCCCAAAGGCTTGTGAGACCAAAGTTCAATGGTCTGACCCAAAGGCCAAAGAAGCTCATGAAGCCCAAGCCTATGAAGCCAAGAAAACTTTATAAATGCAGAGTTCTCTCATTTGCAAATGGAGGAATAGAATTCAAGTTGAAAATTCAGAGAGAATTCAAAGCATATAACATTCTGAATCTAGAAACCTTCAAGATGACGAGTAAAGAATTCAAAGATCATGGTTTAGAATTCAAGAACATTCAACGACAAAAGACTCTAACAAAACAATCGTCTCTTCTCCGGTAGATTAAAGATTCAGAGAAAAAGCCTACAAGCCTTCAAATCAACATTTTCAAAGTTTATATCTCAAGAGAAAGAATTAGAGGATAAACATTAGAGAATGTTACAACGCACAAACGAATAAAATTCAAACTTTATTTATACGTATCTTACTCTTATATTTAGTAGCAAAATCTCATGTGAACACTCAAGTATGCCATTTATTTTCTTTTCTTACAATATTAATATTAAGTGGCATATTTAAAATTTTGAATAAACATTAAGACAAAATAGTTAAAAGATGATTCTCCTATCCAAATTTATGAGTCAAAAGTTACATATATTCTAGTGAATAAAATGAACATAACTTATAGGGGAAAATACTGTGATAAACATTTTATTGCAAATGCGTTCTAATAAACATTGTAAATAAAATAACAATAAAAAGTAAATCTTAATCTTAATTCTTAATACCTTAAAGTGTGGCTTAAGGAGAAAATCATTTTTGGACGATTTTGCCATTAAACCATATTATATATCTACGAATATATCATTATTTTCTAAAAAAAAAAAATTAAATAAAAGAAAAACTCACGTACATTAAATTAAATTAAAAAAAACACCCTACATTAAATTAAATTTAAAAAAAAAACAAAAGCACAACACACGTACAAAAAAAAACTACATTAGCTCTAAACAACCTACATTAAATTAAATTATGACCATGTAGCACCTAAAAAATAATTTTAAGAAACATAAATATTACATTTATAACCACAATTTTTCTATCAATTTATTTTGTAACCACACAATTCAATTTTCTTTTTAATATCTTCTCTTAAATTTTTTAAATTTTCTTCTCCACCTTTTCATCATCATTTAATTATCTTTACTACTTAAAATGTGGCTTACCGGGAAGAATCATTTTTTTTACTCTTTTCTCCAAGTGATTCTTTCTAATTTTAAATATGTCACCTATTATTTAAACCATCTTTTATCTAATTGATTTTATTTTAAATTCACAAAAAAAAAAAATGGCCAAAAAAGTTGGCATCCATTACAAATTCAATTTTGAATTATTATTGTGATTTCTTTTTCAGGTCAACCATTATAATTATTATTCATTAAAATCTTACAATAGCTTCAAACTAAATCTAAGTATAGTCTCAAATTTAAAGAAGATCTTGGTTCAAGCTTTTTCTATAATTACCATAAACTTATTATTAGTCATTAAAATCTTATGGTATCTTCAAACTAAATAAGTATAAAATCAAATGAAGATCTTGATTTTTTTTTTCAAATTTAAAGAAAATCTTGGATTTCAACTTATTCTTTAAATACCATAAACTTATTATTAGTCATTAAAATCGTATAGTATCTTCAAATTAAATAAGTATAAAATCAAATGAATATCCTGAGTTTTTTTTTCAAATTTAAAGACGATCTTGGGTTCTAGATTTTTCTATAAATACCACAAACTTATAATTCTTCCCCACTTTATCAATGTAGGATCTTTTTATTATTATTAAAATTACTAATAATTCTTGTGGCATTGATGTTGTACAGATTTTGTTTGGGTTGGGACCGAGTCTTAGCATCGGTACACGAGGGAGCCGTTGTGGTCGAAAGTAACAAACAATTTTTTTCAATCAATATTTAATTTGTTGTACAGAAATATTTTTTAAAAATGTTATAATTAAATATTTTGACTAATAGCTTCCAATCAATATTTAATTTGTTTTCTTCTTCTTCCTTTATTTTTATTATATTTTCTTTCTTTATTTCTGATAACTCTCAAGAATTGAGAGTTAAAGTAGCTTAAATTAAGATATTTACAAAAGAAAAATGAGAAATTAAATCAATTATGTAAGAAAGTTCGTCCTTTGCAGACTTAAACCAATCATAAGAGAAAATCAGGGGCAAAAGTCTGTCGAAAGAAGAATCGAACGTAAAATGTTGCGAAATAACCCGAATACGAGTAAAAAATATGGTTATCTTTAAAAGGAATTGATACTCGTATTTTGTTGTAGGTCGCTCTAGTCAAGCGAAAGGAACAAGGAAGAAGCAAACTTGTGCAAACTTCGCCACAACAAAGTTGAAGCCCACTAGAACTTAAAAGAGGCTAACTTATGTTTCGACCCAGCGAAGCTCTACTGTAACGGCCCGGAAATTTCATCCCGGTCTTCCCGGGAGGTCCAGGGGCATTTTGGTAATTTTGGGTCGGGCCGATAGGGCCGGTTATGTAATTGTTAATTGCCGGAAAAATTATGAGTCGATTTGAATGGGATCGGGAATTTTGGTGAAGACATTTGAGCTTGGGAAAAGGTAAAAATAAATAAGGAATTAAATAGCGCGTCGAGTGAGATTCGACCCAAAGACGTGTCGCGTGCTAGGTAGAGGGCGCTGCCAGCCAAGCCACCGGGCGCGTTTGTTAATCTAAACGTGCGATCTGGTATATAAGCCCGTTTGTGCTGAGTTTTGGTTTAAAAGGCCAGCTCGCCCGAGCTTCTTCTTCTTCTTCCTCGCGATTTTCCTTCTCCGACTGACCGAGTTTTTCTTCGCGATTTCCTCCCTCGCCAGCTCCAATTCGACCGAGTTCCTCTCCATTTCGAAGTTGTTCTTCTTTTTCGAACAGCCGGTGAGTCCTCTTCTTCTTCTCCTCCGATTCCTTCTCCTCTGTTTTCTGGTTTTCGCCATTGATGGCCGAGAAGATTGATTTGGTGTGTGTGTGATGTTCGGTGCAGCTGACCAAGGGGATTCGCCCAACCAATTCGGCCGAGATCATCTTCTCCATCGCCAATTTGAGTTCTTCTCCATCGCGCTAGAAATCCCCCCTGTTCGCCGAGCTCGCCTGCGCAGAAGCTCGCCTCAGCGCCCAGCCGCATCGCGTCGCCCGAGCCTCTGCTCGCCGAGTCGTGCCGCGTCGCCCAGTGCCGCTCGCGTCCGCTCACGCGCGTCCTCGCCAGCGCCAAGCCGAGCCGCATCGCCAACGCCCTATTCGTCCGCGCGCGCAGCTAGCGCGCCCACGCGCCCATTCCTGCGCCCCAGCGCGCCCAGCCAGCCCCGTTGCTGCCCCGTTCATGCAATCGGCTCGTTCGTGCGTTCGTCGCGCCTCGTGAGTTGCTCCCGAGCTGAGCCTCGTTTATTTTATTATATTTAGGCCTATTGTGTGATTTTTGTTGTGATTGATAGGTTCTCGATAGCTAGTTCGGGTTCGTTCGCCATTTAGGTTTTCGTGTCAATTCGTCCCCGACCAAGGTAAGGATTTCTTTCGGAGTTGTGTGGACCCTGCGATATATTATGCGATTGCTGATTGATTGCTTGTTTGTGTTTATTGACATGTATAGCTAGGTACTCAATTCTGAATTCCCGATTAGCATGTTCTTCCTGATTTAATTCTCATGTTAATCCATGCTAGGTTGTTCCTTTCTAGCATGCTCGTATCTGTTCCTTGCTTCGTAGTATCATGCTAGGCTCGTTGTATTCTTATTGAGCACGTATTGGATTTTATTGAATTGTTTGCTGTTTGCTAGGGCAGGTTAGAATTGCAGGTAGATAGCATCATCCGGGTCTGATGCATAATGTACCTTGCATCCATGGCAGGGACGTCGAGCAAGTCATTCCATCCCTAGACCCCGTGAGGGATTAGCTAACCCAAGCGGTAGGCCCTGCAATCTTGGGTGAGGGTGGCAGACTGTTAAATGCCCCAACCGTCGGGATGATGACTTGGCATTGCCTCGTCCGGCGATCGGCACGTCCTCGGCGTGTTCGGCCGTAGCCCCGATTGCCACTGTTAAGGTAAGGGCGGCTTCTGGTGTAAGCCTACCACGACCCCGTTTCCTTAGCCTCAGGTGCGGTGGTTCAGGCTGACATAGTTTACGTGTCCAGGTCTCACACACCTATGTCAGTGACACCGATCCAAAGAATTAGTTAGGCGTGGTGACTGGACATGGGCAGCTTGCCTCTAGACTCGGTACCCCCCATGGTCTGCAGTAGCATGCGGTGCATGTTTATGCTCATTACAACGCTGACCGGAGAGCTCCTTGGGATCTTGAGCCAGTGTACCTTTCGTCGATAGTAGACAGGCTGAGGCCGGGACTTGTTTCTCGTATAGGCCGACTTATGTATTGGACTGTGTGGTGATATTATTCCGGACTAAGACCTTAAATTGGCATCCGAGGCCCAAGTGTGGGCTAAGGTATGTGCTCTATTCTGTGTTTATACTCATAGCTTGCATACATTCATCGAGATGACCATGTATATCGTATTGTACCCCGGTTGGGGTTCTTACTGAGTAATTCGTTACTCACCCTTATTGTGGTTTTTCCACAGGTAACCAAGTTGCGAGACAGGATGGCTGAAGGAGGAGCTGTGATCATGGGGCCCAGTCTTCCAACTCTGATTTTTGTATTATGACTCTTTATGTTTTGTTTCCCCTGAATGCATGTAGCGGAGCACGGAGCCCTAGGATGTTTTGTAAATGTTTTGTGGATTCCAAAGATTTTGTATCCGAATGGAGTTTTGAATGGTTTTTAGTAAATCTCTGATGCGAGTAAACTTTGGAAATGTATTTATCTTGGAGCAGTGCTTGGAATCGTGGGGCGGTTCCAGGAAATTGTCTAGTTTTTAAAGGGGTTATTTTGAATGTTTTGTTTTATTTGGAATCCAAATCATGTCTGCTTTTAAATGTTCTTTACTTTGAATGCATGCATTGGGGTAAGGGCCCATTTAGTGCCCCATTCGGTCGGTCCCTTACAGCTGGTATTAGAGCTCGAGTCATAAATTCGTAGTTTGACCTTTTGTTGTAGGTCGTTTTCCCATGATCACTAGCACTCCGAAGCGGTCATCAGTGCGCCTAAGTTTACAATTTGTTGTAGAAAAAGGGTTAAGAATTTACAATACCTGTCATTGAGTGTATGCCTTGTGTAGTGTTGTGGAGCGGAGACGAGCAGGATCTGACTCGTTATTGGTTTGGGTTTAGAGCGCCATCATGCCAACTTCCCGCAGTGTGTGATGTATGTTGTGGCTTGTTGTGGTATCCAAATAGATTCGGATGCCCTGGGACATCGTTCCAGAGGGAGGTAGAGATTGGACTCCCATAGGCCAACTGTGGCCCAGTTGTTGGTTTTCCCCTAGTGAGATGGTGGAGGTGCTTTGCCTTGGAATGCCACTCCAAGAGAGAAGTTAGCTATGGTTGTGCTGGTGTGGATGTTTGTGGAGCAGGTCCCCATGTGGACTAGCCTGGGTAGCTCAAGTGTTGATCTTGAGCCTTGATAGATTAATTGGTTGCCCAGAGAGTGGTTGCAAAGTTGGTAGCCTTCAAGGAGGTTGATGAGGCATCTTGGTGCTTCTGTAAAGTGTTGTTGTTTGCAGCCAGTAAGCCGGAACCCTGTGATTAAGGGTGCAGCAAGCAGTGTTCCCTTCGGACTAGATTCTTTGGTAGTTTCCTCAGTTGTTTGGTAAAAATGAACACTCTTCTTTTGGTAAACCCTAGAGTAGGGCTAGTCTCTTTGCATGTTGAGAGCCCGGCGAGGTGTTGTTGAGCATCATGTGGAGATGCAAGAGTAGGCCGTGAGCCTTCAGCTTGATGAGATGCCTTAGGCATGGTTGTTTGGGTTTGGCCCCGTTGGTAGTAAGATGTGGATTTGGTAGTAGTGGCACTTGAGGTGCATTGGTTGGTGTGCCGCTTTGGCACTAAATCTGGTTCAGGCCTGAGTTTGGCATGGGCATAGCAGATGGTTCTATGCCGTTCGGAGTTTAGCGTACTCCTTTAGCCTTGGATCCGTTTATGGTAGTTGCACCTGTGAAGGTCGTGCAAAATGGCTAGTTCAGTGGTAATCGAAAGATTTCAAGCGAAAGGATGTTCAAGAGGAGCCAGAGCCTTTTCCCAGTGTTACTAGAGGTTGAGTAAGTCAAGCAGGTTGACGGTTGGTAAGTGTTAATGCGCGTGTATCTCACGCTAGTGTTAAGGCCAAGAGATCCTTGTGGTTGGTAGTGCGGTCAACTACCTTCGAGTGCCTAAATCTGAGGAGTGTTGAGCATCGTAGAAGCAAGTTGGGTCCAGCTGAGGGACCATGAGTTGGATGCCTATGAGGTGAGTAGGATGCCTTGTGAGAGGAGTTGGATGCCTTATGGGTAAGCACCCTTGGTAGAGGCTTGGTATAAAGTAAGTTTGGTTTGGCATGGTTATGCTTTGGTAGAGCAAGGTTGCCACAGCTTCGAGCATCGTGTGGAGATGGAACTTTGGGTGTTCCGTTGATTGATTGTATCTCTGCCAGGAGCTAGTGTTGCTTTAGGAAAAGCGTTTGTTAGTCTTGAATCTCTAAATGAAGGTTGGGAGTTGTGCACACAAGTGTGTTTTGTGTGGTTCGTTCTGTGGCGAGAGTTTCAGATCCATGTAGGGTTTGCTTGGGGATCTGGTGCTCAGTTCTTGAAAAAGTTGGACTCCAGGTGGGTGTGGTAAGACTTTAGTGAGATGGTAAGGGTACCATGCTCGTGGTATCAGGTTGTTGCTTAGGTAAGATTTGTTAAGTTGGACCTAAGCTTGGTTGGAGGATCTTCTTGTTGATCGTCATGGCTGAGAGAGTTGTTCGGATCCTTCCTTGGATAGGAGTTATGTTGTGGTTGATGTCTGAGTAGGAGGATGACGCATTTGGTAGCGTTTCAGATCCTCTTGGTTCCCAAGGAGTTGGAGTTGGCCAGCATGGTTGTGTTGCTGGAAAATGGAGTTGTTGTTTGTTCAGGCAGTTGGTTGTTAGTCCGTTAGTTGGCTGTGGGTGTCGAGGGTTGCCGGAGAACCCTAGGTTGTGGAGAGCCTCTCTAGAGCTCAGTCAGGCCAAGTAGTGAGTTGCAGTTGGCAAGCTGGAGCAGTGTAGTTCGTAGCCTCGGGGGAATTGCTGGCAGTCTTGGTAGCCTAGCAAGTTAATATTTGTTTGGAGTAGAGTCCGGATTGGTTCCAGTATGGTGACAAGTTGATGCTTGGTGTTGACCAAGGTGTGGATTGAAATTGCTTGAAGTCAGTTTTGCTCGTGGGGCGAATGGTTCGAGCCCTGTTGGTTGTTTTCCTGTTTCCAGGAAAGTTGAGAGTTGCCCCGTTGGTATTTGGAGGTTCAGTTCGTGGTGGACCCCTGTTGCTACCCCGTGAGATTTTGATCTTGTTGCTGTAGTGGAGCGAGACATTGAGTGTAAGTGGAGCTCTCTGTTCTTCGATGGTTTACTCGTAGAAGCTGTTTCTTTCTGGGTTTGGCAGGTTACTACCGTCGGTTTGTTAAGGATCTTTCCGCCATAGCCTCGCCCCTCACTCGTCCGACGAGGAAGGGTGTCGAGTTTATTTGGAACAGTAAGTGTGATGAGAGCTTTGCCGAGCTCAAGCGCGATTTGACTTCAAACGACTGTTGGCAAATCCGGAGGGGACAGGTGGTTTCGTGGTTTACTGATGCTTCCAAATTCGGGTTGTGTGTTGATGCAAAGACGGAAGGTCATTGCTTATGCTTCCCGTTAGTGAAGCCATATGAGCGAAACTATCCGACTCATGATATGGAGTTAGCGGCAGTGGTGTTTGCACCGAAGATTTGGAGGCATTACCCGTATGGTGAGCGGATTCGGATGTTTACCGATCACCGAGCCTCAAGTATCTGTTTGCTCGAAGGAGAGCTGAATATGAGGCGAGAGGAGATGGTTAGAGTTGGTGAAAAATTATGATCGCGAGTTTGTACCATCCGGGTAAAGCAAATGTTGTAGCCGATGCTTTGAGTAGGAAGACGTCGCACTCCGCGGCGTTGTTGAGTTCCCAGCCAGTTACGGAGAGTTCGAGCGGGCCGAGATTGCGATGTTGTTGGGTGAGGTTCTTGCCGAGTGGCTCGATTGACAATTCGACCATCGATTAGGCAAATGGATTATTGATAGTCACCGAGTGACCCGCACTTAAGAAATTGGGTGACGAGTTAGTCTTGATGGAGATTTTGATTTCGTATATTCACCAAGCGGTGGGTGACGTCTGAGGGCCGGTTGTGTGTTCCGGATGTTGCGAGATTGCGAGTAGAGTGCTCTCGAGAGGCCCACGATTCTTCGTTTGATTGGCACCCGGGTACCGGGATGTATCGAGATCTTAAGCGCGACATTCGGTGGATGGGTATGAAAAGAGATGTTGCGGAATTTGTCAATCGATGTCTCACTTGTCGGCAAGTGAAGGCATCGGCGAGACCACAATAGGTTTATTGCAAACACGAGAGTGTGCCTCGATGGAAATGGGAAGAGATCTCCATGGACTTTATTTCTCGGTTTGCCGAGGACTCAGAAAGTTCTCTCAAATTTGGGTAATAGTCGATCGATTGACTAAGAGCGCACACTTCATTCCCGTAGAGACACTTATACCGTGGAGCAGTGGGCGCAGATTGTTTTTGGCGAGATCATTCGTTATCACGGTGTGCTGCGAGGATTGTGTCTCGACCGTGATTCGAGGTTCACTTCTCGATTCTCGAGAGCGCTCGAAGGGTTTAGGCACCGAGTGCGATTTCAGCCACGACTTTTTTCACCCTCGAGGCCGATGGACGATGAGATGGTGAACCAGATTCTCGAAGATATGTTGAGGGCTTGTGTGTTGGATTTCTCGGGCAGTTGGGACCAGTATCTGTATCTGATGGAGTTTGCATATAACAACGATTATCGATTGATTTATCGAGATGGCTCCATTCGAGGCCTTGTATGGTAAGCGTTGCCGATCTCACGTGTTGCGGGAAGAGGTTGGTGATAGGCGAGTTTTGGGTCCCGAAGTTCTTTGCAGATTGACCAATGGTGCCGTGCGAGAAGATTAGAGCTAGTATGTTGACAAATCGGAGCGACAGAAGAGTTATGCCGAAGTTCGGCGTCGGGATTTGGAGTTTGAGGTTGGTCAACATGTTTTCCTAAAGGTCGCACCGATGCGAGGTGTTTTGAGGTTTGGCAAGCGTGGAAAGCTGAGTCCCCGTTTTGTTGGTCCGTTTGAGATTCTGGAGAGGATCGGCAGGGTTGCTTATCGATTAGCCTTGCCTCCGTCATTGTCGGCGCCGCGATGTTTTTCATGTTTCGATGTTGAGGCGAAGACGTGCGGACCCGTCGCACATTGTTGATTTTGAGCCTTTGCACCGAATGAGGATTTGAGCTTGAGGAGAAGCCGGTGGGGATTCTTGCTTTTGAGACAAAGACAACTGCGTAATCGTGAAATCCGGTTGGTAAAGGTTCGATGGAGGAGTCGAGTTCGAGAGGAAGCCACTTGGGAGCGGGAGGATGAGATGAGATTGCAGTATCCCGAGCTGTTCCAATCTTAAGTGACTTTCGAGGACGAAAGTCTTATAAGGGGGGAATATTGTAACTGCCCGGAAATTTCATCCTGGTCTTTCCGGGAGGCCCAGGGGCATTTTGGTAATTTTGGGTCGGGCCGACAAGGCCGGTTATGTAATTGTTAATTGCCGGAAAAATTATGAGTCGATTTGAATGGGATCGGGAATTTTGGTGAAGACATTTGGGCTTGGGAAAAGGTAAAAATAAATAGGAAATTAAATAGCGCGTCGAGTGAGATTCGAGCAAAGGACGTGCCGTGTGCTAGGAGGAGGGCGCTGCCAGCCGAGCCACTGGGCGCGTTTGTTAATCTAAACGCGCGATCTGGTATATAAGCTCGTTTGTGCCGAGTTTTGGTTTAAAAGGCCAGCTCGCCCGAGCTTCTTCTTCTTCCTCGCGATTTTCCTTCTCTGACCGATCGAGTTTTTCTTCGCGATTTCCTCCCTCGCCAGCTCCAATTCGACCGAGTTCCTCTCCATTTCGAAGTCGTTCTTCTTTTTCGAACAGCCGGTGAGTCCTCTTCTTCTTCTCCTCCGATTCCTTCTCCTCTGTTTTCTGGTTTTCGCCATTGATGGCCGAGAAGATTGATTTGGTGTGTGTGTGATGTTCGGTGCAGCTGACCAAGGGGATTCGTCCAACCAATTCGCCCGAGATCATCTTCTCCATCGCCAATTTGAGTTCTTCTCCATCGCGCTACAAATCGCCCCTGTTCGCCGAGCTCGCCTGCGCAGAAGCTCGCCTCAGCGCCCAGCCGCATCGCGTCGCCCGAGCCTCTGCTCGCCGAGTCGTGCCGCGTCGCCCAGTGTCGCTCACGCCCGCGCACGCGCGTCCTCGCCAGCGCTCAGCCGAGCCGCATCGCCAACGCCCTGTTCGTCCTCGCGCAACTCGCGCCCCAGCGCCCGTCCGCGCTCCCGTTCGCGCGCGCCAAGCACGCCACGCGCCGCCATCCTGCGCCCAGTAGCGCCAGCCACCCAGATTCTTTGCCGCCTGTTCGTGCGTTAAATCGCGCCTCATGAGTTGCTCCCAGAGCCGAGCCTCGTTTATTTTATTATATTTAGGCCTATTGTGTGATTTTTGTTGTGATTGATAGGTTCTCGATAGCTAGTTCGGGTTAGTTCGCCATTTAGGTTTTAAGTGTCAATTCGTCCCCACCAAGGTAAGGATTTCTTACCGGAGTTGTGTGGACCTGCGATATATTATGCGATTCTTGATTGATTGCTTGTTTGTGTTTATTGACATGTATAGCTAGGTACTCAATTCTCTCGAATTCCCGATTAGCATGTTCTTCCCGATTTAATTCTCATGTTAATCCATGCTAGGTTGTTCCTTTCTAGCATGCTCGTGATCTGCCCTTGCTTCGTAGTATCATGCTAGGCTCGTTGTATTCTTATTGAGCACGTATTGGATTTTATGGAATTGTTTGTCGTTTGCTAGGGCGAGGTTAGAATTGCGGGTAGATAGCATCATCCGGGCCGATGCATAAAGTACCTTGCATCCATGGCGGGGGACGTCGAACAAGTCATTCCGTCCCCGACCCCGTGAGGGGATTAGCTAACCTAAGCGGTAGGCCACGCAATCTTGGGTAAGGGTGGCGATCGTTAAATGCCCCAACCGTCGGGATGATGACTTGGCATTGCCTCGTCCCCGGCAGTCGGCACGTCCTCAGCGTGTTCGGCCGTAGCCCCTGATTGCCACCTGTTAAGGTAAGGGCGGCTTCTTGGTGTAAGCCTACCACGACCCGTTTCCTTAGCCTCAGGTGCGGTGGTTCAGGCTGACATAGTTTACGTGTCCAGGTCTCACACCCCTATGTCAGTGACACCGATCCAAAGAATTAGTTAGGCGTGGTGACTGGACATGGGCAGCTTGCCTTTAGACCCGGCACCCCCCATGGTCTGCATTAGCACGCGGTGCATGTTTACTCTCATTACAGCGCAGACCAGAGAGCTCCTCGGGATCTTGAGCCAGTGTACCTTTCGTCGACAGTAGACAGGCTGAGGCCGGGACTTGTTTCTCGTATAGGGCGACTTATGTATTAGACTGTGTGGTGATATTATTCCGGACTAAGACCTTAAATTGGCATCCGAGGCCCAAGTGTGGGCTAAGGTATGTGCTCTATTCTGTGTTTATACTCATAGCTTGCATACATTCATCGAGATGACCATGTATATCGTATTGTACCCCGGTTGAGGATTCTTACTGAGTAATTCGTTACTCACCCTTATTGTGGTTTTTCCACAGGTAACCAAGTTGCGAGACAGGATGGCTGAAGGAGGAGCTGTGATCATGGGGCCCAGTCTTCCAACTCTGATTTTTGTATTATGACTCTTGATGTTTTGTTTCCCCTGAATGCATGTAGCGGCACGAGCCCTAGGATGTTTTGTAAATGTTTTGTGGATTCCAAACATTTTGTATCTGAACAGGTTTTGAATGGTTTTTAGTAAATCTCTGATCAGAGTAAACTTTGGAAATGTATTTATCTTGGAACAGGTGCTTGGAAACAGGGACAGGTTCTAGGGAAATTGTCTAGTTTTTAAAGGGGTTATTTGGAATGTTTTGTTTTATTTGGAATCTGAAATCATGTCTGTTTAAATGTTCTTTACTTTGAATGCATGCATTGGGGTAAGGGCCCATTTAGTGCCCCATTCGGGTCGGTCCCTTACATCTACGAAATAAATAGTCGAGATCAATGAAAATTTCTTCTCAAAAGGACGTGTGGTAGCAATCGGTGCTCTCAAGCTAATCTTAACCGTTGATCTTGTCGGTCTTGAATCACCCGACAAAGCAGATTGCAGAGCAGCCTTTTGGCAGAGAGGATCATAGAGCAGAGCAGGGGATATAACAAATTTTTCGGGAGGCCTATATAAAGCGTGAGTTCCATCAATTTCAGTGTCGTCGAATTTCCAGCGTGTTCTCTCTATTTTTTAGTGCTCCGATATATTTTCCGACCAACTTTCTTTCTTTAGTAGATTTCAGCCGTCGGAGCAGTTTTGTCTTGCTTTCATTGTAGTTTTTTTATTGAGTTGTTGTTTTCTTTGAGCTTTCTTCTACGTGCAAAAACTTTGTAACCAGTTCTTCAGCAATTTCACGTTCAAGTTTTCTTTTATCTCTTCTATTATTTTGCGAAGTTAATCCACGTTTGAGCATGTTTCTTGTCTTCTATTTTTACTTAAACATGTTTTCCGCCAAAATGAGTAGCTAAATCTGTTGTTGGAAGGCTGATGGGAAGTAAGGAAATCGTGTAAGCGAAGGGATTAGAAAAATAGAATTTTATGCATGCGAACAACATTTAACGTACATCTTGTTAATAACCATTTGTATGAACTCTGTGTTAAGTCGAGAGACTAAGACGAAGCAAACCTGCATGCATGACTTTAAGAGCGAGTACTTAGAGATAAGGATCGCTTAGAGCTAATGTTGTGCATGTGCTGTTGAATTCGAGAGAATCAACTAGGGAGCTTGAGAGAGCAAAATGCCAAAGTTTGAGAGAACTCAAGGGTTTACTTTTAGCATCTCCATTCGTTGGTCGCTTCACCAAAGCAAAGGCCTGAAAACCTAACCCTTCCGATATTTCACCTATTTCGTTACTATTTCGTTGCTTCTATTATTCATTACACCACACCCCTCACTTATTTATCACACTGGTTACCGATAGCTCTCGCATGAAAAACAAGTCAAAACTTATTACAACAAAGACTGTGTATACTGTCACAACCTTTGGAGAACACACACATGCATTCTGCTTAATCAGAAGTAGAGATTTCGCTTTAGCGAAATCTTGAACAAACCACGTCATCATTCTTCTTGAATTATCATTTTCTTAAAATTGTGTGTTTGGAATCTGTAAACAATTTCTATTTATTTTATGGTTCAACACTAATTTATAATTGTTTTTTAAATTTATGCCGTATTTAAAATTTTGAAGAAGTGTTTATAACATTCTTCAAATTAGTGAAAGGTAATTTTTTATAATTATTATTTTTTGTTATTAAAATAAATATGACTTGAACATGTAATTTGTTAGTTATTCTTTGATATGTGATGTCATTAGAGTACTACTCATATAATATGACATATTGTAACACCCCTATTATTAATTAAGTTTTAATAAAGTTTTAAAATGAGGTTAATTAAATCTAGTGATTGAAATTACTTTAGAATCTCTAAAATAATGTTTTTGTTTTCAAGTTATTTTAGTTTTGAATAAATATTAATCTTTCTATAAGAGTTAATTGAAGAATTTTAAATGATAAGGGTATTTTCTATTTTGGTTTGATTTTACAATTACTTTATGTGGGCTAGGGTTATTTGGAACTAAAAATGGAAAATGGATTTAAAACAACTCACACCTGTCCATCTTCATATACATAGTTGGTTTTTATTTTGGGACAACTAGGGAAATGACTAGAATTTAAAAACTAATTAAGGATGTGACAAATTATCTTTTAGACTTTAAATTTGTGTCCTTTTTTATTACCACATTTTAAGTGATTTTTAATGTGGGGAGTAGTTTACAATTGTACCCCTCCTATATTTCATAATTTTTTTAAAAAATCTATTTTAAATAGATTATTTGTAACTAAATTTTTTAAATCTAGAAAAATCTACAACAAACTAACTAATCCTAAAAAAAGGTAGTAAAAAAAAAACTAAAACAATAATTATAAATTCAAGTAGTCATAACCATGAAATTAGGGATTTTGAACATTTAAAAATTTATACGTAGAAATTTTGTTCTTAACGTTTACAAATGTAGCTATACATCTCCTTCCCATCAGACGTACATACTCTTATTGGTTGGTGTGATTATTGTAAGTTTGCTTAAATTTTAATTAAAAAATGGTTGAAAATAGTACCTAAGCTTGGAATTTATGAGGACTTTAAATACTCATTTTTGAAGAAGATGAACTTTTGATTCTTTCTCTCGTTGAACAACCCCTACGAAAATCTTCCACCCATGTATTTGCAATTGATGATAGTCTCACATTGCAAAAATCAGCTACAAGGGACATTCATGCATTTCGTTAGACTTTGATTCTCGAGACTCCAAAAAGGACTGGTAGAGGAGCCATGTTTCTGAAGATATAAAAGTTTCTAGTGTAAGCATCAAGATCCTTTTAGGTGCTCCGCATTTTTTCCAGTGTAATCTTCCAAATTTTTCGAATGCCTCTGTTATTTAAATATATTAACGTCTAAAATTAAATGCCTACTTTATTGGGATCTCTTTTTTTTTTTTTGCCTTTTGTTTTTGGGCTTTTTTCATAAATAGATCCTATTTGAAAAGTATTTGCAAATATATGCATCTCCAAAAATATTAGGAAAATTAGAATTTATTTTAATAACTTATAAATTCTGAAAATAATGAATTACAACAATACCCTTAATTTATTGGTTTTTCATTTGGGAAGGGAAATTTTAAAAAAAGAAATTCATCTCACATTCCAAACTAGAAAGTGTCAATTTAGAGTGCATTAATTGTGAAAAACTAGAAACCGCCAATTTATGGTGCATTAATTATGGAAAACCAGAAATCGTCAATTTATGGTGTATTAATTACTGAACGAAAGTGGCGATAGCATATTCTTAGAGGCAGAGTTGTCATTTACATACAGTATGGTTAGTAATGTACATGTACAATATAGTTAGTAATTTATATGTTATTTAATTATGATAATTTTGTTCATAAATAGACCGTATGAGTTATTGAACGTTCAATTTTGATGATTGAAATCAGAACCCGTTTGATAACCACCCAGTATTGAAATAACTTGGTATATATGGTACACTCATAATATATCATGTACCATACTGTATTGTTAAACTTTATTATTTTTTTTTAAATCTTTTAATTTGCTGATATGGATACTTGTAGTGTAGTGTCATTTAATATATTTGCGACAACGAACAAGTAATTTTAAATTATAAATTTTTTAATGTACAATACCGTATAGTAAAACGTTTGGAAATAACATACGTAATATTTGTCGATTGATAAAGACTCATACTGTTGGAGCAACTTCACATAAAATTACTATTTAAAGTAAGATCAGTAGTAAATAAAAAAAGGTCTCATGAGTTACAAAATTGAAACTGAAAGTGTTCGACATAAAAAAGGACTGTAATGTAAAATCATCATTAGGTGAATGCATTCCTCAATATTTAAGCAACGCTCTTCAGCTACTTCATGATTATGGTACATCTTCATTTCATCCCACTGATCACTATGTGCAATATGGATTGAGATGCTTGTTGAACCTATAAGGAAAAGTTGTATAGTATTACAAAAATGTTCAAACGTAGTCTTATATTATAAGTCGTATAATATACATGTATATAAACAATACCGTATTGCAGAATAGAAATGTTATGCATAGTAATATGAGTATGAAAAATGTATTGGGCATGAATAGAATGAATAATAAACTATAAATGTACCGTGTAAGTTGTACAGTATGTATAATAAAATAATGAAATATATAGAGTTTTGTATAATTTATACAGTAATATTACAGTACATGAAAAACTATAATATTAATCGTATTATACAAATGGAATGATTGATGAACATATAAGGAGAAGATGTACAATATAACTAACCTAAAAACACAGTATGAACATACGATATATACTCAATTATACAGCTTTACAGATATGTATATAGTAAATTATACCAAAATATGAGAATCAAAGTACGAAAAAACTATTGTTCTCCATATAATTCTACTGCATTTCTAAATATGATTTTTGACATTCTAAAGGCTGAAATATAAATAAATTAAATGTAGAGAAATGACGGAGCAGGAGTAAAACATATCATACTCTACCTAGCAAACAACAATATTAATGATATTATACAAATGGAATGATTGATGAACCTATAAGGAGAAGATGTACAATATAACTAACCTAAAAACACCGTATGAACATACGGTATATACTCAATTGTACAGTTTTGTAGAAGTGTATACAGTCAATTATACCAGAATATGGAAATCAAAGTACGAATAAACTACTGTTCTATATATGATTTTACTGTAATTCTAAACATAATTTTTTACATTCTAAATATTGGAATTTAAATGAGTTAAATGTACAGAAATGATAGAATAGGAATAAAACATATCATACATTATATAGTATATTATATATTACACAGTATTGTATATGTGTGTCTGGTATGGATTATACTATGCTACATATGATTTCTTTCCATTTCAAAACAGAAGTATTCAAATACTAAAGACTACTATGTGCAATTAAAATTGAATGATTGATGAACTAATATGGAGAAGATGTAGTATACAACTAACATTAAAACGAAGTGTGGGCTACGGTATTGAGGAATCTTAATACGACATGATAGTATATTTAATAATTAGATAGTATTATAGATGTGTACACACATTGTTGTAAAGATGATTTGAATACATTTCTAAACATGATTTGTGACATTCCGAAGACTGAATATAAATTGAGTAAATGAAAAAAAAAATGGCATAATAGGAATAAACATACCATAGTCAACGATTTGAGTTATATCGAATAACGATTATACTGGATTGAACAAGAACGTGCTAATGGTGATGAATAAGAAAGAAAAACGTAATCCAAAAATTGTGTAAAATGGAGAGATTAGTGAACGAACATGAATTAACTCGTCAGATTATACCGTCTGGTCGGACTTGAGTTGCCGACAACAATTTACGTGTTTGCTGGAAAGTGAAAAGAGAGAAAGAAAAAACACATAAGAAATGAAAATGGAGAATTGAGAATAATGGAATGGAGAACGCAGGATGCAGAAATGGAATGAAAAAGGAATGTGAATAATAATGAGAGATAAATGTAAAAAGGAAAAAAAATCTCTTTACATTTAATGAGTTGACAATTAAATATGGTATTTCTTAAGTGATGGAAAGTTTTAAAAATGGAGGTTTAAATTCGAAAATTCTTTATTAAATGTGAATAAGGGCAAAACGGTAATAAAAAATAAATATAAATTTCGAAGTTTAAAATAAAAATTAACTTTGCAAAAAAAATTTGGACGCATAAATTTGCAAATACTTTTCTAATATGGTCTAGTTACTACAATTTACCTTTGTTTTTTTTGCCTTTTTCATATGTTAAACGTGGTTGACACATAATTTATAACTAATAGTATCCCTACTTTGTAGGGATTTTGTTTCCATTATTTTATTTTATTTTTATTTCGCAAATGTTAGACATTGGTTATATGTATTATGTACATATTCTATGTTAGTTACTGTCAGCACCTATTATGTACATTTCACAGTAAGGGCACATAGGTTAATTATTGTGGTCACTTGTATATATTATGTGAATAAAGTTGTTTCCTTGATTTTTTTTTATCTTTTTTTTTTTTGCTTAAATTCGACATTATTAGCACATATTTTGTAGATCCACTATACATCATGATTTAAGCACATGCGACGGATCAAACACGTAACGCGTGAAACAAATAAACTTTGTCTAGTCATCCTTTGTGACTACTTAGTTTTTGCAACTTTGCCTAGTGCATTTTGTTTGAGGGTTTACATCATTGGTTTTTGCCTTGTGGATTGTATACATATGTATATGTAAGACTGAGACCTCATTTATGTTGTGTTTAACTGTTCTTGTTGTGTTATAGCTATTAATCTCGTTTGGAATGTGTATATATGTATGAATTGGCTCATAGAATACATTATTCGCTTGCCCCTCCTGAATATGTCCATGTGCCCTCTAACACCCCTAACATTGTCTATTTTCCGAAATTATGCACCACATATGTAGTCCCTACAATTTATCAGTATGTGTTATATGTTTGTACACCCATTGTACATCGTGATTTAAGTACATGCGACGGATCAAACACGTAATGCGTGAAACAAATAATTAAACTTTGTCTAGTCATCCTTTGTGACTACTTAGTTTCTGTAGCTTTGCCTAGTGCATTTTGTTTGAGGGTTTACATCATTGGTTTTTGCCTTGTGGATTGTATACATATGTATATGTAAGACTGAGACCTCATATTTGTAGTGTTTAACTGTTCTTGTTATGTTATAGCTATTAATCTTGTTTGGAATGTGTATATACGTATGAATTGGTTCATTAGAATACTGTAACGGCCCGGAAATTTCATCCCGGTCTTCCCGGGAGGCCCAGGGGCATTATGGTAATTTTGGTCAGGCCGGCAGGGCCGGTTTTGTATTTGCTAATTGCCGGAAAAATTATGAGTCGATTTGAATAGGATCGGGAATTTTGGTGAAGACATTTGGGCTTGGAAAAAGGTAAAAATAAATAGGGAATTAAATAGCGCGTCGAGTGAGATTCGAGCCAAGGACGTGTCGCATGCTAGGCAGGGGTCGCTGCCAGTCGAGCCACTGGGCGCTCTTGTGCCTCTAAACGCGCCATCTTCTATATGAGCCTGTTTGATGCTGATTTTGGTTTAAAAGCCAGCTCGCCCGATTTCTTCCCCATTTCTCTTCTTCTTCTTCGCGACTCTTCTCCGACCGACCAGCAATTTCTCCCTCGTCGACCGGTCAATTCCGAGCTCCTCTTCTCTAATTCGAAGCCCATTCTTTCCCCCCGAGCAGGAGGTACTTCTTCTTCTTCTTCTTCTCTTCCAAAATTCGAGCTTTTCTCCCCTGTTTCGGGCTTCGCCATTTCCGACCGAGTCGAGGTAATTTGAGGTATGGGTTTTGTGCAGCTAGTGTAGGGGAGTTCACCATCAAAGCATCGCTCGTCGAATCCCCGTGGATCGCTCGATTTCGGGTTCTCCTTCGCCCCTGTTCGCGCGCAAAAATAGAGCCCTTGTGCGCCGTGCTCGCGTGCGCAGAAGCAGCCCTGCCGCCGAGCCTCGCTACACACTGCGCGCGCGCCTCGCCCAGCTCCGTGTCACGCCGCGCGCCGTCCCAGCTGTGCCGCTCGCCCGCGCTCGCCCTCGCGCCCTGCTTCGCCCCGCATCCGTCGGCGCGCGTCCGCGCCCCAGCGCGCCCATTTCTGCGCCCCAGCCAGCCCCGTTGTTGCCCCATTCGTGCAATCGGCTCGTTCGTGCGTTCGTCGCGCCTCGTGAGTTGCTCCCGAGCTGAGCCTTGTTTGTTTTATTATATTTAGGCCTATTGTGTGATTTTTGTTGTGATTGATAGGTTCTCGATAGCTAGTTCGGGTTCGCTCGCCACTTAGGTTTTCGTGTCTATTCGTCCCCGACCAAGGTAAGGATTTCTTACCGGAGTTGTGTGGACCCTGCGATATTATATGTGATTGCTGATTGATTGCTTGTTTGTGTTTATTGACATATTTAGTAATAGGTGCTCGTTCTGAATTCCCGGTTAGCATGATTCAACTGATTTATTCTCATGTTAATCCATGCTAGGTTGTTCCTTTCTGGCATGTTCGTATCTGTTCCTTGCTTCGTAGTATCATGATAGGCTCGTTGTATTCTTATTGAGCACGTATTGGATTTTATGGATTTGTTTGCTGATTGCTAGGGCAGGTTAGAGTTGCAGGTAGATAGCATCATCCGAGCCTGATGCATAAAGTACCTTGCATCCATGGCAGGGACGTCGAGCAAGTCATTCCGTCCCTGGACCTCGTGAGGGATTAGCTAACCCAAGCGGTAGGCCCTACAATCTTGGGTGAGGGTGGCAGACTGTTAAATGCCCCAACCGTCGGGATGATGACTTGGCATTGCCTCGTCCCGGCGATCGGCACGTCCTCGCCGTGTTCGGCCGTAGCCCCCGATTGCCACTGTTAAGGTAAGGGCGGCTTCCTGGTGTAAGCCTACCACGACCCTTTTCCTTAGCCTCAGGTGCGGTGGTTCAGGCTGACATAGTTTACGTGTCAAGGTCTCACACCCCTATGTCAGTGACACCGATCCAAAGAATTAGTTAGGCGTGGTGACTGGACATGGGCAACTTGCCTCTAGACCCGACACCCCCAATGGTCTGCAGTAGCACGCGGTGCATGCTTACGCTCATTACAGCGCCGACCCGAGAGCTCCTCGGGATCTTGAGCCAGTGTACCTTTCGTCGACAGTAGACAGGCTGAGGCCGGGACTTGTTTCTCGTATAGGGCGACTTATGTATTGGAATGTGTGGTGATATTATTCCGGACTAAGACCTTAAATTGGCATCCGAGGCCCAAGTGTGGGCTAAGCTATGTGCTCTATTCTGTGTTTATATTCATAGCTTGCATACGCTCATCGAGAGATGACCATGTATATCGTATTGTACCCCCGGTTGGGGATTCTTCTTGAGCAATTCGTTGCTCACCCTTATTACTTGTGGTTTTTCCACAGTAACCAAGTGCGTAGACAGATGGGTGAAGGAGGAGCCGTGATCATGGGGCCCAGATCTTCCAACTCGATTTTTGTATTATGACTCTTTATGTTTTGTTTCTCCCGAATGCATGTAGCCAGCACGAGCCCTAGGATGTTTTGTAAATGTTTTGTGGATTCCAGATTTTGTATCTGAACAGGTTTTGAATGGTTTTTAGTAAATCTCGATCGAGTAAACTTTGGAAATGTATTTATCTTGGAGCAGTGCTTGCTTGAAACAGGGGACAGTTCCAAGGAAATTGTCTAGTTTTTAAAGGGGTTATTTTGAATGTTTTGTTTTAATTGGAATCCGAAATCATGTCTGCATTTAATGTCCTTTACTTTGAATGCATGCATTGGGGTAAGGGCCCAGATTAGTGCCCCATTCGGGTCGGTCCCTTACGCTTGGTATCGAGCTCGAGTCATAAATTCTATAGTTTGACTGTTGTTGTAGG
Source organism: Sicyos edulis (assembly GCA_036507275.1). Taxonomy (NCBI): domain Eukaryota; kingdom Viridiplantae; phylum Streptophyta; class Magnoliopsida; order Cucurbitales; family Cucurbitaceae; genus Sicyos; species Sicyos edulis. The sequence continues at coordinate 56,720,273 of CM071846.1, read as the reverse complement.
TCGTTTTCCCATGATCACTAGCACTCGCACCATCAGTACGCCTAAGTTTACTATTTGTTGTAGAAAAAGGGTTAAGAATTTACAATACCTGTCATCTACTGTATGCCTTGTGTAGTGTTGTGGAGCGGAGACGAGCAGGTTCTGACTCGTTATTGGTTTGGGTTTAGAGCGCCATGATGCCAACTTCCCGCAGTGTGTGATGTATGTTGTGGCTTGTTGTGGTATCCAGGTAGGTTCGGATGCCCTGGGACATCGTTCCAGAGGGATGTAGAGATTGGACTCCCATAGGCCAACTGTGGCCCAGTTGATGGTTTTCCCCTAGTGAGAGGGTGGAGGTGTTTTGCCTTGGAATGCCACTCCAAAAGAGGAGTTAGCTGTGGTTGTGCTGATGTGGATGTTTGTGGAGCAGGTCCCCGTGTGGACTAGCCTGGGTAGCTCAAGTGTTGATCTTGAGCCTTGATAGATTATTTGGTTGCCTAGAGAGTGGTTGCAAAGTTGGTAGCCTTCGAGGAGGTTGATGAGGCATCTTTGTGCACTCTTCTATTGGTAAGCCCGGGAGTAGGGCTAGCTGCTGCATGTTGAGAGAGCCGGCCAGAGTTTGTTGAGCATCATGTGGAGATGCAAGAGTAGGCTGTGAGCCTTCAGCTTGATGAGATGCCTTAGGCATGGTTGTTGGAGTTGAGCCCTTGTATGCCTAGCCAGAGTTCATGTCACTTGGGGTTGTGACCTTGTTGGCCCCGTTGGTAGTAAGATGTGGATTTGGTAGTAGTGGCACTTGAGGTGCATTGGTTGGTGTGCCACTTTGGTACTAAATCTGGTTAAGGCCTGAGTTTGGCATGGGCATAGCAGACGGTTCTATGCCGTTCGGAGTTCAGCGTACTCCTTTAGCCTTGGATCCGTTTATGGTAGTTGCACCTGTGAAGGTCGTGCAAAAAAGCTAGTTCAGTGGTAATCGAAAGATTTCAAGCGAAAGGATGTTCGAGAGGAGCCAGAGCCTTTTCCCAGTGTTACTGGAGGTTGAGTAAGTCAAGCAGGTTGACGGTTGGTAAGTGTTAATGCGCGTGTATCTCACGCTAGTGTTAAGGCCAAGAGATCCTTGTGGTTGGTAGTGCGGTCAACTACCTTCGAGTGCCTAAATCCGAGGAGAGTTGAGCATCGTAGAAGAAAGTTTGGGTCCAGTTAAGGGACCATGAGTTGGATGCCTATGAGGTGAATAGGATGCCTTGTGAGAGGAGTTGGATGCCTTATGGGTAAGCACCCTTGGTAGAGGCATGGTATAAAGTAAGTTTGGTTTGGCATGGTTATGTTTTGGTAGAGCAAAGTTGCCAAGGCTTCGAGCATCGTGTGGAGATGGAACTTTGGGTGTTCCGTTGATTGATTGTATCTCTGCCAGGAGCTAGTGTTGCTTTTGGGAGAAAAGCATTTGTTAATCTTGGATCTCTAAATGAAGGTTGAGAGTTGTGCACACAAGTGTGTTTTGTGTGGTTCGTTCTGTGACGAGAGTTTCAGATCCATGTAGGGTTTGCTTTGGGGATCTGATGCTCAGTTCTTGGAAAAGTTGGACTTCAGGTGGATGTGGTAAGGCTTTAGCGAGGTGGTAAGGGTACCATGCTCGTCGTATCAGGTTATTGCTTAGGTAAGATTTGTTAAGTGGACCTAAGCTTGGTTGGCGGATCTTCTTGTTGATCGTCACGACTGAGAAAGTTGTTCGGATCCTTCCTTGGGTAGAAGTTATGTTGTGGTTGATGTCTGAGTAGGAGGATGACGCATTCGGTAGCGTTTCGGGTCCTCTTGGTTTCCAAGGAGTTGGAGTTGGCCAGCATGGTTATGATGCTGGAAAATGGAGTTGTTGTTTGTTCAGGCAGTTGTTGGTTAGTTCGTTAGTTGGCAGTGGGTGTTGAAGGTTGTCGGAGAACCCTAGGTTGTGAAGAACCTCTCTAGAGCTCAATCAGGCCCTGATAGTGAGTTTCAGTTGGCAAGTTGAAGCCGTGTAGTTTGTAGCCTCGAGGGAATTGCTGGCAGTCTTGGTAGCCTAGCAAGTTAAATTTGTTTGGAGTAGAGTCCGGATTGGTTCCGGTATGGTGACAAGTTGATGCTTGGTGTTGACCAAGGTGTGGATTGAAATTGCTTGAAGTCAGTTTTGCTCGTGGGGCGAATGGTTCGAGCCCTGTTGGTTGTTTTCCTGTTTCCAGGAAAGTTGAGAGTTGCCCCGTTGTTATTTGGAGGTTCAGTTCGTGGTGGACCCCTGTTGCTACCCCGTGAGACTTTGATCTTGTCGCTTTAGTGGAGCAAGACAGTGAGTGTATGTGGAGCTCTCTGTTCTTCGGTTGTCTGCTCGTGGGAGCCGTTCTTTCTGGGTTTGGCAGTTGCTACCGTCGGTTTGTTAAGGATTTTTCCGCCATAGCCTCGCCCCTCACTCGTCTGACGAGAAAGGGTGTCGAGTTTAGTTGGAACAGTAAGTGTGATGAGAGCTTTGCCAGGCTCAAGCGCAGTTTGACTCCAGCACTAGTGTTGGCAGTCCGGAGGGGACAGGTGATTTCGTGATTTACAGCGATGCTTCCAAATTCGGGTTAGGTTGTGTGTTGATGCAGCACGTGAAGGTCATTGCTTATGCCTCCCGCCAGCTGAAGCTATATGAGCAGAACTATCCGACTCATGATATGGAGTTGGCAGGAGTGGTGTTTGCACTGAAGATTTGGAGGCATTACCTGTATGGTGAGAGGATTCAGATGGTTACCGATCACCAGAGCCTCAAGTATCTATTTACTCAGAAGGAGCTGAATATGAGGCAGAGGAGATGGTTAGAGTTGGTGAAAGATTATGACTGCGAGATTCTGTACCATCCGGGTAAAGCCAATGTTGTAGCTGATGCTTTGAGTAGGAAGACGTCGCACTCCGCGGTATTGTTGAGTTCCCAGCCCAGATTAAGGAGAGACTTCGAGCGGGTTGAGATTGCAGTGTTGTTGGGTGAGGTTACTGCCAGAGTAGCTCAGTTGACAACGGATTATTGATAGTCAGCTGAGTGACCCCGCACTTAAGAAATTGGGTGACAGAGTTAGTGCTCATGGAGGTTTTGACTTTGTATATTCACCAGACAGTGGGCTGACGTACAGAGGCCGGTTGTGTGTTCCGGATGTTGCAGGATTGCGAGCAGAGTTACTCTCAATGGCCCACAGTTCTCTGTTTGCTTGGCACCCCGGGGGTACCAAGATGTATCAGGATCTTAAGCAGATATTCTGGTGGATGGGTATGAAAAGAGATGTCGCGGAGTTTGTCAATCGATGTCTCACTTGTCAGCAAGTGAAGGCACCCAGGCAGAGACCAGCCGGTTTGTTGCAGCCGCTGAGTGTGCCTCAGTGGAAATGGGAAGAGATCTCCATGGACTTTGTTTCTGGGTTTCCGAGGACTCCGAGGAAGTTCTCACAGATTTGGGTGATAGTCGACCGATTGACTAAGAGCGCACACTTCATTCCCGGTAGAGACACTTATACCGTGGAACAGTGGGCGCAGTTGTTTTTGGAGCAGATCATTCGTTATCACGGTGTGCCTGTGAGGATCGTATTTGACCGTCATTCGAGGTTCACCTCTCGTTTCTGGAGAGCGCTCCAGAAGGGTTTAGGCACTGAGTGCAGTTTCAACACAACTTTTCACCCTCAGACCGATGGACAGACTGAGAGGGTGAACCAGATTCTCGAAGATATGTTGAGGGCTTGTGTGTTGGATTTCACGGGCAGTTGGGACCAGTATTTGTATCTGATGGAGTTTGCATATAACAACAGTTACCAGTCGACGATTCAGATGGCTCCATTCGAGGCCTTGTATGGTAAGCGTTGCCGATCTCCTGTGTTCTGGGAAGAGGTTGGTGATAGGCAGGTTTTGGGTCCCGAGTTGATGCAGTTGACCAATGGTGCAAAGTCACGAGAAGATTAGAGATCGTATGTTGACATTTCGGAGCGCGACAGAAAGAGTTATGCCGATGTTCGGCGTCGGGATTTGGAGTTTGAGGTTGGTCAACATGTATTCCTAAAGGTCGCACCGATGCGAGGTGTTTTGAGGTTTGGCAAGCATGGAAAGCTGAGTCCCCGTTTTGTTGGTCCGTTTGAGATTCTGGAGAGGATCGGCAAGGTTGCTTATCGATTAGCCTTGCCTCCGTCATTGTCGGCAGCGCACAGTGTTTTTCATGTTTCGATGTTGAGACAGTACGTGCCGGACCCGTCGCACATTGTTGACTTTGAGCCATTGCCGCTGAATGAGGATTTGAGCTTCGAGGAGAAGCCAGTGGGGATTCTTGCTTTTGAGACAAAGACACTGCGTAATCGTGAAATCCGGTTGGTAAAAGTTCAGTGGAGGAGTCAGAGTTCAGAGGAAGCTACTTGGGAGCGGGAGGATGAGATGAGATTGCAGTATCCCGAGCTGTTCCAATCTTAAGTGACTTTCGAGGACGAAAGTCTTATAAGGGGGGAATATTGTAACGGCCCGGAAATTTCATCCCGGTCTTCCTGGGAGGCCTAGGGGCATTTTGGTAATTTTGGTCGGGCCGGCAGGGCCGGTTTTGTATTTGTTAATTGCCGGAAAAATTATGAGTCGATTTGAATAGGATCGGGAATTTTGGTGAAGACATTTGGGCTTGGAAAAAGGTAAAAATAAATAGGGAATTAAATAGCGCGTCGAGTGAGATTCGAGCCAAGGACGTGTCACATGCTAGGCAGGGGTCGCTGCAAGTCGAGCCACTAAGCGCTCTTGTGCCTCTAAACGCGCCATCTTCTATATGAGCCTGTTTGATGCTTATTTTGGTTTAAAAGCCAGCTCGCCTGATTTCTTCCCCATTTCTCTTCTTCTTCTTCGCGACTCTTCTCCGACCGACCAGCAATTTCTCCCTCGTCGACCGGTCAATTCCGAGCTCCTCTTCTCCAATTCGAAGCCCATTCTTTCCCCCCGAGCAGCAGGTACTTCTTCTTCTTCTTCTTCTCTTCCAAAATTCGAGCTTTTCTCCCCTGTTTCGGGCTTTGCCATTTCCTACCGAGTCGAGGTAATTTGAGGTATGGGTTTTGTGCATCTAGTGTAGGGGAGTTCACCATCAAAGCATCGCTCGTCGAATCCCCGTGGATCGCTCGATTTCGGGTTCTCCTTCGCCCCTGTTCGCGCGCAAAAACAGAACCCTTGTGCGCCGTGCTAGCGTGCGCAGAAGCAGCCCTGCCGCCGAGCCTCGCCGCACACCGCGCGCGCGCCTCGCCCAGCTCTGTGTCACGCCGCGCGCGCCATCCCGCTGTGCTGCTTCGCCGCCTCTCGCCACTGCGTTAAATCCATGCGCGCGCGCCGCCCAGTAGCGCCAGCCAGGCCCGTTCTTTGCCCGTTCGTGCAATCGGCTCGTTCGTGCGTTCGTCGTGCCTCGTGAGTTGCTCCCGAGTTGAGCCTTGTTTGTTTTATTATATTTAGGCCTATTGTGTGATTTTTGTTGTGATTGATAGGTTCTCGGTAGCTAGTTCGGGTTCGCTCGCCACTTAGGTTTTCGTGTCAATTCGTCCCCGACCAAGGTAAGGATTTCTTACCAGAGTTGTGTGGACCCTGCGATATTATATGTGATTGCTAATTGATTGCTTGTTTGTGTTTATTGACATATTTAGTAATAGGTGCTCGTTCTGAATTCCCGGTTAGCATGATTCTCCTGATTTATTCTCATGTCTAAAGCCTTACAACATTCACCTGGAGTCCAAATTTTTTTTTTTTCCAAGAACTAAGCACCAGATCCCCAAAGCAAACCCTACATGGATCTGAAATTCTCGCCACAGAACGAACCACACAAAACACACTTGTGTGCACAACTCCCAACCTTCATTTAGAGATCCAAGATTAACAAATGCTTTTCTCCCGAAAGCAACACTAGCTCCTGGCAGAGATACAATCAATCAACGGAACACCCAAAGTTCCATCTCCACACGATGCTCGAAGCTGTGGCAACCTTGCTCTACCAAAGCATAACCATGCCAAACCAAACTTACTTTATACCAGGCCTCTACCAAGGGTGCTTACCCATGAGGCATCCAACTCCTTTCACAAGGCATTCTACTCACCTCATAGGCATCCAACTCATGGTCCCTCAGCTGGACCCAACTTGCTTCTACGATGCTCAACTCTCCTCGAATTTAGGCACTCGAAGGTAGTTGACCGCACTACCAACCACAAAGATCTCTTGGCCTTAACACTAGCGTGAGATGCACGCGCACTAACACTTACCAACCGTCAACCTGCTTGACTTACTCAACCTCCAGTAACACTGGGAAAAGGCTCCTTTTGAACATCCCTTCGCTTGAAATCTTTCGATTACCACTGAACTAGCCCTTTTTGCACGACCTCCACAGGTGCAACTACCATAAACGGATCCAAGGCTAAAGGAGTACGCTAAACTCCTGACGGCATAGAACCATCTGCTATGCCCGTGCCAAACTCCGGCCTGAACCAGATTTAGTGCCAAAGCGGCACACCAACCAATGCACCTCAAGTGCCACTACTACCAAATCCACATCTTACTACCAACGGGGCCAACAAAGTCACAACCTCAAGTGACACGAACTCTGGCTCGGCATACCAGGGCTCAACTCCAACAACCATGCCTAAGGCATCTCATCAAGCTGAAGGCTCACCGCCTACTCTTGCATCTCCACATGATGCTCAACAAACTCTGGCCGGCTCTCACAACATGCAGCAGCTAGCCCTACTCTAGGGCTTACCAAAAGAAGAGTGTTCAATTCTATCACACAACTGAGGAAACCACCAACGAATCTAGTCCGAAGGGAACACTGCTTGCTGCACCCTTAACTACAGGGTTCCGGCTTACTGGCTACAACAACCACACTTCACAGAAGCACAAAGATGCCTCATCAACCTCCTCGAGGCTACCAACTTTGCAACCACTCTCTGGGCATCCAAATAATCTAACAAGGCTCAATATCAGCACTTGAGCTACCCAGGCTAGTCCACACGGGGACCTGCTCCACAAACATCCACTTCAGCACAACCACAGCTAACTTCTCTCTTGGAGTGGCATTCCAAGGCAAAGCACCTCCACACTCTCACTAGGGGAAAACCATCAATTGGGCCACAGTTGCCCTATGGGAGTCCAATCTCTACCTCCCTCTGGAACGATGTCCCAGGGCATCCGAATCTATCTGGATACCACAACAAGCCACAACATACATCACACACTGTGGGAAGTTGGCATGATGGCGCTCTAAACCCAAACCAATAACGAGTCAGAACCTGCTCGTCTCCGCTCCACAACACTACACAAGGCATACACTCGATGACAGGTATTGTAAATTCTTAACCCTTTTTCTTACAACAAAAAGCAAACTTAGGCGTACCTGATGACTGTCGGAGTGCTAGTGATCATGGGAAAATGACCTACAACAAAAGGTCAAACTATATAATTTATGACTCTAAGCTCTGATACCAACTGTAAAGGGACCGACCCGAATGGGGCACTAAATGGGCCCTTACCCCAATGCATGCATTCAAAGTAAAGGACATTAAACAGACATGATTTCGGATTCCAATTAAAACAAAACATTCAAATAACCCCTTTAAAAACTAGACAATTTCCCTGGACCCTGTCCCTGTTTCCAAGCACCTGTTCCAAGATAAATACATTTCCAAAGTTTACTTCGATCAGAGATTTCTTAAAATCATTCAAAACATGTCTAAATACAATAATGCTGGAATCCACAAAATATTCGAAAAACATCCTAGGGCTCAGTGCCCGCTACATGCATTCAGGGGAAATAAAACATAAAGAGTCATAACACAAAATCGAGTTGGAAGATCGGCCCCATGATCACAGCTCCTCCTTCACCATCCTGTCTCGCAACTTGGTTACCCGTGAAAAAACCACAAGATAATAAGGGTGAGCAACGAATTGCTCAAGAAGAATCCCCAACCGGGTACAATACGATATACATGGTCATCTCGATGAGCGTATGGAAGCTATGAATATAAACACGAGAATAGAGCACATAGCTTAGCCCACACTTGGGCCTCGGATGCCAATTTAAGGTCTTAGTCCGGAATAATATCACCACACGATCCCAATACATAAGTCGCCCTATACGAGAAACAAGTCCCGGCCTCGGCTGTCATCGTCGACGAAAGGTACACTGCTCAAGATCCCGAGGAGCTCTCCATTCGCATCAGAATGAGCGTAAGCATGCACCGCGTGCTACTCGCAGACCATGGGGGTTGCCGGTCCAAGCAAGCCGCTCATGTCCAATCACCACGCCTAACTAAATCTTTGGATCGGTGTCACCGACATAGGGTTTGAGACTCGACACACGTAAACTATGTCGGCATGAACCACCGCACCGGGGCCAAGGAACGGTCGTGGTAGGCTTACACCAGAAGCCGTCCTTGCCTTAACAGTGGCAATCGAGGCTACGGTCGAACACGCCGAGGACGCGCCGCCGATCGCCGAGGACGAGGCAATGCCAAGTCATCATCCCGACCGTTGGGGCATTTAACAGTCTGCCACCCTCACCCAAGATTGTAGGGCCTACCGCTTGGGTTAGCTAATCCCTCACGGGGTCCAGGGACGGAATGACTTGCTCGACGTCCCTGCCATGGATGCAAGGTACTTTATGCATCAGGCCCGGATGATGCTATCTACCTGCAACTCTAACCTGCCCTAGCAATCAACAAACAAATCCATAAAATCCAATACTTGCTCAATAAGAATACAACGAGCCTAGCATGATACTACGAAGCAAGGAACAGATACGAGCATGCTAGAAAGGAACAACCTAGCATGGATTAACATGAGAATTAAATCAGGAAAATCATGCTAATCGGGAATTCAGAATAGAATACCTAGCTACACATGTGAATAAACACAAACAAGCGATCAATCAAAGAATCGCATAATATATCGCAGGGTCCACACAACTCCGGTAAGAAATCCTTACCTTGGCCGGGGACGAATTGACACGAAAACCTAAGTGGCGAACGAACCCGAACTAGCTACCGAGAACCTATCAATCACAACAAAAATCACACAATAGGCCTAAATATAATAAAATAAATGAGGCTCAGCTCGGGAGCAACTCAAGAGGCGCGACGAACGCATTTACGAGAGCGATTGCACGAACGGGCAAAGAACGGGCTGGCTGGGCGCGCTGGGGCACAGAAATGGGCGTGCTGGGCGCGCTGGGGCACAGAAATGGGCGTCTTGCTGGCGCTGGCTGGGGCGACGCGCGATCGGACGAATCTTGGGCGGCGGGCGCGAAGCGCGCGCGCCTTCGCGCGGCGCATACCGGGGCGGCGCGCGGCGTGACACGGAGCTGGGCGAGGATGCGCGCGCAGTGTGTGGCGAGGCTCGGCGGCAGGGCTGCTTCTGCGCACGCGAGCACGGCGAACAGGGGCTCTGTTTTTGCGCGCGAACAGGGGCGATGGAGAAAATCCGAATTCGAGCAATTGGCGAAGTTTCGACGGCCGATAGTTGTTGGACGAACTCTCCTACGCAAGCTGCACAAAACCCATCCATAAATTCACTTCAACACGGCCGGGAAACGAAGCCCGGAAGCAGGGGGCTCGGATCGAAGAATAGAAGTAGAAAAAGAAGAAAAGCCTACCTTCTGCCCGGAAAAGATCGACCTTCGAGCTGGGGAAGACGACCACGTTCGAATCGGAGCTGGAGAAGGAAGAAATCGCCGGAAATCGCTGTCGGTTGATGAAGGAGATCGCGAAGAGAAGAAGGAGAGAAATGAAGGAGAAGGCTCGGGAGAGCTCTGTTTTAAACCGAGCGCACGAAGACACGGATATGTATTAGATCGCGCGTTTAGATTAACAAACGCGCACAGTGGCTCGGCTGGCAGCGCCCCCTACCTAGCACGCGACACGTCCTTGGCTCGGATCTCACTCGACGCACTATTTAATTCCCTATTTATTTTTACCTTTTCCCAAGCCCAAATGTCTTCACCAAAATTCCCGATCCCATTGAAATCGACTCATAATTTTTCCGGCAATTAACAAATACAAAACCAGCCCTGTCGGCCTGACCCAAAATTACCAAAATGCCCCTGGGCCTCCCGGGAAGACCGGGATGAAATTTCCGGGCCGTTACAGATAGTATCTCACTCGTGGCATTAGAGACTCTGTGTGGTTAGTACCCCACTCGTGGCATTTGGGATTCTGTGTGCTTAATCCCCGACCCGAGAATTTAGGATTTTGTGTGCTTAATCCTCGCCCGAGGAGTTGGGATTCTATGTGGTTAGTCCCTCACTCATGGCTCCCCCTGACAGAGTCAGGTGATTTACTTGGCATTGTGTATGCCCTTGCTGACACGACTCGTGTGTCGTTTTCCCGACCCGAGGATTAGGGATGTTGTGTGTTCTCCTCACTCGTGGTCCTCCTCGACAGGGTCGGGTGACTTTATTGCCATTTGTATATGCCCTGCGGAAAGGCTATGAGAGTTGCGCAGCGGGAGCGTGGTGGGTCTCTGATGTAGGTCAGGCTACCCCCGGGGCATTCGGGTAGGTCTCCGTTGATACGCTAATTGAAGTTGCGCAGCAGAAGCGTGGTGGGTCCTTGGCATAGGTCAGGCTACCCGAGACACTAGAGTATGTCTCTGCGAGCACGGCGTTATGGGTCCCTGATAGGTCAGGCTACCCGAGACATTCATGTATGTCTCCGCTGGTGCCATTTGGCGGGTCTTTGGCAGAGGTTAGGCTACCCCCGAGATAATTGTGATTGCCTTTTAGGACACGGTAAGAGAGGTGTCCAACTCAAGTTTTAGGGAACTTATGTGTTCTCCTCACTCGGGGTCTTTGCTCTGACCTTGTTCAGATGATTTCTTGGCACTTAGCCATATCTTGCCCACAGCTTGTACGTCGTTGCTTGATATTGTTTGCTCGTGACCGGCCTGAGGGCTGGCCACGCATGAGCGAGGCATTTAGCTTCAGTTGTCGTATCTTCTAACTTGTTTCTGTTTACATGCTTAACCCCATGGTGGGGCTCCTTATTGGGTATATTTCGATATACTCACCCTTTACATTTTCAGGTACTGATCCATTCCGAGGTGGCTAGGCTGGGAGTTGGATCGATCATAGACATGGTGTCGACATTTCTTTTCTGCATTATTTATTGTGTCAAACCTTATATTTTGTGTTTTAAACTCTATTGAACCGTATTTATTTGAACTATTGGGATCCCGAACCCTGTTTTGTATGTTTTCGAACTATCAGTCTCGTTTCATGTTTTCATGAGGCCTTGTTGGAAAACACATGTGGTTGTTAAATCGATTTTGAGGATTTTAACATGTATGCACTCGTAACACCCCATTAGAGTATATTTAGGAAGTCGGATCGTTACACATACGTACCTATTTAAATTTTTATCAATTTTATTAATTATTTATTTATTTCTATATACGTATTTTTTAATTTTAAATATAAATCTGTACACAACTATCGTTTTCGTAGAGAATAATAGATTTTAAAATAAAAATATAATATTATTATTTTATTTACTCAATTTGTGTTAAATTAATATTTAAAAGATTGATGTTTCATCAAATTCATTCTATTTGCCATGATAGAAAGAATGAGAAGAGGCAGATAATAGATTTTATCTTCTTTTTTTTTTTAATATTTTCTTTATTTTTTATTACTTATAAAATATAAGGTGAAATAAGAAAGCACAAATAGAACTTTTGAGATTTTAGATTGTGTGTGTTTTTTTTAAGGAAATTGTATTTTATTTTGCCTACTTCCACGTTAATGAAATGTTTGATAACTACAAATAAATATAGAAAATAATAAATTTTAGCTATTAAAATCGATTTTTTCAAATATTGCAATTAATAGTAAAGATACATTATATATTTCAATTAATTAATCGATGTTATAGTTTTTTAAAAGAGTTAGAAATTTGAAAAGATGAATTACGTATTAACTATGTAAATGAAAAGATGAAGGTGATGATTTCAAGATTTTTAGATTAGACTAAAATAATAAACGAATGAAAAAAAGAATTGCGCTAAAAGTAAAATTTTAACATAAATATTATGATATATATATATATATATATATATATTATTTATAAGTATTTTAATAAATAAAAATATAATCTCACATACGGGAAAAAAATCTCGTTCAAGACACGTTAAAAAATTCCAGCAGTACTTAAAGAATCTAAATTCCTAATTAAACACTGTTTTTTTAATTCCTAATTAAACACTGTTTTTTTAAAAGAGATTTGCTCCCGTGGTAATTTTTCAATCAAACATATTACCCAATTTAATGAAAATAGACATGTAAGGTCAGAAAAATATATTCAAAATATTGATTTTATAACATTATATCACTTAAATGCAACACCAAAATTTTGATAAGATTGAAAGATTGAAAAGTATTTGAAAACGTTGGATGGAGAAAAACAAACTAAAGAAAAGTTTGAGATTTTTGAATTGGTAAAGGAATAGCGAAAATAACTAATTTTTATAGGTGGAAGAAGTCGGATGTTACAAAAGTCTTAAATTCCATAACTTATAATATTTAATATTAATATTTTGACTTTTGACCTTTATTTAAAAGAAAATTAAAGGGAAAACCTTTATTATTCCAATCTTTGAGATGCCAACCTTTAAAGGACTTCACTTTGAGATAATCCTAGATTCCCATGAGCATCTGCATTACCATGTTTATTTCATGGTAATAGAAGAATATCGAGTATTCTTATATTCCCGAGTATCTTAGGATTCCCACGTGAAGGGCATGCAAAAAGATTTGGATGTCCTTTTAATTGGTGAGTTTCTAAGATTTCCACAATGAGGGAGTCGTCCATTGACAATTTTACCTTTCTTTTTTAACATATATTTATATTTATTTATCTATTTTAAAATATGCTTATAATAATTATTTTTTAAAAAATTATTATTATATATCTCAAATTGAAATTTGAAATGTTTTTTTATTTTACTTTTTCAAAAATGGATTAAAAAAACAAAATTGATACTATTTCTTCCAAATTTTTAGGGGCTTTTGCATGTATATTACAAAATGGATAAAATATTACATGAATAGCACAACAATGAAAATATTTGCACATATAGCAAAATTTATAAATTGATAGACTTCATATTGATAGATTCTATCGATAAAGGGTGATAGAATCAATTACTAATAAATAAAGTAAATTGATAGACTTCCATCTGATTCTATCAAGAGTCTATCAATAAGAACCGATAGAATCAATCACTGATAAAATTGATAGACTTTCATCACTAGAGAATGATATATTCTATCAAAGTCTTCTATAAAAAAAGTAAATAATTTTTTTTTTAAATGGCAGAATTTGCTATATAAAAATTATTTTTAAAAATGTGCTATAATTGTAAACTGTGGTAAAAAAGTTGCTATACAGCGCAAATTCCCAAATTTTTATTTATTTTGATATATATAAAAATTAAAGTTCAATTAACTATACAATTATATTTTTAAATTTTATAATTCATTATCTGCATGAAATAAAACTTTAATATAAACCATTTTGTTATATAAATTAAAATTATTTTAAAATAATGTAAAATTATATGAATATTGTATGTGCATTCTTGGAACATTGAGTAAATTTACATCATGTCAAGTATGATTCCTAAAAAAGAAACATTGTTATCTAAATATTCTTAAAAAATATTCCTACAAAACAAATATAGTCATCTAAAAATGTCCGACATATGTGGTTTTGGACATCTGAAATTTCGAGCATTAGAAAATTTCAGTTATCATGATTACGTGTGAGTAATCACTTAGACAAAATAGTCAAAAAATGATTTTTCTTTTTAAGGCCACCAAAACAAATTTAAGATATTGATTCTATAACACTCCATCAATTATATGAACACTAAAATCTTGAGAAGATTAGAAGATTGAAAAGTATTTGAATTTAAATTATAAAATTGGTGAAAAATAGTAAAACCACTCATTTTTATAGGCAGAAGAAGTTGGATGTTACAAAACTTTTGAATTCACTTATAAAATTTAATAACGTTATATCCTTCAATTAAAAAAATTAATGGGAAACATCTTTATTATTCAAACTTTTGAGATACCAACCTTTAAATTGAGTAACCTTTTATTTTATCTTATTTTATTATTGAGTATAAATTGGGAGAGGAGGGACGAATACCGATTCTCGGGATCGACCATTATGTCATTGACTCATTCGATATTAAAACAGGTGCAACACGCTGACTTCCCAAGTGGTCACCCAACTTAGTACTACTCTTGCCTAAACACGCTTAATTGCAGAGTTTAGATGAGATCCGGTGCATTAGTGCTGATAAGAACGCACCCAAGGAACTTTTTAATTTTAAATACAATGATAAAAATCACCTATGCCATTTTTTCACTTTTCTATTTTTTTTAATGTATATATATATATATATATATTAATATGAAGTGGCAAATTTAAAATTTTAAGTAATCGCGGATTGGACAAATTAATCCAAAAATGATTTCTCGATAAAAATTTATGAGTCAAAATTTACATATATTTTATTCAATTAAAGAAATATAACTTATGAAAAATGTTTCAAATGCGTTCTAACAAACATTGTATAAAAAAAAGATTTCAAAAAAAAAAAACATTGTATAAAAAATAATTAAAAAAAATAAAATAGTAACTACATGTAACGGCCCGGAAATTTCATCCCGGTCTTCCCGGGAGGCCCAGGGGCATTTTTGAAATTGTAAATTGCCGGAAAAATTATGAGTCGATTTGAATGGGATCGGGAATTTTGGTGAAGGCATTTGGGCTTGGAAGAATGTGGAAATAAATAAGGAATTAAATAGCGCGTCGAGTGAGATTCGAGCCAAGGACGTGTCACGTGCTAGGCAGGGGGAGCTTGTAACGGCCCGGAAATTTCATCCCGGTCTTCCCGAGAGGCCCAAGGGCATTTTGGTAATTTTGGGTTGGGCCGACAGGGCCGGTTATGAAATTTTTAATTGCCGGAAAAATTATGAGTCGATTTGAATAGGATCGAGAATTTTGGTGAAGACATTTGGGCTTGGGAAAAGGTAAAAATAAATAGGGAATTAAATAGCGCGTCGAGTGACATTCGAGCCAAGGACGCGCTGCATGCTAGGCAAGGGGCGCTGCCAGCCGAGCCACTGGGCGTGTTTGTTATTCTATGCGCGCGATCTCGTATATATGGCGTGCGCAGTGGTGATTTTATAAAAGCAGAATTTTCTGCCCGAAGCTTCTTCTTCCTCGCGATTTCCTTCTTCGACCGACCGCGAATTCTTCCCTCGCCGACTTCAATTCGCCGGATTTCCTTCTCCAAAACGAAGCTGATGCCGAGCAGCTGGTAAGTCCTTTCCTCTTCTCCTCTCTTCTTCTTCTTCCTCTCCTTCAAATCCGACTTCTTCTTCCCTGTTTTGATTTCCATTTTTTCCGGCCGAGTCGAGGTGATTTGAGGTATGGGTTTTGTGCAGCTAGTGTAGGGGAGTTCACCATCAAAGAATCGCTCGTCGAATCCCCGTGGATCGCTCGATTTTGGGTTTTCTCCATCGCCCCCGTTTTCGTGCTCTGTCGCTGCGCAGTGCCGCCGAGCCTCGCCACACACCGCGCGCGCGCCTCGCCCAGCTCCGTGTCACGCCGCGCTCCGTCCCACCGTGCTGCTCGCTTCGCGCGCGCGCCATCGTGACGCCTTCAAAGATCCGTCATCCGTCTGCTGCGCGCCGCCCCAGCGCCCATCACGCCCATTTTGCGCCCAGCGCGCCCAGCCACTTTCTTGCGCCTGTTCGTGCAATTGGCCTGCTTAAATGCGTTCGTCGCGCCTCGTGAGTTGCTCCCGAGCTGAGCCCGTTTATTTTATTATATTTAGGCCTATTGTGTGATTTTTGTTGTGATTGATAGGTTCTCGGTAGCTAGTTCTGGTTCGTTCGCAATTTAGGATTTCCTGTCAAATCGTCCCCGACCAAGGTAAGGATTTCTTACCGGAGTTGTGTGGACCCTGCGATATTATATGTGATTGCTGATTGATTGCTTGTTTGTGTTTATTGACATGTATAGCTAAGTACTCAATTCTGAATTCCCGATTAGCATGTTGTTCCTGATTTAATTCTCATGTTAATCCATGCTAGGTTGTTCCTTTCTAGCATGCTCGTATCTGTTCCTTGCTTCGTAGTATCATGCTAGGCTCGTTGTATTCTTATTGAGCACGTATTGGATTTTATGGAATTGTTTGTTTGTTTGCTAGGCGGGTTAGAGTTGCGGTAGATAGCATCATCCGGCCCGATGCATAAAGTACCTTGCATCCATGGCGGGGACGCCGAGCAAGTCATTCCGCCCACGACCCCGTGAGGGATTAGCTAACCCGAGCGGTAGGCCCCGCAATCTTGGGTGAGGGTGGCGATCGTTAAATGCCCCAACCGTCGGGATGATGACTTGGCATTGCCTCGCCCCGGCGATCGGCACGCCCTCGTGTGTTCGGCCGTAGCCCCCGATTGCCACTGTTAAGGTAAGGACGGCTTCTGGTGTAAGCCTACCACGACCCGCTTCCTTAGCCTCGGTGCGGTGGTTCAGCCGACATAGTTTACGTGTCCGTGTCTCACACCTCTATGTCAGTGACACCGATCCAAAGAATTAGTTAGGCGTGGTGACTGGATATGGGCAGCTTGCCTCTAGACTCGGCACCCCCTATGGTTTGCAATAGCACGCGGTGCATGTTTACGCTCATTACAGCGCCGACTGGAGAGCTCCTCGGGATCTTGAGCCACTGTACCTTTCTGGCCGATGAGATGTGCGAGGTCGGGACTTGTTTCTCGTATAGGGCGACTTGTGTATTGGACTGTGTGGTGATATTATTCCGGACTAAGACCTTAAATTGGCATCCGAGGCCCAAGTGTGGGCTAAGCTATGTGCTCTATTCTGTGTTTATATTCATAGCTTGCATACGCTCATCGAGATGACCATGTATATCGTATTGTACCCCGGTTGGGGATTCTTACTGAGTAATTCGTTACTCACCCTTATTACTGTGGTTTTTCCACAGGTAACCAAGTTGCGAGACAGGATGGCTGAATGAGGAGCTGTGATCATGGGGCCCAGTCTTCCAACTCTGATTTTTGTATTATGACTCTCGTGTGTTTTGTTTTCCCCTGAATGCATGTAGCCGGGCACGGAGCCCTAGGATGTTTTGTAAATATTTGTGGATTCCAGCATTTTGTATCTGAACAGGTTTTGAATGACTTTTAGTAAATCTCTGATCTGAGTAAACATTGGAAATGTATTTATCTTGGAATAGGTGCTTGGAAACAGGGACAGGTTCCAGGGAAATTGTCTAGTTTTTAAAGGGGTTATTTTGAATGTTTTTGTTTTAATTGGAATCCGAAATCATGTCTGTTTAAATGTCCTTTACTTTGAATGCATGCATTGGGATAAGGGCCCATTTAGTGCCCCATTCGGGTCGGTCCCTTACAGCGCTGCCAGCCGAGCCACTGGGCGCGTATGTTAATCTAAACGCGCGATCTAATACATATCCGTGTCTTCGTGCGCTCGGTTTAAAACAGAGCTCTCCCGAGCCTTCTCCTTCATTTCTCTCCTTCTTCTCTTCGCGATCTCCTTCATCAACCGACAGCGATTTCCGGCGATTTCTTCCTTCTCCAGCTCCGATTCGAACGTGGTCGTCTTCCCCAGCTCGAAGGTCAATCCTTTTCCGGGCAGAAGGTAAGCTTTTCTTCTTTTTCTTCTTCTCTTCTTCGATCCGAGCCCCCTGCTTCCGGGCTTCGTTTCCCGGCCGTGTTGAAGTGAATTTCTGGATGGGTTTTGTGCAGCTTGCGTAGGAGAGTTCGTCCAACAACTATCGGCGATCGAATCTTCGCCAATCGCTCGAATTCGATTTTCTCCATCGCCTCGTTCGCGCGCCAAAACAGAGCCCTCGTTCGCGTGCTCGCGTGTGCGAAGCGACCACTGCCGCCGAGCCTCGCCGACACACCGCTGCGCGCGCGTCCTCGCCCGTGTGTCACGCGCGCCGTCCCACTGCGCCGCTCGCCAAGCGCCATGCCAGCGCCCTGCTTCGCCCAACATCTGTCAGCGCTCGTCCGCCCCCAGTAGCGCAAGACACACCCATTTGCGCCCGCTCTCCTCCCAGCCAGTTCTTGCTGCCCGTTCGTGCAATCAGCTCGTTCGTGCGTTCGTCGTGCCTCGTGAGTTTCTCCCGAGCTGAGCCTCGTCTATTTTATTATATTTAGGCCTATTGTGTGATTTTTGTTGTGATTGATAGGTTATCGGTAGCTAGTTCGTGTTCGTTCGCCGTTTAGGTTTTCGTGTCAAACGTCCCCGACCAAAGTAAGGATTTCTTACCGGAGTTGTGTGGACCCTGCGATATTATATGTGATTGCTGATTGACTGCTTGTTTGTGTTTATTGACATGTGTAGCTAGGTATTCTATTCTGAATTCCCGATTAGCATGATTTTCCTGATTTAATTCTCATGTTAATCCATGCTAGGTTGTTCCTTTCTAGCATGCTCGTATCTGTTCCTTGCTTCGTAGTATCATGCTAGGCTCGTTGTATTCTTATTGAGCACGTATTGGATTTTATGGATTTGTTTGCTGATCGCTAGGGCAGGTTAGAGTTGCAGGTAGATAGCATCATCCGGGCCTGATGCATAAAGTACCTTGCATCCATGGCAGGGACGTCGAGCAAGTCATTCCGTCCCTGGACCCCGTGAGGGATTAGCTAACCCTACCGGTAGGCCCTGCAATCTTGGGTGAGGGTGGCAGACTGTTAAATGCCCTAACGGTCGGGATGATGACTTGGCATTGCCTCGTCCCCGGCAGCCGGCATGTCCTCAGCATGTTTGGCAGTAGCCCCTGATTGCCACCTGTTAAGGCAAGGACGACTTCCTGGTGTAAGCCTACCACGACCCGTTTCCTTGGCCCCAAGTGCGGTGGTTCAGGCTGACATAGTTTACGTGTCCAGGTCTCACACCCCTATGTCAGTGACACCGATCCAAAGAATTAGTTAGGCGTGGTGACTGGACATGGGCAGCTTGCCTCTAGACCCGGCACCCCCATAGTCCGCAGAGCACGCGCGGTACATGCTTACGCTCATTACAGCGCCGACCGGAGAGCTCATCGGGATCTTGAGTCAGTGTACCTTTCATCGACAGTAGACAAGCTGAGGGCGGGACTTGTTTCTCGTATAGGGCGATTTGTGTAGTGGACTGTGTGGTGATATTATTCCGGACTAAGACCCTGAGTTGGCATCCGAGGCCCAAGTGTGGGCTAAGCTATGTGCTCTATTCTGTGTTTATATTCATAGCTTGCATACGCTCATCAAGATGACCATGTATATCGTATTGTACCCCGGTTGGGGATTCTTACTGAGTAATTCGTTACTCACCCTTACTGTGGTTTTTCCACAGGTAACCAAGTTGCGAGACAGATGGTCAAGGAGGAGCCGTGATCATGGGGCCCAGTCTTCCAACTCGATTTTTGTATTATGACTCTTTATGTTTTGTTTTCCCTGAATGCATGTAGCGGGCACGAGCCCTAGGATGTTTTGTAAATATTTGTGGATTCCAAAGATTTTGTATCCGAAATGTGTTTTGAATGGTTTTTAGTAAATCTCTGATCGAGTAAACTTTGGAAATGTATTTATCTTGGAACAGGTGCTTGGAAACAGGGACAGGTTCTAGGGAAATTGTCTAGTTTTTAAAGGAGTTATTTTGAATGTTTTTGTTTTAATTGGAATCCGAAATCATGTCTGTTTAATGTCCTTTAATTTGAATGCATGCATTGGGGTAAGGGCCCATTTAGTGCCCCATTCGGGTCGGTCCCTTACACTACAAGAATCTAAAGTCCTAATTAGACACTAATTTTTTAAAAGTAATTTGTTCACTTGATAATTTGTCAATCAAACATGTCACCTAACTTCATCAAAATAAAATTGTACGGTTACAAAAATAAATTTAAGTTATTGATTTTATAACATTACATCACTTAAATGTAACATCAAATTTTGAGAATATCGAAAGATTGAAGAGTATTCGAGAAAGAATGATGGAGTGAAACAAACTAAAGAAAAGATTGAGATTTTAGAGTTGTCGAAGGAATAGTAAAAATAACTAATGTTTATAGGTAAAAGAAGTTGGATGTTGCAAAAACTTTTAAATTCCATAACTTATAAAATTAAATAATGTTATTTTAAATTTATCCTTTAATTATAAAAACTAATGGAAAAATCTTTTTTATTCCAACCTTTGAGATACAAACCTTTAAATTGAATACATTTTTTTATCTATATAATTAATGAACGATAAAAACTCGTGTTTTCCATTTTTATTACATTTTCAATTATTTTGTATATATTAATATTGAGTGACATATTTAAAATTGTGAATATCACCTCGACAAAATAGTCAAAAAACGATTCTCTTTTCTAAGGTCACAAAGACCTATTTAAGATATTTATTTTATAATATTCTATTAGTTATAGTAACACAAAACTTTTGAGAAGATTAGATGATTGAAGTATTTGAAAATAATTGAAAGCACTGAAATAAACTAAAGAAAAGATTTAGATTTCTAGAATTGTGGTAAAAATAATAATAAGAACTCATTTTTATTAGCAAACATTTTAATTCTATAACTTATAAAATTGAGTAATGTTATTTTAAATAATAACCTTTAATTAAAAGAAATTATTGGGAAAAAGCTTTATTATTCCAACTTTTAAGATGCCAACCTTTAAAATTTTGAGTATTCGCGTGAATAAAATAGTCCAATAATAAATCTCACACAAACAATATTTATGAGTCAAAAGTTACCTATATTGATTGCAAATGCATTCCCACAAACATTGGAAGTAAAATAATTATAAAAAATAAATAATGATTGAAAGAATCTAAATTCCTAATTACATTAATTTTTTAAAAGGGATTTGCTTGATTGATAATTTGTCAATCAAATATGTTACCAAACTTTATCAAAATAGAGTTGTAAAGCCATAAAAACATATTTAAAGATATTGATTCTATAACATTACATCACTTAAATGTAACACTAAAATTTTAAGAAGATTGAAAGACTAAAGAGTATTTGATAACGATTAAATGATGAGAACAAACTTAAAAAAGATTGAGCTTTTAGAGTTGGTGAAGGAATAATGAAAAGAACTCATTTTTGCACGTAGAAGAAGTTGGATGTTACAAAAATTTTGAATTCCATAACTTATAAAATCTAATAATGCTATTTTGAATTTTAACCTTTAATTAAAAAAATTAATGGGAAAAACCTTTATTATTCCAACTTTAAATTGAATAATATATTTTTTTAATAAAATTATTGAATAATAAAAACTCACCTTTGCCATTTTTAAATTTTTTTTGAATTATTTTGTATGTATTATAATTTGGAGTAGCATATTTGAGATTATGAGTAATCACTTGGACAAAATAGTCCAAAAATTATTCTCCCATCTTAGGTCACAAAAACATATTTAGGATATTGATTCTAAAACATATTTAGGATATTGATTCTATAATATTCCATCACTTAAATGTAACACAAAAATCTTGAGAAGATTAAGAAGATTGAAATGTATATGAAAACAATTGAATGAAGTGAAAATAACTAAAGAAAAGTTTTTTAATCCACCGTTGGTGAAAAAAAATTGTAACAAGAACTCTTTTTTATAGTAAGAAGAAGTAGAATATTACAAAACTTTTGAATTTCATAACTTATAAAATTTAATAATAGTATTTTGAATTAATCTTTACTTTAAAAAAAAATAATGAAACCGAATGAATTAGTGACGTAATGGTTGATTGTTTAGCTGTAAATTACACCAGTATCACATGGTAGAATCACTATTTATCATCCTCTCCTTGCGATATGAACTCAAAAAAAAAAACTAATGGGAAAAAACTTGGAGATGCCAAAATTAAATTGAATAACATATATTTTATTTTATACAATTAATGAATAATAAAGAAATCAGGTTTATTTTTTACTTTTTCAATTTTTTTATTTATTTTTATATATATTAATATGGAGTGACATATTGATTTGTGAGTAATAGATTTGTGAGTAATAACTCTCACTCCCACAAAGTAGTTAAAAAATGATTCTCCCTTTTAAAGTCACAAAAATATATATAAAATATTTATTTTTATAACATTCCATTTAGTAACACAAAAACCTTCGGAAGATTAGAAGATTAAATTGTATACGACACAATTGAAAGGAGTGAAATAAAACTAAAAAAAAAAAAAAAAAATTGGTGAAAAGATAGTAAATGAAGAAAAAATTGGATGTTACAAAACTTTTAAATTCTAAGACTTATAAAATTTAATAATGTTAGTTTCAATAATAACCTTTAATAAAAAATAACATTAATGGAAAAAAGCTTTATTATTCCAACTTTTGAGATGCCAACCTTTAATTTGAGCAATTCTTTTTATATATAATTAATGAATAATAAAACTCATGTATGCCATTTTTTTTTTACTTTTCTATTCTTTATATATACTACGAATTTTAACATGGATGTTGCACGCCATAATTTTTAAAATAATAAATTATATATATTTTTAATAAAATATAAATAAATATATTTATTTATAATTACAAATATCATCAGATAATAATTTCAATATAATATTAAATTTTATAACTGCTTTATCATGTTAGTTAATTTATTAAAATTCACATTTATGTTAAAAAAACATTTAATATTTTATTTTGAACTTAAAAAATAATAGGTGTTATTATTTAAAGAAAAAAATTAATAAAATTGATCACATTAAAATTAAATTATATCCCTAATTTTTTAAAATCTATACTCTTTAGTTTTTTCTCAAATGATCTATTTAGATCAATTACTCTTGAATTATAAAATTTATAAGAGTTATATTTTAAAAAATTTATTTTGATAAATTGTTTTCTTAAAATTTGATAGGAACAATTAACTATTTTGATAAACTTGAGTAATATATGAAAAAAGAAAAAAAATAATGGTCATATGAATATATATTTTTTTAATGTCTTTCTCTCTTTTTTCTTTTTGTCACAACTTCTATTTCTAAAACAATTGTGAATATAAAGAATAGAAATAATATATGACTTCTTTTTTTTCTGTAAACATATTCTAACCAATATTTTAAATAAATTAGTTATACAAATATACAAAATATAATAATAAAAAATGATGATAAAAGACAAATAATAAAGTCGAAGTTTTTTTAATTTGAAATAATAAAACCAAAGTCTTTTGCTATATATTTATTCTATAAATTTTAAAAATGAAAATATATTTACATAATCGAATAATTACAATATTTTGAAATATTTTAAATCGAATTCAATATATTAATTTGGTACATGGATACCTTGAAGATTCAATAAAACATCAACATATTAGGATATAATTGAATTTTATAACTTATTTTTTTCAAATTCATGCTCTTAAGTTTTTTCTCAATTTATCTATTCATAGGCGAATTCACTCTTGAATCCTAAAGTTTGCCGCAATTACATTTTAAAAACTTTTTTTGATCTATTTTCGTCATGTCAAAAATCGATAAACACAATTATTCGTCGATTGTCATCTTAAAAATTGATAAGCAAAATTAATTGTTTAATGTATATTCTAACTCCACCTCGTAACAATTTAATTTTAGCTGCTTATATTCAAAATTATTAATATATTTATAAGTAATTATAAATCGATAAGTGTCAAAATTTATTGAAAGAAATTGCAATTTAAGTATCGAAAAAAGGCACAAAGATTTTTTGACGCAAAAAGAAACAAAGGAAGGTTAGTATTAGAAAAAATACATGTTACAAATTGATTAACAAAAGCAACACATAATTGAGTTGTTTCGACTAATTATCAATTAAATCAATAATGATTTAATTTCAGGAATTAATTCCTGTTAGTGGCATGATTTGTAAATGTCGTTTTACCAAGGGAATTGTAAAAACAATGTAGTTTATATCATTATTATAATTATAAATAAGCTAAATATATTTATTAATATACATCTATGAACTTACCTAAAGAATTCATGCACTTAACCTCAAATGATAATTTTATCATTCTTCAAAAAAAAATTCCCACATTCTCCAGTCTTTTTTTGAAATGCAACAATTAAGCAACAAAAGATCCGTACAAAAAATTTTGCAACAAAAGAAAAGTTAAATGAAAGTTAAGGTAAATAATTCAAAAAATGAAGATAACTACAATTTTTTATTATAAAACAAAAAAACAAAAAGAAACAAAGAAAGACAACCCCAAACAAAGAGAAAGTTTCAAATGCGTTTGTAAACAAAATAGAGAGAACTATATATATTATATAGTAATAGTAGGAGATCATTATTACTAAACTTTTGAAACTAAAAAATTGATTCACTTTAACCTCAAATGATAATCTTATCATTCTTCAAACTTTTTTTTCCACATCTCCAAGTCTTTTTTTGAAAGGCAACAATTAAGTAAAAAGGATCCCTACAAAAATTATTACAACAAAAGAAAAATTAGATGAAAATTAAGGTAAATAATCCAACAAAAATAAGATAACTTATTATAAAACAAAAAACAAAAAGAAACAAAGAAAGGTAAATCCAAGCAAATACAAAGCATCAAGTGTTCTTGTAAACAAAATGTAGAGAACTATTTATAGAATTGGAAAATTCAATTTATTATTGTTGCTATGAAATTTGAAGTTATAAAATTTAAGAAGATAATACCAATTGAATATAATTACGTGCACGTGAAAATAAATGAATATTTATACGAATTAATATATAATATATATATACGTGTGAATATTTTATCAACGTTATGAGAATATAGTTGATTGTATTATTTTAATTAGAATATAAAATGTCAAATAAAATCTATGAGATTTGGTAAAAATATCTTATCTTCTATTCCATAAAGATGATAAAATCTAAATGATATTATAAATATCTTCTACATTATTTGATTGTTCATAATATATGTGGAATCTCTTATCTTCTAATTTAATCATAAAATCTATGAGATTTGATAAAAATATATATCTTTTACATTATAAAGATGATAAAAATCTAAATGATATTGTAAATATCGTTATTTTCATTTTTTTTTATATTCCAATAGATGGCAATATGACTTAACAAGTAAAATCGTCCAAAAATAATTCTCCTTTAAACTACACTTTAAGATAATATGATATATATATAGTGTGACATATTTGAAATTTTAGTAACCACACGGAAAAACTAGTCCAAAAATTACACACATAAACATTTATAAGTCATGAGTCAAAAGTTGCATATATTCTATTATTCAATAAAATGAATATAACCTTTGAAATTTTTTTTTATAATAAATATTTGATTGAAAAATGCGTTCTAACAAAACATCATACATAAATTAATTATAAAAAAGTAAATAGTAACTAAAAATTCTAATTTCTAATTACACACTAATTTTTTAAAATGGATTTATTCGGTTGATAATTTGTTAATCAAATATGTTACTAGACTTCATTAAAATAAAGTTGTAAGGTCACAAAAACGGATTCAAAATATTGATTCTATAACATTACATCACTTAAATGTAACATCAAAATCTTGAGAAGATTGTAAGATTGAAGAGTATTTGATAACAATTGAAAGGAGTGAAACAAATTTAAGAAAAGGTTAAGATTTTTAGAGTTGGTGAAGGAATAGTGAAAAAACTCATTTTTATAGGTAGAAAAAGTTGGATGTTACAAAAATTTTAAATTTCATAACTTACCAAATCTAATAATACTATTTTAAATTTTAACCTTTAAATAAAAAAGAATTAATGGGAAAAATATTTATTATTCCAACCTTTGAAATGCCAACCTGTAAATTGAATAACATTTTTTTTGTACAATTATCGAATTATAAAAACTCACCTTTTCCATTTTTAATTTTTTTTTTGTATATATTAATATAGAGTGATAAATTTGAAATTGTGAGTAATCATTTCGAAAAAATAGTCCAAAAATAATTCTTTCTTCTAAGATCACGAAAACAGATTTAGGATATCGATTCTATAACATTCCATCACATATATGTAACACAAATTTTTTGAGAAGATTAGAATATTAAAATATATTTTAAAACAATTGAATGAAGTGACTGAAGAAAAGATTTAGATTTTAGAGTTGATGAAAAAGAACTCATTTTTATAAGTGGAAGAAGTTGGTGCTACACAACTTTTGAATTCCAAACTTATAAAATTTAATTATAGTATTTTGAATTTAACCTTTAATTAAAAAAATTATTGGGAAAAACCTTTCAGATGCCAAATTTTAAATTGACTAACATTTTTTTTATACAATTAATGAAAATAAAAAACTCACATTTGCAATTTTTTTTTCTTACGGTGTTTAATTATTTTGTATATATTAATATTGAGTGAAATATATGAAATTATGATGGATGCATTTGGACAAAATAGACTAAAATTGATTCTCTCTTCTAAAGTCACAAAACATATGTAAGATATTTATTTTATAACATTCCATCACTATAACACAAAAATCTTTAGAAGATTGAAGTGTTTGAAAACAATTGAAAGGAGCTAAACAAACTAAAGAATAAAGAATAGATTTTTTTTTGACCAAAAATAAAGAATAGATTTAGTGGTGAAAGAATAGTCATTTTTATAGGAAAAAGTTGTATGTTACAAAATTTTTGAATTCTAACTTATAAAATTTAATGATGTTATTTTCAATAATAACCTTTAATTAAAAAAAAATTAATCAGAAAAAGCTTTATCATTCCAACTTTTCAAATACCAACCTTTCAAAAAAAGGGGTAAATTTTGCTCATCTAGTCAAAAAATTATTCTCCCATCAAAATTCATAAGTCAAAAGTTACATATATTCTATTCACTAAAATGAACATAACCTTTGAAAAAAGATTATAATAAATATTTGATTTAAAAATGTGTTCTAACATACATGTAAATAAATTAATTATAAAAGATAAATAGGAACTAAACGAATCTAAATTTCTAATTAGACTATTTTTAAAAATGACTTAATCACTTGTTAATTTGTCAATCAAATATGTTACGAGACTACATCAAAATAGAGTTGTAAGGTAAAAAAATCTGATTCAAGATATTGATACAATGACATTGCATCACTTAAATGTAACACCAAAATCTTGAGAAAGTTGGATGTAACGGCCCGAGTTTTTGTCATGGTTCTCCAAGTACGATTCATTACTCGTTCGGTTTGTTCGTTGGGCCGTTATTGCGGTTTTAGCCTTAAAGGGTAATTTGACCCTTAAGGTCAATTTTGTGTTTTAATAAGCTACAAGGTTACTTTTGTGGTTTCAAGGCTTGAAAGTCTACTTTTGTTATTTTTGAGAGTTTGCCATGTGGCCAGGAGTTTCTAATCGATCGATCGATCAATTAGTTTTCCATTATTACGTTCACAAAAGGGAAAAAACAGAAAAAGGTCTGAAACCCCCAATTCCTCAATCGTTCTTCTCCCTTCCTCAAATCGATTTCTATCCAAGTTGCTTTCTACTAGATATCCCTCATCGATTTCTACCGCACATTGTCATTGATTTCTCCCGGACATTGCCAATCAATTTCTATAGAACACCGTTCTACTATTTGGATTTTTGGGTAAAACTTGTTCCATGCGTTTTCCTGTTGTTATTTGTTGGTATCTGTTAGAGAATTGAGCATGTAGAATTCTTAGAATTATATGTCATGTTAGGTTGTTGTCATCTAGAGGCTCTGAGAGGACGTGATGTAACATTCCACCTTCTCAAGCCCAGGGATGTAATGTAACATGTTGACTCCGATATAGCCTAGTTTCGAGGCCTACTAGAGCGCGATTCTAATCATGGTGTAAGCCACCCATGAGAGTTTCCTTAGCTTTCGGTGTTGGGTGTGAATAGGCTGCCACAGTAGGGCATCGAGGGCCTCCCCCAGACTATGGATAAGTGGACACCAATTCTGAGTCTTGTTAGGCATGTGGACCTTGACCAGTGTAGTCTGCATAAACCTACATTTACTTGGTTTCAGTAGCATGCGGTGTGCACATACACGCTCTAGATGCCGAGAGGAAGGCTCCCTGGGCTAGTGTCGTCAATACATCATTCCTTGTGATTGTCTAGAGTCGAGCACTTGGATCATCCCTCAAGTTTTCAGATCAGTGCAGTGAGCTGTTTATTAGGTCGAGAGTTAGCAAACTCTTGGTATTGGGAGATATGTTGATAACTCAAGTTTGGATTGTAAGTTGATCGGTTGCATGTATTGCTAGGATGCTAGATGATGTGATGACTTGTGTATTGTACCCCGGTTGGGGATTCTTACTTAGTGCCTTCGTACTCACCCTTATTTTTGTGGTTTTCCACATGGTAACTTGCGGCAGCACCAGGATGGCTAGAGCAGGAACTGATGGATCATGAGAGTCCACTACAGTTATTTTTATTTATTTTTTCATTCATTATTTGTAAAGACCAGACCCAAAAGGGGCTCTAAATGGGCCTTTACCTCAATGCATGTATTCAAAATAAAAGACAATATGCAACATGATTTCGGATTCCAAGTAAAAACAGAAACGTTCAACTATCAAAACAATTTACTCTAAAACTGTCCTGTTTCCAAGCACTGCTTCGTGATAAATACATTTCTAAAAGCATACTCTGATCAGAGATTTATTTAAACCATTCAAAACCTTCCACAAGTACAACTATGCTGGAATCCATAAAACATAAGAAAACATCCTAGGGCTCCGTGCCCGTCTACATGCATTCAGGGGAAATAACAAAAGTCAAGAGTCATGATATAATAAAATGGTCAGAGATGACAGCAGGTGCCCATGATCATAGCCCCCCTTTCAGCCATCCTGTCTCGCTCCTTGGTTACCTGTGGAAACCACAAAATAAGGGTGAGTAACGAATTACTCAGTAAGAATCCCCAACCGGGGTACAATACGATGCATATGGTCATCAAGATGAGTGTATGCAAGCTATGAATATAAACACGAATAGAGCACATAGCTTAGCCCACACTTGGGCCTCGGATGCCAACTCGGGTCTTAGTCCTAAACAAACCTCCACACAAATCGTCCTATACGAGAAACAAATCCCGGCCTCAGCCTGTCTACTGTCGAATGAAAGGTACACTAGCTCAAGATCCCGAGGAGCTCTCCGGTCGGCGCTGTAATGAGCGTAGGCATGCACCGTGTGCTACTGCAGACTATGGGGTGCCGGTCTAGTGGCAAGTCAAGCTGCCCATGTCCAGATCACCACGCCTAACTAAATCTATGGATCGGTGTCACCGACATAGGGGTGTGAGACACGACACGTGAACTATGTCGGCTGAACCACCGCACTGAGGCTAAGGAACCGGTCGAGGTAGGCTTACACCGTGAAGCGGTCCTTGCCCTAACAGTGGCAATCAAGGGCTACGGCCGAACACGCCGAGGACGTGCCGGCCGCCGGGACGAGGCAATGCCAAGTCATCATCCCGACCGTTGGGGCATTTAACGATCGCCACCCTCACCCAAGATTGCGGGGCCTACCGGTCGGGTTAGCTAAACCCTAACGGGTCCGAGGGATCGAGAATCGTCTCGACGTCCCGCCATGGATGCAAGATACTTTATGCATCGGGCCCGATGATGCTACCTACCCGAATTCTAACTCGCCTTAACAATCAACAAACAATCCAATACGTGCTCAAAAGAATACAAAGAGCCTAGCATGGTACTACGGAACAAGAATGATTATGAGCATGCCAGAACGGAACAACCTAGCATGGACTAACATGAAAGAACAACATAAGAAGTCATGCCAATCAGGAATTCAAAACAGAGAACCTAAACTATACATGCTGATAATCACAAACAAACATACAACATCAATCACATAGAACATCGCAGGGTCCACACAACCCTGGTAAGAAATCCTTACCTTGGTCGGGAGACTTCTACACACAAATTCCTAAGCCGCGAACACTCCCGAGCTAGTTATCGAGAACCTACAAACATAGAAACAATCACAACCATAGCCCTAAAAATATAATAAAACAAAGAGCTCGGCTCGGGAGCACTCACACGGCACGACGACACGAGGTCAAGCGCCACAAGGGCGGGCTGATGCGGCTAGACTGGGCGTTGGGCGTTCTCGGCGCGCGCTGCGCGCGCGGCTGCGCTGCTGCGACACACGCTTGGCACGGCGCGAAGCGTCTCGTCTGGTCTTTGCTGCACGCGCTCGCGGCGTGCGCCGGCGGGTCTGCGCGCGAGCTGGGCATGCGACGGCGAGCGACGGCGTCTGGCTCGGCCGATCTGGAGCGACGACGACGACGGCGTGCTAGGCGGTGGTGTGACGGGGCTCGAGCTCGGCTGCTGCTATCTGGGGCGTCTGAGCGAGCGGTGGGGCTGCTTCTCGGCCGGATCTGGTGTGGCTGCTGGTCTGGGGTGTCTACGCGACAAGCTGGCTGGCTGAGCGAGTGGTGGGGCTGCTTCTCGGCCGGATCTGTCGCGGCCGGCAGTCCGGGTGTGCTCCTTCATTGGCCGCACCAAGCACACACACACACACACCTTCTTTACTCTACAATCAGCCAACGAGAACAGTCAATCGAGGAGATGAAGGAGATGAAGACTTACCCGGAACGATGATTTGATCTCGAGCTGCAAGGGAGGTGAAGAAATCAGCAAGGGGGCTAGGGAGAGCTTGGCTTGGGTGGCTAGGAGAATGGTGAAGAAGAAGGGCAAAGACCTAACTCATTTTCATTTAGCCAAAAACACCAAACTCCAAGGATCCAAGGCTAACAAAGATGTGATGCAGAAAGAGCAACAAGAGCTCTCAGTAGCTCATCTGGCACACATCCCCACAAGCTTCCCTGGAGACCCAGGTTCAAAACCCAGCTGCAACACATTTTCCTTTCTTTTACTTTTTGCACCAAACCTTGCTCAAACCCTTCCACAAGGCCTCACAAACCTACATAAATCCAACCAATATTTTAGCAATTAGAAAAGACATAAACGGCCCTGACGGCCCTACCAAATTACCAAAATACCCCTTGGGCATACCTGGAAGACCGGAGTGAAAACCTGGGTCGTTACAATATTCCCTCCTTTTTATGACTTTCGTCCTCGAAAGTCCTTAAGACTGGAACAGCTCAGGATAATGCAATCTCATCTCGTCTTCCCGCTCCCAAGTGGCTTCCTCGGAGTTTTGACTCCTCCACTGAACTTTTACCAACCGAATCTCGCGATTACGCAACGTCTTAGTCTCGAATGCAAGGATCCCCACTGGCTTCTCCTCGAAGCTCAAATTCTCATTCAGCTGCAAAGGCTCAAAGTCCACAATGTGTGACGGGTCCGGCACGTACTGCCTCAACATCGATACATGAAATACAGTGTGCACTGCTGACAATGACTGGGGTAGGGCTAACCGATAAGCAACTCTGCCAATCCTCTCCAGAATCTCAAACGGACCAACAAAACGGGGACTCAACTTCCCTCGCTTACCAAACCTCAAAACACCACGCATTGGAGCAACCTTTAGGAACACATGCTGGCCAACCTCAAACTCCAAATCTCGACGCCGAACATCTGCGTAACTTTTCTGCCTGCTCTGAGCTGTCAACACGAGCTCTAATCTTTTGCACTGCTCCATTAGTCATTTGCAGCAACTCGGGACCCAAAACCTGCCTATCTCCAACCTCTTCCCAGAACACGGGGGACCGACAACGCTTACCATACAAAGCATCGAATGGGGCCATCTGAATCGTCGACTGATAACTGTTGTTATAGGCAAACTCCATCAAATATAAATACTGGTCCCAACTGCCCGGGAAGTCTAACACGCAAGCCCTCAACATATCCTAGAGAATCTGATTCACCCTCTGCATCGACCATCCGTCCGAGGGTGAAAGGTCAGGCTTGAATCGCACTCGGTGCCTAAACCTTCTGGAGCGCTCTCGAAACGAAGTGAACCGCGAGTCACGGTCCGATACAATCCTCACAGCACACCATGATAACGAATGATCTCGCTCCAAAAACAATCTGCGCCACTGCTCCCGCGGTATAAGTGTCTCTACCGGGAATGAAGTGTGCGTTCTTGGTTAAACGATCAACTATTACCCAGATCTGCGAGAACTTCCTCGGAGTCCTCGGCAAACCAGAAATAAAGTCCATGAAGATCTCTTCCCATTTCCACCGAGGCACACTCGGGTGGCAGTATGCTGACACGGTGGCCTCTGCTGGGCACCTTCACTTCTGTCGACAAGTGAGGCACTGTGACAAACTCGCAACATCTCTTTTCATGCCCATCCACCGTAAAGTCTCGCTTAAGGTCCAGATACATCTTGGTACCCCGGTGTCAAGCAAAAGGAGAACTATGGGCCTCTCGAGAGCAACTCGCTCGCAATCCAAAGAACATCCGAACACACAACCGGCCTCTATAAGTCAACCCACTGTCTGGCGAGAAAACGAAATCAAAATCTCCGTCGGACTAACTCTCAAAACAATCTCTTAAGCGCGGGGTCACTCACCAAGCTATCAATAATCCTTTGCCTAATCGACGGTGAGCAGTCAATAATCGAGCTACCTTAGCGGTAACCTCACCCAACAACATCGCAACCTCGGCCGCTCGAACTCTCTCCGCCGCAAACTGGCTGAACTCAACAACGCCATGCGGAGTGCGACGTCTTTCTACTCAAAGCATCGGCCACTACATTGGCTTTACCCGGATGGTACAAAATCTCGCAGCCATAATCCTTTACCAACTCCAACCATCTCCTCTGCCTCATATTCAACTCCTTTTGAGTAAACAGATACTTGAGGCTCGGTGATCGGTAAACATCTCGAATCCGCTCACCATACGGTAATGCCTCCAAATCTTGATTGCAAACACCACTGCTTTGCCAACTCCATATCATGAGTCGGGTAGTTACGCTCATACGGCTTGGTGGACGGGAAGCATAGGCAATGACCTTCCCGTCTTTGCATCAACACACAACCTAACCCAAACTTGGAAGCATCAGTGTAAACTACGAAACCACTGTCCCCTCCGGATCGCCAACAGTCGTGCCGAAGTCAAACTACGCTTGAGCCCGGCAAAGCTCTCATCACACTTATCGTCCCAAATGAACTCGACACCCTTCCTCGCCGACGAGTGAGGGGCGAGGCTATGGCGAAAAAGTCCTTAACGAACCGACGGTAGTAACTCGCCAAACCTAGAAAGTCTGCGTATCTCGGCAATCAAGTCGGCTTGGCCCACGAACTCACGGCCTCAATCTTCGCGGGGTCCACGGCTATACCATCTCTCGAAACCACGTGGCCTAGGAAGGCCACTTGCTCCAACCAGAATCACATTTGGAAAACTTCGCATAAAGCCGGTTTTCCCTCAAAGTCGCCAATACTCGCCTCAAATGCTCTGCATGGTCCTTCTTAGACCTCGAATAAATCAAAATATCGTCAATGAACACGATGATGAAGGTTTGTCCAAAAATGATTTGAACACCCTATCCATCATGTCCATGAACGCGGTGGGGCATTGGTCAATCCAAACGACATGACCACAAACTCATAGTGACCATATCTAGACTCGAAAGTCGTCTTAGGAATGTCGGCATCCCCGATCCGCAAATCGATGGTAACCGGATCTCAAATCTATCTTGGAGAACACGGAAGCTCCTAAAAGCGATCGAACAAGTCATCAATACGGGGCAACGGTACTTATTCTTCATCATCACCTTATTAAGCTCGCGATAATCAATACATAAGCGCATAGAACCATCCTTCTTTTTCACAAACAGAATCGTGCTCCCACGGACACACACTCGGACGGATGAACCCTCGATCTAGCATCTCCTACAATCTGAATCTTCGCCTTTAACTCACTGGGCGCCATGCGATCACGGAGCCTTCGAGATAGGGAGGGTCCCTAGCTCGAGCTCTCTATAGTGAAGTCAACCTCTCTCTCTTCGGGGCAACCCGT
The DNA here is from genome assembly GCA_036507275.1 of Sicyos edulis. Classification (NCBI taxonomy): domain Eukaryota; kingdom Viridiplantae; phylum Streptophyta; class Magnoliopsida; order Cucurbitales; family Cucurbitaceae; genus Sicyos; species Sicyos edulis. The sequence continues at coordinate 56,686,288 of CM071846.1, read as the reverse complement.
AACTCCTCAAGAAACACATCGCGAAGTCTGCACGATCGACACACGATCAACAATCGGCGGGGGCGCTCTCCCCCGCATAACTTGGCTAGGTAGCCCCAAGCTCCATGAGCTAGCAAACGAAGAGCTTTCACAGCTGAAGATGTTTGGGGAAGGTCGTCCATCGTTGATTGTTAATAAAATGTCAGTGGTGCAGGAGTTTGCAAACGTTTTCCTTAAGGAGTTACTAGGATTGCCTCTACCGAGAGGAGTGGCCTTCACAATTAAGATCGAGCCAGGGACTCTCCCTATCTCAAAGGCTTCGTACTGTATGGAGCCAGCTGAGTTGAAAGAGCTGAAGGTTCAGATGCAAGAGATGCTAGACTGAGAGATCATCCGTCCTAGTGTGTTAAGACCCAACCCGAACAGGGTCCTAAACCTAGGTCTTAAACCTCTTATCCATGTAAATAGACTCGAATCATAAATGCGGAATTATAAAAACTTTTAAACAAATAAGCATTCAGTGAAATTCGGTTTTAGGACCTGTCCCTGTTTCCAAGCACCTGTAAAAAACATTTATCAAATCCAACCCTGCCCAGAGTTTCGTTTATTTGCAAGAGGAAACATCTAAAACAATTTCAACAAAATGAAACTGAAGCAAATAATTTAATTTTCAGAAATACAACAAGTCCACCTAAGGGCTCCATGCCCTGTTTACATGCAAAAGAACTAAGAACATACGTGACAAGACTCAGAGTACTCTGTCCATGATCATCCAGCAGCATCACAGAAAAATAAAGGTGAGCAACGAGTCGCTCAGTAAGAATCTTCAACCGGGGTACAATACGAAAACCAATCATCTAGCACACAGATACATGCAAACCAAACACAAGCACAGAGAAAACAACTTGAGTTGCCGACAACAATTTACGCGTTTGCTGGAAAGTGAAAAGAGAGAAAGAAAAAACACATAAGAAATGAAAATGGAGAATTGAGAATAATGGAATGGAGAACGCAGGATGCAGAAATGGAATGAAAAAGAAATGTGAATAATAATGAGAGATAAATGTAAAAAGGAATAAAAATCTCTTTACATTTAATGAGTTGACAATTAAATATGGTATTTCTTAAGTGATGGAAAGTTTTAAAAATGGAGGTTTAAATTCGAAAATTCTTTATTAAATGTGAATAAGGGCAAAACGGTAATAAAAAATAAATATAAATTTCGAAGTTTAAAATAAAAATTAACTTTGCAAAAAAAAATTTGGACGCCTAAATTTGCAAATACTTTTCTAATATGGTCTAGTTACTACAATTTCCCTTTGTTTTTTTTGCCTTTTTCATATGTTAAACATGGTTGACACATAATTTATACCTAATAGTATCCCTACTTTGTAGGGATTTTGTTTCCATTATTTTATTTTATTTTTATTTCGCAAATGTTAGACATTGGTTATATGTATTATGTACATATTCTATGTTAGTTACTGCCAGCACCTATTATGTACATTTCACAGTAAGGGCACATAGGTTAATTATTGTGGTCACTTGTATATATTATGTGAATAAAGTTGTTTCCTTGATTTTTTTTTATCTTTTTTTTTTTGCTTAAATTCGACATTATTAGCACATATTTTGTAGATCCACTATACATCATGATTTAAGCACATGCGACGGATCAAACACGTAACGCGTGAAACAAATAAACTTTGTCTAGTCATCCTTTGTGACTACTTAGTTTTTGCAACTTTGCCTAGTGCATTTTGTTTGAGGGTTTACATCATTGGTTTTTGCCTTGTGGATTGTATACATATGTATATGTAAGAATGAGACCTCATTTATGTTGTGTTTAACTGTTCTTGTTGTGTTATAGCTATTAATCTTGTTTGGAATGTGTATATATGTATGAATTGGTTCATAGAATACATTATTCGCTTGCCCCTCCTGAATATGTCCATGTGCCCTCTAACACCCCTAACATTGTCTATTTTCCGAAATTATGCCCACATATGTAGTCCCTACAACTTATCAGTATGTGTTATGTGTTTGTACACCCATTGTACGTCGTGATTTAAGTACATGCGACGGATCAAACACGTAATGCGTGAAACAAATAATTAAACTTTGTCTAATCACCCTTTGTGACTACTTAGTTTCTTTAGCTTTGCCTAGTGCATTTTGTTTGAGGGTTTACATCATTGGTTTTTGCCTTGTGGATTGTATACATATGTATATGTAAGACTGAGACCTCATATTTGTTGTGTTTAACTGTTCTTGTTATGTTATAGCTATTAATCTTATTTGGAATGTGTATATACGTATGAATTGGTTCATTAGAATACATTATTTGCTTGCCCTTTGAATATGTCCATGTACCCTCTATCACCCCAAACATTGTTTATGTTTTTTGAAATTAGGAACCTCATATGTAGTCCCTATACTTATCGGTATGTGCTATATGTTTGTACACCCATTGTACATCGTGTTTTAAGCACATGCACTGATTAGTCACGTAACGCGTGGAGCATAGAAACTTTGCATAGTCATCCTTTGAGACTACTTAGTTTCTGTAACTTTGACTAGTGCTTTTTGTTTGGGCGTTGATATCATTGATTTTGGTCTAGTGTTGCCTATATATGTATATGTAAGACTGAGACCCCATTTATGTAATGTATTTATTTGTTCTTGTTGTGTAGCTGTGTTTGGAATGTGTATATACATATGAATTGCATCATTAGAATACACCGTTCGCTTTCCCCCCTTGAATATGTCCATTTGCCCACGATAACCATGACACTATTTGTGTCTTCCAAAATTATACACTGCATATGTAGTCCATACAATTTATCAGTATGCGCTATGTTTGTACATCCACTATACATCGTGATCGGCAACTTTGATTGAATGTCATCTTCGAATATTTTTTTGTTTTCCTGGTGCAGCAATCGTGGTTTTCATATATTTTTTTTAGCCACCTTCCCTAAATTTAGGGATCTATTTCTAATTAACTGATAACAAGTAGTTAATTATGCTTAGATTTAGGAAAAATGAAATATTATATTATAAAATAAAAAGTGGTTTGTTATGCTTAGATTTACGAGAAAATTGTTTTTTTTTGTTAAACACCTAAAAGAAAAAAACTAAAGGGTAGTTTAGGGAGGGAAATATTCATCTCTCTTACAGATTTTTTTAGCCATCGATTTAAAGTTCAATACAAAGAAGCCATATCATCCATTTTTTTCTCTAAATCTAGCTATTTGCTACCATTTCCCTTTTATTTTCCTCTCTCCCTTTTCATATTTTTAAAACAACTCAGCCGCCTGGTTTTCCTCATCCCATCTTTACGCATGTTGATCAACATGCCAAGGGAGAAATCGAATCACAGCTGTCCATCGCGTGCCACGTGTCGCTTGTGGAGTCGTCGACCAGCCCCTAGCACAACCCCTTCTTTGCGTTTCCTCTCTGTGTTCTCTTCGCTGGAACAAAGCCCAACATCTCCTTCGTGTTGCCGCCCAACCAGCCATCTCTGTCTCAACTGTAGTGCCTCCGACGAGCACTCTAGCGTAGTTTCCTCTTCTATTTCAGCTAAGTGGAAGTGTGAGTCGCCGCCAGCAGCCTCGAGACTAGTTGCAACTATTTCTTCTCCGGCCTGTGTCGCTGGAGCAAGCCTTTTCTGTTTCTCTTCTTCCTCATCGATCTAATCTTCGTGGGTAAGTTGTTTTTCCCTTTTAAAGACTATTTTTCAAGCTTCGTTTCAGCCATTAATGGAGTTTCCCGGCGAAGAAGCTCAAAATCCCCTTTGAGATCCTCTCTTTCTTCGTAGTTTTTGGGAGATAGAGGAGTTCGTTTGCAAATCTGAGACTTGTTCCGTTATCCTGAGACCGATATCTTCCAACGAGGTATGACCCGCTCCATTTTGTAATGACGCGGCACTGTCGGCCACCACTTGTCGGCGCCGCTGTGCTCCAGCGAGGCATTTTCGGACAATAGCTTCCACTCGTTCCCGTGATGTTAACCCCCTTTATGGCATATTTAGCTTGTCCCTAACGAACGCTAGGCATTTTGTTTGTGTTTAGGTGCTCTCGGGTTCATCTTTCAGCTCGTCCCTTAGCTTGTAAGTCACTGTGGTGTTTCGGTCTAGTCTTTGGGAAGGTAATGAGTTTCATTATGATTCGGGTTTGTGGAATAAATCATGTGAATAGTGGCATGATAGGATTTACGGGAATTGAAAGTTGGATGACTTGTCCCATGTATGCCTTGGTGTTGTGATTCACTTTTTGAACTTATTACTACTCGTGGTAGCATGAAATCGTGTGTAGCTCGTAAACTATTAAGTCTCTGTTTGTTGTGTTCTTATGATCGTATCATCATTCCCTAATTTGTATCTTTTGCTCGTATACGTGATGAACTGCTTATTTGTTTAATCTTCTGCTTGAACTGGATTTCCTTGGGTTTATGCATGTTCTATGTTGTCGGTTCCATCCATGTTTGATTGTATACGTGCTACCATTATTACATGCCCGGTCCCTCTAATTTATCGTCTAAGGGTTTTGTACGTATTATGTTATGTTTTGGTGTTAGAATAGCTAGGCCTGGTTATCGTGTTGACGACCTAGAGGAGCAGCTAGCTCACACATTTAGGGCTCGAGATTGCTTGATCGATATCTTGTTGTTGTTGTGTCTCGCTAGTGCCCCTTAGGATCCAAGCATGGATATGGATCCTCTTTGCTTCGAGAAACGTGGTTGAGCTGCACAAGCCTACGGGTTGACTTTTACATCCGACCAAGGGGTCAGATCTCATCCACTTGTCACATTGTGTGCAGAACAACGGGCTCTTTGGTTGTGAGCACACGTTGCGGGTTGCACCAACCCTCGAGTGGGCCAGGTGCACTTGCGTAGGCTAGCCTAGATCCCGTGTGACTTTAGTGCTAATTATTATCTCTCTGTGTGTACTCGTGGAACCTCATATGTTGTGTGCATAGTTCCATAAGTTTACCCGTTGTGTACGTGGGAAAGGGAGCCAGACATGACCCTCCTGACCTAGACACCTACGACAACGGCTTGGTGCATATGAAGGAGGGCAGTCATGACCTGCCTAGCCCCGACATCTACCAGATGAGGCCACTGGGACAGATGATGGTGTGGATGAATGCCTGTCGGTGCGCCTATTTGCCCGAGGTTTAGGGATTCTATGTGATAGTATCTCACTCGTGGCATTAGAGACTCTGTGTGGTTAGTACCCAACTCGTGGCATTTGGGATTCTGTGTGCTTAATCCCCGACCCGAGAATTTAGGATTATGTGTGCTTAATCCTCGCCCGAGGAGTTGGGATTCTATGTGGTTAGTCCCTCACTCATGGCTCCCCCTGACAGAGTCAGGTGATTTACTTGGCATTGTGTATGCCCTTGCTGACACGACTCGTGTGTCATTTTCCCGACCCGAGGATTAGGGATGTTGTGTGTTCTCCTCACTCGTGGTCCTCCTCGACAGGGTCAGGTGACTTTATTGCCATTTGTATATGCCCTGCGGAAAGGCTATGAGAGTTGCGCAGCGGGAGCGTGGTGGGTCTCTGATGTAGGTCAGGTGTAACGGCCCAGATTTTCATCCCGGTCTTCCCGATTTGCCCCAGGGGCATTTTGGTAATTTGGTCGGGCCGACAGGGCCGGTTATGTCATTTCCAATTGCCAAAAAAATATTGAGAGGAATTAAATGGGATCGGGAAGCTTGGTGAAGGTATTTGGGCTTGGTAAAAGGTAAAATTAAATATGGAATTAAATAGCGCGTCTGACGAGATTCGAACCAAGGCTGCTTGGAAAGCTAGTTGGGTGGCCTTGCCACTTGAGCCACTGAGCGCTCTTGTTAATTTGAGCACGCCATATTGTACTTAAGCGTGTTTTCAAATGCCTTTGGTTTAAAAGCAGAGCTCGCCCGAGCTTCTCCCTCATTTCTTCCTCTTCGTCTTCGCGATTCTTCTCCGACCGACCAGCGATCTCCTTCGCGATTTTCTCCCTCGCCGACCACGATTCGACCGAGCTCTTCTTCCCTAAATTCTAAGTCGACCTCACCTCGAGCAGCCAGTAAGTTCTTCTTCTCCTTCTTCTCCTCCGATTCCTTCAATTGTCCCCTGTTTCCGATTTCAATTTCTACTGGCCGAGAGAGTAAGGGAATTGCGTGGTTTTTGTGCAGCTAGTGTAGGGGAATTCAGCCAGCAAGGAATCGCTCGCCAATTCGTCTCGCCAATTCGCCAATTTCGCCAGCCAATTTGCTAGCCCGTCGCTCCTCTGTCGCGCGCAGCAGCAGCCGAGCCAGCCCCATCGCCAGCTCGCCGTCGCAGCAGGTCTCCATATCTCCCGCGCGCGCGTTTTCGCCCAGATCCGTGTCACGCTGTCCCTGTGCCGAGCCGCATCGCATCGCATCGCGGCGCCAGCCGAGCGCGCGCCGCGCCAGCCACCGCATCGCTCGCTCGCGCGGTCGCTCGGTCGGTAGCGCCAACGCGCACAACCTGCGCGCAGCACGCCCAAACACCCTATTGTTGCCTCGCTCGTGCAATCGGCTCGTTCGTGTGTCCGTCGCGCTTCGTAAGTTTCTCCCGAGCCGAGCCCTATTTATTTTATTGTATTTAGGCCTATTGTGTGATTATTTTTGTGATTTCTAGGTTCTCGGTAGCTAGCTCGAGTTCGTTCGCAGCTTAGGTTTTCGTGTAATCGTCCCCGACCAAGGTAAGGATTTCTTACCGGAGTTGTGTGGACCCTGCGATACTATATGTGATTGCTGATTGATTGCTTGTTTGTGTTTATTGACATGTGTAGCTAAGTGCTCTATTCTGAATTCCCGATTGGCATGATTGGCATGATTTTCCTGGTTAATTCTCTTGTTTGTGTTTGTGTTTAATTGGTGAGTTTCTAAGATTTCCACAATGAGGGAGTCGTCCATTGACAATTTTACCTTTCTTTTTTAATATATATTTATATTTATTTATCTATTTTAAAATATGCTTATAATAATTATTTTTTAAAAAATTATTATTATATATCTCAAATTGAAATTTGAAATGTTTTTTTATTTGACTTTTTCAAAAATGGATTAAAAAAACAAAATTGATACTATTTCTTCCAAATTTTTAGGGGCTTTTGCATGTATATTACAAAATGGATAAAATATTACATGAATAGCACAATAATGAAAATATTTGCACATATAGCAAAATTTATAAATTGATAGACTTCATATTGATAGATTCTATCGATAAAGGGTGATAGAATCAATTTACTAATAAATAAAGTAAATTGATAGACTTCCATAAGATTCTATCAATAAGAACCGATAGAATCAATCACTGATAAAATTGATAGACTTTCATCACTAGAGAATGATAGATTCTATCAAAGTCTTCTATAAAAAAAAGTAAATAATTTTTTTTTTTAAAATGGCAGAATTTGCTATATAAAAATTATTTTTAAAAATGTGCTATAATTGTAAACTGTGGTAAAAAAGTTGCTATACAGCGCAAATTCCCAAATTTTTATTTATTTTGATATATATAAAAATTAAAGTTCAATTAACTATACAATTATATTTTTAAATTTTATAATTCATTATCTGCATGAAATAAAACTTTAATATAAACCATTTTGTTATATAAATTAAAATTATTTTAAAATAATGTAAAATGATATGAATATTGTATGTGAATTCTTGGAACATTGAGTAAATTTACATCATGTCAAGTATGATTCCTAAAAAAGAAACATTGTTATCTAAATATTCTTAAAAAATATTCCTACAAAACAAATATAGTCATCTAAAAATGTCCGACACATGTGGTTTTGGACATCTGAAATTTCGAGCATTAGAAAATTTCAGTTATCATGATTACGTGTGAGTAATCACTTAGACAAAATAGTCAAAAAATGATTTTTCTTTTTAAGGCCACCAAAACAAATTTAAGATATTGATTCTATAACACTCCATCAATTATATGAACACTAAAATCTTGAGAAGATTAGAAGATCGAAAAGTATTTGAATTTAAATTATAAAATTGGTGAAAAATAGTAAAACCACTCATTTTTATAGGCAGAAGAAGTTGGATGTTACAAAACTTTTGAATTCACTTATAAAATTTAATAACGTTATATCCTTCAATTAAAAAAATTAATGGGAAACATCTTTATTATTCAAACTTTTGAGATACCAACCTTTAAATTGAGTAACCTTTTATTTTATCTTATTTTATTATTGAGTATAAATTGGGAGAGGAGGGACGAATACCAATTCTCGGGATCGACCATTATGTCATTGACTCATTCGATATTAAAACAGGTGCAACACGATGACTTCCCAAGTGGTCACCCAACTTAGTACTACTCTTGCCTAAACACGCTTAATTGCGGAGTTTAGATGAGATCCGGTGCATTAGTGTTGGTAAGAACGCACCTAAGGAACTTTTTTATTTTAAATACAATGATAAAAATCACCTATGCCATTTTTTCACTTTTCTATTTTTTTATATATATATATATATATATATATATTAATATGAAGTGGCAAATTTAAAATTTTAAGTAATCGCGGATTGGACAAATTAATCCAAAAATGATTTCTCTATAAAAATTTATGAGTCAAAATTTACATATATTTTATTAAAGAAATATAACTTATGAAAAATGTTTCAAATGCGTTCTAACAAACATTGTATAAAAAAAGGATTTCAAAAAAAAAAAACATTGTATAAAAAATAATAATATAAAAAAAAATAGTAACTACAAGAATCTAAAGTCCTAATTAGACACTAATTTTTTAAAAGTAATTTGTTCACTTGATAATTTGTCAATCAAACATGTCACCTAACTTCATCAAAATAAAATTGTACGGTTACAAAAATAAATTTAAGTTATTGATTTTATAACATTACATCACTTAAATGTAACACCAAATTTTGACAATATCGAAAGATTGAAGAGTATTCGAGAAAGAATGATGGAGTGAAACAAACTAAATAAAAGATTGAGATTTTAGAGTTGTCGAAGGAATAGTAAAAATAACTAATGTTTATAGGTAAAAGAAGTTGGATGTTGCAAAAACTTTTAAATTCCATAACTTATAAAATTAAATAATGTTATTTTAAATTTATCCTTTAATTATAAAAACTAATGGAAAAATCTTTTTTATTCCAACCTTTGAGATACAAACCTTTAAATTGAATACATTTTTTTATCTATATAATTAATGAACGATAAAAACTCGTGTTTTCCATTTTTATTACATTTTCAATTATTTTGTATATATTAATATTGAGTGACATATTTAAAATTGTGAATATCACCTCGACAAAATAGTCAAAAAACGATTCTCTTTTCCAAGGTCACAAAGACCTATTTAAGATATTTATTTTATAATATTCTATCAGTTATAGTATTTGAAAATAATTGAAAGCACTGAAATAAACTAAAGAAAAGATTTAGATTTCTAGAATTGTGGTAAAAATAATAATAAGAACTCATTTTTATTAGCAAACATTTTAATTCTATAACTTATAAAATTGAGTAATGTTATTTTAAATAATAACCTTTAATTAAAAGAAATTATTGGGAAAAAGCTTTATTATTCCAACTTTTAAGATGCCAACCTTTAAAATTTTGAGTATTCGCGTGAACAAAATAGTCCAATAATAAATCTCACACAAACAATATTTATGAGTCAAAAGTTACCTATATTGATTGCAAATGCATTCCCACAAACATTGGAAGTAAAATAATGATTTGCTCGATTGATAATTTGTCAATCAAATATGTTACCAAACTTTATCAAAATAGAGTTGTAAAGCCATAAAAAACATATTTAAAGATATTGATTCTATAACATTACATCGCTTAAATGTAACACTAAAATTTTAAGAAGATTGAAAGACTAAAGAGTATTTGATAACGATTAAATGATGAGAACAAACTTAAAGAAGATTGAGCTTTTAGAGTTGGTGAAGGAATAATGAAAAGAACTCATTTTTGCACGTAGAAGAAATTGGATGTTACAAAAATTTTGAATTCCATAACTTATAAAATCTAATAATGCTATTTTGAATTTTAACCTTTAATTAAAAAAATTAATGGGAAAAACCTTTATTATTCCAACTTTAAATTGAATAATATATTTTTTTAATAAAATTATTGAATAAGAAAAACTCACCTTTGCCATTTTTAAATTTTTTTTGAATTATTTTGTATGTATTATAATTTGGAGTAGCATATTTGAGATTATGAGTAATCACTTGGACAAAATAGTCCAAAAATTATTCTCCCATCTTAGGTCACAAAAACATATTTAGGATATTGATTCTAAAACATATTTAGGATATTGATTCTATAATATTCCATCACTTAAATGTAACACAAAAATCTTGAGAAGATTAAGAAGATTGAAATGTATATGAAAACAATTGAATGAAGTGAAAATAACTAAAGAAAAGTTTTTTAATCCACCGTTGGTGAAAAAAAATTGTAACAAGAACTCATTTTTATAGTAAGAAGAAGTAGAATATTACAAAACTTTTGAATTTCATAACTTATAAAATTTAATAATAGTATTTTGAATTAATCTTTACTTAAAAAAAAAATAATGAAACCGAATGAATTAGTGACGTAATGGTTGATTGTTTAGCTGTAAATTAGTTCAACACCAGTATCACATGGTAGAATCACTATTTATCATCCTCTCCTTGCGATATGAACTCAAAAAAAAAAAACTAATGGGAAAAAACTTGGAGATGCCAAAATTAAATTGAATAACATATATTTTATTTTATACAATTAATGAATAATAAAGAAATCAGGTTTATTTTTTACTTTTTCAATTTTTTTATTTATTTTTATATATATTAATATGGAGTGACATATTGATTTGTGAGTAATAGATTTGTGAGTAATAACTCTCACTCCCACAAAGTAGTTAAAAAATGATTCTCCCTTTTAAAGTCACAAAAATATATAAAAAATATTTATTTTTATAACATTCCATTTAGTAACACAAAAACCTTCAGAAGATTAGAAGATTAAATTGTATACGACACAATTGAAAGGAGTGAAATAAAACTAAAAAAAAAAAATTGGTGAAAAGATAGTAAATGAAGAAAAAATTGGATGTTACAAAACTTTTAAATTCTAAGACTTATAAAATTTAATAATGTTAGTTTCAATGATAACCTTTAATAAAAAATAACATTAATGGAAAAAAGCTTTATTATTCCAACTTTTGAGATGCCAACCTTTAATTTGAGCAATTCTTTTTATATATAATTAATGAATAATAAAACTCATGTATGCCATTTTTTTTATACTTTTCTATTCTTTATATATACTACGAATTTTAACATGGATGTAGCACGTCATAATTTTTAAAATAATAAATTATATATATTTTTAATAAAAAATAAATAAATATATTTATTTATAATTATAAATATCATTGGATAATAATTTCAATATAATATTAAATTTTATAACTGCTGCATCATGTTAGTTAATTTATTAAAATTCACATTTATGTTAAAAAAACATTTAATATTTTATTTTGAACTTAAAAAATAATAGGTGTTATTATTTAAAGAAAACAATTAATAAAATTTATCACATTAAAATTAAATTATATCCCTAATTTTTTAAAATCTATACTCTTTAGTTTTTTCTCAAATGATCTATTTAGACCAATTACTCTTGAATTATAAAATTTATAAGAGTTATATTTTAAAAAATTTATTTTGATAAATTGTTTTCTTAAAATTTGATAGGAACAATTAACTATTTTGATAAACTTGAGTAATATATGAAAAAAGAAAAAAAAATAATGGTCATATGAATATATATATATTTTAATGTCTTTCTCTCTTTTTTCTTTTTGTCACAACTTTTATTTCTAAAACAATTGTGAATATAAAGAATACAAATAATATATGACTTTTTTTTTTTTTTTTTTTTTAAACATATTCTAACCAATATTTTAAATAAATTAGTTATACAAATATAAAAAATATAATAATAAAAAATGATGATAAAAGACAAATAATAAAGTCGAAGTTTTTTTAATTTGAAATAATAAAACCAAAGTCTTTTGCTATATATTTATTCTATAAATTTTAAAAATTAAAATATATTTACATAATCGAATAGTTACAATATTTTGAAATATTTTAAATCGAATTCAATATATTAATTTGGTACATGGATACCTTGAAGATTCAATAAAACATCAACATATTAGGATATAATTGAATTTTATAACTTATTTTTTTCAAATTCATGGTCTTAAGTTTTTTCTCAATTTATCTATTCATAGGCGAATTCACTCTTGAATCCTAAAGTTTGCCGCAATTACATTTTAAAAACTTTTTTTTGATCTATTTTCGTCATGTCAAAAATCGATAAACACAATTATTCGTCGATTGTCATCTTAAAAATTGATAAGAAAAATTAATTGTTTAATGTATATTCTAACTCCACCTCGTAACAATTTAATTTTAGCCGCTTATATTCAAAATTATTAATATATTTATAAGTAATTATAAATCGATAAGTGTCAAAATTTATTGAAAGAAAGTTACAATTTAAGTATCGGAAAAAGGCACAAAGATTTTTTGACGCAAAAAGAAACAAAGGAAGGTTAGTATTAGAAAAAATACATGTTACAAATTGATTAACAAAAGCAACCCCAGGGGCATTTTGGTAATTTGGTCGGGCCGACAGGGCCGGTTATGTCTTTTCCAATTGGCGGGAAAATTATGAGATGATTTGAATGGGATCGGGAAGTGTAACGGCCCAGTTTTCTATTTCGGGTACCCAGGTGATTTCGGGTCATTATTCGGATGTTCGGATGGGCCGTTAGAGCTGTTTTAACCTTTAAGGGTATTTTGGTATTTTGCTCCCGGTCGAGGTTGAGGATTTTCAGGGCTTGAGGTCATTTCGCCTTCGTTGAGACTTGATTAATGTTGGTTGCAAGACCCAAGGAGTTTGGGTTAGTTGATTAGAAGTTCGGAGACATTCCGGTTGATAGCAAAATTAATTGGAATTTAATTGGTCCCATTGGGATTTGAACCCTTGCCCTAATGGTGAAATTGGAGTTTTTAGAAAAAGAAGGTTTAGTTAAAAAGAAAAGAATTTCTTTAGCCGGGACCCGCAAGAGAAAGCCTTGGAAGGGATTTTAGACCCATTTAAATTAGGAAAAGGAAAGAAAATCCTATTCCCCTTGTTTTGGGAAAATCTCTCTCTCTCTCTCACTCTCTCTCCTAGCCGACCTCACCAAGATACCCTAGCCGCCCTAGCCGCACCCCCGCTCAGCCTGCTCGGCCCCAGCGCACCAGCAGCCAGTTGCCACAGCCAGAGCGCACAGCGCGGCCAAAATCCAGCCAGCGCACGAGTCGCGCCCGGCCACTACCGCCACGCCGCCCGGCCGCGGCCAGCCCATGCCCGCGGCGTGCCAGCCGCGCCCTCGCCCAGCCAGGCGCGTCGCGCCGTTCCGCACGAACCGCCCAGAGCGCGCGCCGCGCCAGACGCACATCGCCCTGCCTCTCCGCGCGTCGCCGCCCCCGCGCGCGCGCGCGCCAAAGACCATCCGCGTCTGCGTGCCGTCTCGCCGCTTCGTCGCGTCCGCCCGCCAGCGCGCCTGCTCCCTGTCGCAGACCGCGCGCAACCCAGCGCCAGCGCCCTTCCCCTGCCGCGCCAGCACGCCCAGCAGCGCCCGATAGCGCCCAGCAGCGCCCAGCGCCCAGTGCCAGCGCCAGCGCCCAGCGCCCAGCGCCCAGTGCCAGCGCCCAGGGCCCAGCGCACCCTGCTTGTCCTTGCTGACGGACAGCCTGCCTTGCCGTGCGGGTTGGGGCGTGGCCTTGTGTCTTCTCGATCGGTAATTCCCGAGACTTTTTCCTTTGGGCCCTAGGCTGTTGGCCGCTGTTTATTTAATTAGGTTGTTTTTATTAAAATGCTTAGGTTGCTCGGTTTCGCTTTAAAGCTCGAGGGTCATTATTAGAGTGTGAAGGTTATTTCTGCTCGTTTCCAGGTAAGGATTCCTTACCGTGGTTGTGTGGACCCTGCGATGCTTTCTTGATTGTGCCTTATATGCATGTTTACTTTTATGAACATGAATAGTGGATAGGACAGCTTGTGATTGCACTCCTGCTAGCATGTTTGCTTGATTGTACATGTTAGTGCCATGCTAGGATTGTTCTTCCAGCATGCCTGAGATTCCTGCTTTAAGTTCGTAGTATCATGCTAGGTTATGTACGATTGATGATGATTATGTATGTTTAGCCAGGAATCGTTTACTCTATACTCTAGCTAGTGTGTTAGGGCTGTCATCATCTAGAGGCTGAGAGCGGACATAACGTACCTTGTCCCCACCGGTCGGGAGTAGAGCGAAGCATAACGTACATTGCTTCCCCGGCGGCCGATGTGGATTTAGCTACCACATCGGCATAAGCCTAGTTTGTAGCTGCTAGAGCGGAACCACGCCAACGGTGCAAGCCCGCTTGGCCTGGTTCTTAGCTTCGTGTCGGTGGTACAGTGCGCACAGATGAGTGCCGAGGGCCTCGCACTCACTGTGTTCGGTGACACCGTTTCCGAGTCTTAGGCATGCGTACACGCCCGCGTGGTTTGCCCTTAGGCCCCCGCATTTACGCCGGTTGCGAGAAGAGCATGCGGTGTCTGCGCGCCTGCGCTTTAGTCGCCGGTTCGGAGAGCTCCCTGGGCTAATGTTCGTGAGTACACCGTTCCTTCTGTTTAGAGCCGGACTTCGGGTACTCTCCGATAGTCCAGTTATAAGCGAGGGTAAGAGGCCCTTGAGGACACCCATTGGGATTGGCTTTTGAGCTGATCATATGGTCGAGGAGAAAGACCCTCGAGGGTGTCGGACATCTTTGGGATCGGTTTTTGAGCTGATCAATTGGCCGAGGAGAAAGACCCTCGGAGATGTCCCGGATTGGTTATGAGAGCCAATCATTAGGCCGGAAGAAAGAGACTTCCGAGGATTCCAGATTCGCCTTGTAAGCTCATTGAGCTATGATCTGTGTTGGTAATCATTTACATGTATACTAGGGTGCTAGATGATTGAAGTATCGTATTGTACCCTGGTCGAGATTCTTCTTGAGTATGTTTATACTCACCCTTATTTCTGTGGCTTTCCACGAGTAACTTGAGACAACACCGGGACGGCTAGCGGAGGGAGCCGATTGATCATGGGAGCCGCCAGGCACTCTGTCTTTATTGTTTGCATATTTGTTCAAGATGTAGATGGACAGAGTCCTAGGGGAAAACATTATAAAAGTTGTTTGAACTGTTTTGAATGTTTTTATATATACTGCCAGCTTGTTTTACTTCGTTGGTTTTCTTAAACAAAGTTGTTGATTATGTTTTAAGCATTCCCGTTCTAAATGTTTTGAAAGGTTTTAAATATGAGCACTAAACCGCTCGGTGAAATATTTAATTTGCATGCTTTGAGTGAGAACCTAGGTTTAGGACCGTATTTTGGGTCGGGTTTTTACAGATTGGTATCGAGCACAGAGTCATAGATTCAGTAGACTAACTCGCTTTGCGGTGTTGTTGCCCCATGATCATCGGTACTCATGCGGCGTCAGTTTTTATCTCGAGTTCATTAAGCTAAGGGTTTTATTTTACAATCTGCATCTAGTATACATGTGTTACCCTTGTTTGGCGGTGAGAGCCCAGCGTGGGCTAGGTTTTATGCTTTGTGCGGATCGCCAGTGTGTCGATCGCACCCGCAGGGAGGTAGACCTTAGACTCCGTAGGCCATTTGTGGCCCGATTGTGGTTCTCCCCAGTGAGAGGGTGGAGGTGCTCGTGCGGATCGCTAGTGCGTGGATCGCACTCGAGGAGAAGCGACGCTTGGCATGTCCGGATGAGGAGTTGGACCGTTTGTATGGATGTTGAGGCCGCGTCCCGGTTGTTTATCCCGTTGGCGAGTTGGCCCCGGCGATTGAGGTTCCTAGAGGAGGGGGTAGAGGCTAGCACGCCTTAGAGTGAGACTCCTTGAGCAGAGTGTGCTCCAACCATGAGGAGTTGATGGCGGTCTTTTAGCTAACAGAGAGCGGAGACCCAGCGCGGTTTGTAGCGCGTGAGGAGGAGTCTTGGGCATAGATAGCCCAAATGGGTAGAGTTTATTTAGGAGACACCCCTCCTTGTAGTTCCGGTAGCCCCTGAGGTTCCCTGGGAGGGCTTGATCGTGAGTTTATCTTTGATAAGATAGTTGGCGTTGATCGAGCCGCCGAGTTCGGGCAAGTGGAAGCTCAGAGCCGGATGTTTTGAGACCCATCGCTAGTAGCAAGGTGGTTGGCCAGATCGAGTTTATCATCCAAGTGTTGGGATGACTCGGTGTTCGAGGCCGACGACCTAATGTTCTGAGGTTGTGGCGTGCCGTTCGTGTGTTGCTTGATGCAGTAGTGTGGTGGTGGAAGTCCTGTGAGAGGCGGACCAGCAGAGTCTCCACCACCACCCTGTCGATTGGCAAGCTGCCAAGTTAGTAGCTTTTGAGGAAGATGTAGAGACATCTTGTCCTCCCGCAAGCTTTGTAGTCGTTTTTGGCCCAGTTCTTTTTTTAGTACCTCGTAGCCGGGGGGTAGTGTGGAGGTTGCTTGTCACGACTTAATCCGTCCGTGGTTTTCACCGGCTATTAGAGAGAAGCACCTTCATTAGCATGTTCCGTGTGGAGCTAGGTGCTGCCACCCGAGGGTTGGCTGAGTATTCGTTGAGCATCGAGTGGGATGCGGGAGTGGGCCTTGGCTTGTCTTTGGGCGTGATGTCGAGAGTAGTCTACTCGATTGTTGAGACTCTTGTGTTGAGTGCCATTGCCACGCCACCGGAGTGTGACCTTCCCTACCCTCGAGAGTGGCTTAAAGCCCGTAAAGGGATGTTTGTGTTGTAGAGGAAGAAGTGCTGTTGGCACCAAGCTTTGAGAGGAGGCCTAGATTCGGGCCGGTTGGCACTTTTTGTGCAGTGTGGTTCCAGGACCCACTTGAAGTTTAGCATCCCCACTAGCCTTGTACCCATTTTTCTCGAAGTTGCATCTGTTTGGATTGCTTAAGAGATCTAGCTCGGTGGTAGTCGAGAACTACAAGTGTGAGGTTGTTTGAGGGAAAGTAGGAGCTTTTACTGATGACACCGAGAGTTGGGTACAAAGGATGCTTTGTTGGTTGTTAAGGGCTAGCGCGCGTCGAGATCTCGCGCCTATGTTGTGGGCTTGTGAGCCGCTTGAATGGTAGTGTGATTCCATTACCCTTGGAGTTACCCTAATATGAGTAGGGTTGGCATCGATGATGCGTGGTTGACCCAGTGTTAGAGCCAGGAGTTGGATGGTTGAGTGGAGCATTTAGTGGGCACATTGGTATGTGGTATGTCAGATTGGTGTAGTTATGCTCTTGTAAGAGTGAGTTGACCAATGTAGCTTTTCGTGGTGAGTTGACCCCGAGTGGTCTGAACTCTTGTTGTTCCTTTGCTAGTTGTGGCTCTATTGGGAGGAAGAAGCTGCCTTGTGTAAGAGTACTTGTTGGTTTGGATCTTAAGGAACCAAGTTGGAGCTGTACACGCCAATGTACTTTTGTGTAGCTCGTTCTGTGGTGTATTTTTCAAGAACCACGAGAGGTTTCGGGTTGTGAAACCAAAGGCTCGATTCGAGGAGTTAGGACTTTAGTTCTTGGCAAGTGCCCTAGCCTTGGTTGAGAGGCTACCGTGCCGGGAGCCGGGTTGTTGCGTAGGATTGTGTGGAGCATCGCCCGTGCTTGCTACAGATGTGGCAAGGAAGAGCTTTTGGCCAAAGACAGTTGAGATGTTTGTAGAGGAGACGTGCTCGTGTAGCCGATTGTCGGTTAGACCGTTTGACGACAGTGTGTGAGTCGGAGGCGTCGGAGGAACCCCGAGTTGTGGAGAGCCTCACGAGCTCGGTCAGGACCAGGCGGTGTTCCTCGGTTGAGTTGCTTGGATGCTTGTTGTCGGTTAACAAGCTAGAGTCGTTCTTAGTAACCCCACGTTGATTTTCGAATTCTTAGCGAGGTGGTGCTTGGTGTTGACCAAGGTTTGGTCCCCATGTTGTTTTGTGAGCTAGCTCGGTTCGAGCAAGCGGCGTTGCCTCGAGGACTTGTTCCTAGTCGTAGTTTTGGGAGTTGGCCTCCCCCTCAGCGGTTGAGTAAGTACCGCTAGTGCTTAGTGGGTGGTTGCTACCGTTGAGTTTGCGCAAGACAGCGAGCGTGTGTGAAATTCGCTGTCCTTCGGAAGTCCGCTTGCTAGGAAATCGTTCCTGTAAAGGAAGAGTCAGCTTAGCTCCTGAGTTGTGTAGTTGATCAGAGTAGCGCGGCTGGTCACCTAGCGAGTGTCCTGCGTCTGTTTGATAGCAAGCGAAAAGTGTTTGTTCCGCGAGGGGCGATAGCCACCCAGTTCAAAGGCTTGAGTTGTTGGCGGAAGGTTGTTGGATCTTTGGAGTTTGTGGAACCCCTTAGTTCCTTGGTAATTGAGTTGCGCCGTGGATGCCGGCCTCGAGTTTTAACTTTTGAGGTAGTCTTGCCGACTCGTGTTGTTCAGGATCCGCAAGCTTGTGGTCGTTGCTATCCTTATTCCTCGCGATGTTTCGTGGGTGGAGTTTCTGGATTGGAAGAAGAGTTAGGTCTAAGCTATAAGCAAGAAGTCCTTGGAGCAGCCAGATGGGCTTAAGAGTTGAATGGCGGCTTGGAGGCGAGCTTTGCTCGTTATAAGCTTGGGTTGTGTTTTTGCAGAGCAAGCCTTTCTCGGGCTTTGCCTTTAGTCGTTGTACATTCGCGAGTTGGCATTTTAGCCGAGCCACGCTTGAGTGAGTTGGCACGAGGTGCCGTGGCATTGGGTGGTAAAGCCCTTGAGTTTCGATCCTCCACTATCGTGTTGCTAGTAGCCACGTAATGTTTTATTCCTTGTTGCTCGAGGTTTCCGTGAGAGGAATGTTGTTTGTTTTCCTATCTGGCGATGTTCACCTAGGCGGTGGGCTGATCGGATTGCATTGGAAAGTTTGTTGTCGGCCGATGAAGGGCTCCGCTTATTAGTTTGGCTGAGTGAAGCTCGTTCTTGGACCCCGTCATTCGAGGGGGTGGCCGGCCGAAGTATCGGCTAGTGTGTGTGGTGGTAGCCGTTTGGTGAACTGAAAAGTGCCCTTGGCTTTGGTGCTTCGATTTCTCGTAAGATGGTTGCTTTAGTGTTGTGAGCGCATGCTAGTTGGAGAAGGTTGCCTAGGGATCGAGTCACCATTGGTGGTTCGAATTGGATTTCGTTAAAGATTGTAGGCAACCAGTTGGGTTCTTACGGTAGGGTTCGCGGTCACTTGCGAAGTATGAGTAGGCCGTTTAGTTTCTTAAAAACCGGGAGGTTCGATTGTTTGGTCAAGCATGGTGAAGGGTCGAGGTTTGTTTGATAACAAACTATGAGCATTCAGAGATGTTACGCCGGGCGTGGCGTTGAGTTTTAGGGCTTGTGACCCGTTCACGAGTTTCTTTGAGAGTAGCACCGTAGAGAGGCGTTCCAAGTTGGTTTAGCATGGATAAGTGAGCCCTAGAGTCGTAAGACCGTTTGAGAGTTGGTGCGAGTCGAGAGGATGTGGCTCACCGACTAGTTATCGCATGTTTTCTTCAAAGCTCGATGTTAGTTCGATTTTGGTTGAGATAGTTCGTGGCGGACTCTGGTGTCTGTTGGGCTTGAGCATTGGGAACCCAAGAGGTTCGGTTTCAAAAGAAGGATTTGTGTTGTCTTTTTCAGGAGCTTGGTTGGTTAAGAACCAGTGGAGTTTTTCTAGAGTTGTTTTTTCGTCTTAGGACTTTC
Organism: Sicyos edulis; assembly: GCA_036507275.1. NCBI lineage: Eukaryota > Viridiplantae > Streptophyta > Magnoliopsida > Cucurbitales > Cucurbitaceae > Sicyos > Sicyos edulis. Next base: position 56,666,488 of record CM071846.1, on the reverse strand, counting down.
GAGGACGAAAGTCTTAAAAGGAGGGAGTATTATAACGCCCGATTTTCTATTTCGGTACCTGGTGATTTCGGGTCATTATTCGGATGTTCGGATGGGCCGTTAGAGCTGTTTTAACCCTTTAAGGGTATTTTGGTATTTTGCTCCCGGTCAGAGGTTGAGGATTTTCAGGGCTTCAGGGTCATTTCGGCCTTCGTTGAGACTTGATTAATGTTGGTTGCAAGACCCAAGGAGTTTGGGTTAGTTGATTAGAAGTTCGGAGACATTCCGGTTGATAGCAAAATTAATTGGAATTTAATTGGTCCCATTGGGATTTGAACCCTTGCCCTAATGGTGAAATTGGAGTTTTTAGAAAAAGAAGGTTTAGTTAAAAGAAAAGAATTTCTTTAGCCGGGACCCAAGCAAGAGAAAGCCTTGGAAGGGATTTTAGACCCATTTAAATTAGGAAAAGGAAAGAAAATCCTATTCCCTTGTTTTGGGAAAATCTCTCTCTCTCTCTCTCTCTCTCTCTAGCCGACCTCACCAAGATACCCTAGCCGCCCTAGCCGCACCCCGCTCACCTGCTCACCAGCGCACCAGCGGCCAGTTTGCCACACAGCCACAGCGCACCGGCGGCCAGGCCGTCAGCCAGGCGCACGAGTCGCGCCAGCCACGCCCAGCCACGCGCCCGTGCCGCGGCCACAGCCCATGCCCAGCGTGCCCGGCCGCGGCCGCCTCGCCCAGCCAGACGCGTCGCGCCGTTCCGCACGAACCGCCCGAGACGCGCGCGCGCGCGCCGCGCGCGTCGCCCACGCCTCTCGCCTGCCGCGTCGCCCCTGCCGCGCCGCGCCAAAGACCATCCGCGTCTGCGTGCGTCGTGCGCTTCGTCGCGTCGCCGCCCGCCGCGCTTCGCTCTCTGTCGCGAACCGCGCGCGCAACCAGCGCCAGCGCCGCCCCTGCCGCGCCCGGCCGCGCCAGCCAGCGCCCGATAGCGCCAGCGGCGCCAGCGCCCGATGCAGCGCCAGGCGCCAGCGCCAGCGCCCGATGCAGCGCCCAGGGCCCAGCGCACCACTGCTTGTCGCTGCTGGCGGACGGCACCCTTTGCCGTGCGGGTTGGGGCGTGGCCTTGTGTCTTCTCGATCGGTAATTCCCGAGACTTTTTCCTTTGGGCCCTAGGTCATTTGGCATTGTTTTTTATTTAATTAGGTTGTTTTTATTAAAATGCTTAGGTTGCTCGGTTTCGCTTTAAAGCTCGAGGGTCATTATTAGAGTGTGAAGGTTATTTCGCTCGTTTCGGTAAGGATTCCTTACCGTGGTTGTGTGGACCTGCGATGCTTTCTTGATTGTGCCTTATATGCATGTTTACTTTTATGAACATGAATAGTGGATAGGACAAACTTGTGATTGCACTCCTGCTAGCATGTTTGCTTGATTGTACATGTTAGTGCCATGCTAGGATTGTTCTTCCAAAGATGCCCGAGATTCCTCGCTTTAAGTTCGTAGTATCATGCTAGGTTATGTACGATTGATGATGATTATGTATGTTTAGCCAGAATCGTTTACTCTATACTCTAGCTAGTGTGTTAGGGCTTTTGTCATCATCTAGAGGTGAGAGCGGACATAACGTACCTTGTCCCCACCGGTCGGGAGTAGAGCGAAGCATAACGTACATTGCTTCCCCGGCGGCCGATGTGGATTTAGCTACCACATCGGCATAAGCCTAGTTTGTAGCTCCGCTAGAGCGGAACCACACCAGCGGTGCAAGCCCGCCTTGGCCGTTCTTAGCTTCGTGTCGGTGGTGCAGTGCAGCGCACAGATGAGTGCCGAGGGCCTCGCACTCACCATGTGTTCGGTGACACCGTTTCCGAGTCTTAGGCATGCGTACACGCCCGCGTAGTTTGCCCTTAGGCCCCGCATTTACGCCGGTTGCGAGAAGAGCATGCGGTGTGCGCCGCACACGCTTTAGTCGCCGGGCCGGAGAGCTCCCGGAGCTAATGTTCGTGAGTACACCGGTTCCTTCTGTTTAGAGCCGGACTTGGGTACTCTCCCGATAGTCCAGTTATAAGCGAGGGTAAGAGGCCCTTGAGGACACCCATTGGGATTGGCTTTTGAGTCGATCATATGGTCGAGGAGAAAGACCCTCGAGGGTGTCGGACATCTTTGGGATCGGTTTTTGAGCCGATCAATTGGCCAAGGGAGAAAGACCCTCGGAGATGTCCCGGATTGGTTATGAGAGCCAATCATTAGGCCGGAAGAAAGAGACTTCCGAGGATTCCAGTTTCTGCCTTGTAAGCTCATTGAGCTATGATATGATGTTGGTAGCTGGTAATCACATGTATACTAGGGTGCTAGATGATTGAAGTATCGTATTGTACCCTGGTCGAGATTCTTCTTGAGTATGTTTATACTCACCCTTATTTCTGTGGCTTTCCACCGTAACTTGAGACAACACCGGGACGGCTAGCGGAGGGAGCCGATTGATCATGGGAGCCGCCACTCTGTCTTTATTGTTTGCATATTTGTTCACATGTAGATGGACAGGAGTCCTAGGGGAAAACATTATAAAAAGTTGTTTGAACTGTTTTGAATGTTTTTATATATACTGGCCAGGCTTGTTTTACTTCGTTGGTTTTCTTAAACAAAGTTGTTGATTATGTTTTAAGCATTCCCCGTTCTAAATGTTTTGAAAGGTTTTAAATATGAGCACTAAACCGCTCGGTGAAATATTTAATTTGCATGCTGAGTGAGAACCTAGGTTTAGGACCGTATTTTGGGTCGGGTTTTTACAGGAAGCTTGGTGAAGGTATTTGGGCTTGGTAGAATGCAAAATGAAATAGGGAATTAAATAGAGCGTCAGGTGAGATTCGAACCAGGGCCGCTTGGGAAGCTAGACGGGTGGCATTGCCACTTGAGCCACCAGGCGTTCTTGTTACTCTAGACGCGCCATCAATTTCTTATGCGTGTTTTCTCCTGCCTTTGGTTTAAAAGCCAACTCGCCCGAGCCTTCTTCCTCCTTCTTCTTCCTTCGCGTTTTTCCCTTCGACTGACAACGATTCTCCCTCGCGATCTCTCCCTCGCCGACCCCAGTTCAACGGAGTTCTTCTCCCCAATTCGAGGTCGCTTCTTGTCCCGAGCAGCAGGTACGTCTTCTTCCTCTTCTTCTTCTTCTTCTCTCCTTCGTATCCGATTCCCCTGTTCTGGTTTGGCCATTTCCGACCGAGTCGAAGTGATCTGCTTGTGGATTTTGTGCAGCTAGTGGAAGGGAGCTCAGCCAGCATCAAATCGCTCGTCGAATCTCGCCAATTCGCCCGAATTCGAGTTCCTTCTCCATCGCGCCAGAATCGCCCGTGTTCGCCCTTCTCTCGCGCGCAGAAGCAGCCCCAGCGCCGTGTCCGTGCGCCTGTCGCCGAGCCGTGTCGCCAAGCCGCGCCCCAGCGCCGTGTCGCGTGTCCTGCAACCAAGCCGAGCCGAGCCGAGCCGAGCCTAATTATTTAATTTAATTTAATTTAATTTAGATATTGTGTGTAATTGTGTTGTGCTTGTTAGGTTCCCGGTAGCTAGTTCGAGATCGTTTGCAGCTTAGGTTTTCGTGTAATCGTCCCCGACCAAGGTAAGGATTTCTTACCGGAGTTGTGTAGACCCTGCGATATTATATGTGATTGCTGATTGATTGCTTGTTTGTGTTTATTGACATGTGTAGCTAAGTGCTCTAATCTGAATTCCCGATTAGCATGATTTTCCTGGTTAATTCTATGTTAATCCATGCTAGGTTGTTCCTTTTCGGCATGCTCGTATTTGTTTCTTGCTTCGTAGTATCATGCTAGGTTCGTTGTATTCTTATTGAGCACGTATTGGATTTTATTGACTTGTTTGCTGGAATGCTAAGGCGGGTAGGGTGGCCGGTAGATAGCATCATCCGGGCCGGGGGCCATAACGAACCTTGCATCCACGACGGGGCGTATGAGATGGAGCTCATACGATCCCGTTAGGGAATAGCTAACCCTAACGGCTGGCCCTGCAATCTTGGGTGAGGGTGGCAGACTGTTAAATGCCCCAACGGTCGAGATGATGACTTGGCATTGCCTCGTCCCCGGCAGTCGGCACGTCCTCAGCGTGTTCGGTCGTAGCCCCTGTAACAGCCCAGTTTTCTATTCCAGTTTTCGAGGTGCCTTCGGGTCAAGATTCGGTATTTTGGTTGGGTCGTTAGAGCGGTTTTGACCCTTAGGGGTATTTTGGTCTTTTGGCTCTTCGGGCAGGATTTGTGGTTTTCAGGACTTCGAGGTAGCTCCTGCCTTTGTCGAGGCTTGTTTGGGTTGGACTGCGAGTCCCGAGATGTTTGGGCTAGTCGTTTGGGAGTTCGGTTGTGATTTGGGTTTTGGCAAAGTGTTGGTTGGTTGTGTGCTTCCTTTGGGATTCGAGCCCGGGCCTTGGTGTTGTTTTGGGAGTTGGATTTAGTGAGTTTATTTATTGGAAGAGGTTGCTTCAGCCGGGTCTCGAAGGAGGAAGCCGGGAAATGAGATTTGTAAGGATAAAAGTGGATAAGGATGGATTTTGGATAAAATCCTTATTTTTCCTTTTATGTCCCATTTTCCTTTTCTTTTCCAAATTCATTTTCTTTTCTTTTATTTTTTTTCCCCCAAATTCACTCTCTCTCTCTCTCTCTCTCTCTCTCTCTCTCTCTCTCTCTCTCTCTCTCTCTCTCTCTCTCTCTCTCTCTCTCTCTCTCTCTCTCTCTCTCTCTCTCTCTCTCTCTCTCTCTCCCCCCGACCTAGCCCTAGCCCGAGCAGCCTAGTCCAGCCCGAGCCCTTGGCTCGCCCAGCGCCCGCGCGCCCAAGCCTCGCCCGGCCGAGCCCTGCCCTGCCAGGTCGAGCCGTCGCCCAGCTAGCCAGCCCGAGCTCGCCTGCCCAGTCGCGCATCGCCAGCCCCAGCCCCGAGCCGCTCGCACAGTGTCGCCCAGGCCCCCGTGTCGCCGGATCCGTGTCGCCCTGCTCGTGCTGTCCCCTGTGCCGAGCCGCTCCGAGTCGCGTCCTCAGAGCGCCTCGTCGCGCCGCGCCCTCGTCCCTCAGAGCTCGCCGTCTTGAGTCGCGCGCCCGCCGCGCGTTGTGTCTGACGCCCGGCCGAGCTCGCGCCCTCGCCTCCCTGCTGCTCGCCCAACGCGCGCAGAGCCAGCGCCCGATGCCGTGTCGGTAGCGCCCGGCACCGTGCCGGCTCAGCCCAAGTTACCTAGCCCGTGCGTCTGGCAAACCCGTCAAGTGTCGTAGTGCCTCGTGAGTTGCTCCCGAGCTGAGCCTTGTTTATTTTATTATATTTGGGCCTTTTGATTGTAATTATTGTTGTTTTTGTTAGGTTCTCGCTAGCTAGCTCGGGTTCGATCGCAGCTTAGGTTTCTTGTGTTTAGAGGTCTTCCGGCCAGGTAAGGATTTCTTACCGGAGTTGTGTGGACCCTGCGATATATTATGTGATTGCTGATTGTATGCTTGTTTGTGTTTATTGACATGTTTGGTGATAAGTGCTCTATTATGAATTCCCGACTGGCATGATTTCCTATGTTGTTTCTCATGTTAGTCCATGCTAGGTTGTTTCTTTCTGGCATGCTCGTATCTGTTCCTTGCTTCGTAGTATTATGCTAGGCTCGTTGCATTCTTATTGAGCACGTATTGGATTTTATGAAATTGTTTGCTGATTGTTAAGGCAGGTTAGAGTTGCAGGTAGATAGCATCTCCGGGCCTGATGCATAAAGTACCTTGCATCCATGGCAGGGACGTCGAGACGATTCTCGTCCTGGACCCCGTTAGGGTTTAGCTAACCCGACCGGTAGGCCCCGCAATCTTGGGTGAGGGTGGCGATCGTTAAATGCCCCAACCGTCGGGATGATGACTTGGCATTGCCTCGCGTCCGGCGATCGGCACGCGTCCTCAACGTGTTCGGCGTAGCCCCGATTGCCACTGTTAAGGCAAGGGCGGCTTCTGGTGTAAGCCTACCACGACCGTTCCTTGGCCCCAGGTGCGGTGGTTCAGGCTGACATAGTTTACGTGTCCAGGTCTCACACCCCTATGTCAGTGACACCGATCCAAAGATTTAGTTAGGCGTGGTGACTGGATATGGGCACCTTGCCTCTAGACCCGACACCCCCCATGGTCTGCAGTAGCACGCGGTGCATGCTTACGCTCATTACAACGCCGACCGGAGAGCTCCTCGGGATCTTGAGCCAGTGTACCTTTCGTCGACAGTAGACAGGCTGAGGCCGAGACTTGTTTCTCATATACGGTGACTTATGTATTGGACTATGTGGTGATATTATTCCGGACTAAGACCTAAAATTGGCATCCGAGGCCCAAGTGTGGGCTAAGCTATGTGCTCTATTCTGTGTTTATATTCATAGCTTGCATAAGCTCATCGAGATGACCATGTATATCGTATTGTACCCCGGTTGGGGATTCTTACTGAGTAATTCGTTACTCACCCTTACTGTGGTTTTTCCACAGGTAACCAAGTTGCGAGACAGGATGGCTGAAGGAGGAGCTGTGATCATGGGGCCCAGTCTTCCAACTCTGATTTTTGTATTATGACTCTTTATATTTTGTTTCCCCTGAATGTATGTAGCCGGGCACGGAGCCCTAGGATGTGTTGTAAATGTTTTGTGGATTCCAGCATTTTGTATCTGAACAGGTTTTGAATGGTTTTTAGTAAATCTCTGATCAGAGTATACTTTGGAAATGTATTTATCTTGGAACAGGTGCTTGGAAACAGGGACGAGTTCCGTGAAATTGTCTAGTTTTTAAAGGGGTTATTTTGAATGTTTTGTTTTAATTGGAATCCGAAATCATGTCTGTTTAAATGTCCTTTACTCTGAATGCATGCATTGGGGTAAGGGCCCATTTAGTGCCCCATTCGGGTCGGTCCCTGTAAGAACCCGACCCAAAACATGGTCCTAAACCTGGGATCTTACTCAGCATGCAAGTTAAATATGATAACAAGCGGTTTAGAGCTTACATTTAAAAACCTTTCAAATCATATGAGAAGGGGGAGCCCTTAAAACATAACCAACAATTTAAGTTTAAACAATCCAACAAAGTAAAACATCCTGGCCAGTGTTTAATAAAATGTACAATACAATTTAAGCAACGTTTTAAACAATGTTCCCCTAGGACTCCTGTCCATCTACATGCTTTGAATAAACAATGCAATAAATAAAGACAGAGTGCCGGCGGTTCCCCATGATCAATCGGCTCCTCCGCTAGCCCTCCCGGTGTTGTCCCAAGTTACCCGAAAGATAAATAAGGGTGAGTATAAACATACTCGGTAAGAATCCCCAACCGGGGTATAATACGATACATCACCATCTAGCACCTCAATATGCAAGCAACAATGACTACCAACACGGATCATAGCTCAACGAGCTCATAACACAAGATCTGGAAACATCGGAAGTCACTTACTTCGGAATCATCGGAAGTCTCCTACTTCCGCCTAATGATTGGTTCTCATAACCAATCCGGGACATCTCCGAGGTCTTTCTCCTCGGCCAATTGATCACTCAAAAACCGATCCCAAGATGTCCGACACCCTCGAGGTCTTTCTCCTCGACCAATTGATTAGCTCAAAAGCCAATCCCAATGGGTGTCCTCAAGGGCCTCCTTGCCCTCGCTAACAATCTGGACTATCGGAGAGTACCCGCATCGGCTCTAAACTAGAAGGAACTGGTGTACTCACGAACATTAGCCCGGGAGCTCTCGAACCGGCTACTAACGCGCGTGTCTTGCGCACACCGCATGCTCTTCTCGCAACCGGCGTAAATGCGGGGCCTAAGGGCAAACTCACGCGGGCAGTGCGCATGCCTAAGACTCGGAAACGGTGTCACCGAACACGATGGTGCGAGGCCCTCGGCACTCATCCATGCGGCTGTACCACACCACCTGAAAGCTAAGAACCGCCAAGGCAGGCTTGCACCGCTGGCGGGGGTTCCGCTCTAGCAGTTACAAACTAGGCTTATGCCGATGTGGTAGCTACATCCACATCGGCCGCCGGGGAAGCAATGTACGTTATGCTTCGCTCTACTCCCGACCGGGTGGGGACAAAGTACGTTATGTCCGCTCTCGGCCTCGATGATGACAAACCCTACTACTCTATCCAAGAATACCGAGTAAATCAATGATTCCCGGCTAGCAAGCAAAGACCGACATCAATCACGTTTACCTAGCATGATACTACAACTTAAACAGAATCACAAGCATGCCGGAAGAACAAACCTAGCATGGCACTAACATGTAAAATCAACAAACATGCTAGCAAGAGATCAAACAAAGCCGCCTATCACTATCATGCTCATAACAATCAAAGAAACATACAAGGCACAATCGAGACATATCGCGGGGTCCACACAACCACGGTAAGAAATCCTTACAGGACAAGCGAGAAAATAATCACAAATAAACCAAGCAATCCTCGAGCCTCTAATCGAACCCAAACAACCTAAACATAAAATAAAGCAAACCAAATCAAATACATAAAACAGCCCAAATAAATCCCTAAACAAAGACCAACAAATCGGGGCCCAACGAAGAAAAGACTCGGGAAATACCATCCGAGAAGCCACAAGGCTCGGGCCAACTAGCGACAACAGGCAGGCTGGGCGCTGGGCACAGGCGCTGGGCACAGAGGCGCAGGCGCGTGGCGCTGGCGCAGCACGCGCGGCGCCTGGGCGAAGCAAAGCGCGCACGGCGCGAGCTCGAGCTCGGGTGGCGGCGACACACGCGCGGCTTGACAGAGATTTGCGCGCGCGCGCGCTACGCGCGCGCGCGCGACGCGACGCGACGGGCTCGGGCGCTCGGGAAGGCACGGCGACCTCTGAGGCGACGACTCGGCGCGGAGGCGGCCTAGGCGATGCCGATCCGGGCTCGGCGCGACCAAGGCGAGGGCGATGCGATCTGGACTCGGCGCGACCAAGGCGACACGAAAGATGGCACAGGCGATGCGATCTGGGCTCGGCGCGACTAGGGCGAGGCGCGATCGCGACGCGCGGGGTGGCTCGGCGCAGCGGCATGGGTGACTGGGCGGCTTTGGTGCGGGGCGCTACTGGACATGGTGCGACTAGGGCTGGGCATGGTGCGGCTAGGGGTTTTCTCGGTGGAGGAGAGAGAGAGGGAGAGAGAAAAAGGAATTTTGGGGATTTTGGAAAATAAAAGGGAAAAAAAAAAGGGAAAAGGGAATTAAAAGGAAAAATGGGATTTTATCCTCCTTTCCATCCTTAACCAATTTAAATAAGCCTTAAAGTCCTTAAATCCCACTTCCCGCTTCCTCCTTGAGACCCAGCTGAAGCAAACTTTTCCAAACAATAACTCTCACTTAAAACAAACTCCCAAATCATCTCTAAGGGCACAGGCTCGAATCCCAAAGGAAACACCCAAACAAAGATCACTTTGCCCAAAACCCAAATCACAACCGAACTCCCAAACGAATAGCCCAAACATCTCGGGACTCGCATGACCACCAACATACAAGCCTCAACAAAGGCAGAGAGCTGCCTCGAAACCACGAAAATCCACAAATCTGCGCCTGGAGCAAAAGACCAAAATACCCTAAGGGTCAAAATGCTCTAACGGCCCAACCGAACCATCGAATCTGAACCTAAGCACCTCGAGAACTGGAATAGAAAATCGGGCCGTTACAATACTCCTCCTTTTAAGACTTTCGTCCTCGAAAGTCCTAAAACGAAACACTCTAGGAAAACTCCAATGTTTCCTAGCCAACAAACTTCTCGGCCAAAACAACACTAACCCTTCTCTCAAAAACCAAACCCTCTTGGGTTCTCAAAGGCTCAAAGCCACAATGCTCTCGATCATCACAAACTATCTCAACCAAGAGACGAGGAACACAAAACTTGCACTCATTGTCAACGACGGGGCAAAGCTAACCACTGCTCCAATCCGCTCAAGGATCTCAAAAGCCCTACAAACTTGGCGCTCACCAAAACCCCGCTAAACCAACACGGAACACCTCTCAACGGTGTTACTCTCAAAGAACTCGCGGACTCGGCACAAGCTCCAAACTCAATGCCACGCGACTTGGCGTAACTTCTCTGAATGCCTGGCCCGATAACAAAACGCGCTCAACACAACGCCAAGTGGCAAACAATCTGAACCTCTCGGGTTCCGAAAACCAAACGGCCTACTCTTTCTTCACAAGAGACCAAAAACCACAAGGCTTGCCTAAAGCCTTAACGAAAAACAATCGAACCACCAACGGCAATTGATCCAAAAGGCAAACTTTTTCCCACTAGCACAAGCCGAAACTTCATTTACGGCCAACCCTAAATGGCCAAAAACCAGAGCACGAGCTCCACTCGGCCAAGCCAACAACCGGAGCCTCACAACGGCCGAACACAAACTTTTCCATGCAAACCTACGCAATGGCCAAAAAGAACATTGCCGTGCAAGGAAACACCCAACATTCCTCTCATGGAAAATCTCGGCGAAGAAGGACCAAACCCTCACGGGGCTACCAAAGAACTCACAGCGGCTTGAGGAAAACAAACCCAAAGGCTAACCAACCAATGCCACGGCACCTCTGTGCCAACACACTCAATCGAGGCTCGGCTATTCGCCAATCTGCGAAAGCTCAACAACTAGAAACAAAGCCCGAGAAGGCCTTGCTCGTGAGAAACTCAACTCAAGCTCAACTCTTAAATCAGCCGGCCACCGCTCTTGCGGGGACAAACAACTTTTCGCTTGCTAACAACACAATGCGAGGACCCTCTCGATGGGCTAACCAACTGCGCTACTCTGATCAACTACACAACTCAGAGCTACGCCGACTCCTCAACGGAACGATTTCCCGGCAAGCAAAACTCTAAAGGCGGCGAACATCACACACGCTCGACTTGCTCAAACCCAAGGGCAACATCAACCAACTCTCTTGGAAGCAACACCCAGGGAAACTCAACCCGATTGGACCACCAATCCGGAACTAGCCGAACTTACTCAACCACCGAGAGAGGAATCAACTCCCAAAACAACCGGACTAGGAACAAATCCTCGTGGCAACGCCTGCAGCTCGAACCGAGCAAGCTCTTGAAACATCAAGAGAACCAAATCTTGGTCAACACCAAGCACCAACTAGCCTCCAAAACCAAACAAGCACTAGCTTGCTAGATCGCCAAATCTGCAAGCAACTCACCCAGGAACACACTTGCACGGGTCTAACTGAGCTCTGGAGAGGCTCTCCGCAACTAGAGATCCTCTGATCACCCTCCGACACACACGGTCGACAACGATCTAACAAACAACCGGCTACGCGGGCACAACCCTCTCCAGCATCTCAACTATGCTGGCCAACTCCAACTTGGAAACCAAGGGGACCAGAACGCGCAGAGGCGTCATCCTCCTACTCAAAGCAACAACCTCAACATACCTTCTTCTCAAGGTAAGGACCCGAACGACTTTCTTAGCCAAAACGATCGAAATCTGCGCGCTTGCCACTCTTGCTCTTGTTCACCCCAATCAAGTCTAACCAGGGCAAGGACCAACTAGCAAAACTTGCTTAACCAACAAATTTCCGACAAACGAGCACGGCATCCTTACAAACCAAAGCTAGGGCACTTGCCAAGAACTAAAGCCTTGACACCTCAAAGACTGAGCACTGGGTCCTCAACACGAACCTCTCGTGGTTTTCCAAACATAAACCACGGAACGAGCTACGCAAAAGTGCACCGGGGTGTACAGCTCCAACTTGATCTCTTAAGATCCAAAGCCAACAAGGGCTCTCACACAGGGCAACTTTTGCCTCCAAACAGAGCCACAACAAACAAGGGAGCAACGAGAGTTCAAACCCACTCGGGGCCAACTCACCACGAAAAGCCACATTGGCCAACTTACTCTTACAAGCGCAAAACCACACCAAGCTAACATTCCTCGAAACAATGTGCTCACTAAACGCGCTCCGATCAGCCATCCAACTCATGGCTCTATCATCGGATCAACCACGCATCCACGATGCCAACACTAACCATACTAGGGCAACTCAAAGGGTAGCCGAATCATGCTACCATCAAGCCGGCTCACGGGCTCACAACACAGCGCGAGAACTCGAACGCGCTAACTCTTAACACCTATAGCATCCTTTACACCCAACTCTCGAGAGATCCCGAACAGCTCCTACTTTCCTCGAAAACCTCAAACTTGTAGTCCTCTCGACTACCACCGAGCTAGATCTCTTAAGCAACCCAAACAGTGCAACCTCGGGAAAGGGTACAAGACAAACGGGGATGCTATACTGCAGCGCACCATGGAACCACCTGCACCAAAAGTGCCAACCGGCCCGAAACTAGGCCTCCTCTCAAAGCTTGGTGCCAACAGCACTACATCCATTACAACACGAATCAGCCTCAAACGAGCTTTATGCCCCCTCTGAGAAAGGGAAAGTCACTCTCCAAGTGACGGGGCAATGGCACTCAAAGCCACAGAGTCCAAACACTCGAGCAAATTTAATCTTTGGCATCTCGACCAACAGACTTGCCACGGCCTACTCCTGCATCCCACTCAATGCTCAACAAAAGCTCAGGCCAACTCCTCGGGTGGCAACAACTAGTTCCACACTCGGAACATCCAAATAAAAGAGGGTTCCACTCTACTAGCTAGCCCGCGAAATCCACAGATGGATAAAACCCCGCAAGCAAACTCCACACTACACCACAGCTACGAGGGTACAAAGAGAACTGGTTGCAAAACAACAAAGAGGCTTGCAGGGGCACGATGTCTCTACATCCGCCTCAAGCCACTAACACGGCAACTTGCCAATCAATCGGGCGATCGGGGAGACTCTGCTAGTCCACCTCTCTCAAGGGACTACCACCACCAATCTGCGGAATCAACGGCCAGACGGAACGGCTCACCTCGGCCTCAATAGCAGCAGGGGCATCCCAACACACGGATGCTAAACTCAAACTCAGCCAACCGCTTTACTACTAGCGGTAGGACTTTCTAATACATCAAGCTCTCTGAGCATCCACTTGCCAAATCAGGGCGCTCCATCAACGCCAACAAACTCAATCGCATAAACTGCTGATCAAGCCCTCCCGAACCTCCGGGGCTACGAGAAACTACCGGGGAAAATGCTTTGAAACAAACTCTGTCACCGGGCTATCCATGCCCGGACTCCTCGCTACGTGCTACAAATCTGCGCTGGTCTTTGCTCTCTGATAGCTAAAGACACGCCATCAAAACTCACATGGTCGGAGCACACTCTGCTCAAGGAGTCATACTGCGAGGCGTGCTAGCCTCTACCCCCTCCTCTAGGCAACTCAACTGCGCAGGCCAACTCGCCAAAGGGCTAAACAACCCCGGGGCGCGGCCTCAACATCAACAAGATCGGACCAACTCCTTGGTCGGACATGCCAAGCGTTCTGCTCCTCTGAGTGCAATCAACATACTTTGGCGATCTGCACAAGGCACCTCCACCCTCTCACTAGGGGAGAAACCAACAACCGGGCCACAAATGGCCTATGGGAGTCTAATCTACGCCTCCCTCGAGTGCGATGGACACACCGGCGATCTGCACAAAGCAACAAAATCGCCCCCCACGGGGGCTCTCACCGCTCATCAAACTACTCGCAGATCGCGGAAAAAAAGTTGGCATGATGGCTCTCTAAGCCCAAACCAACAACGAGTCGAAACTCGCTTTCGTCTCGCTCCACAACTCTACACATGCATAAAAGCTAGAAGAAAAGTATTGTAAATTCTTACCCTTAACTTAATTGAACTCGCACAAAACCAAGCGGCCGTGGAGTCTTGATGATCATGGGAACAACAACCTACAAAGCGGGTTAGTCTACAGAATCTATGACTCGTGCTCTCGATACCAAGCTGTAAGAACCCGACCCAAAACATGGTCCTAAACTCGGATCTTACTCAAGATGCAAGTTAAATATGATAACAAGCGGTTTAGAGCTTACATTTAAAAACCTTTCAAATCATATGAGAAGGGGGAGCCCTTAAAACATAACCAACAATTTAAGTTTAAACAATCCAACAAAGTAAAACATCCCGGCGTTGTTTAATAAAATGTACAATACAATTTAAGCAACGTTTTAAACAATGTTCCCCTAGGACTCTGTCCATCTACATGCTTGAATAAACAATGCAATAAATAAAGACAGAGTGCCGGCGGTTCCCCATGATCAATCGGCTCCTCCGCTAGCCCTCCCGGTGTTGTCCCAAGTTACCCGAAAGATAAATAAGGGTGAGTATAAACATACTCGGTAAGAATCCCCAACCGGGTACAATACGATACATCAGTCATCTAGCACCTCAATATGCAAGCAAACAGCTACCAACACAGATCATAGCTCAACGAGCTCATAACACAAGATCTGGAAACATCGGAAGTCACTTACTTCCGGAATCATCGGAAGTCTCCTACTTCCGCCTAATGATTGGTTCTCATAACCAATCCCGGACATCTCCGAGGTCTTTCTCCCTCGGCCAATTGATCACTCAAAAACCGATCCCAAGATGTCCGACACCCTCGAGGTCTTTCTCCTCGACCAATTGATTAGCTCAAAAGCCAATCCCAATGGGTGTCCTCAAGGGCCTCCTTGCCCTCGCTAACAATCTGGACTATCGGGAGAGTACCCGCAGTCTGGCTCTAAACTAGAAGGAACTGGTGTACTCACGAACATTAGCCCGGGGGAGCTCTCCGAACCGGCTACTAACGCAGCGTGTCGCGCGCGCACACCGCATGCTCTTCTCGCAACCGGCGTAAATGCGGGGCCTAAGGGCAAACTACGCGGGCAGTACGCATGCCTAAGACTCGGAAACGGTGTCACCGAACACGGTGGTGCGAGGCCCTCGGCACTCATCTGTGCGGCACTGTACCACCCGACTGGAAGCTAAGAACCGGCCAAGGCGGGCTTGCACCGCTGGCGAGGTTCCGCTCTAGCGGGCTACAAACTAGGCTTATGCCGATGTGGTAGCTACATCCAAATCGGCCGCCGGGGAAGCAATGTACGTTATGCTTCGCTCTACTCCCGACCGGTGGGGACAAAGTACGTTATGTCCGCTCTCGGCCTCTGGATGATGACAAACCCTACTACTCTATCCAAGAATACCGAGTAAATCAATGATTCCCGGCTAGCAAGCAAAGACCGACATCAATCACGTTTACCTAGCATGATACTACAACTTAAACAGAATCACAAGCATGCTTTGGAAGAACAAACCTAGCATGGCACTAACATGTAAAATCAACAAACATGCTAGCAAGAGATCAAACAAAGTGCCTATCACTATCATGCTCATAACAATCAAAGAAACATACAAGGCACAATCGAGACATATCGCAGGTCCACACAACCACGGTAAGAAATCCTTACAGGACAAGCGAAAAATAATCACAAATCAACCAAGCAATCCTCGAGCCTCTAATCGAACCCAAACAACCTAAACATAAAATAAAGCAAAATTTCCAATCAAATACATAAAACAGCCCAAATAAATCCTAAATAGCAGCCAACAAATCGGGGCCCAACGAAGAAAAGACTCGGAAATACCATCCGAGAAGCCACAAGGCTCAAGACCCAACCAAAGACACACACAGCAGGTGTGGCGCTGGGCACAGCGCTGGGCACAGGCGGGCGCAGGCGCGGCGCTGCGCAGCACGCGCGCGCGCGCGCGGCGCGCGGGGCGCAGCACGCGCGCGCGCGCTGGGCGCGCAAAGCGCGCGCGCGCGCGGCTCGAGCTTCGGTGGGGCGACGACACACACACGCGCGCTGACAGAGGACGCTGCGCGGGCGCGGCGGCGAGGCGACGCGACGCGACGGGCTCTGGGCGCGCTCGGGAAGGCACGGCGACCTCTGAGGCGAGCGACTCGGCGACGAGCGGCTGGCGATGCCGATCTGGGCTCGCGCGCGACCAAGGCGAGGCGATGCGATCTGACTCGACTCTCGCGCGACCAAGGCGACACGAAGATGGCCTAGGCGATGCGAAGATCTGGGCTCGGCGCGACTAGGGCGAGGGCGACGATCGGGCGCAGGGGTGGCTCGGCGGCGCGGCATGGGTGACTGGGGCGGCTTTGCAGCGCGGCGCGGCTTACCGGACATGGTGCGACTAGGGCTGGGCATGCATGGTGCGGCTAGGGGCCGCTGGGCCGAGGAGAGAGAAAGGGAGAAAAAGGAATTTTGGGGATTTTGGAAAATAAAAGGGAAAAAAAAAAAAAAAAGGGAATTAAAAGGAAAAAAAAATGGGATTTTATCCTCCTTTCCATCCTTAACCAATTTAAATAAGCCTTAAAGTCCTTAAATCCCACTTCCCGCTTCCTCCTTCGAGACCCATTTGAAGCAACCTTTTCCAAACAATAACTCTCACTTAAAACAAACTCCCAAATCATCTCTAAGGGCACAGGCTCGAATCCCAAAGGAAACACCCAAACAAAGATCACTTTGCCCAAAACCCAAATCACAACCGAACTCCCAAACGAATAGCCCAAACATCTCGGGACTCGCAGACCACCAACATACAAGCCTCAACAAAGGCGGGAGCGCCTCGAAACCCCGAAAATCCACAAATCCTGCCCGGGAGCAAAAGACCAAAATACCCCCTAAGGGTCAAAATAGCTCTAACGGCCCAACCAAACCATCGAATCTGAACCTAAGCACCTCGAGAACTGGAATAGAAAAGCGGGCCGTTATGAGTCCCTTACGGTTGGTATCGAGCTCGAGTCATAGATTCTCAGAGATCGACCTTTTTGTTGTAGGTCGTTTTTCCATGATCATCAGCACTCCGACCGTCATCAGGTACGCCTAAGTTTACTATTTGTTGTTGAAAAAGGGTTAAGAATTTACAATACCTGTCATCTAGTGTATGCCTTGTGTAGTGTTGTGGAGCGGAGACGAGCAGGTTCTGACTCGTTGTTGGTTTGGGTTTAGAGCGCCATCATGCCAACTTCCCGCAGTGTGTGATGTTTGTTGTGGCTTGTTGAGGTATCCAGACAGATTCAGATGCCCTGGAACATCGTCCCCGTGGGAGGCAGAGCTTGGACTCCCGTAGGCCAATTGTGGTCCAATTGTTGGTTTTCCCCTAGTGAGAGGGTGGAGGTGCTTTGCCTTGGAGTACCACTCCAAGAGAGGAGTTAGCTGTGGTTGTGTTGATGTGGATGTTTGTGGAGCAGGTCCCCGTGTGGACTAGCCTGGGTAGCTCAAGTGTTGGTCTTGAGCCTTGATAGATTATTGGTTGCCCAGAGAGTGGTTGCAAAGTTGGTAGCCTTCGAGGAGGTTGTTGAGGCATCTTTGTGCTTCTGTAAAGTGTTGTTGTTTGCAGCCAGTAAGCCGGAACCCTGTGGTTAAGGGTGCAGCAAGCAGTGTTCCCTTCGGACTAGATCCGTTGGTGGTTTCCTCAGTTGTGTGATAGAATTGAACACTCTTCTTTTGGTAAGCCCTAGAGTAGGGCTAGTCGCATGTTGTGAGAGCCACGGAGTTTGTTGAGCATCATGTGGAGATGCAAGAGTAGGCGGTGAGCCTTCAGCTTGATGAGATGCCTTAGGCATGGTTGTTGGAGTTGAGCCCTGGTATGCCGAGCCAGAGTTCGTGTCACTTGAGGTTGTGACTTTGTTGGCCCCGTTGGTAGTAAGATGTGGATTTGGTAGTAGTGGCACTTGAGGTGCATTGGTTGGTGTGCCGCTTTGGCACTAAATCTGGTTCAGGCCTGAGTTTGGCATGGGCATAGCAGATGGTTCTATGCCGTTCGGAGTTTAGCGTACTTCTTTAGCCTTGGATCCGTTTATGGTAGTTGCACCTGTGGAGGTCGTGCAAAAGGGCTAGTTCAGTGGTAATCGAAAGATTTCAAGCGAAAGGATGTTCGAGAGGAGCCGAAGCCTTTTTCCCAGTGCTACTGGAGGTTGAGTAAGTCAAGCAGATTGTCGGTTGGTAAGTGTTAGTGCGCGTGCATCTCACGCTAGTGTTAAGGCCAAGAGATCTTTGTGGTTGGTAGTGCGGTCAACTACCTTCGAGTGCCTAAATATCAGGAAAGTTGAGCATCGTAGAAGCAAGTTGGGTCCAGCTGAGGGACCATGAGTTGGATGCCAATGAGGTGAGTAGGCTGCCTTGTGAGAAGAGTTGGGTGCCTTATGGGTAAGCACCCTTGGTAGAGGCCTGGTATAAAGTAAGTTTGGTTTGGCATGGTTATGCTTTGGTAGAGCAAGGTTGCCATAACTTCGAGCATCGTGTGGAGATGGAACTTTGGGTGTTCCGTTGATTGATTGTATCTCTGCCAGGAGCTAGTGTTGCTTTTGGGGGAAAAGCATTTGTTAATCTTGGATCTCTAAATGAAGGTTGGGAGTTGTGCACACAAGTGTGTTTTGTGTGGTTCGTTCTGTGGCGAGAATTTCAGATTCATGTAGGGTTTGCTTTGGGGATCTGGTGCTCAGTTCTTGGAAAAAAAAAATTTGGACTCCAGGTGAATGTTGTAAGGCTTTAGTGAGGCGGTAAGGATACCATGCTCGTGGTATCAGGTTGTTGCTTAGGTAAGATTTGTTAAGTTGGACCTAAGCTTGGTTGGCGGATCTTCTTGTTGATCGTCATGGCTGAGAGAGTTGTTCGGATCCTTCCTTGGATAGGAGTTATGTTGTGGTTGATGTCTGAGTAGGAGGATGACGCATTCGGTAGCGTTTCGGGTCCTCTTGGTTTCCAAGGAGTTGGAGTTGACCAGCATGGTTGTGTTGTTGGAAAATGGAGTTGTTGTTTGTTCAGGCAGTTGGTTGAAGGCCGTTAGTTGGCAGTGGATGTCGAAGGTTGCCGGAGAACCCTAGGTTGTGGAGAGCCTCTCTAGAGCTCAGTCAGGCCAAGTAGTGAGTTGCATTTGGCAAGTTGGAGCCGTGTAGTTTGTAGCCTCGGGGGAAATTGCTGGCAATCTTGGTAGCCTAGCAAGTTAGTATTTGTTTGGAGTAGAGTCCGGATTGGTTCCGGTATGGTGACAAGTTGATGCTTGGTGTTGACCAAGGTGTGGATTGGAATTGCTAGAAGTCAATTTTGCTCGTGGGGCGAATGGTTCGTGCCCTGTTGGTTGTCTTCCTGTTTCCAGGAAAGTTGAGAGTTGCCCCGTTGGTATTTGGAGGTTCAATCCGTGGTAGACCCCTGTTGCTACCCCGTGAGATTTTGATCTTGTTGCTTTGGTAGGAGCAAGACAGTGAGTGCATGTGAAGCTCTCTGTCCTTCGGTTGTCTGCTCGTGGGAGCCGTTTCTTTCTGGGTTTGGCAGGTTACTACCGTCGGTTTGTTAAGGATTTTTCCGCCATAGCCTCGCCCCTCACTCGTCTGACGAGGAAGGGTGTCGAGTTTATTTGGAACAGTAAGTGTGATGAGAGCTTTGCCAGGCTCAAGCGCGGCTTTGCCTCCAAAGCACTGATGTTGGCGATCCGGAAGGGACAGGTGGTTTCGTGATTTACAGCGATGCTTCCAAATTCGGGTTAGGTTGTGTGTTAATGCAGCACGGAAAGATTATTGTTTATGCTTCCCGCCAGCTGAAGCCATATGAGCAGAACTATCCGACTCAGGATATGGAGTTGGCAGCAGTGGTGTTTGCACTGAAGAATTGTAGGCATTACTTGTATGGTGAGCGGATTCGGATGTTTTCCGATCACCGAGCCTCAAGTATCTGTTTACTCGTAAGGAATTCAATATGAGGCGAGAGGAGATGGTTAGAGTTAGTGAAAGATTATGACTGTGAGATTCTGTACCATCCGTAAAGCCAATGTTGTAGCCGATGCTCGAGTAGGAAGACGTCGCACTCTGCGGTGTTGTTGAGTTCCCAGCCAGACACGGAGAGAGAGTTCGAGCGGGATGAGATTGCGTTGTTGTTGGGTGAGGTTATTGCCAGAGTGGCTCGATTGGATCCAAAATGGCCATCGATTAGACAAATGGATTATTGATAGTCACCGAGTGACCCCGCACTCAAGAAATTGGGTGACGAGAGTTAGTCTTGATGGAGATTTTGACTTTGTGTATTCACCGCATACGGTGGTGACGTCAGAGGCCGGGCTGTGTGTTTCGGATGTTGCGGGATTGCGAACAGAGTTGCTCGAGAGGCCCACGATTCTCCGTTTGCTTGGCACCCCGGGGTACCAAGATGTATCGAGATCTTAAGCGAGATTCTCGTGGATGGGTATGAAAAGAGATGTTGCGGAGTTTGTCGATCGATGTCTCACTTGTCGCCAAGTGAAGGCACCTGCGAGAGACCAATAGGTTTATTTGCGCCACCGAGTGTACCTCGGTGGAAATGGGAAGAGATCTCCATGGACTTTATTTCGGTTCTTTGAGGACTCCGAGAAAGTTCTCTCAAATTTGGGTAATAGTCGATCGATTGACTAAGAGCGCACACTTCATTCGGTAGAGACACTTATACCGTGGAACAAAGGCGCGATTGTTTTGGAGCGAGATCATTTGATATCACGGTGTGCTCTGTGAGGATCGATTCGACCGTGATTCGAGGTTCACTTCTCGCTTTCGGAGAGCGCTCGTAAGGGTTTAGGCACCGAGTGCGCCAAAGATGACTTTTCACCTCGCACCGATGGATGCATCGAGAGGGTGAACCAGATTCTCGAAGATATGTTGAGGGCTTGTGTGTTGGATTTCCGGCGATTGGGGCGATGATTCAGATCGATGGAGTTTGCATATAACAATAGTTATCAGTCGACGATTCAGATGGCTCCATTCGAGGCTTTGTATGGTAAGCGTTGTCGATCTCCTGTGTTCTAGGAAGAGGTTGGTGATAGGCAGGTTTTGGGTCCCGAGTTGCTATAGTTGACTAATGGTGCCTTGCAGAAAATTAGAGCTCGTATGTTGACAGCTCAGAGCAGACAGAAGAGTTACGCCGATGTTCGGCGTCGGGATCTGGAGTTTTAGGTGTGGCAAGCGTGGAAAGCTGAGTCCCCGTTTTGTTGGTCCGTTTGAGATTCTGGAGAGGATCGGCAAGGTTGCTTATCGATTAGCCTTGCCTCCGTCATTGTCAGCAGTGCACAGTGTTTTTCATGTTTCGATGTTGAGACAAGATGCGTCTGACCGTCGCACATTGGTGATTTTGAGCCGTTGCAGCTGAATGAAGATTTGAGCTTCGAGGAAAAGCCAGTGGGGATTCTTGCTTTTGAGGCAAAGGC
The DNA here is from genome assembly GCA_036507275.1 of Sicyos edulis. Classification (NCBI taxonomy): domain Eukaryota; kingdom Viridiplantae; phylum Streptophyta; class Magnoliopsida; order Cucurbitales; family Cucurbitaceae; genus Sicyos; species Sicyos edulis. The sequence goes on along the minus strand of CM071846.1, from coordinate 56,645,375 downwards.
ACTGCGTACTCGTGAAATCCGGTTGGTAAAAGTTCAGTGGAGGAGTCAGAGTTCAGAGGAAGCCACTTGGGAGCGGAAGGATGAGATGAGATTGCAGTATCCCGAGCTGTTCCAATCTTAAGTGACTTTCGAGGACGAAAGTCTTATAAGGGGGGAATATTGTAACCGCCTGGAAATTTCATCCCGGTCTTCCCGGGTCGCCCAGGGGCATTTTGGTAATTTTGGGTCGGGCCGACAGGGCAGGTTATGAAATTGTAAATTGCCGGAAAAATTATGAGTCGATTTGAATAGGATCGGGAATTTTGGTGAAGACAATTGGGCTTAGGAAAAGGTAAAAATAAATAGGGAATTAAATAGCGCGTCGAGTGAGATTCGATCAAAGGAAGTGTCGCGTGCTAGGCAAAGGGCACTGCCAATCGAGCCACTAAGCACTCTTGTGCTTCTAAACGCGCGATCTTGTATATAAGCCGGTTTGTGTTGAGTGTTGGTATAAAGGCAGAGCTCGCACGAAGCTTCCCCATTTCTTCTTCTTCTTCGCGAATTCTCTCCGACCAACAGCGATTTCCCTTGCGATTTCTTCCTTCTCCAGCTCCATTTCGACCGAGCTTCTTCTCCAAATTCGAAGTCGATCTCTTCCCGAGCAGCAGGTGAGCGTTTTCTTCTCCTTCTTCTTCTCCTTCCTGCCCTCCCCTATTTCCGATTTTGAGTTCTGCTGGCCGAGAGAGTGAGGGAATTGCGTGGTTTTCGTGCAGCCAGTGTAGGGGATTCCAGCCATCAGCGAATCGGCTGTCGAATCCTCACCAATCACTTGAATTCGAGCTCGTTCTTCTCCTCTGCCCAGATCGTCCTTCGCGCCCGGATCGCCTCGCCGGCCGTCGACGCTGCGCAGCAGAGCTCACCTCAGCGCCACCGCATCGCGTCGCCCGATCTGCGGCTTCAGCGTCGTGCACGCACGCGCAGCACCGAGCCGCATCGCCAATGCCCTGTTCGTCCGGGCGCAGCTCTCGCCCCAGCGCCCGTCTGCGTGCCAGCGCGCGCAGCCAGTGAGCCCACGCGCCCATTCCTGCGCCCCAGCGCGCCAGCCACACCCCGTTCTTGCCCGTTCGTCGTGTAATCGGCCCGTTAAATGCGTTCGCCGCACCTCGTGAGTTGTTCCTTTGAGCCGAGCCTTGTTTGTTTTATTATATTTAGGCCTATCGTGTGATTTTTGTTGTGATTGATAGGTTCTCGATAGCTAGTTCGGGTTCGTTCGCCACCTAGGTTTTCGTGTAAAATCGTCCCCGACCAAGGTAAGGATTTCTTACTGGAGTTGTGTGGACCCTGCGATATATTATGTGATTGCTGATTGTATGCTTGTTTGTGTTTATTGACATGTTTCCTGATAAGTGCTCTATTATGAATTCCCGACTGGCATGATTTCCTATGTTGTTTCTCATGCTAGTCCATGCTAGGTTGTTCCTTTCTGGCATGCTCGTATCTGTTCCTTGCTTCGTAGTATTATGCTAGGCTCGTTGCATTCTTATTGAGCACGTATTGGATTTTATGAAATTGTTTGCTGATTGTTAAGGCAGGTTAGTGTTCCAGATAGATAGCATCATCCGGGCCTGATGCATAAAGTACCTTGCATCCATGGCGTGGACGCCGAGACGCTTCTCGTCCCTCGACCCCGTTAGGGTTTAGCTAACCCGACCGGTAGGCCCCCGCAATCTTGGGTGAGGGTGGCAGATCGTTAAATGCCCCAACCGTCGGGATGATGACTTGGCATTGCCTCGTCCCTGATCGGCGCGGCACGTCCTCGGCGTGTTCGGCCGTAGCCCTTGATTGCCACTGTTAAGGTAAGGACGACTTCCTGGTGTAAGCCTACCACGACCCGTTCCTTAGCCCTAGGTGCGGTGGTTCAGGCTGACATAGTTTACGTGTCCAGGTCTCACACCCCTATGTCAGTGACACCGATCCAAAGATTTAGTTAGGCGTGGTGACTGGACATGGGCAGCTTGCCTCTAGACCCGGCCACCCCTCATAGTTCGCAGAGCACGCGGTGCATGTTTACGCTCATTACAACACCCGACAGAGAGCTCCTCGAGATCTTGAGCTAGTGTACCTTTCGTCGACGAGAGATGTGCCGAGGCCGGACTTGTTTCTCGTATAGGGCGACTTGTGTAGTGTGTGGATGTGGTGATTGATTTCCGGACTAAGACCCTGAGTTGGCATCCGAGGCCCAAGTGTGGGCTAAGCTATGTGCTTTATTCTGTGTTTATATTCATAGCTTGCATACGCTCATCGAGATGACCATGTATATCGTATTGTACCCCGGTTGGGGATTCTTACTGAGTAATTCGTTACTCACCCTTATTATGTGGTTTTCCACATGTATCCATGGTGCGAGAGGATGATGGTGGAGGAGGAGCCGTGATCATGGAAACCCGTTGTTCAACTCTGAGTCTTATGTTTATGTTTATGATTTAAGTGTCCTCTGAATGCATGTAGTTGGGCACGGAGCCCTAGAGTGTTTTCTGAATGTATTTCCGGATTCTAGCATTGTTGTAACTATTGCAAAGCTTGTATGTTTTAAATAAATCTCAGATCAGAGTATGTTTTGGAAATGTATTTGTCTTGGAATATGTGCTTGGAAACAGGGACAGGTTTCAGGAATTTATGTTGATTTTTAAATGGATGTTTTCATGTTTTAGTTTTTACTTAGAATCCAAACACCATTTTGCAAATTTTCTGTAGATTTGTATGCATGCATTGAGGTAATGGCCTATTTAGAACCCCATTCGGGTCGGGTCGTTACAGCCCCTGATTGCCACCTGTTAAGGTAAGGGCGGCTTCCTAGTGTAAGCCTACCACGACCCGTTTCCTTAGCCTCAGGTGCGGTGGTTCAGGCTGACATAGTTTACGTGTCCAGGTCTCACACCCCTATGTCAGTGACACCGATCCAAAGATTTAGTTAGGCGTGGTGGTCGGACATGGGCGGCTTGCCTCTGGACCCGACACCCCATAGTCTGCAGTGAGCGCGGTGCAGTGCATGCTTACGCTCATTACTGTTGCCGGCCGAGAGCTCCTCGGGATCTTGAGCTAGTGTACCTTTCATTCGACAAAGAGACAGCAGTGAGGCGTGACTTGTTTCTCGTATAGGGCGTATTGTGTGGTGGATTATTCCTGACTAAGACCACGAGTTGGCATCCGAGGTCCAAATATGGACTCAAGCTATGTGCTCTATTCTGTGTTTATACTCATAGCTTGCATACACTCACTAGATGACCATGTATATCGTATTGTACCCCTGGTGGGGATTCTTACTTGAGTAATTCGTTACTCACCCTTATTATTGTGGTTTTCCACAGTAAATCGAAGTTGCGAGACAGGATGGTCAAGGAGGAGCCGTGATCATGGGGCCCAGATCATCAAACTCGATTTTGTGTTATGACTCTTTATGTTTTATTTTCCCTGAATGCATGTGGCCGGGACACGAGCCCTAGGATGTTTTCTAAATGTTTTGTGGATTCCAAAGATTGTTGTATCTCGACAGTTTTGAAGGATTTTAATAAATCTCTGATCGAGAGTAAACTTTGGAAATGTATTTATCTTGGAACAGTGCTTGGAAACAGGGGGTGTTTTCAGAAATTGTCCAGTGCTTTGAACCAATGTTTGAATGTTTTGTTATTAATTGGAATCAAAATCATGTTTGTATAATGTCTTTTACTTTGAATGCATGCATTGGGGTAATGGCCCATTTAGTGCCCCATTCGGCCTGGGTCTTTACTGCTTGGTATCGAGCTCGAGTCATAGATTCTGTAGATTGACCTTTGTTGTAGGTCGTTTTCCCATGATCACCAAAGACTGGTCCATCAGTGCGCCTAAGTTTACTATTTGTTGTAGAAAAGGGGTTAAGAATTTACAATACCTATCATCTAGTGTATGCCTTGTGTAGTGTGGTAGAGCGGAGACGAGTAGGTTCTGACTCGTTATTGGTTTGGGTGTAGATCGCCAGCATGCCAATCCCCCGCGCCGGAAGAGGACGCCCGAGAGGAGGCCGAGGTAGCGAGTGGATCTCGATCATCGCAGGAACATCGTTCCAAGCCGAGACCGACAAAGATTCTCGCCTGTAGCTCCCCCTGTTGAGCCCAGAGTAGGCGTTGAGGCGACTGAGCGCCGTGAGACTGCTCCTGGAGCAGAATTTGCTAATTCTATGAGGTCTATGGTGGTCGACCTATTGAGCGACTGCAGGGCGAGAGACCTGTGCTTTGTTGGCAGCGTGGCGAAGAGTCCCAAGCCCAGATCGAGCAGTTGACTCGCTTGTTTCAAAGAGGCGCGACTCACGCGAGCTAGCAGCCCTTGTGGCAGATGTGGCAGAGGGTGCCGAGGAGCTTGGCAAATGGTTAAAGAATTTCGTGAAGTGGAACCCATAGAAGTTTGATGCCACGGGTGATGCGTTAGCAGCAGCCCATTGGATTGCCCATTTGGAATACACCTTCCTGATTATGGTGTGCCCCGATGTTCAGAGGCCGAGGTGTGCAGCCGATGTGTTAGGAGGCACAGCTAGATGGTGGTGGGAGTCCACCCTGAGTGAGAGACCAGCTGGGTCTCCACCTGCAACTTGGGAATTCTTCAAGTCAGAGTTTAAGGCCAAGTACATTAGTGATGAGGCTCAAGAGAAGATGGTAGAGCTTTTCCAAAATCTGAAGCAGGGTTCCGATTCTATAGAAGAGTATGAGAGGAAGTTCTCGGAGTATGGATACTTTGCTCCGCAGTTGATAGCCACCCCAGAGTTGAAGATACGAAAGTTTATTTCTTGTTTGAGGCAGGGTGTGTCTCAGGATGTCAGGGCTCAGGCCCCTAACACTTATGCTAGAGCTGTTCAGCTAGCCACTATTTACAACGGAAAGTATCCTGTTGAGCGGATTGTCGCCGCTCGGCAGGTGCAGGCGTCTGTCCCACCAGTAGTGGGGCGAAGAGAGAAGTTTTGAGTTCGCAGGAGGCGCCGCGCCGCGCAAGGACAATTTCAGAACCGGGATCAGCGTAGGGTTCCGGCTCGTTTCCAGCCTCGCCAGTAGGGCGGTCCCAGGCAGATTCCCGCCTGTGTCACTTGTGGAAGAGCCCACTTTGGAGCTTGTCAGACCGGGCCCAGGCTGTGTTTTCGATGTGGAAGAGAGGGGCATGTGGCCCGTTTCTCGTGATCACCAATATGGCGCGCTCACTGTCAAAGCAGCCAGCGGCAGGTCGGTGTTCGTTCCGTAACCGTCGGCGGCCGAGCGTCACGGATGCCGCCGCCGGGCGAGTACGCTTCTTGTTTTGGATCATTGCGCATTTGTCTTGTTTGATTCTGGTTCTACGCATTCGTTTGTATCTGTATTGTTTGCTGAGCATGCTAGGTTGAGATTAGAGACTCTAGGTTTTGAGTTATCTGTTGCAACTCCTTCTGGAGTTAATATGTTAGCAAAAGATAGGGTTAAGGATGGCCGGATCGAGATATCCAGAGAGTTTCTTGTAGCTACGCTCATAGTTCTGCCTATGAGTGGTTTCGATGTGATTTTTGGTATGGAGTGGTTAGCTGCTAACCACGCAGTGATTGACTGCCACCGGAAAGAAGTAGTGTTCAGGCCGTCGGGTCGGCCCAGCTTCAAGTTTCGTGGAGTCCAGGGTGGAGGTTGCCCGTCGATAGTGTCAGTTGTGAAAGCTCGTCGTTTGCTAGCTCATGGAGCTTGGGGCTACCTAGCCAAGTTGTCCGAGAGAGCGCCTCACCGATCGTTGATCAAGTGCCGGGTTGTGCGAGTTTGCGGATGTGTTTCTCGAGGAGTTATCGGGGTTGCCCCGAAGAGAGAGGTTGACTTCACAATTGAGCTCGAGCCGGGGACCCTCCCTATCTCGAAGGCTCCGTGATCGTATGGCGCGCCGATCGAGTTGAAGGAATCAAGGTTCGATTGCGGGAGATGTTAGATCAAGGGTTCATCCGTCCGAGTGTGTCCCCGTGGGAGCGCCAATCTTTGTTTGTGAAGAAAAAGGATGGTTCGATGCGCCTATGCATTGACTATCGCGAGCTTAATAAGGTGACAAATGAAGAATAAGTATCCGCTGCCCCTTATCGATGATTTGTCGATCGATCGGCTTCGTGGAGCTTCCGTGTTCTCCAAGATAGATTTGAGATCCGGTTATCATCGATTTGCGTATTAGGGACGCCGACATTCCTAAGACAACTTTCAGATCTAGATATGGACACTACGAGTTTGGGGTCATGTCGTTTGGATTGACTAATGCACCAGCAGCGTTCATGGACATGATGGATAGGGTGTTCAAAGCATTTTTGGACAGTTTCTTCATCGTGTTCATTGACGATATTCTAATCTATTCGAGGACCAGGGAGGATCATGCAGAGCATTTGAGGCAAGTGTTGACAGCTTTGAGGGAAAACCAGCTTTATGCGAAGTTTTCCAAATGCGAGTTCTGGTTGGAGCAAGTAGCCTTCCTAGGTCACGTAGTTTCGAGGGATGGTATAACCGTGAACCAAGGCAAAGATTGAGGCCGTGAGTTCGTGGGCCAAGCCGACTTCAGTTGCCGAGATACACAGCTTTCTGGGTTTGGCAGGTTACTACCGTCGGTTTGTTAAGGACTTTTCTTCCATAGCCTCGCCTCTCACTCGTCTGACGAGGAAGGGTGTCGAGTTCATTTGGGACCGTAAGTGTGATGAGAGCTTTGCCAGGCTCAAGTGAAGTTTAACTTCACCACCAGTGTTGGCAATCCCGGAGGGGACAGGTGGTTTCGTGGTCTACAGTGATGCTTCCAAGTTTGGGTTAGGTTGTGTGTTGATGCAAAGACGGAAGGTCATTGCTTATGCTTCCCGCCACCAAAGCCATATGAGCGAACTATCCGACTCATGATATGGAGTTGGCGGCGCAGTGGTGTTTGCACCGAAAATCTGGAGGCATTACCCGTATGGTGAGCGGATCCAGATGTTTACCGATCACCACGAGCCTCAAGTATCTGCTTACTCGAAGGAGCCGAATATGAGGCGAGAGGAGATGGTTAGAGTTGGTAAAAGATTATGATCATGCGAGATTTTGTACCATCCGGTAAAGCCAATGTTGTAGCCGATGCTTTGAGTAGGAGGAAGACGTCGCACTCATGCAGCGGTGTTGTTAAGTTCCCAGCCAGTTGAGAGAGTTCGAGCGGGGCCGAGGTTGCGATGTTGTTGGGTGAGGTTGCGCCAGAGTAGCTCGGTTGGACCATTCACCATCGATTAGGCGGCGGATTATTGATAGCCACCGAGCGATCCCGCACTTAAGAGATTGGTTGACAGAGTTAGTGCTAACGAAGATTTTGACTTTGTATATTCACGATAATGGGCTGACATACAGAGGCGGTTGTGTGTTCCAGAGATGTTGCGAGATTGCGAGCAGAGTTGCTCTCGAGGCCCACATTCTCCGTTTGCTTGGCACCCTGGGTACCAAAATGTATCAGACCTTAAGCGCACATTCCGGTGGATGGGTATGAAAAGAGATGTTGCAGAGTTTGTCGATCGGTGTTTCACTTGTCGGCCAAGTGAAGGCACCTGGCAGCAAAACCAACGGTTTATTGCAAACACGAGTGTGCCTCAATGGAAATGGGAAGAGATCTCCATGGACTTTATTTCTCGTTTGCCGAGACTCAGAGGAAGTTCTCTCGAATCTGGGTGACGATCGACGGATTGACTAAGAGCGCACACTTCATTCCCAGTAGACACTTATACCGTGGAACAATGCGGCGCGCTTGTTTTGGAGCAGATCATTCGTTATCACGGCGTGCCTGTAAGGATTGTGTCTGACCGTGATTCGAGGTTCACTTCTCGTTTTTGGAGAGCGCTCCAGAAGGGTTTAGGCACTGAGTGCAGCTTCAACACAACCTTTCACCCTCAGACTGATGGACAGACTGAGAGAGTGAATCAGATTCTCGAGGATATGTTGAGGGCTTGTGTGTTCGATTTCCGGCGATTGGGACCGATGACATGTGATCGATGGAGTTTGCCTATAACAACAGTTATCAATCGACGATTCAGATGGCTCCATTCGAGGCTTTGTATGGTAAGCGTTGCCGATCTCTTGTTGTAACAGGCCAGTTTCCTATTCCAGTTTTCGAGGTGCCTTCGGGTCAAGATTCAGTTGTTTGGTTGGGTTTTAGAGCGGTTTTGACCCTTGGGGGTATTTTGGTCTTTTGGCTCTCCGGGCAGGATTTGTGGTTTTCAGGGCTTCGAGGTAGCTCCTGCCTTTGTCGAGGCTTGTTTGTTGGTGGCTGCGAGTCCCGTGGTGTTTGGGCTAGTCGGTTGGATGCTCGGTTGTGGTTTGGGCTTTGGTAAAGTGTTGGTTTGTTGTGTGTTTCCTTTGGGATTCGAGCCCGAGCCCTTAGTGTTGCTTTGAGAGTTGGATTTAAGTGAGTTTTATTGATTGGATAAGGTTGCTTCGGTCGGGTCTCGAAGGAGGAAGCCGGGAAATGGGATTTTAAGGTTAAAAGTCGATAAGGTTGGATTTTTGGATAAAATCCCTTTTTTCCTTTATATTTCCCATTTTCCTTTTCTTTTCCAAATTCATTTTCTTTTCTTTTTATTTTTTTCTCTTTTTTTTCTCTCTCTCTCTCTCTCTCTCTCTCCCCGAGCACCCCCCACCCTAGCCCGAGCAGCCCCTTGGCTTGCCCAAGCCCAGCCCCAGCTCGACCGCGCCGTGCCAGCCTCGCCCAGCCTGAGCCCCATCTCGCCCAGGTCGCCCAAGCCCCAGCCGCGTCGCTGGTCTGCGTCGCCCGGCCGCGTCTGCCGCCCGGCCGTCGCGTCGCCAGCCCAAGCTCGCCCAGCTCGTGTCCGTCCGCGCTCGAGTCGCCCAACCTCGAGCCGCGTCGCCCTGTGCCGAGCCCAGCTCGAGTCGCGCGTCCCCGCGCCAGTGTTGCGCGCCCTCGCCCTGTAGCTTGCCGAGACGCATCGCGCGCCGTCGCCCAGCCGAGCAAGCGCCCGCGCCCGCGCGCCCAGTGTCGCCCCTGCTCGTCCGCGCGTAGCTCGCGCCCAGCGCCCGCGCCCCAGCGTCGAGCCAGCGCCTCCTACGGCCCCAGCGGGCCCAGCCAACTCTTTGGCTGCCTAGCCCGTGCAGCCGGCTCGTTCGCGTGTCAGCCGCGCCTCGTGAGTTGCTCCCGAGCCGAGCCCTGTTTATTTTATTATTATTTAGGCCTATTGTGTGATTATTGATGTGTTTGTTTGGCTCGATATAGGTTGCTCGGGTTCGATCGCGCTTATTTTATTGTGTGTTGTTGCCTTGAGGACTGTGTAGGATTTCTTACGAGGAGTTGTGTGGGCCCTGCGATATTTTCATGATTATGCCTTGCTTGTTTGCTGACTGTTATGAGCATGATAATAATAGAGCAGCTTTGATTGATTTCTTGCTAGCATGTTTGCTTGATTTTACATGTTAGTGCCATGCTAGGTTTGTTTTGCCAGCATGCTTGTGATTCCTGCTTAAGCTCGTAGTATCATGCTAGGTTAGTGTGATTGATGTCGGTCTTTGTTTGCTAGCCAGAATCATTACTTTTACTCAGACTCTTAGATAGAGTTGTAGGGTTTGTCATCATCCGCAGGCCGAGCGGACATAACGTACTTTGTCCCCATGAGCTCAGTCGGGAGTAAAGTGTGCGCAGATAAGGTATCTTGCTACCCCCGACCGCCCCGGTTATGGACTTAGCTACCCACTTCGGCATAGCCTAGTTTGTAGCTCGCTAGAGCGGAACCACGCTTAACGGTGTAAGCCTACCCTGGCCGGTTCTTAGCTTCGTGTCGGTGGATCAGCCGCATGCAGATGAGCACCGAGGGCCTCGCGCATCGTGATCGCGTGACACCGCCTCCGAGTCATAGGCATGTGCACTGCCCGCGTAGTTTGCCCTTAGGCCCCGCATTTACGCGGTTGCGAGAGGAGCATGCGGTGTGCGCGCACACGCGTTAGTTGTCGCCGTTCGAAAAGCTCCCTGGGCTAATGTCATGAGTACACCATTCCTTCCGTTAGAGCCGGACTTCGGTACTCTCCGTAAGTCCAGATTAGTGCAAGGGCAAGGAGGCCCTTGAGGACATTCTAGGGATCGATGTATTCCCCGAGTGACGAGATACCTCGGTGATGTCCAGGATTGGTTAGTGTATCCAATCCCGCTTAGGCGGAAGAAAGAGACTTCCGATGGCTCCGATCTTGTTTTATGAGCTCGTTGAGCTATGATCCATGTCGGTAGTCGCTTGCTTGCATGCTTTGGTACTAGATGACCGATTATATCGTATTGTACCCCGGTTGGGGATTCTTACTGAGTAATTCGTTACTCACCCTTATTTCTGTGGTTTTTCCACAGGTAACCATGATGCGAGACAGGATGGATGGAAGAGGAGCTATGATCATGGAAACCCGTTGTTCAACTCTGAGTCTTATGTTTATGTTATGATTTAAATGTTCTCTGAATGCATGTAGTTGGGCACGGAGCCCTAGGGTGTTTTCTGAATGTATTTCCGGATTCTAGCATTGTTGTAAAGTTTGTATGTTTTAAAAGAATCTCTGATCAGAGTAAGTTTTGTAAATGTTTTTGTCTTGGAACAGGTGCTTGGAAACAGGGACAGGTTTCAGGAAATTATGTTGATTTTAAATGGATGTTTTATGTTTTAGTTTTTACTTAGAATCCGAACACCTTCTTGCAAATTTTATGTAGATTTGTAATGCATGCATTGAGGTAACGGCCTAGTTAGAACCCCTTTCGGGTCGGGTCGTTACACCTGTGTTCTGGGAAGAGGTTGGTGATAGACAGGTTTTGGGTCCCGAGTTGCTGCAGTTGACCAATGGAGCAGTGCAGAAGATTAGAGCTCGTATGTTGACAGCTCAGAGCAGACAGAAGAGTTACGCCGATGTTCGGCGTCGGGATTTGGAGTTTGAGGTTGGTCAGCATATGTTCCTGAAGGTTGCTCCGATGCGAGGTGTCTTGAGGTTCGGTAAGCGTGGAAAGCTGAGTCCCCGTTTTGTTGTTCCGTTTGAGATTCTAGAGAGGATTGGTAAGGTTGCTTATCGGTTAGCCCTGCCTCCATCATTGTCAGCGGTACACGGTGTTTTTCATGTTTCGATGTTGAGGCAGTACGTGCCGGACCTGTCGCACATTGTTGATTTTGAGCCTTTGCAGCTGAATGAGGATTTGAGCTTCGAGGAGAAGCCGGTGGGGATTCTTGCCTTTGAGACAAAGGCGTTGCGTAACCGTGAGATCCGCTTGGTAAAGGTTCAGTGGAAGAGTCAGAGTTTAGAAGAAGCCACTTGGGAGCAGGAAGATGAGATGAGATTGCATTATCCCGAGCTGTTCTAGTCTTAAGGACTTTCGAGGACGAAAGTCATAAAAAGGGGGGAATATTGTAACAGCCCAGAATTTCATCCAGGTCTTCTCGGGAGGCCCCAGGGGCATTTTTGTAATTTGGTCTAGCCGACAAGGCCGGTTATGTCTTTTCCAATTGCCGGAAAAATTATGAGATGATTTGAATGGGATCGGGAAGCTTGGTGAAGATATTTGGGCTTGGTAGAATGCAAAAAGAAATAGGGAATTAAATAGCGCGTCGGGTGAGATTCAAACCTGGGCCGCTTGGGAAGCTAGACGAGTGGCATTGCCACTTGAGCCACCGGGCTCTCTTGTCACTCTAGACGCGCCATCTTATTCTTATGCGTGTTTTCTACTGCCTTTGGTTTAAAAGCCAGCTCGCCCGAGCCTTCTTCCTCCTTCTTCTTCCTTCTCGTTTTTCCCTTCGACCGACAGCGATTCTCCCTCGCGATCTCTCCCTCGCCGACCCCAGTTCAACGGAGTTCTTCTCCCCAATTCGAGGTCGCTTCTTGTCCCGAGCAGCAGGTACGTCTTCTTCCTCTTCTTCTTCTTCTTCTTCTCTCCTTCTAATCTGATTCCCCTGTTTTGGTTTTGCCATTTCCGGCCAAGTCGAAGTGATCTGCTTGTGGATTTTGTGCAGCTAGTGGAGGGGAGCTCAGCCAGCATCAAATCGCTAGTCGAATCTCGTCAATTCGCCCGAATTCGAGTTCCTTCTAAATCGCACCAGAATCGCCCGTGTTCGCCCTTCGCTCGCGCGCAGAAGCAGCCCTAGCGCCGTGTCTGTGCGCCTGTCGCCGAGCCGTGCCGCCGAGCCTTGTCGCCAAGCCGCCCCCCAGCGCCGTGTCGCGTGTCTTGCCGCCAAGCCGAGCCGAGCCGAGCTGAGCCGAGCCGAGTGAGAGCCGAGCCGAGCCTAATTATTTTATTTTATTTAATTTAATTTAGATATTGTGTGTAATTGTGTTGTGCTTGTTAGGTTCCCGGTAGCTAGTTCGAGATCGTTCGCAGCTTAGGTTTTCATGTAATCGTCCCCGACCAAGGTAAGGATTTCTTACCGGAGTTGTGTGGACCCTGCAATATTATATGTGATTGCTGATTGATTACTTGTTTGTGTTTATTGACATGTGTAGCTAAGTGCTCTAATCTGAATTCCCGATTAGCATGATTTTCCTGGTTAATTCTCATGTTAATCCATGCTAGGTTGTTCCTTTCTGGCATGCTCGTATATGTTCTTGCTTCGTAGTATCATGCTAGGTTCGTTGTATTCTTATTGAGCACGTATTGGATTTTATTGACTTGTTTGCTGAATGCTAAGGCAGGTTAGAGTGGCAGGTAGATAGCATCATCCGGGCCGGGTGCATAACGAACCTTGCATCCACGACAGGGACGTATGAGATGGAGCCCCGCCCTGATCCCGTTAGGGAATAGCTAAGCCTAACGGCTGGCCCTGCAATCTTGGGTGAGGGTGGCAGACTGTTAAATGCCCCAACGGTCGGGATGATGACTTGGCATTGCCTCGTCCCTCGCAGCCGGCACGCCCGGGCGCGTGTTCGGCCGTAGCCCCCGATTGCCACTGTTAAGGTAAGGGCGGCTTCTCGGTGTAAGCCTACCACGACCCGTTTCCTTAGCCTCAGGTGCGGTGGTTCAGGCTGACATAGTTTACGTGTCCAGGTCTCACACCCCTATGTCACTGACACCTATCCAAAGATTTAGTTATGCGTGGTCGCTGGACATGGGCAGCTTGCCTCTAGACCCGGCACCCCCCATAGTCTGCAGTGGCGCGCGGTGCATGCTTACGCTCATTACAAACACGGCCGGAGAGCTCCTCGGGATCTTGAGCTAGTGTATCTTTCAATCGACGAGAGAGACGAGTTGAGGCCGGGACTTGTTTCTCGTATAGGGCGTATTGTCTGAAGGATTGTGTGGTGGATTATTCCGGGCTAAGACCCTGAGTTGGCATCCGAGGTTCAAATATGGACTCAAGCTATGTGCTCTATTCTGTGTTTATACTCATAGCTTGCATACAGTCAGCTAGATGACCATGTATATCGTATTATACCCCTGGTTGGGGATTCTTCTTGAGTAATTCGTTACTCACCCTTATTATTGTGGTTTTCCACGAGTAACAGAGTTGCGAGACAGGATGGTGAAGGGAGGAGTCTGTGATCATGGGGCCCATCATCAAACTCGATTTTGTGTTATGACTCTTTATGTTTTATTTTCCCCTGAATGCATGTAGCCGGGCACGGAGCCCTAGGATGTTTTCTAAATGTTTTGTGGATTCCAACATTGTTGTATCTGGACAAGTTTTGAAGGATTTTAATAAATCTCTGATCAGAGTAAACTTTGGAAATGTATTTATCTTGGAACAGGTGCTTGGAAACAGGGACAGGTTTCAGGAAAATTGTCCGGGCTTTGAACTGAATGTTTGAATGTTTTGTTTTTAATTGGAATCTGAAATCATGTTTGTATCAGTCCTTTACTTTGAATGCATGCATTGGGGTAAGGGCCCATTTAGTGCCCCATTCGGGTCGGGTATTTACAGCAACACATAATTGAGTTGTTTCGACTAATTATCAATTAAATCAATAATGATTTAATTTCAGGAATTAATTCCTGTTAGTGGCATGATTTGTAAATGTCGTTTTACCAAGGGAATAGTAAAAACAATGTAGTTTATATCATTATTATAATTATAAATAAGCTAAATATATTTATTAATATACATCTATGAACTTACCTAAAGAATTCATGCACTTAACCTCAAATGATAATTTTATCATTCTTAAAAAAAAATTCCCACATTCTCCAGTCTTTTTTTGAAATGCAACAATTAAGCAACAAAAGATCCGTACAAAAATTTTTGCAACAAAAGAAAAGTTAAATGAAAGTTAAGGTAAATAATTCAAAAAATGAAGATAACTACAATTTTTTATTATAAAACAAAAAACAAAAAGAAACAAAGAAAGGCAACCCCAAACAAAGAGAAAGTTTCAAATGCGTTTGTAAACAAAATAGAGAGAACTATATATATAGTAATAGTAGGAGATCATTATTACTAAACTTTTGAAACTAAAAAATTGATTCACTTTAACCTCAAATGATAATCTTATCATTCTTCAAACTTTGTTTTCCACATCTCCAAGTCTTTTTTTGAAAGGCAACAATTAAGTAAAAAGGATCCCTACAAAAATTATTACAACAAAAGAAAAATTAGATGAAAATTAAGGTAAATAATCCAACAAAAATAAGATAACTTATTATAAAAAAAAAAACAAAAAGAAACAAAGAAAGGTAAATCCAAGCAAATACAAAGCATCAAGTGTGCTTGTAAACAAAATGTAGAGAACTATTTATAGAATTGGAAATTCAATTTATTATTGTTGCTATGAAATTTGAAGTTATAAAATTTAAGAAGATAATACCAATTGAATATAATTACGTGTACGTGAAAATAAATGAATATTTATACGAATTAAGATATAATATATATACGTGTGAATATTTTATCAACGTTATTAGAATATAGTTGATTGTATTATTTTAATTAGAATATAAAATGTCAAATAAAATCTATGAGATTTGGTAAAAATATCTTATCTTCTATTCCATAAAGATGATGAAAATCTAAATGATATTATAAATATCTTCTACATTATTTGATTGTTCATAATATATGTGGAATCTCTTATCTTCTAATTTAATCATAAAATCTATGAGATTTGATAAAAATATCTATCTTTTACATTATAAAGATGATAAAAATCTAAATGATATTGTAAATATCGTTATTTTCATTTAATTTTTTTTTTATATTCCAATAGATGACAATATGACTTAACAAGTAAAATCGTCCAAAAATAATTCTCCGTTAAACTACACTTTAAGATAATATAATATATATATATAGTGTGACATATTTGAAATTTTAGTAATCACACGGAAAAACTAGTCCAAAAATTACACACATAAACATTTATAAGTCATGAGTCAAAAGTTGCATATATTCTATTATTCAATAAAATGAATATAACCTTTGAAATTTTTTTTATAATAAATATTTGATTGAAAAATGCGTTCTAACAAAACATCATACATAAATTAATTATAAAAAAGTAAATAGTAACTAAAAATTCTAATTTCTAATTACACACTAATTTTTTAAAATGGATTTATTCGGTTGATAATTTGTTAATCAAATATGTTACTAGACTTCATTAAAATAAAGTTGTAAGGTCACAAAAACGGATTCAAAATATTGATTCTATAACATTACATCACTTAAATGTAACATCAAAATCTTGAGAAGATTGTAAGATTGAAGAGTATTTGATAACAATTGAATGGAGTGAAACAAATTTAAGAAAAGGTTAAGATTTTTAGAGTTGGTGAAGGAATAGTGAAAAAACTCATTTTTATAGGTAGAAAAAGTTGGATGTTACAAAAATTTTAAATTTCATAACTTACCAAATCTAATAATACTATTTTAAATTTTAACCTTTAAATAAAAAAGAAGGGAAATTGTAGTAGCTGTACACTTTTTGCAAAGTAATTGCAAACGTGTCCAACTTGAAACTTATTTGCATAAATATTTTTCCTTTTTTCATTTATTTTAAATCACAAATTTGTCATTTACGTTTTTACCCTTCTTTTAATTCAATTAATCTTTTTCATATTCATTTTTTTCCCAAAATAACAAATCTTCCTTCTTCTCCACTTCACCCGTTCTTTCCATCTTTCCGAAATCTTTCTGCAAAATCGATTTCTTCTTCGTTCGATTTCGTTTGTTTCTGTCGATTTTGTTTCAGGCGTTGTGTTCTTTGTTCAATTCAGGCGATATTTTCTTCCTAATTTGTTCCAATCTGTTCGTTCAACTTTTCTTTTTAAAATCGTTTCTGGCATTCGTTCTTCGTTCAATTTTTGTTTTTAAAATCGATTTGTGAGCATTTTGATTTCGAAACCTAACTTCTGAGATTTCTTCATCGTTCTTTTGATTTTCGGTGATTTCTTCTTTTTCCGGTGTGTTTCCGTTCAATCGTTCTCTTAAATCTTGTACTGTTGTTTCCTTGAATGATTGAACCAACAAAATCATCCTCAGACTTTGCCATTAAATTCGACACTTTCTGTTTTCGTTGATTGATTTTCGAGGTTTTGATTTGGAAACCTCTGTTTCCAAAATCTAAGGTTTTGATTTTCAAGGTTTTGAGGTCTTCCGGCGAATTAAAGTTTCCTGCAAACGATGAGTATGTTTTCTTTTCCCTACTGTATTTTATTACTTTCTAATTTCTATACCGGTTAGCTGTTAAGAATTTGTGTACTGTATTAATACTTTATACTGTATTAATACTGATTCACTATTATAATCTGTTTGTGTTGTTAACAAATGCACTGTGATGTTCTTATATGAATTTTCCCTTATAATATATTAGTTATATTGCATGTATTATACTGATTTATGTTTTTAAAAACTTTCTTCTTAGGTTCAAACTGCATACCATTACGGATTGTTCATAGTGGTTTATGGAATAATGACGACATGTATGTTGATTACCAAGCCACTGAATTTTGGTTTCAACCTGGCATGTCTTATTTTGCACTAATGCAGTCCATAATGATCACTTTAGGCTTACAAGATTCTATGGATATGCCGATCACATATACTACTTTAGGTCATACTATGTCTCTTGCAAGAGGACTTATAATGCAAGATGATAAGGATGTTGAATGGCTCTACCGTATTCTATTATCCAATATTGGTAATCAATTGACAATTATAGTAGATGTTAGGCATTGCCTTTCCACATTACTACGTCCTAGTCTCTCAATTCCTTGTCCTACAATCGTTGATCCAATTATTGAATCTTCTGAAACTCGCATTCATCACATGTAAGACGTAGGAAGATTACCCATTGGATTTTCAATTAGGGTAAATGACATATTCTCTGGAAAAAAAACCTACAAAATGCCCTTGCTGCTATTGCATTGAGAGATAACTTCCAATTTCACACAAATAAATCCACCAAAAAGTTTCTAGTTGTTGTTTGTATTGATACTAGTTGTGAATGGATTGTTAAGGCATCTCGTAGGGGTGGAGAAATGAGTGATACTTGGGTAGTTAAGGAGGTAAAAAATCATCATTCATGTTCTTTAGATGCAGTGATGAGTACCCAAAAGCAAGCATCTGCATCTCTAATTAAGGATATGTTGATAAACAAGGTTACTTTGTTGGGTACGGAGTATGAAAAGCCTAATACCATAGTTAAATATGTGCGTACCCATCATGGAATCAACATAAGCTATCACAAAGCCTATCGGGCTAAACAAGCTATAATGAAGGAAATTTATGGCACTCTAGAAGAATCTTATGCCCGACTACCATCATACATCCACATATTAAAGATGAAAAATACAGGTATTCTTCTGTATTATTTTTTAATACAGTTCTATAATATTTTGTTCACTCATTGTATTATTATTTACATAATCTTGTATTTATTCATTTACTGAGTTCATATACTTGATTTGAAGTATGATGCTAATGGCAAGTTTCAATATTATTTTCAAGCATTGTCTTCTTCCATTACCGGCTGGATGCATTGTCGTCCTGTTATTATTGTTGATGGTACATTCATTAAGAGCAAGTATGGAGGCACTCTACTTTCTGCAACAACGAGTGATGGTAATAATCAGATTTTTCCTTTGGCTATATGTGCCGTTGATTCTGAGAATGATATGTCCTACAGGTGGTTTTTTGGTCATTTGAAGAGAATTTTTGGTAATAAAAAAGAACTTGTAGTTATATCAGTAGACACAAGTCTATTAGAAAAACAATTCTTGAGGTTTGGCCTGAGGTCTTCCATGGTATTTTCATCCATCATTTAAAAGAAAATATGTTAAAGAAATATAAGTCAAAGTTTGATGTTGGCATTTTTTTCCTCTTGCCAAATGTTATAATCCAATGGAATTTGAAGAGTACATGCGACATTTGGAGAATGGTTGTCCCGGATCGGGAAAGAGTTGTCTGCGATATTGGATATGACAAATGGTCTAGAGCTTACTTGTCCTCATAAGCGATGAGATTCTATGACAAACAACTCATGTGAGAGTTATAATAATGTCATGCTTAAAGCGCGTGAGCTACCTGGTGCATGCCATGTTCGAGGCAGTTAGGATGTCCATGCAATCTTGGTTTAGTGCTAGAAGGTTGGAAGCTTCTTATCAGAAAAACAAATTTCTCAAAACAATGTGAATTTCAATTAAGAGGGCAGGTTGAAACTGGTCATTTCATGCAGGTATTTCGATTCTTTTCTGTTTAGGTTATATTAAGTAGTATTACTACTGTATTTATTATTACTTACTCTATTAATGTATATATTAATACTGTCTTCAAACAGGTGTTATCCATTGATACTGATCAATTTCAAGTTGTTTATGGAACTCAGCAAAATATAGTCAATATGAGAGAAAAGAAGTGCACATGCCAGCAATATGATCAACTAGGCATACCATGTCCACATGCCTCTGTTGTTATACTCCATAAAGACCTTCGAGCCAAAGATTATGTCTCTGATTATTATTCAAATGATAAAATACGAAAGACTTATGCTGGCCTAATATTCCCTGTTGGTTTTTCTGGCTATTGGGATGTACCTCAAGACATCAAAGATATCAAACTTTTGCCCCCTTCAACAAGACGCCCAATTGGTAGACCGAAGATGCAACGCATGAAAACAAATGTTGAAATGAAGCTAAAAGTTAAATGTGGACAGTGCAAAAAGCTTGGTCACAATAGAAAGATGTGCAAAAACCCTTTTTCTGAGTAGCATTTTTTTTTTCTTACTATATCTCATATTTTTAGGTGTGTATTGCATTTGTTTACATTCTTTTCAAACATGGTATGAATAAGTAATACCGTGTTTAGTATTGTTCTCTACTATATTTTTCCAAAAATAATGATACTGTGTGCAAGTATTACATTTGGTACTTGTTTGTATTTTTCATTTGAGAACATGAAGAAATCTCGATATGTATAATCCAATTTTTGTGGCTTATAATTAGTAGCACTTTCTCTTCATTATTTCTTACTAATTGATCACATGACTCTCAACTTTGCAAATTTTTGTGCCATTATAAACCATTATATGTGCCTTGAAAACCTGCTATAAACCTCATATATTCCATTATAACCTGTTATACACTTGCTATAAACCTGCTATAATCCATTTATGTGCCATGAAAACCTGCTATAATCCAACTTTGTAAACTTTGCAAACCTGCCATTGTTATCATTCTTTAAAAATGGTATTAATAGTTAATACCGTATTTATGATATTCAATTTGAAGACAGATGATTCTAAAAGTACTTTACTAAAATGTACAAACACTAAATTATTGTTCCAAATATCTTCCATTATATCAATAGGTAGGAACACTAAAGTTGCAAAAGTGAGATATATTCAAAGAAAGCAAGTAAGACAACTAAACCCTAAATGTATTTTAATATCAAAACACAAAATTAAATTCTAAATTTGTGACATCAAAGTAAAACTTGGAGGATCAATATAATCATAAGTGTCATTCATTTTCTCCATTTTTTCTTCTGACGAACCAAAATTGGATGTGTAAGGAGACCGTAGGCGCACAGAAACCATTTTCTTCCGTTTCGTCCTCTTCATCATCTTCTTTCCTTCTGCGAAAATTCCTTCTCCTCGGAGCTGTTAATCATGTAAATGAAAATATTAATACCTTGATGATATTCTATTCACTTTAGAAACTTAACTAAGTATTTATAAACAAAAATTTACCGCATCAATATATAGCTGTGCATGCTTCTCCTGTCTTGTTTTCTGTTTTTTTGTTGTCCTCATTCTCTTTTGCACATTCCAAATTCTGTATTTGTCAGCAATTAATATAAGTTCAGAGGTGTATGAATACATTAATACAGTACTATAGGTCTTGATTTATTAATACCTTTATATCTCCCAACACATTTTCAATCATCTTGTTTGTGTCATCTGTTCTCTTATCATCCTCCCTTTGTTGTATTTGATCTTCATTTTTTTCATTTCGTTCTTCATTTTCCCTCTCTTCTGGTTGATCTCCATTTCCTTCTCCCCCATCATTATCATTATCATCTCTATCATTTTCATCTTCTGAATTTAAATGAGTTGCCCCACCTTCTTGTTTACTTTTCAATTCTTTTATTTCATCAAATATTTTATCCAAACTTGTATTAATACCCCAATAGAGCTTTTCATTTCTTCTATAGATGTTTTTACAAAATTTTGCACCTCACCAAAAGATTCCAAAATTGTGGTCATATTAGGGGTACTTTTTTGCTTGAATCATCATTTTTCTTCCACAATTTTCTCTCCAACTTCTTCTCTGCTCTCCCTTTCTGAACTATTAGATCTTCTTTTCACCTACAACAAACTCTTTTTCATACCAATCTCCAAACTCCTCATAAACATCATCCCTAGACTGCTCACCCCTCTTCAATTTGAAACAAATCTAGTATTAGTTATTTGTATGAACAGTACATACATTATAATCAGTTCATTAATTTACTTACAGAATTCGTTTCTTCACTCTCATTAACGACATCCTACATTATTCATAAATTTTTTTTTTAAAGAAGGTCACATGTAGAATACTATAGTACTAATCACAACACAAATATTGTGTTCTAAACCACATTTCCAACATAAATCATATCGACAAGGACTAACAATTTAATACAGTATTAACAATCCTGCTCCCAATACGTAAAATATAATACAATACTAACAATTTAATACAATTATTAAACAATAGTGGATAAACAAAGTTACCTTGTCCAAATTCCCTTCCCACTTACTTCGGGTAGTCTGTGTTATGATGCATCTTGCTTATCACCGCAAACTACAAAATATCATTTCATACATACATCAGTATTAATATAGAAAATTAATAAAAACCACAAAAGAACATTATTAGAAATACTAAACCTTTTCGTTCTCAAAGATTTTCTCCTAAATCTCTGCCCATTTGGGTTGCACATCAGACTCCCAATTTAGCATTTCAGGATGACCATTTCCCTTCCTTATTGCATATTTGTTTTCATTATCAGATATTAGAGGAATGCACTCATATGCCCATATTAATATAGCATATGGAAAGCCAGCCAACCCTACACTTGTTGATTGATGTTTTAGAATGGCATTTTGAATTGATGTTATTGTTGACTCATAAGAGACTCTACCCCATGGATAATTCTCAAATCTTTCTTCATCATCCAACAACAGCAGGTGTTCTGCTTCCACTTTTGTATTAATGTGCTTCCCATCAATGAAGCGTTGGAAACAGTACAATTTGGCTAGTGCAACCTTATCCTTTTCCTTCTTAACCTTTCCGAACTTGAACAGGTCATTAACATCACTTCTATAAACCGTTTTTAGATCCTTGAAGTACTTATTTTTGAATCTTCCACTAAAATCCTTCTTCTCTATTCTTGGTAATTGTGAGCAGCTTTAATCTCTGTTATTCTTTCAAAATCCTCTATTCCAAATTTAATAACTTTTCCTTTTAGATTAAACCACAATTCATCCGATTTTGGGAATAACATTGTCTTCGTATTAGATGGTACATCGATTGTGATTGAAATCTTTGAACATCAAGGTCTATAAAATTTCCAAAACAACATTTCTTAAACAAAATACTTTCTTTTTATTTAGTTGTTTCTTAATTTGCCTTATTGTATCAAATGTCCCAAAAATATTTATCTTCCGGGTGTCGGACCATTTATTGCGTGATAGAAGAAGGGGCGCATCCCGGGAAAGATTAATTTCAGATTAATTCTTGTACACAGATTTTAGAAATCTCATATAGTATTAAACAATAAATACAGATTTCATTATCTAGTACAAAGATTAATGACTTAGTACAATATCCGGATATCTCAAACAAAGATTATCAATCATTAGTAAAATATTAGTACCTCATACAACTCTTCTCTATCTCCCCCCAACGTTTTACCTCTCGTAAATTTCATTTTCTTTTTCGGGCTAGGAGTTTTAACCTGCAAACATTATAATGATACACATATTCAGTAAAGTATTAAAATATAAATACAACAAATATATTATAATTCTTAAATACTCACCACTGACTTTCTTTTGGAATTTACTTCTACTTTCTTTTTCCCCTTCTCTTTCAAATAGTAAACTTCTTTTTCGCTATACATGCTCATAACACAATGTAAATACACAATATTTTAACACACTAATACTATATTAAATACGATTAATACTTAACACACCTCAATTTTGGAGCTCTCATTTGTTGACTTCTTTTTTCTTGCATTCCCAAATATACAGATGATTATCATTATTTCAAAGTTCTTGAAACATGTATTAACAATTAAAGCATACCTCAGTAATTGAACTTTCTTTCTTTTTCTTCTTTCCTTCAGTATTTGAATTTTTCTTTTTTTCCTTGCAGCTTTTAAGTCCATGATTCACTTTATCACTTCTAGTGGCCAATTCTTCCTATATTTCCGTTTCATCATTTTATAAATACATAGACATATATAGATAATACTTCATGAAATGTGTAACTTTAATACCTCTGGTTCGCCCATATCCTTTTCAACTCCCATAGGTTGGGCAATAATTTCTTCACCTTCATCATCTTGCACAAGACCTTCCTCTTGTTGCTTTTCTTGTATTCCATAAATAGTTAATACATTACTTAATACATTAATACATTACCTAATTTTTAATACCTCAGGTTGGACCACATCTTTTTCAGCTACCTTAGTTTCGGCAACAACTTTTTCACTTTCTTCATCTTTTTTACTCTGCATTACATAAGCAGATAGTTAGAATGCAACATGTTGAAATTAATTAACAAATTCATGTATTTGTTAATACCTCTTCATCCTCCTCAACTTGCGCAACACCTTCCTCTTGTTGCTTTTCCTGCTTTACATAAATAGTTAATACATTCCTTAATACATTAATACATTACCTAATTTTTAATACCTCAGGTTGGACCACATCTTTTTCAGCTACCTCAGTTTCGGCAACAACTTTTTCACTTTCCTCATCTTTTTTACTCTGCATTACATAAGCAGATATTTAGAATGCAACATGTTGAAATTAATTAGTACATTACTTAATGTTTAATACCTCAGCTTGAACAATAACCTCTTCATCTAACTCATTTTCTTCAGCAACATTGCATCCTGCCTCATGTTCTTTATCCTGTATTACATAAACAAATATGAAAATGTCAAGAGTAATCAAACACAGGAATTAACATTGATATATTACGAGTGTATGTTTCATACCTCTGATAATTCTTCAGTATCACTCTCTGTCTCATCTATATTTTTAGTCAAATTTTTTGAACTTCCGTCTCCATCCTTACTTTTTTTCTTTATCTAGGAAAACATATTATTATAGTAATTTTCAAATGCATTCAAAACAGTCGTACATCCCTTTAACACTGTATTTTAAAATTACCTTGCTGTCTTCGGTGTATACTGCCATCAGGGGCATAACATTCATAGCTTTGCTCTCACTATCCGATGAACTAGATGACTATATAAATA
Organism: Sicyos edulis; assembly: GCA_036507275.1. Classification (NCBI taxonomy): domain Eukaryota; kingdom Viridiplantae; phylum Streptophyta; class Magnoliopsida; order Cucurbitales; family Cucurbitaceae; genus Sicyos; species Sicyos edulis. Next base: position 56,621,449 of record CM071846.1, on the reverse strand, counting down.
GGAAAGTTGTTAACACAAAAGCAAAGGAATAAGTAGAACATCCGTATATGAATATCAATAATAAATAAAAAAATAATAATTAAAGGCAAAATATTCATACCTCTCCAATTTCAATAACGCTATTGTCTATCTTCTTTTTCTTTCCAGAATAATTTATATACGTTCCCAGTGTTCTCTCGCTTCTTCTAAGTTCCCAAAATTCTCGTACCTGTTTTTTTTTATCCCTAACCCTAACCATCTACATGATTGATAAAATATTAATCTATATACAATCCTTTACTGAAACAAAAACAGTATTAAAAGTTCAATACTGATTTCAGAAGTCTCATACAGTATTTAACAATCAATATATAATTTTGAAATCACATAGAGTATTAAAAAATCAATACATATTTCACAAATCTAAGCTCATACAGTATTAAACATTCAATACATATTTCACAAAGCTCATACAAGATTAAAAGTTCAACACAGACCTTAGGATCGAATACAGTATTAAAATATCAATACAGATTTCAGAAATATCATAGAGTATTAAAATATCAATGCATATTTCACAAAGCTCATACAGTATTAAAAGTTCCACACAGACCTTAGGATCGAATACAGTATTAAATGTTCAATACAGATTTTGAAATCTCATACAGTTTTTAGGTTTTCGTTTTGGTCCACTTACCATACTATAGGCAAAATGTCTATGTGATTTCAAAAATGTTAAGATTAATTAGTGAAACCTATTAATACAACCAAATGTAAACCAAAACCCTAAAAATCTAAATTATGAACTCAGATTTTAGAAATTCGACTTAATCAGTGAAATCAAAACTCCATAATCAGCCCTAAAGAACAACTGAAGAAGAATAATGTTATGTTTAGTACAGAAAAATACCTTAATACACTTGATTTGTGCGAAATCGTCTAAGGATGAAAACGAAAGATTCGCAGCTTGAGACAGTTTGGAAATGGCAAAATCTAACGAAGAAGAAAGAAATTTATAGGAATAAGCTTCTGAGACGGTTTGGAAACGATGGAAATCGACAGAAACAATGGCGAATTCAAAGGAAATCGGAATCGTGGTTTGAGAAATTGAGAGGAAAAAACTTCTAAGACAGTTTGAAAATGATTTTTGAAAGCTGCAGTCGAGACGTGGGGAAAAGGAAGACGTGGGGGCGTGGTTTTTCATCTGACGCGATTTCAATTTTCCCCTTTTTATTTTCTGACGCGATTTTTATTAATTAAAATTAGAGGGCAAATTCGTCCTTTTTCAATATTACGAATTGGATTTTTTTATTCCCTAAATTACTTTTGCTAATTATTGTTAATGTGGACAGATTTGCAATTATTTTTCTAATTTGGTCTACTCTTGCACTTGCCCCAAAAAAGAATTAATGGGAAAAATATTTATTATTCCAACCTTTGAAATGCCAACCTGTAAATTGAATAACATTTTTTTTGTACAATTATCGAATTATAAAAACTCACCTTTTCCATTTTTAATTTTTTTTTTTGTATATATTAATATAGAGTGATAAATTTGAAATTGTGAGTAATCACTTCGAAAAAATAGTCCAAAAATAATTCTTTCTTCTAAGATCACGAAAACAGATTTAGGATATCGATTCTATAACATTCCATCACATATATGTAACACAAAAATTTTGAGAAGATTAGAATATTAAAATATATTTTAAAACAATTGAATGAAGTGACCGAAGAAAAGATTTAGATTTTAGAGTTGATGAAAAAGAACTCATTTTTATAAGTGGAAGAAGTTGGTGCTACACAACTTTTGAATTCCAAACTTATAAAATTTAATTATAGTATTTTGAATTTAACCTTTAATTAAAAAAATTATTGGGAAAAACCTTTCAGATGCCAAATTTTAAATTTTGTTTAATTATTTTGTATATATTAATATTGAGTGAAATATATGAAATTATGATTGATGCATTTGGACAAAATAGACTAAAATTGATTCTCTCTTCTAAAGTCACAAAACATATGTAAGATATTTATTTTATAACATTCCATCACTTATATGTTACACAAAAATCTTTAGAGGATTGAAGTGTTTGAAAACAATTGAAAGGAGCTAAACAAACTAAAGAATAAAGAATAGATTTTTTTTTTTTGACCAAAAATAAAGAATAGATTTAGTGGTGAAAGAATAGTCATTTTTATAGGAAAAAGTTGTATGTTACAAAATTTTTGAATTCTAACTTATAAAATTTAATGATGTTATTTTCAATAATAACCTTTAATTAAAAAAAAATTAATCAGAAAAACCTTTATCATTCCAGCTTTTCAAATACCAACCTTTCAAAAAAAGGGGTAAATTTTGCTCATCTAGTCAAAAAATTATTCTCCCATCAAAATTCATAAGTCAAAATTTACATATATTCTATTCACTAAAATGAACATAACCTTTGAAAAAATATTATAATAAATATTTGATTTAAAAATGTGTTCTAACGTACATGTAAATAAATTAATTATAAAAGATAAATAGGAACTAAACGAATCTAAATTTCTAATTAGACCATTTTTAAAAATGACTTAATCACTTGTTAATTTGTCAATCAAATATATTCTTTATGCTGACCAGTTTTTCTTCCCGGTCTTCCAGGTATGCCCTAGGGGTAATTTGGTAATTTGGTCGGGCCGTCAAGGGTCGTTTGTGTTTTTTCCATTACTAAAATTATTGGATGGTTTTTGTAGGTTTTTGGAGGGGTTTGAGGTTTGGTTTGAGCAAGGTTTGATGCAAAAGTAAAAATAAAGGAAATTGTCTTTGCAAATGGGGTTTGAACCCGGGTCTCTGGGAAGCTTGTAGAGAGGTGTGCCAATTGAGCCATTAGGTGCTCTTGTTGCTCTTTCTGCATCACTTCTTAGTTAACCTTGGATTTTGGAGTTTTGGTGCATTTGGTTAAATGAAATAGAATTAGGTTATTCCATCTTCTTCTCCAAAACACCTCTTGGCCGCCCAAGCTCTCCATCTCCATAGCCTTGCCGATTCTTCATCCTTGCATCTCCTTGGGTTCGATCATCATCATTCCGGGTAAGTCTTCATCCTCTTCATCTCCTCATTTGGTTTTTGATGCTGGCCGAAGGTAAGAAGTAGAGTGTTGTGTGTGTTTGTGTTGATTGCAACCACCGAGAGAAGCCAAGGCAGCACCCATCGCCGCCGCCACCGCCTCGCCGATCCTGTTGAAGAAGCCCGCCGCACGCCATCGCTTTCGCCAGATCGCCAAAGACGCCATCGCTCACTAGGTTGCCCAGATCGCTGAAGCGACCTGCCGCCACGCCATCGCCGCGGATCGCCCGAAGACGCCATCGCTCACGGTGTCGCCCAGATCTGTTGAAGCGACCTGCCGCCGACGCCATCGCCGCGCGACGCCCGACGCGCCATCGCTCGCCAGTCGCGCCAGATCCACTGTGGCGGCCCTCCCGCACGCCATCGCTCGTCGTCGTGCGGTCGCGCGCAGCGAGAGCCAGACGCCAGCGCCAGCGCGCGCCGCCGCCGCTTCGCTGCCGCGCGCGCCAGCCCGTCGCGTCGCGCTGCCGCTCGCGCGCCAGCGCCAGCGCCTTCGCGCCGGCGCTCGCCGCCGCCCGCCCGACGCTCGCCGCGCGCGCGCGCTGCCTCGCTGGTATCCGTCTTGCGTCTTGTGCCGGTAGCAGCAGCGCCCGCCTGCTGCCGTGCCGGTAGCGCGCTGCGCGCTGCACTGCTGCGTGCCCGGCTTGCCGCGCCTCCAAGCTCGTGTCGCCGCGTGCGCGTGAGTTCCCGTGAGCCGAGCTTGCTCGTTTCTATTGTTGTTTAGACGTTTTAGATGCTGATTATTATTGGTTTGCTAGGTTCCCGCCGCTAGCTCGGGATTGTTCCGCAACTTAGGATTTGTGTGTAGAAGCCTCCCACCAAGGTAAGGATTTCTTACCGGAGTTGTGTGGGCCTGCGGTATATTTGTGATTGTTGTTTTGTATGCTGTGTATGATTATTAGCATGTTTAGCCCTAGGTGCTCTGTTCAATTCTCGATCGCATGAACTCTTGTATTGTTTCTCATGTTAGCCCATGCTAGGTTGTTCCATTCGGCATGTTCGATATCCGTTCTTGCTTCGTAGTATCATGCTAGGTTCCTTGTATCTGTTGAGCACGTATTGGACCGCATTGAATGAATTGTTATTATTGTTATGGTTTAGAGTTCAAGTAGGTAGCATCATCCGCCGGATGCATAACGTAACTTGCATCCCCCGACAGGGACGCACGAGATGGTACTCGTCCCCGATCCCGTTAGGGTTTAGCTAACCCTAACGGTGGCCCCCGCAATCTTGGGTGAGGGTGGCGGTCGTTAAATGCCCCAACGGTCGGGATGATGACTTGGCATTGCCTCGTCCCGGCAGATCGGCACGCCCTCGGCGTGTTAGTGTAGCCCTTGATTGCCACTGTTAGGGCAAGGACCGCTTCGGTGTAAGCCTACCACGACGCCGGTTCCTTAGCCTCAAAGTGCGGTGGTACAGCCGACATAGTTCACGTGTCCGTGTCTCACACCCCTATGTCGGACACACGATCCGTAGATTTAGTTAGGCATGGTGGATCGAACACAGGCGACTTGCCACTAGACCCGCACCCCCGAGTTTGCGGTAGCATGCGGTGCGCGCTACGCTCATTCATTACAGCCACCGATCGAGAGCTCCTCGGGATCTTGAGCCGCACCTTTCGTATCGTCGATGAGAGCGGTGAGGCCGGACTTGTTCCCGTGATAGCGCGTATAGTGTGTTGTGGTATTTTCCGGACTAAGACCACGAGTTGGCATCCGAGGTCCAAGTGTGGACTTAGCTATGTGCTCCGCTCTGTGTTTGTACTCATAGCTTGCATACATTCTTCTAGATGATCATGTATATCGTATTGTACCCCGGTTGGGATTCTTCTTGGGTAATTCGTTACTCACCCTTATTCGTGGTTTTCCACGGGTAATCAAGGCGAGACAGGATGGTCAAGGAGGAGCCGTGATCATGGAATCCTCATTCATCTCGACAATTTTATTATATCATGACTCTTGACTTTTGTTATTTCCCTGAATGCATGTAGACGGGCACGGAGCCCTAGGATGTTTTCTTACGTTTTATGGATTCCAAAGATATTTGTACTTGTGGATTGTTTAAACGGTTTAAATAAATCTCTCGATCGTAGTATGCTTTTAGAAATGTATGTTTTGGTTGTTGAATGTTTCTGCTTTTACTTGGGATCCAAATGTATTTTTCATAATATCTTTTATTTTCACTACATGCATTGGGGTAAAGGCCCATTTAGAGCCCCTTTTGGGTCTGGTCTTTACGATTGGTATCGAGCTCGAGTCATAGATTCTGTGACCCACCTTTTTGTTGTAGGTCGTTTTCCATGATCATCGACACTCCGGCGGTCCATCAGTGCGCCGAGATTTATTGTTTTAGAAAGGAAAAGGGTTAAGAATTTACAATACCTATCATCTAGTGTATGCCTTGTTTGGTGTTGTGGAATGGTGACAGCGTGTTTTTGATTCGTTGTTGGTTTGGATGTAGATCGCCAAAGATGCTACCACCGTGCATCGAGAGGAGGTTCGAGAGCGGTCGAGGTATCGTGGATCGGATCGATCATCGCAGGACATCGCCTCAAGCCGACACCGATGGCATTCCACCAAAGCCAGCCTCCTCCCGTTACGCCTAGAGCGGGCGTTGAGGCGATCGAGCGCCGTGAGATCGCTCCCGGAGCAGAGTTTGCCGAGTCTATGAGGGCTTTTATGGTCGACATGTTGAGTGACCAGAGGCGAGAGACCTGTGCCTTGTTGGCGCCAGCAAATGGGAAGAGTCCCGAGCCCAGATCGAGCAAACACTCGATTGGTTCAAGAGAGCTCAAGAGCACCTCCACTCCACGAGAGCAAGTAGCCCTGCAGAGGCGTATATGGCGGAGGGTGCCGAGGAATTGGGTAGGTGGTCAAGGATTTTGTGAAGTGGAAGCTCGAGAAGTTTGATGCCACCGGTGATGCGTTAGCGGCAAATGTGGATTGCCCATTTGGAGTACACCTTCCCGATCATGGTGTGCCCCGATATTCAGAGGCCGAGATGTGCGGCTCATGTGCTAGGAGGCACAAATGAGATGGTGGTGGGAGTCCACCTTGAGCGAGAGACCACCGGGTCTCCACCCGCTACTTGGGAGTTCTTCAAGGCCGAAGTTCAAGGTAAAGTTCATCGGTGATGAGGCTCAAGAGAAGATGGTGGAGCTCTTCCGAACTCAAGCGGGGTTACGATTCCATTGAGGAATATGAGCGCAAGTTCTCGAGAGTATGGATATTTTGCTCCTCGCTTGATTGCCACCCCGAGTGAAGATCGGAAGTTCATATCCGGATTGAGGCGGGTGTTTCCCAGATGTCGTGGCTCGTGCCCCCGACACTTATGCTAGGGCTGCCCAGCTTAGCCACGATCTATAATGGGAAGTATCCTGCCGAGCGGGTTGTTGCCGCTCTGCTCAGCGTCCCCGTCCCAGCAGCCAGGGGCGTAAGAGGAAGTTTGATTTTTCGGGGCGCGGCCGCCGCCAAGGGCGCTTCGAAGCAGATCACGGAGAGCTCCACCCGCTTCCACTTCCGGCAAAGCAGGGAGGACCCAGCGAGTTCCCGCTTGTGCTACTTGTGGGAAAGTCCACGCCGGAGCTTGTCGAGACCGGACCTAGATTGTGCTTCCGTTGTGGTAGAGAGGGGCACATGGCCCGTTTTTGTGATCACCACTATGGCGGCTCAAATGAAGCGCAGCAAATAGGTCGAGTGTTTGCTACGACCCGTCAGAGGCCGAGCGTCACGGATGCCGCCGTGGCGGTGTGTGCGCTTCTTGTTTTAGATCACCGCGCATTTGTCTTGTTTGATTCTCGTTCTACGCATTCATTTGTATCTGTGTTGTTTGGTTGAGCATGCTAAGTTAAGACTAGAGCCTCTAGGTTTCGAGTTATCTGCTGCAACTCCTTCGGGAGTTAATATGTTGGCTAGAGATAAGATTAGGGATGGCCGGATCGAGATATCCGGAGAGTTGCTTGTGGCTACGCTCATAGTTCCGCCTATGAGCGGTTTTGATGTGATTCTTGGTATGGAGTGGTTAGTCGCTAACCACGCGTTGATTGACCGCCACCGGAAAAGTGTAGTGTTCAGCGCCGTGTCGGCCCACTTTAAGTTTCGTGGAGTCCAGTGGTGGAGTTTGCCCGCCGATGGTGTCACCGTGAAAGCTCGCTGCTTTGCTAGCTCATGGAGCTTGGGGCTATCTAGCCAAGTTGTTCAGGAAGAGCCGCCCCCGCCGTCTGATCGATCAGTACCGGCCGTGCGGGGAGTTTGCGGATGTATTTCTGAGGAGTTACGGGGTTGCCCCAAGAGAGAGGTTGACTTCACAATTGAGCTCGAGCCGTGACCCTCCCTATCTCGAAGGCTCCGTGATCGTATGGCGCCAATGTGAGTTAAAGGAATCAAGATTCGATTGCGTGGAGATGTTAGATCGAGGGTTCATCCGTCCGAGTGTGTCCCCGTGGGGAGCACCCGCCTCTGTTGTGAAAAGAAGGATGGTTCTATGCGCTTATGTATTGATTACCGCGAGCTTAATAAGGTGACGATGAAGAATAAGTATCCGCTGCCCGTATCGATGATTTGTTCGATCGGCTTCAGGGAGCTTCAGTGTTCTCCAAGATAGATCGAGATCCGGTTACCATCGATTGCGGATCGTGGATGCCGACATTCCTAAGACAACTTTTCGTGTCCGTATATGGTCACTATGAGTTTGTGGTCATGTCGTTTGGATTGACCAATGCCCCACCGCGTTCATGGACATGATGGATAGGGTGTTCAAATCATTTTTGGACAACTTCGTCATCGTGTTCATTGACGATATTCGATTTATTCGAGGTCTAAAGAAGACCATGCAGAGCATTTGAGGCGAGTATTGGCAGCTTTGAGGAAAACCACTTTATGCGAAGTTTTCCAAATGTGATTTCTGGTTGGAGCAGTGGCCTTCCTAGGCCACGTAGTTTCGAGAGATGGTATAGCCGTGGACCCCGCGAAGATTGAGGCCGTGAGTTCATGGGCCAAGCCGACTTCGATTGCCGAGATTCGCAGCTTTACGGTTTGGCGGTGTTACTACCGCTCGGTTCGTCAAGGACTTTTTCGCTTTAGCCTCGCCCCTCACTCGTCTCGACGAGGAAGGGTGTCGAGTTTGTTTGGGACAAAGAGTGATGAGAGAGCTTTGCTGTGCCTCAGCGCGCTTTGACTTCAAAGACTGGTGTTGGCGATCCGAGGGGGGAGTGGTTTCGTGGTTTACAAAGTGATGCTTCCAAGTTTGGATTAGGTTGTGTGTTGATGCAAAGACGGAAGGTCATTGCCTATGCTTCCCGTCACCGAAGCCGTATGAGCGAACTACCCGACTCATGATATGGAGTTGGCAAAGAGTGGTGTTTGCAATCAAGATTTGGAGGCATTACCCGTATGGTGAGCGGATTCGGATGTTTACCGATCACCGTGAGCCTCAAGTATCTGCTTACTCGTAAGGAGTTGAATATGAGGCAGAGGAGATGGTTAGAGTTGGTAAAGGATTATGATCGCGAGATTTTGTACCATCCGGTAAAGCCAATGTAGTGGCCGATGCTTTGAGTAGAAAGACGTCGCACTCTGCGGCGTTGTTGAGTTCCCAGCCAGTTTGCGGAGAGAGTTCGAGCGGGCCGAGGTTGCAGATGTTGTTGGGTGAGGTTACCGCCGAGTGTAGCTCGATTGACTGCTCACCGTCGATTAGGCAAATGGATTATAGACGGCCAGTTAGGTGACCCGCACTTAAGAGATTGGTTGATGAGTTAGTGCTTGACGGTGACTTTGACTTTGTATATTCACCACCAAGTGGGTTGACTTATAGAGGCCGGTTGTGTGTTCCGGACATTGCGTGTTTGCGAGCGAGTTGCTCTCTGAGGCCCACAGCCTCCCCTTTGCTTGGCACCCGGGTACCAAGATGTATTAGGACCTTAAGCGCACCTTCCGGTGGATGGGAATGAAGAGAGATGTGGCGAGTTTGTCGTCACCTGTCTCACTTGTCGCCAAGTGAAGGCACCTGTGCAGAGGCCACCGGTTTGTTGCAACCACCGAGTGTGCCCAGCTGGAAATGGGAAGAGATCTCCATGGACTTTATCTCTGGTTTGCCAAGGACTCAGGAAGTTCTCTCGATTTGGGTGATAGTCGACCGTTTGACCAAGAGCGCACACTTCATTCCCTGTAGAGACACTTATACCGTGGGAACAATGGGCGCAGCTTGTTTTTGGAGCGAGATCATCCGTTATCATGGTGTGCCGGTGAGGATTGTGTCCGATCGTGACTCGCGGTTCACTTCTCGCTTCGGAGCGCTCCGAAGGGTTTGGGCACAGTGTGCGCCAAAGACACTGACTTTTCACCCTCGACGGATGGTCGACCGAGAGAGTGAATCGATTCTCGAGGATATGTTGAGGGCTTGTGTGTTGGATTTCCCGTGCAGCTTGGGACCATATCTTCAGATTTGATGGAGTTTGCCTATAACAACGATTACGATCGACGATTCGGATGGCTCCATTCGAGGCTTTGTATGGTAAGCGTTATCGGTCCCCGTGTTGCGGGAAGAGGTTGGTGATAGACATGTGTTTTGGGTCCCGAAAGTTACTGCAGCTTGACCAATGGTGCAAAGTCAGTAAGATTAGAGCTCGTATGTTGACAAATACAGAGCGAGCGTGAAGAGTTACGCCGATGTTCGCGCCGAGATTTGGAGTTTGAGGTTGGTCGGTATGTGTGTTCCTTAAGGTTGCTCCGATGCGAGGTGTTCTCGAGGTTTGGTAAGCGTGGGAAGTTGAGTCCCCGCTTTGTTGGTCCATTTGAGATCCTAGAGAGGATTGGCGAGTTGCTTACCTTAGCCCTACCTCCGTCACTATCAGCATGTGCATAGTGTTTTTCATGTATCGATGTTGAGGCAAAGATGTGCCGGACCCGTCGCACATTGTGGACTTTGAGCCTTTGCAAATGAATGAGGATTTGAACTTCGAGGAAAAGCCAAAGAGGATCCTTGCCTTTGAGACCAAGACGTTATGTAATCGCGAGATTCGTTTGGTAAAGGTTCGATGGAAGAGTCGGGTTTCCGAGGAAGCCACTTGGGAGCGGGAAGACGAGATGAGGTTGCATTACCCTCGAGTCATTTTACTGTCTTAAGGACTTTCGAGGACGAAAGTCATAAAAAGGAGGGAATATTGTAACGACCTGTGTTTTTCTTCCCGGTCTTCCAGGTATGCCCTAGGGGTAATTTGGTAATTTGGTCGGGCCGTCAGGGTCGTTTGTGTCTTTTCCAGTTACTAAAATTATTGGATGGTTTTTGTAGGGGTTTGAGGTTTGGTTTGAGCAAGGTTTGATGCAAAAGTAAAAATAAAGGAAATTGTGCTTTGCCTGTGGTTTGAACCCGGTCTCCGGGAAGCTTGTAGAGAGGTGTGCCAATTGAGCCATTAGGTGCTCTTGTTGCTCTTTCTGCATCACTTCTTAGTTAACCTTGGATTTTGGAGTTTTGGTGCATTTGGTTAAATGAAATAGAATTAGGTTATTCCATCTTCTTCTCCAAAACACCTCTTGGCCGCCCAAGCTCTCCATCTCCATAGCCTTGCCGATTCTTCATCCTTGCATCTCCTTGGGTTCGATCATCATCATTCCGGGTAAGTCTTCATCCTCTTCATCTCCTCATTTGGTTTTGATGCCGGGGCAAGGTAAGAAGTAGAGTGTTGTGTGTGTTTGTGTTGATTGCGGCCCGAGAGAAGCCAAGCAGCAGCCATCGTCGCCGCCACCCCTCGCCCGCATCTGTTGAAGAAGCCCCGCCGCACGCCATCGCCGCCAGGATCGCCAAAGACGCCATCGCTCACTAGGTCGCCCAGATCTGCTGAAGCGCCTGCCGCCGCGACGCCATCGCCGCGCGATCGCCAAAGACGCCATCGCTCACCAGTCGCCCGGATCGTTGAAGCGACCACCGCCAGCCGCGCCATCGCTCGCGGATCGCCCGGACGCCATCGCTCGCCCGGTCGCGCCAGATCCACCGTGGCAGCCCTCCCGCGCCGCCATCGCTCGTCGTCGTGCGAATCGCAAGCAGCGAGAGACGCCAGACGCCAGCGCCGCCGCCGCTTCGCCGCCGCTGCTCGCCGCGCGCCAGCCCGTCCGTCGCTGCTCGCCGCGCCGCCGCGCCGCCAGCAGCGCCTTCGCCGCCGCCGCCGCGCCACGCGCCCGAGACGCTCGCCATACGCGCGCGCCTCCCTGCGCGTGCATCCGTCGCCGTCTTTGCGCAGCAGCGGCGGCCACCGCCACCCACCGTGCGGCTTGCCGCCAGCTCCAAGCTCGTGTCGCCGTGCCGCGTGAGTTCCCCGAGCCGAGCTTGCTGTTCTATTGTTGTTTAGACGTTTTAGATGCTGATTATTATTGGTTTGCTAGGTTCCCGCTCGCTAGCTCGGGATTGTTCCGCAACTTAGGATTTGTGTGTAGAAGCCTCCCGACCAAGGTAAGGATTTCTTACCGAGTTGTGTGGGCCTCTGCGGTATATTTGTGATTGTTGTTTTGTATGCCCGTGTATGATTATTAGCATGTTTAGCCCTAGGTGCTCGCTTGCAATTCTCTGATCGCATGAACTCTTGTATTGTTTCTCATGTTAGCCCATGCTAGGTTGTTCCATTCTGGCATGTTCGATATCTGTTCTTGCTTCGTAGTATCATGCTAGGTTCCTTGTATCTGTTGAGCACGTATTGGACTGCATTGAATGAATTGTTATTATTGTTATGGTTTAGAGTTCAAGTAGGTAGCATCATCCGGGCCGGATGCATAACGTAACTTGCATCCCCGATAGGGACGTACGAGATGGTACTCCGTCTCCGATCCCGTTAGGGTTTAGCTAACCCTAACGGTGGCCCCGCAATCTTGGGTGAGGGTGGCGGTCGTTAAATGCCCCAACGGTCGGGATGATGACTTGGCATTGCCTCGTCCCCGCGATGCGGCACGCCCCTCGGCGTGTTCGGCCGTAGCCCTTGATTGCCACCGTTAGGGCAAGGACGGTTTCTGGTGTAAGCCTACCACGGCCCGGTTCCTTAGCCTCGGTGCGGTGGTACAGTGACATAGTTCACGTGTCCGTGTCTCACACCCCTATGTCGCGACACCGATCCGTAGATTTAGTTAGGCATGGTGGTGAACTCGGGCGCCTTGCCACTAGACCCGCACTTCCCGAGTTTGCGGTAGCATGCGGTGCGCGCTTACGCCATTACAAATACCGATCGAGAGCTCTCTCGGGATCTTGAGCCGATGCACACCTTTCGTATCGTCCGCAGATGAGCCGAGGCCGGACTTGTTCCCGTATAGCGCGTATAGTGTGTTGTGGTATTTTCCGACTAAGACCACGAGTTGGCATCCGAGGTCCAAGTGTGGACTTAGCTATGTGCTCCGCTCTGTGTTTGTACTCATAGCTTGCATACATTCTTCTAGATGATCATGTATATCGTATTGTACCCCTGGTTGGGGATTCTTACTGGGTAATTCGTTACTCACCCTTATTCCGTGGTTTTCCACGGTAATCAAGGCGGAGACAGGATGGTCAAGGAGGAGCCGTGATCATGGAATCCTGCTTGTCATCTCGACAATTTTATTATATCATGACTCTTGACTTTTGTTATTTCCCTGAATGCATGTAGACGGGCACGGAGCCCTAGGATGTTTTCTTACGTTTTATGGATTCCAAAGATATTTGTACTTGTGGATTGTTTAAACGGTTTAAATAAATCTCTGATCAGAGTATGCTTTTAGAAATGTATGTTTTGGTTGTTGAATGTTTCTGTTTTTACTTGGGATCCGAAATGTATTTTTCATAATATCTTTTATTTTCACTACATGCATTGGGGTAAAGGCCCATTTAGAGCCCCTTTTGGGTCGGGTCTTTACAGTTACGAGACTACATCAAAATAGAGTTGTAAGGTAAAAAAATATGATTCAAGATATTGATACAATGACATTGCATCACTTAAATGTAACACCAAAATCTTGAGAAAGTTGGATGTAACGGCCCGAGTTTTTGTCATGGTTCTCCAAGTACGATTCATTACTCGTTCGGTTTGTTCGTTGGGCCGTTATTGCGGTTTTAGCCTTAAAGGGTAATTTGACCCTTAAGGTCAATTTTGTGTTTTAATAAGCTACAAGGTTACTTTTGTGGTTTCAAGGCTTGAAAGTCTACTTTTGTTATTTTTGAGAGTTTGCCATGTGGCCAAGAGTTTCTAATCAATCGATCGATCGATTAGTTTTCCATTCGTACGTTCACAAAAGGGAAAAAACAGAAAAAGGTCTGAAACCCCCAATTCCTCAATCGTTCTTCTCCCTTCCTCAAATCGATTTCTATCCAAGTTGCTTTCTACTAGATATCCCTCATCGATTTCTACCGCACATTGTCATTGATTTCTCCCGGACATTGCCAATCAATTTCTACAGAACACCGTTCTACTATTTGGATTTTTGGGTAAAACTTGTTCCATGTGTTTTCCTGTTGTTTTGATGGCAGAATATTTGTTAATTTTTAATTACTTTATCTATCTAGGTGTTTTTTGTTGGTTATTGGTATCTGCAGCTCAATGAGCAAATATTACCTTTTGTATTACTATTCAGGTAAGGATTTCTTGCCTTGGTTGTGTGGATCCTACACTTGTTATCTACTTTTTTTTTTTATGTTGTGCGTGGTTACTGTTCTAAGCATGTTTAGGTAGATACCCTGTTGAGATGATGACCTGTCATTGAATGCGAGCATGTTTCAGTTCTATATTCATTGATATAGTATCCTGCTAGGATTGACTGTTATATATTGTTATTTGTTGGTATCTGTTAGGGAATTGAGCATGTAAAATTCTTAGAATTATATGTCATGTTAGGTTGTTGTCATCTAGTGGCTCTGAGAGGACGTGATGTAACATTCCACCTTCTCAAGCCCAGGGATGTAATGTAACATGTTGACCCCGATATAGCCTAGTTTCGAGGCCTGCTAGAGCGCGATTCTAATCATGGTGTGGTGTAAGCCACCCATGAGAGTTTCCTTAGCTTTCGGTGTTGGGTGTGAATAGGCTGCCACAGTAGGGCATCGAGGGCCTCCCCCAGACTATGGATAAGTGGACACCAATTCTGAGTCTTGTTAGGCATGTGGACCTTGACCAGTGTAGTCTGCATAAACCTACATTTACTTGGTTTCAGTAGCATGCGGTGTGCACATACACACTCTAGATGCCGAGAGGAAGGCTCCCTGGGCTAGTGTCGTCAATACATCATTCCTTGTGATTGTCTAGAGTCGAGCACTTGGATCATCCCTCAAGTTTTCAGATCAGTGCAGTGAGCTGTTTGTTAGGTCGAGAGTTTGCAAACTCTCGGTATTGGGAGATATGTTGATAACTCAAGTTTGGATTGTAAGTTGATCGGTTGCATGTATTGCTAGGATGCTAGATGATGTGATGACTTATGTATTGTACCCCGGTTGGGGATTCTTACTTAGTGCCTTCGTACTCACCCTTATTTTTGTGGTTTTCCACCTGGTAACTTGCGGCAGCACCAGGATGGCTAGAAGAGGAACTGATGGATCATGAGAGTCCACTACAGTTATTTTTATTTATTTTTTCATTCATTATTTGATTCAACATTATAGATAGGATTGTGATTTTATTTCTTTAAGTTGTTTTGAAAAATCTTTGGCTAGAGGCTTGAACATCGTTTTAAGTTTATTTTTCGATGGAACCGTTTTTCGTTAAATAAAGCAGTTATTTGACTTTCAGATTTTGTTATAATCATATTTAAATCATGCATGCGGGGTATGAAAATGTTTTTACCTATAGTATTTAAATTTCATTAAGGGTTGTTCACAGTATGTAAGGGACCGACCCGAATGGGGAACTAAATGGGCCCTTACCCCAATGCATGCATTCAAAGTAAAGGACATTTAAAACAGACATGATTTCGGATTCCAATTAAAACAAAACATTCAAAATAACCCCTTTAGAAACTAGACATTTTCCCTGAAACCTGTCCCTGTTTCCAAGCACCTGTTCCAGGATAAATACATTTCCACAGTTTACTCCGATCAGAGATTTACTAAAAGCCATTCAAAACCTGTTCAGATACAACATGCTGGAATCCACAAATACATTCAGAAAACACCCTAGGGCTCCGTGCCCAACTACATGCATTCAGAGGACACTTAAATCATAAACATAAACATAAGACTCAGAGTTGAACAACGGGTTCCATGATCACAGCTCCTCCTCCAGCCATCCTGCCTCGCGCCATGGTTTCCTGAAAGATAAGTAAGGGTGAGTAACGAATTACTCAGTAAGAATCCCCAACCAGGGTACAATACGATATACATGGTCATCTCGAGAAAGATATGCAAGCTATGAATATAAACACAGATAGAGCACATAGCTTAGCCCACACTTGGGCCTCGGATGCCAACTCAGGGTCTTAGTCCGGAAATCAAACACCACACAACACATCACACAAGTTGCCCTATACGAGAAACAAGTCCCACCCTCGGCCCGGTCTCATCGACGAAAGGTACACTCGCTCACAATCCCGAGGAGCTCTCGATCGCGTGTGTAATGAGCGTAAGCATGCACCGCGTGCTCTGCAGCACTATGGGGTTGCCGTGGTCTCAAGGCAAGCGCCCATATCCAATCACCACGCCTAACTAAATCTTTGGATCGGTGTCACCGACATAGGGTGTGAGACCCGGACACGTAAACTATGTCACTGAACCACCGCACTGGGCCAAGAAACGGTCGTGGTAGGCTTACACCGTGAAGCCGCCCTTGCCTTAACAGTGGCAATCGGGGGCTACTTGCCAAACATGCCGAGGACATGCCGGCCGCCGGGGGCGAGGCAATGCCAAGTCATCATCCCGACCGCTGGGGCATTAACAACCGCCTCCTCACCCAAGATTGCGGGGCCTACCGCTTGGGTTAGCTAATCCCTCACGGGGGTCCAGGGACGGAATGACTTGCTCGACGTCCCCGCCATGGATGCAAGGTTCTTTATGCATCGTGCCCGATGATGCTATCTACCCGCACTTCTAACCTCGCCTCTAGCAAACAAAGAAACAATTCCATAAAATCCAATACGTGCTCAATAAGAATACAACGAGCCTAGCATGATACTACGAAGCAAAGAATGTAGATACGAGCATGCCGTATGGAACAAATTAGCATGGATTAACATGAGAATTAACCAAGAAATCATGCTAACCGGAATTCAGATTGAAGCACCTAGCTACACATGTCAATAATCACAAACAAGCAATCAATCAACAATCACATATAATATCGCAGGGTCCACACAACTCCGGTAAGAAATCCTTACATTGGTCGGGGACGGATTGGCACGAAATCCTAAGTCGCGAACAATCTCGATCTAGCTACCGGGAACCTATCAATCATCACAATAATCACACAATAGGCCTAAATACAATAAAATTAATGAGGCTCAGCTCGGGAGCAACTCACGAGGCACGACGAACGCACAAACGAGCCGATTGCACGAACGGGGCAAGAATGGGCCGGGCCGGGCGCGCTGGGCGAAATGGGCGAGCTGGCGTCTTTGAGCGCACGCTGGGGCGCGGACGCGCGCGGACGAACGCGGGGCGAAGCAGGGGCACGAGGGCGCGCGCGGCTGGGCGCTGGCGATGCGACGCGACGCGTAGCTGGACGAGGACGCGCGCGCGAGGGCGAGGCGATGCGCGGCGCGGCTCGGCGAAGCGCTCTGCCACACGCGCGCGGCGCGAACAGGGGCGATCGAGAAGGGGAAAACGAGCTCGACTTCGAGCGATTCGGCAAGATTCGACGAGCGATTTTTGGTTGGAAGAACTCCTCTACTCCAGCTGCACAAAACCCACCCATCGATTTACTTCAACACGGTTGAAAAAATGGAAACATAAAACAGAGGAAAAATCTCGACGGAAAAGAGAAGGAGAAGAAGAAGAGAAGAAGAAGAAGAAGAAGAAGAAGAAGAAGAGAGCTCACCGGAGGGACGAACGGCGAGGGAGAGAACGTTGGTCGGCGAGGGAGGGAAATCGCGAGGGCTACGCAAATCGGTTGGTGAAGAATCGAGAAGAAGAAGAAGGGGAAGGAGGAAGAAGGCTCACCGCTCGCTTTAAATCGAACGCACGAAAACACGCTTATATATTAGATCGCGCGATTAAGATAACAAACACGCCCGATGGCTCCTACCGGCCGAGCCCTCCGCCTAGTACATGACACGCCCACTGTTCGATTTACGCTCGACGCGCTATTTAAATCCTTATTTGTTTTTACCTTTTTCCAAGCCCAAATGTCTTCACCAAAAATCCCGATCCTTTTCAAATTGACTCATAATTATTCCGACAATTTCTAATTTCAAAACCGGCCCTGTCGGCCACCCAAAATTACCAAAATGCCTGGGCCTCCCGAAGACCGGATGAAATTTCTCGGGCCGTTACAATACTCCCTTATAAGACTTTCGTCCTCGAAAGTCACTTAGATTGAAACAAATTCGAGATATCGTAATCTCATCTCATCCTCCCGCTCCCAAGTGGCTTCCTCTCGAGCTCGACTTAATCAACCTTTACCAATTTGATTTCACGATTACGCAGTGTCTTTGTCTCAAAAGCAAGAATCTCCACTGGCTTTTCCTCGAAGCTCAAATCCTCCTTTAGCTGCAAAGGCTCATAATCAACAATGTGCGACGGGTCCGGCACGTACTGTCTCAACATCGAAACATGGAAAACATTGTGAACCGCTGACAATGACGGAGGCAAGGCTAATCGATAAGCAACTCGCCAATCCTCTCCGTAATCTCAAATGGACCAACAAAACGGGGACTCAGCTTTCCACGCTTGCCAAACCTCAAAACACCTCGCATCGGTGCGACCTTCAGGAATACATGCTGGCCAACCTCAAACTCCAAATCCCGACGTCGAACATCGGCATAACTCTTCCTGCGCTCGCTTCCGGTCACAACATACGGGCTCTAATCTTCTCGCACGACAAGACCATTGGTCAATTGCGGAACTCGGGATCCAAAACTCGCCTATCACCAACCTCTTCCCGCAACACGTAAGATCGGCAACGCTTACCATACAAAGCCTCGAATGGAGCCATCTCGACCGCCGATCGATAATCGTTGTTATTTGCAAACTCCATCGACATCACAGTCTCGGTCCCATCTCGCTCGGAAATCCAACACACAAGCCCTCGAATCACTTGCCGACACAATCCTCACAGCACACATCGTGATAACAAATGATCTCGCTCCAAAAACAATCGCGCTTCATCGCTCCACTGGTATAAGTGTCTCTACCGGAATGAAGTGTGCGCTCCTAGCCAATCGATCGACTATCACCCAAATCGAGAGAACTTCCTGAGTCCTCGGCAAACCGTAAATAAAGTCCATGGAGATATCTTCCCATTTTCACCGAGGTACACTCACGCGTCAGAATAACCGGGCCGGTCTCTCGCTGGGTGCCTTCACTTGGCGACAAGTGAGACATCGATCGACAAACACCGCAACATCTCTTTTCCTACTCATCCACCGTAATGTCTGCTTAAGATCTCGATACATCTTGGTACCCCGGGGTGCCAAGCAAACGGAGAATCAGGGCCTCGAGAGCAACTCGCTGCAATCTTGCAACATCCGGAACACACAACCGCCCTCAGACGTCAAATTTCACCGTCTCGTGAATACACAAAGTCAAAATCTCCATCAAGACTAACTCGTCACTCAATCTCTTACGTATGGGGTCACTCACCGACTATCAATAATCTGGCCTCTAATCGATGGTCGAATCGCCAACTCCGCTTACTCTGGCAAGAACCTCACCTAGCAACATTGCAATCTCACCGCTCGAACTCTCTCCGTAACTGGTGGGAACTCAACAACAACGCGGAGTGCGACGTCTTCCTACTCGAGCATCGGCTACAACATTGGCTTTACCCGGATGGTACAACTCTCATCGCATCATAATCTTTCACCAACTCTAACCATCTCTTCTACCTCATATTCACCTCCTTCGAGCAAACAGATACTTGAGGCTCGTGATCGGTAAACATCCAATCCGCCACCGTATAGGTAATGCCTCCAAATCTTCATCACGAACACCACTCGCGCCATTTCCATATCATGAGTCGGATAGTTCTCGCTCATATGGCTTCAAATGACGGGAAGCATAAGCAATGACCTTCCCGTCTTTGCATCAACGCACAACCCAACCCGAATTTGGAAGCATCATTGTAAACCACGAAACCACACCGTCCCTCTCCGGATCGCCAATATCAGTGCTTTGTCAAATCGCGCTTGAGCCTCGCAAAGCTCTCATCACACTTATCGTTCCAATTAAACTCGACTCCCTTCCTCGCCGAGTGAGTGAGGGCGAGGCTATGGCGGAAAAATCCTTAACAAACCGACGGCAAAGAAACCGCTGCACCCAGAAAGAAACGGCTCCTACGAGCAGACAACCGAAGGACAGAGAGCTCTACCTACACTCACTGTCTTGCTCCACTAAAGCACAAGCTCAAAATCTCACGGGGTAGCAACAGGGGTCCACCACGAACTGAACCTCCAAATACCAACGGGCAACTCCCAACTTTCCTGGAAACAGGAAGACACCCAACAGGGCACGAACCATTCGCCCCACGAGCAAAACTGACTCCTAGCAATTCCAAACCACACCTTGGTCAACACCAAGCATCAACTTGTCACCATACCGGAACCAATCCGGACTCTCCTCCAAACAATTATTAACTTGCTAGGCTACCAAGACTGCCAACAACTCACCCGAGGCTACAAACTACACGGCTTCAACTTGCCAACTGAAACTCACTACTTGGCCTGACTGAGCTCTAGAGAGGCTCTTCACAACCTAGGGTTCTTCGACAACCCTCGACACCCACTGCCAATTAACGGCCCACAGCCAACTGCCTGAACAACAACAACTCCATTTTCCAGCAACACAACCATGCTTAGGTCCACTTAACAAATCTTACCTAAGCAACAACCCGAGACTACGAGCATGGTATCCTTACCACCTCACTAAAGCCTTACCACCTCCACCTGGAGTCCAACTTTTCCATGAACTGAGCACCAGATCCCCAAAGCAAACCCTACATGGATCTGAAACTCTCGCCACGTAGATGAACCACACAAAAGACACTTGTGTGCACAACTCCCAACCTTCCTCTAGAGATCCAAGATTAACAAATGCTTTTCTCCCAAAAACAACACTAGCTCCTGGCAGAGATACAACCAATCAACGGAACACCCAAAGTTCCATCTCCGCACGATGCTCGAAGCTGTGACAAGTTTGCTCTACCAAAGCATAACCATGCCAAACCAAACTTACTTAATGCCATGCTTCTACCAAGGGTGCTTATCCATAAGGCATCCAACTCCTCTCACAAGGCATCCTACTCACCTTATAGACATCCAACTCATGGTCCCTCAGCTGGACCCAACTTGCTTCTACGATGCTCAACTCTCTTGAGGTTTAGGCACCCGAAGGGAGCTGACCGCACTACCAACCACAAAGATCTCTTGGCCTTAACACTAGCGTGAGATGCACGCGCACTAACACTTACCAACCGCCAACCTGCTTGACTTACTCAACCTCCAAAGAACACCGGGAAAGGCTCGCCCTCTCGAACATCCTTTCGCTTGAAGTCTTTCGATTACCACTGAACTAGCCCTTTTTGCACGACCTACACAGTTGCAACTCCATTAACCGATCCAAGGCTAAAGGAGTACGCTAAACTCCGAATGGCATAGAACCATCTGCTATGCCCATGCCAAACTCAGGCCTTAACCAGATTTTGTGCCAAAGCGGCACACCAACCAATGCACCTCAAGTGCCACTACTACCAAATCCATATCTTACTACAAACGGGGCCAACAAGGTCACAATCTCATGTGACACAAACTCTAGCTCGGCATACAAGGGCTCAATTCCAACAACCATGTCCAAGGCATCTCATCAAGTCAAGGCTCACGGCCTACTCTTGCATCTCCACATGATGCTCAACAATCTCTCGGCCGGCTCTCTAAACATGCGACCACTAGCCCTACTCTAGGGCTTACCAAAAGAAGAGTGTTCATTTTTACCAAACAACTGAGGAAACCACCAACGGATCCAGTCTGTAGGGAACACTACTTGCTCCACCCTTAACTACAGGGTTCCGGCTTACTGGCTGCAAACAACAACACTTCACAGAAGCACAAAGATGCCTCATCAACCTTCTCGAAGGCTACCGACTTGCAACCACTCTGGGCAACCAAATAATCTATCAAGACTCAAGATCAATGCTTGAGCTACCCAGTGCTAGTCCACACGGGGACTCGCTCCACAAACATCCACATCAAAGCACAACCACACCTAACTCTCTCTTGGAGTGGCATTCCAAGGCAAAACACCTCCACCCTCTCACTTAGGGGAAACCAACAATCGGGCCACAGCTTGGCCTATGGGAGTCCAAACTCTACCTCCTCTCGAACGATGTTCCAGGCATCCGAACCTACTGGATACCACAATAAGCCACTACATACATCACATACTGCGGGAAGTTGGCATGATGGCGCTCTAAACCCAAACCAATAACGAGTCGAAACTCGCTTTCGTCTCCGCTCCACAACACTACACAAGGCATACACAAGATGATGTGTATTGTAAATTCTTAACCCTTTTTCAACAACAAATAGTAAACTTAGGCGCACTGATGATCGCCAGAGAGTCATGATGATCATGGAAAAATGACCTACAACAAAAGGTTAGTCTACAGAATCTATGACTCTGAGCTCTGATACCAACTGTAAGGGACCGACCCGAATGGGGCACTAAATGGGCCCTTACCCCAATGCATGCATTCAAAGTAAAGGACATTTAAAATGATATGATTTCGATTCCAATTAAAACAAAACATTCAAAATAACCCCTTTAGAAACTAGACATTTTCCCAAACTCGCCCCTGTTTCCAAGCACCTGTTCCAGGATAAATACATTTCCACAGTTTACTCTGATCAGAGATTTACTAAAAGCCATTCAAAACTTGTTCAGATACAACATGCTGGAATCCACAAATACATTTAGAAAACACCCTAGGGCTCCGTGCCCAACTACATGCATTCAGAGGACACTTAAATCATAAACATAAACATAAGACTCAGAGTTGAACAACGGGTTCCATGATCACACTCGTCCTCCACCCATCCCGCCTCGCGCCATGGTTTCTGAAAGATAAGTAAGGGTGAGTAACGAATTACTCAAGAAGAATCCCCAACCGGGTACAATACGATATACATGGTCATCTCGAGAAAGATATGCAAGCTATGAATATAAACACAGATAGAGCACATAGCTTAGCCCACACTTGGGCCTCGGATGCCAACTCAGGATCTTAGTCCGGAAATCAAACACCACACAACACATCACACAAGTCGCCCTATACGAGAAACAAGTCCCGGCCTCAGCCTGTCTGCTTCATCGCCGACGAAAGGTACACTGCTCACAATCCCGAAGAGCTCTCCGGTGGCGCGTAATGAGCGTAAGCATGCACCGCGTGCGTCTCTGCGCAGACTATGGGGTTGCCAGTGTCCAAGGCAAGCCGCCCATATCCATCCACCACGCCTAACTAAATCTTTGGATCGGTGTCACCGACATAGGGGTGAGACCGGACACGTAAACTATGTCGGCCAACCACCGCACTGGGCCAAGAAACGGTCGTGGTAGGCTTACACCAGAAGTCGCCCTTGCCTTAACAGTGGCAATCGGGGCTCTTGCCAAACATGTTGAGGACATGCCACGCCGCCGGGGCGAGGCAATGCCAAGTCATCATCCCGACCGTTGGGGCATTAACAACGCCTCCCTCACCCAAGATTGCGGGGCCTACCGCTTGGGTTAGCTAATCCTCAAGGGGTCCAGGGGACGGAATGACTTGCTCGACATCCCCGCCATGGATGCAAGGTTCTTTATGCATCGTGGCCCGATGATGCTATCTACCCGCACTTCTAACTCGCCCTAGCAAACAAAGAAACAATTCCATAAAATCCAATACGTGCTCAATAAGAATACAACGAGCCTAGCATGATACTACGAAGCAAAGAATGATACGAGCATGCGAGAAGGAACAAACTAGCATGGATTAACATGAGAATTAACCAAGAAATCATGCTAACCGAAATTCAGATTGAAGCACCTAGCTACACATGTCAATAATCACAAACAAGCAATCAATCAACAATCACATATAATATCGCAGGGTCCACACAACTCCGGTAAGAAATCCTTACATTGGTCGGGGACGGATTGGCACGAAATCCTAAGTCGCGAACAATCTCGATCTAGCTACCGGGAACCTATCAATCATCACAATAATCACACAATAGGCCTAAATACAATAAAATAAATGAGGCTCACTGGGAGCAACTCACGAGGCACGCATTTAACGCATTTAACGAGCCGATTGACGAACGGCAAAGAAACTGGTCGGGCTGGGCGCGCTGGGCGTAAAAATGGGCGAGCTGGCGTGGCTGGCGCGCACGCTGGGCGCGGACGCGCGACGAACGCGGGCGGCAGGGCACGAGGCGCGCGCGCCGGCGCTGGCGTGGCGGTGCGACGCGATGCGTAGCTGGCGAGGACGCGCGCGCGGCGAGCGCGGCGCGGCGCGCGCGCGGCTCGGCGAGCGCTCTCTGCATTGCGCGACGGCGAACAGGGGCGATCGAGAAGGGGAAACGAGCTCGACTTCGAGCGATTCGGCAAGATTCGACAAGCGATTTTTGGTTGGAAGAACTCCTCTACTCCAGCTGCACAAAACCCACCCATCGATTTACTTCAACACGGCCGAAAAAATGGAAACATAAAACAGAGGAAAAATCTCGACGGAAAAGAGAAGGAGAAGAAGAAGAGAAGAAGAAGAAGAAGAAGAAGAAGAAGAAGAAGAAGAAGAAGAAGAAGAAGAAGAAGAGAGAGCTCACCGGAGGGACGAACGGCGAGGGAGAGAACGTTGGTCGGCGAGGAAGGGAAATCGCGAGGGCTATGCAGTCGGTTGGTGAAGAATCGAGAAGAAGAAGAAGGGAAGGAGGAAGAAGGCTCTACCGCTCTGCTTTAAATCGAACGCACGAAAAACACGCTTATATATTAGATCGCGCGATTAAGATAACAAACACGCCCAAAGGGGCTCATACTGGCTGAGCCCTCTGCCTAGTACATGACACGCCCCTGGTTCGATTCCTACTCGACGCGCTATTTAAATCCTTATTTGTTTTTACCTTTTTCCAAGCCCAAATGTCTTCACCAAAAATCCCGATCCTTTTCAAATTGACTCATAATTATTCCGACAATTTCTAATTTCAAAACCGCCCGCTTCGGCCCGACCCAAAATTACCAAAATGCCCTCTGGGCCTCCCGAAGACCGGGATGAAATTTCCAGGCCGTTACAATACTCCCCCTTATAAGACTTTCGTCCTCGAAAGTCACTTAGGATTGAAACAAATGATATCAGTAATCTCATCTCATCCTCCCGCTCCCAAGTGGCTTCCTCTCGAGCTCGACTCCTTAATCGAACCTTTACCAATTTGATTTCACGATTCACGCAGTTGTCTTTGTCTCAAAAGCAAGAATCTCCACCGGCTTTTCCTCAAGCTCAAATCCTCCTTTAGCCGCAAAGGCTCATAATCAACAATGTGCGACGGGTCCGCACGCATCTTGTCTCAACATCGAAACATGGAAAACATTGTGAACCGGACAATAATGACGGAGGCAAGGCTAATCGATAAGCAACTCGCCAATCCTCTCCGTAATCTCAAATGGACCAACAAAACGGGACTCACTTTCCACGCTTGCCAAACCTCAAAACACCTCGCATCGGTGCGACCTTCAGAATACATGCCGCCAACCTCAAACTCCAAATCCCGACGCCGAACATCGGCATAACTCTTCATGCGCTCGCTTCCGGTCACAACATACGGGCTCTAATCTTCTCGCACAAAGACCATTGGTCAATTGCGCAGAATCGGGATCCAAAACTCCGCCTATCACCAACCTCTTCCCGAAATACGTAAGATCGGCAACGCTTACCATACAAAGCCTCGAATGGAGCCATCTCGAATCGCCGATCGATAATCGTTGTTATTTGCAAACTCCATCGAATATGTGTGCGGGTCCCATCTCGCTCGGAAAATCCAACACACAAGCCCTCGAATCACGGTCGACACAATCCTCACGGATACATCGTGATAACAAATGATCTCGCTCCAAAACAATCGCGCGCCCACTCGCTCCACGGTGATAAGTGTCTCTACCGGAATGAAGTGTGCGCTCTCCCAATCGATCGACTATCACCCAAATCGAGAGAACTTCCTCGAGTCCTCGGCAAACCGAAAATAAAGTCCATGGAGATATCTTCCCATTTTCACCGAGGTACACTCACCGTCGCAGAATAACCTACCGGTTCTCTGCTGGTGCCTTCACTTGGCGACAAGTGAGACATCGATCGACAAACACCGCAACATCTCTTTTCCTACTCATCCACCGTATGTCTCGCTTAAGATCTCGACATCTTGGTACCCCGGGTGCCAAGCAAACGAGAATGTGGGCCTCTCGAGAGCAACTCTGCTGCAATCTTGCAACATCCGGAACACACAACCGGCCTCAGACGTCACCACCGTCTCGTGAATACACAAAGTCAAAATCTCCATCAAGACTAACTCGCTGTCTCAATCTCTTACGTGCGGGGTCACTCAGCTGACTATCAATAATCTGCTGTCTAATCGATGGCTGAACTGCCAACTCCGCTACTCTGGCAGTAACCTCACCTAGCAACATTGCAATCTCAGCCCGCTCGAACTCTCTCCGTAATCTGGGCTGGGAACTCAACAACAACGCGGTCACGACGTCTTCCTACTCGAGAGCATCGGCTACAACATTGGCTTTACCCGATGGTACAACTCTCATGATCATAATCTTTCACCAACTCTAACCATCTCTTCTACCTCATATTCAGCTCCTTCTGAGCAAACAGATACTTGAGGCTCTGGTGATCGGTAAACATCTGAATCCGCTCACCGTATAGGTAATGCCTCCAAATCTTCAGTGCGAACACCACTGCTGCCATTTCCATATCATGAGTCGGATAGTTCTGCTCATATGGCTTCAGCTGACGGGAAGCATAAGCAATGACCTTCCCGTGCTGCATCAACGCACAACCCAACCCGAATTTGGAAGCATCATTGTAAACCACGAAACCACCTGTCCCCTCCGGATCGCCAATATCGTGTCTTTGAGTCAAATCGCGCTTGAGCACAGCAAAGCTCTCATCACACTTATCGTTCCAATTAAACTCGACTCCCTTCCTCGCCGAGACGAGTGAGGGGCGAGGCTATGGCGGAAAAATCCTTAACAAACCGGACGGCAAAGAAACCGCCAGACCCGAAAAGAAACGGCCTCTGAGCGGACAACCGAAGGACAGAGAGCTCTACCTACACTCACTGTCTTGCTCCACTAAAGCACAAGCTCAAAATCTCACGGGGTAGCAACAGGGGTCCACCACGAACTGAACCTCCAAATACCAACGGGCAACTCCCAACTTTCACGGAAGCGAAACAGAAGACACCCAACAGGCACGAACCATTCGCCCCACGAGCAAAATCGACTC
Source organism: Sicyos edulis (assembly GCA_036507275.1). Taxonomy (NCBI): domain Eukaryota; kingdom Viridiplantae; phylum Streptophyta; class Magnoliopsida; order Cucurbitales; family Cucurbitaceae; genus Sicyos; species Sicyos edulis. The sequence continues at coordinate 56,594,741 of CM071846.1, read as the reverse complement.
CTAGCAATTCCAAACCACACCTTGGTCAACACCAAGCATCAACTTGTCACCATACCGAAACCAATCCGGACTCTCCTCCAAACAATTATTAACTTGCTAGGCTACCAAGATCGCCAACAACTCACCCGAGGCTACAAACTACACGGCTTCAACTTGCCAACCGAAACTCACTACTTGGCCTCGACCGAGCTCTAGAGAGGCTCTTCACGACCCTAGGGTTCTTCGACAACCCTCGACACCCACATCGCCAATTAACGGCCCACACCAACCGCTCAACAACAACAACTCCATTTTCCAAAGAACACAACCATGCTTAGGTCCACTTAACAAATCTTACCTAAGCAACAACCCGAGACTACGAGCATGGTATCCTTACCACCTCACTAAAGCCTTACCACCTCCACTTGGAGTCCAACTTTTCCATGAACTGAGCACCAGATCCCCAAAGCAAACCCTACATGGATCTCAAACTCTCGCCACGAATGAACCACACAAAAGACACTTGTGTGCACAACTCCCAACCTTCCTCTAGAGATCCAAGATTAACAAATGCTTTTCTCCCAAAAACAACACTAGCTCCTGGCAGAGATACAACCAATCAACGGAACACCCAAAGTTCCATCTCCGCACGATGCTCGAAGCTGTGACAAGTTTGCTCTACCAAAGCATAACCATGCCAAACCAAACTTACTTAATGCCATGCCTCTACCAAGGGTGCTTATCCATAAGGCATCCAACTCCTCTCACAAGGCATCCTACTCACCTTATAGACATCCAACTCATGGTCCCTCAGCTGGACCCAACTTGCTTCTACGATGCTCAACTCTCTTGAGGTTTAGGCACCCGAAGGGAGCTGACCGCACTACCAACCACAAAGATCTCTTGGCCTTAACACTAGCGTGAGATGCACGCGCACTAACACTTACCAACCGCCAACCTGCTTGACTTACTCAACCTCCAGTAACACTGGGAAAAGGCTCTGGCTCCTCTCGAACATCCTTTCGCTTGAAGTCTTTCGATTACCACTGAACTAGCCCTTTTTGCACGACCTACACAGGTGCAACTACCATAAACGGATCCAAGGCTAAAGGAGTAAGCTAAACTCCGAATGGCATAGAACCATCTGCTATGCCCATTCCAAACTCAGGCCTTAACCAGATTTTGTGCCAAAGCGGCACACCAACCAATGCACCTCAAGTGCCACTACTACCAAATCCATATCTTACTACAAACGGGGCCAACAAGGTCACAATCTCATGTGACACGAACTCTAGCTCGGCATACAAGGGCTCAATTCCAACAACCATGTCCAAGGCATCTCATCAAGCTGAAGGCTCACGGCCTACTCTTGCATCTCCACATGATGCTCAACAATCTCTGGCCGGCTCTCTAAACATGCAGCCACTAGCCCTACTCTAGGGCTTACCAAAAGAAGAGTGTTCATTTTTACCAAACAACTGAGGAAACCACCAACGGATCCAGTCTGTAGGGAACACTACTTGCTCCACCCTTAACTACAGGGTTCCGGCTTACTGGCTGCAAACAACAACACTTCACAGAAGCACAAAGATGCCTCATCAACCTTCTCGAAGGCTACCGACTTGCAACCACTCTCTGGGCAACCAAATAATCTATCAAGACTCAAGATCAATGCTTGAGCTACCCAGGCTAGTCCACACGGGGACCTGCTCCACAAACATCCACATCAGCACAACCACAGCTAACTCCTCTCTTGGAGTGGCATTCCAAGGCAAAACACCTCCACCCTCTCACTTAGGGGAAAACCAACAACTGGGCCACAGTTGGCCTATGGGAGTCCAAACTCTACCTCCCTCTGGAACGATGTTCCAGGGCATCCGAACCTACCTGGATACCACAATAAGCCACTACATACATCACATACTGCGGGAAGTTGGCATGATGGCGCTCTAAACCCAAACCAATAACGAGTCAGAACCTGCTCGTCTCCGCTCCACAACACTACACAAGGCATACACAAGATGACAGGTATTGTAAATTCTTAACCCTTTTTCAACAACAAATAGTAAACTTAGGCGTACCTGATGACTGTCGGAGTGCTGATGATCATGGAAAAATGACCTACAACAAAAGGTTAGTCTACAGAATCTATGACTCTGAGCTCTGATACCAACTGTAAGGGACCGACCCGAATGGGGCACTAAATGGGCCCTTACCCCAATGCATGCATTCAAAGTAAAGGACATTTAAAACAGACATGATTTCAAATTCCAATTAAAACAAAACATTCAAAATAACCCCTTTAGAAACTAGACATTTTCCCTGAAACCTGTCCCTGTTTCCAAGCACCTGTTCCAAGATAAATACATTTCCACAGTTTACTCTGATCAGAGATTTACTAAAAGCCATTCAAAACCTGTTCAGATACAACATGCTGGAATCCACAAATACATTCAGAAAACACCCTAGGGCTCCGTGCCCAACTACATGCATTCAGAGGACACTTAAATCATAAACATAAACATAAGACTCAGAGTTGAACAACGGGTTCCATGATCACAGCTCCTCCTCCACCATCCCGCCTCGCGCCATGGTTTCTGAAAGATAAGTAAGGGTGAGTAACGAATTACTCAGTAAGAATCCCCAACCAGGGTACAATACGATATACATGGTCATCTCGAGAAAGATATGCAAGCTATGAATATAAACACAGATAGAGCACATAGCTTAGCCCACACTTGGGCCTCGGATGCCAACTCAGGGTCTTAGTCCGGAAATCAAACACCACACAACACATCACACAAGTCGCCCTATACAAGAAACAAGTCCCGGCCTCAGCCTGTCTACTGTCGACGAAAGGTACACTGGCTCACAATCCCGAGGAGCTCTCCAGTCGGCGCTGTAATGAGCGTAAGCATGCACCGCGTGCTACTGCAGACTATGGGGGTTGCCAGGGTCTGAAGGCAAGCTGCCCATATCCAGTCACCACGCCTAACTAAATCTTTGGATCGGTGTCACTGACATAGGGGTGTGAGACCTGGACACGTAAACTATGTCAGCCTGAACCACCGCACCTGGGGCCAAGAAACGGTCGTGGTAGGATTACACCAGGAAGCCGTCCTTGCCTTAACAGGTGGCAATCAGGGGCTACTGCCAAACATGCTGAGGACATGCCGGCCGCGGGGGCGAGGCAATGCCAAGTCATCATCCCGACCGTTGGGGCATTAACAACCGCCTCCTCCCTCACCCAAGATTGCGGGGGCCTACCGCTTGGGTTAGCTAATCCCCTCACGGGGTCGGGGGATCTAATGACTTGCTCGGCGTCCCTGCCATGGATGCAAGGTTCTTTATGCATTAGGCCCGGATGATGCTATCTACCTGCACTTCTAACCTGCCCTAGCAAACAGCAAACAATTCCATAAAATCCAATACGTGCTCAATAAGAATACAACGAGCCTAGCATGATACTACGAAGCAAAGAAATGAGATACGAGCATGCGAGAAGGAACAAACTAGCATGGATTAACATGAGAATTAACCAAGAAATCATGCTAACAGAAATTCAGATTGAAGCACCTAGCTACACATGTCAATAATCACAAACAAGCAATCAATCAACAATCACATATAATATCGCAGGGTCCACACAACTCCGGTAAGAAATCCTTACATTGGTCGGGGACAGATTGGCACGAAATCCTAAGTCGCGAACAATCTCGATCTAGCTACCGAGAACCTATCAATCATCACAATAATCACACAATAGGCCTAAATACAATAAAATAAATGAGGCTCAGCTCGGGAGCAACTCACGAGGCACGACGAACGCACGAACGAGTCGATTGCACGAACGGGGCAGCAACGGGGCTGGCTGGGCGCGCTAAAGCGTAGAAATGGGCGAGCTGGGCGTCTTTGCGCGCTGGCTGGGCGCGACGCCTTGCGACGACGAACGCGGGCGAAGCGAGGGCGCGAGCGCGCGCGCGCCGCGCTGGCGATGCGATGCGACGCGACGCAGAGCCGGGCGAGGACGCGCGCGAGGCGAGGCGATACGCGGCGCGCGCTCGCATGAGCGCTCGCCATCTGCTGCGCGGCGACGGAGAACAGGGGCGATCGAGAAGGGGGAAAATGAGCTCGACTTCGAGCGATTCGGCAAGATTCGACGAGCGATTTTTGGTTGGAAGAACTCCTTTACTCCAGCTGCACAAAACCCACCCATCGATTTACTTCAACACGGCCGAAAAAATGGAAACATAAAACAGAGGAAAAATCTCGACGGAAAAGAGAAGGAGAAGAAGAAGAGAAGAAGAAGAAGAAGAAGAGAGCTCACCGGAGGGACGAACGGCGAGGGAGAGAACGTTGGTCGGCGAGGGAGGGAAATCGCGAGGGCTACGCAGTCGGTTGGTGAAGAATCGAGAAGAAGAAGAAGGGGAAGGAGGAAGAAGGCTCGGCTGCTCTGCTTTAAATCGAACGCACGAAAACACGCTTATATATTAGATCGCGCGATTAAGATAACAAACACGGCCAGTGGCTCGGCTGGCTGAGCCCTCTGCCTAGCACATGAAACGCCCCTGGTTCGATTCCTGCTCGACGCGCTATTTAAATCCTTATTTGTTTTTACCTTTTTCCAAGCCCAAATGTCTTCACCAAAAATCCCGATCCTTTTCAAATTGACTCATAATTATTTCGACAATTTCTAATTTCAAAACCGGCCCTGTCGGCCCGACCCAAAATTACCAAAATGCCCCTGGGCCTCCCGGGAAGACCGGGATGAAATTTCCGGGCCGTTACACAGTACTTGCATTTAGCTTACATGTTTTTACCTGTTGTTGATAGTGTTGGTCCGAGCATGGACTAACTCAGTGTGGTTTGGTTGTAGATTGCGAGACATGGTGATTACTTGTAGTGGAGTTGGGACGTTAGGTGCTGCCAATAGAGGCGATAATATAGAGCCAGTGATTGAGGAGGCTACGTCTAGTGCGAACCAGACAAAGAGACCACCCTTGGCGCTAGCTATTCGGTAGAGAAAGAGAGTAGAGGTGGTTGTACCTTTAGAAGTGGAATTTGCTACAGCCCTAAGGGACATGGTTGTGGGCATGTTTGCTAAGTAGAGGGCTGAGACTCAGGCACAATTTGTAGCACAACTGTTGATTTATTCTGATTTTATTCTATTTAATTTCTTCCTTAATTGTATGATTCTATATGTAATTGTTTCCTTATTGTAAATTATGCCTTATTTGGAGAATGGAATTTCTCCTATAAAAGAAAGGTCATTGTAACATTTGAAATATCGATTAATGAAATAGAACCTATTTCTATTCTTTCTAAATCGAAAACAACACGCAGAGACTCGAGCACAAATTTGCTTCAGGGGGAGAATTCTAACCTTGAAGAAAATATTAGTCCTAACAATGTATGTCCTAGTCTTTCTATGCCAAATGTAGAATGTTCTACTTCAGGGGGAGAGATACAATTGGTTGATCTCCCTACTCCTGTTCCTGAGCTTCATGTTTATACTAGAAGGGCACCTATTCAAAATAGTAGAGATCAGACAGTGGACTTGTCACCGCATCAATCCAATTCTCCGACAAATGATACTGAAAATTCAGGTAACCCCTCTTCTTCCAATGACATTAATATCAATATTTCTTCTAATAACCTTGATCTTGATATTCCCATAGCACAAAGAAAGGGAGTTCGTAATTGTACGAAATACCCAATTGCCAACTATCTATCATATCATAGGTTGTCTGAAAACCATAAAGCATTTACGTCTAGGATTAATGACCTATTTATTCCAAGGAATATACAGGAAGCCCAGAATGATCTGAACTGGAACTTGGCAGTTATGGAAGAAATGAATGCACTTAAATAGAATGGTACTTGGGAAATGGTAGAAAGACCGAAGAATAAGAAGACTGTGGGATGTAAATGGGTATTCACTATAAAGTGTAATGCAGACGGTAGCATTGAACGATATAAAGCCAGACTCGTTGCTAAAGGCTTTACTCAGACTTATGGCATTGACTACCAAGAAACATTCGCTCCTGTTGCTAAGATTAACTCGATTCGAGTTCTACTTTCTATTGCAGTAAACTCCGAGTGGCCACTTTATCAACTAGATGTGAAGAATGCATTCCCCAATGGTGATCTTGAGGAGGAAGTGTTTATGGATTTGCCACTTGGATTTGAAGTAAATCTTGGCGTTGATAAAGTCTGCAAATTAAAAAAGGCGTTATATGGTCTCAAACAGTCTCCGAGAGCGTGGTTTGAGCGCTTCGGGAAAGTAGTGAGAAGTTATGGATTTCTTCAAAGTCAAGCAGATCATACCATCTTCTACAATTATACTGGTAATAATAAGATCTTTGTTCTTATAGTATATGTAGATGACATAATTCTTCCAGGCAATGACGAAGATGGGATGAACAAACTAAAGAAGAGACTAGCAAATGAATTCCAAATCAAAGACTTGGGAATGTTGAAGTACTTCTTAGGGATGGAATTTTCCAGGTCAAAGCAGGGTATCCTTGTTAATCAGAGAAAATACATTCTTGATGTATTGGAAGAGACGGGATTACTTGGGTGCAGAACAGCAGAAACTCCTATTGAGCCGAATCTAAAATCATAAGCAAAGAATCGAGGAAGAGGTGAAAGATAAAGAGCGCTATCAGAGACTTGTTGGAAGACTTATTTATCTATCTCACACTAGACCAGATATTGCATTTGCAGTAAGTATGGTAAGTCAAATTATGCATGCTCCAGGCCCCAATCATTTTGAAGCAGTCTACAGAATTTTGAGATACTTGAAAGGAACTCCAGGAAAAGGCATACTGTTTAAAACACATGAAAATTTCAATATTGAAATTTATACCGATGTCTTGTGATCGGGTAGCACTCTGAGATAGAAGGTCTACTTGTGTTATTGCTCATTTGTTGGAGGAAATCTGGTTACATGGAGAAGTAAAAACAGAGTGTGGTATCTAGAAGTAGTGTTTGAAGGCAATTAGAGCATTAGCTCATGGTATTTGTGAAGGTATATGGATAAAAAAGCTTCTAGAGGAACTGAAAATTACTCATGCCACACCTATGCGAGTCTATTGTGACAACAAAGCTGCTATCTCCATTGCTCATAATCCAGTTCTCCATGATAGAACAAAGCATATTGAAGTCGATAAGCATTTTATAAAAGAAAAGATTGTCACTGGAGTAATTTGCATTTCATACTTACCAACTACCGAACAAATTGCTGATGTTTTGACCAAAGGACTCCCTAAGTTACGCTTTGAAAAAATGATTGACAAGCTGGCTATGAAGGACATCTTTACACCAGCTTGAGGGGGAGTGTTGATTTATTCTGATTTTATTCTATTTAATTTCTTCCTTAATTGTATGATTCTATATGTAATTGTTTCCATATTGTAAATTATGCCTCATTTGGAGAATGGAATTTCTCCTATAAAAGAAAGGTCATTGTAACATTTGAAATATCGATTAATGAAATAGAACCTATTTCTATTCTTTCTAAATCGACAACAACACGCAGAGACTCGAGCACAGATGGCCCAGTTTTCTTAGATGTTTCAGTAGGCACCACCAGTGGTTCTTGTAGTCGAGGTTGCTCAGGATGTTCGAGCACTCGCTCCACAAACCTATGTTAGGGTCGTGGCTTTGGCCAAGACTTATAACGTAAAGTATCAGACAGTGAAAGCCCCCGTTGTAGCAGTTCAAGGTATGACATCCCATTTTGGCCAGAAGAGGAAGTTTGAGCCTTTTAGGACTTCTTGGGTAGGAGGTCAGCAGCAACGATGTCAGGGTTATTTTTAGGGACAAGTTTAGCAACGTTCGTAGGGTCGTCAACAGGGCGCAGTGAAGCAGCCACCCTAATGCAGGACTTGCAACAAGTTCCACTTTGGCATTTGTGGAGATTCTCCTAGAGCTCATTACAAGTGTGGCAAGGAGGGGCACTTTGCTAGAGCATGTCTTAAAGTTGGGGCAGATGTTTGACTAGCTCAACAGCAAAGCCGCATATTTGCTACGACCCATCAAGAGGCTGAGAAGATCGATGTGGCTGTTGTAGGTATTTTACTTACTTTTTGTCATTATGCCTATGTACTGTTTTATTTGGGCTCGACCCATTCGTTTATCTATGCATCGCTTATTTGACATGCTTGTTTGGAACTCGAACCTCTAGAGTTTGAGTTATGTGTGCCGCTCCCTTGGCAGTCAGTATGCTCACTAGCGAGAAAGTTAGTGATGGCCAGACCTCGGTATCTTGAGAGTTTTTAGTAGCTAACCTCATAGTTTTGCCTATCAATGGGTTCAACGTTATTCTGGGTATGAAGTGGTTAGCTGAGAACCACATATTGATCGATTGCCACCAGAAAGAAGTTATGTCTAGGCCGCCCAAGAAGCAGAGCTTCAAGTTTCACTGTGTCTAGAACGGAGTGTCTGTGCCATTGATTTTTGCATTGAAAGCCCATCGTTTGTTAGCTCAAGGAGCTTGGGGTTATTTGGCAAAGATGTCTGGGGAAGGTCGTCCATCGTTGATTGTTGATAAAATGTCAGTGGTGCAAGAGTTTGCAAACGTTTTCCTTAAGGAGTTACTAGGATTGCCTCTACCGAGAGGAGTGGCCTTCACAATTAAGATCGAGTCAGGGACTCTCCCTATCTCAAAGGCTTCGTACTGTATGGAACCAGCTGAGTTGAAAGAGCTGAAGGTTCAGATACAAGAGATGCTAGACTGAGAGATCATCCGTCCTAGTGTGTTAAGACCCAACCCGAATAGGGTCCTAAACCTAGGTCTTAAACCTCTTATCCATGTAAATAGACTCGAATCATAAATGCGGAATTATAAAAACTTTAAAACAAATAAGCATTCAGTGAAATTCGGTTTTAGGACCTGTCCATGTTTCCAAGCACATGTAAAAAACATTTATCAAATCCAACCCTGCCCAGAGTTTCGTTTATTTGCAAGAGGAAACATCTAAAAGAATTTCAACAAAATGAAACTGAAGCAAATAATTTAATTTTCAGAAATACAACAAGTCCACCTAAGGGCTCCATGCCCTGTTTACATGCAAAAGAACTAAGAACATACGTGACAAGACTCAGAGTACTCTGTCCATGATCATCCAGCAGCATCACAGAAAAATAAGGGTGAGCAACGAGTCGCTCAGTAAGAATCTTCAACCGGGGTACAATACGAAAACCAATCATCTAGCACACAGATACATGCAAACCAAACACGAGCACAGAGAAAACAACTTGAGTTGCCGACAACAATTTACGCGTTTGCTGGAAAGTGAAAAGAGAGAAAGAAAAAACACATAAGAAATGAAAATAGAGAATTGAGAATAATGGAATGGAGAACGCAGGATGCAGAAATGGAATGAAAAAGGAATGTGAATAATAATGAGAGATAAATGTAAAAAGGAATAAAAATCTCTTTACATTTAATGAGTTGACAATTAAATATGGTATTTCTTGAGTGATGGAAAGTTTTAAAAATGGAGGTTTAAATTCGAAAATTCTTTATTAAATGTGAATAAGGGCAAAACGGTAATACAAAATAAATATAAATTTCGAAGTTTAAAATAAAAATTAACTTTGCAAAAAAAAACTTGGACTCCTAAATTTGCAAATACTTTTCTAATATGGTATAGTTACTACAATGTCCCTTTGTTTTTTTGCCTTTTTCATATGTTAAACATGGTTGACACATAATTTATACCTAATAGTATCCCTACTTTGTAGGGATTTTGTTTCCATTATTTTATTTTATTTTTATTTCGCAAATGTTAGACATTGGTTATATGTATTATGTACATATTCTATGTTAGTTACTGCCAGCACCTATTATGTACATTTCACAGTAAGGGCACATAGGTTAATTATTGTGGTCACTTGTATATATTATGTGAATAAAGTTGTTTCCTTGATTTTTTTTTAATCTTTTTTTTTTTTTTGCTTAAATTCGACATTATTAGCACATATTTTGTAGATCCACTATACATCATGATTTAAGCACATGCGACGGATCAAACACGTAACGCGTGAAACAAATAAACTTTGTCTAGTCATCCCTTGTGACTACTTAGTTTTTGCAACTTTGCCTAGTGCATTTTGTTTGAGGGTTTACATCATTGGTTTTTGCCTTGTGGATTGTATACATATGTATATGTAAGACTGAGACCTCATTTATGTTGTGTTTAACTGTTCTTGTTGTGTTATAGCTATTAATCTTGTTTGGAATGTGTATATATGTATGAATTGGTTCATAGAATACATTATTCGCTTGCCCCTCCTGAATATGTCCATGTGCCCTCTAACACCCCTAACATTGTCTATTTTCCGAAATTATGCACCACATATGTAGTCCCTACAATTTATCAGTATGTGTTATATGTTTGTACACCCATTGTACATCGTGATTTAAGTACATGCGACGGTTCAAACACGTAATGCGTGAAACAAATAATTAAACTTTGTCTAGTCATCCTTTGTGACTACTTAGTTTCTGTAGCTTTGCCTAGTGCATTTTGTTTGAGGGTTTACATCATTGGTTTTTTCCTTGTGGATTGTATACATATGTATATGTAAGACTGAGACCTCATATTTGATGTGTTTAACTGTTCTTGTTATGTTATAGCTATTAATCTTGTTTGGAATGTGTATATACGTATGAATTGGTTCATTAGAATACATTATTCGCTTGCCCTTTGAATATGTCCATATACCCTCTATCACCCCAAACATTGTTTATGTTTTCTGAAATTAGGAACCTCATATGTAGTCCCTATACTTATCGGTATGTGCTATATGTTTGTACACCCACTGTACATCGTGATTTAAGCACATGCACTGATTAGTCACGTAACGCGTGGAACATAGAAACTTTCCATAGTCATCCTTTGAGACTACTTAGTTTCTGTAACTTTGACTAGTGCTTTTTGTTTGGGCGTTGATATCATTGGTTTTGGTCTAGTGTTGTGTAACAGCCCAGTTTCCTATTCCAGTTTTCGAGGTGCCTTCGGTCAAGATTCGGTTGTTCGGTTGGGTCGTTAGAGCTGTTTTGACCCTTAAGGGTATTTTGGTCTTTTGGCTCCCCGGGCAGAATTTGTGGATTTCCAGGACTTCGAGGTAGCTCCTGCCTTTGTCGAGGCTTGTTTGTTGTTGGTTGCGAGTCCCGAGATGTTTGGGCTAGTCTCTTTGGAAGTTCGGTTGTGGTTTGGGTTTTTGGCAAAGTGATGGTTGGTTGTGTGCTTCCTTTGGGATTCGAGCCCGGGCCCTTGGTGTTGATTTGGGAGTTGGATTTAGTGAGTTTTATTTATTAGAAGAGGTTGCTTCGGTCGGGTCTCGAAGGAGGAAGCCGGAAAATGGGATTTTAAGGATTTTAAGGGTATTTGAAAATGGATAAGGATGGAAAAAGAGATAAAATCCCTTATTTTCCCTTTTTCCCATTTTTCTTTTATTTTCCCTTTTCTTTTCAAAATCCCCTTTTTTCTCTCTCTCTCTCTCTCTCTCTCCCCGATCCCCCAGCTCGCCCAGCCCTGCCGCACAGCGTCGCCCAAGCCCGAGCCCCAATCGCCAATGCGTCGCGCACGATGTCGCCCAGAGCCCCGTGTCACGAGATCCATGTCGCCCGACCGTCTTTGCCCATCAGTGTCGAGCCGCACCGAGTCGCACACCCCTGTAGCTCGTCTTGCAAAGGCGCGTGTCCCTGTAGCGCTTTGTGTCGCCGCGCCGTCGCGCCATCCACATCTTGCCGAAGTCGCGCCAAGACGCCAGCCAGCCTGCGCTTGCGCGCCGTTCATGTGCGACTCTGCGCCCAGCGCCCTTGCCAGCGCGCCCCAGCGAGCCCTCTGCAGCCCCAGCGCGCCCAGCCAGCCCCTTTAGCTGCCGACAGCCTGCCCAGCTGTGTTGGTTGGCCCGAGCCGTGTGTTTTCTCGGTTGGTAATTCCCAAGTCTTTTCCTTCTTTGGGCCCTGATTTGTTGGTTGTTGATTTTATATTAATTAGGGTGTTTTATTGAAATTCTTAGGTTGTTCGGGTTCGATCGCAGCTTAGTATTCTTGTGTGTTGTTGCCTTCCGACCAGGTAAGGATTTCTTACTGAAGTTGTGTGGGCCCTGCGATTTATTATGTGATTGCTGATTGTATGCTTGTTTGTGTTTATTGACATGTTTAGTGATAAATGCTCTATTCTGAATTCCCGACTGGCATGATTTCCTATGTTGTTTCTCATGTTAGTCCATGCTAGGTTGTTCCTTTCTGGCATGCTCGTATCTGTTCTTGCTTCGTAGTATCATGCTAGGTTCGTTGTATTCTTATTGAGCACGTATTGGATTGTATTGGATTGTTTGCTGATTGCTATGACAGGTTAGAGTTCAGGTAGATAGCATCATCCGGGCCGGGTGCATAACGAACCTTGCATCCACGACAGGGACGTACGAGATGGTGCTCCGTCCCTGATCCCGTTAGGGACTAGCTAACCCTAACGGCTGGCCCTGCAATCTTGGGTGAGGGTGGCAGACTGTTAAATGCCCCAACGTTCGGGATGATGACTTGGCATTGCCTCGTCCCCGGCAGTCGGCACGTCCTCAGCGTGTTCGGCCGTAGCCCCTGATTGCCACCTGTTAGGGCAAGGACGGTTTCCTGGTGTAAGCCTACCACGACCCGTGCCTTAGCCTCAGGTGCGATGTGTAAAGACCCGACCCAAAAGGGGCTCTAAATAGGTCTTTACCCCAATGCATGCATTCAAAGTAAAGAACAATATGCAATTTAGTTTTTGGATTCCCAATTAAAACAAAACAAAAGAGATTCAATCAGAAATCAAATAGATTGCTGAAACCTGTCCCTGTTTCCAAGCACCTGTTTCAAGGCAAATACATTTCTAAACGCATACTCTGATCAGAGATTTATTAAAACATTTGAAACAATCCTCAAATACAACAAAGCTGGAATCCATAAAAACATTCAGAAAAACATCCTAGGGCTCCGTGCCCGGCTACATGCATTCAGGGGAAAATAAAAGACAAGAGTCATAGAAATAAAAAGTCAGAGATGACAGCAGGTTCCCATGATCACAGCTCCTCCTTCAGCCATCCTGTCTCGCACCTTAGTTACCTGTGGAAAACCACAAAATAAGGGTGAGTAACGAATTACTCAATAAGAATCCCCAACCGGGGTACAATACGATGCACATGGTCATCTAGATGAGTGTATGCAAGCTATGAATATAAACACAGAATAGAGCACATAGCTTAAGTCCACACTTGGACCTCGGATGCCAACTCAGGGTCTTAGTCCGGAAATAAATCCACCACACAATAAGCCCTATCACGAGCTTGAGCGAGTCCCGGCCTCGGCTTTCTCTCTGTCGATACGAAAGGTGCACTAGCTCAAGATCCCGAGGAGCTCTCCGGTCGGCGCTGTAATGAGCGTAAGCGCGCACCGCGTGCTACTGCAGACTATGGGGGGTGCCGGGTCTAGTGGCAAGCTGCCCATGTCCAGTCACCACGCCTAACTAAATCTCTGGATCGGTGTCACTGACATAGGGGTGTGAGACCTGGACACGTGAACTATGTCGGCTGAACCACCGCACCGAGGCTAAGGAATCGGTCGTGGTAGGCTTACACCGAGAAGCCGTCCTTGCCCTATCGGTGGCAATCAAGGGCTACGGCCGAACACGCCGAGGACGTGTGCGATCTGCCGGGACGAGGCAATGCCAAGTCATCATCCCGACCGTTGGGGCATTTAACGATCGCCACCCTCACCCAAGATTGCAGGGCCTACCGGTCGGGTTAGCTAAACCCTAACGGGGTCTAGGGACGGAGAACTGTCTCGACGTCCCTGCCATGGATGCAAGATACTTTATGCATCAGGCCCGGATGATGCTACCTACCTGAATTCTAACCTGCCTTAACAATCAGCAAACAATCCAATACGTGCTCAAAAGAATACAGCAGACCTAGCATGGTACTACGGAACAAGAATGAATATGAGCATGCCAGAACGGAACAACCTAGCATGGACTAACATGAAAGAACAACATACGAAGTCATGCGATCGAGAATTCAAGCGAGCACCTAAACTACACATGCTGATAATCACAAACAAACATACAACATCAATCACATAGAACATCGTCGAGTCCACACAACTCCGGTAAGAAATCCTTACCTGGCCGGGAGGCAACTACACACAAAATCCTAAGCTGCGATCGATCCCGAGCTAGCTAACGAGAACCTAACAAACACAATAGAAATCACAATCATAGCCCTAAAAATATAATAAAACAAGCAGGCTCGGCTCGGGGCACTCACACGGCACGACGACACGGCCGAAAAGTCTTCTTTAGCGGCGGTGCGGCTGGCCGAGCTGGCAGCGGCGCTGGGGCGCGGCTGCGCGCGCGCGGACACGGCGATGGGCACGTCACGGGCGAAGGCGTGCGGGCGAGCGGCTGGGCACGGGCGAGCGTGCGGCGTGCGGGCGAGCGGCGCACGACGATCGGCTGCTGCGCGCGAGCTGGGCGTCTGGCTCGGCCGATCTGGTGCGACGACGACGAGGCTGGCAGGCTGGAGCGCGCGACGGGGACTGCTCGGGCAGCTGGGCGACGGGCGATAGGCGTCAGATCTGGGACGCGCGACGGGCGAGCGAGCTGCTCCTCGGCCGGATCTGGTCGCGTTTCTTGGTGGTCGAGGCGCGTCGAGCGCGACAAGGTGGCGGTGGTCGCGACAAGCGGCGGCCGGGCTCGGTGGATCTGGCCGGCTGGTGGCAGATCTGGCCTAGGCTGCTGCAACAAACACAAACACACACACTCTCTTACCTTCGGCCAGCAAAACAACCAATCGAGAAGAGAAAGAGGATGAAGACTTACCCGGAATGAAGATCGAGCAACGGAGCGGCGAAGGGGATGAAGAAATCGGCAAGGAGGCTAGGAGAACTTGGCTTGGGTGGCTAGGAGATGTGTTGGAGAAGAAGACAACCTAGCCTATCTTTTTCCATTTGACCAAAAGCACCCAAAACCCCAAAATCCAAGGTTAACCATAAAATGACCGGGAAGAGCAACAAGAGCTCTTACTAGCTCATCCGCACACATCCCCACAAGCTTTCACGGAGACCCGGTTCAAAACCAGTACAACACAAATTCCTTTATTTTTACTTTTGCATCAAACCTTGCTCAACCCTTCCACAAAGCCTCACAAACCTACATAAATTCATCCAATATTTTTAGCAACTAGAAAAGACATAAACGGCCCTGACGGCCCGACCAAATTACCAAAATACCCCTTGGGCATACCTGGAAGACCGGGATGAAAACCTGGGCCGTTACAATATTCCCTCCTTTTTATGACTTTCGTCCTCGAAAGTCCTTAAGACTGAAACAAAGACGGAGATCTCGAAATCTCATCCCGTCTTCCCCCGCTCACGAGCGACCTCCTCTGAACTCTGACTCCTCCACTGAACTTTTTCCAAACGGATCTCACGATTATGCAACGTCTTCGTCTCAAAGACCAGAATACTCACAGGCTTCCCCTCGAAGCTCAAATCCTCGATCAGCTGCAAAGGCCCAAAGTCCACAATGAGCGATGGGTCCGACACATACTGCCTCACACCAATACATGAGAACACTGCACACGGCTGACAATGACAGAAAGAGCTAACCAATATGCAACTCTGCCAATCCTTTCGAGAATCTCAAATGGTCCAACAACAGGACGCTCCACTTCTCCCGCTTACCAAACCTCAACACAACTCACAACAACACAACTTTAAAACTACGCATTGTCCAACCTCAAACTCTAAAACTCGACGCCGAACATCGGCGTAACTTTTCTGCCTGCTCTGAGCTAACAACACTAGCTCTAAACTCCTGCACATCACCTCTGGTCAAATGCAGCAACTCAGGACCCAAAAAAAAAAAATTGATGGCCACCAACCTTTTCCTAGAACACTGGGATCCTGCAGTACTTACCTTGCAATGCCTCAATGGAACCACAAGAACTGACCGCTGAGAACTGCAACCAAAGGCAACCTCATAAAACCACTCTAGTCTTCCGCTGCCTAATCACGGAAACACCAACTCGCAACAAGCTCCAAAGGTTCTGGATCACTCCTCCCAAAAGACCATCGGTCGAGAGGTGAAAACACTCTGAGAACACACCGCTCATAAGCCTCTTAACAACGCTCTCCAGAACCACGGTTCATCACGCACTACCTAGAAAAATCTTTGTTGCCACACTCTAGAGCCAACAACTCCAGCCTGAAACTGACATGCCTCTACTCCATATAAATGGCATCTGCACACGAAACGAGGTGCGAGCTCTCACTACTGAAACCAATCCTCCAAGAATCTAATCTCACACAACAACCTCGACTAACTGACAGCTCCCACACGGAAAACTTACAATCCAACAACTTGAGTGCTACGGCCTCGGAAGCTCAAACAACTACAAACTGCATAGCTATGCCAATCCACACAACTCTAGCTTGACTCAAATCACTGGCTGGACAAGTCAGCCTGCCAACAACCGGGCCCCAGAGGGCTCCCTCCACCAAACTTACCTCCATGCAAGCAACGGAACGAAGCTTGCCTAAAAAATGAAACACATCTCATAAGTCCAAACGATAACACATACAGGCTTAACCCTCTAGCTTAGGCTTATTGCACCTTCCCACCGAAACTTCATAAACGGAACTCCACTACTCGGTTAACACCAACTACCAAGAACCAGATTACCAAAAATGGCTGGCAGAGCACAAGCCACACTAACCAGCAAGGATCCCTCAAAAGGTCTAGACCCTAATCCAATCACAATGGTGCAACCTCAACCCACAACTGATACAAATGAGTTCTTCAACTACAAAGGTGCAACAACTTCCATGCCAACACACAAAACCTTAACCAACTAGGCCAAACACTCATAGGAGGCAGAACAACCCTTACCGCAACTTCCAAAACACCACTCAAAAGTTCGCTTAACTTGGACAAACAACTGCTTCCAAGCAGCCAACAAACTTTTCCTCCTACTAGCACCACTACCACTAATTCCAAGACCAAGGAATAAATAACGACAACTTCCAAGGAGAAACAGATCCTCATACAAGCGAACATCCGAAGGACAGAGAGCTTCACAACCGCTCATTTGTCTTGCTCATTAAGCACAACATCCAACTCTCCCGGAGGCAACAACAAGGGGTCCACCACAGTGGACCGCCAACCACGAGCAAGAGAAGACTCACCCCCAAACACCAAATAAGGGCAACTCTCAAACTCTAGAAGCGGGAAAGACGTCCGCGAGGGCAAAACCACTTGCCCCACGAGCAAAGCTAACTTCTAGCAACTCAAAACCACACCTTGGTCAACATCAAGCACCAACTTGCCACCACACCGGGAACCAATCCGGACTCTACTTGAAACAAGCTCGCTTGCTAGCTTACCAAAATCGCGAAGAACTCACCCGGCCTACAACCTACTCGACTCGGCTTGCCAACTGAAACTCACTACCTAGGTCCGACCGAGCTCTGGTGAGGCTCTCCACAACTAGGGTCCTTGAGCTACCCTCGACACACACTGTCGTCAAACGGTCTAACAGCCAACTGCCTGAACAAACAACTCATTTTTCCAACATCTCAACCATGCTTTGGCTCGCTCCGAACCTCAAAACCAAAAAGACCAGAAACGCTTCAGAATGTGTTATCCTCTTACTCAAAGCATCAACCACATCGTAGCTTCCACCCAGGGTAAGGATTCCGAGCAACACCCTTAGCAACTACGGCCGGGAACTACGTGGGCTTCACTACAACCACCATTTGTTCAAGTACCATCCGAACTCCAACCATGAACACAAGAGGTTCCACCAACCAAGCTTAGGTTCAACTTAACAAACTTGCCTAAGCAACAACCCGACTACGAGCACGGTATCCTTACAACCTCAACTAAAGCCTTACAACATCCACCTGGAGTCCAACCTCTCCAAGAACTGAGCACCGGTTCTCCAATGCAAACCCTACATGGTTCGGAACTATCACCACCGAGCGAACTACACAAAACACACTTGTGTGAACAACTCTCAACCTTCCTTCAGAGATCCAAGACTAACAGTCTTTGTTCCAAAAGGCAACACTAACTTCCGCGGAGAGATACAATCAACCCAAGGAACACCAAAAGTTCCATCTCCACACGATACTCGAAGCGGTGGCAACCTTGCTCTGCTAAAACATAACGATGCCAAACCGAACTTACTTTATACCAAGACTCTACCAAGTGTGCTTTACACATAAGACAACTGCTCATCTCATAAGGCATCCAACTCATCTCATAAGCACCAAACTCATCTCATAAACATCCAACTCACGGTCCCTCTCTTTGGACCGAACTCGCATCTACAATGCTCACTCAACTCGAGTTTAGGCACCCGAAGGTAGTGGACCGCACTACCAACCACAAAGATCTCTTGGCCTTAGCACTAGCGTGAGACTCACACGCACTAACACTTACCAGCCGCCAACCTGCTGACTTACTCAACCCCCAGTAACACTGGGAAGAGGCTCCAGCTCCTCTCGAACATCCTTTCACTTGTAGTCCTTCGACTACCACTGAACTAACCCTCTTGCACGACCTAAACAAGTGGATTTTCCATAAATGGATCCAATGGCTAAAGAAGTGTGCTGAACTCCGGACGGGTCATAGAACCATCTGCTTATACCCATGCCACACTTAGGTCTGAACCAGACTTAGAGCCAAAGCGGCACACCAACCATTGCACCTCAAGCGCCACTACTACTAAATCCACATCTTACTACAAATGGGGCCAGCAAGGTCACAACCTCAAGTGACAAAAACTATGGCGAGGCATACAAGAGCTCAACTCAAACAACCATGCCTAAGGCATCTCATCAAATCGAAGTCTCACTGCCTACTCTTGCATCTCCACATGATGCTCAACAAAACTCTGGCCAGCTCTCTCAACATGCAGCAGCTAGCCCTACTCTAGGGGCTAACCATAAGAAGAGTGCTCAACTCTACCAGACAACTGGGGAAACCACCAACGGATCACGTCCGATGGGAACACTGCTCGCTGCACCCTTAACCACAGGGTTCCGACTTACTAGCTGCAAAAACAACAACACTTACGGGAGAACAAGGATGTCTCAAAGAACCACCTCGAAGGCTACCAACTCTGCGGCTACTCACCGGGCAATCAACCATCCGCTAAGGTTCAAGATCAACACCGAACTACCGGGCTAGTCCACACTAGGACTGCTTCACAAGCATCAACATGAGCAAAAGCCAAAGCTAACTCCTCTCCCGGAGTGGTACTCCAGGGCAAAACACCTCCACCCTCTCACTAGGGGAATTAATAATTTGGGCCACACGTGGCCTACGGAGTCTCTAACCTCTGCCTCCATCGGAACGATGTCCCAGTGATATCCGAATCTATCTGGATATCTCAACAAACCACAACATACACTCACACTGCTGCGGAAGTTGGCATGATGGCGCTCTAAACCCAAAATAACGACGAGTCGTAACACGCTTCGTCTCTCGCTCCACAACACAAAAAACAAGGCATATATTAGATGAAAGGTATTGTAAATTCTTAACCCTTTTCTAAAAACAGAAAAACTTAGGCGTACTGATGAGTATCCGCAGTCTTGGTGATCATGGGAAAGACGACCTACAACAAAAGGTCAATCTACAAAGTCTATGACTCGAGCTCGATACTAATCAGAAGACCCGACCCAAAAGGGGCTCTAAATAGGTCTTTACCCCAATGTATGCATTCAAAGTAAAGAACAATATGCAATTTAGTTTTGGATTCCCAATTAAAACAAAACAAAAGAGATTCAATCAAATCAAATAGATTGTTTGAAACTCGTCCTGTTTCCAAGCACTTGTTTCAAGGCAAATACATTTCTAAACGCATACTCGATCGAGATTTATTAAAACATTTGAAACAATCCTCAAATACAACAAAGCTGGAATCCATAAAAACATTCGGAAAAACATCCTAGGGCTCTCAGCCCCGTCATACATGCATTCAAATGAAAATAAAAGACAAGAGTCATAGAAATAAAAAGTCGAGATGACAACGAGTTCCCATGATCACAACTCCTCCTTCACCATCTGTCTACGCACCTTGGTTACTGTGGAAAACCACAAAATAAGGGTGAGTAACGAATTACTCAAGAAGAATCCCCAACCGGGTACAATACGATGCACATGGTCATCTAGATGAGTGTATGCAAGCTATGAATATAAACACGATTAGAGCACATAGCTTAAGTCCACACTTGGACCTCGGATGCCAACTCGGGGTCTTAGTCGGAAATAAATCCACCACACAATACGCCCTATACGAGAAACGAGTCCCGGCCTCGGCGTCTCATCGTCGATCACGAAAGATGCACTAGCTCAAGATCCCGAGGAGCTATCCGGTCGATCTTTGTAATGAGCGTAAGCGCGCACCGCGTGCTCTCTGCCGAACTATGGGGTGCCGGGTCTAGTGGCAAGTCGCCCATGTCCATCCACCACGCCTAACTAAATCTCCGGATCGGTGTCAGCGACATAGGGGTGTGAGACTCGGACACGTGAACTATGTCGGCTGAACCACCGCACTGAGGGCTAAGGAATCGGTCGTGGTAGGCTTACACCGAGAAGCCGTCCTTGCCCAATTAGGTGGCAATCAAGGGCTACGGCCGAACACGCCGAGGACGTGCCGATCGCCGGGGCGAGGCAATGCCAAGTCATCATCCCGACCGTTGGGGCATTTAACGATCTGCCACCCTCACCCAAGATTGCGGGGGCCTACCGGTCGGGTTAGCTAAACCCTAACGGTCGAGGGACGAGAGAACTATCTCGGCGTCCCCGCCATGGATGCAAGATACTTTATGCATCGGGCCGGATGATGCTACCTACCCAATTCTAACCTTCCTTAACAATCGACAAACAATCCAATACGTGCTCAAAAGAATACAAAGAGACCTAGCATGGTACTACGGAACAAGAATGAATATGAGCATGCGAGCGGAACAACCTAGCATGGACTAACATGAAAGAACAACATACGAAGTCATGCGATCGAGAATTCGAGCGAGCACCTAAACTACACATGCTGATAATCACAAACAAACATACAACATCAATCACATAGAACATCGTCGGGTCCACACAACTCCGTGTAGAAATCCTTACAGCGGGAGGTAACTACACACAAAATCCTAAGTCGCGATCGATCCCGAGCTAGCTAACGAGAACCTAACAAACACAATAGAAATCACAATCATAGCCCTAAAAATATAATAAAACAAGCGAGCTCGGCTCGGGGCACTCACACGGCACGGCGACGACGGGGCGTGAATCTTTGCTGGCGGTATTTGTGCGGGTGAATGGCGGGTGGCGGGCGGCGGCCGGGAAGCGGCGCTGCGCGCGTGGACACTGGCGATGGGCACGTCACGCGCGGCGGCGTGCGTCGCGGCGGCGCGGACACGGCGATCGACTTCTGCGCGCGCGCGCGGCGGTCGCCGTCTCAGCTCGGCCGATCCGGTCGCGACGACGAGGTGGGCGTCTGACGAGCGTCTGGCTCGGCCGATCTGGTGCGACGACGACGAGGCCGGCGGCCGGCGCGCGCGACGGGGCGCTCGGGCAACTTGGGTACGGCGGCGAGGCGTCGAGATCTGGGACGTGCGACGGGCGAGCGAGCTACTCCTCGGCCGGATCTGGTCGCGCGCTTTGGTCGTCGGGCGTCGAGCGACAAGGTGGTCGGTGATACGACGGTCGGCGGCCGGGCTCGGCGGATCTGGCCGGTGGTGGCGATCGGCCTAGGCTGCTGCGCAACAAACACAAACACACACACTTCCTTACCTTACGCCAAAGAAAACAACCAATCGAGAAGATAAAGAGGATGAAGACTTACCGGAATGAAGATCGAGCAACGGAGCAAAAAGGGGATGAAGAAATCGGCAAGGAGGCTAGGAGAACTTGGCTTGGGTGGCTAGGAGATGTGTTGGAGAAGAAGACAACCTAGCCTATCTTTTTTCCATTTGACCAAAAGCACCCAAAAACCCCAAAATCCAAGGTTAACCATAAAATGACCCGGGAAGAGCAACAAGAGCTCTTACTAGCTCATCTGGCACGCATCCCCACAAGCTTTCCTGGAGACCCGGGTTCAAAACCCAGCTGCAACACAAATTCCTTTATTTTTACTTTTGCATCAAACCTTGCTCAACCCTTCCACAAAGCCTCACAAACCTACATAAATTCATCCAATATTTTTAGCAACTAGAAAAGACACAAACGGCCCTGACGGCCCGACCAAATTACCAAAATACCCCTTGGGCATACTTGGAAGATCGGGATGAAAACCTGGGTCGTTACACGGTGGTTCAGGCTGACATAGTTCACGTTTCCAGGTCTCACACCCCTATGTCAGTGACACCGATCCAGAGATTTAGTTAGGCGTGGTGACTGGACATGGGCAGCTTGCCACTAGACCCGGCACCCCCCATAGTCTGCAGTAGCACGCGGTGCGCGCTTACGCTCATTACAGCGCCGACCGGAGAGCTCCTCGGGATCTTAAGCTAGTGCACCTTTCATTCGACAGTAGACAGGCTGATGCCGGGACTTGTTTCTCGTATAGGGCGTATTGTGTGGTGATTTTATTTCCGGACTAAGACCCTGAGTTGGCATCCGAGGTCCAAGTGTGGACTAAGCTATGTGCTCTATTCTGTGTTTATATTCATAGCTTGCATATCTTTCTGCTAGATGACCATGTATATCGTATTGTACCCCAGTTGGGGATTCTTACTGAGTAATTCGTTACTCACCCTTATTATGTGGTTTTCCACAGGTAACCATTGTGGGAGACAGGATGGCTGGAGGAGGAGCTGTGATCATGGAAACCCGTTGTTCAACTCTGAGTCTTATGTTTATGTTTATGATTTAAATTTCCTCTGAATGCATGTAGTTGGGCACGGAGCTCTAGGGTGTTTTCTGAATGCATTTCCGGATTCTAGCATTGTTGTAACTATTGCAAAGCTTGTATGTTTTAAATAAATCTCTGATCAGAGTAAGTTTTGTAAATGTATTTGTCTTGGAACAGGTGTTTGGAAACAGGGACGGGTTTCAGGAATTGATGTTGATTTTTAAATGGATGTTTTATGTTTTAGTTTTTACTTAGAATCCGAACACCATATTGCAAATTTTCTGTAGATTTGAATGCATGCATTGAGGTACGACCTATTTTAGAACCCCTTTCGGGTCGGGTCGTTACATGTTGCCTATATATGTATATGTAAGACTGAGACCCCATTTATGTAATGTATTTATTTGTTCTTGTTGTGTAGCTGTTGTTTGGAATGTGTATATACATATGAATTGCATCATTAGAATACATCGTTCGCTTTCCCCCGTTGAATATGTCCATTTGCCCACTATTTGTATCTTCCAAAATTATACACTGCATATGTAGCCCATACAATTTATCAGTATGCGCTATGTTTGTACATCAACTATACATCGTGATCAGCAACTTTGATTGAATGTGATCTTCGAATATTTTTTTGTTTTCCTGGTGCAGCAATAGTGGTTTTCATATATTTTTTTTAGCCACCTTCCCTAAATCTTAGGGATCTATTTCTAATTAACTGATAACAAGTGGTTAATTATGCTTAGATTTAGGAAAAATGAAATATTATATTACAAAATAAAAAGTGGTTTGTTATGCTTAGATTTACGAGAAAATTGTTTTTTTTTCTTAAACACCTAAAAGGAAAAAACTAAAGGGTAGTTTAGGGAGGGAAATTATAAGGGACCGACCCGAATGGGGCACTAAATGGGCCCTTACCCCAATACATGCATTCAAAGTAAAGGACATTTAAACAGACATGATTTCGGATTCCAATTAAAACAAAACATTCAAAATAACCCCTTTAAAAACTAGACAATTTCCCTGGAACCTGTCCCTGTTTCCAAGCACCTGTTCCAAGATAAATACATTTCCAAAGTATACTCTGATCAGAGATTTCTTAAAATCATTCAAAACATGTCTAAATACAATAATGCTGGAATCCACAAAATATTCAGAAAACATCCTAGGGCTCCATGTCCGGCTACATGCATTCAGGGGAAACAAAACATAAAGAGTCATAATACAAAAATCAGAGTTGGAAGACTGGGCCCCATGATCACAGCTCCTCCTTCAGCCATCCTGTCTCGCAACTTGGATACCTGTGGAAAAACCACAATAATAAGGGTGAGTAACGAATTACTCAAGAAGAATCTGGCAACCCGGGTACAATACGATATACATGGTCATCTCGATGAATGTATGCAAGCTATGAGTATAAACACAGAATAGAGCACATAGCTTAGCCCACACTTGGGCCTCGGATGCCAACTCAGGGTCTTAGTCCGGAAATCAATCACCACATCCACACACTACACAAGTCGCCCTATACGAGAAACAAGTCCCGGCCTCAGCCTGTCTACTGTCGACGAAAGGTACACTGGCTCAAGATCCCGATGAGCTCTCTGGTCGGCGCTGTAATGAGCGTAAGCATGTACCGCTTGCTACTGCAGACTATGGGGGGTGCCGGGTCTAGAGGCAAGCTGCTCATGTCCAGTCACCACGCCTAACTAAATCTCTAGATCGGTGTCACTGACATAGGGGTGTGAGACCTGGACACGTAAACTATGTCAGCCTGAACCACCGCACCTGAGGCTAAGGAAACGGGTCGTGGTAGGCTTACACCAGAAACCGCCCTTACCTTAACAGTGGCAATCGGGGCTCTTGCCAAACATGCCGAGGACATGCCACCGCCGGGGCGAGGCAATGCCAAGTCATCATCCCGACCGTTGGGGCATTTAACAGTCTGCCACCCTCACCCAAGATTGCAGGGCCTACCGGTAGGGTTAGTTAATCCCTCACGGGGTCCAGGGACGGAGAACTGTCTCGACGTCCCTGCCATGGATGCAAGGTACTTTATGCATCAGGCCCGGATGATGCTATCTACCTGCAACTCTAACCTGCCCTAGCAATCAGCAAAAAATTCCATAAAATCCAATACGTGCTCAATAAGAATACAACGAGCCTAGCATGATACTACGAAGCAAGGAACAGATACAAGCATGCAAGAAAGGAACAACCTAGCATGGATTAACATGAGAAATAACCAGGAGAATCATGCTAATCGGGAATTCAGAATAGAGTACCTAGCTACACATGTCAATAAACACAAACAAGCAATCAATCAGCAATCACATATAATATTGCAGGGTCCACACAACTCCGGTAAGAAATCCTTACCTTGGTCGGGGACGATTTGACACGAAAACCTAAGTGGCGAACGAACCCGAACTAGCTATCGAGAACCTATCAATCACAACAAAAATCACACAATAGGCCTAAATATAATAAAATAAACAAGGCTCAGCTCGAGAGCAACTCACGAGGCCCGACGAACGCACGAACGAGCCGATTGCACGAACGGGGCAGCAACGGAGCTGGCTGGGCGCGCTGGGGCGCAGGAGTGAGCGCGTGGGCGCGCTGGCTGCGGGCGCGAGGGCGCGCGCGGGAGAGCTGCACAGCTGGGACGGCGCGCGGCGTGA
Organism: Sicyos edulis; assembly: GCA_036507275.1. Taxonomy (NCBI): domain Eukaryota; kingdom Viridiplantae; phylum Streptophyta; class Magnoliopsida; order Cucurbitales; family Cucurbitaceae; genus Sicyos; species Sicyos edulis. The sequence continues at coordinate 56,569,155 of CM071846.1, read as the reverse complement.
CACGGAGCTGGGCGAGGCGTGCGCGCGGGCGCGAGGCGATGCGCGGCGTGGCTCGGCGGGCTGCGCAGCGACAGAGCACAAAAATAGGGGCGAACAGGGGTGATGAAGAGGAAACGAATTCGAGCGATCCGAGAGGATTCGACGAGCGATTCTTTGATGGCGAACTCCCCTACACTAGCTGCACAAAACCCATACCTCAAATCACCTCGACTCGGCCGGAAAATGAAGCCCAGAAGCAGGGGACTCGGATCGAAGAAGAGAGAAAGAGAACCTTACCTGCTGCCCGGAATTGGAACTCAACTTCGAAAATGGAGGGAGAACTCGGTCGAAATGGAGCTGGAGAAGGACGGAATCGCAAGGAAAAGCTCGGTCGGTCGGGGTGAAAGGGAGAAGGAAAATCGCGAGGAAGAAGAAGCTTCGGGCGGAAATTCTGCTTTTATAAAATCACCACTGCCCACGGCATATATACGAGATCGCGCGCATAGATTAACAAACACGCCCAGTGGCTCGGCTGGTAGTGTCCCTTGCCTAGCTTGCAGCGCATCCTTGGCTCGAACCTCACTCGACGCGCTATTTAATTCTCTATTTATTTTTACCTTTTTCCAAGCCCAAATGTCTTCACCAAAAATTCTCTTACAGATTTTTTTTAGCCATCGATTTAAAGTTCAATACAAAGAAGCCATATCATCCATTTTTTTCTCTAAATCTAGCTATTTGCTACCATTTCCCTTTTATTTTCCTCTCTCCCTTTTCATATTTTTAAAACAACTCAGCCGCCTGGTTTTCCTCATCCCATCTTTACGCATGTTGATCAGCATGCCAAGGGCGAAATCGAATCACAGCTGTCCATCGCGTGCCACGTGTCGCTTGTGGAGTCGTCGACCAGCCCCTAGCACAACCCCTTCTTTGCGTTTCCTCTCTGTGTTCTCTTCGCTGGAACAAAGCCCAAACACAAGCACAGAGAAAACAACTTGGTTCAAGCTAACCGTCATTTCTAGAACTTGCCTATTTAAGGACTTACCGAGCTGCCCTTCGGGACTTACAACTACAACCTACATACGGTTAAATTCATGGGTGCCCATCGGGGTCTTATACTAGCTAGAACATGTGGATGCCCATCGGGGTCTTACACCAGCTCAAACTCAAGGATGCCCATCGGGGTCTTATACTAGCTAGAACATCTGGATGCCCATTGGGGTCTTACACCAACTCAAACTCAAGGATGCCCATCGGGGTCTTACACCTGGTGATGCCCATCGAGGTCTTACTCACTTTAGAGCGCGATGACGCCCAACAGGGTCTTACTCAAGCAGCACTCGAGGTTGCCCATCGGGGACTTACACCTGCAGGATGCCCATCGGGGTCTTATACCTGGTGAGGCCCATCAGGGACTTACTCACTTTTAAGCGCGATGACGCCCAACAGGGTCTTACTCAAGCAGCACTCAAGGTTGCCCATCGGGGACTTACACCAGCTTAAGCACGAGGATGCCCATTGGGGTCTACACCTACTCAATACACGGAAGCCCATCAGGGTCTTATTCCAGCTTAAGCTCAAGGACGCCCATCGGGGATTTACTCCTACTAAGTTCACAAGCTGCCCAACAAGGACTTACACTCCCTAGAAGCACTATGATGCCCATCGGAGACTTACACATACTGCAACAGTGTGATGCCCATCGGGGACTTACACCCACTGCCAACGCATTGGTGCCCTTCGGGGACTTATCCATGTGAGACCTGCACTAACAGCTCCTAACGGTCTCCTAACCACAGTAATACAAGCTAACAGTCCAACCAGGCAGAAATCTATGACGATACGATCCTAGCAGACTGTATAGAACTTAAACAGAAAACATGGATATGCCAGAGTAAGAAAAATCCCTAGCATGGCTCTACAGAACTTAAAACAGTAAACATGGATAAATCAACAAACATGTTGGCATTTCAGAAACAAAGATCCTATCCACTCGAATACTCATACATGCTTGCAGAATATAAATGTTCTATTAAAGTATTTCGCAGGGCCCACACAACCCCGGTAAGAAATTCTTAACTGGACAAGCAGAAACAAAAACAATAAATTGCTCCTTGAGCTGCAAAGTCAACACAACCTAGGAATATGATAAGTAATAAACATATATTAAACACTAATCGAAGGCTAAACGGAGAAGCAACCAACACAAAGGCTCGGGAAGACATTTCCCTAAAACTGAAGGAAACGGTCTCGACACTTAGCCTCAGCGAAGGCGATGGCGAAGGCTCGCAGCTGCGAAGCTTGGCGAGGTGGCGAAGGAGAAGCTGCAGAGACTTGCGGCACGAAACTGCTGCGGTCGACGAAGTGCTGTGACGAGGTTGAGCAAAGGCGAAGCTATGGAGACGTGCAGCACGAAGCTGCTGTGCTTGGCGAACAACGGATGCTCGCGGCTGCGGGGAGCTGCGAAGGCACGGCTGGACGAGCAACGAGTAAGAAGGGCGAAGGCGAACGACTCAGCTACGGCATTCGTTGGGGCAAACGAGCGTGCGGAACTGGTGTTGGCAAGGGCGAACAAGAAACGAAGCTCGGTTAGGCTTGGTAAAGGTGAGTTTGGCAAAGGCGAAGTTGAGAGAGTTTTCTCGGCTGGGATTTGGGAAAAAGTGGGAAACGAGATAAAATGAGCTCCAATCCCCCCTATTTATAGCCCAAGCCCAACCAGCCTTCGAGACTCCACATGGACAACTTTTAAACAACAAATTCTCTCAAAATTCTTATCTAACCAGAAAGTGACCTCCAAGCTCTCTAAAGGCAACACAAGTCCTGGAAAACCCAAAAACTGAACAATTACTAAACTGCCCCAAAGGGTAAAATTACCAAAATGCTCTTCAGGGTTAAAAAAACCCTAACGGCTCAACCAAACAGTCGAAAACAAAACCGAAAGTACTTGGGAAACCGGAACAGAAACGTGGGCCGTTACAATACTTCCTCCTTTTAAGACTTTCGTCCCCGAAAGTTCTAAGACTAAAACAACTCCAGGAAAACTCCAACAGTTCCTTCTCAAAACTCAAACCTTTTTCTGTTCCAAAAGGCCCAAAGCCACAAAGACAATGAGTCTGTCATAACTACCTCAACCAAAACGAGATACACACAGAGCTCCGAAGAAAGAGACGTGACAGTGCTAATCGGTCAGCCACTGCTCCGTCTCGCTCCAACTCACCAACGGTCCTACAACATTGGGGCTAACCTATCCCCGCTCTCAAACTCAAAACGCCTCACCACGGCGCTACTATCGACAAAAGGGCTGACAGACCACAAGCTCTAAAACACTACGCTGGGCACCAACATAACTTCCTAGAATACTCAAAACTATTAATAAAAAGCCTTAACCGTACACCACGCTGACAACCAACTAAACCTCTCGGGTTCCAGAACCCAGCCAGCCTTCTCTCTCTTCATAGAAGACCAGCGAATTCAAATTTTTTCCTACAAATCTCAACGGAATCCTTCCGAAGCACCATCTTAAAATGAAATCGTCGTAACAAGGACAAGGGCACACTCCTAGTTCACCAGACGGCTAAAACTGCTCACACCAGCTGAAACTTATGCCACAACCACACTAATTAACAAGGTCACGACATTGGGTCAACCTGGCCAACCCGACAAACTAGGTCCCCCTCAACGGCCGACCGCAATCATCCCAACGCAAACCCTACCAGCCACTGGCCTAAGAGAAACCTCGCCAGACAAGAAGTCAGCCAAAATTCCCCTCATGGCAACCCGAGTAGCAAGGAAGATAACACCACACGGCTACTTGCAAACACAACAGCTTGAGGATAACAATTCAAAGGTCTAACTAAACAATGCCACAACACCACTGTGCCAACCCACTCAACTTTGGCTCATCCAAAACGCCAACTGCGAACGCACAACAACTAGGAACAAAGCTTGAGAAAGGCTTGCTCTGTAGAGCTCAACTCAGGCTTACAACAGCAAAACTCGCCTCCAAGGGCACGGAACTCTCAAGTCCAACTGGCTACTCAAAAGGACTTCCTCCTTTTAGCTTAGGCCTAACTCATCTTCCAACCAGAATTCCACACCCGGAACATCGCATGGAACATGAATATTGACAACCACGATGGCTGGCAGATCGCAAGCAACACAAACCAGCAGGCTACCTCAAAAGTTAAGACTCGAGGCTGGCATCCACGGTGCAACTCAACCACCATAGAAACTATGGGCTTATCAACTCCAAAGATCCAACAACTTTCCAGCAACAACTCAAACTCCTGAACTGGCTGACCACCAGCCTCGCTTGGTTAAACAACTTGCCGCTTGCTAACAACACGATGCAGGGTTCCTCTAACTGGGCTGACCACTGCGCCACTCTGATCAACTCCACAACACAGGAGCTAAGCTGACTCCTCCTAAACGGAAACAATTCCCTAGCAAGCGAACTACAGAAGGACAGCGAACTCCACACACGTTCGCTATCTTGCTCAACAAAGGCTACAACAACAAACTCTTTCTCGGAAGCAACAACAGAGGGAATCCACAATCGATTGATCCACAAACTCAGAACTAGCAGTACTTACCCAAACATCGAAGGAGGGGCAACTCCCGAAACTTCCCAAACAGGAACAAGTCCCAAGGCAACGCCCTCTTGATCCAACCAAGCTAGGTCTTGAAACCACACGAAAATCACACCTTGGTCAACACCAAACACCACTTTTCTAACTACTCCGAAATCAACGCGGAGGTTACTAAGAACAACTCTAGCTAGTCAACCGACTACAAGCTTCCATCAACTCAACCGAGGAACACTGCCTGGGTCTGACTGAGCTCTGGTGAGGCTCTCCACAACTTAGGGTTTCTCCGACACTCTCGGACACACACTGCCGTCAATCGGTCTAACAGTCCCCTGGCTACACGGGCAACCACTCCCTCTAGCATCTCAACTATGCTAGCCAGCTCTAACTCCACAAAAATCCAAGAAGACCAGGAATGCTATAGAATGTGTCATCCTCCTACTCAAAGCATCAGCCACATCGTAGCTTCTACCCAGGGTAAGGATCCAAACAACACTCTTATCAATGACGGTCAGAAACTGTGCGGCTTCGCTACAACCGCTCTTTGTTCAGCACCATCTGAACTCCAACCAACAACAAGAAGTTTCTCTAACCAGGTCGAGGTGCAACCAACAAAACTTGCCTAAGCAACAACCTAGGCACGAGCACGGTATCCTCACAACCTAAGCTAGGGCACTTTGACATCAAACTGAAGCCCTAACACCTCAAGGACTGAGCACTGATTTCTCAACATGAACCTCTCGCGGTTTCCAACACTTACACCACAGAGCGAGCTACACGAAAGTGCACCGACGTGTGCAGTTCCCTCTAGTTTCCTTAACATCCAAGTCCAACAAGTACTCTCACACGAGGCATCACTCGCCTCTTGGCAAAACCACAGCTAACGAAGAGCACCAAGAGTCCAACCTGCACACGAGGTCAACTCACCACAAGCACAACCTTGACCCACTTACTCTACAAGAGCATAACAACACCAACTATCATACCTCGTTCCAATGTGTCCACTAGATGTACTCCGCACAAACCAACAATCTCATGGCTCCACTTCCAAAACAAACTCGCATCATCGATGCTAACTCTTCTCATACTAAGGAAACTCAAGGGCAGTTAAATCATCTACCAACAAACTGGCTCACATGCCCACAACTCAAGCGCGAGAACTCGGACGCGCTAGCCCTTAAAAACCTTCAACATCCCTTGTACCTGACTCTCGGTAACCCTAGAAAAGCTTCTACTTTCCCTCGAACGACCTCACACTTGTAGTCATCCGACTACCACCGAGCTAGATCTCTCAAGCAACCCAAACAGGTGCAATCACAGAAAATGGATACAACAACCAAACGGGCACAACGACTAGTGAGGATGTTGAACTCCAGGTGGGTTATGGAACCACCTGCACCCCTGGTGCGAATTGGCCTGAACCCAGGCCTCCTCGAAAAGCTCGATGCGAACAAGCAGTGCATCCTTTACAACACAAAACCGCTACAAACTAGCTCTACGTCCCACTAAGGGTAGGGAAGGTCACACTCCAGGTGACGGGAACAATGGCACCCCAAACAAGAATCTCAACACTCGAGCGATCTAAATTCTGGCATCTCGCCTAACAGACATGCCACGGTCTACTCTTGCATCCACCCGATGCTCAATAAATACTCAAGCCAACCCTCGGAAGGCAGCAACTAACTCAACAACTTGCCAATCGACCTTCCACCACCAAACTACTGCATCAAACTGCACAAGGACGACACACCTCGACCTCTGAACTTAGGACATCCCAACACTCGGATGATAAACTTGATCCTGGCCAACCACCTTGCTGCTACCAACGGGTTCTCTGCAATATCAAGCTCTACGGACTTCCACTTGCCACAGACCTTGAGCCACTAGCCGTACTCGGCAGCTCCATCCACATCCTCTGCCTCAACAATAGGCTCCTGCTGATCCTGTCCTCCCGGGGAACCTCCGGGCTACTGGAGCTATTGGGGTACCTGCTGAACAAGCTAGGTCAGCTGGGCTATCGGTGCCCAAGACTCCTCTCTCTGTGCTGCTAATTGCGCCTTGGTCTCCGCTATCAAATCAGCTGGAACATGTGGATGTCCATCGGGGTCTTACACTAGCTCAAACTCAAGGATGCCCATCGGGGTCTTATACTAGCTAGAACATGTGGATGCCCATCTGGGTCTTACTCACTTTAGAGCGCGATGACGCCCAACACGGTCTTACTCAAGTAGCACTCGAGGTTGCCCATCAGGGACTTAAACCTGCATGATGCTCATCGGGGTCTTATTCTTGGTGATCCCATCGGGGACTTACTCACTTTTAAGCGCGATGACGCCCAACAGGGTCTTACTTAAGCAGCACTTAAGGTTGCCCATCGGGGACTTACACCATCTTCAGCACGAGGATGCCCATCGGGGTCTTACACCTACTCAATACCCAGAAGCCCATCGGGGTCTTATACCAGCTTAAGCTTAAAGACGCCCATCAGGGACTTACACCTACTAGGTTCACAAGCTCCTCAACAGGGACTGACACTCCCTAGAAGAACTATGAAGCCCATATGGGACTTACACATACCTCAACAGTGTGATGCCCATCGGGGACTTACACCCACTGCCAACGCATTGGTGCCCTTCGGGGACTTACCCATGCGAGACCTACACTAACAACTCCTAACAGTCTCCTAACCACAGTAATACAAGCTAACAGTCCAACCAGGCAGAAATCTATGACGATACGATCCTAGCAGACTCTATAGAACTTAAACAAAAAACATGGATATGCCAGAGTAAGAAAAATCCCTAGCATGGCTCTACAGAACTTAAAACAGGAAACATGGATAAATCAACAATCATGCCAGCATTTTAGAAACAAAGATCCTATCCACTAGAATACTCATACATGCTTGCAGAATATAAATGTACTATTAAAGTATTTCGCAGGGCCCACACAACCCCGGTAAGAAATCCTTAACTGGACAAGCAGAAACAAAAACAGTAAATTGCTCCTTGAGTTGCAGAGACAACACAACCTAGGCATATGACAAGTAATAAACATATATTAAACACTAATCGAAGGCTAAACGGAGAAGCAACCAACACAAAGGCTCGGGAAGACGTTACCTTAAAACTGAAGGAAACGGTCTCGGCATTCAACCTCGGCGAAGGCGATGGCCAAGGCTCGCAGTTGTGAAGCTTGGCGAGGCGGCGAAGGCGAAGCTGCGCAGACGTGTGACACGAAACTGCTGCGCTCGGCGAAGTGCTGCAACGAGGTTGAGCGAAGGCGAAGCTGTGGAGACGTGCGGCGCCAAGCTGCTGCGCTTGGTAAACTGGTGCGACGAACAACGGATGCTCGCAGTTGCGGGAAGCTGCGAAGGCATGACTGGACGAGCAACGAGTAAGAAGGGCGAAGGCGAACGACTCACCATCAGATTTCTTTGGGGCGAACGAGCGCGTCTGGGGCGGACCAGGCCCGTGTTGGCAAGGGCGAATAAGAAACGAAGCTCGGTTAGGCTTGGCGAAGGTGAGTTTGGCGAAGGCAAAGTTGAGAGAGATTTCTCGGCTGGGACTTGGGAAAAAGTGGGAAAAGAGATAAAATGAGCTCCAAGCCCTCTATTTATAGCCCAAAGGCCCAACCAGCCTTCGATACTCAACAGGGACAACTTTTAAACAACAAATTCTCTCAAAATTCTCCTCTAACCAGAAAGTGGCCTCCAAGCTTTCCAAAGGCAACACAAGTCCTGGAAAACCCAAAACTGAACAATTACAAAACTGCCCCAAAGGGTAAAATTACCAAAATGCCCTTCAGGTTAAAAAAACCCTAACTGCCCAACCAAACAACCGAAAACTAAACCGAAAGTACCTGGGAAACCAGAACAGAAACCTGGGCTGTTACATAGTGTGTCTCCTTGAGGAGCACCAGTGCTATTTGTGAAACGAAGGATGGATCAATGCGCTTTTGTATAGACTTCAAAGAGTTAAATTAAGTTACAGTGAAGAATACGTACCTGTTACCTCGCATTAACGATTTGTTTGATAAGCTGCAGGGAGCTACTATGTTCTCCAAGAGTAATTTGATGTATGATTATCATCAGTTGAAGATCAAGGATGCAGACATCCTAAAGACGGCTTTCAGATCAAGGTATGGTCATTACGAGTTCGTGGTCATGTCCTTTAGACTGACCAATGCTCCAGCAGCATTTATCGACATGATGGATAGGGTGTTCAAGGCATTCTTGGACAGCTTCTTAATCGTGTTCATAGATGACATTATGATTTATTCTAAGACCAAGGAGGACCATGCCTTGCACTTGAGGCAAGTGCTAGCAGTTTTGAGAGAGAACAAGTTGTATGCCAAGTTCTTCAAATGCCAGTTAACTCTTGTTCCCACATCGAGTGCTTCATAGTAATGTACTTGATTTATTGCGTCCTCAAAAGCATCATCCTGCGAATCTTCTACTTCCTCTCGATTAACGAAAATGGTCAGCATTTCTTGTTTTTGTTCAGTCATGACTGCTTCATTCAACAACACTTCCAATTGACGGATATTGAAAGTATCGTCCGTGTCAGGCTGCTTCGTCGAATCGAATATGTTGAACTGAATCTGCCGATAGTTCATTCTTTACGTTATTGTTCCTTCGTAAACATCTACTAATGTCCGTCCAATTCTCAGAAATGGTCGTCCCAGAATGATTGGAACTTCTAGAACTGCTTCGTAGTCAATAATGATGAAGTCTACTAGAAAAATGAACTTGTCGACCTAAACCAATATACCTTCAATTTTTCCAATAGGGCGAGTTATCGACTTATCAACGAGCTGAATTGTTACTGTTGTGGGCCTTGCTTCACCTATTCCAAACTTTTTGTAAATTGATAGCGGCATCAAATTGATGCTAGCACCCAAATCACAAAGTGCTCGCCCTAATATGATTACTACCAATCTTGACCAGAATGGTGAACTGCCCAGGATCGACCTCTTTCTTTGGGATTTTATTCTAAATGATTGCACTACATTCCTCGTTCAATGCTATTACCTTGAATTCGTCGAATTTGCTCTTTCCCATAAGTGCATCAACTAAGGGAATGTTGATGTGAATCTGCTTCAAAATATCCGTGAATTTCTCTAGTTGCGACTCGTTTCCTTTTTATCTAATCCTTTGAGGGTATGGTGGCGGTGGTGGTTGGTAAATAGGTAATGGTTTCACCTTTTCTGTCGCTTCCTTTGCTATGGTTGGTTCTTCGTCCGCCCCTTTTGCTGGTTGCTTCCCTATTGATGGTTTCGTTGGGGCTTTTATTCCCTGATAATTTCTAATTTTCTCACTATCCATCAAAGGTTTCCCACATCACATAAAATTCTGGTGCCCAGTCTTAGTCCATATGATATAGACGTTTTAGGTTATTAACTTGGAACTAGATCCACTTGTATGTCTGATGCGATATTTTGGTGCGGTATAAATAAGAAAATGATTAATTCTAAGAGTGAAACTAAGTTCTACACTTCGAATCGCATTAATAAGCAAGTATACGGTCGATTATGCAGCAAGTGATAAGTATGTATATTTTATCGTTCTCCACAAGGATTGATGTCTACAATTAGTTAATTAATCTAAGAGTCGTGCAAGAAAAGTAAAATGAATGGTGTTGGGATTTTTGGTTTGTTTTATATCTAAATGCGAAAGTAAAAATAAAATGTGAAATGAACTAAGAAATAATTTCCATAATTCGCCTAACAAACGTTCGCTTCCGCTTCCGTTCAGCACCTAGCCCAACTTCCGCTGCCACTTGATGTAGTAAAAAACCAGCGCTTCGCATGCAATAGTTACGTGTTTATTCCTAAACTCTGATTTAAAGTACTACAACCATCAAAATACTAACCTATTGAACATGTAAACTAGCCTTAGGCTATTTCCTCTTCTGATTTACAACCTAATTTATCATGTGGATGATCGGTAGATATTTTCTAATCAATTAAGATCCTAATTTATCATGCTTCAATTAACAACTCCCTTTACCCTAGTACATGATTTCTACAACTTGCACCATTAACCTTCGCCTAAAATGCTTAGCTAGACATGAAAGTAAGGGAGAGAATAAAGAAGAATAAAACAAAAGTCATTGCAAAAGAAATTGAATTAATTCAAATGCAAGAACTGTTCGAAAGGGAAAATGATGCTGAAATAAATAAAGCAAAAAAGAAATAAAGAAAAGATAAACTGAAAAGTGGTAAATGGTGGCGACTGCTTGAAGAATAGGACTCCGTGTCAATAGGAATACGAACTTCGCTTCGAAACCTTCATCCCAAGTGTGGGAGAAGAACTCTAAAAATAGGCAAACTTTCACTCTTGGTTTTTCTCCTTTTTATAGGCTTGAAATACTTTGGGACTAAGAAATCGACTTGAAAGGCAAGGATTTGATTTGGACTTTTTTTTCCTTTTATTGCATATCCCTTGATTCTTGCGACAGATTTCCTCTGATTTTGTCAATCACATCTTTGCTGATTAAGGTATGAATTCCATGATTATTGCAGTTTGTCTATTCTGCAATCTGATAGTTGGCATTAGCTCGACATCCGATTCTTTCCTTATTGAGACTTTTGCATCTCATCTGATCTACGCTTTTCGCATTAACATTTTCAATCTGCATTGCTCTTCTCATTTCTGAATTAATTCTTGCTCTATTTTTGCAACAGATATTTTTCCTTTGCAAATATTATTTGAGAAATCCTGCGGTCTGCAACCTCCAAAGCGTCCGGATGTGCATTTTGACCTTCCGCTTCTCCTTTGAATGCATTGCTAATCATGTTTCCAATTCCTGTAGATATAGAAATAAATTAGTGCAGCATGGAATCTTTGGCATTTAAGTATAAAAAGCATTCAACATTCACATTTTACTCTAAAATGATCTAATTTCCTTCTTGGCTCATTAATCATGCTGCATCGTATTTATATGAATTTCCTATCTTAATGTTATTCTAACTCTAAAGTTTATTCAATTAATTCACAAATATCTTTAGAATATATTAAGATATTTTCCTAAATAATGCTATATTTGAGAGCTATCAATGTCTCACATACTTGTCCAAGTGTACATCAGAATAACCATGGGAATATCGCTATTAATCCTGCGATAAAAATGAACAACGTTTGTATATTAAATGTGCAATTGATGAAAATAATAACCTTTTATTAATAACTGAAATATAATATTAAATTTGTAACATTAAATTCTTGTTCTTTGAATACAAACTACTAGGCATTTAGGGCATAATCCCTAACAATCTCCCACTTGTAGTAAAGTACTAAAAAGACTTGTTTCATGTAAAGCCAAACATCAAGCTCACACTTGCTCTAGACCGTAGGAGACGCCTCTTGTAGACCCAAACTCTTTAGGTGACCCTTAAATACTTTAGTTCGGAGAGCCTTTGTAAAAAGGATCAGCAATAATGTCAACCTTGTTAATCTTGGTGACAACAACTTCGCCCCTATGCACTATCTCTCTAATGAGGTGATATTTCCTCTCTATATGCTTCCCTCGTTTATGGTTTCTTGGTTCTTTGGAGTTAGCTTCTACTCTGCTTTATCACAATATAAAGTGATCAGCTTATCCATACCTAACAATGTTCAAATATGTTAGGAAGTTTTTGAACCATACTGCCTCTTTGCTACTTCACAAAACAGCTACATACTCAGCTTCTATAGTGGAGTCTGCGATGCATCCTTGCTTCATGCTTCTCCAAACTACAGGTGCGCCATTGAGGTTAAACATTGAACCTGATGTGGACTTCCTAGAGTCCTTATAAGTATGAAAATGGGAGTTTGTGTACCCAGTTAGGATCAAATCCTTAGGAGCATACACAAGCATATAATTTCTCGTTCTCCTAAGATACTTGAGAGTATTCTTAACCGTAATTTAGTGATCCATTCCTGGATTTGACTGATATATGCTGACAATGCCTACCACATAGCAAATGTCAAGTCTTGTACACAATATAATGTACATCAAACTCCCTACTACGGAAGCATAGGGTATCCATCTCATTTCCTCAACTTCTTAAGGTTCCTTAGGACTATTATCCTTAGATAATGAGATTTCATGCTTAAAAGGTAAATGACCTTTCTTGGAATCCCTAATCATATACTTGACAACAATCTTGTCAATATCCGATGCTTGAGACAAGGCTAGTGTTCTCTTGCACCGATCCCTTATTATCTGGATCCCAAGGATATACGAAGCGTCACCAAAATCCTTAATATGGAATTGGTTAGCTAGCCACTGCTTGATATCAGTAAACACTCTTACATCATTTCCTATGAGTAAGATGTCATCTACATATAATAATATGAATGTTACTTTATTGTCATTGATTTTCTTGTAAACACAAGGATTATAAATGTTCTGCCGAAAACCATAGGATTTTATTAGATCATCAAGTGTCTTGCTCCAAGACTTAGATGTTTGCTTCAATGCATAAATGGATTAAAAAGTTTGCAAACTTTTGGTCTTGTCCTTAGGACTCAAACCCCTCTGATTGGTTCATGTAGATATCCTCTTCAAGATTACCATTTAAGAATGCAGTCTTGACATCCATCTAACATATCTCATAGTCATAATATGAGGCAATGGATAAGAGTATCCTCATAGACTTTAAAATAGCAACAGAGGAGAAGATTTCTTCTTAGTCCACTCCTCTATGAGTGGAGCCCTTTGCTACAAGTCTAGCTTTGAAGGTTTGCACCTTCCCATCTACACCCATTTTTCTCCTATATATCCACTCGCATCCAATAGGCTTTACATCGTTTGGTGCATCTACGAGTGACCGGATTGAATTGAAGTACATCAACTCTATTTCGAGGTTCATGGCTTTTATTCATTCTTCTTGGTCAATATCCTTCAATGCATATCTAAAAGGCTGAGGATCTTCAACATTATCCTATATAATGTTCTGTGTCTCTAAGATACCTACATAGGGAATCAGATTGTTTCTAATCCTCCCAATATTTTAAGGATGACGTCTTTCTTGACTGGTTGGGATTCGTATGTAAAATCCCAAGGATTCATCAACTATCCTAGCTGATGAGTTTCTAGCATCCAGTGCTGGTGAACTATCAACAACCCTTGTTGACCCTCCAATACCCAATGACTGGGTAGGATCTGTAGCATCATTGGAAGATAAATATTTCAACACTACTGTTTGTTGAGGTTTATGGTCTCTAACATAATTCTCTTATAAGAATGTTGTGTTGGTTAATACAAACACCTTATTCTTATCAAGGTTATAAAAAGAACCCATTTTCGTTTCCTTGGGCTAGCCTACAAATAGGCATAACTTTGAACGTGGTTCTAATTTATTTGGCTTTGCAGTCAGCACATAGGCCGAACATCCCTAAGTCCTTAAGTGACGTAAACTACCTTTACGTCCCCTCCACAACTCATAGGGTGTCCCTAAGACACTCTTTGTGGGTACCATGTTAAAAATAAATAATGCAGTCTCTAATGCGTATCCTCAAAACAATATCAGCAGTTGAGCAAAGCTCATTATCCATTGAACCATTTCCAAAATGGTTTATATTTCTCCTTTCTGAAACACCATTATGCTGAGGTGTTCCAGGCACTAAGAGTTCAGCGTTATTCCATGTTCTACCAAGTCTTGCAGGAATTCGAGGTCCATATACTCTCTACCACGATCTGGTCACAGTATTTTAATCCTTTAATCTAATAGGTTGTCAACCTCAACTTTAAACTCTTTAAAAAATTTCAAGAGTCTCCCGCTTTTGTTGCTTTATATAAATATAACATATCTAGAGTAGTCATTGTAAAAGATTATAAAGTATTCATACCCTCCCTGAACATTAACATTCATCAGACCACACAAGTCTGAATGTATAAATTTTAAGGGTTGATTGGCTCTAGCTTCGTTTTTTGTACATGGTCGTTTTGTCATCTTACCTTCTACACACGATTCACATATAGGTAAAGTGTCCATCTCTAACCTAGTTAGAGAATTTTTTTTTACTAAGGTTGAGACATACATGTGGATCTAGTTCCAAGTTAATAACCTAAAATGTCTACAATATATGAACTAAGGTTGGGCGCCTAAGTCTTGGTGACTATAAGGCCTAGATTTCTATTCCGGTTCCCCATATATGTTCGGTTATTTATTCGATTGTTCGGGTGGGTCAGTAGGGTAGTTTGAGCCTTTAGAGGCATTTTCTTAATTTTTCCTTTAGGGTCGGTTTTGTTTTTAACAAAGGTTTCAGGGCTGTTTCTGCTATTTGCTGGGTTTGGGTTACTTTTACGGTTTCAAATTCTAGGCTAGAGTTGCATTTTGAGAAGCTTGGAGGTCGTTCGGTTAAAAGAGGACAAGAGGGGGAAAAATTGATTTAAGTCTTCCCTTACTAGGACTCGAAGGCTGGTTGATTAGAGATTTGGAGTGTTAATTTAAAGAAAGGAAAATAAGGGTTTAAATTGCCTTCGTCAGGACTCGAAGGCAGGTTAGTTTTGACACGTGGCATTTAGGAGTTTTATTGAACAAAAAAGAAAAAGGGAAAAGGTTTGAGATTGAATTGTTCCCCCAAGCCCTAACTTTTTACGATTTCTTCTTCTCTCCCATCTCCAGTTGTCGATTACTCTTCTCCCTTGCCTTTGTTTTGTCTATTCATCTCCCCCTTCCCCATTGCCGAGACCAAGCAACATCACCTTACAATCAACCCTAGCCGAGGAACCCTTCCTCTTTTCTTCTCCTTGCCGTCGCAAGCACCACCAAGCAGCCGATCTTCTCCTCTTCTTCTCCGTCCTCTTACTGAGAGCACCATTGCAACCAAGCTACCTCTCCTTGTCACAAGCCTAGCCGAAAGCACCCAACCAACTTTGTTGCGCAAGCCCTAGTTGAGCCAAGTAATACAGCCGCAAGCAGCCGTAGCCGAGGGGCCTCTTCACCAAAACCTACCCTTGTCGAGGCCTCATGCCACCCTACCGAGCATCTGATGACTCTAAAATAAAGTCAAATTTTAGCCTACATTCGGATCATTATTCATATGACAATTCATATTAAGCATTCACAAAAACAAAAAGTATGCGCTAAAGGGTGTAATTCGCTATTGTTGCGCATTAGCAGAGTTGAATGTTAAAAAGAGGCGCTGTTAGCATAAAGTTCCCGAAAACTTATGACTATTTCTATCTGCAGGATTAACGCTAAGGAAGCATCTCCACGAAGGAATCAAGACGCGCGAGCATGAGTACTTAAGTTCGAATGATCAAGGCAGTTGCACTACAAGTAAATAAGGAAGGAAGAATCTGCCAGCGATAAGTTGACTAACCGGACAATTAAGAGACGGATTGCTGAAATCACGGGATTCCTGCCTTAGACAAATCAAATACCTATGGCAAGAAATTAAAAGGAGAAATCTTCTTGCAAATTGATTCTCACCATTCTGGAACATTCGGAGGCCCGACAACCTAACTCTATAAAAAGGGACGTGATGTAATAGAGAAAAGGTTGCTGGATCCTTGCCATGTTCTTCTTCTCGGAGAATTGTAGAGAATTGATCTATGCCACAGTTTTACTGTTGTTTTATGTTTTTTATTCTGTTTTGTTAAGACATATTGTTAGACTCATTTTAATTCAGTAATACAATTTATGATGTTTCCTATGTTGTGCATTGTGTTTTCTATTTTCATTATGAATTAATTTTCGTAGGTGAAACTAGGGGAACGTGAGTTATAGTAGCATGTTGTAGGAAGGAATTGGAAGGGTTTAATCTAGAGCATGTAAGATAGGGACTTCATCAGAACAGTAAAGTGTCGACCGCCCATCCACACAAGCTAATAGATTGTAAATCGAAAGAGGAAACTATCTAAGTCTGGCATGCATGTTTCATAGGTAATGTTACGGTTGTGACATACTTAGCGCAATTTTAAATACATTTAGTCGCAACGGAATCTGGGCTAGGTGCTGAACGAAAGCGGAAGCATTAGTTTGTAAGCGTAGTATGTGTAACGGCCCAGGTTTTCATCCCGGTCTTCTAGGTATGTCCTAAGGGTATTTTGGTAAAGTAAAATTGTGGTTTTAAAGTGCTGTTGTTGGGTTTCCGAACTAAGGTGGCCAGGGAGTTAGAGGTGTGGTCTTGCCAGTTGGGCCACCAGGTGCTTTTGTTGTTCATTCTGCGGCATGTCCTGGTTTGCTTTGGGTTTTGGGATTTTGGTGTGTTTGATTAAAAGAGAAGAAAATAGGTTTTCATCTTTTTGCTTCTCCAAATCCCCATTGCCGCCCAACCCCATCTCCTCTCTAGCTTCTTGCCGTGCGTCTTCTCTTCAAGCATCTTCGTCGTCGCGTTCTTCTCGGGTAAGTGTTCTCGATCTCTCTTTCTCTCTTTCGTTTTGGGTGTTGTCCTTGCTGGCTGAGAGAGAGAATTGAGTTTTGGTGTTTGTTGCAGCCAGCCGAGCGACCAGCAGCCCGATCGCCCAGTCCCTGCAGCGCCGTCGCACGCCCAGTCGCCCAACGCGTCGCCAGCGTCGTTGCGCCTCCTGCCCGTCGCACGCCCTTCGCCTGCAGCAGCCGAATCTCGTCGCAGCAGCAGCTGTCGCCCACGTCGCATCGCCCATTCTCTCACAGCCCCGCGCGCCCAGTCCCATCGCGAGCACGCCTGGGTAGTCGCCTGTCCCAGCGCAGCTCCAACCCCCTTGTGGCGTCGCCCGGCTCGGTCAGGAAGCGATCGCGCGCAGCAACGACCTGCTGCGCGCCCGACGCCCAAAGAAGCGCCCCAGCGCCGTCAGGCAAAAGCGCCGTCGCCCACCACACACCCTGCCGCACCGCACGCCAGCCAGCTCCCAGTAGCCGTGCAGCGCCGTCTCGTCGTAGCGCCCGGTCGTGCTACGTGAGTTGCTCCCGAGCCGAGCCCTGCTTGTATTATTATTTTAGACCTATAGGTTGTGATATTTGCTGTTGTTTGTTAGGTTCTCGTTAGCTAGCTCGGGTTCGATTGCAGCATAGGATCTTTGTGTGTTGTTGCCTTCCGACCAAGGTAAAGATTTCTTACCGGAGTTGTGTGGGCCCTGCGGTATACTCTGTGATTGTTGTTTGTATGCTTGTTTATGTTTATCAGCATGTTAGTGGATAGGTGCTCTGTTCTGAATTCTGACTGGTATGATTCTCGTGTTGTTTCTCATGTTAGTTCCATGCTAGGTTGTTCTGTTCTGGCATGCTCGTTATCTGTTCTCGCTTAGTAATATCATGCTAAGTTCATTGTTTCTGCTGAGCACGTATTGGATTGTTAGCTGTTATCCGTTTATAGTTTAGAATTCTGATAGGTAGCATCATCCGGGCGAGGATGCATAACGTAACTTGCATCTGTGGCAGGGACGTGCGAGGCAGCACTCAGTCCCTGATCTGTCGTTAGGGTTTAGCTAACCCTAACGGTAGCCCAGTGCAATCTCGGGTGAGGGTGGCAGACTATTAAATGCCCCAACGGTCGGGGGAATGACGAGGCATTTCCTTGTCCCCGGCAGTCGACACGTCCTCAGCGTGTCGGCAGTAGCTCTTGATTGCCACCTGATAGGGTAATGACCGGTTCCTGGTGTAAGCCTACCACGGCTGGTTTCTTAGCCTCAGGTGCAGTGGTACAGGCTGACATAGTCATAGTGTCCTGGTCTCACACCACTATGCTCAGTGACACCGATCCAGAGATTTGTTAGGCATGTGTACTGGACCAGGGCAGCATGCCCTAGACCCAGCACCTCCCTGGTTTGCAGCAGCATACGGTGCGCACACACGTTCATTACATCTCCGACTGGAGAGCTCCTTGGGATCTTGAGTTCAGTGCACCTTTCGAATCGACAGTAGGAAGGTTGAGGCCGAGTGATAAGCGCCGATCGTTGCTTGAATTTTACAAAGCTAGAGGTCCTTCTAGGATCCTTGTAAAAACTCACAATGATAGCTAACTTAGATAACACTCAAAATCTAAAATGGTCACTCTTAGATCCTAAGACAACTCACTCCAGAATTAGTTTGATCAAGACTAATCCAATGAATTGATTTAACTTCAAACCTAAAGCAAGGTTTGAAAGAAAGACAACACCAAATGGGGTCTAAGAAAACACAAGTTTTTCATTCATAAATCTGTCCAAAATGATGAATTACAAGCCATTTTAAAGGCCAAAAATTCGTGCATGCCTTGAAATACAAAAGGACTAAAAAAGCTACTAAATGCATTTGTAGAAAATAAGGCCTAGGAAACCAAAACTCAATTGCATGGCTTAAATGCTAGACAAAAGGGTAGATAAGATTTGAATAGGCCCAACTAATTCTTCTAGAAGGTCCCTTACAATTAAGAGCATGGTTGACAAGCATTGAAATAAAAAAGTTCTAAAATATAAAAATCTGGAAATTCCACTATTTAAATTTATGCATTCTAATTTTAAAAAGGCTCTTGAAATCTTCTTTTCTTGCTTCTTGTTGCTCTTTCATGTGAATACAATAAGTCGGTGGTTGAATTCATATCATCCCCCCTTTCTTTAAAAGGATTTGTCCTCGAATCAAAATCTTTATGTCTTCTTTTGAACACTTTATGCTTGCTGCCATGGATGAACTTAGAAGAAAATTTGGAGTATTTCATCATAATAAACCAGTTGGCATTGTGTTTGTGGTCATTCTTTATTTTAGAAGGAATCTTCGCTTCGAGATGCTATATAAAATCTTTTGCTTCTTGTAAGAACTCAAAAGAAACACTAGACATACATGGTTTGAGCTCGCCCGTTAGGTAGCAAATTCCTTTATATAAAATTCTACAAATATTTTTCTTTGAAAACAAAATGGATTTAACCTCACTAGCTCTTTTACACAATCTCACATCATTGGCTTTTCTCTCGTTTTTCTTCATAGGCCATAAACTAAGCTCATGCTTCTCTCTCTTATTCATTTTCTCGCTTGATTCTTCATTAATAAACTCACATGCTTTTGTCATGGCCTTTTGTGCCTTTTTCCCTAACTCACACACATCAACTTATACATCATTTAGATTAGGTTTTACAATAGTAGAATGATTACAAGCAAACACGTCCTCACAATATAGTTCCCTAGTATGTATTGCATCTAAACAACAATGCATTTCATTTTCAACGATGCGACTTTCTACTTCAACCCTAGGCTGAATTTCATCACATAAACTATCATTTTCCAAAGATAATTGAATATTTAAAATTGGTTTTGGATGAGTGTACCTTGAAGACATCCTTTTGCGATGTGCTCTTCTTTCTTCCATATCTTCTCTCATCATTTCCAACATATCTTTAAGAGCTTCAAGAACGGTACTAAAAGCCGGTGCATTTGTTACCTTTTCTTCATTATGTGACATGTTGAAAAGATTTTTTACCAATAGAGTGGGGCAAGGAATGTCGACCAAATGCTCTGATACCAAATGATAAGCGCCGATCATTGCTTGAATTTTACAAAGCTAGAGGTCCTTCTAGGATCCTTGTAAAAACTCACAATGATAGCTAACTTAGATCACACTCAAAATCTAAAATGGTCACTCTTAGATCCTAAGACAACTCACTCCAGAATTAGTTTGATCAAGACTAATCCAATGAATTGATTTAACTTCAAACCTAAAGCAAGGTTTGAAAGAAAGACAACACCAAATGGGGTCTAAGAAAACACAAGTTTTTCATTCATAAATCTGTCCAAAATGATGAATTACAAGCCATTTTAAAGGCCAAAAATTCGTGCATGCCTTGAAATACAAAAGGACTAAAAAAGCTACTAAATGCATTTGTAGAAAATAAGGCCTAGGAAACCAAAACTCAATTGCATGGCTTAAATGCTAGACAAAAGGGTAGATAAGATTTGAATAGGCCCAACTAATTCTTCTAGAAGGTCCCTTACAATTAAGAGCATGGTTGACAAGCATTGAAATCAAAAAGTTCTAAAATATAAAAATCTGGAAATTCCACTATTTAAATTTATGCATTCTAATTTTAAAAAGGCTCTTGAAATCTTCTTTTCTTGCTTCTTGTTGCTCCTTCATGTGAATACAATAATTCGGTGGTTGAATTCATATCATCCCCCCTTTCTTTAAAAGGATTTGTCCTCGAATCAAAATCTTTATGTCTTCTTTTGAACACTTTATGCTTGCTGCCATGGATGAACTTTGAAGAAAATTTGGAGTATTTCATCATAATAAACCAGTTGGCATTGTGTTTGTGGTCATTCTTTATTTTAGAAGGAATCTTCGCTTCGAGATGCTGTATAAAATCTTTTGCTTCTTGTAAGAACTCAAAAGAAACACTAGACATACATGGTTTGAGCTCGCCCGTTAGGTAGCAAATTCCTTTATATAAAATTCTACAAATATTTTTCTTTGAAAACAAAATGGATTTAACCTCACTAGCTCTTTTACACAATCTCACATCATTGGCTTTTCTCTCGTTTTTCTTCATAGGCCATAAACTAAGCTCATGCTTCTCTCTCTTATTCATTTTCTCACTTGATTCTTCATTAATAAACTCACATGCTTTTGTCATGGCCTTTTGTGCCTTTTTCCCTAACTCACACACATCAACTTATACATCATTTAGATTAGGTTTTACAATAGTAGAATGATTACAAGCAAACACGTCCTCACAATATAGTTCCCTAGTATGTATTGCATCTAAACAACAATGCATTTCATTTTCAACGATGCGACTTTCTACTTCAACCCTAGGCTGAATTTCATCACATAAACTATCATTTTCCAAAGATAATTGAATATTTAAAATTGGTTTTGGATGAGTGTACCTTGAAGACATCCTTTTGCGATGTGCTCTTTTTTCTTCCATATCTTCTCTCATCATTTCCAACATATCTTTAAGAGCTTCAAGAACGGTACTAAAAGCCGGTGCATTTGTTACCTTTTCTTCATTATGTGACATGTTGAAAAGATTTTTTACCAATAGAGTGGGGCAAGGAATGTCGACCAAATGCTCTGATACCAAATGATAAGCGCCGATCGTTGCTTGAATTTTACAAAGCTAGAGGTCCTTCTAGGATCCTTGTAAAAACTCACAATGATAGCTAACTTAGATCACACTCAAAATCTAAAATGGTCACTCTTAGATCCTAAGACAACTCACTCCAGAATTAGTTTGATCAAGACTAATCCAATGAATTGATTTAACTTCAAACCTAAAGCAAGGTTTGAAAGAAAGACAACACCAAATGGGGTCTAAGAAAACACAAGTTTTTCATTCATAAATCTGTCCAAAATGATGAATTACAAGCCATTTTAAAGGCCAAAAATTCGTGCATGCCTTGAAATACAAAAGGACTAAAAAAGCTACTAAATGCATTTGTAGAAAATAAGGCCTAGGAAACCAAAACTCAATTGCATGGCTTAAATGCTAGACAAAAGGGTAGATAAGATTTGAATAGGCCCAACTAACTCTTCTAGAAGGTCCCTTACAATTAAGAGCATGGTTGACAAGCATTGAAATCAAAAAGTTCTAAAATATAAAAATCTGGAAATTTCACTATTTAAATTTATGCATTCTAATTTTAAAAAGGCTCTTGAAATCTCCTTTTCTTGCTTCTTGTTGCTCCTTCATGTGAATACAATAAGTCGGTGGTTGAATTCATATCACCGAGACTAGTTTCTCGTATAGTATCGTAAAGCTTTGTAGTATTCCGGAGTAAGATCGTAAGATGGCATCCGAGGTTTATGTATGGACTTAAGCGATGTGCTCTCTTCTGTGTTTATATTCATAGCTTGCATACTTTTTGCTAGATGACCAGTTATATCGTATTGTACCCGGGTTGTGGATTCTTACTGAGTAATTCGTTACTCACCCTTATTTTGTGGTTTTCCACAGGTAACCATGGTGCGAGACAGGATGGCTGAAGGAGAAGCTGCTGATCATGGAAACCAGCTGTTTAAACTCTGAGTCTTATGTTTATGCTTTATGTTTTTTTTGTTCTCTGAATGCATGTAGTTGGGCACGGAGCCCTTAGGATGTTTTCTGATTGTTTTCTGGATTCTGACACTATTGTAAACCGTTTGAAGTTTTGAATGATTTGAATAAATCTCTGATTAGAGTATGTTTTGAACTGTATTTGGCTTGGAACAGGTGCTTGGAAATAGGGACAGGTTTCAGGAAAATTATATTTGACTTTTGAAATGGATGTTTACATGTTTTTAGTTTTCATTCAGAATCTGGCATGCAATCTTGCATATTGTCTTTAAGTTTTAAAAGCATGCATTGAGGTAAAGGCCTAGTTTAGAACCCCTTTCGGGTCGGGTCTTTACAGTATGATAGATTCCCTTACAACATATATCTTGTTATCGCATTACTACTGCACTCACAAGTATCCTAGTTTAGCCTTAACTTATCAAAACTATTTTATGGTTTAGTTATTTCTTTTCCTTGAAAACCCAAAATAATATCAACAACCCTCATTCATGCAATTTACTTTTCAATTCTAAACATTACCTCAAATAATTTTTCAGTCCCTGTGGAGAACGATAATTTACTTATTACTTACTATAGACCACGTATACTTGCATGTAGTGGGATCAATTCACACTAATCATAACCACGTTTGTAACACAGGTCCTAGCGTCCTTTAAGGATCGCGCAATCAAGTTTTTGGCGCCGTTGCCGGGGACTGCGAAATTTTATTTATGAGTCGAAAGTGTTTGGAATATATATATATGAAATATATTATTTGTGACAGTTCATTTTTCAACATTTAAGACATACTAGTGCATGAACGCTTCTCTTGTGATTGATCTAGAACTCGAACTAACCCTTCGAAGGAGGAGGCGTGAGCAAAGAAGGAACACTCGCAATGAGACAGACCCCATGGCACAAAAACAACCAGGAATGATGAACCCTCCAGCAGCAACTGCAGCAGGTGTGGAACAAGAAGCAAATGAAGATCACAATCTGCCACCAGAACAAGAGGTAGATGAGAGAGACAGAGTCATGCGAACGCAACAGGGAGACCTCCCTTATTTGACATATCTAGGTATGTGTAACGGCCCAGGTTTTCATCCCGGTCTTTCAGGTATGCCCTAGGGGTATTTTGGTAATTTGGTCGGGCCGTTTATGTCTTTTGCAATTGCTAAAATTATTGGATGGGCTTATGTAGGATTTTGATGCTTTGTGGATGTGTTTGGGCATGGTGAGATGCAAAAGAAAAATTGAGGAATAAAGATGTGTTTGTGGGGATTCGAACTTGGAGTGCTGGTGTGGCCAGTTGAGCCACAGGAGAATCTTGTTGCACTTTCCGCGGCATATCTTGGTTAGCATTGAGTTTTTGGGATTTTGGTGCATTTGATTAAAAGAAAAGAAAATAGGGTTCTGTCTTCTTCTCCAAAAGAGCTCCTTGGCCGCCCAAGCTCCCCCTCCCTAGTTCCTTGCCGAGCTCCTTCTCCCCTTGCAGCCCCGTCGTTCATGCGTCGTCCCGACCGAGCAGCAGGTCGCAGCCAGCAGCAGCCTTGTGTCGCGCCCAGTAGCCCCATCGCTAGCCCTGCCCATCGCCCAGCTGGACTGCCTTGCCCAGACGCCGAGTAGCACATCGCACAGCCCGTTCCAGCGTGCCCGTCGCCGTCCCAGCGCGTCTGACTCCGTCCCAGCGCTCCCGTCGCCGTCCCAGCACCCGCGCGCTCGACGCCGTCCCAGTGCGTCCGCGTCGCTAGCGCCCCCGTGCCTGTCGCCGTCTCAGCACGCCCGTGCCGTGCCGCTCGCCCGCCCATGTCCAGCTTGTCCGCGCCCGTGCGCATGCGCCAACCAGCCCGTCCGCGCGCCCGCGCAGCCCAGGCCCGTTCGCGTGTCAGCCGCGCCGCGTGAGTTGCTCCCGAGCCGAGCCTTGTTTATTTTATTATATTTAGGCCTATGGATTGTGATTATTATTGTGTTTGTTAGGTTCTCGTTAGCTAGCTCGGGATCGTTCGCAGCTTAGGTTCTTGTGTGTAGTTGCCTTCCCACGAGGTAAGGATTTCTTACCGGAGTTGTGTGGGCCCTGCGATATATTATGTGATGCTGTTTGTATGCTTGTTTGTGTTTATTAGCATGTTTAGTGATAGGTGCTCTGTTCTGAATTCCCGACTGGCATGATTTCTTATGTTGTTTCTCATGTTAGTCCATGCTAGGTTGTTCCGTTCTGGCATGCTCGTATCTGTTCTTGTTTCGTAGTATCATGCTAGGTCCATTGTATCTGTTGAGCACGTATTGGATTGTATTGGATTGTTTGCTGTTGGTATTATAGTTTAGAGTTCAGGTAGGTAGCATCATCCGGGCCGGATGCATAACGTAACTTGCATCCACGACAGGGACGTATGAGACGGTACTCCGTCCCTGGTCCCCGTTAGGGTTTAGCTAACTCTAACGGCTGGCCCTGCAATCTTGGGTGAGGGTGGCAGACTGTTAAATGCCCCAACGGTCGGGATGATGACTTGGCATTGCCTCGTCTTCGGCAGTCGGCATGTCCTCAGCGTGTTCGGCCGTAGCCCTTGATTTCCACCTGTTAGGGCAAGGACGGCTTCCTGGTGTAAGCCTACCACGACCGGTTCCTTAGCCTCAAAGTGCGGTGGTTCAGCCGACATAGTTCACGTGTCCGTGTCTCACACCCTATGTCGGTGACACCGATCCGGAGATTTAGTTAGGCATGGTGGATCGGACTGGGCGACTTGCCACTAGACCCGGCACCCCATGGTTTGCAATAGCATGCGGTGCGCGCATACGCTCATTACAGCGCCGACCGGAGAGCTCCTCGGGATCTTGAGCCAGTGCACCTTTCGTATCGTCAGTAGACAGGCTGAGGCCGAGACTTGTTTCTATTATAGGGCGTATCATGAGGTGGATTATTCCGGAGTAAGACCCTGAGATGGCATCCGAAGTTTTTGTGTGGATTTAAGCTATGTGCTCTCTTCTGTGTTTATATTCATAGCTTGCATACCTTCCTGCTAGATGACCATGTATATCGTATTGTACCCCGGTTGGGGATTCTTACTGAGTAATTCGTTACTCACCCTTATTTTGTGGTTTTCCACAGGTAACTATGGTGCGAGACAGGATGGCTGGAGGAGGAGCTGTGATCATGGAAACCCATTGTGGAACTCTGAGTTTATGTCTATGATTCTTTATGTCTTATTTTTCCTCTGAATGCATGTAGTTGGGCACGGAGCCCTAGGTTGTTTTCTGAATGTTTTTCCGGATTCTGGCACTACTGTAATTGTTGGATGTTTTGAATGTTTTAAATAAATCTCTGATCAGAGTAAGTTTTGGAAATGTATTTGTCTTGGAACAGGTGCTTGGAAACAGGGACAGGTTTCAGGAACTTATGTTGACTTTTAAATGGATGTCTTATGTTTTTAGTTTTTTACTTAGAATCCGAAACCATTTTTGCATATTGGCTTTAGTTTTGAATGCATGCATTGAGGTAAAGACCTATTTTAGGACCCCATTCGGGTCGGATCTTTACAGTATGGATAGATTAAACGGTGGAGGTAGACGCCCTATATTGACCAATAATATGTATAACATGCTAAATATTAATGAACCTTTTAGAGGACTTCCATCGGAAGATCCACATCGGCATTTACGAAATTTTTTAGCTGTTAGTGATGCTCACCAGGAAGTTGGTGTCTCTTTAGAAGACACTCGTCTGTTTCTGTTCCCATATTCCTTATGGAATAAGGCCAGATACTGGATAAATACATTGCCAAGTACTTACACTTGGAGATAAATGGTCGATAGTTTCTTAGTGAAATATTACCCGAGCGTTCGTAGCATGAACTCTAGGCATGAAATCACTAGCTTTACACAAGAGCCCGGTGAAACTATAAGAGAAGCATGTGAGCGGTATAAAGAGCTCATAGAGAAATGTCCGTACCATAGTCTGTCTTATACGCTTCAAATCGAACATTTCTATAATGAGCTAACCAAGGCAGACAAAACGATTCTTAGCGCAACAGTAGGAGGTTGTTTAATGGACAGAACATACAATTAGGCTTATAAGATAATCGAAACAACCACTAAGAATCACGCCCCATGGGTAATCCGAGGTTGTACCCAAGAAAAAGGAGGAAGTAAGTTTGAGCGAAGTGAAATGACCGCCATAAAAGACAATTGGCTATGCTAACTAATACCCTGAAGAATGTGCAGATGACCGCACCACAGAACGCATCAGCAGTTGAGAAATCAACTCTTGAATTCTGTGCACTTTGTGGGGGTGATCATGCGTACGAGCTGTGCAGTGAGAATTCGACGTCTGTCAATTACATTGGAAATTCTAACTCGCGCCAGCCATACGACCCCTACTCGAATACATATAATGTTGGATGGAAGAAACACCCAAACTTCTCATGGGGAGGACAGAGTATGTAACGGCTTAGATTTCCATATCGGTTCCCCAGGTGCTTTCGATTTGTTATTTGGTTGTTCGGTTGGGCCGTTAGAGCTGTTTTGATCCTTAGGGGCATTTTAGAAATTTTGCCCTCTGGTTCGGCTTCATGGATAATCAGGGTTCCAGGGTTGTCCCTGTCTTTTCATGAGACTCGGTTGTTTGTTGGTTGCAGGTTCCAGATAAATATGTTGTTTGTTAGGGTGTTGGAGGTGGTTCGGTTAAATGAGAAATTAAAGTTTAAAAGTTGATGCTTGAGGGATTCAAACCCTTGAATGCATTCTGTTTCAACTGTTTGTTTCTTGTATGCTTGTGATTATGCCTAATAGTGGATAAGGATCACCTATTCTGTTTGCTAGGGCTTGGCATGTAGATTATTATACACTAATGAATGCATTCTCTCGTTCACTTAACTGTTCTGCATGTCTGTGTTACTCTACTATGTATAAGTTGGTTGGATGTTGAACCCTGTTAGCTCTAGATTGTCCCTGTGTGTTAGAACATGTTAGGATTGTCCCGGGTTCCAGCCCAGTTGTGTGCTGACTTGGTTTGGCTCAAGACTCGCCCAGTTGCGTGCGGTCCAAGACTAACCCAGTTGCGTGCAGTCTATGATCTCCCAGGTGTGAGTAGATCTAGGGTTAGCATAGTGGCGTGCTACTCGAGCCTCTTTTCAGGACTCTCCCAGTTGCATGCGGTCCAAGATCGGCCCAATTGTGTTGTCGATCCAGGCTTGACCCAGTGGCGTGTCACCTAAGTATGTTTCGAACTTGTCCAGTGGTGTGTAGTTCATAGACAGCCAGGTTTGAGTTGTCATTAGGGTTAGCCCAGTTGTGTGCTGCCCGAGCATGTTTAGGACAAGTCCAGTTGCGTGCTGTCCATGACAAGCCTAGTTGCGTGCTGTCCAGGTTAGCTCAGTGGCGTGCTAACATAGTCTGTCTTAGAGTTAGACATTCTAGAGACCGAGGTCACTTAGGTTGCCCTCTTGTTTAGTTAGCCTAGTGGCCAGCTGATCCTGCTTGACACTTGTTGTCTGTTACTGTTTTAGACTGCCTTACTGTTGATGTTATGCTTATATGCTAGGATGCTATATGATCTTTCTTGCGTATCGTACCCCGGTTGAGGAATTCTTACTGAGTGCAATTGTACTCGCCCTTTTTGTGGTTTTTCCACCAAGTAACTTGGCACAACATCAAGGTGGCTAGAGAAGGAGCTAGAAGATCATAGGAGAGTCTGTTGCATCTGCTTTCTTCATTTCATGTTTACCTTGTTGGAACATTTTACTTGAACTTTGTAATGATTTTTTATGTACTCTAGCCAGAGGCTGAATTTATTTAATTGTTTTCCTAATTTGTTTTATATACTTTGAGGTTTTGAATGTTTTAATGAAATCCAAGTTTTGAATTATTTCTGTTTTAAAGCCATGTGTATTTAAAAGCAGAGTCTAAGTAAAGGCCATTTATGACCATTTAGAGACGGGTCTAAATCGCTAGTATTAGAGCTCAGAGTCATAGATTATGTAGACTGACCTACTGAGTTAGATCGTTTTGTCCCATGATCATCAGCACTCCAACAGCCGCCAGGTATGTGATTAAGTTCTTTTTAAGGGTTTAAGTTTACAATACCTGCATCTAGCATACTTTCTTGTTTTGTTGTTGGCAGTGTTGGTCCGAGCTTGGGCTAACTTAGTATGGTTTGGGTACAGATTGACAGTATGTCGATCACCAGCAGAGGAGCAGGGACGTCTGGTACAGCCAATCGAGGTGTTGGCATCGAGATACCACTAATGAGACAATATCTAGGATTGACCAGACCTGTAGGCCACCTGTGGCGAGCAGCGGGAGAGACTACTCAGCTTCAGACTACAGCTCCTAAAGCCGAGCTGGCTTCTGTGATGAGAGAGATGATGCTCTTGATGGTCGAGCGAGCAGAGTGAATCCTGTGCACAATTTTCAAAGACACCTTGTAAAGCAGCTTGTAGTGCAGAGAGAGGAGTCCTGAGCACAGATGGCTCGATTAACTCGGCTTGCTCGACAGCACACCCCCCAGATTACACCACCGCCCCTCGCAACCCCAGTGATCTCTCAGGATGGGCCAGAGTCTATGGTTGTTGAGGCTGTTGTAGGGAACGAAGTCGTCGAGTATGGCAAGTGGCTCAAAGACTTCTGCAAGTGGAAGCCAGGGAGTTTGATGCTTCTGAGGACCCGCTGAAAGTAGCGAAGTGGTTGGCCAAGATGGAGTACATCTTTCAGGTGATGGATTGTCCTGTTGTTCAGAGGCTGAGGTGTGCCGCACATGTACTCACTGACACAGCAGTGTGGTGGTGGGAGTCCACCGTTAGAGGCAGACTTGTAGAATCCCCACCCCATACTTGGGAATTCTTCAGGGCTAAATTCAAGGATCAGTACATCAGTGAGGAGGCTCAGCAAGAGATGGTTGAGGCCTTTAACAACTTGAAGCCGGGTAATGACACCATAGCAGGTTGTGAGAAAAGATTTTCGGAGCACATCTACTTTGCTCCCGAGTTGGTTGCCACTGAGGAGTTGAAGATAAAGAAATTTATTGGAGGATTCAAGTTGGAGGTTTCCCAGGATATTAGGACACTCACTCCAAAGATGTACACCAGAACTGTGGCATTAGCTAAGATCTATAACTGAAAGTATCCTCTTTTGAAAGCTTCCACAGTAACCTAGAGTGTGCCAACCAGTTCAGGGCAAAAGAGGAAGTTTGATCAGAGAAGTCAGCGACGCCGTCAGGGCCTCTTCCAGAAGAGAGATCAGGGTCGTTAGCAGGGTGTTGTGAGACAACAACCTTATTGCCGGGCATGTGGCAAGTCCCATTTTGGTATGCATGGAGCATCAACGAGAGCGTGCTTTAAATGTGGAAAGGAAGGGCACATGGCTAGAGCTTGCCCGCAGGGTGGGACATATACTAGACCGGCTCAACAGCAGGCCGTGTATTCGCGATGACTCAGTAAGAAGGTCGAGAAGACTAACACAGTTGTTGTAGGTACCTTACTTGTCCTGGATCATTATGCTTATGTTTTTTTTTATTTAGGCTCGACCCATTCGTTTATCTCTGCGTTATTTGCTAGTCAAGCATGTTTAGTACTGGAACCTTTAGGGTTCGAGTTGTATGTTGACACTCCTTCGGGAGTTAGTATGATTGTTAGTGATAAGATTAGAGACAGTCGGATCCTAGTATCCGGAGAGTCATTAGCAGCCACCCTCATAGTACTGCCTATGAGTGGATTTGATGTGATCCTAGGGCCAGATTGGTTAGCTGAGCACCATGTATGCCACTAGAAAGAAGTTGTGTTCAGGCCGCCTAAGAAATAGAGTTTTAAGTTCCGCGGTGTCTAGAGCGGAGTTTGTTAGCCGTTGATTTCTACAGTAAAAGTCCAACATTTGTTAGCTCGAGGAGCTTGGGCTACTTGGCAAAGTTGTCTGGAGGAAACAGTCCTCCACAATCAGTTGATCAGGTACCAGTGGTACATGAGTTTGCAGATGTGTTTCCAGAGGAGCTGCCTGGTTTACCACCTTAGAGGGAGGTTGACTTCACTATTGAGCTCGAGCCGTGGACTCTTTGTAAGGACCCGTAATTTCAAACTACGTTTCCCACGTCATGCTGACTAAAAACGGTTATAAATCAATGTAATTTTAAATAACTACTCCTGTTGAATTTTATTTCAAAATAAAATAAATAAGTGACAAGCCCTTGGCCAAGGTGCTTCAAAAACAAAATTCATTAAATTAACAAATAGATACACGTAAAGGCATCTATGCCCAAGTGTTACAAAGTTTTAGTAGAAATAACATGAGACTAAACCTTAACATGACCATAAATAACAAAGATTAACAACCAAATGAATAGCCTAGACAGAGTTAATGCAGCAAGCTCCACCCATGATCTCTTCAGCACCTCCCGGCTAACCGTCTCTGTGGTGTCATCTAATTACCTGTGGAAAGAAAATAACCACAAAAATGGTGAGTATAAAAGAATACTCCGTAAGAACCCCCCCATCAGGGGTACAATGCACAAAGAAGAACTTATCATGCTAGCAAATAGATATTTATTCTCGTCTCACATAGCTTACTACATGGCCATGACTTTCGTTACATGTCTTTTCTCAATCAACCAATTTACTCTCATCTCATCTTAGCTTATTACTTGGTCATGAGGTTCGTTGCATGACTCTTTCTTGTGAGGCCCTTAAGACACTCACCTCAACTGTAACGGCCCAGTTTTCTATTCCGGTTTCCCAGGTGCTTTCGGTTCAATATTCGATTGTTCGGTTGGGCCGTTAAAGCTATTTTAACCCTTAGGGGTATTTTGGTCATTTTGCTCCCCGGTCAGGGTTTATGGATTTTTAGGATTCCAGGGTCATTCCTACCTTTTATCGAGGCTTGACTGTTGTTGGTTGCAAGACCCAAGAAGTTTGTGCTAGTTGTTTGGAAGTTTGGAGGTGGTTTGGTTATTAGCAAAATTAATGTTAATTAAAGTGCTTCCATTGAGATTTGAACCCTTGACCTAAAGGTAATTTGGAAGCCTGGTTTAAATGAGTAAAATAAGATGCCTCAGTTGGGACTCGAAGGAGGAAAGCCCTGGGAAGGGGCTTTGGGTCGCCAAAACCTAATTATATTAGGAAAAGGAAAAAGAAAACAAAAGAATTCTATTTTTCCCTTGGTATTGCCGCACGCACACACACACACACACACACTCTCTCTCTCTCCCCTTGCCGAATTCTTGCTCTCCTTCCCCATCTCCTTGCCGTTTCATCAAGATCAAGAAGCAAGATCATGAATCATGTAAGTTCCTCTTCTCATTCTTCTCCTCCAACCCGAATTGTTTCCCTTTGGTGTTTGGCCAAACCCTAATCAAGGAGTTGGTGTTTTCTTGTAGCCGAGACCCTCTTGGGTGTTTCTTGGAGTTGTCGAGCCTTGAGTTCCCTTTCTTGGAGAGTGCTGGATTGCCTTCTTGATTCCTCTCTTGATGTAGCCGCAAACCAATTCAAGAACCAAGGCCGAGATGTGAGTTTTCCTTTCTTTTCCCTTCTTCTCCTTGCCGAAGTCTTTTCCCTTGTTGATTCCGCAAACCCTAACCAAGCAAGAACTCATTACCCTAGCTTGTAGCCTAGAGGTAGGAGGAGTTTGGGGCTGCCGAAGTTGGTGATTCATCTTGCGAAGAGCCGAGCCTTCATCCTTGTTCATCCCCTTTGTTGCCGAATCAAATCCCTAGCTTTCCTTACAACCGAAACATCTTGTGGTTAGTTTTTCCTTTCCATTGTCGAAAACCTTTGGTTGCTGGTTGGGTGTGCCCTAATCATGTTCTTGTTGTTTTGCAAGCTCCGATCGAAGCCGAGAGTGTTTCCGCATCAAGCCGTAGTAGTCGCGAGCAATTGGCAAGCCGAGCACACTCCCGAGGTGAGTTCTCAACCTTAGCCGTGAGCATGTTGGTGTGGTTTGGGAGTGTGTTGTTTGTCTTCCCGACAAGCTAACTTGTGTTCCGTTGTGTTGGAGGTGAAGCCTAGCCGAATCCAGGAGGTTGTTGAAGAGGAGGCCGAGATTAAGCCTTAGCCCTAGCCTAGTCGAGAGCTCCCATAGACAAACCCAAGGAGTTTGGCCGAGAGCTTGTGTAGCTCACCGGGTAACTTCCCGGTTCTTGTTTCCTTGAGTTTAGTTTAGAGATAGCTAGTTCAGGTTATTGATGTAACTATGAATGTTTTGCTAGGTTGTGTGTTCTGCAGCTCAAGGAGCGTTATACTTATTTACTGCTTATTTCCAGGTAAGGATTTCTTACCGTGGTTGTGTGGACCCTGCGATGTATCATGATTGTACCTTGTATGCTTTTTGACTATTATGAGCATGATAGTGATAGGACAGCTATGATTGATCTCTTGCTAGCATGTTTGCCTGTTTGTACATGCTAGTGCCATGCTAGGTTTGTTCTTCCAGCATGCTTATGATTCCTACTTTAAGTTCGTAGTATCATGCTAGGTTATGTGTGATTGATGTTGAATATGTATGTTTAGCCAGGAATCAGTTATTATGTACTCATAGTTAGAACAGTAGGGTTTGTCATCATCTAGAGGCTGAGAGTGGACATAACGTACGTTGTCCCCATGGGTCGGGAGTTAGAGCGAAGCATAACGTACATTGCTTCCCCCCGGCAGCCGATGTGGATTTAGCTACCACATCGGCATAAGCCTAGTTTGTAGCCTGCTAGAGCGGAACCCTACCAACGGTGTAAGCCTACCTTGGCCGGTTCTTAGCTTTAAGTCGGTGGTACAGGCTGTTACAGATGAGTGCCGAGGGCCTCGCACTACTGTATTCAGTGACACCGCTTCCGAGTCTTTAGGCATGCGTACCTAGCCCGCGTAGTTTGTCCCCAGGCCCCCACATTTACGTCGGTTGCAGCAGCATACGGTGTGCGCGCACACGCGTTAGTCCCCTGTACGGAGAGCTCCCTCGGGCTAATGTTCGTGAGTACACCAGTTCCTTCCAGTTTAGAGCCAGACTTCGGGTACTCTCCCGATAGTCCAGATTGGTTAGCGAGGGTAAGAGGCCCTTGAGGACACCCATTGGGATTGGTTTTTGAGCTGATCATATGGTCGAGGGAGAAAGACCCTCGAGGGTGTCGGACATCTTTTGGGATCGGTTTTTGAGCTGATCAATTGGCCGAGGGAGAAAGACCCTCGGAGATGTCCCAGGATTGGTTATGAGAACCAATCATTAGGCTGGAAGTAGGAGACTTCCGAGGACTCCAGATTTTGCCTTGTCAGCTCGTTGAGCTAAGATCTGTGTTGATATCTGTATGCATGTGTACTAGGTTGCTAGATGATTGATTGCATCGTATCGTACCCCGGTCGGGGATTCTTACTGAGTATGTTTATACTCACCCTTACTGTGGTTTTCCACCAGGTAACTTGGGACAGCACCGGGGCGGCTAGCGGAGGGAGCTGGGAGATCATGGATGCTGCTGACACTCTGTCGTGTCTTTATTTATATTTTTGAATTTAGCATGTAGTTGGACATGAGTCCGTAGGGAAAACTTATTCATTATTGTTTGAACTATCTTTTATGTTTTAAGAAAAAGTACTGATCAGTCACTGTTTTAAATTGGATGGTTTTGCTT
This sequence comes from Sicyos edulis, assembly GCA_036507275.1. Taxonomy (NCBI): domain Eukaryota; kingdom Viridiplantae; phylum Streptophyta; class Magnoliopsida; order Cucurbitales; family Cucurbitaceae; genus Sicyos; species Sicyos edulis. The sequence goes on along the minus strand of CM071846.1, from coordinate 56,535,088 downwards.
AATGATTATCTGACTTTGTTTTAAATGTTTTCCATTCTTTATGTTTGAAAAGTTTTAAATTCGACCTCTGGTTTGTGTCATTTATGCTTTTCACTTGCATGCTGAGTAAAGACCTAGGTTTAGAACCGTTTTTCGGGTCGGGTCTTTACATCAACTTAACATTAAAACTGGTTATGAGGTACGTTACACAACTTTCTTGTGAGGCCCTTGAGACACACACCTAAATGCAGGAAAAAAAGGTTATGAAATTGGTTACATAACTCTCTTGTGAGGCACTTGAGACACTCACCTATTCTAGATAATATGACTGGTCGTGAAGTTCTGTAAGAACCCAACCCAAACAATGGTCCTAAACCCGGTTCTCACTTAGATGCTTAAAATTTAAAATCATTTAAATTAACTTTGTAACTGCTTAACAAGAAAACTCATTTATTAAAACTATAGAGAAGCATCCATTCAATAAAACATCATTAAACAAGTCCTGGCTAGTATTTAAAACTCAATAAGTAAAACAACTTCTCAAAACAAAACATTTTCTCTAGCATGCTATCAAGGAATTTATGACTACTAAAGACAAAATAGAAAGACAGAGTGTCGCGGCTCCCATGATCAGTCAGCTCCCTCCGCTAGCCATCTTGGTGCTACCGCAAGTTACTTGTGGAAAAACCACAAAAATAAGGGTGAGTACAAACATACTCAGTAAGAATCCCCAACAGGGGTACAATACGATACATCAGTCATCTAGCATCCTAGTATATATGCAAAATAGTTACTAACACAGATCTTTGCTCAACGAGCTACGGGGCAATTCTGGAATCCTTAGAAGTCTCCTACTTCCAACCTAATGATTGGCTCTCCTAACCAATCCCAAAGACATCCTCGAGGGTCTTTCTCCCTCGACCAAATGACCAACTAAAAAGCTGATCCCAAATAGATGTCAGACACCCTCGAGGGTCTTCTCCCTCGGCCAAATGATCAGCTCAAAAACCGATCCCAAAATAGGTGTCCTCGAGGGTCTCTTATCCTCGACTAGCTAATACTTGACTAACGGGAGAGTACCTGAAGTCTGGCTCTAAAATGGAACGAAAGTGGTGTACTCACTAACATTAGCCCTGGGGAACACTCCGAACCGGTGACTAAAGCGTGTGCACGCACACAACATGGTGTTGTAATCGTCATAAATGTGGGGGCCTAGGGACAAACTACGAGGGCCAGGTATGCATGCCTAATGACTCAGAAGCGGTGTCATTGAATACAGTAGTGCTACGCCCTCGACATTCATCTATAGAAGCCTGTACCACCGACGTGAAGCTAAGAACCGGCCAAGGTAGGCTTACACCATTGGCAGGGTTCCGCTCTAGCTGGCTACAACTAGGCTTATGCCGATGCGAGAGCAAATCTACATCGGCTACTGGGGTGGAAGCAAAGTACGTTATGCTTCACATGGGATCCCGACCAGTGGGGACAAAGTACGTTATGTCCGCTCTCAACCTCTAGATGATGACAAACCTTAACAGTTCTAACTAAGAATTCAGAGTAAACGATTCCTGACTAAACAAACATGCTCAACAGTATAAACACATAACCTAGCATGATACTACAAACTTAAAGCAGGAATCACAAGTATGCTGGAAGAACAAACCTAGCATGGCACTAACATGTACAAGCAGGGCAAACATGCTAGCAGGAAATCAAACACAAACCGTCCTATCCACTATCATGCTCATAACAATCATAGGAATACAAGATACAATCATGAGATATAGCAGGGTCCACACAAGGAAAACTAAGTGTTTCTCGAGCTGTAGGACCAACACAACCTAGCAAATAATATAAACAACTCATATTAAACCGGCAACTATCTAATAACTAAGCACCAAAAGACATAGGGCTCAAAAACTACCCAAACCTAGAAGAACATGCTCTCCAATAAGGCCTTGGCGATGGGAGAAGGTAAAGCTCTCGGCAAGGCTTGGCGAAGGCGAAGACGAGAGCTAAGGGGCTGCTGGCGAGCGCGAGGCAATGAGCGACAACGGCGAGCAAGGCTGCTGCACGGCAGGTGTGAAGTTCGGCGAGGAATGTCACAGCTACTCGCGGAAGCGCATGCTGCCGTGCGGCAATGACGACGATCAGGTTGGGCGAGTGGCTATCCTCGGTAAGGGCGTGCGGGGCCGCGGATGCGTGCAGGCGAAGGAGTCGCGAGAGTTGCTACTTGCTAGGGCGACGTGCGCGTTGGCGCGACCGGTTGAGGCGAGGAATTGGGCAAAGCTCGAGGCTTCACGAGGCGAGACGATGTTGGGGCTGCAGCAATCCTCGGCTAGGCAATGCAGAAGATCGGTTGGACGCGCTGGCAAAAGGCCCTGCAGATGGAACGAACGAGGCTGGCTGTGACGAGGCAGGGATCTGGTGAAGGCTGCGCTGCAGCTGTGCTGCTCGACGAAGGACGATGCTGGTGCTGGGTCTGCGACGATTCTTGGCTGGCGAAGCTCGCTGTTGGGGCGAACGTCTGGGGCCGTTTGCGACAAGGTGGAGGTCTCGGTTGTGAAGAAGACACATACACAGCATCATCGTCAGTTAGTGTTTGGCCAAGCTACAAAGAGAAAGATTTTCGGCTAAGGGAGAAGAAGAAGAAGAAGAAGAAGTAGACTTACCACATGGTTCTTGGCTCGACTTCTTGGAGAATCGGCAAGCAAGCTTTGAGAAGGGATGAAGTAGGCAAGAAGATGAAGAATGGGATGGGAGTTCGTGCAACAAAGAAGAGAATGAAGATAATTTAATGATTTTCTTTTCCTTTTACTTTTAGGTTTTGTGATTCCTTCCCTGGGCTTTCCCCATTCGAGTCCCAACTGCAGCAAGAATTTCCTTAGATTTAATTTCATTTTATCCAAGCCTCCAAATGTAATAACCCAAACCCAAAAAGTGGTCCTAAACCCAGTTCTTACTAGCATGCTTAAAATTAAAACATTTCAAACAGAGATAGAACTGCTTAAAACAAAACATGATTAAACAACATGAAGGAAACATTCATTTAAAAAAATTCCATAAATACATCTTGGCCAGTATTTCAAAATAAAACAGTTTAAACAACTCTTTAACAATTCAGTTTCTCCCAGCATGCTACTATAGAATGAAAGACTCAAAACATAAATAGATGACAGAGTATGTCGGCGGCTCCCATGATCAGTCCGCTCCCTCCACTAGCCATCCCGGTGTTGTCCCAAGTTACCTGAAAGGAAAGTAAGGGTGAGTGTGAAGGCACTCAGTAAGAATCTCGACATGGGTACAATACGATACATCAATCACCTGGCATTCTAGTATACATGCAACAGTTATCAGCACAGAACTTTGCCCATCAAGCTAATCAAGACAGGTCCGGAATCCTCAAAAGTCTCCTACTTCCGGCTTAGTGATCAGCTACCATATCTTATTCCAAACTGATGGGACAAAGTGCGTTATGTCCAAGCTGAAGGGACACAGTGCTTTATGTCCAAGTTGATCTAGCAAGATGAGTCCGGGAAACTTGGAAGTTTCCTACTTCCGGCCTAATGATTGGTTCTCTTAACCAATCCCAAATGACACCCTAGAGGGTATTTCTCCCTCTGCCAATCGAACAACTCAAAAGCTAATCCCGAATAGATGTCAGACACCCTCGAGGGTCTTTCCCCTCGGCCAAATGACCAACTCAAAAGCTAATCCCGAATAGGTGTCCTCGAGGGCCTCTTACCCTCGGCCAAGTTTATCCTAAGACCAAGGGAGAGTACCAGAAGTCAGGCTCTAAAACAAGAACGGAAATGGTGTCAATGATCTATAGTAGTGCAGAGCTCTCGGCACTCAGCTGTAGCAGCCTGTACCACCAACCTGAAGCTAAGAACTATCTCCGGGCAGGCTTGCACTAGTGTCGTGTTCCACTCTAGCTGGCTACAAACTAGGCTTATACCGATGCGAGAGCTAATCCGCTCCGGCTGCCGGGGGCGGAAGCAAAGTAGGTTATGCTACACACTGATCCCGACCTGTGGGGGCAAAGTACGTTATGTCCGCTCTCAGCCTCTTGATGAAGACAATTCTAACTAACTATCTAATATCACAAAGAAGACAATATCTAGTAGATCAAATGTGCTCAATAAGTATACAAGTACAACCTAGCATGATACTACGAATTTAAACAGGAATCTCAGAACATGTTGGTAGGACAAACCTAGCATGGCACTAACATGTAGAAATATGGGCAAACATGCTAGTAGAGTTAAACAATGAAATAGTCCTATCCACTAACATGCTCATAACAGATAACATATAGACAGAATGCAATCAAGACATATCACAGGGTCCACACAACCCTGGTAAGAGATCCTTACCTGGAACAAGCAGAAATACAAACAGTAAAGTGCTCCTTGAGCTGCAGTGTCTCACAACCTAATAAAGCATACAACATACAATTAAACCTAGCTAGCTAAACACTTAACTATGAACTACAACTAGAAGCAAGGGAATCAAGAGACTACCCCTACTTGCACCTAGTGCTCTCGGCCAAGCACTAAAGAAGAACCCTAGAAGCTCTCGGCCACAACACTTCAACACTTGCTCTTGGCTAGGGCAACACAACAACACAATGAGTTTGATCTCGACAAGGAAGCAAGTAACACCACCACAACACACACTTGGAGCTCTCAGGCAACACACCATATGGGCTCTCAGCCAAACCAACACCACAAACAAACATTCCAATCTTACCAACTCACCTATGAGGATTCGGCAAGGCCTTCTAATGAAGCTTAGGGTCTCGGCCAAGATGGATGCACAATAAGGGAAGGCTCGGCTAGGGCTTGATTTTCACAAAGAAGAAGAACAAGTTAGATCTACACAACCACAACACTTAACAAAGCAAAACACCATCATCTTACCAAAGGGGGCTCTCGGCAATGGAGGTTGGAGAGAGGAAGATGGCTCGGATCCAACCCAACAAGAGAAAAGCAAGCAACACAAGGAGATCTCGAACCCAAGTGCACAATAGCTCTAGGATCTACAAGGAGAAGAGAAGAAGAAAAACAACTCCTCTTGGTTAGGCTTGATCTCGACCAAGGCAAGGAGAAGAAGAAAGGAGAGTAGTTTTGCAAGGACTTACCTTGGAGCAAGAATGGAGGAGATGAGCTATGGAGCAAGGGAGAAATGGAGATCTATGGAGCTTGGAGAATTCGGCCAAGGAGAGGGATGGAGAAGATGATGGTCAGCCAAGGAAGGAGAAGGGAGAAAGAGATGAAGCCCTAAATGTTATTTTTCCCTATTTTTAATAATAAAAATGCCTAAAAAAATCTCACATTCAAATCCCACCAAGAGCACTTTTAAAATCCATTTAAATTTCTCTACATTTGGCTCAAACTCAACTCCCAAACCACCATGGTTTGAATCCTAGCAACAACACTTTTTATTCTTATTTTTCTCTTTTAACGAGAAAGCCTCCAAACTTCTCAAATAGCAACCTTTGACCTGGAACTTGAAACCGAAGTATAACTGAAGCCCATCAATAATATAAATAGCCCTGAAACTATGGTTTACTTTACAACCGACTCAGAAGGCAAAATGACCAAAATACCCCTAGAAGCACAAACAACCCTAACAGCCTAACCAACTCACTGAAGGAACAACTGGACAAACCTGGAGAACCAGAAGGTAACTCTTGGGCTGTTACACCAAACCCCCTTGCAGGTCAAGGGTCCGAATCCCAATGGAGGTACAATTAACTCTTTAATTTTATAATTAACCAAACTACCACCAAGCTTACGAACAACAAACACCAACTCTTGGAACTTGCAACCAAAAATCAATCAAGACTCGGCAAAAGACAGAAATAGCCTTGGAATCCTAAATATACACAAAACCAGTCTTGAGGCAAAATGACCAAAATGCCCTTAAGGGTTAAAATAGCTCTAAAGGCCCAACCGAACAACTGAATAACGAACCAAAAGTACCTGGAGAACCAGTATGGAAATCTGGGCCATTACAATACTCCCTCCTTTTAAGACTTTCGTCTCCGAAAGTCCTAATACTAAACAACTCCAGAAAATCTTCATTGAACTTCTGGTTAAAACTTCACCAGTTCCTCCTCGAAAACCAAACCTTTTTCGGTTCCAAAGGCTCAAGCCACAACATCAACGAGTCTGCCACAAACTACCTCAACCAAATCTAGATATACATAGAGCTCCGAAGAAAGAGAAGCGGCAGTGCCAATGGGTAAGCCACTGCCCCGACTCGCTCCAACTTTCCAACGGTTCTACAACCCTAGGGCTTACCTAACCCCGCTTACCAGCTCAAAACGCCTCACCACGGAGCTACTTTGGACAAAAAATGCTGACTAATCACAAGCTCGAAAACACTAGCCACGCACCGGCGTAACTTCCCTGAATGCTCACAGCTGTTAACAAACATCCTCAACCCTACATCATGTCGACAATCAACTAAACCTCTCGGGTTCTAGAAACCAGCGAACTCCAATGCTAGTCAACAAACCTCAACGGAACTATCTCAACCACCGATTGGCGACTGATCCTAAAGGAAAACTTTAACAATGTTACTAGTCCCAACTACTAGAAAAGTTAATATGCCCACTCGCAACAAGTGCTCAAAAACTTGGTTCACCCTTTCAAACTGACCAGCGGTCTGAGGGTGCGCGTCGTACAAAAACTGCCCTCAGCTCCTAAACTCAATAGGCTCTTGCACGCATCCTTCACAAGCTAACCTCACACACTTGCTGAAACTTCAGCTACGACCACACTAAACAACAAGGTCATGGCACAGGCTCAACTAGGCCAAACCATCAAACTGGTCCCCTCAACGGCTGACCGTGATCATTCCAACGCAAACCCTACCAATAACTGGCCTAAAAAAACACCGCCAGACAAGGAATCAACCAAAATCCTATCATGGAAAACCCGAGTAACAAGGAAGATAACACCACGCGGCTACTTGAAAACACAACAACTTGGGGAATACGACTCAAAGGTGTAACCAGCCAAGGTCACGAAACAACTGTACCAACCCACTCAGCTAACTGAGAACGTGCAACAACTAGGAACAAGGCCCGAGAAGGGCTTGCTCTGATAAAACTAAACTCGAGCTTACAACGGGGCGGAGCTCGCCTCCAAAGTGACACGCAACTCACAAGTCCAACTGGTTACTCAAAAGGACTTCTTCCTTCTAACTTTCCAACCATTTCCAAGCACGGGACATCTCAAGCAGGACACCTCAACCGGAACAACACGGGTTCTAAAGAACACAAATAACAACAACCACAATGGCTAACGGATCACTAGCAACACGAACCAGCAAGGCTACCACAAAGGTCAAGACTTGAGGCTTGCAACCACGATGCAACTCAGCCACCACTGAAGCTAGGGGTTACCTAATCTACAGAGATCCCACAACTTTTCAACTACAACACAAACTCTTGAACTCGACTGACCACTTCCCTTCAGGGGTCAAACAGCTTGCAACTTGCTATCAACACAACGCAGGAATCCTCTAACTGGGCTGACCGTTGCGCCACTCTGATCAATTCCACAACGCAGGAGATAACGTGACTTCTCCTATGCAGAATGGTTTCTTTACCAATGGACTTCCGAAGAACAGCGAACTTCACACACGCTCGCTGCCTTGCCCAAACAAAGTTGACAACCACCAACTCTCTCGGAAGCAATAGTAGAGGGATTTCACAATAGACGAAACCACCAACTCAGAACTAGCAGTACTCACCCAAACGTCGAAGGAGGGGTCAACTCCTAGAACAAGAATAAGCCCTCTGGGCAACGCCGACTTGCTCCAACCCAGCTGGCTCTTAAAATAGCATGGAAACCACACCTTAGTCAACACCAAGCATTACCTTGCTAACAATTCTGAAACCAACACGGAGGTTACAAAGAACAACTCTAGCTTGTCAACCGACTACAAGCTTCCAGCAACTCAACCGAGGTCCACTGCCTGGGTCTGACTGAGCTCTGGTGAGACTCTCCACAACTAGGGTTCCTCCGACAACCCTTGCGAACACACATTGTCGTCAAACGGTTTAACGATTAACTGGCTACATGGGCAACAACTTCCTCCAGCATCTGAACTATGCTAACCAGCTCCAACTCCTCAAAAAACAAGAAGACCATAAACGCTACAGAATGTGTCATCCTCCTACTCAAAGCATCAGCCACATCGCAGCTTCTACCCAGGGTAAGGATCCGAACAACACTCTTAGCAACGACGATCAGAAACTGCGCGGCTTCGCAACCACCGCTCTTGTTCAGTACCATCTGAACCCAACTATCAAACAACAAGAAGTTTCTCTAACCAGTTCAAGGTCCAACCAACAAAACATTCCTAACGCAACAACCTGGCTACAAGCACGGTATCCTTACAACCTGACCTAGGGCACTTTGACATTGAACTAAAGCCCTAACACCTCAAGGTCTGAGCACTGGTTTCTCAACACGAACCACATGTGGTTCCCAAAACTTACACCACGGAATGAACTACACAAAAGTACATCGGCGTGTACAGCTTCCTTTTGTTTCCTTAAGATCCACGTCCAACAAGTACTCTCACACAAGGGCAACATTCGCCTCTTAGTAGAGCCACAGCTAACAAAAGAGCATCAAGAGTCCAAACCCCACACGAGGTCAACTCACAATGAAACACAATATTGGCCAACTTACTCTACAAGAGCATAACAACACCAAACTAACATACCTCGTACCAATGTGTCCACTAGAAGTGCTCCGCACAAACCAACCAACTCATGGCTCCACTACTAGATCAATCTCGCATTGTCGATGCTAACTCTACTCAGACTAAGGTAACTCAAGGGTAGTCGAATCGCACTACCTACAAACTAGCGTACGTGTCCACAACACGAGCGCGAGAACTCGGACGCGCTAGCCCTAAACAACCTCCAACATCCTTCGTACCCAACTCTCGGTAACCTTGAAAAGCTCTTGCTTTCCCTCGTATGTCCTTACACTTGTAGTCATCTGACTACCACCAAACTATAACTCTCAAGCAACCTTAAACAGGCGCAACCACAGCAGACGGGTACAACAAATAGCGGGGATGCTAAACTCTGGGTGGGTCATAGAACCACCTGCACAATTGGTGCGAACTGGCCTGAACTTAGGCCTCCTCGCAAAGCTTGGTGCCAACAACCACTACATCCTTTACCACACAAAACAGCTACAAATGAGCGCTACGTCCTACTGTAGGTAGGACAAGGAAGGTCACTACTCCAGGTGACGGGAATACTGGCACTCCATACAAGAGTCTCGACACTAGAGCAAACTAGTCTTTGGCATCTCGTCTAAAAAACGTGCCACAGTTTACTCTTGCATCTCCACACTGTGCTCAGCAAATACTCCAGCCAACTCTTGGAAGGCACCAAAAAATTCCACTTTTGGAACATGCTAACAGAAGAGTGCTCCACTTTACTAGCCAACTGGAAGCCTCGAACGGATTAAGTCCCGACAAGTAAACTTCACACTGTGCCCTGGCTACGAGGTACTAATAGAACTTTCTGCAAAACAACGACAGTTTTGCAAGTGGTCAAAGTTGTGTCTACATCTCCCTCAAAAGCTACTAGCTCTGTAGCCACTCTCAGGGTAACTTATCAATCGACCAAAATGTTGTATCAAACAGCACATAAATGGCACGCCTCGGGCTCTGAACATCAGGACATCCCCAACACTCAGGTGATAAACTCAATCCTGGCCAACCACCTCGCCTAAACTCTTTCTGCAATTCAATCTGAGAGCTTAGCAAAGCTGCGGAATGTGACATCTTCCTACTCAAAGCATCAGCCACAACATTGGCCTTTCTGGGGTGATACAAGATCTCACAATCGTAGTCCTTTACTAACTCGAGCCACCTCATCTGTCTCATGTTCAACTCCTTCTGAGTAAAGAAATACTTAAGGCTTTGCTAATCCGTGAATAACTGAATCTTTTCACCATACAAATAGTGCCTCCAAATCTTTAAGGCGAACACAACTGCAGCCAACTCCATATCATGAGTCGGATAATTCTTCTCATAAGGCTTCAACTGCTAGGAAGCATAAGCAATCACTTTCCCATGCTGCATAAACACATAGCCTAAACCATACTTGGAAGCATCACTATAGACCACGAAACCTCCTATTCCCTCAAGAACTGCCAACACTGGCGCTGTGGTCAAACTAAGCTTAAGCTGGCCAAAGCTCTCCTCACAACTGGCATCCCAAACAAAGTCAACACCCTTCTAGTCAATCGGGTTAGGGGTGCTGCCTTAGCTGAAAAGTCTTTCACGAAACACCGGTAGTAACCTGCCAGTCCCAGAAAGCTGTGAATCTCGGCAACCGTCGTCGGTCTGGCCTAAGAACTAACTACCTCTATCTTTCCGGGGTCCACCGCTACACCATCTCTAGATACAATGTGTCCAGGAAGGCTACTTTCTCTAGCTAGAAGTCACACTTAGAAAACTTGGCATTCAGTTGATTATCTCGCAATGCTGTCAAAACTTGCCTAAAATTCGAAGCATGGTCCTCCTTCATCTTGGAGTAAATCAAAATATCGTCTATGAACACAATAACAAAACTGTCAAAGAATGCCTTGAACACCCTGTCCATCATGTCCATAAACGCTGCAGAGGCGTTCGTCAGTCCAAAAGACATGTCTACGAACTCATAATGACCATACCTCGATCTAAATGCTGCCTTAGGGATGTCTTGTAACGACCCAGGTTTTTCTTCCCGGTCTTCCAGGTATGCCCTAGGGGTAATTTGGTAATTTGGTCGGGCCGTCAGGGTCGTTTGTGTCCTTTCCAGTTACTAAAATTATTGGATGGTTTTATGTAGGTTTTTGGAGGGGTTGGTGGTTTGGTTTGAGCAAGGTTTGTTGCAAAAGTAAAAATAAAGGAATTTGTCTTTGCAGTGGTGGGGTTTGAACCCGGTCTCCGAAAGCTTGTAGAGATGTGTGCCAATTGAGCCATTAGGTGCTCTTGTTGCTCTTTCTGCATCACATCTTAGTTAACCTTGGATTTTGGAGTTTTGGTGCATTTGGTTAAATGAAATAGAATTAGGTTATTCCATCTTCTTCTCCAAAACTCCTCTTGGCCGCACAAGCTCTCCCTCTCCATTGCCTTGCCGAATTCTTCTTCCCTTGCATCTCCTTGGGTTCGATCATCATCATTCCGGGTAAGTCTTCATCCTCTTCATCTCCTCATTTGGTTTTTGATGCTGGCCGAAGGTAAGATGTAGAGTGTGTGTGTGTTTGTGTTGGTTGCAACACCGGTAGAGAGGAGCGCGACCATCATCGCCGACCAGCTCGCACGCCCAGATCTGTCGAACCAGCCCAGCTCGCACGCCCAGATCTGTCGAACCAGCCCTGCCGCACGCCAGATCCGCCTAGCAGCCTTGCCGTTCGTCCAGCAGCACAGATCGCCCCTGTCGTCGCACGTCCAGCCGGTCGAGACGCCGCCGCGCGATCAAAGAATAAACGGCGGCCAGATCGTCGTTCGTCCTAGCCCGATCGCTCGCCGCGTCGTCGAGGTCCTCGCCAGCGCCGCGCGCGTCGGCCGCGTCTGCGTCGCGCCGTCGCCGCCGCCGCCGCCCGCCGCGCGCCGCGCCGAGACGTTCGCGCGCGCGCGCGTCCCTCCGAGCTGCTCGCCGTGTCCGCATCGCCGCGCGCCGCCCAGCGCGCGCGCGCCAGATGCTGCTCGCCATAGCGCGCGTCCTGCCGTCTGCGTGCGGTAGCGCCGCCAGCGCCAGCCAGCTTGCCAGCTGGCTCCCAAGCTCGTGTCGTCGTCGTGCGCGTGAGTTCCCGAGTGAGCTTGCTGTTCTATTGTTGTTTAGACATTTTAGATGCTGATTATTGTTGGTTTGCTAGGTTCCCGCTCGCTAGCTCGGGATTGTTCCGCAGCTTAGGATTTGTGTGTAGAAGCCTCCCGACCAAGGTAAGGATTTCTTACCGGAGTTGTGTGGGCCCTGCGGTATATTTGTGATTGTTGATTTGTATGCACGTATGATTATTAGCATGTTTAGCCCTAGGTGCTCTGCTCAATTCTGATCGGCATGAACTCTTGTATTGTTTCTCATGTTAGCCCATGCTAGGTTGTTCCATTCTGGCATGTTCGATATCTGTTCTTGCTTCGTAGTATCATGCTAGGTTCCTTGTATCTGTTGAGCACGTATTGGACTGCATTGATTGAATGGTTATTATTGCTATGGTTTAGAGTTCGTAGGTAGCATCATCCGGCCGATGCATAACGTAACTTGCATCCCCGATGCGGGGGCGTTTAGATGGTACTCGTCCTCGATCCCGTTAGGGTTTAGCTAACCCTAACGGCCGGCCCCGCAATCTTGGGTGAGGGTGGCGGTCGTTAAATGCCCCAACGGTCGGGATGATGACTTGGCATTGCCTCGCCCCCGGCGATCGGCACGCCGCTCTCGGCGTGTTCGGCCGTAGCCCTTGATTGCCACTGTTAGGGCAAGGACCGCTTCTGGTGTAAGCCTACCACGGCCGGTTCCTTAGCCTCGGTGCGGTGGTACAGCCGACATAGTTCACGTGTCCGTGTCTCACACCCCTATGTCGGTGACACCGATCCGAGATTTAGTTAGGCATGGTGATCGAACACGGGGCGACTTGCCACTAGACCCGCACCCCGAGTTTGCGGTAGCATGCGGTGCGGCGCTTACGCTCACTCTGGCGCCAGCCGATCGAGAGCTCCTCGGGATCTTGAGCCAGTGCACCTTTCGTGACGATGATGTAGTCGCCGAGGCCGGGACTTGTTCCCGTATAGCGCGTTTAGTGTGTTGTGGTATTTCCGGACTAAGACCACGAGTTGGCATCCGAGGCCAAGTGTGGACTTAGCTATGTGCTCCGCTCTGTGTTTGTACTCATAGCTTGCATACTTTCTTCTAGATGATCATGTATATCGTATTGTACCCCGTTGGGGATTCTTCTTTCGGTAATTCGTTACTCACCCTTATTCTGTGGCTTTCCACGGGTAATCAAGGCGGGAGACAGGATGGTCAAGGAGGAGCCGTGATCATGGAATCTGTTGTCATCTCCGACTATTTTATTTTATCATGACTCTTCACTTTTTGTTATTTCCCTGAATGCATGTAGACGGGCACAGAGCCCGGGATGTTTTCTTACGTTTTATGGATTCCAAAGATATTTGTACTTGTGGATTGTTTTAATGGTTTAAATAAATCTCTGATCGTAGTACGCTTTTAGAAATGTATGTTTTGGTTGTTGAATGTTTCTGTTTTTACTTGGGATCCGAAATGTATTTTTCATAATGTCTTTTATTTTCACTACATGCATTGGGGTAAAGGCCCATTTAGAGCCCCTTTTGGGTCGGGTCTTTACATGTCTGCATCCCGAATCCTCAACTGATGGTACACTGACCTCAGATCAATCTTAGAAAACACAGAAGCTCCCTGAAGCTGGTCAAACAAATCATCAATACGCGGCAGGGGATACTTATTCTTCACTGTGACTTTATTTAACACCCTATAGTCGATACACAAGTGCATTGAACCATCCTTTTTTTTAACAAACAGGACAGGTGCTCCCCACGGGGACACACTCGGTAGGATGAAACCTCGATCAAGCATCTCTTGCAACTGCACTTTGTGTTCCTTCAACTCAGCTGGCTCCATAGATACGGAGCTTTAGAAATAGGAAGAGTCCCTGGCTCCAGCTCGATAGTGAAATCCACCTCTCTCTTCGGGGGTAAACCCGGTAACTCCTCAGGGAAAACATCTACAAACACTTGGCGAGTCATGGCAAACACTCGGGCCTGCTGCTGGGCCGGTTTGACTGCTGCTACATCCTGAGTACTGGCTTTGGCCAAATGTCCCTCCTTGCCACATCTGTAGCAAGCACGAGGCAATGCTCCACATAAACCAAAATGAGTCTTACCACACAAGCGACACTAAGACGGCTGTCTAACCACTCCCTACTGGCGATCCTGATGGCGAGTCTACTATCCACCTAAGCGGGACCCATTGGAGGACTCAAACATAATCTTTTGCCCTCAATACTGCTGAACAGGCTGAACTGATGCAACAAGAACCTGCTTGGAATTATAAATGGTAGCTAACTCCACCGCCTTATCATATGTCTTAGGAGCGAGTGCTCGAACATCCTGAGCAACCTCCTTCCTCAGCCCACTAATAAACTTCTTGATCTTGAGCTCCTCAGTGGAACTGAGCTCCGGGGCAAAATAACTGTACTTAGAGAACTTCTTCTCAAATGCAGCTATACTATCAGTTCCCTGTTTCAGATTCGAGAAGGCCTCCGCCATCTCCTACTAAAGAACTCCCAAGTGGCTGGCGAAGACCTAACTGGTCTAGCCTTATCTATAGACTCCCACCACCATATAGTTGTGTTGGTCAAGACATGGGTCGCGCATCTCGGCCTCTGCACATCAGGGCATCCCATCACCCTGAAGATGTACTCCATCCTAGCCAACCACTTTACCGCCACTAGCAGATTCTCTGAAGCATCAAATTCCTTCGGCTTCCACTAAGTGAAATCCTTCAGCCACTTGCCGAACTCGGTAGCTCCCTCTGCACTATCCAAGTCATCTGTCAGGTCCTACTGACCTTGTCCTCCCAGAGGAACTACCGGGCCTATTGGAGCTGCTGGGGGTGCCTGCTGAATGAGTTGTATCAGCTGGGCTATCTGTGCCCTAGACTTCTCTCTCTGCGCTGCAAGCTGCGCCTGAGTCTCAACTCTCTGCTCGGCCATTAGGTCCATCATCATATCTCTCATAGCACAAATGTCTCCTCCTGGAGCTGTACCTTAAGGCATAGCAGCCTCCACCCCCTCTCTGGGCAAGTTTACAGCTGGGGCCACAAGCGGCCTACGGGTCTGATCTACCCTGGCTGCTGTCTGAGCAGTATCCCTATTCGTAGTTCTGGATGGGCCTGCTCCACTAAGTGTAACCGGCATACTGGCGATCTACATGGAAACCACAAGGGTTAGCCCACGCTCGGACTCTCTCTCACTACCAATAATAGGGGTAACTCATGTATACTAGATGCGGTATTGTAAAACAAAACCCTTAGCTTAATGAACTTAGACAAACTTGACTATCGTGGAGTGCTGATGATCATGGGGACAACAACCTACAAAGCAGGTTAGTCTACACAATCTATGACACTGTGGTCTGATACCAACTGTATGAACCCGACCCAAAATACGGTCCTAAACCTAGGTTCTCACTCAGCATGCAAGTAAAACATGTTTACAAATGTTTCAGTGCTCAAAATAAAACTTTTCAAACATTAAAGAGCGGGGAACATTTAAACATAAACAACAGTTTTCATAAAGTATAAGTAATAAAAGCTAAACATGTCCTGGCTAGAATTTTATAAAAAAAAACATTCAAAATAGTTAAAACATCAATTGAGCAAGTTTCCCTAAGGACTCCATGTCCAACTACATGCTGAATAATAAATGCAGTAAAGAAAGACACGACAGAGTGCTGGCAGCTCCCATGATCATGCAACTCCCTCCGCTAGCCCTCACAGTGTTGTCCCAAGTTTCCTGGTGGAAAAACCACAGAAATAAGGGTGAGTACAACATACACAGTAAGAATCCCCAACCAGGGTACAATACTATACATCAGTCATCTAGCAACCTAGTATACATGCAAACAGTTACCAACACAGAGTAATGCTCAACGAGCTAACGGGGTAGATCCAGAAACCTCGGAAGTCTCCTACTTCCGGCCTACTGATTGGTTCTCCTAACCAATCCCAAGACATCCCCGAGGGTCTTTCTCCTCGGCCAAATGATCAGCTCAAAAACCGATCCCAAATAGATGTCAGACACCCTCGAGGGTCTTTCTCCCTCGGCCGTATGATTAGCTCAAAAACCAATCCCAAATAGGTGTCCTCGAGGGCCTCTTACCCTCGGCTAGCTAATACTTGACTAACGGGAGAGTACTCGAAGTCTGGCTCAAAACTAGAGCAGAAGTGGAGTACTCACGAATATTAACCCGGGGGAGCGCTCCGAACCGGTGACTAACGCGTGTGCGCGCACACCGCATGCTGCTGTAATCGGCGTAAATGTGGGGGCCTAGGGACAAACTACGCGGGACAGATAACCATGCCTAGACTCGGAAGCGGTGCTGAGTACGGTAGTGCGAGGCCCTCGGCACTCATCTGTAATAGCCTGTACCACCGACCTGAAGCTAAGAACCGGCCAAGGTAGGCTTACACCATTGGCAGGGTTCCGCTCTAGCAGGCTACAAACTAGGCTTATGCCAATGCGGGAGCAAATCTGCATCGGGTACCGGGGTGGAAGCAAAGTACATTATGCTTTACATTGGATCCCGACCGGTGGGGACAAGGTACGTTATGTCCGCTCTCAGCCTCTTGATGATGACAAACCCTATTATTCTATCTAAGAGTACAGAGTAAACGATTCCTGGCTAAACATACATGCTCAACAATATAAATACATAACCTAGCATGATACTAGGAACTTAAGCAGGAATCATAAACATGCTGGAAGAACAAACCTAGCATGGCACTAACTTGTACAAACAGGCAAACATGCTAGCAAGAGATCAAACATAAGTTGTCCTATCACTACATGCTCAAAACAATAAACAAGCATGCAAGGCATACTCGTGATAACATCTCAGGGTCCACACAACCACGGTAAGAGATCCTTACCTGGAAATATGCGGCAAATAATCACAACAATTACAAACGACCCCTCGAGCTGCAAAATGAACCCAAATAACCTAAGCAATCAATAAAGTCAACCTAAGTAAAACCAGCAGCTAAAACATCTAATGGTCAAGAGTTAAAGCTCGGGAATTACAAATCGAGAAGGCACTAGGTCTCGGCCCAATCACTCGACAAGACAGGCTCTCGGCAAGGTAGGCTCTCGGCAGCAAGCAGACAGGCAAGCGTGCGGGCGACAGTGCTGGGCTGCGGACGTGATCAGCGAGTAGGGGCTGTCCTCCCGTTGCTTCGCAGAGGCAAGACAGGGTGACATCGAGGCTGCGGCTCGCTGCTGCGGGGACGTGCAAGGCAAGCGCGAGGCGTCGCGGCTGCTTTGAAGGCGCAAGTCTTGAGTCAAGAGGGCTGCTGCGCGCTCTGATCGACCGCAATGAGTGCGCATGCACAAGAGCGAATAAATGACAGGGTCGAGCTCGCGGGTCCGAAGGGTGAAGGGGTGCTGAGTCGCGAGCTTGACGCTCGCGGTTGCGATCGGGCGAAGGGGTTGGTGCACGAGCGAGCGGTCGGGTGTGAGGCGCTGCTGCGGCTTTGCTGGTGCGGCAGCGTGAGGGCGACGCGGCAAGGCTCTGGCAATGGTTGCTCGGCGTTGAGGCTGGGCTTGGTTCGACGCTGAGGCTGGTGACAGTGGTTGTTGTTGTTGGTCTCAGTTGGGCGGCAACCACACACACACAGACACAGGCGGTCAGGGCTCGACCAACCACAAATAAGAGAATTTCGACTAGGGAAGTGGAAGAAGGAGTCTTAACTCTCGTTTCTTGGCTCGGGTTCTTGAAGAAACGGCAAGGAGGAGAGGAGTTCTTGGAGACGTGCGACACTTCTTGGGAGGAAGAATACAACGATCCTTTCTTATTTAAACACAAATTAGGTTTGGTGATTCCCTTCTCTGGGCTTTCCCTCTTCCCGTCCTCGCTGAAGCAACCTTTTTCTCCTTAATTAACTTAAGTAATCCAAGCCTTCAAATCCCGTTCAGGTCAAGGGTTTAAATCCCAATGGAGGCACTATATTTCCCTTTTAATTTTATAATTAACCCAATCCACTTCCAAGGTTCTAAACAACCACCAAACCCTTGGGAACTTGCAACCAACCATCAATCAAGCCTCGACAAAAGACAGGGATAACCCGGGAATCCACAAACCCGGTCCTGGGAGAACAATGACCAAAATGCCCTTAAGGGATAAAATAGCTCTAACGGCCCAACCGAACGACCGAATAACAAACAGGAAGCACCTAGGGAACCGGAATGAAAATCTGGGTCGTTACAATGTGGGGAGAAACAAATTCGTGAGGTCATTGGGCCAAAGCGGACAATATCTTGGCTAGCGATGAGTTGGGTTGTTACAGATGGTATCAGAGCAAGGCATCGCGCCACTGTGCCGGGTCCATCGGGATGCTGGACCTCGAAGGGGAGGTGGAAACCCATGGGGGAATCCCACATCGGTTGGGAAGTGGAACGAAACTGTAAAGACCCGACCCAAAAAGGGCACTAAATAGGCCTTTACCCCAATGCATGCATTAAAATGAAAAGACATGATGAAGATAAAGTTTTCGGATTCCCATTAAATCAAAACATTCAAGATTCATTCAGAACAATAAAGTCTCACTGAACTCATTCTCTGTCTCCAAGCACTGTTTCACGACAAATACATTTCCAACGATTTACTCGATCGAGAGATTTTATTAAAAACATTTAAAACATCCTCAAATTCAACAAAGCTGGAATCCACAAATAATTGAGAAAAAGTATCCTAGGGCTCGTGTGCCCTGCTACATGCATTCAGGGAAAATAACGAAAAGAGTCATAACATAAGAAAAGTCGAGAGACGGCGACAAGTTCCCATGATCATAGCTCCTCCTTCACCATCCTCGCCTCGCGCCATGGTTACCCTCGAAATATAAGTAAGGGTGAGTAACGAATTACTCAGTAAGAATCCCCGACCGGGGTACAATACGATATACATGATCATCTAGAAGAATGTATGCAAGCTATGAGTATAAACACAGATTAGAGCACATAGCTTAAGTCCACACTTGGACCTCGGATGCCAACTCAGGGTCTTAGTCCGGAAAATACCACAACACACTAAACGCACTATACGGGAACAAGTCCCGGCCTCGGCCGCCTCACGACGATCGAAAGGTGCACTGGCTCAAGATCCCGAGGAGCTCTCCAGTCGGCGCTGTAATGAGCGTAAGGATGCACCGCGTGCTTCTACAGACTATGGGGGGTGCCGGGTCTAGTGGCAAGCTGCCCATATCCGGATACCACGCCTAACTAAATCTCTGGATCGGTGTCACTGACATAGGGGTGTGAGACACGGACACGTGAACTATGTCACCTGTACCACCGCACTGAGGCTAAGGAACGGGTCATGGTAGGCTTACACCAGAAGCCGTCCTTACCTTATCGGTGGCAATCAAGGGCTCTTTGCCGAACACGCCGAGGACGTGCTTTCTGCCGGGGACTAGGCATTGCCAAGTCATCATCCCGACCATTGGGGCATCGCTTAGACTACCACCCTCACCCAAGATTGCGGGGCCTCACCGGTTGGGATAGCTAATCCCTCACGGGGTCCAAGGACGAGAGAATCGTCTCAATCGTCCTTGCCATAGATGCAAGATACTTTATGCATCGGGCGGATGATGCTATCTACCCGAATTCTAAACCTTAACAATAATAACGATTCAATCAATGCGATCCAATACGTGCTCATCGATACAAAGAACCTAGCATGATACTACGAAGCAAGAATGAGATATCGAACATGCTAGAACAGAACAACCTAGCATGGGCTAACATGAGAAACAATACAAGAGATCATGCCATCGGGAATTCAAGCAGAGCACCTAGAGATAAACATGCTAGTAATCATACACGGGCATACAAAACAACAATCACAAATATACCGCAGGTCCACACAACCCCTGGTAAGAAATCCTTACCTTGGTCGGAAGACTTTTACACACAAATCCTAAGTCATGGAACAATCCCGAGCTAGCGAGCGGGAACCTAGCAAACCAACAATAATCGATATCTAAAATATCTAAACAACAATAGAACAACAAGCTCGGCTCAAAGGAACTCACGCGGTAGCGACGACCACGAGCTTGGGGCTCAGCTTGTCAAGCTGGCTCGGCAAGGTGGGCGCCGGCCGCTTGTACCGCACACAGCGGGGACACGCGGCCCAGTTTGCTTGTACCGGCACGCAGCGGACACGCTGCGCCGCCGCTGCACCGCACGGCAAGCAGCGAGGACACGCGCGCGCGCGCGTCGACGAAGCGCGCGCGGCGCTGGCGCGCGTCGCGATGCGGACACGGCGAGCAACTCGCGGGAGCCTAGCGCGCGCGAACGCGTCGAGCGCGCGCGGCGCGCGCGCAAGCGGCTCGGCAAGCGGACACGGCGAGGCGTCGCGAGCGATCGGTGGACGGGCGCTGGCGCCGGCGAGACCTCTGGCGTCGGCGGCGATCGGGCGATCTCGCTTTGGGCGAACGGCGAGGCTTTGGGACAGTCAGGCGCGTTCGGCGGTGGCTCGACCGATCTGGGCGTCTGGCGGGGCTCGACCGATCTGGGCGTCTGGTGAAATGGGGATGATGGCTGCTCCTCTCGGCTGGCTGCACAACACACACACACACACAACCCCTTTTTCTTACATTCGGCCAACAAACACCCAAATGAGAAGATGAAGAAGACGAAGACTTACCCGGAATGATGATGATCGAACCCAAGGAGATGCAAGGATGAAGAACTCGGCAAGGCTATGGAGATGGAGAGCTTGGGCGGCCAAGAGGTGTTTTTGGAGAATAAGATGAAATAACCTATTTCTATTTCATTTAACCAAATGCACCAAAACTCCAAAATCCAAGGTTAACTAAGTTGTGATGCAGAAAGAGCAACAAGAGCTCTCAATAGCTCAACAGGCCACACCACCCACCTGACTTCCCGGACCACCTGGGTTCGAAACCCACCAAACACACTTTAACACACAATTTTCCTTTTGCATCTCCCCATGCCCAAACACACCCACAAAGCCTCAAAAACTTACATAAATCCATCCAATAATTTTAGCAACCGAAAAAGACATAAGCGGTCTGACGGCCCCGACCAAATTACTAAAATACCCCTAGGGCATACCTGGAAGACCGGGATGAAAACCTGGGTCGTTACAATATTCCCTCCTTTTTATGACTTTCGTCCTCGAAAGTCCTTAAGACTGAAACAACACAGGATACTGCAATCTCATCCCGTCCTTCCCGCTCACGAGCGGCCTCCTCCGAACTCGGACTCCTTCACTAAACTTTTACCAACGGATCTCACTTCTACGCAACGTCTTCGACTCAAGACCAGAATACTCATAGGCTTCTCCTCGAAGCCCAAACCCTCAATCAGCTGCAAGGGCTCAAAGTCCACAATGAGCAATGGGTCCGGCACATGCTGCCCCAACATTGATACATAAAAACACTGTGCACAAATTGCCAACAAACAAACTCAACCCTACAACAAATCAAGCCAAACAACCCAACCTTCCAGATTCCAAAACTAAACGGCCTACTCTTACTTCACAAAAGACCAACAAACCTCAAACCTTGACTACAGCCTTAACGAGATACAAACGAACCACCAACTGGCGACTGATCCAAAAAGACAAACTTCTCCAACTAGAACACGACCACAACACTTAAGCAACCATCTTAAGGAGAAAATCGCCAGGCAAGGAACATCCAACATTCCTCTCAAGGAAAACTCGGGAAGCAAGGACTAAACCATCACGCAGCCTATCTCTGCGACACAACACCTTGAGGAAAACAGCTCAACGGCTTACCAACCAATGCCACGGCACCTCTGTGCCAACTCACTCAAACGCGGCTCTACTAACGCCAACTGGGAACTCACAACCATTAGGAACAAAGCCCGAGAAGGGCTTGCTCAGCAGAACTCAACTCTTAAAATCCAACTGGCTACTCAAAGGACTTCCCCTTTAAGCCTAAGCCTAACTCATCTTCCAACCAGAAGCTCCACTCCCAAAACCTCACAAGGAAAACTGATAACGACAACCTCAAAGCTTACGGATCCTGAGCCACACGAACTCGCAAGACTACCTCGCAAGCTATCACTCGAGGCTGGCCTCCAAGGAGCAACTCAACCACCACAGAGGCTAGAGGGAAAGGAAATCTTCAATCCCCAAAGAACCAACAACTTGCCAGAACAACTCAACTCTTACTGGCTGGCCTCCGCCCTTGCGGGAACAAACAACTCTTGCTTGCTAACAACACAAAGCAGGAACCCTCTCGCTGGGCTGACCGCTGCGCTACTCTGATCGACTACACAACTCAGGAGCTAAGCTGACTCCTGCCAAACGGGAAACGACTTCCCAGCAAGCAAACTCGGAAGGGCAAATGAACTCCACACACGCTCGCTGACTTGCTCAAACCCAAGGCAACAACAACCAACTCTCTTGGAACAACACCCAAGAGAAAACTCAACCAATCGGACCACCAAACCGAAACAAACAGCACTTGCTCAACTGCCGAGGGAGGGGTCAACTCCCAAAACTTACTGACTAGGAACAAGACCTCAGGGCAACGCCCTCCAGCTAGAACCGAACTAGCTCTCGAAACAACAAATGAACCAAATCTTGGCCGAACACTCACAAGAGGCAGAACAACCTTTACTACAGCCTCTAGAACACCATCCAAGAATCCGCTTAACTGGACAAACGACTACTTCCAAGCAGCCAACAAACTTTTCCTTCAAGCTAGCGCTTCCACCATTAACTCCAAGACCAAGGGAGTAACCTGACAACTCCCCGAAGGAAACGGCTCTTACAAGCAGACAACCAACGGACAGAGAACTCCACATACGCTCACTGTCTTGCTCCACCTCAGAGCAGCAACAACATCTAATCTCACGAGGCGCAACAAGGGTCCATCTCAGACTGAACCTCCAAATGCCAAACGGGGCAACTCAACATCCTGGAAACAGGAAAAACAACCAACATGGTACAAACCACTCGCCCCACGAGCAAAACTAACCTCTAGCAACTCCAATCCACACCTTGGTCGACACCAAGCATCAACTTGCCACCACACCAAAAACCACTCCGGACTTTACTCCAAACAAACACTAGCTTGCTAGTCTACCAAGATCTTGCAACTCCACCGAGGCTACAAACTACACGCCTCCAGCTAGCCAACTGAAACTCACTAGCTGGGCTCGACCGAGCTCTGGAGGCTCTCCACAACCTAGGGTTCTTCGGCAACCCTCGACTCACACTGCTTGTCGGCATACGATCTAACAGGACAACCGCTTTGAACAACAACTCCAATTTCCAAAGATCCCAACCATGCTAGCCAACTCCAACTCCTTGGGAACTGGAGGACCCAAAACGCTACGAGGATCGTCATCCTCCTACTCGAACATCGGCCACAACATAACTCCTACCCAAGGAAGGAGCCGAACAACTCTCTTAGCCATGACGATCAGAAACCACGCGGCTTAGCTACCACCGCTCTTGTTCAGTTTCCAACTGAACTCCAACCAACGATCAACAAGAAGATCCGCCAACCAAGCTTAGGCCCAACTTAACAAATCTTGCCTAAGCAACAACTTGATACCACGAGCACGGTATCCTTACCACCTCAACCAAAGCCTTACAACAACCACATGGAGTCCAACTTCTCAAGGAACTGAGCACGAGATCTCCAAAGAAAACCCTACATGGATCTGAAACTCTCGCCACAGAACGAACCACACAAAACACACTTGTGTGCACAACTCCCAACCTTCCTTTAGAGATCCAAGACTAACAAGCGCTTTTCCACAAAGCAACGATAACTCCTGGCAGCGATACAAACAATCCAAGGAACACCAAAAGTTCCACCTCCGCACGATACTCGAAACTGAGGCAACCTTGCTTTACCAAAGCATAATCATGCCAAACCAAACTTACTTTGAACCAAGCCTCTACCAAGGGTGCTTACCCCTAAGGCATCCAAAACCTCTCGCAAGGCATCAGCTCATCTCGCCTCAAAAGCATCCAACTCGCCTCATAGGCATCCAAATTCATCCGATAAGCATCCAACTCATGGTCCTCACCGGACCAAATTCGCATCTACAATGCTCAACTCTCCTCAGATTTAGGCACTCGAAGTTAGTTGACCGCACTACCAACCACAAAGAAAATCTCTTGGCCTTAACACTAGCGCGAGACTCACGCGCACCAACATTTACCAACCGGTAACCTGCTGACTTACTCAACCTCCAGAAACACTGGGAAGAGGCTCCGGCTCCTCTCGAGCATCCTTTCGCTTGTAGTCCATTGACTACCACTGAACTAGCCCTCTGGCACGACCTAAACGGGTGCAACTGCCATAAACAGATCCAAGGCTAAAGGAGTACGCAGAACTCCGAACGGCATAGAACCATCTGCTATGCCCAAGCCAAACTCAAGCCTGAACCAGACTTAGTGCCAAAGTGGCACACCAACCAATGCACCTCAAGTGCTACTACTACCAAATCCACATCTGAGGAAGGCTGAGTGCATTAAACAACAAAGAGGCTCGCAAGGGGGCAAAGATGACCCTTCATCGCCTCCGACCACTAACACGGCAACTTGCCAAACAATCGGGCGATGGGTGGAGACTCTGCTAGTCCACCTCTCACAAGGGACTTCCACCACCATCCGATGAACCAAACGGCCTGAGAGCGGCACACCTCGGCCTCTCGAGCAGCGGGGCATCCCACACACGGATGCTAAACTCAAACTGGCCAACTACTTTACTACTAGCGATGGGACTTACTAAAACATCGAGCTCTCAGGCATCCATTTGCCAACACAGGCGTCTCCATCAACGCCAACAAAGCGATCTGAATAAACTGCTGATCATGCCCTCCCGGAACCTCCGGGGCTACAAAGAACTCTACTGGGGAAAAATCTTTGAAACAAACTCTGTCAAATTTGGGCTATCTGTGCCGGGACTCCTCACTACGCGCTACAAAGCTGCGCACTGGTCTCCGCTCTCTGATAGCTAAAGACACGCCATCAAATCTCTCATGGCTGGAGCACACTCTGCTCAAGGAGTCTCACTGAGGCGCTGCTAGCCTCTACCCCCTCATCTAGGCAACTCAATCTGCCGGGGCCAAATCGGCATGCGGGCCTAACAACCACCTGGACGCGGCCTCAACATCAACACGATCGGTCCAACTCCTCGGTCGGACATGCCAAGCGCCTGCTCCTGCGGGTGCGATCAACATCTTGGCGATCTACACGAAGCACCACCACCCTCTCACTAGGGAAAAGCGACAAGCTGGGCCACAAATGGCCAACGGAGTCTAAGCTCGCCTCCCTGCGGACGATGTCCCGGGGCATCCGAATCTATCTGGATACCTCAACAAGCTGCTAAACAAACTGCTCGATCAAGAAAAAGTTGGCATGATGGCTCACTAAGCCCAAACCAACAACGAGTCGAACACCGCTCGTCTCCGCTCCACAACACTACACAAGGCATACACTAGATGAAAGGTATTGTAAATTCTTAACCCTTTTCTAAAAACAATAAACTTAGGCGTACTGATGACCGTCGGAGTTTGGTGATCATGGGAAAGACGACCTACAACAAAAGGTCGATCTCACAGAATCTATGACTCGAGCTCACGATACCAAGCTCAGTAAAGACCCGACCCAAAAAGGGCACTAAATAGGCCTTTACCCCAATGCATGCATTAAAATGAAAAGACATGATGAAGATAAAGTTTTGATTCCCATTAAATCAAAACATTCAAGATTCATTCGAAACAATAAAGTCTCATCAAACACATTTCTGTCTCCAAGCACTGTTTCACAGACAAATACATTTCCAACGATTTACTCGATCGAGAGATTTTATTAAAAACATTTAAAACATCCTCAAATTCAACAAAGCTGGAATCCACAAATAATTGAAAAAGTATCCTGGGGCTCAGTGCGTACATGCATTCGGGGAAAAATAACGAAAAGAGTCATAACATAAGAAAAGTCGAGAGGCAATGAAGTTCCCATGATCATAGCTCCTCCTTCACCATCCATCGCCTCGCGCCATGGTTACCCGAAAGATAAGTAAGGGTGAGTAACGAATTACTCATAAGAATCCCGACCGGGGTACAATCACGATATACATGATCATCTAGAAGAATGTATGCAAGCTATGAGTATAAACACAGATTAGAGCACATAGCTTAAGTCCACACTTGGACCTCGGATGCCAACTCGGGGTCTTAGTCCGGAAAATACCACAACACACTAAACGCACTATACGGGAACAAGTCCCGCCTCGGCCTGCCTCGACGATACGAAAGGTGCACTCGCTCAAGATCCCGAGGAGCTCTCGATCGTGGCGCCAATGAGCGTAAGGATGCACCGCGTGCTTCTACAGACTATGAAGTGCCGGGTCTAGTGGCAAGCCGCCCATATCCGGATACCACGCCTAACTAAATCTGGGATCGGTGTCACCGACATAGGGGTGTGAGACACGGACACGTGAACTATGTCACTGTACCACCGCACTTTGAGGCTAAGGAACGGGTCATGGTAGGCTTACACCGAGGAAGCCGTCCTTACCTTATCGGTGGCAATCAAGGCTCTACTGCCGAACACGCCGAGGACGTGCGTTGCCGGACTAGGCATTGCCAAGTCATCATCCCGACCATTGGGGCATCGCTTAGACTACCACCCTCACCCAAGATTGCGGGGCCTCACGGTTGGGATAGCTAATCCCTCACGGGGTCAAGGATCGGAGAATCGTCTCAATCGTCCTTGCCATAGATGCAAGATACTTTATGCATCGGGCCCGGATGATGCTATCTACACGAATTCTAAACCTTAACAATAATAACGATTCAATCAATGCGGTCCAATACGTGCTCATCGGATACAAAGAACCTAGCATGATACTACGAAGCAAGAACAGATATCGAACATGCTAGAACGAACAACCTAGCATGGGCTAACATGAGAAACAATACAAGAGATCATGCGATCGAGAATTGAGCACAGAGCACCTAGAGATAAACATGCTAGTAATCATACACAGGCATACAAAACAACAATCACAAATATACCGCAGTCCACACAACCCCGGTAAGAAATCCTTACCTTGGTCGGAAGACTTTTACACACAAATCCTAAGTCTGCGGAACAATCCCGAGCTAGCGGCGGGAACCTAGCAAACCAACAATAATCGATATCTAAAATATCTAAACAACAATAGAACAGCAAGCTCGGCTCGGGGAACTCACGCGGCGCGACGACGACGACGAGCTTGGGGCTCTTTGGCAAGCCGCTCGGCAAGGTGGCGCTGGCTGCTGCTACCGCAGCGCAGGACACGCTGGCCGGTTGCTTGTACCGCACGGCACGGACACGCTACCGGCCGCTGCCGCACGGCAGCAGTGGACACGCACGCGCGCGCGCGAAGAGCGTCGCGTCGGCGCGCGCGGCGCGCTGGCGTGGCGCGCGTCGCGATCACGCGCGACAACTCGCGAGCAACTTCGCGGCGCGCGGCGCGCGCGCGAAACGTCTGGCGCGCGCGGGCAAGCGGCTCGGCAAGCGGACACGGCGAGGGCGTCGCGAGCGATCGGCTGGACGCGCTGGCGCTGGCGAGGACCTCTGGCGTCGCGGCGATCGGGCGATCTGCTCTCTTGGCGAACGGCGAGAGGCTTCTTGGGACAGTGTCTGGCGTTCGGCGGTGGCTCGACCGATCTGGGCGTCTGCGGCGGTAGCTCGACCGATCTGGGCGTCGAGGTGGTGGGCGGGGATGATGGTTGCTCCTCTCGGCCGCACGCACAACACACACACACACACAACCCCTTTTTCTTACATTCGGCCAACAAACACCCAAATGAGAAGATGAAGAAGACGAAGACTTACCCGGAATGATGATGATCGAACCCAAGGAGATGCAAGGATGAAGAACTCGGCAAGGCTATGGAGATGGAGAGCTTGGGCGGCCAAGAGGTGTTTTTGGAGAATAAGATGAAATAACCTATTTCTATTTCATTTAACCAAATGCACCAAAACTCCAAAATCCAAGGTTAACTAAGTTGTGATGCAGAAAGAGCAACAAGAGCTCTCAATAGCTCAACAGGCCACACCACCCACCTGACTTCCCGGACCACCTGGGTTCGAAACCCACCAAACACACTTTAACACACAATTTTCCTTTTGCATCTCCCCATGCCCAAACACACCCACAAAGCCTCAAAAACTTACATAAATCCATCCAATAATTTTAGCAACTGGAAAAAGACATAAACGGTCCTGACGGCCCGACCAAATTACTAAATACCCCTAGGGCATACCTGGAAGACCGGGATGAAAACCTGGGTCGTTACAGAAACACTCCTTATAAAGGGTGTGGACACCTTTCCCTAGCAAGAAGCATTTTCCCCATAGGGGGAGAAACAAATCCATGACGCCAGTGGGCCAAAGTGGTCAATCTCTTGGCTAGCGATGGGTCAGGCTGTTTGTAACAACCCGACCCGAATGGGGTTCTAAATAGGCCATTACCTCAATGCATGCATACAAATCTACAGAAAATTTGCAAGATGGGGTTTGGATTCTAAGTAAAAACTAAAACATGAAAACATCCATTTAAAAATCAACATAAATTCCTGAAACATGTCCCTGTTTCCAAGCACCTGTTCCAAGACAAATACATTTCCAAAACATACTCTGATCAGAGATTTATTTAAAACATACAAGCTTTGCAATAGTTACAACAATGCTAGAATCCGGAAATACATTCAGAAAACACCCTAGGGCTCCGTGCCCAACTACATGCATTCAGAGGACATTTAAATCATAAACATAAACATAAGACTCAGAGTTGAACAACGGGTTTCCATGATCACACCTCTCCTCCTCCACCCATCCTGTCTCGCACCATGGCTACACTGTGGAAAACCACATAATAAGGGTGAGTAACGAATTACTCAGTAAGAATCCCCAACCGGTATACAATCGATATACATGGTCATCTAGCAGAAAGATATGCAAGCTATGAATATAAACACAAGAATAGAGCACATAGCTTAGCCCACACTTGGGCCTCGGATGCCAACTAAGGGTCTTAGTCCGAAATCAATCACCACATCCACACAATACACAAGTCGCCCTATACGAGAAACAAGTCCCGGCCTCACCTGCTCATCATCGACGAAAAAGGTACACTGCTCAAGATCCCTAGGAGCTCTCGGTCGGCGCCAATGAGCGTAAACATGCACCGCGCGTGCTCTCGCAGACTATGGGGAGTCTCCGGGTCTAGAGGCAAGCGGCCCATGTCCATCACCACGCCTAACTAATTCTTTGGATTGGTGTCACCGACATAGGGGTGTGAGACTGACACGTAAACTATGTCGGCTGAACCCACGGACACAGGGCTAAGGAACGGGTCGTGGTAGGCTTACACCAGAAAGCCGTCCTTACCTTAACAGTGGCAATCAAGGGCTACGGCCGAACACGCCGAGGACGTGCCGATCGCCGGGGGCGAGGCAATGCCAAGTCATCATCCCGACCGTTGGGGCATTTAACGATCTGCCACCCTCACCCAAGATTGCGGGGCGGTAGTTAGGGTTAGCTATTCCCTAACGGGATCGGGCGAGAGCTCCATCTCATACGTCCTGTCGGGTACAAAGTACGTTATGCACCCGGCCCGGATGATGCTACCTACCGCAACTCTAACTTTGCTTTAGCAATCGATGAAACAAGCAATATCATCCAATACGTGCTCAATAAGAATACAACGAACCTAGCATGATACTACGAAGCAAGGGCGAGATCTGAGCATGCGAGAAAGGAACAACCTAGCATGGACTAACATGAGAAACAACACAGAAATCATGCGATCGGGAATTCGAGAATAGAGCACTTATCACCAAACATGTCAATAAACACAAACAAGCATACAATCAAGAATCACATAATATATCGCAGGGTCCACACAACTCGTAAGAAATCCTTACAGCCTAAGACCTCTAAACACAAGAAACCTAAGTCGCGATCGAACCCGAGCTAGCTAGCGAGAACCTAACAAAAACAACAATATTTACAATCAAAAGGCCCAAATATAATAAAACAAACAGGGCTCAGCTCGGGAGCAACTCACGAGGCGCGACGGACACACGAAGCGAGCCGCCGCATGAGAGCAGTTTGTTAGGGGCGAGTTGGGCGCGCTGGGCCGCAGGGGCGAGCCGGGCGCTGGCTCGGAGCCGGGCGCGCGGCGCTGGCGCGAGCGCGCGCGCGGAGGCGCTGGTGGCGCGCGTGGGCGGCGCGCGAGACACAGGGGCGCGCGGGCGTGAGCGACACGACGCGAGGGCGCGCGATCTGGCGCTGGGACACGCGAACGACACACGATCTGGGGCTGAGCTCGGCACTGTGCGACGCGACCTGGGCGACACTGTGCGAGGCAGGGGCTCGGGCGACACGAGTTGGGCGACGCGAACCAGGGCAGGGCAAGGTCGGGCTGGCGACGCGACGTCTTGGGCAAGGCGAGGGCACGCGGGCTGGGCGACGGCACTGTGCGACGCTCGGGCTGGGGCTGGCGACGCTGGGCTCGGGCTGGCTGGGCTTGGGCGAGCCAGGGGCTGCACGGGCTGGGGATGGGTAAGCCAAGGGGGCTGGGCTAGGGGCTAGGTCGGGGAGAGAGAGAGAGAGATAGAGAAAATTGATTTTGGGGAAAAAAAAGAAAAGAAAAAATGGGAAATAAAAAGGGAAAATGGGAAAAAGGGAAAAATGGGATTTTTATCTCATTTTTCCATCCTTATCCACTTTTAAAACCTCAAAATCCCATTTCCCGGCTTCCTCCTTCGAGACCCGACCGAAGCAATCTTTTCCAATAAATCAAACTCACTTAAATCCAACTCTCAAAGCAACACTAAGGGCCCGGGCTCGAATCCCAAAGGAAACACAACCAACCAACACTTTGCCAAAGCCCAAACCACAACCGAGCATCCAACCGACTAACCCAAACACCTCGGGACTCGCAGCCACCAACAAACAAGCCTCGACAAAGGCAGGAGCTACCTCGAAGCCACGAAAACCACAAATCTCGCTTTCGGAGAATAAAAGACCAAAATACCCCTAAGGAACAAAACAGCTCTAACGGCCCAACCAAACAACCGAATCTTGACCCGAAGGCACCTCGAAAACTGGAATAGCAAACTGGGCCGTTACACTGTTACACTAGAGGCCCTCACCAGCGATCAGAGTCAGCATGCTCACACCTATCGACCAAGCTAAGACCCTCCTATAGCACGCGTACACTATGATCAGGGCCCGCCTACAGGGCCACAAACTAGGCATCGCTGGGGGGAACATGTTACATCACATCCCCGCTATCGAGCGCAGGAATAACATCCTCAACGGCACCGAACTAATGAGACAACAATACGTCGTGTCTCTACAACCTCTAGATGATGACAACTAAGAGTTCTATTACAAATGCTTATCAGCTCAGTCATAACAGATCACCAAACATGCTCAACCCTCTTAAATAGTCACCGTAATAAGATTCTATTCAATACTTGATCAGGACTAGCTACATGCTAACACACATCTTCACCAGCTCACAAACAAACCAAGAGAAGCACATAAGTAAAAACATACTAGGACCCCATAATCCTAGCATGTTTGCAAGAAGAATAAACATATATAATCAACCAAGTCAGCACTCTTGGACCCCATAACCCCGAAGCACTAAACATACAATATATAAGTAAGAAAAATAAACATACAGAAAAAAAGTACCTCGAGACCCTATAATCCTGAAACACAAAGCATACAGAACAAATAAGTAACAACCTGACATACACTCAACACTATACACGTCAGTAGCAATTCATAATCAACAAACCATAATGAACAATCCATCATCACCCCACATCCATATTTTTACAATAATACATATAGTAGCACAATAAATTTTACCCTGTGTAGGGTCCACACAACCCGGGTAGAGAATCCTTACCTTTAAGAAGTTACAGAATAAACCACGAATTCCAATAGAAACCACGCTTAAGAGTCCAACCTAACAATTATATCCATAAAAATCAGCCACTAAAAATCAATCCTAATAATAAGATCCACTTTGAAACTCATCCATAACTGGAAGTAACACGGCTGAACGATACTTAGCAAAGCCCAAAACCAAGTTGCGAACAATGGAACACACTATTTGAAAATCAATAGCACCCAACAATCACCACCATCTAAACATAATTAACCATTTAGTTACAACAACCAAAATCTAGTCAATCCAACCCAAAAATCAAGCAAGGTTCTAAAAACAACTTACCCATTACTCGAACAACACAAATACAACACGTGCGTTGCCGCTACAAAGATGGAACGAAATCGGGACCGAATGGCAGTGTTTAACGATGTTGTGCACCTGTGGGACGTTGCCGACGTCGGTTGCTGCGGTGTGGGGCTGTAAATGCATGGAGATCGACGCTGGGAGCGTGTAATGGTCGTCGTGATGGGTCACACTGTAACGACCCGACCCGAAAGGGGTTCTAAAATAGGCCGTTACCTCAATGCATGCATACAAATCTACAGAAAATTTGCAAAATGGTGTTCGGATTCTAAGTAAAAACTAAAACATAAAACATCCATTTAAAAAGTCAACATAATTTCCTAAAACCTGTCCCTGTTTCCAAGCACCTGTTCCAAGACAAATACATTTACAAAACTTACTCTGATCAGAGATTTATTTAAAACATACAAGCTTTCCAATAGTTACAACAATGCTAGAATCTGGAAATACATTCAGAAAACACCCTAGGGCTCCGTGCCAAACTACATGCATTCAGAGGACATTTAAATCATAAACATAAACATAAACTCAGAGTTGAACAACGAGTTTTCCATGATCACAGCTTCTTCTTCAGCCATCCTGTCTCGCACCATGGTTACCTGGGGAAAAAACCACAAAAATAAGGGTGAGTAACGAATTACTCAGTAAGAATCCCCAACCGGGGTACAATACGATACAATCAATCATCTAGCACCCAAGCATGCAAGCAAACAGCTACCAACACAGATCATACCTCAACGAGCTTACAAGGCAAGATCTGGAATCAT
This sequence comes from Sicyos edulis, assembly GCA_036507275.1. Taxonomy (NCBI): domain Eukaryota; kingdom Viridiplantae; phylum Streptophyta; class Magnoliopsida; order Cucurbitales; family Cucurbitaceae; genus Sicyos; species Sicyos edulis. The sequence continues at coordinate 56,502,211 of CM071846.1, read as the reverse complement.
CGGAAGTCTCCTACTTCCGGCCTAATGATTGGTTATCATAACCAATCCTGGGACATCACCGAGGTCTCTTTCACTCGGTAAGTTGATCAGCTCAAGAACTGATCCTAAGGATGTCCTCTAGGGCCTCTTTACCCTTGCTACTAATCTGGACTTACGGGAGAGTACCCGAAGTCTGGCTCTAAACTGGAAGGAATGGTGTACTCACGACATTAGCCCGGGGAAGCTCTCCGAACCGGTAACTAACGCGTGTGCGCGCACACCGCATGCTGCTGCAACCGGCGTAAATGTGGGGGCCTAAGAACAAACTACGCGGGCCAGGTATGCATGCCTAAGACTCGGAAGCGGTGTCACTGATCACAGTAGCGCGAGGCCCTCGGCGCTCATCTGTGCAGCCTGAACCACCGACCTGAAGCTATGAACCGGCCAAGGTAGGCTTACACCGTTGGCAGGGTTCTGCTCTAGCAGGCTACAAACTAGGCTTATGCTGATGTGGGTAGCTAAATCCACATCGGCGGTCTGGGGGGAAGCAATGTACGTTATGTTGCGCGCACTTTACTCCCGACCAGAGCTAAATCCACATCGGCGGTCGGAGGGGAAGCAATGTACATTATTCTGCGCACACTTTACTCCCGACCAGTGGGGACAAAGTACGTTATGTCCTCTCTCAGCCTCTGGATGATGACAAACCCTACAACTCTATCTAAGAGTACAGAGAAAATAAATTATTCCTGGCTAGCAAACAATGACCGGCATCAACACACTTACCTAGCATTATACTACGAGCTTAAGCAGGAATCATAAGCATGCTGGCAGAACAAACCTAGCATGGCACTAACATGTAAAATCAGGAAAACATGCTAGCAAGAAATCAATCAAAGCTGCCCTATCACTAACATGCTCATAACAGTCAGCAAACATACAAGGCATATCATGAAAATATCGCAAGGCCCACACAACTCTGGTACGAAATCCTTACCTGGTCGGAAGGCAAAAACACACAATAAACCTAACTGCGATTGAACCCGAGCAACCTATAGCGAGCCAAACAAACACATCAATAATCACAAAATAGGCCTAAATATAATAAAATAACAGGGCTCGGCTCTGGAGCAACTCACGAGGCGCGGCTGACACTCGAACGAGCCGGCTGCACGGGCGAGGCAGCTGCTAGGCGCTGGGGCGCTGGCTCGAGCACTGGGGCACTGAGCTGCTCGCGGACGAGTGCTTGGCGACATAGGGGAGGCGCGCGGCGTGGCGCGCGGCTTCTCGGTGGCGACAGCGCGCGCGCGCGGCAGCGCAGATAGGAGCAGCGCATGGCGCGCGCGACGACACGACGCAATGGGCTCTGAGGGGCGCACGACTTAGCACAGGGCGGCTCGGATCTCGCGACACGGGCGCGGGCGGGGCGGCTCGCGCGCGGACGAGCAGCGCGCCTTGTCTTGAGGCGACTTCGGGTGGCGACGCGACACTGCGCGGCAGGGGGCTCGGGCGACTCGAGCTGGGGGAGCTGGGGCTCGGGCTAGGCGACGCGACCTGGACAGGGCAGGGCTCGGGCTGGGCGAGGCTCGGGCGACGCGAGCAGGGGCAGGGCTAGCTCGGGCTGGGGCTAGGCTGGGCGACCAGGGGGCTGGCTCGGGTTGGAGGAGAGAGAGAGAGAGAGAGAAAAAAAAGGGAAAAAATGGGTAAATAAAAGGAAAAATGGGATTTTTAATCCTATTTTCCATCCTTATCCAAATTAAAACCTTAAAATCCTTAAAATCCCATTTCCCGGCTTCCTCCTTCGAGACCCGGCTGAAGCGACCTTTTCCAATAAATAAAACTCACTTAAATCCAACTCCCAAATCAACACTAAGGGCCCGGGCTTGAATCCCAAAGGAAGCACTCAACCAACCATCACTTTGCCAAAGCCCAAACCACAACCGAGCTTCCAACCGACTAGCCCAAACACCTCGGGACTCGCACCCAACACAAACAAGCCTCGACAAAGGTAGGAGCTACCTCGAAGCCCTGAAAATCCACAAATCCTGCCCGGAGAGCCAAAAGACCAAAAAACCTCCAAGGGTCAAAACAGCTCTAACGACCCAACCGAAGGCACCTCAAAAACTGGAATAGAAAATTGGGCTGTTACACACACGCACAGATGCTCGCGCTAGGGCGCGTGCAAACGGGTCGTGTAGGGGCAGCGTCGAGGTGCTGCAAGGCCATGGGCTGGTGTCGGTGGGATTCAAGGCGTGTAGTTAGAGCAACGTCGAGCGGCTGCTGACGCCGGATTAAGCGGTAGAGTTCACTGCTCGTTCGCGCGAGGTGGGAGTGCGCGTAGGGGCAGAGATGGCCAGCATGGGTGCTGCGGATGGGTCTGTGCTGCGCGACCTCGACTGAGCAGCGACGAGCGAAGGAGAAACACGACGGCAGTGGTAGTATTGGGTGGGTAAAGAAAAAGGAAGTAGAAGAAGAAGAAGAGATGGGTTAGGGATTTTGATTTTTTTTTTTTTGTCTTTTTAATTACAAACCAAATAAAAACCCCCAAATTTTCTTTTCTTTAATAACTTAAATGTAATTCCCCCTTTTCTAAATTTCTTTTCTTTTCTCTTAATAAACTTCAAAACACCATTTCCATTTTCAATTCTTCCTTTTAATTCCCAAAAGACAACTTACGTTAATCCACACAAATGCCCCACAAATACCTGAAACTCTAGTTTAACCCAATAATAAACCATAGTTATAAATTGGCCCCTATGGGATAAATTACCAAAATACCCTTATAGTAAACCAACTAGAAACTAACCCAAAAATGCGGGGTGTTACAACATTCCCTCCTTTTATGACTTTCGTCCTCAAAAGTCCTATGACTGACACAACTCCAGTTAACGAGAACGCATGTCTTCCTTGCTCTCCCAAGTTGGTTCCTTATTTGCTAACTTCTCCATAACACTTTAACCAGATTAACCTTCCCGGTTACACATAGTCTTGAAGCAACTTATCAACGATGCGATGTCTCGAAAGGCCTGAAACTAAATCCATCGAAATCTCTTCCTTATAGCTGTGAACTTAAATACTACAAAAATCCTACTAGCTTCTGCCTGGGTTCCTTCACTTGCTGGTAAGTGAAGTACTTATTAACAACTCAATTATCTTTCTCTTCATGTTGGCCCACCAAAATGACTATTTCAAAACCGGGTACATCTTGGTACCTTCCGAATGCCAAGAAAATGAGAAACTATGAGCCTCTAACAACCACTCAGCTCATAGTTCCGAAGCCAGTTGGCACATCGAGGTGCCCTTTCAACAACAAACTTCCAACTGAAGCAACTAAGAGTCTATGTCACCATCTGCTTGAGCCCAAACCATAACATGACAAGCTCAAGGTCGCTCGACTGACCTCCAACGATCCTCTACCAGTTGGACAGTTGAATTTTCAACCTTGCCACTATGGTAGTAACTTGCTCCATGATTGCTACAATACTGACCCACTCCACATCTCTTCCAGCAAAGGCTGCCCAAACCAAAATGTTGTTGAGTTTGATTCCTTTACTAAGTGCCTCAACCACAACATCTTTCCAACCTAGGTAGTACAAAATCTCAAAGCACAATCCTTAACCAACTCGAGTCATCTACTCTACCTTATATTCCAGTATTTTTAGGCGAAGAAACATTTGAGTCTCTTGTGACCTGTGCAGATCTGAATCTTCTCTTCTTGCAGGCGTTGCCTCTAAAAATTCAATGCACAAACTATTGTTGCAAACTCCGTATCGTGATCTGGGTAAACCAACTCATAGGACATCAATTGACGGGATGCACGAGCGATCACATTCTTGTGTTGCATCGAAACACACCACACACTCTTTTATTAGGAAGCATCACTGAACACTCTTACCTGGTGTTCCCTCTAGAGCTATCAAAACTGTCACTACAACCAAAGCTCCCTTCAACCTTGCAAAACCTTTCTTGCATATGTTGTTCCAGACGAACTCGCAACCTTTCCATGTCAATCGGGTCACATGCCTCACTACCTTAGAAGAGTTGGCGACAAATCGTCTGTAACAACCTGCCAACCCAGAAAGTTGCGAATCTCTACAATTGTTGTCGACTTATTCCAAGAACTCGCTACTTCAATCCTTGCGGGATCCGCTGAACACCATCTCGAGAAAACCACATGGCCTAGGAAGGCTGACTACTCTAGCCAGAACTCATACTTGGAGAACTTAGCAAACAACTTGTTCTGCCTCAGAATTGTTGAAACAAATCTTAGTTGATTAGCATGGTCCATTCCCAAAGACATCTTCGTGAACTCATATTGACCATACCTCGTCCTGAATGTCATCTTCGGGATATCCAGATCCCTGACCCTTAACTGGTGGTATCCTGATCTCAAATTTAACTTTGGAGAAAATTGATGCTCTTTGAAGCCGGGCGAACAAAACATCTATACGAGGCAACGAGTACCTATTCCTCGCTACAACTCTGTCCAATCTCCTAAAATCAATGCACATGAGCATCGATTTGTCTTTTCTTTTCCACAATTACATTAGGGCTTCCCCAAGGGACAACACTATAATGAACAAAAGCTCATCCAGCAACACCTACAAATGAACCTTTAACTCTTTTAATCTGACTGGCGGTCCACCGACTAACTTCTCAAGGAAGCATCTCCAACACCTAAACTACTTGTACTCGATCCACCGACAGCACTAGACCTCTATCTGCTGCCAACTTTTCTTGATAACCTAAAGCTTCGCGAGCTATCAATTAGGTGGCTTTCTCTCTTGAACTGTGGACAACATCTACTCTTGACATCTCGAATCTTAGAGCTTTCCCTCTTGGGCGGACCAATCACGACTTCTTTCTGCGGCAGTCAACCACAACGTGGTTATCAACTAACTACTTCATACCAAGTATTGTATTGCAACAGTTCATAGGTAATACTATGAGGGTAGCAGCCAAAGCTCTCTGAATACCATGATCCGACCATTTTTCATCTTCTCATAGGCAAAAACACTAATTCCAAACGGTGTTGCAACATACAGCTGGAACCTCTGGGGTTCCAACTCCAAACAAGTTTGCTCCACAAATACCAAACTGGTACTTACTATAAATTTTGCATAGCTACGACCCAACCGTCGCCTCTGATCTTAACCTCGTTTCTGCTTTGAGCAATAGTGTTGGCTCTTTAGCCCAGATAATCTAGGGGCCTCAAACATCCTTTTTTTTTAACTCTCTGTAAACGTGCTCCTCTGAACAGCCCGATCCTCACCTTAGGGAACCAACTGCTCGGTCTGGCTGTTCTATTCCAATAATCAAAGCTATTGGAAACGATGGTACTATCGAGGTTGATTGCTAGATAACCTTGTAAGTTGTGTAAATTGTACTTGAAATCTGTCATTTCTCGCGATCATCTCCTAAACTTCTTTCTAAGGGCAACAACCAATTCTTCTTTAGAAGCCTGCTAACAAAGAGGATGCACCTCTATCGGCAGCTGGTGCCATTGCACTCCCTCTGGCACATGCTATCTCAAATAGCTAAGCTCCAGGTAACTCAACACTCTACTATTCCTTGGGGTCTACACCCGAGGACCACAACCTATTAGTCCACACATAAGACTAACCAAACAAGAAATTTATAATAAACATGTAAGCTAGATTCTATGTGCATTAACCAAAACTTCGTACAAAATAGACATACCTGACGGTTGCTGGAATGCTGAAGATCATGGGGGAAAACAAAAACCTACTATGTAGGTCAGTCTACAGAATCTATGACGCTGTGCTCTGATACCAAATGTAAGGACCCGTAATTTTAAACTACGTTTTCCATGTCATGCTGACTAAAAACGGTTATAAATCAATGTAATTTTGAATTTCAAACTTTAAATAATTGCTCCTGTTGAATTTTATTTCAAAATAAAATAAATAAGTGAAAAGCCCTTGGCCAAGGTGTTTCAAAAACAAAATTCATTAAATTAACAAATAGATACATGTAAAGGCATCCATGCCCAAGTGTTACAAAGTTTTAGTAGAATTAACAGGAGACTAAACCTTAACATGACTATTTTTGGTATCAGACCATAACCAACAAACCATAATCAACAATTCATCATCACCCCACATCCATATTTTTACAATAATACATATAGCAGCACAATAAATTTTGCCATGTGCAGGGTCCATACCAACCAAGTAGAGAATCTTTACCTGAAAGAAGTTTACATAACAACCAACAAAAATTCTCCTTGAGCTGTAGCTAAAAGATCAACCAGAACCCAGCTGATCCAAAATAACAATTAAACTTATATAAGAAAATCACCCAACGAATGATGACTATCAACGAGATCAACCAAGAACCAAGAACCTTACCTGAAACTTGGAACCGAACGCGACTGTCCAACGCTTCGCAAAGCACAGAAATCGAGTCTAATCTATAACACCCACCACGAGATCCCACAAGGACAAACGTCAAGCAAAATAGCCTAACAAACCTCACATTCAGAATAATCCAAGGACAACAGCGATAAACAACGAAGATGGGTAAAAAAATCACTTACCCAAAACTAGATCACGAACACGGCTGGTCGTAAAAACCCGACTTTCCTACTTGTTGGCAAATTGGCAGTGCATAGGTGAGTGAGGTGGCACTCAACGAAGAACTATAGCATTGGAGGCGCGGATCTTCATTGCTGCTTGCGAAGAACAGGGGCGAGGAAGGCTGCGGCTGTAGGGGACTTGCGAGCGCGCGAGTTGTGGCTAGGAGGCGAGCTACGTCGCTGGACGACTGAGTCGAGACCGACGCAAATGGAGATGGCACAACCTACAAGATGACGGACGTCCGTAGACGGCGTCATGCGTGCATGGCATGGGCTAAGACGAGCGTGAGCGGCCCGAGGCTGAGGTCGAGTCGTCTGCAAGAAATTTGTCGGTGTCTTGCGCGCAGGAGCTGTGCGTGGGTGGGTCTAAGCACAAAGGGGCGCACGAGTGGTTCTGGGTAGTCAACGGCTGGCAGTGATCGGCACGAACGGTGGCGTGGTTGGAATGGCGGGTAGGGTTTGGGTTGAGGGAAGAAGATGAAAGGGAAAGAGGGATGGTTTTTGTTTTTTCCTTTTTCTTTTGCTTTTTTTTTCTTTTAAAATATATCTATTTTAATAATAATAACTCATATGTGGTTTCAACTAATCCATAGAATCCCACTCATTTCTTTTTAAGTTCAATAAAACAAAAGAACTAAAATCCCTTTTTTTTATATAACTTATTACTACCTATTAACATTATTATTTATATTTTTTTTTTTACAACCTCACCCCATAAATACGGGGTGTTACAACACTCCCTCATTTTATGACTTTCGTCCTCGAAGTCCTAAGACTGGAGTAACTCTAGACAAAAGAACGCATGTCGTCCTTGCTCTCCCAAGTTTTCTCCACTCGCTGACTTCTCCATAACACTTTTACCAGATTAACCTTCTCGGTTACACAAAGTCTTGCGCTCCAAAGCAAAAATTTGCATTGGCTCCTCCTCCAAGTTCAAAGCAAGGTTTAACTACAACCGCACACCATCTACTAAAATCAACTTATCAGTGATGTGATGTCTCGAAAGGCCTGAAACTAAATCCACTGAAATCTCCTCCCACTTTTATAGCAGTAAACTTAAATACTACAAAAAGCCTACTAGCTTCTGCCTGGGTGCCTTCACTTGCTGGTAAGTGAAGTACTAGTTAACAACTCAATTATCTTTCTCTTCAAGTTGGCCCACCAAAAAGCCTATTTTTAAGGCTCCTTACAGGATGGCGCCAGTAGAGCTGAAGGAGTTGAAAGTCCAGTTGCAGGAGATGTTGGACCGATGGTTCATTCGTCCCAGTCCAGTTGCAGGAGATGTTGGACCGATGGTTCTTTGTCATTATATTCATCGATGACATCCTAATCTACTCTAAGACCAGGGAGGATCATGCCTCACATCTAAGACAAGTACTGACGACCTTAAGAGAAAATCTGTTGTACGCCAAGTTCTCCAAGTGTGACTTTTGGTTGGAGCAAGTGGCTTTTCTTGGACATGTTGTTTCTAGAAATGGTATTGCAGTGGACCCCGCCAAGATTGATGTAGTGAGTTCTTGGGCTAAAGCGACCACGATCGCGAGAGATACGCAGCGACTTTACAGGTTTGGCAGGCTATTATCGTAGGTTCGTCAAGGACTTTTCTGCCAAAGCAGCACCCCTTACTAGATTGACGAGGAAGGGTGTTGAGTTTGTTTGGGATGACAGTTGTGAAAGAGCTTTGCCTTGTTGAAGCACAGTTTGACTTCAGCTCTAGTGTTGCCAGTTCTAGAGAGAACAGGTGGTTTCGTGGTGCATAGTGATGCTTCCAAGTTTGGGTTAGGTTGTGTTTTGATGCAGCATGGTAAGGTTATTGCTTATGCTTCAAGACAGCTAAAACAATACGAGAAGAACTACCTGATGCATGACATGGAGTTAGCATCAGTGGTTTTTACTTTGAAACTCTGGAGGCACTATCTGTATGGAGAAAAGATTCAGATATTCACAAACCACCAGAGCCTTAAGTATTTCTTCACTCAGAAGGAGTTAAACATGAGGCAAAGAAGATGGCTGGAGTTGGTGAAGGACTATGATTGCGAGATTTTGTACCATCCGGGCAACGCCAATGTTGTGGTTGATGCCTTGAGTAGGAAGACTTCACATTCTATAGCCTTACTGAATTCACATATCCCATTGCGGAAAGAGTTGGAGCGAGCTGGTATAGCAGTACTGTTAAGAGAGGTTACTGCAAGGGTAGCCGAGTTGACTGTTCAGCCTTCTATCAGACAGAGAATTATCGATGGCCAGCTGAGTGATCCCGAGTTGACCCGACTGATTGCTAGAGTTCAGGCCTACGGAAACTTTGACTTTGTGGTAGCACCAGACGGTGGTTTGAGGTTTAGAGGTCGCATGTGCGTGCCAGCCGACGTTGGACTGCAAGCTGAACTACTCACTAAGGCTCACAATTCTTCGTTTACTTGACACCCCAGGGGTACCAAGATGTATCAGGACCTTAAGCAGACTTTCTAGTGGAGTAACATGAAAAGAGACATTACAGAGTTTGTTAGCCGGTGTCTCACTTGTCAGTAAGTGAAGGCGCCCAGACAGAAACCCGCAAGGTTGTTGTAGCCACTGAGCGTGCCTTAGTGGAAATGGGAAGAGATCTACATGGCCTAAATTTTTTGATTGTCGAGGACAACGAGAGGATTTATTGAGATCTAGTTGGTTGTTGATAGGTTAACCAAGAGTGCATACTTCATCCCCGGTAGGATCACCTATACCGTGGACTAGTGGGCACAGCTATTCTTGGAGTAGATTGTTTGGTACCATGGGATATCAGTTAAGATTGTGTCTAATCGAGGTTCATGTTTCACTTCTCATTTCTCGAGACCACTCTAGAAAGGTTTGGGTACTGAGTGCAGTTTCAGTACAATGTTTCACCCTCAGACCGATGGCCAGACTGAGAGGGTGAACCAGATCCTTGAGGATATGCTACGAGCCTGTGTACTTGACTTTCAAGGCAGTTGAGACGAGTACTTGTATTTGATGGATTTTGCTTACAACAATAGTTACCAGGTGTAACGACCTAGTTTTCTGTTCTGGTTTCCCAGGTACTTTCGGTTCAGTATTCGGACGTTTGGTTGGGCCGTTACGGCTTTTTAACCCTGAAGGTATTTTGGTCATTTTTCTCTTAGGGATGGCCTTGTGGGATCTTAGGGTTCCGAGGCTGTTTCTGACCTTTGGTAAGGTTGGTTTGGTTGTTGGTGCAGGTTCTCAAGCGTGGTTGAAGTTGTTAAGGTTTCTGGAAGCCTTCCGGATATTTTGTAAAATAAGGATTTTAAAGGTGTTTCCTAGAGGACTCGAACCCCTGACCTCAAGGTGGGTTTGGAAGCTTGGATTTAATTGTGTAAAATAAGATGCGTCAGTTGGGACTCGAAGGAGGAAAGCCCTGGGAAGGGGATTTTGTCGCCAAACCTAATTAAATTAGGAAAAGGAAAAAAAATGGAGAGAAATCGATCCCAAGGACTTGCCGCATTGCTCTCTCTCTCTCTCCCCTTGCCGAATTCTTGCTCTCCTTCCCCATCTTCTTGCCGATTCCATCAAGATCAAGGACCAAGTTCAAGATTCATGTAAGTTCTCTCTTCTCTCTCTTCTTCTCTTAGCCAATTTTGGTTTCCCTTGGTGTTTGTCCAAACCCTAATCGAGGTGTTGTTGTTGCTTGGTAGCCGAGACCCTTCTTGATTCTCTTCAGAGTTGCCGAGCCTTGAGGTTCCTTTCTTGGGGAGTGCTGAATTGCCTTCTTGTTTCCTCTCTTGGTGTAGCCTCAAGCCAAACCAAGAACCAAGGCCGAGAGGTGAGTTTTCCTTTCCTATTTCTTCTTCTCCTTGTCGAAATCTCTCCCCTTGTTGATTGCGCAAACCCTAACCAAGCAAGAATTTCTTGGCCTTAGATTGAAGCCGAGAGGTTGGAGAGGCCTTGGGGCTTCCAAAGTTGGTGATTCTTCCTGCAAAGAGCCGAGCCTTCATTCTTGTTCATCCCATTGTTGTCGAATCACTTCCTAGCCTTCCTTGCAACCGAAACATCATGTGGTAAGTTTTTCCTTTCCTTGGCCGAGAGCCTTTGGTTGCTGGTTGGTTGTGTTCTAAGCCTTTCTCCTTTGTTTTGCAAGCTCCGATCGAAGCCGAAAGAGTTTCTGCAGCTAACCCTAGAAGCCGTGAGCAGTAGCCAAGTCGAGCACAATCTCGAGGTAAAATCTTCATCCTAGCCGAGAGCATGATGGGGTATTTAGGAGTGTGTTGTTTGATTTCTTGGTTAGCTAACTTGTGTTTCTTCCTATTGAGGTGAAGCCGAGCCAGTTTCGAGAAGTTTTTGTGTGTGAAGGCCAAAAGCCAAGCTTGGCCTAGAGCTTGTGGGACTAGTTAGATAGTTTTCCGGCTCTTGTTTCTCTTGGTTTGTAGTTAGGGTTAGCTAGTTAGAGATGTTAATTTATTTCGGTTGTTGTTTTCTAGGTCGTGTGTTTCTGCAGCTCAATGAGCATTATAGTTATTTTCTGCTTATTTCTAGGTAAGGATTTCTTAACGGGGTTGTCTGGACCCTGCGATGTATCATGATTGTGCCTTGTATGCTTGTTTACTGTTATGAGCATGATAGTGATAGGAAAGCTTGTGTTTGACTTCTTGCTAGCATGTTTTCATGTTTGTACATGTTAGTGCCATGCTAGGTTGGTTATTCCAGCATGCTTATGATTCCTGCTTTAAGTTCGTAGTATCATGCTAGGTTATGTGTGATTGATGTTGAATAAGTATGTTTAGCCAGGAATCAATTATTCTGTACTCGTAGTTAGAACAGTAGGGTTTGTCATCATCTAGAGGCTGAGAGTGGACATAACGTACGTTGTCCCCACTGGTTGGGAGTCAGAGCGAAGCATAACGTACATTACTTCCCCCCGACAGCAGATGTGGATTAGCTACCGCATCGGCATAAGCCTAGTTTGTAGCCTGCTAGAGTAGAACCCTGCCAACGGTGCAAGCCTACCTTGGTCGGTTCTTAGCTTCAAGTCGGTGGTACATGCTGTTACAGATAAGTGTCGAGGGCCTCGCACTACTGTGTTCAGTGACACCATTTCCGAGTCTTTAGGCATGCGTACCTAGCCCACGTAGTTTGTCCCTAGGCCCCCACATTTACACCGATTGCAGCAGCATGCGGTGTGCGCGCACACGTATTAGTCGCCGGTTCGGAGAGCTCCCCCATGCTAATGTTCATGAGTACACCACTTCGTTCCAGTTTAGAGCCAGACTTCGAGTACTCTCCCGTTAGTCCAGTTTATCTAGCCGAGGGTAAGAGCCCTCGAGGACACCCATTGGGATTGGTTTTTGAGCTTATCATACGGTCGAGGGAGAAAGACCCTCAAGGGTGTCAGACATCTATTGGGATCAGTTTTTGAGCTGATCATTTGGCTGAGGGAGAAAGACCCTTAGGGATGTCACGGGATTGGTTATGAGAACCAATCATTAGGCAGGAAGTAGGAGACTTCCGAGGATTCCAGATTTTGCCTTCTATGCTCATTGAGCTATGATCTGTGTTGGTAACTGTTTGCATGTATACTAGAGTGCTAGATGAATGATGTATCGTATTGTACCTCAGTTGGGGATTCTTACTGAGTATGTTTATATTCACCCTTATTTTTGTGGTTTTTCTACCAGGTAACTTGGGACAGCACCGGGACGGTTAGCGGAGGGAGCTGCATGATCATGGGAGCTTTCGGCACTCTGTCGTTTTTATTTGCATTATTTATTCAGTATGTAGATGGATAGGAGTCCTAGGAGAACGTTGTTAAAAGTTGTTTAAGCTGTTTTGAGTGTTTTTATAAATACTGGCCAGGTTTATTTTTACTTTATTGGTTTTGTTTAATGAATATTGTTGGTGATGTTTTAAAGGTTCCCCGTTCATTGATGTTTGAAAAGTTTTAAATATGAGCACTAAACCGTTTGTAAACATATTTCTCTTGCATGCTGAGTGAGAAACTAGGTTTAGGACCGTATTTCGGGTCGGGTTCTTACAGTTGGTATCAAAGCACAGAGTCATAGATTCTGTAGACTAACCTACTTTTTTGGTTGTTGTCCCCATGATCATCAGCACTCCACGGCCGTCAGGTTTGTCTAAGTTCATTAAGCTAAGGGTTTTATTTTACAATATTGCATCTAGTATACACGGGTTACCCTTGTTGGGCAGTAAGAGTCCTAGTGTGGACTAGCTTTTGTGTTTTGTGTAGATCGCCAGTATGTTGATTACACATAGAGGAGCAGGGACGTTTGGTATTTCCATCCGAGGAGTTGGACTGAGCTTGTTGATGATGAGACCACGTCCAGGGTTGTCTAGACCCGTAGGCCACTTCTGGCCCTAGCAGTTGAGTTGCCAAGAGAGAGGGTAGAGGCTAGCCTACCTCAGAGTGAGACTCCTTGAGCAAAGTGTGCTCCAGCCATGAAAGAGAGTTGATGGCAGGTCTTCTAGCTAATTAGATAGCGGAGACCTAGGTGTAGTTTATAGCGCGCAGTGAGAAGTCTCGGGCATAGATAGCCCCGCTGACAAAGTTTATCTAGGAGACACCCGCAGTAGCTCTAGTAGCCCCAGAGGTTTCCTGGGAGGGCAGGATCAGCAGGTTTATGCTGATGAGTTAGTTGGCGTTGATGGAGCCGCCGAGTTTGGCAAGTGGAGCCTGTAAAGCTTATCATCCGAGTGTTGGGATGACCTGATATTCAGAGACCGAGGCGTGTTGTTCTAGTGTTGTTTGCTACAACAGTTTGGTGGTGGAAGTCCCCTGAGAGAGGCGGACCAGCAGAGCCTCCACCAGCCACATGGTCGATTGGCAAGATGTCGAGTTAGTAGCCTTTGAGGAAGATGTAGAGACATCTTTGACCTCTTGCAAGCCTGCTATTATTTTGCAACATGTTCGGTTAGTAACCCGTAGCCAGGGTACAGTGTGAAGTTTTCTTGCGGGACTTAATCCGTCTGTGGCTTCTAATTGGTTAGTAGAGAGAAGCACTTTTTGTTAGCATGTTCCAAATGTGGAGCTAGTTGCTGCCTCCCGAGGGTTGGCTTGAGTTTTGTTAAGCATCGAGTGGGATGCAAGAGTAGGTCGTGGCATGTCTGTTAGACGAGATGTAAGAGACTAGACTGCTTGAGTGTTGGGATTTTTTTTTTGGAGTGCCATTGTCCCCATCACCTGGAGTGTGACCTTCCCTACCCTTAGCGGGATGTAGAGCTCGTATATAGTTGTCTTACATTGTAAAGGATGTAGTGCTTGTTGGCACCAAGCTTGGCAAGGAGGCCTAGTTTCAGGCCAGTTCGCACCATATGTGCAGGTGGTTCTGTGACCCACCTGGAATTTAGCATCCCCACTAGTCATTGTACCTGTTTACTGAGGTTGCGCTTATTGGGTTGTTGTGTAGTCTAGCTTGGTGGTAGTCTGATGACTACAAGTGTGAGGTCGTTCGAGGGAAAGTAGAAGCTTTCAAGGTCACCAAGAGTTGGGTGCGAAGGATGTTGAAGGTTGATAAGGGCTAGCGCGTCCGAGTCCTCGCGCTTGTGTTGTGGGCTCGTGAGCCAGTTTTTTGGTAGTGAGATTCAACTACCCTTGAGTTACTCTAGTATGAGTAGAGTTGGCATTGATGATGTGTGGTTGATCCAGCGTTAGAGCCATGAGTTGGATGGTGTGCTGAGCACATTTAGTGGATACATTGGTATGAGGTATGTTAGCTTTGTGTGGTTATGCTCTTGTAGAGTGAGTTGGCCAATGTGGTGTTTCGTGGTGAGTTGACCCCGAGCGGGGTTTGAACTCTTGTTGCTTCCTTGCTAGTTGTGGCTCTATTTGGAGGCGGAAGTTGCCCTAACGTGAGTTGTTCTATTGGTCTTGGATCTTTGGAAACAAGAGGAAGTTGTACACGTCGGTGTACTTTTGAGTAGCTTGTTCAGTGGCTTAAGTTTGGGGAACCACGTATGGTTTGTATTGAGAAACCAGTGCTCAGTCCTTGAGGTGCCAGGGCTTTAGTTCTTGTCAACTGCCCTAACTTTGGTTGTAAGGATACCATGCTCGTAGCCAGGTTGTTGTTTAAGCAAGTTACGCTAGTTGGACCTTGTACTGGTTAGAGGAACTTCTTATTGATCGATGGTTGGAGTTCAGTTGGAACGGAACAAGAGCGGTGGTAGCAAAGCCGCGTAGTTTCTGACCGTCATTGCTAAGAGTGTTGTTCGGATCCTTACCCTGGGTAGAAGCTACGATGTGGCTGATGCTTTGAGTAGGAGGATGACACATTCTGTAGCGTTTCTGGTCTTCTTGGTTTTTCGAGGAGTTGGAGCGGGTCAGCATAGTTGAGATGCTGGAGGGAGTTGTGCACATGTAGACAGTTGTCTGTTGGACTATTTGACGACAGTGTGTGTCGGAGGGTGGTCGGAGGAACCCTAAGTTTTGGAGAGCCTCACCAGAGCTCAGTCAGACCCAAGTAGTGTTCCTCGGTTGAGTTGTTGGAAGCTTGTAGTCGGTTGACAAGCTAGTGTTGTTCTTAGTAGCTTCGCGTTGGTTTCGAAACTGTTAACAAGTTGGTGCTTGGCGTTGACCAAGGTTTGGTTTCCATGTTGTTTCAAGAGCTAGCTTGGTTGAAGCAAGCGGGCATTGCCCTGCGGGCTTGTTCCTAGTCAGAAAGTTTCGGTAGTTGACCCCTCCCTCGGCGGTTGAGTAAGTACTGCTAGTTCTAAGTTGGTGGTTCAATCGATTGTGGGATCCCTCGATTGTTGCTTTCGAGAGAGTTGGTTGTTGTTCCTTTGTTGAGCTAGACAACGAACGTCTGTGGAGTTCGATGCCCCTCGGAAGTCCGCTTGGTAGGGAATCGTTTCCGTTTAGGAGGAGTTGGCTTAGCTCCTGTGTTGTGGAGTTGATCAGAATGGCCCAGCAGTCAGTCTAGTTAGAGGATCCCTGCGTCGTGCTGTTAGCAAGTGGCATGTTGTTCGACCCCGCGAGGGCTGTGGTCAGCCAGCTCAAGAGTTTGAGTTGTTGCTGGAAAGCTGTTGGATCTGTGGGAGTTTAAGAAACCCCTAGTTTCTATGGTGGTTGAGTTGCACCGTGGATGTCGGCCTCGAGTCTTGACCTTTTAGGTAGCCTTGCTGGTTTGTGTTGTTTGCGATCTGCCAGCCATTGTAGTTGTCGCTATTCGTATCCCTTGCGACGGTTCAGCTGTGGAGTTTCTGGTTGAGAGAGGCGTTAGGCCTGAGCTAAAAGGAGGAAGTCCTTTGAGTAGCCAGTTGAACTTGAGAGTTGCGAGTCACCTTGGAGGCGAGCTCCGCCCTGTTGTAAGCTTGGGTTTGAGGTTTGGCAGAGCAAGCCCTTCTCGGGCTTTGTACCTAGTTGTTGTGTGTTCTTAATTGGCGTTATAGCTGAGCTAGAGTTGAGTGGTTGGCACAGTTGTTCTGTGACCTTGGTTGGTCTACACCTTTGAGTCGGATTCCCCTATTTTGTTGTGTTCACAAGTAGCCGTGTGGTGTTGTCCTCCTTGCTACTCGGATAGCCATGAGGGAAATTTTTGTTGAGGGGACCCAGTTTGTCGGTTTGGCCAGGTTGAGCCAATGCCGTGACCTTGTTATTTAGTGTGGCCATGGCTGAAGTTTCAGCTGATGTGGGTGGCTTTAGCCGTCTGGTGAACCAGGAGTGTGCCCCTTGACCTTGGTACGACGATTTCTCTTTAAGATGGTGGCTTAGTTGTTGTGGACCCGTACCAATTGGTGCAGTTTGCCTTTAGGATCAGTCTCCAGATGTTGGTTCAGATGGGTTCCGTTGAGTTTTGTAGGCAAACATTGGAGTTCACTGGTCTCCTGTGAAGAGAGAGGAGGCTGACTAGTTTCTGGAACCCGAGAGGTTTAGTCGTGTGTCATCGTGATGTAAGGTTGAGGTTGTTTGTTAACAGCTGTGAATGTTTGGGGAAGTTACGTCACTGTCCGGCGTAATGTTTTGGAGTTTGTGATCAGTCTGCGTGTTTGTCGAAAGTAGCGCCATGGTGAGGCGTTCTAAGTTTGGTAGGCGGAGATAGGTAAGCCCCAGGGTCGTAAGACTGTTTGAGGGTTGGTGCGAGTCGAAGCATGTGGCTTACCGACTAGCACGATCGTGTCTCTATCTTCGGAGCTTAGTGTATATCTGGTTTTGGTCGAGATGGTTGTGGCAGACTCATTGGCATTTTGGGCTTTGAACCTTTGGGAACCCAAGAGGGTTTGATTTTCGAAGAAGAACTGGTGTTGTCTTTACCGAGAGTTCGTTTGGTTGAGGATTAGTGCAGTTTTCCTAGAGTTGTTTTAGTCTTAGGACTTTCGGGGACGAAAGTCTTAAAAGGAGGGAGTATTGTAATGGCCCAGTTTTCCATTTTGGTTTCCCAGGTACATTCGGTTCAATATTCGGACGTTCGGTTGGGCCGTTACTGCTTTTTAACCCTGAAGGGCATTTTGGTCATTTTGCTCTTAGAGCTGGCCTTGTGGGGTCTTAGGGTTCCGAGGCTGTTTCTGACCTTTGCTAAGGTTGGCTTGGTTGTTGGTGTAGGTTCCCAAGAGTGGTTGAAGTTGTTAGGGTTTCTGAAAGCCTTCCGGTTATTTTGTAAAATAAGGATCTTAAAGGTGTTCCTTGGAGGACTCGAACCCCTGACCTTAAGGGGGGTTTGGAAGCTTGGAATTAATTGTGTAAAATAAGATGCGTCGGCTGCGACTCGAAGGAGGAAAGCCTTGGGAAGGGGATTTTGTCGCCAAACCTAATTAAATTAGGAAAAGGAAGAAAAAAAAAGAGAAATCGATCCCAAGGACTTGCCGCATTGCCCTCTCTCTCCCCTTGCCGAATTCTTGCTCTTCTGCCCTATCTTCTTGCCGATTCCATCAAGATCAAGGACCAAGTTCAAGATTCATGTAAGTTCTCTCTTCTCTTTCTTCTTCTCTTAGCCGAATTTGGTTTCCCTTGGTGTTTGGCCAAACCCTAATCGAGATGTTGTTGTTGCTTGGTAGTCGAGACCCTTCTTGATTCTCTTTGGAGTTGCCGAACCTTGAGGTTCCTTTCTTGGGGAGTGCTGAATTGCCTTCTTGTTTCCTCTCTTGGTGTAGCCGCAAGCCAAACCAAGAACCAAGGCCGAGAGGTGAGTTTTCCTGTAAAGACCCGACCTGAATGGGGTCCTAAACTAGGCCTTACCTCAATGCATACTTTAAAACTTAGAAAATATTATGCAAGATTGTTTCCAGATTCTGAATAAAACTAAAGCGGTAAACATCCATTCAAAAACAACCACAAAATGTCATGGAACCTGTCCCTATTCCCAAGTGCCTGTTCCAAGCTAAATACAATTTAAAACGTACTCTAATCAGAGATTGAATTCAAACATTCAAAATCCAAAATAGTTTACATCAGTGTCAGAATCTAGAAAACAACCAGGAAACAACCTAAGGGCTCCGTGCCCAACTACATGCATTTAGAGGACATTAAAACATAAAAACATAAACATAAGACTCAGAGTTTAAAACAGCTGGTTTCCATGATTAGCAGCTCCTCCTTCAGCCATCTTGTCTCGCGACATGGTTACCTGTGGAAAACCACAAAATAAGGGTGAGTAACGAATTACTCAATAAGAATTCCCAACCGGGGTACAATACGATATAATTGGTCATCTAGCAGAATGTATGCAAGTTATGAATATAAACACATAAGAGAGAGCACATCACTTTAATCCATACATAAACCTCGGATGCCATCTCAAGGTCTTACTCCGGAAAACTACAACGCTTTACGATACTATACGAGAAACTAGTCTCGGCCTCAGCCTTCCTACTGTCGATATGAAAGGTGCACTGAACTCAAGATCCCGAGGAGTTCTCCATTCGGCGTTGTAATGAGTGTGTGAGCTGTAACGACCCGACCCGAAAGGGTTCTAAAATAGGTCGTTACCTCAATGCATGCATTCAAATCTACAGAAAATTCGCAAGAGGGTGTTCGGATTCTAAGTAAAAACTAAAACATAAAACATCCATTTAAAAAGTTAACATAATTTCCTGAAACCTGTCCCTGTTTCAAAGCACCTGTTCCAAGACAAATACATTTACAAAACTTACTCTGATCAGAGATTTATTTAAAACATACAAGCTTTACAATAGTTACAACAATGCTAGAATCCGGAAATACATTTAGAAAACACCCTAGGGCTCCGTGCCCAACTACATGCATTCAGAGAACATTTAAATCATAAACATAAAACTCAGAGTTGAACAACGGGTTTTCCATGATCACAGCTCCTTCTTTAGCCATCCTGTCTCGCACCATGGTTACCTGTGGAAAAACCACAAAAATAAGGGTGAGTAACGAATTACTCAGTAAGAATCCCCAACCGGGGTACAATACGATATAATCAGTCATCTAGTACCAAAGCATGCAAGAAAACAGCTACCAACACAGATCATAGCTCAACGAGCTCACAAGAAAGATCTGGAATCATCGGAAGTCTCCTACTTCCGGCCTAAGGATTGGATACACTAACCAATCCTGGGACATCACCGAGGTATCTTTCACTCGGGGGGGAATGCACTGATCCTAAGAATGTCCTCAAGGGCCTCCTTGCCCTTGCTAAACTGAACTTACGGGAGAGTACCCGAAGTCTGGCTCTAACGGAAGGAATGGTGTACTCACGACATTAGCCCGGGGGAGCTCTCCGAACCGACAACTAACGCGTGTGCGCGCACACCGCATGCTCTTCTTTGCAACAGCGTAAATGCGGGGCCTAAGGACAAACTACGCGAGCCGTGCACGCATGCCTATGACTCGGAGGCGGTGTCACCGATCACGAGAGCGCGAGGCCCTCGCTCATCATCATGCGGCATGATCCACCGACACGAAGCTAAGAACCGGCCGAGCGCGGCTTACACCGATGGCAGGGTTCCGCTCTAGCAGGCTACAAACTAGGCTTATGTCGAAGTGGGTAGCTAACTCCACAACCGGCGGTTCGGGGGGGGAAGCAAGATACGTTATGTTGCGCACACTTTACTCCCGACCTGAGCTAAATCCACCTTGGCGGCCGGGGAAGCAAGATACGTTATCTTTGCGCACACTTTACTCCCGATCGGTGGGGACAAAGTACGTTATGTCCGCTCAGCCTCTGGATGATGACAAACCCTACAACTCTATCTAAGAGTACAGAGTAAAATCAATGATTCCTGGCTAGCAAACAATGACCGACATCAAACACATTACCTAGCATGATACTACGAGCTTAGCGGAATCATAAGCATCTTTGGCGAACAAACCTAGCATGGCACTAACATGTAAAATCGGACAAACATGCTAGCAAGAATTCAATCAAACAACTCTATCTCTAACATGCTCATAATGATCGACAAACAAGCAAGGCATATCATGAAAAATATCGCGGGGCCCACACAACTCCGGTAAGAAATCCTTACAGCCTAAGGCAACAACACACAATAAAATTAACTGCGATCGAACCCGAGCAACCTATATCGAGCCAAACAAACACATCAATAATCATAAAATAGGCCTAAATACAATAAAATAAATAGGGTTCGGCTCGGGAGCAACTCACGAGGCGCGGCTGACACGCGAACAGAGCCATTTGCCACAGGCTAAGCGGTGAAGGGGTGGCTGCCGGGGCGCGCTAGGGCCGCAGGGGCTCGGCTGGGGCGCTTGCCAGGCCCCTTGCCCACGGGCGTTGCTGGTCTTGGCTCGGCACGTGGGGTGTTGAAGGCTGCGAGAACGCAGTGCTAGCTCACTAGCTGGGCCCAAGCGCCAGCGCTGCGGCTCGGCTGCAGGGAGCGCGGGCGCGAGCGACACGACGAGACGGCTCGGCACTGAGCGACACGGGCGCGGACAAGACGAGTGACACTGTGCGAGGCTCGGGCAAGCTAGGCAACGCGGGCCTAAGCGGGCGAGGCGGGCGAGGGCGAGGAGAGAGCGCGCGGGTGGGTGGCGGCAACATCGGCCTTTCGAGCCGGGGCTTGGGCGACTGGCGGCGGCGCAGGCGCGCGGCCGGGCCGGGCGAATGGGCAGCTTGGGTGGGCCGGGCTGCTCGGGCTAGTTGGGGGGCCTGGCTCGGGCTAGGGTAAGGGCTCGGGGAGAGAGAGAGAGAGAGAGAGAGAGAGAGAGAGAGAGAGAGAGAAAAAAAAAAAGAGATAAAATGGGGATTTAGAAAAGAAAATGGGAAAATAAAAGAAAAATGGGAATAAAAGGAAATAAATGGGATTTTATCCAATTTTCCATCCTTATCCACTTTTAAAACCTTAAAATCCCATTTCCCAGCTTCCTCCTTCGAGACCCGACCGAAGCAATCTTTTCCAATAAATAAAACTCACTTAAATCCAACTCCCAAAGCAACACTAAGGGCCCGGGCTCGAATCCCAAAGGAAGCACACAACCAACCATCACTTTGCCAAAGCCCAAACCACAACCGAGCATCCAACCGACTAGCCCAAACACCTCGAGACTCGCAGCCAACAACAAACAAGCCTCGACAAAGGCAGGAGCTACCTCGAAGCCCTGAAAACCACAAATCCTGCCCGGAGAGCCAAAAGACCAAAATACCCCCAAGGGTCAAAACCGCTCTAATGACCCAACCAAACAACTGAATCTTGACCCGATGGCACCTCGAAAACTGGAATAGGAAACTGGGCTGTTACATGCGCGCACCGCATGCTGCTGCAAACTAGGGAGGTGCTGGGTCTAGGGCATCTGCCCTGGTCCAGTACGTATGCCTAACAAATCTCTGGATCGGTGTCACTGAACATAGTGATGTGAAACCAGGACACTATGACTATGTCAGCCTGTACCACCGCACCTGAGGCTAAGAAACCGGTCGTGGTAGGCTTACACCAAGAACCGGTCCTTGCCCTATCAGGTGGCAATCAAAGGCTACTGCCGACACGCTGAGGACGTGTCGACTGCCAGGGGCAAGGCAGTGCCTCGTCATTCCCCCGACTGTTGGGGCATTTAACAGTCTGCCTCCCTCACCCAAGATTGCACTGGGCTGCCGTTAGGGTTAGCTAAACCCTAACAACGGATCAGGGACGGAGTATTGCCTCGCACATCCCTGCCACGGATGCAAGTTACGTTATGCATCCTCGCCCGGATGATGCTACCTATCAGAATTCTAAGCTATAAACAGATAACAGCTAACAGTCCAATATGTGCTCAGCAGAAACAATGAACCTAGCATGATACTACGAAGCAAGAACAGATAACGAGGATGCGTGAACAGAATAACCTAGCATGGAACTAACATGAGAAGCAATACGAGAATCATGCCAATCGGAATTCATAACAGAGCACCTATCCACTAACATGCTGATAAATACAAACAAACATACAAACAACAATCACAGAATATATCGCAGGGCTCACACAACTCCGGTAAGAAATCCTTACCTTGGTCGGAAGGCAACAACACACAAGGATCCTATGGTGCAAACGAACCCGAGCTAGCTAACAGGAACCAAACAAACAACAACAAATATCACAACCTATAGGTCTAAAATAATAATACAAATAGGGCTCGGCTCAGGAGCAACTCACACGCACACGGCCGGCGCTGCGGACAGAGGCGCGGCACCGCAACGGCCACCTAGGGCGCTTCTTTGGGCAGTCAGTGCGGCAAGGCCGCCGCTTTCGCGCGGCAGCTGCACGCGATTACCGCAATGTTGGAAGTCTTCTTTGGCGTCTTTGGCGCGGCAAGGGGCTGCGCGCAGATGGGCTCGCGCTGGAGCGGGGCGACGCGACACGGCACGCGGGCTGCATACGACGGTGTGACGGTGGCGCAGCGCGGCGTGCTCGTCTTTGGGGCCCCGGCACGCAGGTCGTCGCGACGCGACGGCGCATTTCTTCTTTGCTGCGACGCGATCCGGATGCTGGGCTGCGACGTGATCCGGCCACTGGAGGCGCGGCGACGCGATGCGGCGCGGCTTGTGGCGATCGCGATCGGTATTTGCAGGTGGGCGATGGGGCTGCGATGCGCTCGCTTTACCGGCCGCAAACAAACACCATTGCTCAGTTTCTTCCTCTCTCGGCCAGCGAGAACATCACCCAAAAGAGAAGAAGGGATCGGGAACACTTACCCGGGATGAACGAGACGGCGAAGCTGCTTGGGAAGAAGTGCACGGCAAGGAAAGCTAGGGAGAAGATGGGGTTGGGCGGCTAGAGGATTTGGAGAAACAAAAGATGAAAACTTATTTTCTCTTCATTTAATCAAACACACAAAATCCCAAAAACTCAAAGCTAACCAAGACATATCGCGGAATGAGCAACAAAAGCAACCGGTGGCCCAACTGGCACGACCACACCTTTGACTCCCTGGCCACCCGGGTTCGAAACCCATCAACAACACTTTAAAACCACAAATTAATCTTTGCATCTCTCCATGCCCAAACACATAAAAAAAGCAACCAAACCCTACACTTGACCATCCAATAATATTAATAGCTAAAAAAGACAGAAACGGCCCTAACAGCCCGACCAAATTACCAAAATACCCTTAGAACATACTTGGAAGACCGGGATGAAAACCTGGGCCGTTACATTTCCTTTCTTTTTTCTTCTTCTTCTCCTTTCCGAAATCTCTCCCCTTGTTGATTGCGCAAACCTTACCCAAGCAAGAACTTCTTTGCCCTAGCTTGTAGCCGAGAGGTTGGAGAGGCCTTGGGGCTGCCGAAGTTGATGATTCTTCTTGCAAAGAGCCGAGCCTTCATTCTTGTTCATCCCATTGTTGCCGAATCACTTCCCTAGCCTTCCTTGCAACCGAAACATCTTGTGGTAAGTTTTTCCTTTCCTTGGCCGAGAGCCTTTGGTTGCTGGTTGGTTGTGTTCTAAGCCTTTCTCATTTGTTTTGCAAACTCCGATCGAAGCCAAAAGAGTTCTCGCAGCTAACCCTAGAAGCCGTGAGCAGTAGTCAAGTCTAGCACAATCTCGAGGTAAAATCTCCATCCTAGCCGAGAGCATGATGGGGTATTTAGGAGTGTGTTGTTTGATTTTATGGTTAGCTAACTTGTGTTCTTTCCTATTGAGGTGAAGCCGAGCAAGTTCCAGGAAGTTGTTGTGTGTGAAGGTCGAAAGCCAAGCTTGGCCGAGAGCTTATGGGACTAGTTAGGTAGTTTCACTGTAACAGCCCAGATTTCTATTTTGTTCCTCTAGGCATGTTCGGTTATTATTTTCGGTATTCAGTTGGGTCGTTAGGGCAGTTTTGGCCCTTAGGGGCATTTTGGTCATTTTTCCCTCAGGGCCGGTTTGGCGTTTAACTAGAGTATGTGGGCTGTTTCTGTCATTCGTTAAGATTGGTTGTTCCTGGGTTTCAGGTTTTCAGGGTTGGAATGCATTCGGAGTAGTTTGGAGGACATTCAGTTTAAAAGATAACATAAGTTTTGTTTGTGCGTCTGTTGGGTTTCGATCTTGTGACCTGTTAGGCTTTTGGTGGCTTGGATTGAAAAAGGAAAATTTTAAAGAAAAGTGTTCAAGCCAGGAATCGAACCCAGGTGGCTTGGAGTTGGAGTTGGTTGTTGTTTATTTGGAAATTAATTAGTGTTGCTGCTAGGATTCGAACCCGGGTTGGTCTAGTTGCCGCAGTTGGCAAAAAGGAAGCACTACCAATTGAGCCACGTGAGTAGGTTATGACTTTGTTCGTTTGTTAATTTGCTCGTCCCTTGTTGGTTGGAGGCTTGTTTTAAAAGGATTTAATTAGGAAGATAAATGCGTTGGAGCTGGGACTCGAAGGGGAGATGGTCAGGGTAGGAATCGTTAAATCCATGGGACACGTGGCAAGAGGGGGAGTGCTTTTGCTATTGGGTTACGGGAAGAGACAGAGGGGATCAATTTCTCTAGAAGGCTTTTGCGATTTTCTCCTCTGCCAGGCGATTTTTCTCTGCCTCTTCCCCAATTTTCTTTCATTCGTTTGTTTTCCCCTCTCCATCATCATCGCTGAGATTGGACCCTAGCCGAATTCCCGTTGGCTTCAATCGCTGAAGCTTGCTGCTGAGATCCGAGAGGTAAATTTCTAACCCTAACCAAATCTTTTCATTGCTGGTTGCTTTTCCTAATCGAGACTGCTTTTGGTCGTGCATGTCATTGCCTTAGTGAAATTGCTCGCTCAGCCTCACAGTTTGTCGTCCGCGTCGCTGGCAGCCTAGACGCCCTCATCGCCGAATCGTTCGCAGCTGCGAGCCTCTTCGTCTCGCCCACGCGGAGCCGCACGCACACCCTGCCGCATCTGAGCCCTAACGCAGCGTCGTTCCCCTCTCGCACTCGCACGCTCAGCTGCGAGTGCTCTTGTAGATCCAGCGCCACAGCCCCTTCGCGTGCGATCGCAGCCTTTCGCCTCTCGCACGCGCACCGCCTCGCTTGCCCTGTCGCTCCTTCCGCACTCAGCCCTGCCGTGTCGCTGCCTTGACCTGCCGAGGGTCCTTGTTGCTGAGTTAAGCTTCGATTTGGGTTAGTTCTTTCCCTAGGCTGTTTATGTAATTTTGATTCGTCGCTTGGATTAATTCGTGCGGTTTTGTTTGTGTTCGCTAGTTGTCTGGCTGAGAGTTGCCTTGCTAGGAGTGGTGTTTGCTTAGCCTTGCCGAGAGCACTGTTTGGCAGAGAGGTTGTCCCGAGCACCTGTTTGAGTTTCAGTAAACTCTGTCCTTAGCTCGGTGTAGCTGTTTAGTCATGTTTAGCTAGTTCTGTTAGTAAAAGCATGTTTGGTTTATGTGATAGGTTGCTAGTAGCTTGGTTGGCGACCTGCAACTCAACGAGCAATTAGTTATTGTTGTATGTTTCCGCTTGTTTTTCAGGTAAGGATTTCTTATCGAAGTTGTGTGGGCCTTGCGATATTTCTGTAATTTTTGTTTGTATGTTTCATTATGATTACCAACATGTTTAGTTATTAGGTGTTTTGCTCTGAATTTCGACTGGCATGATTTCTCGTATTTATTCTCATGTTAGTTCCATGCTAGGTTGTTCTGTTCACTCATTTGTTTGTATTATGTTCTTGTTTCGTAGTACCATGCTAGGTTCATTGATTCTGCAGAGTACGTGTTAGTATGATTGTTGTTAGCTGTTTATAGCATAGTGTTCTGATAGGTAGCATCATCCGGGTGAGTATGCATAACGTAACTTGCATCCGTGGCAGGGACGTGCGCGGCAGTACTCCGTTCTTGATCCGTCGTTATGGTTTAGCTAACCCTAACGATAACCCAGTTGTATACTTGGGTGAGGGTGGCAGACTGTTAAATGCCCCAACGGTCGGGGGAATGATGAGGCATTGCCTTGTCCCTGGCAGTCGACACGACCTCATCGTGTTGACCGTAGCCGTTGATTACCACCCGATAGGGCAAGGACCGGTCCCTGGTGTAAGCCTAACACGGACGGTTTCTTAGCCTCAGGTGCTGTGGTACAGGCTGACATAGTCATAGTGTCCTGGTCTCACACCACTATGTTCAGTGACACCGATCCAAAGATTCTTTTAAGCATGCGTACTGGACCAGGGTAGCATGCCCTAGACCCAGCACCTCCTTGGTTTGCAGCAGCATGCAGTGTGCGCGCACGCTCATTACAGCACCGACTAGAGAGCTCCTCGGGATCTTGAGTTCAGTGCACCTTTCGTATCGACAGTATAGTAGAAACGTTGAGGCCGAGACTAGTTTCTCGTAAAGTTTCGAGTTTCGAGATAACTCCCAGAGTAAAACCATAAGATGGCATCCGTTTATATTTATGCATGGATTAAAGTAAAGTGCTCTCTTCAGTGTTTGTATTTATAGCTTCCATACATTCTACTAGATGACCAGTTGTATCGTATTGTACCTCGGTTGGGGATTCTTACTGAGTAATTCATTGTTGACCCTTACTTTAGTGGTTTCCACAGGTAACCAGGGCACGAGACAGGATGGCTGAAGGAGGAGCTGCTGATCATGGAATCCTACTGTTTTATAAACTCTGAGTCTTATGTTATGGATTGTTTCTTTTTATGGTTTTGAATGCATGTAGTTAGGGCACGGAGCCCTTACGATGTTTTTGGATTGTATCTGGATTCTGTCTTTTCATTTAACTAATTTTGAACTGAATGTTTTGAAATAAATCTCTGATCAGAGTACGTTTTGAATTATTTATAGCTTGGAACAGGTGCTTGGAAACAGGGACAGGTTTCAGGATGTTTTTATGTTTGTTTGTTTAATGAATGGTTGTAAGTTTTAAATTTATTTAGAATATGAATGGCAATCTTGCATAACTCATTTAAGTTTTAAAAGCATGCATTGTGGTAAAGGCCTAAGTTAGGACCTCTTTCAGGTTGGGTCTTTATAGTTGGTATCAGAGCTCAGAGTCATAGATTCTGTAGACTGACCTTTTGTTGTAGGTCGATTTTCCATGATCATCAGCACATCAATGCTCATCAGGTACGCCTAAGTTTACTGTTTTAGAAAATGGTTAAGAATTTAAAATACTTTTACATCTAGTGTATGCCTTGTTTAGCGGTGTAGAGCAGAGATGAGCAGGTTCTGACTCGTTGTTGGTTTGTGTGGATCGCTAGTATGCTGATTACACATAGAGGAGCAGGACTTTTGGTATTTCCAATCAAGGAGTTGGACTGCGCATGTTGATGATGAGACCACGTTCAGGGTTGTCTAGACCCATAGGCTACTTTTGGCCCTGGCAGTTTGAGTTGCCGAGATAGTGGGGTAGAGGTTAGCATGTCTTAGAGTGAGACTCCTTGAGCAGAGTGTGCTCCAGCCATGAGAGAGTCGATGACAGGTCTTTTAGCTAACAGAGAGCGGAGACCAGAGCGCGATTTGTAGTCTTGCAGATGAGGAGTCCTGCACACAGATAGCCCAAAGAAATCAAAGTTTATTTAGGAGACACCCTTTGTAGCTCTGATAGCCCCGGAGGTTCCCCGAGAGTTTATTTAGCAGGTTTATGCTGATGAGTTAGTTGGCGTTGATGGAGCCGCCGAGTTTGGCAAGTGGAAGCCTGTAGAGCTTTTCATCCAAGTGTTAGGATGACCTGATGTTCAGAGGCCGAGATGTGATGCTCGTGAGCTGTTGATACAGCAGTTTGGTGGTGGAAGTCCATCAGGAGAGGCAGACCAGCAGAGTCTCCACCAGCCACATGGTTGATTGACAAGATACCTAGAGAGTGATGACTGAGTTAGTAGCTTTAGAAGAAGATGTAGAGACATCTTGGACCACTTACAAGCCTGTTGTTGTTCTGCAGCCTGTCTTGTTAGTACCCCGTGGCAAGGGTGTAGTGAGAAGTTTGCTTGTCAGGACTTAATCCGCTCGTGGATTTCAGTTGGCTAGCAGAGTAAAGCACTCTTTTGGTAGCATGTTCCCGCAGTGGAGTTAGTTGCTGCCTTCCAAGAGTTGGCTTGAGTATTCATGGAGCATCGAGCTGGATGCAAGAGTAGGTCGTGGCATGTCTGTTAGATGAGATGCTAGAGATTAGACTGCTCGAGTGTTGGGATTCTTATTTGAGTGCCCTTGTTCCCGTCACCTGGAGTGTGACCTTCCCTACCCTTAGTGGGACGTAGAGCTCATAAATAGTTGCTTTGTGTTGTAAATGATGTAGTGCTTGTTGGCACCAAGCCTTGCAAGGAGGCCTAGGTTTGGGCCAGTTCGCACCAGACGTGCAGGTGGTTCTATGACCCACCCAGAGTTCAGCATCCCCACTAATTCTGTACCCGTTTCCTAAGGTTGCATAAGAGATCTAGCTCGGTGGTAGTCGAAGAACTACAAGTGTGATGTCGTGCGAGGGAAAGCGTGAGCTTTTCAGGGTCACCGAGAGTTGGGTACGAAGGATGCTGTTGGTTGTTAAGGGCTAGCGCGTCCGAGTTCTCGCGCCTATGTTGTGGGCCTGTGAGCCAGTTTGATGGTAGTGTGATTCGATTGCCCTGAGTTTCCTTAGTTTGAGTAGAGTTAACATCGATGATGCGGGATTGTTCTAGCAGTGGAGCCATGAGTTGGTTGGTTTGAGCGGAACACATCTAGGGGACACATTGGTATGAGGTATGTTAGCTTTGTGCGGTTATGCTCTTGTAGAGTAAGTTGGTCAATGTTGCTTCTCGTTGCGAGTTGACCTTGTGTGGGTTTGAACTCTTGTTGCTCTCCTAATAGTTATGGCTCTACTAAAATTCAGAAGTTGCCCTTGTGTGAGTTGTCTGGATAGACGTGGATGTTAAGGAAACAAGAGGGAGCTGTACACGCCGGTGTACTTTCGTGTAGCTCGTTTTGTGGTGTAAGTCTCGGGAACCACGAAAGGTTCGTGTCGAGAAATCAGTGCTCAGTCATTGAGGTGTTAGGGCTTTAGTTCTTGTCAAGTGCCCTAACTTTGGTTGTAAGGATACCGTGCTCGTAGTCGGGTTGTTGCTTAAGCAAGTTTGGCTAGTTGGACCTTGACCTGGTTAGAAGAACTCCTTATTGTTCGATGGTTGGAGTTCAGCTGGTGCTGAGTAAGAGCGGTGGTAGCGAAGCCGCACAGTTTCTGTTCGTCATTGCTAGGAGTGTTGTTCGGATCCTTACCCTGGGTAGAAGCTACGATGTGGCTGATGCTTTGAGTAGGAGGATGACACATTCTGTAGCGTTTCTGGTCTTCTTCGTTTTCAAGGAGTTGGAGCGAGCCAGCATAGTTGAGATGCTGGAGGGAGTTGTGCCCGTGTAGCCAATTTTCCGTTAGACATTTTGGCGAGAGTGTGTGTCGAAGGGTTGTCGGAGGAACCCTAAGTTGTGGAAATCCTCACCAAAGCTCAGTCAGACCCAGGCAGTGTTCCTCGGTTGAGTTGCTGGAAGCTTGTAGTCGCTTGGCAAGCTAGAGTTGTTCTTGGTAACCTCCGCATTGGTTTCGAAATTGTTAGCAAGGTGGTGCTTGGCATTGACCAAGGTGTGGTTCCCATGTTGTTTCAAGAACTCGCTTGGTTGGAGCAAGCAGCGTGGCCCTGAGGACTTGTTCCTGTTCGGAAAGTTTTGGGAGTTGACCCCTCCTTCGGTGTTTGAGTAAGTACTGCTAGTTCTGAGTTGGTGGTTGAGTCTTTTGTGAAAACCCTCTATTGTTGCTTCCGAGAGGGTTGGTTGTTGACACCTTTGTTTGAGCTTGACAGCGAGTGTATGTGGAGTTCGCTGCCCTTCGGAAATCCGCTTGCAAGGAAATCATTTTCTGCTTGGTAGAAGTCAAGTCAGCTCCTATGTTGTGAAGTTGATCAGAGTAGCGCAGTGGTTAGCCTAGCTCGTGGATCCCTGTGTTGTGCTGCTAGCAAGTGGCAAGTTGTTCGACCCCGCGAGGGCGGTGGTCAGCCATCTCAAGAGTTGAGTTGTTGCTGGAAAGTTGTTGGATCTTTGGAGTTTGAGGAACCCCTAGTTTCTATGGTGGTTGTTATGCACCATGGATGCCAGCCTCGAGTCTTACTTCCGAGGTAGCCTTGCTGGTTCATGTTGCTTGCGATCCGCCAGCGTTGTGGCTATCGTTATTCGTATTCCTTGCGATGTTCTGGGTGTGGAGTTTCTAGTTGGAAGATGATTTAAACTTGAGAGTTGCTTGTCCTTGGAGGCGAGCTTTTCCCGTTCTAAGCTTGAGTTGTGTTTTGCAGAGCAAGCCTTTCTCAGGCTTTGCTCCTAGTTGTTGCGCGTTCGCAGTTGGCGTTTAGCTGAGCCTGTGTTGAGTGGGTTGGCAAAGTGGTGTCGTGGCTTTGGTTGTTTAGACCTTTGTGTTTTTATCCTCAAGCTGTTGTGATTACAAGTAGCCCCGTGGTGTTTTCTTCCTTGCTGCTCGGGTTTCCGTGAGAGGAATGTTGGTTGCTTACTTAACTGGCAATGTTCTCTTAGGCCAGTTGCTGGTAGGTTTGCGTTGGAATGTTTGCAGTCGGCCGTTGAGGGGCCAGTGTGTTGGTTTGGCTGAGTGGAGCCTGTGCCTTGACCTTGTTGTTTAGAGTGGCCATGGCTGAAGTTTCAGCTGGTGTGAGTGGTTTTAGCCGTTTGGTGAACCAAGAGTGTGCCCTTGGTCTGGGTACACCGATTCCTCTTTAAGGATGGTGGCTTAGTTGTGGCGGGACCATACCAGTTGGTGAAGTTTACCTTTAAGTTCAGTTGCCAGTCGGTGGTTTAGATGGTTTTGTTAAGGTGTTGGAAAGCATTGGAGTTCGCTGGTTTTCGAGACCCGGGAGGTTTAGTCGATTGTCGACGTAGTGTAGGGTTGCGATTGTTTGTAAAGAGTTGGGAGTATTTAGGGAAGTTGCGTCGGTGTCGGTGCAATGTTTCAGTGCTTGTGATCAGTCGATGTACTTTTTGAAGGTAGAGCCATGGTGAGGCATTCTGAGTTTGTGAGCGGGGTTAGGTGAGCCCTAAGGTTGTAGAACCGTTTGAGAGTTTGAGCGAGGCGGAGCAGTGGCTGACCGATTAGCACTGTCACGTCTCTTCCCTCAGAGCTCTGTGTGTATCTCGTTTTGGCTGAGGTAGTTGTGGCAGACTCGTGGTCATTGTGGCTTTGAGCCTTTGGAGTAGAAAAAGGTTTAAGTTTCGGGGAGGAACTGGTGGAGTTTTAACCGAGAGTTCAGTTGGATAAAGTTCAGTAGAATTTTCTCGGAGTTGTTTTAGTTTTAGGACTTTCGGGGACGAAAGTCTTAAAAGGAGGGAGTATTGTAACAGCCCAGATTTCTATTTCGGTCCTCTAAGCATGTTCGGTTATTATTTTTGGTAATCGGTTGGGCCGTTAGGGCAGTTTTGGCCCTTATGGGCATTTTGGTCATCAAGGCCGGTTTGGCGTTTAACCAGAGTCTGTGGGCTGTTTCTGTCATTCGTTAAGATTGGTTGTTCCTGGGTTTCAGGTTTTCAGTGTTGGAATGCATTCGGAGTAGTTTGGAGGACTTTCGGTTTAAAAGACAACATAAGTTTTGTTTGTGAGTCTGTTGGGATTCGATCTTGTGACCTGTTAGGCTTTGGGTGGCTTGGATTGAAAAAGGAAAATTTTAAAGAAAAGTGTTCAAGCCAGGAATCGAACTCAGGTGGCTTGGAGTTGGAGTTGGTTGTTGTTTATTTGGAAATTAATTAGTGTTGCTTCTAGGATTCGAACACGAGTTTGTCTAGTTGCCGCAGTTGGCAAAAAAGAAGCACTACCAATTGAGCCACGTGAGTAGGTTATGACTTTGTTCGTTTGTTAATTTACTCGTCCCTTGTTGGTTGGAGGCTTGTTTTAAAAGGATTTAATTAGGAAGATAAATGCGTTGGAGCTGTGACTCGAAGGGGAAATGGCCAGGGTAGGAATCGTTAAATCCATGGGACACTTGGCAAGAGGGGGAGTGCTTTTGCGATTGGGTTACGGGAAGAGACAAAGGGGATCGATTTCTCTATAAGGCTTTTGCGATTTTCTCCTCTGCCAGGCGATTTCTCTCTGCCTCTTCCCCAATTTTCTTTCATTCGTTTGTTTTCCCCTCTCCATCATCATCGCCGAGATTGGACCCTAGCCGAATTCCTGTTGGCTTCAATCGCCGAAGCTTGCTGCTGAGATCCGAGAGGTAAATTTCTAACCCTAACCAAATCTTTTCCTTGCTGGTTGCTTTTCATAATCGAGACTCCTTTTGGTTGTGCATGTCGTCGCCTTAGCGAAATCGCTTGCTCAGCTTCACAGTTTGTCATCCGTGTCGCTGGCAGCCCGGACGCCCTCATTGCCGCATCGTTTGCAGCCGCGAGCCACTTCGTCTCGCCCACGTGGAGCTGCACGCACACCCAACCGCATCCGAGCTCCAACGCAGCGTCATTCCCCGCTCGCACTCGCACGCTCAGCTGCAAGTGCCCTTGCCAATCCAGCGCCGCTGCCCTTCGCGTGCGATCGCAGCCGTTTACCTCTCGCACGCGCAACCCCCGCTCGTCCTGCGGCTCCGTCCGCACCCAGCCCTGCCGTGTCACTTCCTTGCCTGCCGAGGGTCCTTGTTGCGGAGTTGAGCTTCGATTTGGGTTAGTCCTTTCCCTAGGCTGTATATGTAATTTTGATTCGTCGCTTGGATTAATTCGTGCGGTTTTGTTTGTGTACGCTGGTTGTCTGGCCGAGAGCTGCCTTGCCAGGAGTGGTGTTTGCTTAGCCTTACCGAGAGCCTTGTTTGGCCGAGAGGTTGTCCCGAGCACCTGTTCAGGTTTCGGTAAACTCTGTCCTTAGCTCGGTGTAGTTGTTTAGTCATGTTTAGCTAGTTCTGTTAGTAAAAGCATGTTTGGTTTATGTGATAGGTTGCTAGTAGCTAGGTTGGTGACTTGCAGCTCAACGAGCAATTAGTTATTGTTGTATGTTTCTGCTTGTTTTTCAGGTAAGGATTTCTTACCAGAGTTGTGTGGGCCCTGCGATATTTTTGTGATTAGTTATTAGGTGCTTTGCTCTGAATTCCGACTGGCATGATTTCTCGTATTTATTCTCATGTTAGTTTCATGCTAGGTTGTTCTGTTATGGCATGTTCGTATTCTGTTCTTGTTTCGTAGTACCATGCAAGGTTCGTTGATTCTGCTGAGCACATGTTAGTATGATTGTTGTTAGCTGTTTATAGCATAGTGTTCTGATAGGTAGCATCATCCGGGCTAGGATGCATAACGTAACTTGCATCCGTGGCAGGGACATGTGAGGCAGTACTCCGTCCTTGATCCGTCGTTTGGGTTTAGCTAACCCTAATAGCAGCCCAGTTGTAATCTTGGGTGAGGGTGGCAGACTGCTAAATGCCCCAACAGTCGGGTGAATGACGAGGCATTGCCTTGTCCCCGACAGTCGACACGACCTCATCGTGTCAACCGTAGCCCTTGATTACCACCCGATAGGGCAAGGACTGGTCCCTGGTGTAAGCCTACCACGGACGGTTTCTTAGCCTCAGGTGTTGTGGTATAGGCTTACATATGAAGTTTCTTCCTAGAAATAAGATGTGTTTTAAAAATCATGAAAGTAGACGGGAAAAAGATAGAAATGTTGAATTAATGAAAATAAGCATCGTAAGAAGATAAGCATTTCTTGGGGACAAGCAATGATGTAAGTTTGTGGGTGTGATAACTCTCAAGAGAGCATATTTTAATTGGTTAGGATGCATTATTTTAATACTTAGGTAAAGAATATCTGCGTTCTTAGAAGGAATACGAGAATTAACTTAGGAAATCAGCATGCATTCATAACATTGCATCAAAAGCATGAATCTACGCTTTAGCGCAAATCGCAAACAACTGTGCCTAGTTTACGCTTTTTAGCAGGATTTCGCGCAACATCAACGAAAAGGCAATGATGCGAACACTGATCGGATCACGCAAATACGTTGAACCTAAGAAGAAATTACGATCGACAAAGTTTCATCTACAAGGAAAGAATCAGAAGAACCAACTATGTAATCAAGGCGATGGCAATCAAATAAATCTAGACGAAAATCATGGAATATGCATTGATGATGATTTCCGATCGATCAAGGGACTGAGGGACTTGAGTCTTCTGTAGAGAAGCTGGTGATGATGATTTCCGACCGATCGAAGGACTGAGGGACTTGAGTCTACTGTAGAGAAGCTGATGGTGGTGTTGTGGGAACTGATGACAAGGAGACTACTCACATTCAACCGTGCCAATTCCATTTAGTGTTTTTATTAGGAGCATTTTTAATATTCAAACATTATTTTAATCGTAATAAAAGCGTCTGATTTAAACTTCTATTTGGTGTTTATTTACTATGATTGCGTTATAGGAGTTTATGATAATTAAGTACGAATAGAGCATGTTATTAGTGTAGGTCTTTGAATGTTACACTGTTGAATATATATATATATATATTAAAAAGACATATTCAATATATTTTAATCTATAATATTGTATTACTTAAATATAATACCAAAATCTTTTAAAGATAGGAAGATTGAAGAGTATTTGAAAATGATTGAATGGAGTGAAACAAATTAAAGAAAAGATTGAGATTTTAGAGTTTGGGAAGGAATAGTGATAATAACTCATTTTCATAGGTAGAAGAATTTGGATGTTAGTTTTTTTTTTTTTTTAATTTCATAACTTATAAAATTTAATAATTTTATTTTGAATTTTAACCTTCAATTAAAAAAATTAATGGAAAACCCTTTAGTATTATTCCAACCTTTGAGATGCCAACATTTAAATTGAATAACATTTTTTAATACAATTTTTTGAGACTATTTTTTAATACAATTAATGAATAATAAAACTCACTTCTTTTTTTTTTACTTTTTAAATTATTTTCTACATATTAGTATGGAGTAACATATTTGAAATTATGAGTAATTACTTAGAAAAAATAGTCAAAAAACGATTCATTCTAAGAGATATTATAAAGTTTTAAAATTTAAGGTAATATAAATTTGACCTCAAAATCAAATAATGGTGAAAAAAGTAAGTCAGATTTCATATAAAAATATTAAAAGAAATTCGCATTTTGAATGTATATACTAATGAACCAAAATACACCTATATTATTATTATTATTATTATAGATAAAAGTACAAAAGAAAACCAAAGCGGTGGCTCAGGTTAGAGATTTGGCGCGACATTTGTGTAGAACACAAAGAAAACCCGGGAATTGGGGAAACATGTCGTCAAGGTTTTGGCGGCGAGTTAGAGTTTTTTCATCTGTGTTTTTGTTTGCCCTTGCTTTTACGGATGCCTGGGTTGACATGTGCAGCCTCCCCACCAGTCGTCTTGGAGTTCGGCTTCTTCGGTTGAATCCTCTCACGCAAATGAACCCTACAACACACCAACAGCAAACTCATCTCTTGAGTTTCGTATTGTTCAACCTCGAATGCTTTTCTGGTACTCTTCGTTTGGTTCTTTAATCATTTGTTATTCTAATTTTTGCTGTTTTCTTTACCAAGTTATTTCATAATACCTTGTTGGAAGCAGTTCTGGATGTCCTCAATCCCCAAGCCTGTATAAATGTGCATTACATTATCTTCCACTCAAACAATGATATCTGACTCTGTTCTATCTTAATTTACCTCTAAATATTGTTGCCGTTGAGGTTCCAAAATACGTGGTTCTCCTCGGTAGATGCCATATCCACTCCCTAGGAACCTGAATGGGGTTTTTACTCGATTCATCGTCCGCAAAAACCTGCATTCGAGTTAACTATGTTTGACAGAAATACTATGGCTCATGGAATGATTCCAACATGAAATTCTGACTCACCTCGTTGACTTGAAAATAAGTCCCGTTTAATGGAAATTTGCCTCTCATTGCTGTTCTACAGGGTATCTGGAAGAATATTCCTTCACATGTTGGTGGTTTTGCAAAGCACAAAAAAGTAATAACAACTGGAGACTATGGCTTTTGCACTTACCAAAATTGTTCCGCGGACTGTTCCACGGTTCTGTTCCCTGGCAATGTTGCATGATGAACACCTACCCTCGGGACAAAGTTGTCCCATTTCTCGGTACGCACATGCTGTATTGGGTGGCTCAGATGAATCCATAGCTTCACCTGGAAACATCAGTTACACCTTATTGAGATTTGAACGCTTACAGAATTTTCATTTTCCTTTTTGAATTTTTAAATTACAATGTGCAGCAAGCAGTACCCGGTGAGGATATGCACAAAAGGTACGGGCAAGGATCATTTGGATCTCGTTTTTCCAGCTGTGCACAGATAGAAACAAAGTTTAACACCACTGTAAATGCAAGTTAAGGGGGGGTAATGTATTTATTTACCTTATGTAGGAGAGGATGTGTATCTGGAAGCTCATACCTGCATAATGGAAATAGAAATTACTTAAACAACAAAACATTATGTTAGTTGCAAATAGTTTCTTTTTTAATACTTGATTTACAGAATATCCATTTACATACTTATCCCCTTATAAGGAGGTGATTCAAACAATATTAAAAAAAGAAGAAAAAAAATTGTGACATCAAGGAGGGCGGCAAGTATTTCTCTTTACATAATATCCTCTTATTTTCCCTCGAATTTATAATCTTCTCAGAGCCTTGCAATGACCCCCCTTACATGTACAACACATACCAAAAGATTAAATAATTCATAATATCAGATAAACAATAAACTACGATAAATTCATCTATAAATATGAACCTAGTTCTTTGGTACGTAACAGGTAACACTACGATTCCACAACAGATCTAGTGAAGCACGAGTGGTAAAATTGTATCAAAAGTTAATTTGAGCTTTAATTGATAATTTACAACTCATATACAGTAACTTCACCGAGTAAAAAGTGGCATACAATCCAATTTCAGCTGTTATTTTTTTGGTTTTTCAATAATATGTTCAGAGCTAAAGGCATACTTACGTTCGATGTTCTGTTCTCAAACGTTCTATATGCTTCAGTTTGCTTATTGGTATGGAAGCAACATTGGTGTGCAAAGGAA
This sequence comes from Sicyos edulis, assembly GCA_036507275.1. Classification (NCBI taxonomy): domain Eukaryota; kingdom Viridiplantae; phylum Streptophyta; class Magnoliopsida; order Cucurbitales; family Cucurbitaceae; genus Sicyos; species Sicyos edulis. Next base: position 56,465,328 of record CM071846.1, on the reverse strand, counting down.
CCAGAGCTCTAGTGTTATCATCGTCCATGCCATTCTGTGAAGTTGTTGTAAACCGTCCAGAGTTAAGTCTGATTACAGGAACATCATCGGAATCATACTCACATAAATCTTCAATATCTGTCAATTGTGATTCATCATATGCAGGCTCAGGTGATTGAGGCACTTCAATGATTGGTTCAGAATTGTGGGATCCTGAACATGGATGGCCTTCAATTTGGGGCACTGACACTGGATTCATCCCTTGAGCAGTTCCTTCAAATCTGTTGTTTGGGACCATTGTAGTACTTACCATACTTTTCTCTGCCAATCCAGGTAATCTACGCTTTGCACTGTTTTGATTATAGGACCTCAGTTAGAGAATACAATCATAAAACCTATACAACTCTATAATTTGCACACAACCACTATGCACGAAATAGAAAAAATGCAAGGTGAGATCAGTTATAAGACTTGCTTTTACTTATACTAAATTCATACACTACGTTTATTAGAAAAAAAAATCATATAGTAATTGATCCATACTTTCCATATGCACTAGCATAGTGCCGACAATTTTCCCTCAGTGGACAAGCACTGCAGTTTGGTGCTCTCTTCGAGCAAAAGACCTGCAGATGAATGTTCAAGGTTGATAGTCAAATGTTATCTGTAGAAATCAGATGATGCTATCTCGCAGGAAGCTTATGATTTACCTTTCCAAATGTAATCAGCTGATAATGTAGTTCATACCTATGGAAAAAAAAAAATTTAAAAAAAGCCTGGATGTGTGAACTTTTTCTTGTTTGATAGTTATTTTTAAAATGGTAAGTAATAGAAAAGGTGTTAGAATTACAGAGTTCGTTGGTCAAGCGTACTGAGCCTTGGCCATAGATATTTCTGAATAGAATCCATCATAGGAAACCTACGCAACAATACATGTTAGCCTTCTCAACTTTTTCTCTTAGGAACGATGCTTCTTCTTTTTATTCTATACACTTACGTCTCAAGAAGATGCATTTGAACCTCATCAGGCAGCGGTTCAAGAGGAACCCATCCTATTCGAACAGCGATTCGACCAACGTTTACATCCACCTTATTTAAAGAACAAATAAGAGTTTTAGGTGGAATACCTGTCTTACAAACTATTAATTTATCATATTAACTTACTGGAAAGGCAACTTGCTGTAGTGATAAAAGCCTTATGCATTCTACACTTTTCAGTCCTAACCCATCTATGTCCAGTAGATATTCCCTTCAGGCACAAACAAGTAATGTATCAAAATCAGACAATGGAAAAATCAGAATCCTTTTGTACTTTGAATATTTGTAAGAGTTTCAGCCTTCAAAGTAGACTTACTTAACATCATTTGGAGGAGCGTGTCTAAGCCATTCGAGATCAACATGTCCATGTAATCTAGCTGTTCGATTAAGAAAATCCTGTAGGAAAATTAGATGAGGCCAGTCAGAGACCCTAGCTCCAAGTCTTTTGTTTATTTTTTATTTCACTTTAGTTTCTTAAACCTTGATTCTTCCTGCTATGATGTTATGCTGGCCACGGTCCTTGATGGCATCTGCAATCTTTTTTGGATCTGCAGAACGAACTGCTTCCCAATCCACAGAATCCATGTGATCGCTACTTCTTGGCTCACTACTAGAGTAGGCTCTCCTCATATCGTCCCATTTTTCCCTCAAACTATTCCAGTCAATTTCTGGCTTCATTTTACCTTTTTTATCTTTCTCCTTGGACATTTCTGTCTTTTTTTCATCATTCAAATCATTACAATCTCTGTCTTCCAAATGTTTTTGTGCCTCTTGAATCACACTTTCCTGAATTCGGACATTTCCGACATCTATTTTATTAGATGAATCATCAATAGGTGATAGCTCTGTGGTTTTCTTGATTCCTCCATTCCTTGTTTGAATTTCAGAACACAGGCAACACTTCGCATTCTCATTTGGTGGGAACTGTAAATCAACTTCCACCGTTTCTTCACAGCGGTTAGATTCCTCAGCCTTACTTTTTTGTCCACTCATTTTGCTTATGCATTCTGAGCATAAATAGTTCACCATATGCCTAGGATCTTGGTTTCTGCAATTCACCTCTTTGGATTCAAAAATGTTATTTTCCTGACCACACAATGATGTGCTAGTTTGACTGCTGCTATAAGGTTCTTGCGCAAAGGTTGATTTGTTAGAATGGAGCACTGTGTTATCTGTGTGATCAAAATTTGTACACAAACAAGTTCCACAATCATCTTCTAAGCATGTAGGTGAGTGAAGTGTTTCATCAAAGCTTAGTTTTATTAGTGACCCCAGAAGATCTTGAGGTAAAATTGCATCACTCTCAGACATTAATTCTTCACCTTTTTCGAGATCTTTGGTTGTCCTTTTACTTTCCAACATACTATCATTGTTCCATTTACTTTCACACAGAAAATATCCATTGTTTCTTTGAGTCGATTGTTGATAATTTTCAGTATGGTTTCTTGTTGGCCAGAGAGGGAATCTTGCAGCAAGTGACATGTAAGCAGAGCTGTGAAGAACAAAAGTATAAGATATAAGCTTCACTTGGTATATTTTGACTGGTGCTAGAAAATGTTTCATTACCTTGAAAGATGGTCGGAGACATTTTGAGTAAGGAAAACCCCAACCACTGAATCTACTACCGAACCTTTCCATGGTGAAAAACGTCTATCCCCTGCATATTAGAAAAGTTAGGTTTGTATACAAAGATTCTGGCCATTTCTTGAAACTTGCAGTGCATGTCAAACACACTAACTTATTTTACCTTTTTCTAATCTTAGTTCTTAATTAAGATATTCCAGTTCTCCTGCCTAAATAACAGATATACTACATATTGTACAGTTCCATTAAGCTTTACCTAGAATTAAACTCATTCTAGTAATAAAAGCATCTATCCGTCCACGGAAAGTTTCCCTTTCTTTTGCCCACCACTGCTCGTCATGGACGTCGGCTGTTTCTTGACCAAAATCACTCTGATCTTGGGTCAGTAGCTTCCACACAACAATGTCTCTAGGGTCAAGGTCAACCTTACCCGACTCTTTTTTCTTAGTTGTATGGGGAACTATTGCGCCTTCCATGCCATGAACATAATTTGGATTGTGCTCTCGCTTGCTGGCTTTCTTTCCTTTTTTTCGTGCATATGGAATAATTTGCATCTCTTGGCTCGAGCTAGTTCCTTCTTTCTGTGAAATTTCTTGTAATAGACCAATGCTGTTATTAATGCCTGCACAAGTGGGAACACTTCTGAACTGTGCACTGTTGTAATGACTATCAGCAGAATATCGAACCAAAGCCTTATTACAGTAAGAATCTGTTCCTTCTCCTAGTATGCCTATATTATTCGCTGGAGCTGGACAAAAAGTGATATCAGTGCCTTTTGTAATCAGGAATAACAGTGGCATGCGAAAATATTCTGAAGAAAATAAAAGATAGCTTTTGTTTCACCTGTAAGACTGGTATGCTCTTGGTTATTCCTGATACCTTGACTTCTATTCCACAATATTACATTGAGGGCAGGTCTCATTTCATTTTCAGTCCCTGTTACAACCCACACATCACTATTATCAATTGATTCATATCTTTTATCCTTAAACTTTCTCAAAATTAGTTAAAAGGTTTCATTTGGATTCTTGATAGTGTAACATACCGCTTGGTCTGGCTGGAAGAGTGAAGTTCTGCTGCCTGATCAGGCCTCCTCCGCTGCTTACATCATGAAGACCTGAAATAAAATCAGTTAATATTTTGTTCTATATTGAGTTGAAAAGTGGAAAGAAGCTGTCTTAAATCAAGATATCACTCTTAGTTATTTTTTCACCAGTGCCTAATAGAGCAATACAACAGTAAGCTACTTATCTGATTCCTTGAAAGCAAGAGAATGGTGTTTTCTGCAATAGTGAAGTACCTGTTATAGTTCTAGGAAGTGAAAGGCTTCTCTCTGGTGTGGTCTTTTCACTTCTACTATTGAGAAATCTTGATTTAGTTAAGAAATGTCCGATATCAAGCCATCTCATTGTTGTCTTGCTATTGTGACCTGCAGACAAATACTGTCAGCATTTACCTATAAATAGTTCTTTTAAAGATAAAGAAAAATGCTTTTGCTGAAGTTAAGTTCCTACTTCGTTTTTCAGTATGGATTGCATCCCCAATCTTCCATAGAGTCCCCTCACTTTGTATGGCCGAAAACTTGGAATTAGCTGGAGAGAGCCTTTTGTTAGTGTACTGTAAAAATGTTAAGTACTACATAAGAGACCCTTAATCTTGTTGCATTCATGACTTATATTTTCGACTTGTGAAAAATACATCAATCTAAAAAGGAATTACCATCTGTTGTGGCAGTTCTTGCACATGCATCTTTGCAACTAGACTTTGAAGCAGGAAACTCATCTGACATACCATCGGTTGCTGCAGATGCATCTTTGTCATTAGACTTTGAAACAGAAGGAGACTGACAGTCTGTTGTGGAAGTTAGGGCAGATGCATCTTTGTCAGAAAGAGAATGACGGTCAAACTCATCTGAAATACCATCAGTTGTGGATGTTAGGGACAATGCATCTTTGTGGTTAGACTTTGAGGCAAACTCATCTGAAACATTATAAGATTTGATTCAGACTTTAAATGAAAAATAGGGAAGTGTAGCAGAAGGGGTAGTACATTAGAATAGAATGGAATACCTCTGATATCAGAGTTGGATTTTGAAATGTGTTGAGGTCTCATGCGATTCCTAGAGTGATTAGGTCTCTTTAATAGCCACCCTACAACGGGAACAATGTCATTCCCATCAATAATTGTTGAATTTTGGCTGCTTATGGAATCATGATGTTTGTTTCTCAGCAACTGCAATTGTTCAGTGTGTGCAATCAATGAAGCTAAGTTGCACTTTCTAACCATGGGTGTCCTTTTTCTCTTGCAGAATAAGAATGGCAGCAGATTGGTGGGTTTTCCACCTCCAGACCTCAATCCATATGGACTCCTCTTTCTGGGTACATTTGATACCGTTCCACAGAACCATCCTGCAGCATAAACAACCATACTCTTTGAATGATCCTCTTGGGATTCCGCTAAATCCTTTTCACTCTCCAATCCATTCTCCACTAACACTAGATCCAAATTAGTGCTCTCTTGAGCTCGATTTCGGTTCCGGGGTTGATTAGGAGTGACGGGTCTGGGCGTTTTTGGTGTCTTGGTGGTGTTTGGCTTCTTTGGCTTTGGGGTGGAAGGCGTTTTTGGTACTTTGACCTTTTTTCGTCTCCCTTCTCCAATGACTTTAGGCCTGTACATTCTCTTTCGAGGCTTTTTTCTTATCGGAGTATCTGCTGTTGTTGTTTCATTGTTGTTGTTATGTGGTGTCTTTCTCTTAGGCTGCTGCTGCAATGGAGTTGAAATGGTTGGTTCCATATCAGCCACCTTATTCACATGGCTGTTCTTCAATGGAGATGATGGTACTTCACCCATTCCACTCTCTCCACTACTGAAATGACGACTTCCAATCTCTATCTGCTAGGTTTTTTTTTCCTATTGATCAAATCTCCTGCTTTTTATTCCCAAACCAAATCTTCCTTTTCAAATAAGAAATATCTCCAAACTCTTTGGAAAATCACATTAAAATGTTTCTGCAACAGAATCGCATAGAATCTAGACAAAATCTTGGGGAGCTTTCTTATTATTATATTTTTTGTACTTAATTCTTTACCGTAATTGGTAGATTTTTTTAAGAGAATTTACCATCAGCAGCATATTCTACCTCTTATATTATATTTGTAGCATAATTTTTAAAATAATTCATCTATAGCATATTTATTTCTATCACTCACCTAATGATAGTCTATCACTCACCTAGTGAACTCAATTTAGATTTCTATCACTGATAGAAAACTTAAACAGTGATAGAATGAGTCTATCATTGATTGAATTCTATCACTAATAGAACTCGACAAGTGATAGAAATCAATTTGAATTTGCTGCTACAAATGAAATTATTTTGGATTTTGTGCTATAGATGGAAATATTTTGCCATTTTTTGATATACATGCAAAATCCCCTTTTTTTAATTGTTTTTTCATCTTTATCTTTTACCTAGATTTTATTTATTTTTAATGTTTATTTTTTAGTTTTTTCGTATATATATTAGAAAATTGTCGAGTATTGCGTTTTAATTATTTTTATACAATTTCTTTACGAAAAAAATTAAATATGTTTATATCCGATAAAATAAATTAAAGAAACCTAGTCTATAGAAAAATTCATAATATTTATCGTTGTCATTATTATTTTCCACACCACACAAACATATATAATACTCGCGCTTTTTTTTTTTTTTTGAGGAATAATACTTGCGCATTTAAGTTAATATACATCTCCAGAAGAAAAATTACATCATCACGTCCAATTTTAATTTATCCTATAAAAGTATAATTTAAAATAAATTAAAAAAATTTAATATTCCAACAAAAGTTAAAATGTTGTGAGAGGCGCACCACATGATTTTTTATGTTGAAGGCCAATGAGCCTGTCCCAAATTTAATGAAACTTGCTTTCTATTTCAAAAAATGAAAAAAAAAACACTAAATAAATAACGACCTTAAATAAAGGAAAGACAACTCTATATATTGAGAGATGAAGAGATCAAGATCATAGACATATCATTAAAAATAATTAAATATATTCAACTTTTTATATTTTAACCTCCACTAATCAATATACATAAAAATTTATGGAAGATGAGTTATATTATGTTTAATTTTAAAAAATAAAGGTTATATTTTGTGAGAATGTGAAAATTGATAATTAAATTAAATAATCCAACAGAGGTACAAAATGAATTTTTGTATAAAAGGCCAATAAACTTTTTTCCAAATTTAATGAATATTGCTTCTATTTCAAAATAAAAAAAATACTAAATAAATAAATAAATAACCATCCTAATTATAAGAAATAATTTTTCTTGATATTTTTTATTATTATAAAAGAAACTAAATACACATAAATTAACAAAATATATATATATATTAGACAAAGTAAAAATATCAATTATGTAAAGTAGAGGTAAACTTAATTGATAAGAAGAGATTTCAAAAAAAAAATGATAAGAAGTAAACTCAAATGTGTTACAAAAATATTGATGATAGCTTTATATGTGTAGTCATAAAAGATTGAGTTACAAAACATTAATAACTTCAACGTTAAAGATAATTAAGTATAACATAGCATTTAGAATTAAACTAGAATTTTAACATGGGTTTGTACGTGATAATTTTTTAAATAATAAATTATATATATATCATACTATCTTGAGGAAAATCATTTTTAGACGATTTTACCCTTAAGTCACACCCTAAATTACAAACATGTCATAATCTTCTATTCAAATATAAAAAAAAAATGCAAATATATTTATAATATTATTTAGATATTTAGATTTTCATCATCTAGAAGATAATATATTTTTAGCAAATCTCATAAATTAAATTATAAGATAAGAGAATCTGCGTAATATTCTTTATCTTTATCTTTATCTTTACTACTTAAAATGTGACTTATTTTTATTATTATTAATTATTAAAATTTAGTATCTTCGAACTAAATAAGTATAAAATCAAATGAAGATATTGAGTTTTTTTTTTCAAATTTAAAGAAGATCTTGCGTTTCAACTTTTTCTATAAATACCACAAATTTATTGTTCTTCAAAATTCAAATTACTAATAATTCTTTTTGATGTTGCACAGTACAGATTTTGTTCGGGTTGGGAGTCTTAGCATTGGTGCACTGAGTTGTATTCGTGGGAGCGGTTGTCGTCGAACGTAAAGAACAATTTTTTCAATCTGTATTTAATTCGTTGTACTGAACATTTTCTTCTTTTCATTTATTTTTATTTTTATTATGTTTTCTTTGTGTAATTTTATTTATTTTATGCTTCAACTTTAATTTGTAATTTTAAGTTTTAATTTATAATTTATAATTTTCTTTTAAATTTATGGAGTATTTAAAATTTTAAAGAAGTGTTTATCACATTCTTCCATCAATGAAAGGTAATATTTTTATAATTATTATTTTTTCATATTATTATTATTTGTTATTATAATAAATATGACATGTAATTTGTTGCTTATTCTGTGATACGTGATGTTATTGAAGTACTACTCATATTTTGACATACGAAACTATTAAAATTTTATCAATTTTACTAATTATATATTTTTTGAAATTTAGATATAAATCTATACACCATTATTATTATTGTAGAGAACAATAGATTTAATATAATATTATGTTTTAAATTAATATTTAAAAAACTTATGTTTCATCAAAATTCGTAGAAGAGGTAGATAATAGATTTTATGAGTTTTTTTTTGTTTTTTTTCAATATTTTCTTTATTTTTTATTATTTATAAAATATAAGATGAAATAAGAAAGCATGATTTTTAAGATTTTAGAGAGGTGATGGTTTGAAGTTTTTTTTTTTTTTTTTTGAAAAGATGGCTTCGATGTTCGTAGATTAAACTAAAATAATAAATGAATGAAAAAAAAAATATTGTGTACAAAGTAAAATTTTAGCATGACGAAAATTTATTTTTTAAAGAAGTTTAATTTATTTCATAATTTTTAAAAATTATGATATGTATATTTTTTTTATTTCACTTTTATCTTGAACTACGTTGTATGAAATTTTTAAATAAATTTGATAATAAATATTTTACTTACTCATTCAAAATTTTTATATATATTATTATTTATAAGTATTTTAATAAATAAAAATATAATCTCACATGCCAGAAAAAATCTCTCGTGCAAGGCACATTCCAAGGTTCTAGTATATATATATGTTTAATAAAATATGTCAATTGAGTGCAATAAATAGTTATATATATATATAACAATTTATAATTATAAATTGTTTTCTACATTTTTGCACTAAATTTAAATCATCAAATAATAATTTCAATTAATATTAAATTTTATAACCATTTTCACGTTAGTTAAATTTATTAAAATTCACGGTTGATATTTTATTTTGAGCTTAAAAAATAATACGTGTTATTATTTTAAAAAAACTTAATAAAATTCATCACATTAAAATTAAATTTTATCTCTGATTTTTAAAAATCGATACTCTTTATTTTTTTCATTTTATCTATTAATAGACCAATTACTCTTGAATTATAAAATTTATAAAAGTTATATTATAATTATAAATATAAATAAGTTAAATATATTTTTTAGTCTACATCCATAAACTTATCTTTAAGCTCAAATGATAATTTTATAATTCTTCAAAAAAAAAATTCACAGCTCCAAGTCAACAATTAAGCAACAAAATATCCATACAAAAATTATTGCAACAAAAGAAAAGTTAGATGAAAATTAAGATAAATAATCCAACAAAAATAAGATAACTAAATTTTTTATTATAAAACAACTAAACAAAAAGAAACCAAAAAATGTAACTCCAAGCAAAGAGAAAGTTTTAAATGTGTTTGTAAACAAAATATAGATAACTGTATATATATATATATAGTAGGAAACCATTGTTACCAAACTTTTGAAATCATTGTTACCAAACTTTTGAAACTGAAGCATTCATGCACTTTAACCTCGAAGGATAATCTTATCGTTTTTTTAACTTTTTTTTCCAGATCTCCAAGTCTTTTTTGAAAGACAACAATTATGCAAAAAAGATCCCTACAAAAATTATTGCAACAAAAGAAAAATTAGATAAAAGTTAAGGTAAATAATCAGCAAAAATAAGACAACTTATTATATAACAAAAAACAAAAAAAACTAAGAAAAGTAAATGCAAGCAAGAAAGTATTGTTGTAAACAAAATGTAGAGATCTACTTATAGGATTGGAAAATTCAATTTATTATTTTAATTAGAATATAAAATGTCATATAAAATCTATGAGATTTGGTAAAAATATCTTATTTTGATAATGAAAATTTAAATGATATTGTAAATATGTTCATTTGATTGTTGAAATCTCTTATCTTCTAACTTATTCATAAAATCAATAAGCTTTGATAAAAATATGAAAATCTAAATGATATTGTAAATATCTTATACTTATTTGCATTTTTTTTATATTCCAATAAATGACACATTTGTAATTTAGAGTATGACTTAAGGGTAAAATCGTCCAAAAATGATTTTTTCCTTAACCTACACTTTAAGGATAGTATGATTTTTTATATTCCAATAAATGACACATTTGTAATTTAGAGTATGACTTAAGAGTAAAATCGTCCAAAAATGATTTTTTCCTTAAGCCACATTGTAGTATGATATGATATGATGTGAATATGAAAAAGGTTCACCATTTAATGTTTTTGATATAATATTTTATCAATTAAACAAAAATCCTCTAAAATTAAGAAAATACAATATTTTAATAATTAAAATTAATTCTTCTTCAAAAAAAAATTAATTGTTTTTATTTACGGGATGTGTGAATTTTTATTAGTGAAACAATAAAATATGACCAATTTGAATTATGCCTAAAAAATAAATTTAAATTAATAAATAAATTTAATGTTATTGGCAAAATTTGAAATTGTAAATACCTAAATCATCTAAAAATCTTGAAATCATCATCTAGATTTTTTGATTTTTTCATTTACATAGTTAATATATAAATCATCTTTTCAAATTTCTAACTCTTTTAAAAAATTATAACACTTATTAATTAATTGAAATATATAATGTATCTTTACTATTAATTGCAATATTTGAAACAAATTTATTATTTTCTATATTTATTTGTAGTTATAAAATATTTCATTGGAAGTGGAAGTATGCAAAATAAAATACAATTTACTTTAAAAAACACACCATCTAAAATTTCAAAAATAATATTTGTGCTTTCTTATTTTAACTTATATTTTATAAGTAATAAAATTAAAGAAAAGATTGAAAAAACGAAAAAAAAATAATAATAAAGTCTATTATCTACCTCTTCTCATTTTTTGCTAATAGAATGAATAAATAAAATAATAATATTATATCATTATTTTAAAATCTATTGTTCTCTACGAAAATGATAGTGGTGTATAGATTTATATTTAAATTTAATATATATAAATAAATAAATATATATATATATATAATTAGTGATAAAATTTAAGGAAGTGCGTATGTCAAAATATGAATAGTACTCTAATAACATCACGTATCACAGAATAACCAATAAATTACATGTCTAAGTTATATTTATTATAATAACAAATAATAATAATAATAATATGAAAAAATTATTATTATAAAAAGTTACCATTTACTAATTTGAAGAAAGTTATAAACAAGAACCATAAGTATTAATGGTAAAAAATGAAAATTATTTATTTTTAAGTAATTGAAAATTGTTGATTTCAAAACAAGATGACTATTAATTGCAAAAAATGAGAAATGATCGATAGTTATCGTGAATTACATGTAATCAGTTGTTTACGGGTTTGAATTCTAAAGGTCGTTTGAATATATAAAATATATAAATATAATCTCTTATCCTAAAATTTTTAATATATATATATATATATATATATATATATATATATGTATATATATATATGTATGTATGACTTGGAGCTATTTTTTTTTATCAATTTTGGACATTATCAATTCTATTTATTTTTCATCTACATATTATTTATTTGAGACGATATCAGTTTTTTTTAAATGGATTATAAAATAAAATGGTTGCGAAGCTTTTATTACTTAGGTTTTGAACTTTATTTTCTAAAATTTCATTAAGATTATTTTTTCAAAAAAAAAATGCACGATATTTTGTAGTTAAGAAATTGATAATAATAATTATATAAAAAAAAGTGAACTAACAAATTTATTTTATTAAATAAAAACAGTGCAAACGAAAAAAAAGAAAGGAAATAATTAGGTATCTCATGTTTTTTTTTTTTTTGAGAAGTAGGTATCTCATGTTTGAACTATATATATATATGATTGTTTAGGCCATCTTTTCATGTATCTTCATTAATATAGACATACTACTTGATTCTACAATATTTAGATTAAGATAATTCATAGGAAATTAATTTTTAAATAAGTTATTATCAATAAGTTGAATAAATCCCCTAAAAACTTTTTGTATAAAAAAAAAGAATTTATTAATAAAAAATAATAATTTGACTAATGATCAAGTGGTCATGGATTTGAATTTCTAAAAAAATAATAAGTTAGAGTTTAGTATATATAGATAGTGATAAAAAAAGAAATATAATTGCACACACAACAAAATAGATATTTGTTTGAAGTTAATTCAATTTAATACTACAGTTTCAAATTCTTTTTTTTTTTTAGAATCGTTTTTTATATCATATAAAATTGGGTATAGGTTGACATGGTTGAGACCGAACATAACTTTTTTTTGTGAGTACATAGTGGGGGAAGGAGGACCAACAAACCCGAGAGCCAAATATTGATTTTCGGGCTCGAACTCGTGACCGTGGAATTAAAATGGATTAACACCAGACAAGATAACCAACTGCATCACTGACCCTCGGTAAGACTGAATAGAACTTGATTAGCAGTTTTATTCTTTTAATTAAATGTCAGCATTTAGCTTAAACGTCAGCACTTTTTAAATCACACCCAAGGATAGGACCTAAAACAATCAAATTCATACATACATATATACATACATATATACATACATATATACATACATATATATATATATCCATACATACATTTATTTATTTATTTGGTTCTCAACCATTATATTTCCACCTCCCCTTATATTCACATCAACCATTATTCTCAAATAAAATCTTATACAAACCCTGTAGCAAATAAGATATTCATCGTGCAAATCCCATAAAACCTAGAGAAAATCTCAGGAAAGCAGAGTTTTTTAATTATTTTTTTAAATTTGTTTTATTTTCATATATATTGTTATTGTTTTTGTTTTTGAGTAAAATATATTGAATTGAACAATATTGAATGAAGTGGAGATTTCCACTCACTTTTACTTAATTACTTACCTATATATACATTTAAAAGATTTGCCAAGATTTTTAAATTCTACAATCACTTAAAGTTTTTTTTTTAAATAATTTGAGACAATATAGCATTTTGATCGATTAAAAGATTTATAATAAATAAACTGTTAAAAAACAAAAAAAATTCTTCTATGATCCCAACCAATAAATTTGGAGGGCATGAGAAAAAAGAGAGTTTTTTCTTTTAAAATGATATCACCAAAAAAACCCATAAATAAATAAATATATATATATATATATATATATATAAGAAATATTTAGGTAGCCTTGACCTAAAAAATAATGTCCACCTATATGGTTTAATATAGACCACATCCTTTTCTTTTTTTTAATTAAAATAGAATGTAGTTCATATTAAGTCACATAAATAAGCATTATTTTCTAGTCAAGTCCGAACATGACCTAAATATTCCTCTATATATATAATTGAACATAAATTATTGTCATTCATTTATTAAAAAGAACAATAACTTTACCGAGACTTTTTTTTTGAGAATTTACCGAGATTTAAATTAGATCTTAACTTTATTCAAAAGTTAAAAAAATAAAAATAAATAAAGCTAGTATCTAAGAAAATCAATTACCAGATTTTTTTTTTATCAAAAGATTTAAACTTTAATATATTTTACTCATTGATAATATATGATGGAGACCACTAAAAATGTTTTTGTTATTAAATTCTTAATATATTTATTCAAGTTAAAAATTGTACAAAATGCAAATATATTAGTTATTAAATATCCCAACTTATCTAATGAATGTGAAAAATAGATAATATTTTCTATTTTTTTTTAGTACAATAATTTCTATTTCTTAGATTTTGTAGTTTGTTGGTATTTTGTTTCGTCTGTAAGAATCAGTTATGTTTTTCTCTATAACTGATTTAAATTAAAATAGAAAATGTTCTCTCTGATACAATCCACCACCATATTCTATGCACCTTCCATATGTTATTTATCAAAGACTTGAAGGATGGTAGATTGATTAGTAATGACTTTGAGGATATTTTAGCATCATTATTTGTACTATTCATTGAAAAATCTAATACGAAGAAGAAGAATATAATGAGAAAAATGTGTAAAAGACTAATGCTCACACATTAGCAGAATAATTGGAGAAATATACATTATAATGCTAAATTGCTGAAATTGAACGGTAATATGCGTATTTTGTGAATGACTTATGCTAATTAGCAATTTTACGGGAATTGCGATGTAGAGCGAGAGCTGGATTAAACAATGCTAAAGTTAAGGATAACCAGGCCATGTAGTAAGCAAAAAGCCATGCATATCTAAATCATGCAACAGTTTGGAAAAGATGTTAAGTCACACACAAGAAAATAAGGAAAGAATCAAGAAAAGATGCAGTTGTTGACTAACCAGACACTATGAGACAAATTGCAAAAATCTATCATGTTAATTTAGCCGATGCTCGATCCGGATTAATCAGTGTTGACTTGAAGAAGAGTATAAAAGGAGACCATTGTAACCAAGGAAAATGGGGGGGGGGGGGGAGGGAACGCGAGAGAGTTCACTATTGTTTTTACTGTTTTTCTACATTTCTGTTAGACCCATTTTATGTTTAAGTAATACTATTTCAGCATGTTTTTCATGTTGCTATCTGTGTTTCTTGCTTGTATGGTGAACTTACTTAGTTAGGGCAGCACTACGAAAAAATGAAGTGTTTCAGCATGTGTTAAAAAGGAATAGGGAGGACATAACTAAAGCATGTTAAACTAGGAGCACATATCAACAGTAAGTGTCGACCGGCCATCCACACATGCTACTAGGGTGTAAATCGGAAGAGAAGATAACGTAAGACTAGTTTACATGTTCAGTAGGTTAGTATTAAGTCTTTCGTACTTTATATTGGAGTTTAGGAATAAACGCGTAACTACTACATACGTTGTGCCAATTAATCTTTACACCAAGTTGCAACAGAAGTTGGGCTTGATGCGTGGAAGCAGACGTTTGTAAGGCGAACTTTGATAGTTATTCCTTACCACATTATTTCTTTGCACGCATTGATATTACTTCCCATGAGTACCTTAGTTGAGCCTTTATTCTCTCGAAATCTTTGTTTAGTCTATTTTACTTGTTTGTGATTTAAACCAATCATTCAATCACAAACCTATTCATTTGCTTTCTGTTAATTCTAAGCATCACTTTTTGATAAATCACAATCCCTGAGGAGATCGATAATTTTACTTATTACTTACTACAGACGGCATATACTTACGCGAGTATTACTACAATTGTACATAAGGCAACTGATTTTACCGTAGTCAACAGGTCTATTAGTTTTAGAGAAAAAACTTTATTAAATAGGCAAGAAGCCAAATTATCATTATTTTTCAGGAAACGACCGAAATCTCCTATATTTGATACCACGTCCTTGCCTTCATTTAGTTGCATATCCCCCAACTCTTCAATCTACTAATCAAATCAAAAGAAGAAGAATTTTTTTTTCTTTTTAAAAGGTGGAAGATAAAATTTTCATTGGATCTCCTCTCACTACGGAGAGAATGTCACTCTTATTCACAGAAAACTGCTTTTTACTAACGACCAGTTTGAATCTTCCTTCTCCCGTTTAGTATTTAATGTCAATATTTATGATTTTTTTTTTGTTTGAAAGGGAATATTTAGGGTTCAAGGCTTAATTTTTAGACTTGAATGGATATTAAAAAAACATTAGTAAATCTAGAAATTTTCATATTTTAAATCTCAAATACAAAATTTAGAAGAAAAAAGGGAAATGGTAAGGATGGTCTACTTTTTTTACAATAAACTATCAAATGTCTACCCATTTTTGCATTTAAATCCATGTGTAGTTGGAAGAGAAAGAAATGTTTACTCCCCACAATGCCTTTCCATATCCTACAAGTTTACCTAATAATAATCAATATTATTTTTTTAAAAAAAAAATCTTCTACACAAGCTAACATTTGAGGAGACCTTTTAAAAATTTTGAAAAAGTTAAAATTAAAAAAAAAAAAAACTCATGCAATAGCCTAAATTCAAGGAGATCATTCTCTCAACCTCGATTGTCTCCACACTCACAATCAGAAGATCATAATTCTACAATCTCCCTCATAACCACCTTCAATATCTAATTATTTTATTTTAATGTCTTATTCTTTTTTAATGGGATTCAAATTAAGTTTTTTAATTAAAAAAAAATTCGTATTTCATACTGAATAGCCACTATATCTCATATTTTATTGTTTATTCAAATTAAAACTTGAAAAAATTTCTATATAAACAAAGACGAATTTTAGGAAAAAACAGTTATGTTGCCTAACCACATTTCACCTCACCGGCTGAAGATTAGAATTTTACGATCTTTCCCTCAATGACAACTGTCTCCACACTCATGATCACTATTGAAGATCATAATTATACGATCTCTCTCATCCACGCATTTTCAATTCTCCCTAAATTTCACATGACAAGAATTTTGGTTCTACAACAGTGGTGGTCACGCCCATCCAGTTGTCTTTAATGAGGTATGAGATGAAAGGGATATCTACGCCGTGACGATTGAAATAACATACAATACAACAATTAGTCAACTTATCAATTTAGTTGCATTTGCGCTTGATATTGGCAAGAGTTTGACCATAACCGTAATATGCAGCGGGTTTTACAGCACCATGTATAACAATTGTTTCATCCTTGGAGAAAATGTACTCGTACACACTGAAACGTACAACACAAAAAAACTTTGATGCCACAGTTGCATTAAAAGTTGGGCTCATGTTGTCAACACAAGGATGCATTGAAGAAGTTTCTATGCAAACTAGTATTGAACAGGAAACACTAAGGCGTCATAAATATGTAAAGGATTTGCACCTTTCATCAACATAATAGATTGATAGTGAATTATATTATATAGGGGAGCTACACAATATATGAGATTGCAACGAAAACTAATTAAAATCACTTCATGCGTGGATAATAGTGCAAACTTACCCGATTTCTTGGTGGGAGAAGTTTCAGTCGAAGGTTTATGGCAGCCGAGGGAAACCTTGCTCTTATGGTGTGGAAGATGATAAAACTCCACACACACTGGCAGATGTATTCGATCATACTTTTTTAGGATGGATGGATTTTGATTTTTGTCCCTTTTGTGTTTCACAAGGATATCAAACGATTCTCAACACTAAAAAACTATGAAGCTCCACCGACCAAATAATAATTATGCTTTGTGCATGTATGATATGCATTTAATTATTATTATTATTATTTTAATCTCAATACAAAAATCTAATTGTCATTCAAAGGTGATTATATGTATGCATATGTAAACGATTGGGTGGATTTCTGGAAGAGATTCCAAAAATTATTTTAATTTTTCTATTTTTTTTATCTTCAACCTATTTTTCATCTGCATAATACGATTCAATCTGTTATATTTTAAAATGTTTTTGATTCAAATTCTCAAGGAGTTTGTTAGAGTGTGTGGATAATGAGATTATCAAACAAATTCACAAAAAGTATTAAATTGTCATTTACCATATATTCATTTAATTGATAAATTCCAAAATTTTAGATTTAGACATAAATTTAAACAATTTAGAAGAGCAGACCTTTCATATTTATTTTATAAAAAAGAGTAATCATTTGCCTAAATTGCTCCAAAAAAATAGACATATTACTCATAAAACGCCCATATTTGTAAGGGGCAATTAGGAAAATGTCTAGTTTTTTAAAGATAAAATATCAAATGTCTAGTCTTTTTATTCATTTAAATTTATGTCTAAATCTATTATTATGGAATTTTATAATTAAATGAATGACATTTGTACCATTTTTATTTATTTGTATTTTAAATGTTTAATATTCTCATTATAGATTTCAATTAACTAACTCCCTATAATTACAATAATAACAAAATTGAATTATAAAAAGAAATTTAAATTATAACTTTATAAACCGAAATATATGGGATGGAAAAATAAGTGAAGATTTGTAATCTAAAAAAAAAACTTGAGCTAGGCCCAAGGAGTCTGAAACTCGGCCCACAATGAACAGTACTGTATCAGTAAACAAATAGTCGCTGTTGCTGAAGTTGGTAAGCAGGCTTAAGCGCAGCTCTTCTTTCTCGCTTCTCACTTTCCACCTTATCTTCTCCTCAATCTTCCTCCAAATTCTCTTCTCTGCCTTTTTCCTTTCCTTTACAAGCAATTCCAATGGCGGACGCCGATTCTGTTGAACCCGTTACCTCCCAGCCGGACGAATCAGTAGACGAGCAAAACCCTGATTCTGCGATTTCAGCTTCAGACAGTTCAGAATCCGCATACAACTCCGACGATTCATCGGAATCCGACGACGAAGTGGAGGAGCCACTCGTTTATATCCGGCCGGGAGAGGAGCCGCCGGAGTCGGACAACACTCCGGAAGTGAACATTCGGCGATTCAGTCAAATCCTCGACAGCAGGCGAATGAAGAAGCATTATGAAGAGCAGGATGATAACCATGTGTATCACGAAGACCTTTTTGATTTCCCTAAGGACCCTGAGAACTGGAGAGAGGAGGACTTGCAGGAGCTTTGGATGGATGCTCCCTTGGAAATGACGAAGCCTGGTTGGGACCCCATTTGGGCGGACGAGGAGGACTGGGAGATCGTGAGGGACGAGATGGAGGCCGGGAATGACCCTCCCATTGCCCCATTCTACGTCCCCTACCGGAAGCCCTACCCTGCAATTCCAGATAACCATTTCGACATATCCAATCCCAAAGCTGTGATTGAAGAATTGGACAGGATTGAGGAATTTCTCACTTGGGTCAGCTACATTTTTCCTGATGGAAGCTCGTATGATTTCTATATCCCCTCACTTTTCGATTTTATGTTTTCTCCCCTTTGTTGGAAAAGTTATTGAATGAACTGAAGGCTGGCTCTTCTAATAACTTTGAAAAGAAAAACTTCATGCTCATAAGGCTATCCAAATTTGAAGTACATTTTACAATTTAGCAATGGGAAACTATCCTATTTTGTACTACCATAGCTCTTCAAGTAGTCAAGCATTTGCCCGAAAAGTCTATTTACTGATAGAAGAAGTTCATAATTTTTATTCGTTATTGTGGAGCTGAATCACCCAATGATGCTTCTTCCTTGCCAATGATTTCTGATTAACCCTCTGTTTCATGTGCTCTGATTATTTATATTTTGCTTTTCCTTATTCAAGGTATGAAGGAACTGTTTGGGATGATTTGGCTCATGGGAAAGGTGTTTACGTTGCTGAACAGGGGCTGGTCAGGTCTGTTTATACGTTGGCATATCTCTTATGTCCATACAGTACATAATTTAACTGAAAAGATTGTACATATCCTAATTGAAAAGATCGTTGATTGTGGGGGAACACACACACACATGCCGAGAATTGAATCCAAATTTGGTTGTGGGGGAACACACACACACACACATTTTGAAAAGCACTTTTAACTGAATGACCAGATTTGATTTTCTTTCATCCTCTTATTGAAAGTTGGTTTTCAGTATTTTTTTAAAATCCAATTATCCAACTCTATCCTATATCCATCAATACTGTTCATAGGCGCTGTAATCATGTACTTTCTGATAAAAGAAAAAAAACAGTATTAGCTAATTTTTTAGGGTCGGAACAACCTCTGAGGGCACTAGGTTTGAGTAGCATGTATTTTTGTTTTTTAATCTCAGATTTATTCACTTTTGTATCAGGAAATTTGTTCTATATCATTGGTACTTTTTTTTTTCTGTACTAACTGCTTTATTTTTGCAGGTCCTAGCTAGTGCAAACATGCTTTGGATTTATTGTTTTGTAACTAATACTTGAAGCATCTCTATCTTTATAGGTATGAAGGTGAATGGCTGCAGAACAATATGGAGGGTCATGGGGTGGTTGAGGTTGATATTCCTGACATAGAACCTGTGCCTGGTTCGAAGTAAGCTTCGTAGTTTTGATTTTGATTTTTATGTGTTTAAAGTAGTCACAGACAGATGAAAAGGAAGCAGAATCTAAATATGTGAATTAAATTATTCTCTGCACATTTTCTAGGCTCGAAGAACAGATGCGCGCTGAAGGGAAAATAATCTCTAGAGATTATATGACCCCAGAAGACAAAAAGTGGCTGGAAATGGATATTGAAGATAGCATCAATCTGGCTGGAGGAAATTATGAAATTCCTTTTTATGAGAGAGATGAATGGATTAAACATTTTGGAGCAAAACCGTAAGTTCTCAGCCCTTTGTCACATAAAATTTAAGTTTTAACTGCATGATTTAAACCAAACATCACCAATATAACTTTGTTTCCCTTTTAAAATTTTTGTACGTGGCATGGTCTCAATTATTTGGTAGGGTCTTATGCATGCCTACTTAGAGTGCTATCCTATAATACATGCCATACAATCAATAATAAGCCATAAGAATAAGATAGATATGATTTTATAATTTACTCATCATTCTTTTTGGATAAAGAAAATGAGATTTACTTTTTATGATGTGATCACATGACAGGGAGAAAGGTCGGTACCGCTATGCTGGTCAATGGAAACACGGCAGGATGCATGGATGTGGAATGTATGAAATTAATGAGCGTACAATATGGGTAGGTTAAGCTCATTTTAGGGTTCTTAACCAAAGATTTGATTTCACTCTTGGACGTTAGTATAATATAGTAAATGAATTTGACTGCATAATCTGAGTGAGCAGGGCAGGTTCTATTTTGGGGAGCTGTTGGAGGATTCTACTGGATGTGATGATGAGACCTCTGCGGTATGACATTGATGTTTCTTAATGTTTACTTCAGAAAAATGTTTCTCTTATGCCATTGTTTTCCAGCTTCATTCAGGCTTAGCAGAAGTTGCTGCTGCAAAGGCTCGAATGTTTGTCAACAAACCTGATGGAAGTATGTCTCTTACACTGAAACTGATAATAATGCACTTAGAAGGGTTATTTTTATTCTCAAGTATGTAAAGCGTGATTAGAAATCTTTAGTGTAGCCATTATGGTAAATGATTTATGTTGGTTGGTATCCAGTACACCATATGATCCAGGCAGTTGCAATATGTGCTAGAGTTTGGCTTATCAATTAATATTTGTGTTAAGTGATGCCCTATTCTCTAGAACACTAGGAACTCTTCCATTTTATTTCCCCTTGGTAGTTTAGGGTAGGTCAAAAACTTGCTCATATTAATTAGAATTCTTGTAAGATGGGCATAATAAGGGGCTAAGAAATAGACAAAAATCACTTGGTTCTTTTAACTGTTAGCGGATTTAATATATATTCACTCCATTATTATTACACATGATGTTCTTTGATTCATGACTTGGGTTTTTCTTAATATGTTCAGTGGTTAGAGAAGACTCAGGTCCATATAGTGATCCTCAGCATCCCTATTTCTATGAGGAAGAAGATACTTGGATGGCACCAGGCTTCATCAATCAGTTTTATGAAGTAAGTTGATCCTTATTTTTTATTCTTCATCACCGTGAAACTATTAAGTGATGAATGTATGGATATGTTTCCCAGGTCCCTGACTATTGGAAAACATATGCGCAAGAGGTAGATCAAGAGAGACAAATGTGGTTAAATTCCTTTTACAAAGCACCGCTGAGATTACCAATGCCTGCAGAACTTGAATACTGGTGGGCACAAGGTATGACTTTATAGCTGAAGATAATCAGCTTCCCCTCCCCAACTTTTAAATAGAACCCTTCAATGATTGGTCTGCATCTTTCCAATGTTAATACAGCTGGTAGTGCATACATAGCCAACTACTTTCTCTGTTCCAGCACTTGTCATCATTAAACTATTCATGTATGTTAAGAAAATGCGCGTTGCTAGCTAAAAATTTATTCTCTGCTGTTGCACTGAGAGTTACTTGTTGAAAACAACGGTAGAACTAGAAATATTGAAAGAGAAGGGGAGAAAAAAAATACAAAGAACCATCTCGTTTACTTCGAACATGATTACCTGAGGATGTTCATGCTTTTAGGTAAATCTTTCTGGAAGTTGAGGTCTGATCAACTTAAATCATTCAATAAAAATAATATTTAAATTATTCTCTAGGATAAATAGGGTATTGCTATTGATTTTGATAAGATTATATCATCTTTAAGATTTTAACTCAGAAACCAATGGGGGCCACTGCAAAGTCTTTTGTGGTTATTTATAAAGCGTACTAGATCCTTAATTGTCACATATTAGCAAGAACATCTACCGGTAACTCTAAAGCTAAACTTCATTTTAAAGGAACAATGGACAACGTTTTGTATCTTAGATGCCTCTGTCTTGAGTGTTGAGAGTTCCTTGCATAATCAAGGGTACCTTGGCAGGAACGGAGCAGAAGAACGTTTCAAGATCAAGCTTCTAACTTCAGCCTTGTTTTATCTTGGTTAAAATGTTCCCCTTTTTGTTGACTATAGTTACTCTTCCCTTCTCTTTAATTGGAGGGACATACTCTAGCCTTTGGCCCGTACAAGATGAAATTGTTTCTTATCCAACAAAAAACACAATAC
Source organism: Sicyos edulis (assembly GCA_036507275.1). Classification (NCBI taxonomy): domain Eukaryota; kingdom Viridiplantae; phylum Streptophyta; class Magnoliopsida; order Cucurbitales; family Cucurbitaceae; genus Sicyos; species Sicyos edulis. The sequence goes on along the minus strand of CM071846.1, from coordinate 56,442,821 downwards.
AATGGGATCTCACTTAAATATGTAATGACATCTAACACTCAGAAGTCCGAACATCAACAATGGCCTTTTGCCGAGTTAAGTATCAAAACTATATGGAAAAATTGAATGGATTTAATAGACTATAAAGTGGAAGAACTGAAATTACCTTTAAGCATGCAACTGGAATTTTGAAATGGTCTGTATGGTAGTTAGCTTCATTCCTCTGTTCTTGATGCGATTATGAATGATTGCTTGAAAATTCTCAGTTGTTTCTCTGTTTCTAATATTGCTCTGCCTAAATTTACTTTTATACTGGTTCATTAAGCCACATTTTCTATGCAGATCACACTCCCGAGTTCGTTCTCGTAAACAAGGAACCAGAGCCTGATCCTGAAGATCCATCAAAGCTTGTATACACCGAAGATCCTCTCATCCTACACACACCGACAGGAAGGTTGATCAATTATATTGAGGATGAGGAGCATGGGCTTCGCATGTTTTGGCAACCAACCCTGAAAGAAGGGGAGGAAATAGACCCAGAAAAGGTTGAGTTTTTACCACTTGGCTTTGATGAGTTTTATGGAAAAGAGGTAACTGAAAAGAAGGAAAACATTTGGATGCGGTTTGTAACTGGCCTGGAAAATGGATTGAAATCAAGACTCGAAAAAATTGAAAAATGGGCCGAGGAGAAAAAGAAAGATAGTGAGATGAAGAAGGAGCTAATTGAAAAAGAACTTGAACTGATTGAAGCTGAAATTTGTCTGGAAGAGGTCATTGAGGATATGGAAGAGGAGCTGAAAAGAAAAGAAAAAGAGGAAGAGAAGAATGTGGAGATGGGTTTGGTTGATGAAGATGTTACTGTATCAACCGACCAAGATAAAAAAGCTTCAGTTGAAGAGGTAGGTGGAGAAGAAGTAGAAGACGAAGAAGATGAGGAGGAGGACGACGATGATGATGCTGATGATGCTCCACCGTCGAATTTTGGTTCTGTTTCAGCCGATCAGAAGCCAAACAAGCCAAGAGATTCACCATTTTCTGCAGCTTCATTGCATTTTGCATCTAGTACTCTTGTTTCAGGGGTGAGTTATTTTCCAGTGTTCTTTTATGGATGTCTCTTCAATCATGACCATTTTCCTTCAACCTCGCTTTGCAGGTACCATCCAGGCTGATTCAGTCCATTTTTCCCTGGACCAAGGGTAGATCAATGTTGAAGGCACCACCTTCCTCGTTTTCGAACCGTGACAGTTGCTCGGAGTCATTCCATTCAGTCTGTTTTCCAAGGAACCCAAACTCAATGGGAAGCTTGAAGGCCATTGTACCATCAAAGTTGCAGAACAAATCCAGAATCCACCCAAGTCAAAAGAAATTGCAGCTGCGTCCAAGACCTGTATCTCGTTCATGTCATTCGGTTTCATTATGTCCTGACCAGTTTTCACCCTGTAACGACCAATTCTCGAAAACAGGAGGGCTAAGACACAGCATATTGTCTTGGCACACACCATTAAATGATTTGGAATCATATGCAGAAACTACCATAAGATAACCTTCTGCTCAACCTAATCACTTGATTTCAGAGAGCAATTTTGCTAGAGCTACTTCGGATTAGCTGTATTTCTTTCAATGTACATCACATGGCGATGAAATGGGTTTCAGAATTAACCTGTTTGTTTTCTATTAGTGCCCATTTTGTATCAGCCTTGCATCTTTTCTTCCTTGTATTATCTTCAATATCATAATAATTATATTGTTGTTAACTTTGTTATATTTTTTGTTTTTTGCTTGAACAATTTAATGTGCTTGTGCATGAGCTTCTTTCCTTGACCATTTAGTTATATAAACTTTTTGATCCAGGAGTAATTTAACATGACACTAGAGAGCAAGAGAGAAATAATAATCTTTCCAGAGCAGTCTTATTGGTAGAGATTTAGATCTTTAAAATATGCTCCCATCAAAGTTTTGGGTTCGAATCTTGAAAAATGGAAGATTACTCTTGAATATGCAGTGAGATGAAACTCCTCAAGGGAGAAAGAATGATATTGACAGTTACCAACTAACCTTGAGCCATCTCTCTTAATTAAATATTTGTTTTGTAGGAAGAGTTGGAGTTTAGAAGAGCCGTGACAATGACATGAATATTATGGCTGTTTGTTTGGCATATTTAGTGAAGATTTATCCTTAGAACTTATATTGAGTTATTTTAAGTTGTTAAAAATTGAGGATTGTAATTAAAAACTCGTTTGGATATAGTTTTTGTGTAAAAGAGTTAGAGTCAAAATCTTGTTTGGATGTAAATTTAAAATGATAAATTATTTTGAGTAGTTAAAAAAGTAAAGATTAACAATGAGTAGTGACAATTGAGTTATTTTGATTGATTTGAAATAAATGATTAAAAATGAATTGTTAGAAATGAGTCGGTAGTGATAAATGAAAGTTATTTTTAAAAGTAAAAAGGAGGAATTCGTAAAAACATGTTTGGATGTAGGTTTTCGAGGAGGAGTTAACAAATTCTCGAACTAAATCCTCCTTAAATATGACAAAGAGCCCCAAAATTGTTAGTTGAAGTAAATAAAATAGAATACTTTGGATGACAGGTATATATATAGTTCCAAAATTGTCGTTAATGGCTGAATATACAAGCGCTAAAAAGCAGGAAGCTTCTTGTTGGGTGGGTAAAAAATGGAGTAATATTCCTTGGGAGACTGTTGACTGTCGTTTATCATGTGTTGCAGACAATGTTGGTGGTTGAATTAACTGCTCTGTTCACTTGTCTCAAATGCTCACTTGGACTAATCAATTCCAGCATCGTGCCTTGTTGACCATCAAGCAGTCACAATGGCAGCCCTCACATATTTGGACACCACAACCAGAGCATCAATCACTTATATCATCCTACAAATTATATCACCATTCTAATGAGTTTAAATGGTGAGCTCTATGTACCAAAAATGAGTCTTTGACTTTAGTTTCAAATTAGCTGCATGAGTGATATGTTACGCATTCTAACTCAATATGTCTAAATGTGATTAGAATTAATCATCTACAACGGAAGCATAAAATTAAATTGAGCATATTTTCGTCACTATTTTTGGTAACCAAGACAAAGGCCAAATAATCACCTCGAACTGCAATACAAACACAAACGCCAACACCCACATAGTTTTTTTATTTTTCTACATCCTCATTCTTTCTAACTCAAATGGTGTGGTTGCTTAATAGAAGAGTAGACATAAAGGCCAAAAATATGAAGTAGAAGAATACATAAGAGTTCTCTGTAATCTATCGATTTTCTAAAGAATCAGATAAAATGAAAGTTGAAATATGCGAGGTTACAAAAAAAATGAATATAGGTAGTTACCTAAAATACGAACCACTCATTACTCAAATAATTATAATTTAATAACAAATTAAATTATAATTTTCAACGTGATAGATGTATAAATATTTGAGAGAGTTTTTTTTGTAAATTGAGATCGATGAGAAAATTATGCCATTGAAATATTATTTACCTAAAAAGTTTCTTAATGTTCACGATTTTTTCTCTCATTTTAGAGTTTTTTTATTTAGTTAAAAGAATATTGAAAAATCAAAAGGTTTAATAGTTCAATCTATATTAATCACCACCTTAAGAATTATTATTATTTTTTTTATAAATTTATTTAATAGTAAAATGTTAAAAAATTAGAGGGTTTGTATATAAGAATAATGGATATGCAAATTCATTGATATGAAAATAAAATATTGGCATTTAATGTGACTGACAGCAAACGTGTTGGATTCCTCAAACTTGTATAATGTGGACTAAGCATCCATACAATATGTCCAGTCCTCCCATGGAATAAATAACTTTTTTTTTATTTTTATAAACTTACTTTGCTAAAATGTGTGTTAAGGTGTTTGTATAATTAAATTTACTATAACATACTAGTTTAAAATTAGGAATGATGAGTAATAAGGTACGTGCTTAAATTTTATAATAGGGTTAATTCATCTTCAATAATTAATATAGTAATTTTCACATGTTAAAACTTTATTAAATTTGCTGATTGACAACAAAATAGTTGTCAATTGAAATACAACTCTACTCCACAACATTGAGAAACAAAACAAAATAACTAAGCGCATTGACCAATTTAACCTTGTGATAAAGGGATAATAACAAAACAATGGCATTTTGTTGGTCCACACACAAGTTATGCCTTCCCCAGATCGAAGCCAACCTCTTCCAATCCGAAATGATGTAATAAAACACCAAACTCCACCCGACCATCGTGCTCAATTCACTATTTGCATATCCACCCATTTCTTCTCAACCAAAAACTCAAAGTTAAAGCTCTATTTAATAACCGTGTTTTATTATATGTTTTTTCTTACTTAGATATCCACATTTTACTCTATTTTTAAAAACGAAATCAAAATTGAAAAAAAAAAACTTTCAAAAGGTTGCTTTTTATTTTAAATTTAGTTAGCATTCACATATTTTTTTAAAATAAGATGAATACGGAAAGTTGAAACACATTATAAAAAATTACAGTGCAAATAAATTTTAATTTTAAAAACCAACTACAAAAAATCAAATGGTTATCCGGCTGCCAGATCTAAATGAATAGTGTTTCTCATACGTACTTTATTATTTAATTTTATATCGACAAAACTCTCCAAAAAACTACAAAAAATCAAATGGTTATCGGGCGGCCAGATCTAAATGAATAATGTTTTCAATACAAAAAAATCTCATATGTACTTTATTATTTAATTTTATATCGACAAAAATCTCCCATATATATAAAAACTCACAAGTTTATATTATTATAATGAGAATTAACGTATGCAACTTTATAAAGGAAAATAATGACGATAAGAAAATGAAAAAAAAAAAAAAAAAGTGTTGGGATTCGAATCTTTTAGCAAAATTTATAATAGTTAAGAGTATCCGGATATGCTATATTATACTATCATAAAAAACTTCTTGCTATATTAAAAAAAAAAAAAAAAAAGCTTATGGCTGTACACATAAGATTTCCCTCAATAAGTAGAATCAACACACATGTAAATAAATAATTTATATTTGTATGTGAAAATGTGGAGACAATATCTAATTAATTCGTATCATTCTTTCTCCTTTATATACAATTATCGTAAGGATGTGTAACTTATTTTTTAAGTTAAGTTGTCTCAACCAACTTTTTCTTGACATTGGATTTGTCTTCAGAGTTTAGCATCTAGTTCTCCAAGTTAACTTGTCTCAAAAGCTTTGTAGATTGTTTTTTAAATTAAATTTATCTGGAGAGAATAGTAACTTCTGTTTAAAGTTGACTTTGTTGATGTTGGATTGACCTTTAAACTTGTTGATCTTTGGACCAATCTTTGACTTGTTGATCTACTTGAATGATCAGACTTTGACTTATACTTATTTAGATTGGTCTTCGACTTTGTTGATATATTTAGATGATTGATTTCTTTCTTGTTGATCTTTTGATCGTTCTTTGATTTGTTAATCTTTTTTAACGCTTCACTAATATGATAAAAAAACAAAAAAAAAAGAATATGATGTGTGTTTTTCATGTTTGAGTTGCTTGTTAATGGAATTGCTTGACCTCCAAATTATTATTGGACATTGAAAGTTTGTTTGATTTAGAAATTTGAAGAGTCTTATGCCTTTGTGAATTTTTTTTGAAATTTCAAATTTATGCATCCTTCAAATGAAGAAGAGCTTCTCTAAAGCTCTTATGTCCCCTAGTCCCTTGAGCTTGTCTACATGGACTTGTAAGGCTTGCTCGACCTTTATGGGTTCGCAAACATGAATTTGAGCCTCTTTAATTAACTTTACAACCTAATCGTTTGAACTTGAACTTGTTAATTTGTATTTACTAGAAGAACATAAGTCTAATTTAAGTTTGACCAAAATTCTAAACAGATAACTTTTAATCTATTTAAATTTGAGTTTTTTTTATGGCTACACACTTTAAAGAAACTAATTACATAACTGCAAATCTTTAAAACAATTATCAATACTACCCAACCATTAAAATTGAGAAAATTAAATTAATTATAAAATGACACAAATATTCCCATGTAAAGCACTCCTTCCCCTTATGACTTATTTTAGGAGGAAAAATAAAATATTTGACTAAATCTAAATAAGACAATCTAATATAGTCTTCACCTCCATCCCTAAAAACCTTCCAATGCACCCATATTAGAGGTTTTGACAATTCACCATCAATTTCTTAGGTCCTCTTTGATAACCATTTCGTTTTTTGTTGTTTGTTGTTTGTTTTTAATATTTTAAAATAGGTTTGTTTGATAACTAATTTTAGTTTTTGGTTTTAAAATTTTAAAAAAGTTTTAAAAATATTAAAGGAATCCTAAAAGCTAAAAAAAAAACAGTTTTTAAAAACAAGTTTTGTTTTTGTTTTAAAAAAACATGAAAAAATCAAGAATAAATAGTAAAAAACTAAAAAAATCAAGACAAAAATGTGATGTTTGAAAATAAAAAATAGTTATCAAACATGTTTTTTGGTTTTTAATTTTTAAAAACATAAAACTAAAACCAGTTATCAAACATATACGATTTTTATTTTTTAAAACAAAAAACCAAAAACCAAAAATGAAGAACTAGAAACAAAAAAAAATGGTTATCAAACGGGGCCTTAGCTTTTTACTCTTGACGGCTAGATTCAACGAATTTTCTTGTTCGGGTTGGAGATTTCGAATATTGTTACTCAAGAAAATTTTTGGTCTCTACTCACCGCTGCTAGTGATTTGAATTAATTGTACTGACGATTTGGGGGAAGGTGTTTTTCATGGTTGGAGATTTTGGTTTGCTGCATTTCATCACAACTAACTTTTTAGGTACTCTTGAACCTCATGAAGACATTTTAAATTTCTATTGTCATTTGAAGGAATATTAAAAAAAATTACATTGAAACAAACTGTTTAGGACTTAAGAGACAAGAGACAAGAGAGCTTTGAAGGATTATTTCTATATTATTGCTTGAAGGCTTGATATATTCTAGATAGCTTAAATGCTCTATTTATAGAAGCAACAGAAAGTAGTAAGAAGATAACAACACAATGTTAAAGACAGGACTTTACAAACCTACCTACCAACTTTCATAATGAAGATTAAGGCAAAAGTAATAAGCCACATAAAACAGTCTTAAAGGTACATTAGAGCAGGCTTCAGTAGACTCCAAAGTCAAACATTCATCCTCTTTAGTAGGTGGAGACAATTATGTTTCTACAATCCCTCTCAAACGAGGTGGTGAATAGAAACGAAGGCCGAGTTTGTTGTGCAAGATCAGAAAGGGATGAGTGGGCAACGACTTGGTGAGACTGTCTGCTACTTGATCAGAGGTACGAATATGATGAAGATCAATTCGTTGAGACAACACTTGGTCGTTGATAAAATAGGCATCAAGTTTGATATGCTTTGTACGAGCGTGGAATACGGGATTCCTCGCGAGGGTCGTGGCTGAGAAGTTGTCACACCATACAATAGGGCACGAACGGACAGGAACTCGTAGGTTTGTAAGCAATGATCACAACCAGAGCAATTCACAAACAACGTGCGAGAGTGCCCGATACTCGGACTAGGTACTGGATCTAGCAACAAAAGCTTGTTTATTTGAGGTCCAAGAAATGAGAGAAGAACCAAGGAAGAAATAGCAGGCACTTTACTAATGTCAGTTGGGCATCCCCTCCTGAAAGTCCACAATCATCCTCTCCCGAAAGAACCAAGAAGAACCAATGTTAGTAAAGCCTGTGAGTGTGATAACATTGGTTGGAGACAAAATAAGGCTTAGCTCGACAGTGCCTTTGAGGTAGCGGAGGACTCTATTCAGAGCATGCCAGTGAGGAAGTCAAGGAAGGTGACTGAATTGAATTAGTTTGTTAATGGCAAAAGCAACATCTGGTTGGGTGTGCTACAAGTATTGTAACGATCCTAAAATTCTTCTGTACTTTAGTGGATCATTCATTAAGTCACCATCATTAATAGAAAGTTTAGATCCTGATACCTTGGGTGTGGGGACAGCTTTTAGCTGCGATAGATTGTTGAATGTGAGCAGATCGTGTATGTATTTAGCTTGAGATAGAAACAATTGACCCTTTTTAGCAATAACTTGCATGCCAAGGAAGTAGTGGAGATTGCCAAGGTCTTTAATGGCAAATGTTGACTGTAATTTGAACATAATAGATACAACAAACGCCTATGAGGAGCCGGTAAGTATTAGATCATCTGCATAAATTAATAAGAAGGCAATTCCAGTAGGTGAGTGATAGGTGAACAATGAGCTATCAACACTGGATTATTGTCTGAAATTCCAAGAGATTAAATAGTGGGATGTTGAGGATCCTCATAGCCATTAGGTTGTGTAGTATAGACATCTTCTTTTATTCTCCCATGTAGAAAGGCATTACTAACATCAAGTTGTTTGATGTGCCATTTCCAAGAGAGAGCCAATGTTAAGATTACTCTCATGGTGACCAATTTTACCAAAGGGCTATAGGTTTCTCCATAATCAATGCCTGCTGCTTGTAAATATCCTTTAGCGATGAGCCTAGCTTTATAACGAGTAATAAAACCAACAGAGTCCTGTTTGATTATGTATACCCATTTGGTGTCAACTAAGTGTTGAGACGGATGAGGGGGCACTAGAGACCATGTGTTGTTAGCTAGAAGAGCCTGATATTCTGAATCCATAGCTTGTCTCAATACTAATGAACCTGCTACATCTTTAAACTTAGTTCTTTCCACAACCATCCAGTCAGTGGATTTTTCCCCCTGAATTAGGCCACCAAACATTTTTTTAGGCTTGTGGATCCTAGTTTTAGTTCGAGTGGTCATATGATGAATATTTTGGATAGGAGAGGAAGAAGGAAATAAGGTAAATGGTATGGGTGAAACTGATGTAGAAGGGCTGGGCAGATCCTGAGTAGATGATGAAGTACTTGTAAAAGGAGCAGGAGTTGGTAATTGGGCAGACGGGGTAGTAGAAGGTGATTGTGGAGTAGAAGGTGGTAAAGGTAAAAAAAGTGCCATTTACGGGAACTAGGTAGGGTTAGAGTGGTTTTGAGAGTTCTCTGCTTATGTATGAGGGAAAAGTTCTGAATAAGGAAACTGTTGTTCATTAAATTCAACATGTCTTGAGACATACATTCGTCCACTAGGACTCAAGCACCGGTAACCTTTGTAATGGTCATTATATCCAAGAAAAACACATATGGTGGTATGGAAGTTGAGCTTATGCTGAAGTTAAGGTCGCAAATAAGGATAGCAAGCTGAACCAAAGGCTTTTAGGTGAGTGTAATCTGGTTCAATGGTCTTTAGTAGAAAAAATGGGCATTTGTTCTCAATTTTTGAAGATGACATGCGATTAATGAGGTATGCAGTTGTATGGAAAGCTTCCCACCAATAAGATAAAGGCACTTTGGCTTGAGCCAATAGTGCAAGGCCTGTTTCAACCACATGATGATGCTTTCTTTCAACTCTTCTATTTTGAGGTGCAGTGTAAGTACAAGAAACTTGGCTCATAATTCCTTGTTGTGCATCAAAGGTAAGAAGAGGTTTGAATTATCCATCCCTATCACACCTTATAGTTTTGATGGAAGTGCCATATTGTTTTTCCACCAGGTTCTTGAATTGTTCAAATATGGAACAAACTTCACTTTTAGCCTTAAGAGGGTAAAGCCAGCTATATCTATTGTAATCATCTGAGAATGCAATATAGTAGGAATATCCATTGAGGGACGGAATATGAGCTAGTCCACAAACATCCATGTGAATAAGTTCCAAGCGTTGATTAGCACGAGAGTTAGATAGGGTAAAAGGGAGTTTGTGAACTTTTCCATACTTACATGCTTCACATAATGTAGTCTTTTCATTAACCTTAGTAGGGATATTACAATATTGAAGCACTTGAGATAATATTCTAGATGAAGGATGGCTTAATCTTTTATGCCATAGATCCTTAATATAAGACAAAATAACAGAATTTCTTCCTAGCTTGGATTTGAGAGTGAACTCCTTGGATTTCTCCATCACAAAAGGCTTCTTGTTAGCATTCTTTCTTTCACAAAAAATGAGGACGTCATAATAGAATCATCTAGTCGATATAGCCCATCTTCAAGCGTTCCTAGAAGTTTAACCACCTTGAATTTCTTTTCCATATCAAGACAAAAGGTGTCAAAGAATTTGATAGTCACATCATTGTCTCTAGTCAATTTAGATATACTGATAAGGTTCTTTTTCATCAATGGAACATACAAAAAATCTCTTAAAGCAAGTTTCATTCCTAGAGTGTTTAATAATATGGTCCCAACACTAACTATAGGTAGTTTCATGCCATTTCTAACCATGATATTTTGATATTTAGAGGGACGTTTACCTTTCAGGCTAAGCTGTCCAAGTTCGGAAGCAACATGATCACTAGCACCGCTGTCTAGATACCAAGCCTGATCCTAGAGGGTTTCAGGAAACTCCATCAAAGCAGTTGAGGATCCAACTGGTCCTTTTGGAGTTTGGTTTTGGTTCGGGTTGTCTGAGTTTCTGGTCATGTTCACAGCTCCTTGGTTATCATAACCATCATATCTTTGGCAGCAATTTGCAACAATATGTCCCACTTTACCACAAATTTGGCAAATAGGCCTAGAACCTTGAGAATATAAAGAGAACGTCCCCTTCTACCTCTTCCTCCACGACTATTGTGATGTTGGTTTCCTAGAGAGTTTGAGTTGTTTCTGTACGGGTTGGGCTTGTTGAGCATTTCCATTTGTGTTTCCAATTGAGGTGAACAAGGCAGTGGCATTGGTAACCAAATTGTTTCCTCTTCTAGCTTGCAACTGTTCTAATCATTGCTCAAAAGAGAGTAACTCAAATTGGATTTAGAACCAAGACAACTCTTGAGTCCTAAGAGTACACAATATGGGAGTGTATTATTCATCATGTCCTGCAATAACATGAGAAACAAAGCTATTCATATCCATTTGATAGCCAGCTAGTTGCAGGTTATCATGATAACTCTTCATTAAGGTCAAATACTCATGCATTTTTAGGTTACCCTTCCTTGTCTGCTGCAACATCTGTCTACTGTGATCTGCTTGTGATCTGGAATGGATTCCATAGTATTTACCTATAGCTTTCCATAATGGTTGAGCTGTGACATGCCCCATCACCTGAGCTGCAACATTTGGAGTCATTGAGTTGTACAACCAGCCCACAAGCAGCTGATCTGCCATGTTCCACGAGTCATACTCTAGATTCAACATGATTTCACCGTTGGGATTTTCTTCACTTGGCTCTATAGTGATAAAGTGTGCAGGGGCTTGAGTGTTGCCATCTAGTTGACCGTCCACCTTATAGCTCTTAAAGATTGGAAGCACAATGCTTTGCCACAGAAGGAAGTTGTTCCTTTCCAACTTAACAGAAGTGACTTGGTTGATTAGATTAACGAAGGATGTATTACTAGTTGAGAGGTGTACTTGATTTCTGGTGGAATCAACATAGGTAGTGACATTAGTAGGAAGAGCAGCAATGAGGGTAGCTTCAGGTAAAGTAGCAACAGTAGAGGTTATTCCCATTTTAGGATCAGAAGGGTTAGCCATTGGTATGCTTTGATACCAACAAAGTGTTTAGGACTTAAGAGACAAGAGACAAGAGAGCTTTGAATGATTTCTATATTATTGCTTGAAGGCTTGATACATTCCAGAGAGCTTAAATGCTCTATTTATAGAAGCAATAGAAAGAGGTAAGAAGATAGCAACACAGTGTTAAAGACAGGACTTTAAAAATGTACCTACCAACTCTTATAATGAAGATTAAGGCAAAAGTAATAAGCCATATAAAATAGTCTTGAAGGTATACTAAAGCAGGCTTCAGCAAACTCCAAAGTCAACCATTCATCCTCTTTAGTAGGTGAAGACAATTATATGTCTACACTAAATTTTTTTAGTGTTATTGAACCTCACAAGAATTCACTACTAGAAAAAGTACATTCCATGACTAAAATCAAGAGTCATTGTATCCGCTGTCACGGAAGGTTCAACCATGACACTATAGTAAAAGTGTCATGGTAGAATAAATTATGATACTATATTATAGTCATAGATGAATCATTAATGACACATATATAGAGTCATCGATGAATTAATAACGACAATTTTCAAGTGTCATCGTAGAACCAGTTATGACATTTTATTATAGTTACGGTTGATCCATTAATGACACATATATATAGTCATGATTGAGCCATTTATGACATTTTATTTTAGTCATGGGTGAACCATTAATGATACACATATATAGTCATTGAAGTAATATTAATGACATGTTAGCATTGCCATTGTAGCTTATATATTGACACTTTTTTATAGTCATCAATTTATGTAATATGATTATTTATTTATGTCAATTTATTAGTTTTCATGACACTATTCAATGTCTATTTACAACCTGTTTTGTTTGTGTATTTACCTGCCAAGAAAGATTTAAAATATGCATCCCACAAATCTTATTCAACAAACATTATTTCATATATGACTAAATAATTTGTACATTACACTTGGACAAAAAAAATCAACATCAATAAATTTATAATTCTTAACATGTCTATCGGGGTTTGAAAACTAGAAAGTTTACAATATAACAAAGAAGCATAGTCTGCTATCCCTAGTGCGAGGTATACATGATTTGAAAATTTGCACGATAACGGTAGATGCAAACGATTCTTCACCTTGAACAAAGTACCCGCACATTGTAGAAATAAAGCTTTGAATTAGAAGTTGCACTTGAGAATAAAAATAGTCATAATATATTTATCATTCATATCAAATAGCAATTGTTCATTTATTCCAAAAACCAAACTTAAGTTGGGGATCCTTGTGAACCTTGACTAAATAATATCTCACAAGTAAATGATTCTTCTGAAGAAAAATCACTAACATAGATAAAACAGAAAGTCTGCATCATAATAGAGTTACGACTCTAACAACAAGTATCATTCTACTTTAAAATGTTTGAGACTAAGAAATGATACTCTAAAATAATATGAGATTATAAATTATAAAAAAATTAGGGAGTTAATTGTTATAAAAATTATAATTTAGAAGTGGTTGAAAAGATAATTGTAACAAAATATATAAGGTTAATCTCAAAATTTATATATATATATAATGTTTAAAAATATCAAAATTATACTTATTTTTCTAAGTTAGTTAAAAAAAATTTATGATTCTAGGAAAGATAATTGTAACATTTTGGGGTTTTTTTTATATTATTATTAAACTTCCCTAAATGGTTTTCTTTTTCATTTAATTTAAATGGGTTGTTTTCTCCTTCAAATTCTTTAAACAAAAAAATCATTTATAATTTTTTTTCTTTATCTAACAAAACAAATATATAAGAAAAATATATAATATTTAAAAATATCAAAATTATACTTATTTTTCTAAATTTAATATGACTGAATTTCATAAATTTATGATTATAAAAAATTGTCTTAAAACGCGCATTTTTTATTTATGACACTTTGTTGTGATGATAATTTTATTTTAATTACCGATTACTAGATGATTCTAATAAAGTGTCATAAAACGCGTGTTTTAATTTATGACACTTTAATTGTCTCTCCCTCGTAAATTTGTTTGTTATAAGTGTCATCTAATGGTCTTTTTCTAGTAGTGGTAGGCCATATTTTTAGAAGTGATTATTTCCTTTTATTGTATTATGACTATATTTTTTTTCTTCTTATTAGTGATTTGTTTTAGTTTGATTTTCTATACTTTGGTACGATATGGTAATATGTATGGTCGTGATAAGGGAGAGAAGATAAATGAAGTTCTAAAATTAGTGACTATGAGCATAGAATTATAATTTTTAAAATTATGGAATAAACTTATAATCGGAGAAAAATAGAAAAAATAAGAATATATAAAAGAAAGCATTTGAAAACCACGTGGTCGGTTGATATGAATATTATAAGGTCCACACGAGGTCTCTCGACCGAAGCGCATGGGAATCAAATTTTAGGGATTTGGAGGTTTAAATGAATTAGACAATAATAAACATAATAGAGTTTAATGAAAATGAAATTTGCATGTTTCTCGAAAATGATCGAAAAGCGATAAGGTGATTGGGTCCAAACATTTCATTCCACGTGGCACTGCTCCTCCCACCAATCGTCTTTATTCGCGAAATTGCGCTGAAATTTCACGCCCTTTGTCTCTACCCGTAATTGGACGCTCCCCTCAATTTCTGGTTCCTAAACTTACTGTTCAAAGGTTTAGAGTACACTTATTTCACAAAGACAAAAAAAAAAAAAAAAAAAAAAAAAAAAAAAAGTTTTAAGAGTACACAAATATGTTTTCTGTCAAAAAAAAAAAATGGTGAAAACGTGTTCCTGAAAATATCTTTGGAAGTTAAGTGGGGATTAAAGCTTTTATAAACCATTAATTAGCTACAATTTATGGCCCTGTTTGTTTAAAATTTAAATCTTGAATTTAGGTATAAATTCATTGCACTTATTAATTAGAATTATCTGCACTTGGTGGATAAAACTACAAAGATAGCATTTTGTACCTAATATAAAACAAGTAAAAAAAAAGGAAAATATCTGTATAGTATCTAATATGTTTCAAAATCAACACTTTTATCTTTAAAATTTCAATAATATTTACTTTTCATTTTTGAGATAACAAAGTCGTAAGTTACCTAACATAATGTTGACGAAAAATAATAATTATATTAATTTCAAATATTGATTAAATAATTATTTTAATTTTTATATGAATTTAATTTAAAAGAAAATAAGTATAAAAGTAAATTAAAAAATTACATATTACATAAATACTAAAAGTGAGCATTAGAGATAAAAATGTACAATTTTAAAATTTAGGAACCAAATTGAAACTATATTCCAAATTTAGGAACTAACAATATATCTTTTTTTCCAAAAAAGAATTTTTTTTAGAAATTAGTGTTTATAGATGTATTATATTCGTAAAATTCAGATTATTTGTTTTTTGTACAACAACATAGGATTGGTTAATTTGAAATTTGAATTGCCACCTCATCATTGAAGCTACATATCGCTGGGGTAATTCTCTGCTTTAGCCAAATCATTTAGAACAGTTTTCCTGTAAATATTGACCTGGTTATCTAACCTCCATTTTCCAAATATTATTACTTTAAAACATATAAATGGCTACAATTTATCGTGAGGAGTCAAAGTATTTTTAGATATTATTGATGAATTATTGAGACATGGCCCAAGCAACTTAATTATATTATTAATTGATACATTTGTGAAAACAAAACGGCTATCCGATATTTCTTAGGGACACTCAATAAATTTTCATATTGTTCATTTTAAACCTAAGTTTTTCAGCTTTTATATATTTTTTAAAATTGTTGTTCAAAACATCTCAAGTCAATATAGTCATTTATAAACTCGTGATTCTTTTCTTATTTAACATGGAACCATGACCAAATTCCAACTATATCTTTTAGAAAAATGATAAACTACAAACCACCTGAACAGGTATGATTTTGTTATTAGAAAAAAAAAATCAATCATTTAAAACTAAAAGCATGTAGGGATAAACAGAGTTTGTTACCAAAGATTTTAAGAAAATGCCAACAAGTGCAATTACTCTGGTATATAGTTAATGACAAAGATTTTAAGTTGGAATCTTTAATTTCTACAAATAATTGTTATAATCTCACAAAAAAAAAGAAAAAAGAAAATGCAACCCAACATTTGAACAAGTATTTCCATTAAAAGAAAATATTTCAATAATCGTCAAATCAAAGGGGAAACTGGCCTGAATCGGCCACTAGATAAATACAAATGCAGCCAACCTTTAACCGAACGTCAATAATTCAGAATATTAAACATATAAGCGGTTGAAGATAATCCATAAAAAAAAAATTAAAAAAAAAAGGAAGAAAGGAAGATTGTTTTGCTTGGTACTAAAAAAAGAAAAAGAATTACGTATTGAGGATTGAAATTCTATCTAAAGAATGATTGGTTCAATATCTCATTTTTGCATCCGAATCAAAGGGGGAGAATAAAGCGGGAAATGGGAAGCAATTATTTGCACGCTCTTCAACCACAAGTATCTATCTTTCAGTTACACATGATCAAGATGGTATTGGGTTAGCTGATTTTTTTTGTTAGATGTATCTATTTTTTTAGTTACCCAATCAACACTTTCAATTTTATGTATTAAAGAAATTCATTCAAAATATTTATCTTCTCATAATTGTTCTACATTAAAAATATAAAGATTTTTTAAAATATTTATAAGAGATATGAATTACTTTCTTTAATTGGTTTTAACCTGGAACTTCATATTATTTAGTATAATCTAATCTAATTCAATTTTTTTAATTGAATTGCGCAACATTCTTAGATTGTGTTAATATTTTTTTTCCTCTTTAAGATTCAAGTTATAAACTGAAAATATATAAAGAAAAATACATGATACTGTATTTCAATTTAAATTACTTATTTTATCATAGGTTCCCTACCAATACGTCAAAAACCTATATTAATTAATTAATTAAACTAACAAAATCCAAGAATAGACCCAATTCAAAAAAAAAATCATAACAACCTAACTCAAAGAAAATGTTAGCTCAATATTCTCAAAAAAAAAAAAAAAGAAAGAAAGAAAGAAAATGTTAGCCATTCTAACTACAAGTGTTTTTTTTTTCTTTTTGAGAACCACGGATGTTTATTTGGCCGCAAATATTTTATTTTTAGTACATTCAAAACGTTTTCTTGGTGGTTAGATATTTCGGTTTCCAAAATTCAACCAATAATATAATGACTTAATAAAATCAAGGTGACAATAAATATAATACACACCGAAAAGAATACTAGTATGATGATTTGGTTGTTGAGTGGTAATCAATTTTAACATTATAGTCACGGGTTCAATTTTGATAATAGATATTTGACTCTCATTTATTTGAGAATAATACTATTTTTTTTGTAGAGTTTGTGATTCCCTCCTCTCAACTTATACTCGAAAAAAAAAACAATAAATAACACACGGTACCACTGACATTTAAAAAAAATAAAAAAGAAAAATAATAGTAAAATATTTCAAGTTCATTAGATTTTTTAGGGTCAATTTTTGCTAAATTTGATATTTTTTTAGACATTTATAATTTTTTGTATCATGAAAAATCTCTCATTTATTAATTCAAATACTTTTTATGAATTTATATGTTTTTTTTAAACTTTGGCTGCAGTATCATTTTGATTGATAGAGTTTTAAGTTTGTTTCATTTTTATTTATCTTTAAGCTTATTTCGACTTTTCTCACTAATATATTGATGGAAAACGTATAATTATGGATGCCTTTTAAATTAAACTATAATATTCATAAGAGACTAATTTTGAGATATTTGTGAACTATAAATTAAATTCACCTCATAAATTTTAAAGTCACTTGACAACTAAACCAATCTACTAATTGGGTTTGTATTGGGATGAGGGGAGATGAGCCTCCAACATCTTGTTTGGTCCAATATGTTCATAATCTTTTCTCATCTCATTTCACTTTCTCTTTTTCTAAACATTTTTTTCATCTCACCTTCTCTTTTTCTTAAAAAAAATTTCATCTTTTTATTTGTATATTTTTACTTTTTTTTTAATGTTTAATATATTTTTGGTTATATTACTATTATTGTTATTATTATTTAAATATGTTAATATACTGGCATATAATTATAATAATTATACTATTACTATATCATGTTTCTAAAAAAAAAAAACTATTACTATATCAAATGTTTATTTAAATAAATTTGAATTTTGAAAATTAAAATAAATAGATATATATTATCTCTTGATATATAATAATAAATAGTAATATTTTTTATTTATAAAAATTAAATATTTTTTATTCTTTTGTTTAATCATTTTTAATAATACAAAAGTTTATAAAACTTCAATGGTTTAGAAATAATCATATTTATAAATTTATTATTAAAAAATTAATATTATAAAATAATGTATTTTTTGAATATTATCAAAAAATATATATATATATATATATATCAATTTATTATTAAAAGAACAATTAACTTTAAATAATTTATATCCTTTTGAATTTTTATTCATAATTTATGATAACTTAAAAAATATTAACTTATTTCAATAAATTTAAATTTTTGAATTTATTTTGTTTGTTATAAAAACGAGGTTCAAACTTTTTAAAACTAGACTTAAAATAAAAGTAGAAGTAGATCTATAATTTTTTTTTCTTTTTAGGAAGGGGTAATTTTTTTTTAGGAAGGGTAAATTAATGACACTACTTTTTTTTCTTTTAGTTCCATGTAATATTTATTATCAAAATGTCATCGAGTTCAGTCAAATGAACTTTGAGACCAAAAATTGATCTGTGACTCTCATGTTATTTGAGAGTAATTGGTCCTCTTTTATTAAAAAAATAGTTTCTTTTTTGATAAAATTAAAAAAACAATTACTATGAAGATTTTATAATGACTAGTTCAATTAAATGATTTTATTTTTATTTTTTAATTCATTCTTTTTTTAAAAAAATAGAATTTTGGTATTTTAATTTTTTTTATTGCTTTTAAGTTTAACAAATCTTGAAATAAATAAAAGTTTACAAATGTTTTAGATTAGTTAAACTTCATTTTTATTGTGTGAAGTTTTTGCTCATTATTATTTTTTAATTCAAGAATATTTAGGTGTGAGAAATTCAAAACTTTGATCTCATGTTTATTAGGTCGTACATAATATTACTGAAACTCTGTTAATATGATCAAGGGGGCTATGGTATTAGTTTTATATTACTTACAATTTATTATGAAAGTGGTTATATTTTCATACTTCACTAAAGATTTGAAAATAAGTTTATTATTTAAAAAAACATAAGAATTAAAAAAAAAAAAATTAACATCTTATCTCCTTTTGCTCCACCCCAAATACGATTTTTCTGTCAACTCATCTCGTACCCCAAACAAGATTTATATGTCATCTCATCTAATCTCCCTCTACCCCAAACAAGATTTTTCTCTCATCTTATCTCATCTCATCTCTCTATATCTCAAACAACTCTCAACATCTCATCTCATTTGTAGTCAAACTCCCCTAAAGTTATGTACTTTTAAATTTCTAAATTTGGACTTTGTCCTTTTAATGTCTTAAAAATTTGATCTTATAATAAATTTGAAATTAATTATGATTGAAATTGATTCAGTAAAAAAATTATTATTATTATAATATACAACCAGTAGATAAATGTGAACATAATTTAAAATTTTATGGAAAAAAATTAGTAGAAAGTAATTTTTTGTGGCGCGATTGATTATTTCACTAGTTCGATCCCTGGAATCGGTATTGTAATCCCCCATCCCCAACTTGTACTAAAAAAAAGTAATTTTAAAAATGATAAGAAATTTATGATTTAAACAAATTATAAGCTTAATTAGAAATATGATAATTGAAATGAGACACTCTAAAATATCTTAAATACATGATCAAATGATATTTAACCTTTTTTGTAATAGAAGTATTCATGACATGATATGTTTATTAACGTTATCAGAAAACTAAAAGTTGAACAAGGTGAAGCTGTCTCTGGCGAATAACAATTATTTTGGGTGGCCAAACATGAAAACCAATCTATGTCTACCATTTGAGGTCCCCTCATTGTTCATTAACGAACATGCTCAACTTGCAACTCATCAATCCACTTATCACCGTTTATCATCTTTTGTTTTTTCTTAACCCTCTATCTTATTTCTTTTACCATGTATAATAAAACTTTTTTTTTATTATTTCAAAATGTTTGATTTTCTTTTTTAATATAAATTGGGAGACGGACCCCAAAGACTACAGTAATAGTGCTAAAGAATAAATGAGATCTAAATATCAATTTTCATGATCAAATTCATAGTATTATTTTGATCTGACAAGATGTCATATAGGTCTGTTTTTATTAGTGAATTTTGAGAGGTTAAGACGTGAGAAATTTAATTTATAGTAATTTTCTATCTACTAATTTTCTTGGCATCAAAATATCAAATGGATTTCAATAGTCATGGAAATAAATATATATATAAAAAAAAATCCTTCCCTTTTTAAATAATGGGAGAATTAATAATGTAATTTAATCAACAACCTAAAAGGTGGGGCAACGAAGCCAATTGTCTACGGGCAATATCCGGTTGTTCGAATCCAGATTAGCAACTACAGTACTGTGGGCAGCCGCCCAACGTTGAATTCCAAACCGGTTCAAGTTTCTCCAGTAACCGGCTATAGCCCGTCCTCTTCGCGAGAATATTCCAATCGGTTTCCTGTTTTTGTTGTCTACGTCATCCCATTTTCCCTGGCTATAAATTCCCAAAAGACCTTCACTCCGCCCTCAACAACGCAACGCTCTCTGCTCCGACCACTCGCCGCCGGCGAAAAATTCCTCAGCCGCAGCACCGCCTCGGAACGATGCCGAACCCAAGGACTCACCGGAAGGGGAAACTTACAGAGAAGTCGTGGTCGTTCCACGGCGAGACCCCGACGAAGGCGGCGACGGGGCTCCGGCGGCCCAAGACGGATCCGGAGTTGCTGTCCTTCAAGAACCTAGGGTTATCATCCGCGCCGGCGCTGGATGGGCGGCCGAAGATGACGAAATTGCTCCTGAACGTCACGATTCAGGGCAGCATAGGGCCCGTACAGGTGTTGATGTCGCCGGAGACGAGCGTGGCCGATCTGGTAGCGGCGACCGTACGGCAATACTCGAAGGAAGGGCGGCGTCCGATTTTGGCGACTGCAGATGCCTCTGTTTTCGACCTCCACTATTCACAATTCAGCTTAGAAAGTAAGCTTAATCGCTTCTAAATTGTGGTAAATGGGTTGGATTCCGATTGATATGGCGGATTGTAACGAGGAATTGATTTGAATCTCAGGTTTGAACAAGGAGGAGAAGCTAATCGCGCTGGGATCGAGAAACTTCTTTCTGTGCCCTGCAAAATCGGAGGATATAAACGGGGATTTAGTAGCTGCTTCTTCAAGCTGCTCAAAACAAGCCAAAGAAGATGCGAAGAGTTTCAGTTGGTTCAAATTCATCGATTTTCGGATTTAGACGGAATCGATTTTCTTCCTATCTGTGTATAAAATATGGGTTTCAGAAATGTGGAGACTGAAATTGATTTTCCAGTGAAGAACATAGATTATGTGTTGTAAATTGCAGATTCAGCGAACGGGAGCAGGAAGATTCCGTGTTAAGTTTTGGTGAAATAAATAGTGACGATGAAAGGAGAAAAGACGGTTTACCCTAAATGGAAACTCATACTTTTCTCAGCAACTCTACCCCAATGTACCCAAAACTTTCTAAGCTTATCTTTATTTATTCATCATCTAATTGTTCATAAACATATTGTCGTTACTTATCTAAAATAAAATCATTCCAAGGGGTACTTTGGTATTTCTGAACAGTTCAGGAGTTCCAAGGAAATTATTCCTATCTATCCTCGCTAATACCAATTATAAAAATGTATTACTACATAATTAAGCGTTACTAAATATTATTAAAAAAAAAAATCATTAATACCAATGACTATAATTTCTTTTTCTCTTTTTTTTTAAATAATCATACTTATAATCATTTTCTATATTTTATTAATCTTACAAGTTTACCTAAAATATATTCCTAGGATAGAAAGAGGCCAAAATTTCCTGTTTGGTATGGAAAAGAGAGGAGGAATAAGAATCCACTCTTTTTTAACTTCTTTCTTTGTTCTTTTCTGGTAAACAATTATCTTAATTCATTTATTAAATTTTATATCAAATTTTATCGTTCAATCATTATTTTCATCGATTTTTAAATGAATAATTAATTCAATGATTTGATAATATTAATTTTCAAATAAATAGTTAATTAATACCTGTTTGATAACCATTTGGTTTATAATTTTAAGTTTATTTCTACTCTAATTTCTTACATGTGCATCATTCCTACGATGTATTCCTACCAAAAACAAAAACAAGCTTTTGAAAGCTATTTTTTTGTTTTCAAATTTTGGTTTTGTTTAATAAAATAGATAAGATGTAGATATCCAAATAAAAAAAAAGATATAGTAAGATAGTTATTATAAACTTAAATTTCATAAACAAAAAACGAAAAATAAAAGAATTATTAAACGCGGCCTAAATAAATAATTGTTAACATTAATTTTCAATTATTATTAACTCATCCGCCCCATAATTTCTATAAAATCCAAACACATCCAAAAAAATATTTTCAAAATGTGCGAGAAATATCAAATTCGGACAGCAAATCTAATGGTCAATATTAGAAGAGACGTTAGCCACTAAAAGCGTGAAATGACATTGAATATATATATTTTTGAAGTGTTGACAATTGATTTTGAAAAAAATAGTCTAACATGGTATACACTTTTTTAACTCCAGCCTGATACTTTTCAAAAAAATTCATCATTTGTAACTATTAAAAAATCACTACACTCATTTTAAATTATTCATTTCAAATCAATCAATCGATCTGAGTTTTAACATACAATTCTTCTTCCAAAATTTCTATTCCAAGGAATTTTTTCATGCAACTCCTCGACCAAAATTCTTATCCAAAGGAGCTATTATTTCTTACTTCTCCATAAAAAAAACTTTATCCAAACAAGTTATTGTATATATCTTAATTTTAATCACTCAATATAATTCATCAATCTAATCATTCATTCTAATCACTCTCACAAATTCGAATCCAAGCAGCCAAAGTTGATATGCATTTCATATATTATTTGTCCTACTATTTTTTTCCATCTATTAGATAGATAAATCTTGCCCAAAGCCACACAAAACAATAAAATACTAGAAAAAAATATTGAATAAGTTAAACCCAACAAAACAAACCTAACAATCAGCCTCAACTTATCCAAACCCAACAACACAAGTAACTTTAATTTAGCAAGCATCAGCCTCCCAAAACTTACCAAAAACAACAGCAACATGGCTGCCCAAGAACCTGCAAAGCACAACAGCCGCGACGAGGCATGGAAAATTAAATCGATGTCGACGCACGCTATAACCTGCCCGCACCAGCAACCAAACCCAAAGGAACCATTGATTAAACACGAATTGGGGCTGCGAGAACTTACCCCTTTTTCCCTTTTCATTTAAATGAAACACTTTTCTTTTTTTTTTTCCGAATATATAGTCTTTAAACTAAAACACCAATTTGTTTTCTATTTACATCTCAACTAAATAACCCAAAATACCCCTAAAGTTCCTGAAATTACAAAATAACCCAACCTTACTCATTTAATTGCAAAAAGGACTTTTATGGATAAAATTACCAAGATACCCATGTAGTAACCAACTAGAAACCAGCCCAAAAATGTTGGCTGTTATATAATATGCTATAGGCAGAATATGTGCCAACAATGTCTAACTTAGGCAAAAACTAAATAATTTTTTCAAAAACCCCTCACCCACTTATGCACTCTTATTATAATATGATATGTATAGAATATATGACAACAGCTAGAAGATCGTTTAAAAAAAATTGATCGTCGTAGCCATCCGCATAAAAAAATCAAGAAAACAAAATCCTAGTGTTTCGAGGCATTGAATATATACCAACAATGTCTAAAATATGCACAAACTAAAAAAAAAATCATAAAAACAACATTATTCACATGATATATATACATGCAATAATAATCGACATATGCACCTTTATTATAACATGATATGTACAGAATACATACAAACAATGTATAACATATCCAAAATAAAATAAAGTAATAATAAAGGAAACAGAATCCCTACAAAGTAGGGATTCTATTAGGTATAAAATACATGTCAACCATATTTAACATATGAAAAAAAGGGAAAAAATCTCAATAGAGTAGGAATTCAATTTTAGACACTAAAATCTTTAAACAATAGAGCTATTCGAGAGATTTTGAAGCTTATATTGTAAAAAATGTCGGAGCACCAAAAGAAATTTGAAAGCTTACACCAAAAACGTTTATATCTTCAGAAATGTGGCTCCGATGTCAACCCCTTTCAGAGTCTCGAGAATGGTAGCCCAACGAAATGCATGTATTGTTGCCAGATTTTTCAACGTGGGCTATCATCAATCACAAATGCATGAGTGGAGGGTTTTCGCGGTGTTGTTCAACGGGAGAAAGAATCAAAATGAACTTTTCATCTTCCGTATTTAAGACTCTCATAAAACCCAAGCTCAAGTACTATTCCCAATCATTTTTTAATTAAAATTTAAGTAGACTTACAATAATCACATCAACTAAAGAAAGTATGTACCGCTTAAGGGAAGGAGATGTATAACTATATTTGTGAAACAAAATTTCTAAATTATGTAAAAAAATTTAAAATTTAAAAATCTCTGATTTTATGATATGACTACTTGATTTTATAATTACTAATTTAATTATATTTGACTAAGGTTTTTAGAACTAGTTAGTTTGTTTTAGATTTTTCTAGATTAAAAAATATAGTTACAAATAATCTATTTAAAATATATTAAAAAAACTCTATGAAATATAGGAGTACAATTGTAAATTTTCCATATTAAAATTAATTAAAATTTAAAAATAAAAAAGACACAAATTTAAAGTCTAAAGATCATGAGTCACATATTTTATTAGTTTCTAAATTCTAGTAATTTCCCTAATTATCCTATAATTTATGTCAACATTGAGGGGGTGTTTGTTTAGCATATTTAAGTAGAATTTAGCTTTGAGTAGTTATATTGAATAGTTAAAAATTGAGAGTTGTAGCAAAAAAATTGTTTGGATGTAGTTTTTATGTAGAGAAGTTAGAGTAAAATTCTTATTTGGATGTAAATTTAAAATGAGTAGTTATGTCTAGTAGTTAAAAAAGAAATAATTAAAAATGAGTGGTTAAAAATGATTGAGTAGTTATAAATGAATAATTAGAAATGAGAGTTATTTTTACTTTTCAAAAAAAAAAGAGAGAGTTATTTTTAAAAGTAAAAATGAGGAAGAGTTAATAACAACTCGTTTGAATGTAAGTTTTCGAGAAAAAATTAATAAATCTTTAAACTAAATCCTACTCAAATAAGCCAAACAACAACCCCTGAGTGTGACAAATGCTACACTACAGCCCAATCGAAAAAGCTAGTTGGATCCTTAAATCAAGTCTAGGCCCAAACTAAGGGTCACATTATCAGTTTTTATTTATTATATAATAGTAAGAATACTATTTGGTATTTAAATGTTTAACTCGACCCTTATTTAAAATTATGTTTTTTTTTGAATAATTATTTAAAATTATGTTTAATCACAATGTAATACTTAACTTTTGTGAAACCAATTGTCATTTCTCGTTGAATAAATAAAAAAATATTTTAAAAACATTCATAAAACTTTTTTTAAGGGAAAAACATTCATAAAACTTTTTATAATGTAGTGTGTATATGAAAAAAAAAAATATATATATATATATACTATATTATTACAGTACAACATTGATGCATAATACCCCCTCCGATGATATTTAGTATTAAGATATTACTTAATTTCATGCGTAATAGTAATTAGTTGTATGATATCCAATATTATTGTATAAAAAAAGTTGTATAATATTGTAAATGCATATAATTGACTCTGGAAATAAAAACAATGATGTAACAGTAAGACAGTATTATTAAAAGATAAAATTGAAAGTTTAGGTTGTTACTCGTCATTTACCATAAAATATAATTTCATATCAAAATATTTAGAATGTCATAAAGTTTATTTGACAAAAGATTTAGGATTAAACATTTAATTAGGAAAAGAATTCGTGTCGGATCATGATGGTTACTCCCCCAACTTTTTTTTATTTTTTTGAAATCGGTTACTCCCCCAAGTTGCAGTAAAATAGAAAAGACACAACTAAGATGATATTGATTAAATTTAAGACTAATATACAAAAACATTGAGGGTAGTTTGACAAACGTTGTAATTTTATTGGCGAGTAATAGTAGAAAAAAAAAGACAAAACAAAAGCAAAAGTAAAAAGTTAGATAAAGTTATAATAATGATCTCTACCTTAAATCCACTCTTTCTCATTGAAAGGATAGAGAAAGAAGGAATCGGATTTTAAACCGTCGTCATCTTCGTATCAGAAAAATATGTAATGTAAGTTAAAATTAAATTAAAAATTGCCCGATTGTTTCTTTCTTTCTTTTTGAATGATCTAAACCTATGAAACACCAACACTTAATACAGAAAGAATTGGCATTGAATACTATTGAACACACATTTTTATGGACACTTTTTGGACAAGTGTCGGACACATCACTTTACATGTTCTTATATTTTTATAATAATGGAACACAATTGGAACATATCTGGTAAACACTTGTGGTGTTTAAGCCCAAATAGTTTAAATCCAAAATAATTAATATTATAGTCAAACTAAATAATATAAAAGTTAAAGAAAAGGTAAAAGAAAACAAAATCAAATTATATCTCTCGTTCATCACAAAAAAGTTACCTTTCCCTTTTCATCAAAAAAACAATCCTTTATCTTTTTTTTAAAAATGGCATAGGAAATTAAGTATTTCAAAGTCCTCTTTGACTCATTGGAGAGGAGGACAAATACTAATTCTCACGCTCGAACCTATGATGTTGGTGTTGAACTCGCTTACAACCAAACAATAAAACCATCGATTTCGTCTCGGGGGCATAATAGGATTTCAATTTTTTTAAAAAAAGAATAAAAATGACTAAAATATAGAAAAATATTATATAAATATTTTAATATTTGAATAGAATAGTAATTATTTTCCAAAAAATGAATATCTAGAAATTTACTTTTTTTTTTTTGAGAAAAAAGAAATTCACCTTTCTTCTTCTTATTATTATTATACAAAGCAAGAAAAAAAATTTAAACCTTAAAATCTTTTTTTTATACAAAAATTATTATTTTTAAAGTTTTAAAATAAACTCCAATTTTAATAAAATATAATCTCTTTTTTTAGATAGAATAAAATATAATATCAAATATCTAACCAAAGATAAAATCTAAACTATACATATGTATTTTTAAAGGGCCATTCGAAATATATGTAAGATATATTTGTATAGATTTACAATAAATGTAGTCATTTATCTTTCCCAGAAAAAAATAATTTCTCTCACAAATTTCTAAAATGATTCATTTGAACCCCAGGCCCGAACAAGTTAGCAGCAAAAAACCTGTATAAATATAATTACTTGAAGCCTTTGTGCCATATAGTTCACTTGCTCTTGACTATCTTAAACCCTACCTTGTTCTTCACGGCACTGTCAATGGAGTTTTGGGGTTTGTTCATAATGCTTTTTTGCCTTTCAGTATTATTTTTTACAATTAAAGAACTAAGAAGTTGAATTAATATTATTATTTTTTGGGTTATAGGTGTTGAAGTTAAGGCTGGCGAGTCACTCATGGTGAAGCCCGTAGATCAGAAATATCTGCATCTATCACAGGTATTATTAATGTTGTAGCTATTGAAGTTATTTTTAAATTTGTTATGAACCATATACATCGAGGCTCCTAATTTCAAGTTTTTTAATGAAATATATATTTAATATACAGGCTACACTTGAAATTAAGGATCAGGGAAAGGCAAATGATGAGTGGGTGACTTTGTTTTTGAAGGTTGATGATCAGAAACTTGTTTTGGGAAATCTTAGCGAAGAGAAATTCCCACAACTATCATTCGATCTCGTGTTCGAGAAGGAATTCGAGCTCTCCCACAACGGCAAGGATCGAAGTATTTACTGTTTTGGATACTGGATTCCGGATGAAGATCAATACAATGATTATCTTTAATTCCATAATATTTCTGTTTTACCCTACCATACATACATAAGTTCTTTATTTCATTGTAGCACCATTTTTTTTAGTTCTACCACAATAATTGGGGTTGGGGAATTTGAACTTTGGTATGTTGTTTTATACTTCTATTAATTTGATTATCTTAAAATAGCCTTTTTTTTTTTTAATGCAAATAGAGTGAGTATTAAGTTTCTTAATCATCGATGGAGTATAGTTCTGCCCTCTCTTTCATCTATACTCTATAGATAGAAAGGTTTCTCACTTTAATGATTAAAGTGCTCTAAATAGCTTTGTCGTAATTAATTAACGTACATAATGTAGTCTTAAATATTGCTGAATTAAAATAAAATTAACATAGCTACCTGTTTATGCTATTGAATATTATAGTTATTGCCCTTTGCATCTCTTTAATTATAAATGATGTATTTAAAGAGTATTAATTATTTAGATTTTATATGAATAATTTAAGATCTTTAACTTCAAATTCTTATTTGATAATGAAATAACATTAATTATATAAGTTTTTTTTTTTTTTATTTTGTTTCCGCCGGGAGGTTTAAGAGCTGTTTTACAAAGCAAATTAAATTAATATTAGCTGTAAATTATTAATTATTTAATAAAAAAAAAATTATTTTAAATATTGATTAATTTTTCAAGAAATAATAGATTCATTGATATTTTCTAGTACAATAATTATATCCTCCATTATCTATTATGTTTATATCACACTTCTTTCATAAAAGTTATGTAGTTTATGTACTTAATGTTTGAAAGTGGATAGATCATACAATACTATGAATCTATGAGCATTTTATAACTACAAGAAGTTGTGTCTCAAAAAAAAAAAACAAAAAAAAAACTACAAGAAGTTAAACGAATTATAGTACAATACTTAATTTATTCCATACATTCATGTTACACTTTTTATTCTTCAATAGAACATAAAAAATTTAAACACTTATATACATACATACAAATCACACATCACAAGTCACTGCGCTACAAGTCACTGCGCTACAAGAAAAATAGTTTTTTGGGAAAAGTTCAATAGTAGGCCAAAATAGAAAACTAATTGCAAATCTGTCCAGTTAAGATTAATTAGCAAAAGTAATTTTTGTTTTTAATTAAATAAATTTGTTTTAATAATAAAAGACAAAAGTACCTCCTTTATGTGCAAGAAAGAAACCCACGTCATCACCTTCTTCCCCAAATCTCTCCCATCCGTTCACTCTCTTCTTCCCCAAATCTCTCCCATTCGTTCACTGGGCGCAAGAAATACGCCTGCCACATCATCGATTTCTTCACAATAGTTTTCAAGCAGACCCGCCGGATTTTTGTTGGAACTCCATTTGCGCCGCCGTCGAGCTTAACCCATTAGATTTTTGCCGCTAGTGCGCATTTCATTGTTTTTAGCTTCGAGTTTAGATGTGAAAGCTCAAATTAGAAGAGGATGAATGCATCTTGAAAAAGAGCATTTGACCACGTGTTGTGCGGAGTCCATTTCTCACTACAAACTTACCCTTGCTGCATGTTGATCACACTCAAAAGACCTTTAACCCGAACCTATCATCTCGTTGGATTATTTCTTAGTGTTCCCAACATTATTATTTTAGTACTCTCGCATTGAACAATTGTAGCATCCCGTTAGACTCTTTGAAGTTAATAGCATTTCACGTTTTATGGTTAATATCTATAATATCTATAACATTTCTGTCACATTTGCACGTTACTAATTGAGCACTAAGTAAAAATAGCCGACCACCAATATTTCCTTTACCTTCTTGTGTTTGACTTTTCAATTAACACTTACCTAGAGATTAAACCAGTCCCTGCAGAGAATGACTTGTAAACTTATCATTTGAATGCAAACGTGTGTATACTTGCGTATTAATTTGTCCAATACTTGAAATATTGTATGTTAATTGTGTTATTCGTTCAGATTAGTATCTATTCTAATCAAGCAGTTGTAACCGATCAAAAACATTTGAACGATGCTCATTTCGTAGGCTCCAATCACCACCACAAAAATCTTAGTTGAACCTAAAAAAAAAATCCACAACCTAGATTGAACAGAACAATAACAGCAAGACTTGGCTCTTAATTGCTCAGTTGTTTTATGGGTATTAAATTGTTCTGGAGGCTTGACTTAACATAACGCTAGGAAGAAACTTTAATTACACCATTTTGTGAGTTAATTAAGTTGCTTGGCTTCCTTGCATGGTCTAAATTTATCAGGTTCGAGGTATGCACTCTGATTTTGTTGAGATTATTCTAATATTATCTTTTCTTTTTTTATGTTTCTACAACAGTCAATTGTTAAGGAAAACTATCATGACTGTAAGGACCCGTAATTTTAAACTACGTTTCCTGCGTCATGCTGACTCAAACAGTTATAAATCCATGCAAATTCAAATTTCAAACTTTAAATAACTGCTCTTGTTGATTTTATTTCAAAATAATAATAAGTAATTAACAAGCCCTTAGCCAAGGTGTTTACAAAAACAAGTTTCAAATAAATGAATAATTAAATACAGACAAAGGCATCCATGCCATCAGTTGACAGAAATAATAGGAGTTCAAAAGCCTAGCATACTACGAAGAGAAGGAATGACATTTATCCTAACAACAACTTAGAGGGAAATGTAGTGGCTCCACCCATGATCTCTTCAGCACCTCCTAGCTAACCGTCTCAGTGGTGTCATCTGATTACCTGTGGAAAGAAAATAACCACAGAAAGGGTGAGTATAAAAGAATACTCCGTAAGAACTCCCCAACAGGTGTACAATGCACAAAGTAAAACCCAACATGCTAGCAATACATATTTATTCTGGTCTCAATGTAGCTTACTAACTTACCATAGACTTCTTTACAAGTCTTTATCAAATAAACAACTTTCTTTTAGCTCATCTTAGCTTTTACTTGGTCATGAGGTTCATTGCATGGCTTACTTGTGAGGCCCTTAAGACACTCACCTAAACTTAACAATAAAACTGGTTATGAACTACGTTACACAACTTTCTTGTGAGGCCCTTGAGACACTCACCTAATGCAGGAATAACAGGTTATGAGATTCGTTACATAACTCTCTTGTGCGGCCCTTGAGGCACTCACCTATTCTAGATAATATCACTGGTCATGAGGTTGGTTACATGACTATCTAGCTCAAACTCAACTTTTCTCTACTGGTGTACTGACGACACCGGTCCAGGTGAGCCATCTACCTGCTACTCGGTGCGTGTACGCATACACCGCATGGTGCCGAAACCGATCATGTGCGAGCCTACACAAGATCTTGAATCGGGTCCAGTTGACATGCCTAACGACTCAAAGAAAGGTGTCCACTGAGTCACGGTCCTGGAGGCCCTCACCAGCGATCCGAGTCAGCATGTTCACACCTATCGCCCCAAGCTAAGACCCTCAAATAGCAGGCGTACATTATGATCAGGGCCCGCCTATAGGCCACAAACTAGGCATCGTCGGGGGCGGCATGTTACATCACATCCTCGGCTATCGGGCGCCCGAATAAAATCCTCAACGACACCGACCCAATAAGACAACAGTACGACGTGTCTCTACAACCTCTAGATGATGACATCTAAAAGTCTTTATACTAAAGGTGTTTACTAGCTCAGTTCTAGAAGATCACCAAACATGCTTAATAAGCTCGATATCCATCCTAACAGGATACTAACACACATGACCTTGACTAACTGTAACCACATCGTCATCACAAGCTAACTCACCCGCATACCAAGAGATCCACACAACAATAATAAGAGTAATAACATGCTAGAACCCCATAATTCTAGCATGTTTATAAGAAAAAAAAAATACAATTATAAAATCACACACAACATGCACCTCGAGACCACATAATCCCGAGATGCTTAAGCTTATAACACATAATTAACAAGTTAGGTAATCATACAAAATGACACCTTGGGACCCCATAATCCCGAAGTACAAGGCATAAAGAACATTAGGCCACATCCAAACCAACAATCCAACATTAGGCCACATCTATATCAAACAGTGATACATAAAGCAACGCAATGAGTTTCGCCCTGTGCAGGGTCCACACAACCCGGGTAGAGAATCCTTACCTGTTTTCAACAACACAAAACAATAAAAAACAATGCTCCTTGAGCAGCAGCCAGAAGATCAATACCCAGCAAAAAATAACCAAAACAGCCACTTGATAACAATCTCAACAATACCATCGAGCTCGAAAACATACGGGCTCGGAAGAGACTTCCCTGAAATCTGGAAGTGACTCGGCTGCTCAACACCTAGAGCTCAAAAACTAACCATTGCCTACAACGCAGTCTTGAAAACCAACAAAACCCAAGTCAGAACTACCCTACAACAGCCAACGATTAACCATAGAAAACCATTAAAATTTTACGAACCCGAAACACCAAATGACGATATAAAACATCAGGGATCAGAATGGAACTTACTCAAAATCGGGCAGGTCATGAGTGGCACGAGCGAAACGGCTTGAGTGGAGCTGGGCAACTGCGGTACTACTAGGCGTGCGAGACGTGCAGGTTTGGTGCAGCAGGAACGAACCATGTGCGAGCTGGGGCTGCTGGTTAGTCCCAGGTACACGGCTGCAGGGGTGTGCGACGCACGAGCTGTGGCGGAGATCTGCACGCTGCTATGAGGCTGACAACGAGCTCGGGTGTAGTTGGGAGGAGATCACACGCACGTCAGCGCTGGCGTGGCAGAGGGAAATCGCGGCTGGACGCGACGAGACCTATGCAGGAGGGGGTGAGAGACGCGGTTGGTCGGCGTGAAGGCTTGGCGGCGGCTGGGTGGAGTGGGGTGGCTAGGGTTGAGAAGAAGAAGAAGAAAGAAAGAAAGAAAGGGTTTTTTTTTTTTATTTCCTTTCTTTTTTTTTTCTCTTTTAAATGTTTCTCCCTTTTCTCTTTATTTTAGAGAATTTACCATCAGCAGCACATTCTACCTCTTGTATTATATTTGTAGCATAATTTTAAAAATAATTCATCTATAACATATTTATTTCTATCACTCACCTAGTGATAGAACTCAATTTAGATTTCTATCACTAATAGAAAACTTAAGGAGTGATATAATGAGTCTATCATTGATTGAATTCTATCACTAGTAGAACTCAGCAAGTGATAGAAGTCAATTTGAATTTTCTACTACAAATGAAATTATTTTAGATTTTGTGCTATAGATGAAAATATTTTGCCTTTTTTTGTTATACATGCAAAATCCCCTTTATTTTAAGAGAAAAACTTGCCCCCTTAGCTAAGGAGGCAAACCCTCCTTAGAAGGGGTATGTGACACCATTTGGTGCCACATACCCCTTTTTAAGGAGGGCTTGTCTCCTTAGCTAATGAGGCAAGTTTTTCTCTTATTTTAATTAACTTAATGGGTTTTTAATTCAAAATCAAGCTTTCCCTTTAAAGCACTTTTAATGAAACCCCTTTCTTTTTCTTTCTCTTAATTAAAACCACAATTCCAACCCCTTTAACTTATTTATTCGTTTTTTTTCTTTTTGCAACTTCAACCAATCATTTTTTCCACAAATGCCCCAAACTTACTAAAATTTAACAAAATACCCAACATCAACCATAATTATAAAATGGGTCTTTAAAGGTAAAATTACCAAAATTACACCGAAAATCTTGGGGAGCGAATAACTGTTCCTAGAGGGTCCCATTAAAATTTTCGGTAATTACAAGGGCAATGCTTGCACAGTTCTTCTTGTGAATTTTTTTTGGATAAAAAATAGAAATTTCAATCAAAGGATGAAACACAAAAAGGGGGGAAAGTTAGAAAACTGCAACTACAAAAAAAAAAAACCATCGAGTTTTTCATTAGGTCATTCACAAGAAACTATAATAATTTACACCAACCATGAGCCTCAATAAAAGTATTTTCTAGAAACTATAATAATTTACACCAACCATGAGGCTCAATAAAAGTATTTTCTATAAGAAAAATATTTAAGCTATGTCAAGAGTTATTTAAATTTTTCTCTTTCAAAAGAAAATTTATAGAATTCTATAATTTCAATTGATTGCATGAATTGTTATTGTTATTTTTATTTTTATGTTCAATTGCTCCTTCCAACCTAACTCGGATCAATAGAATATATGGTATCTTTTTCCACCTTTTTAAAGAGAGTGGTATCTATTTTTATTTTTTGAAGTAGAATCTAAGTTTATTCCAAAATTCAAGGCGAATTAAGGTGCAATAGTCTACTAAAATTTATGTGCAAGTACACAAAAATGTGAGCACTTTCTTTTATGAGGCATATTGTCTATAACATTCATA
This sequence comes from Sicyos edulis, assembly GCA_036507275.1. Taxonomy (NCBI): domain Eukaryota; kingdom Viridiplantae; phylum Streptophyta; class Magnoliopsida; order Cucurbitales; family Cucurbitaceae; genus Sicyos; species Sicyos edulis. The sequence goes on along the minus strand of CM071846.1, from coordinate 56,408,685 downwards.
AACAAGAGATATTATAGTGATGTTCATTCAATACTTCAAGATTTTGGCATAAATAATGATCATTTGATTTCACACTCCAGAGTCATGGTCAGTCTAATTTGTTGTAGACTTTCAAGCATAAACATCATCAACAAGTAAATGTGGTATCGTTACTCTTACTTATGTCTTCTCATTTAATGATTTATTATAGTGTCAAATTATTTACTTGAAGTTCAAGTTCATCATATTGACCTACAATAAAACCAATACACAATGTCACATTTTTCTTGGTTTTGGATTGTAGTTTTTATGGGCATTTAATGATGGAGGGTAATGTTACTTTGCTATTTATACTTTTTTTCATCTCAATATTGATTTAATTTGTATGTAAATGTAAGTAACTAAACAAACAATTTGTCTCCAAGGGGTGGCACTAATGGTTGAAAGCTTGAGTTTTGAAGGTATACTCTCCAGTTCGAAATTCACCGTGACATTAATTTATAAACACCTCTCATGTCTTCATTCATTTGATGTCTCTGGGTGCTTGACCTAAGGACGAACGTAGTTATCCCAGGTATAGTGGAGCGAAACTCTGATTTCCTTGTTTAAAAAAAAAAACTAAACAAACAACTTTGTTTGGTTTATAATTTTATTGACAAAGATTCCGAAAAAATGGTTGAAGTTGAAGCTAGATTGGTCAGTTTTTTTTTAAAAAAAATCACTTGAGAGAGAAAGAAAGATTTTATTGATTCTTCTTGAAATAGTAAAAAAATGGAGAAGTTCATTGCAAAGCATTTAGGGATATTTTTTTAATATCTCTATACCAATGAAGAAGAAGGAGATGTACCAAGAGAGTGGCCTAGGGATGAAAAATAAAACTGAAAACCGACTGAACCGAACTGATCCAGTGGTTCGGTTTGGTTTTTAAGAAATGGAATCGACTTGAAATTGTAGAAAACTGACCATGATCAGTTTGGTTCGTAAACCAATTAAAAACCTAACCGACCCGACCCTTTTATAAATTGCCATTTAAACCCCTAATTTATTAATTGGCAGCTCATTTTCCTCCATTTTCCGCCTTCCCTTACCCCATTTACCACGGTCGTTTAATTTTTAATCAACTTCAGTCGTCTGTTTAATCAATGCCCATCGCCTCTTCTACCGCTCATCTCCCTCTCCTCAACTTGAAGGTATGTTTTCTTTCTTTCTCTTTAATTTTGTTTGTTAGATTGTGACTTTTGTTCCTTTAGTTTCAAATTTTCTCCTTGATTTTGTTCGATTGAGTAGTTCTCTTCTCTTTTTTGCGCTCTACTTTTAGTTTTCTTCGATTGAACTTTGATTTTGACTTATTCTAGTTTGTTTTTGGTTGATTTCCAAAGCCATTTTGATCCTTCTTCAACCTTTGTTTGGTTCCTTATTGATGGGCTCTTTCCAGTTCTCCATATTCTTCAACTTGATGGTATGTTCTCTTTGATATTTTTTTTTAAAAATTTTATTGAGCATGAATTTTTTCATGATTTTACTAGCAAATGCATGAATTTCTTCTTAAACTTGTGATAATAATTGATAGCATAAACTTGGAAACGTGGGTGGTGGACAGAGGGTAGTGAGAAGAAAGAAAAAGAAAAGGGCGAGGGCAAGGGAACATGCAATTTGTTCGGAGGTTTGATTGGTTTTATGAATTCAAACACAAATCAAACCCACAAATACTTGGCTCCCACAAATTCCAAATTTCACCTACTTAACCCCATAGAGAAGAAATGTCACTGCTTTTCTTTTTCCCTCAAATCCATTCTCTGATTCATCTTCTTCTCAATCTTATATGATTCTTATATTGTTTCCCTTTTTTCTTCAAAACCCTTGTTTCCCCCATTTTTTCATATGCAATAGTGGGTATTCTTCTCTTGTTCAAATAGAAATCTGGAAAATTCCTTATTGACCTGACATGTTCTTTATTTTTGAACTTCAAAATAGGTTTCAATTATTCAAAAATTTCATTTTTAACCTTGAATTTTTAATTTTTTTACAAAAAGTTTAATCCAAATGATACATGAATGACTACTTTGTTTCGATCTATCCAACACAGTTATAATGATGATAGTTAATTGTTTCTTCCATAATTCTATTTTTTACACTTTTGTGACATGAAAAATAAGATAAAGCTATAAAAAAAATGAAAATCTTAAGGTTTTGGACATTGGATCGGATCCAAATACGAACTGAACTAATGATTTTATACTCTATTGGACATTGGATCAGATCCATTTTTTGAAAAACCGAACCGAGATCACCCCTAGAGTGGCCCATCAACAACTTTACTAAATGCAACTAACTAACCTTATACTCCAAAATGAACCATGGTAAAAATGAGTAACTGATAACTCTCAAGAATTGAGAGTTAAGGGCTAAGTTTAATAGCTGTTCGCTAGAACTTTCGCTACATCATAGCAAGAATTCGCTAAGTCTATTCGCTTAGCTTAATTATTTGAGCGAATTACAAAATCCTATAGTTTTCTGTTTAGGATAACATTTTAGAGGTTTGCTTTAGCAAAAGTACATGAATGTGTATATCTTTAAGTTCCATCTCTATAAATCTAATATTTTGTTTTTGCTCTAGCATACCAAAGGAACGAAATGTAGAAGTGCTAGAAGCTTTTATAGAGCTAAGTGCAGTTGCCAAAACTTTCGCTTAAGTGAACTGAATCTAGCGAGATGGGTTCTCGAAAAAATAGCTAAAGTGGAAGACGTGTCAAAAATCTGAGAAAAGCCTTTCAATCTCAACCGTTGCACGTGGGATCGTGGAGCCAAGGACATGCGCATGAGATCGTGGAGTAGAGCCTTGTCGGAAGCAGTATAAATACCAATCTATTGTCATTGTAAAAGGCATCATCCATTTTGTTGGAGAGATCATCGTCAAGTTTACTTCAGACCAAAATCATTGTCATTTTTATTGTTTGCTTCTCTTTTCAATCTTAACTTTGTTTCTCTTTACTTTCATCTTAGTATTTTTGCTTTCATCTTGTTTTGTAAGCATACGTTGTTATTTTCTTATTTAATTGAAGATGAACTTTTCCTTTTACTTTGCATTGCATCTATTTATCATTATGTTTAGCTAAGTTTTTAGTCGGAAGGAAATAGGCTAAGTATGAGTATTTCGCTTAAGCGAAGTGGGAGCAAGATGTCAATTATTTTAGCATGTTGTGTTGAAATACATTTTGTCTAGCTAACTATTCGTATGAACTTTATTTTGCTTTCGAGAGAAAGGGAATAGAGCAACCTTGCATGTCATAATATTAGGTTTTGCTAAGTTTACTTGCATTGGAAAAGAACACTTAGAGATAAGGTTCGCCTAGTGCTGATCACTTAGTTATTTGTTGTTTGAGTTCGAGAGAACCAAACTAGGAGCTCGAGAGAGCCAACTTAGAGAGCTTGAGAGAGCCAAAGAGAAAGCCATCAGATGTTTGCTTCTTAGCCAAATGCCATTTCGCTTTAGCGAAACTCTCTGAAAAGTCTTAACCTCCTTTCGATGTCTTTAATTTGATTAAAGTTAGTTTATCATTCATTGCATTTTAAGTATTTTGTCAATTGAGATTCGCATTTTGTTCGTGAACTGATTTAGCGAACTTATTCCAGCAACTTAGTGTTATTTTCATCACAACAATATTCCCTGTGTTACCATAACTCTTTAATTTTCGCTTAAGCATGTTGTTAATCACTAATCCCTGTGGAGATGACTTTTACTTACTTTAAAACTTGCTACAATAAGACTGTGTATACTTGCACATCTTTGGGAAATCACATACATCTCGCTTAATCTGAGTAGAGATTTCGCATTAGCGAAATCCAAGCTACCACGTCATCATTCTCATTTTCTTATTATTTTTATTATTGTGTGTTCACGATTTCGCAAACAGTAACCATGGCAAAAGACTAATATCCTTTTAACATTGAGTTATCAAGATTCTATTTTGTGTATATGGTATAGGTTTTGGAAAGTGATATTGAAGTTACATGAACGATATTAAACTTTTTTTTTCATTAAACTATTCATTTTTATGGATTTGTTGTAAATGTATTGGATATTGAAATGTTTGAAGTATATTTTCAAGTTGATGTGATAATTGGGATCACATGCTTTAATTTTTTTAAAAAAATAAATGTCATTTCATGACATTTAATGAAACAATGAAACCATCAAGTCATGAACCATTTCAATTGATGGATTAAAAATGAAATCTATCAAATTTAATTTATGATTTTATTTGTGCATATGTTTTTAAAGGGCATCCAAAAATATGTAAAAATATATTTTAATAAAGAAGACTTTATATGTACAAAAAAATACCATGCGTAACATTTTTTAAAACATATTTCACATATAACAAAAACAAATGGGGCTGTCATGATAAAATGACCAAAAGGCTCATGCTTCAATTATTTTTTAGTTGATGCATTCAATTAGTTAATTGATAGATTCAATCAGTTCATTATAGCCTTCAATCAGTTCAATGATATCTTTCAATTAGTTCGATAATTGGCTACAACCAATTTAATGATAGACTTTTGTTGGTAATAAACACTATTCTAATATGATCAATTATTCCCTCTCTTGTGTTCTTAATGGAAAATCACTGATAACTCTCAAATAGAGCATATTTTAGGCTATTCTGTCATGCATTATTCTAAGGTTCAAGGGAAATAATTGGGCCATGATATGTAAATTGCGAGTGAAAACTACAAGAAGTTGCATGCATTCGTGAATTAGCATAAGAAGCTTATTTTTGGGGTTTTAGCATAAATATTGAACAAACTTTGCTAAATTAATGTGCAATGCAGGGAGTACGAAGCTAAAGCGCGAGAAGGACAAATCAGCACAAACGGTGACAAGCAGCGCATGAAGGCTCAAAACCACAATGTAAACACATGCAAACAAAGAAATAATATGTAACGACCCAGAATTCTATTCCAGTTTCCCAGGTATGTTCAGTTGTTCGGTTGGGCCTTTAGGGCAGTTTTAACCCTTAGGGGCATTTTGGTCCTTCTTCCCTCAAGGCCGATTTTGTAGTTAACTAGGGTTTCAGGGCTGTTTTTGTCATTTGTTGACTTCAGTTTTTCTTTGGTTTCAGGTACTAGGGCAAGAATGGGTTTTTGAGTAGTTTGGAGGATTTTCGATTTAAAGAGAAAAATAAGAATAAATTGTGTTAGTGTTGGGATTCGAACCATGGTGGTTTGGTGGTTCGAGTTGAGCCAAATGAAGGAAGATTAAAAGGGATTTTAAAAGTGTTCAAGCTAGGATTTGAAGGTGGGATTTTTGGAGGCATTTTGTCATTTTAAAATAAGAAAAATCAAAATAGGGTTTCATCTCATTCTTTCCTTCCTCCTCTTGGTCGACCACACCATCTTCTTCCTCTCTTCTCTTGGCTAAATTTCCTCTCCCCCATAGCTCTCCCTTGCCTCCTTGCTTCAAGCTTTTGAGGATTGCTCCAAGTTTAGTTCTTTGTCAAACTCATCTTCTCCATTTTTTTTATCTTGTCTTGGCCGAACCTTAGATCTAACCAAGAGGAACTTTTCCTCTCTTCTCCTTTGTTTCTACATGTTAGTGCCATGCTAGGTTTGTTCTTCCAGCATGTTCTATGATTCCTACTTTAAGTTCGTAGTTTTATGCTAGGTTATATTTGTATACTTGTTGAGCATGCTTGAACTGTTAGGAATTACTTACTCTGTGATACTAGATAATGTAGTTAGATTGTCTTCATCTAGAGGTTGAGAGCGGACATAACGTACCTTGTCCCCACATGTCGGGATCAGTGAGAAGCATAACGTACTTTTCTTTTTACCCCGGAAGCTGGTGAGGATTTGTAACAACACAGTTTTCTATTCCAGTTTTCGAGGTGCCTTCGGGTCAAGATTCGGTTGTTTGGTTGAGTCGTTAGAGCTGTTTTGACCCTTAGGGGTATTTTGGTCTTTTGGCTCCCCGGGCAGGATTTGTGGTTTTTCAGGGCTTCGAGGTCGCTCCTGCCTTTGTCGAGGCTTGTTTGTGGTTGGTTGCGAGTCCCGAGGTGTTTGGGCTAGTCGGTTGGATGCTCGATTGTGGTTTGGGCTTTGGCAAAGTGATGGTTGGTTGTGTGCTTCCTTTGGGATTCGAGCCCGGGCCCTTAGTGTTGATTTGGGAGTTGGATTTAAGTGAGTTTTATTTATTGGAAGAGGTTGCTTCAGTCGGGTCTCGAAGGAGGAAGCCAGGAAATGGGATTTTAAGGTTTTAATTTGGATAAGGATGGAAAAAGAGATAAAATCCCCATTTTCCTTTTATTTTCCCATTTTCCCTTTTCTTTTCAAAATCCCCCTTTTTTTTCTCTCTCTCTCTCTCTCTCTCCCCCCAGCCCGAGCCTAGCCCAGCCCGAGCCCCAGCTCGGCCAGGTCGCCCCAGCCCGAGCCTGCTCGCCCAGCTCGCCCAGCCAGGTCGCCAGCTCGAGCTCGCCAGCCAGGTCAGTTGCCAGCCCGAGCCCGCCCAGCCAGGTCGCGTCGCCCAGCTCGGCCGCATAGTGTAGCTCGTCCCGTCCGCGCCCGTGCCGCCCAGATCCGAGCTGCCTCGTGCCAGATCGAGAGTCCCCTGTAGCTCGCCGTGCCAGATCGAGCGTCCTTCATTCGTCGCGTCGCGCCCACGCGCCGTCCCTGTGCCGAGCCGCGTCGCACGCCCTCGTCCAGCCGAGCTCGCGCCCGCGTGCCCTCGCCTCCCTGCAGCTCGCCCGCGCGTTCGCGTCCGCGCCCGAGCGCCCAGCCGTGCTCCAGCGCACAGCTCAGCACCCAGCGCCCGTGTCAGCGTGCCCCAGCGCCCATGTCAGCGCGCCCCAGCGCCCAGCCCCTGCGCCCATCTGCGCCCATCTGCGCCCCTCAGCGCCCAGCCAAGCTTGCCGCCTGCGTCTGTAAACGCTGCGTTCGCGTGTTCGCCGTGCCAGATCGAGCGTCCTTCATCCGTCGCGTCTCGCCCACGCGCGCGTCCTCATCCGAGCCGCGTCGCCGCGCCTCGTCGGCCGAGCTTCGCGCGCCCGCGTGCCTCCGCCTCCCTGCGGCTCGCTCGCGCGCGTTAGCGTCCGCGCGCCGCGCCTGCTCGCCCAATGTGCTCCAGCGCCTGGCTTCAGCACCCAGCGCCCGTGTCAGCGTGCCCCAGCGCCCATGTTAGCGTGCCCCAGCGCCCAGCCCCTGCGCCCATCTGCGCCCATCTGCGCCCCTCAGCGCCAATTTTGCCTCGCCCCGTCTGGCCGCTCGTTCGCGTGTCAGCCGCGCCTCGTGAGTTGCTCCCGAGCCGAGCCCTATTATTTTATTATATTTAGGCCTATGGATTGTGATTTTTGATGTGTTTGTTAGGTTCGCTTTAGGTTGCTCGGGTTCGATCGCAGCTTAGGTTTCTTGTGTGTTGTTGCCTTCCAGCCAGGTAAGGGTTTCTTACCGAGGTTGTGTGGACCTTGCGAATAATTGATAGTATGTCATATCTTGTGATTGTATGAAATTCTAGTGGATAGGGTGCATGTTTTCTCTTGCTTCCAGGTTTGTGTTGTACTGGTGTTTCTGTTATATTAGTTACAAGCTAGGGTCTTTTATCTTGGCATATTCTTGTTCCTGTTATATTCTGATAGTTCCATGTTAGTGCTAGGCAGGTGATCCATAATGTAGGTAAGTCCCCGATGGGCACTGCACTGTTCCCTTGTGTGTAAGCCCCCGATGGGCATCCTAAGGCTGCTTAAGAGTGTAAGACCCCGATGGGCATCTCAGTGATCCTAGCTGGAGTAAGACCCCGATGGGCATCCTAGGTGTGTAAGACCCCGTTGGGCAGCATTGATAGCTAGAGGTATAAGACCCCGATGGGCATCCGTAGGTGTAAGACCCCGATGGGCATCCGTATGTGTAAGACCCCAATGGGCATCCGTAGGTGTAAGACCCCGATGGGCATCTGTATGTGTAAGACCCCGATGGGCATTCGTATGTGTAAGACCCCGATGGGCATCCTTGTGTGTAAGTCCCCGATGGGCATCATTGTGTCATTGTATCCTAGGTTGTGTAAGACCCCGATGGGCAACCAGGTGTAGAACCTAGGATAGGCTGTAGTTGAAATCCCTTGATAGGCTAGCTCTAGTGTTAGCACATAGCCTAAACCTACCGTTTTGCTCTAAGTCATTGTATGGTTGCATGTCGGTGTGCTAAATGAGATGTTTTCGTATTGTACCCCGGTTGGGGATTCTTACTGAGTAATTCTTTACTCACCCTTATTTTTGTGGTTTTTCCACAGGTAACCATGGTGCGAGACAGGATGGCTGGAGGAGGAGCTGTGATCATGGAAACCCGTTGTTCAACTCTGAGTCTTGTTTATGTTTATGTTTTAAATGTCCTCCGAATGCATGTAGTTGGGCACGGAGCCCTAGGGTATTTTCTGAATGTATTTCCGGATTCTAGCATTGTTGTAACTATTGCAAAGCTTGTATGTTTTAAATAAATCTCTGATCAGAGTGAGTTTTGTAAATGTAATTGTCTTGGAACAGGTGCTTGGAAACAGGGACAGGTTTCAGGAATTTTATGTTGACTTTTTAAATGGATGTTTTATGTTTTAGTTTTTACTTTGAATCCGAACACAAATTTGCAAATTTTCTGTAGATTTGAATGCATGCATTGAGGTAACGGCCTATTGTAGAACCCCTTTCGGGTCGGGTCGTTACAGGATTAGCTTCCACATCGGTATAAGCCTAGTTTGTAGCCTGCTAGAACGGAACCTGTCACGGGTGCAAGCCTGCCCGGGGACAGTTCTTAGCTTTAGGTCGGTGGTACGGGCTACTACAGATGAGTGTTGAGGGTCTCGCACTACTGTGGATCAGTGACACCTCTTTCAAGTCTTTTGGCATGCGTACCTGGACCGACGTAGTTTGTCCTTAGGCCCCATATTTATGCAGTTTACATCAGCATGCGGTGTGCGCGCACACGCGTTAGTTTTCGATATAGAGAGCTCCCCCGGGCTAATGTTCATGAGTACACCAATACCATTCCAATTAGAGCCAAACTTCGGGTACTCTCCCGTTGTCATAGGAACTGTTTAGTCGAGGGTAAGAGGCCCTCGAGGAAACCTATTCGGGATCAGCTTTTGAGTCGGTTAATTAGCTGAGGGAGAAAGACCCTCGAGGGTGTCTGACATCTATTTGGGATCAGCTTTTGAGTTGATCAATTGGCTGAGGGAGAAAGACCTTCGAGGATGTCATTTGGGATTGGTTAGGAGAGACAATCATTAAGCTGGAAGTAGGAAACTTTTGAGGATTCCGGACTTGTCCCGTAGCTCGTTGAGCAAAGATCTGTGTTGATAACGATTTGCATGTATACTAGGATGTTAGATGATTGATGTATCGTATTGTACCCCGGTTGGGGATTCTTACGGAGTACCTTTGTACTACCCTTATTTTCTATGGTTTTCCACTAGGAAACTTGGGACAGCACCGGGACGGCTAGTGGAGGGAGCTGATTGATCATGGGAGCTACCGACGTTACTCTGTCTTTCTGTTGTTTTATTTTGTCTCATTTCTTTGTAGCATGCTGGGGAAAACGGTATTTCTTTGAGGAGTTGTTTTAAAAGTTAACTTTTAAATACTGGCCAGGAACTATTTAAGGAAACTTTTGAATGAATTTTTCTGCAAGCTTGGTTTATTATGTTTTCGTGTTAAGCAGTTTTCAATGTTATTTTTAAAAGCTTTAAATTTTAAGCATGCTAAGTAAGAAATTGGTTTAAGACCACTATTTGGGTCGGGTCCTTATAGTTGGTATCAAAGCACAAAGTCATAGATTCTGTAGACTAACCTGCTTTGTAGGTTGTTTGTCCCCATAAACATCAGTCGTCAGGTTTGTCTAAGTTCTTTGTTTAAGGGTTTTTACAATATTGCATCTAGTATACATGTGTTACCTTTCGTTGGCAGTGTGAGTCCAAGAGGGGACTAACCTTTGTAATTTCCGTGTAGATCGCCAGTATGTCGGTTACACGTAGTGGTGCAGGACCGTCTGAAACTGCGAGCAGAGATGTTGCTGAGTCAGCACCTAGGGTTGATCAATAATGATGACATTGTAGACAATCAATGGCGGGCAATGCCCGCCAACAGTACTTTATTAGGGAAAGCGCTTAATGCTGCCACCAATACTTTATTATGGCTGGCACTTAATGCCCACCACCAGTACTATTTTATTCTAATTACAATATTGCTAATCAAAACCCTTACTACTTCATACTCTCTACCACCAGTTCTTCAGTATTTTAAAGAGAAATCGACACTTCCATCTCTCAAATTCAATACAATATTATCTTCTAAACACTAACAAATACCCAAAATTAAACAACCATTCAAAGACTTAAAAAAACCCAGAACAACTAAACCAAAAACTTAAATTAACACAAAAACAATAATAAAATCAACAATTGCACAAAAAAGAACAAAACCCCACCAAAGATCAAGAGAAAACTTAAAACCCCAAAGTTCAAATCTTAAAAAGTTAGAGTAAAAACACCAGAAAAATAGCACATCAGATATGCCAAGTATGGACGAGTATGATAATTCATCAGATATGTCAATTATCAGTCAATAAGTTGGCCATTAAGTTCTTTACACTCATGAATTACTTCATCTTCATCAAGAAGCTCCTCTAAGACCAAAACAATCTCCCCTACAATAGATGAAAATAAAATTCAAGTTCTTAAACTTCAATTTCCTTTCCATGATACGATTTTTGGAAGAGAAAATGAAATTGAAACAAATCAAAATACACAATCCACACTACAATAATGATGAATGCTCTACAACTACAGCAACAACAATAATAAAAATGTATTAATGAAGATGAAATAAAAGATTACTCACAAGCGACATTGCGAACAATACCTATTTTTGGAAGAGGGACTGTCAAAGAAAGGAGAAGAGAAGAAAAAAAAAAGAGTGTTTATGTCGAAAGAGGAGAAAGAGAAACGAGAATAGGAGAAAGAGAAGCGGGAAAGTTTTGGTTTAAGAAACCATTTTTCAAGCAATGCTTGCGAACATTAACAAAAGATGGCGGGCATTTTCCGTCACCAAAATTAATTAATGGCGGGCATATTACAGCCCGCCACCAAAAGTAATTGATGGGGGGCATATTTTCCCGTCACCATGAATAATTAACGATGCTCATCTTTGGTGGCGAGCAATGCCCACTACCAAAAGTCTGAATCTTAAAAGAAAAACTCAGCCTACCATCCTTTCATCCGTGTTTTATTTTACAATCTTTTTACCCCGCCATCTATTCTTGTAATTGTAGTAATGACATATTCATTAGAAGAATATCTTGTTGACGGACACCTATCGCTAACAGACCTTCTAAGTGAAACATCTGTGGGAACTTCAGTTTCTGACAACTATTCCTAAATATCATCGTCTACCTTAACATGTTCATGACCTTCTATCTCATATGTATCATCATACCAATCATTCTAAATTTCATTCTCAATCTATGTAGAAGGTCGTGTCAAAGAAACTACATCGAAATCAATCAGATCATCACTCTTTTATGACTCTGTTACATCTGTTTTATCAATGTCTAGTATGGTTTGGTCTTCAACAAACACAACATCTCGACTTCTAACAAACTTTTTCTTCACTGGATCATACAACCTACAACCATACTCATCTTGACCATATCCAAGGAACATACATGGTCTTGTCTTTACATCAAGTTTCGATCTCTAATCTTTAGAACCATGAACGAAAGCTTTACAACCAAAGACACGAAGATGATTGTAAGATATGTCTTTCTTTGACCAAATTCTATTAGGGACTTCAAATTCCAAAGGAGCACATGGTGTGAGATTCAGAACATGTACAATTGTATTTAATACTTCACCCCAAAACGTTTTGGCTAATCGTGACTACGAAACCAAACACCTCACTCTTTCCACCAATGTTCTATTCATTCTCTCAACCAACCCATTTAGCTAAGGAGTCTTAGGAGGCATCTTTTGATGTCAGATACCATGATCTCTGCAATACTCATCAAAAGATCCAATATAGTCTCCTCCATTATCGGTCCTGATGCATTTCAAATTTTTACCAGTTTCTCTTTCAACAAGGGAATGAAACTGTTTAAATACTTGCAACACTTGATCTTTAGACTTCGAGGTATAAACCCACATTTTTCTTGAGTGCTCATCTATAAACGTCACAAAGTATGATGCACCTCCAAGTTTTTTTTGTTTTCATAGGACCGCACACATCAGAATATACCATGTCAAGTACTTCTGTTTCCTTGAAGGTCGGGATGCTTTAAAAGAAATCTTTGTTTGTTTTCCTGCTAAACTATGTTCACATATTTTCAAAGACACATTTTTCACCCTAGAAAGATGATTTTTCTTGGCTAGAATCATTGATCGTGGGGGTGATAACAGGTTGCTGCTAAATGCCTTGTGTGTATTGGATTCCACACTCGCGCAAGTATACGCGGTCTGTAGCAAGTAATAAGTAAATTATCATTCTCCATAGAGATTGTAACTTATCCAAAGCGATGTTCATAATTAAACAGAAAGTAAAAAGCATACGATGTAGAGACTTTTGGTTTTGAAGCAAAAAGTAATAAACTTAACAGTTGACGTAAACAGGTTGAGAAAATAAGGCTAAGCTAAGATACTCATGGTAGCCATTAGCAGTCCATTAACAGAAACATTTGGTAAGAGTTATTCTCATGCTCGCCGCACAAACTTCCGTTTTCGCTTCAGTTTGCATCAAGTTCAATTTCCATTGCAACTTGATGTGGTGAAAACCTGGCGCTTTGCATACAATAGTTACGTGTTTATTCCTAAACTCTAATTTAAAGTACTACAATTGTCAAAATACTAAACTATTGAACATGAAACTAGACTTAGGTTATTTTCTCTTCCGATTTACAACCTATTAGCTCGTGTGGATAGTCGGTCGACATTTACTCTTGATTTTTTGCACCTAGTTAACATGTCATGGATAGACTCTTCCTATTTCTGATTAGCACATGCTAAACGACTCCACATTTTCCTAACGTTGCCCTAATGTATTAAGTTCATGGAGAAGAGAAAGAACACATAAAATATAAAAGAAAATATGATAAAATAAGCAAATAATATAAGCATAAACAGAATAACAATTGTCTTGTTCACTCTCTTTTTTTGAACCCTTTCCAAGCTTTTCACTTGGGGCTCTCCTTCCTCTCTCGTTATAGAAGTTCTCCTTTCATAACCCTCGTCGTCAATTCTAGAATCTTCCAAGATGATACAAATTAATCAACGCAATTGTTTCAATGTCTGAGCTTGCCAAATCTGTGTTTTTATGTCTAAGAATCCCTTGATTTCATTAATCTGTTTTATAATGTCTGGTTAGTCAACTTCTCGCTCCTAATTAATTCTTTTCTTATTTAGTTTGTTCGTGCTTTGGCGTTTCCTTCAAGCATGCAGTGCCCGCACTTTGCGTGTTTTTATCCTTAGCTTCACATCGCTCCACAAATGCAAATTTGTGCACAAACAGTATATCAACATAAGTTGTGCTAAATACGTGCTACTTTTACTCAATTTTCACTCTAGTTTTCATATCTTGCATTTTATTCCCTCAATGAGTGAGCATTAGCGAATTACACATTTTTCCCGCATGATTAACCTTTTCTCGCATAGTATTTCAATAAAATCCACAAACAACAATCCTAATTTATAAAGAATTCTGACTCTTTTTTAGAGTCATCAATCATCAAACCTTTTTCGCTAATATGGCTGAGTTTTTTATGCCAAAGTTCAACACTTTGCTCATTGTCCACTGTATTGATATCACAACCAATAGTCTTTACCTATAAAATACAATGAAGAACACTTCTCCTCTTTTGCTACCATCATAAAGCCTTTAGTAAGCTTCCATGTACCATTACAGAAAGTATTATAGAAACTTTCGTCATCTAGCTTACATGTGGAGATTAAGTTCTTGTGGATATCAGGGATGTGTTTCAGATTTTTCAAAATCAAGATAGTACCATTCTTGATCTCCAAATGTACGTCTTCCATGCTAATTGCTTTTGCTCATCAATCATTACCCATCCTAACATTGTCATAATCACCAGATGTGTAGGATGTAAAGAATTCTCTCCTGAATGTAGCATGAACCGAGGCACCATTCTCAATCACCCAACTACTCTGTTTTGTAGCAAGGTTTACACTATCACCGTCAAATAAAAACAAAGAATTCTTTGGTGGCTACAGTAATTCTCGTCGTTTTTTCCTCACCTTTATCAGCTTTATTTTCTCTCTTCAGTTTTCTGTAATGCTTCTTGACCTCACGATTCCACTGCTAATATATTGAACAGTAACTAATTCTTATGCAAAACACAATTGGAATCACTTACGCACAAGTATACGCGATCAAGAATTACAGCAAGTAATAAGTATATAATTTTATCGATCCCACAGAGAATTTGAAGCGATTGATTCATATTAAAGGTCAAAAATAAAAAATGACACGAATTGGTTGGGAAGAGTGTTTGTTTTATGAAAAATAATAAAAAGAATAATGAAGACACTATGCTGACTCTAATGCAAATGCAAATGCTAATGCTGATGGAAATGCTGATGCTAAATACTTGGCTTAATTAGAGATTCGATTAAACACAAACGAGTTGCTTGGTGATGTGGAATTCATGCTGCCCAATCCTCACAATGCTTCCGCATTTGTGGAATGCAGTGCCCAGCTTCCACACAATTTTTTTTATTAAAATTTTTTTTTATCTCATTTAATTACTTTACTTTTTAGATAAAATAAATAAATAAATATATATATTAGGGGTTTTTGCATGTATATTAAAAAAAACAAAATAATTCCATGTATAGCACAATTCCCAAACTTATTCATTTGTGGCACAAAAGTGATTGAAGTCTATCAGTTGAACTGATAGAAGCCTATTAGTTGACGAATAAAAGTCTATCAATTGAACTGATAGAAGTCTAAAGTCTATCAGTTGAACTGATAGAAATCTAAAATCCATCAGTTGAATTGATAGAAGTCTAAATAGGAATTTTGAGCAAAATGTACTATGAATGAAATTATTTTAAAAAATGGGCTACAATTGTAATGAAAAGTAAAAAATATACTATGGAGGATAAATTCTCAAAGTATTATTATAAGGGGATTTTGCATGTATATTAAAAAAAATTCATGTATAGCACAATTCCCAAACTTATTCATTTGTGGCACAAAAATGATTGAAGTCTAACAATTTGCATTGTTCAATCACTCAAAATCGATTGAAGTCTATCAGTTGAACTGATAGAAGTATGATGATGTTAGAATAACAATTTTGGGCAAAATGTGCTATGGATGAAATTATTTTTAAAAAATGTTCTATAGATGAAATTATTTTTAAAAATGTGCTATAATTATAATGAAGAGCCAAAAATATGCTATGGAGGATAAATTCCCTATTTTTTCTGAAATTATATATTTGAAGGAACATTTTTTTTCTTGATAGTTAACCATATAATTGAAGTTTATATATATTTTATAAGAAAATTAATTATTTAAGATTATAATTTAAAAAATATCAAAAAAAAAAAAAAAAAATTGAACGGGCATAAATTCCCAGCTCGGAACCCGATCCCTGCGAATTCGGTGATGCCGGAATGGAGAATTATTTTGGTGGCGGGGACGAGGATGGGGAAGCCATTGTCGGCTCTACCCTGCCCCGTGGACATCTCTATATGCATTGGTTCTTTCATCAAATTTCAATGTCAATATATTTTAGTTTTTCTTTAATATTTATATACTCAATTGACCTCAGTTCAGTTTACATATTGGTTGTTCTATAAAAAATTAAACTGAACAAGCATATTTCAATTTTCTAAAATATTTAATCGATTGATCCATTATTTTGAAAAACCGAACTGATCCATTGAATTGTTTTATTTCGGTTTTGACAGATAATTGCATTTTCTAAAAAAAAGTCTTATTGCTTTCTTAAATTAGATATTAAATAGAGAAATGATAAGAATTGTTACTTTTTGGAAAATAAGCCATCAAATATCTACCCATTTTTTGCATTTAAATCCATGTATACTTGGACGAAAGTGATTTTTATTCCCCACAATTCCCCTCCATATCTTAAGAGTTTATCTAATTAATAATCAATATTGTTTTTAAAAAATCTTCCGCACAAGCCTACATAGAGACCTTTTAAAAATTTAAAAAAAGTTAAAATTAAAATTTTGAAAAAATTCATGAAATAACCTACATTCAGGAGATTTCTTCTCCCATAACCACTTTCAATATCAAATTATTTTATTTTAAATAGCCTATTCTTTTTTAATTGAATTCAAATTAAGTTGCTTTAAAAAAAAAAATCAGATTTTATGATGAATAACTGCTATATCTCATATTTTCATGTTAATTCAAATTAAAATTTGAAAAAATTCATGAAATAACTTGAGATTTCTTGTCCCATAACCACCTTCAATATCTAATTATTATTCTTTTTTAATGGATCCAAATTAAGGTTTTTTTTTAAAAAAAAAATTAGATTTTAAAGTGAATAACTACTATATCTCATATTTTATTGTTAATTTAAATTAAAATTTGAAAAACAAATCTCTATATAAACAATATTGAATGACATAAAGATGAATTTTTAGGAAAAAAAAGTTATGTCGTTTTACCACATTCCACCTCACCGGTTGAAGATAAGATTTCTACGATCTTTCCCTCAATGTCGATTGTCTTTATACTCACGATCTTGAATGTCATAATTTTACAATCTCCCTGATCCACACATTTGCAATTCTCCTTAAGTTTTACATCGCAAAGATTTTGATTCTGCAACAATGGAGGTCACACTTATCCAGTTGTCTTCAATGTAGTATGAGATAAAAGGGATATCTACTCCAATTAGAAGACGTTGATGATTGAAATAGCATACGATACAATAATTAGTCAACTTATCGATTTAGTTGTATTTGCATTTGATATTTGGCGAAAGTTTAATCATAACTGTAATGTGTAGCAGGTTTTCCAACGCATGTATAACAATTACTTCATCGTTGGAGAAAATGTACTCTTACACACCGAGGTGTACAACACAAACAAATCTGATGCCACAGTTGCGTTAAAAGTTGGGCTCATGTTGTCAAACAAGGATGATTTGAAGAAGTTTCTATACAAACTAGTATTGAGCATGAGACACTAATCTTAAGTCATCATAAAAATGTAATGATTTGTACTTTTGGTCAACATAATAGACTGATAGTGAATTATATTATGTAAGAAGTTATATGACACATGAGGTTGCAACGAAAACTAATTCAAATATTTCTTCATGCATGGATAATGATTCAAACTTATCCGATTTCTTAGTGGGAGAAGTTTCAGTTGGAAGGTCATGTGTAACGGCCCGGAAAATTTCATCTCGGTCTTCCAGGGAGGCCCAGGGGCATTTTTGTAATTTTGGGTCGGGCCGACAGGGCCGGTTTTGAAATTAAATTTGCCGGAATAATTATGAGTCAATTTGAAAAGAATTGGGATTTTTGGTGAAGGCGTTTGGGCTTGGGAAGGAGCAAAAATAAATAGGGAATTAAATAGCGCGTCGAGCGGGAATCGAACCAGTGTGTGTCGCATGCTAGGCGGAGAGGCACACCAGTAGAGCCACCGCGCGTTTGTTAATCTTCTTTGCGCGCGAGCTTGTATATATGCTGTCTTCGTGCGTTTTATTTAAAAGCCAAAATCGCCCGAGTTCGCTCCCCCGTTTCTTCTTCTTCTTCTTCTTCGTGAATCCCCCGACCGACCGAGTGGGCTTTTCTCGCGAATTCTCCTTCCCCACGCCGACCTCGACTCGCCGGAGCTCCTCGCCGCTCGTCTCCCTCGGTAAGCTTTCCTTTCTCTCTCTTCTCTTTTCCTTCTCCTCCAATCCATTTCTTCTCCCTAGTTTCGTTTCCGTTCATCGGCCGAGTTGAGGCGATTTGAAGTATGGGTTTGTGTGCAGCTAGTGTAGGGAGTTCTTCTTCAAGGAATCGGCGTCGAATCCCCGTGGATCGCTTGGATTTGTGTCTTTTGTTCGCCTGTTCGTCGAGCTCGCCAAATGCCGCGTGCGCGTCGCGCGTCATGCGCTCGCTCGCGCCCTCCCCGCAACGCGCGTCGCGAGCCCCCGCTCGCCGAAGTCGTGCGTGCCATGGCGCGCCCACCCGAACCGAGCTTCGCCTCTCTGCATCTCCACAGCAGCAGCCGCCGTCCGTCCATGCGCGTCGCGCCCATCGTCGCACCTAACGCGCGCCCGCGCCATTTCTGCGCCCGTAGCGCCCTTCGAGCCCCGTTCTTTGCCCGTTCGTGCAATCGGCTCGTTCGTCGCGTTCGTCGTGCCTCGTGAGTTGCTCTCGGGCTGAGCCTCATTTATTTTATTGCATTTAGGCCTATTGTGTGATTTTTGTGATGATTGATAGGTTCCGAGTAGCTAGATCGAGATTGTTCGCGACTTAGGATTTCGTGCCAAACCGTCCCCGACCAAGGTAAGGATTTCTTACCGGGGTTGTGTGGACCCTGCGATATTATATGTGATTGTTGATTGATTGCTTGTTTGTGATTATTGACATGTGTAGCTAGGTGCTTCAATCTGAATTCCCGGTTAGCATGATTTCTTGGTTAATTCTCATGTTAATCCATGCTAGGTTGTTCCTTTCTGGCATGCTCGTATCTGTTCCTTGCTTCGTAGTAGCATGCTAGGCTCGTTGTATTCTTATTGAGCACGTATTGGATTTTATGGAATTGTTTGCTGTTTGCTAAGGCAGGTTAGAATTGCAGGTAGATAGCATCATCCGGGCCTGATGCATAAAGAACCTTGCATCCATGGCGGGGGCGTCGAGCAAGTCATTCCGTCCACGGACCCCGTGAGGGATTTTGCTAACCCGGCGGTAGGCCCCGCAATCTTGGGTGAGGGTGGCGGATCGTTAAATGCCCCAACGGTCGGGATGATGACTTGGCATTGCCTCGTCCCCGCGGCCGCAGCATGTCCTCGGCATGTTTGGCGATAGCCCCGATTGCCACTGTTAAGGCAAGGACGGCTTCCTGGTGTAAGCCTACCACGACCGTTTCTTGGCCCCAGGTGCGGTGGTTCAGGCTGACATAGTTTACGTGTCCAGGTCTCACACCCTATGTCGGTGACACCGATCCAAAGATTTAGTTAGGCGTGGTGGTGGATATGGCAGCTTTGCCTTGAGACCACAACAACCCCATAGTCTGCGATGGAGCACGCGGTGCATGCTTACGCTCATTACAAATAACCGGAGAGCTCCTCGGGATTGTGAGCCGGTGTACCTTTCGTCGACGAGACAGCCGGTGGCGGGACTTGTTTCTCGTATATAGGCGACTTATGTATTGGGCGTGTGATGATTTTATTCCGGACTAAGCCACCGAGTTGGCATCCGAGGCCCAAGTGTGGGCTAAGCTATGTGCTCTATTCTGTGTTATATTCATAGCTTGCATACGCTCATCGAGATGACCATGTATATCGTATTGTACCCCGGTTGGGGATTCTTACTGAGTAATTCGTTACTCACCCTTATTCTGTGGTTTTCCACAGGTAATCGTGGTGCGCGACCGGATGCCTGAAGAAGGAGCTGTGATCATGGGGCCCAGTCTTCCAACTCTGATTTTTGTATTATGACTCTCGTGTGTTTTTTGTTTTCCCCTGAATGCATGTAGCCGGGCACGAAGCCCTAGGATGTTTGTAAATATTTGTGGATTCCAGCATGTTGTATCTGAACAGGTTTTGAATGGCTTTTAGTAAATCTCTGATCAGAGTAAACTTTGGAAATGTATTTATCCTGGAACAGGTGCTTGGAAACAGGGACAGGTTTCAGGGAAAATGTCTAGTTTTTAAAGGGGTTATTTTGAATGTTTTGTTTTAATTGGAATCCAAAATCATGTCTGTTTAAATGTCCTTTACTTTGAATGCATGCATTGGGGTAAGGGCCCATTTAGTGCCCCATTCGGGTCGGTCCCTTACAGTTGGTATCAGAGCTTAGAGTCATAAATTCCGTAGTATGACCTGTTGTTGTAGGTCATTTTCCCATGATCACTAGCACTCCGACAGTCATCAGGTACGCCTAAGTTTACTATTTGTTGTTTAAAAAGGGTTAAGAATTTACAATACCTGTCATCTAGTGTATGCCTTGTGTAGTATTGTGGAGCGGAGACGAGCATGTTCTGACTCGTTATTGGTTTCGGTGTAGATCGCCAGCATGCCAGTTACCCGCGCCGGAAGAGGACGCCCGAGAAGAGGCCGAGGTGTCAGGATCGGATCTGACACCGCAGGGACATCGTCCCAAGCTGAGACGGATAGCATTCCGCCTGTAGCTCCCCCGGTTGAGGCCAGAGTAGGCATTGAGGCGACTGTGCGCCGTGAGAGCTCGCTCTGGAGCGGGAATTTGCTAATTCCATGAGGTCTATGGTGGTTGACTGTTGAGTGGCCAGAGAGGCGAGAGACCCGAGCTTTATTGGCGGCCACAAATGGGAAGAGTCCCGAGCTCAAATCGAGCGGTGACACGTTTGTTTCAACGGTAGCGCAGAAGACCCCCAACTCGCGGAGCCAGCAGCCTTTGAGGCAGAAGTGGCAGAAGGTGCCGATGAACTTGGTAAATGGTTGAAGGACTTCGTAAAGTGGAACCACGATAAGTTTGACGCCACGGTGGCGCTTTATCGGCGACGGATGGATTGCCCATTTGGAGTACACCTTCCTGATTATGGTGTGCCCCGATGTGCAGAGGCCGAGGTGTGCAACCCATGCGTTAGGGGGCGTAGCTAGATGGTGGTGGGAGTCCACCTTGAGTGAGAGACCAGCTGGGTCTCCACCTGCCACCTGGGAGTTCTTTAAGTCTGAGTTCAGGGTCAAATATATTAGCGATGAGGCTCAAGAGAAGATGGTGGCACTTTTCCGTAATCTGCGGCAGGTTACGATTCTATTGAGGAATACGAAAGGAAGTTTTCGGAGTATGGCTATTTTGCTCCGCAGCTGATAGCGACCCCTGAGTTGAAAATTCGAAAGTTCATTTCTGGTCTGAGGCAGGGTGTGTCTCAGGATGTCAGAGCCCTGGCCCCTATCACTTATGCTAAAGCTGTTCAGTTGGCCACTATTTACAATGGGAAGTATCCTGTTGAGCGGACCGTCGCCGCTCCGGTGCCGCGTCCTGTCCCAGCCGTGGTGGGGCAGAAGAGAAGGTTTGAGTTCAGAGGAGGCGGCCAGCGTCGCCAAGGCGATTCGAGCAGGATCGGCGTAGAGATTCGGCCCGATTCCAGCCTCGCCGGCCGAGCGGTCCCAAGCGAACTCTATTTGTGCCACTTGTGGAAGAGCCCACTTTGGAGCTTGTCAGACCGGGCTCAGGCGGTGTTTCCGATGTGGAAAGAAGGGGCATATGATCCGTTCTTGTGATCAGCCAATATGGCGATTCAAAGATCTGCAGCGGCAGCAGCAGGGCGGGTGTTCGCTCTGAACCGTCGGAGGCCGAGCGTCACGAGATGCCGCAGATGGCGAGTGCGCTTCTTGTTTTGGATCATTGTGCATTTGTCTTGTTTGACTCTGGTTCTACGCACTCGTTTGTATCTGTTTTGTTTGCTGAGCATGCTAAGTTGAGATTAGAGCCTCTAGGTTTTGAATTATCTGTTGCTACTCCTTCGGGAGTTAATATGTTAGCTAAAGATAAGATTAAGGATGGCCGGATCGAGATATCCGGAGAGTTGCTGGTAGCTACGCTCATAGTTCTACCCATGAGTGGTTTCGACGTGATTCTTGGTATGGAATGGTTAGCCGCTAACCACGCATTGATTGACTGCCACCGGAAGGAAGTAGTGTTCAGGCCACCGGGTCGGCCCAGCTTCAAGTTACGTGGAGTTCAGGGTGGAGTTTGCCCGCCGATGGTGTCAGCTGTGAAAGCCCGTCGTTTGCTAGCTCATGGAGCTTGGGGCTACCTAGCCAAATTGTCCGGAGAGAGCCGTCCCTCACTGACTGTTGATCAAGTGCCGGTTGTGCGGGAGTTTGCTGACGTGTTCCCTGAGGAATTACCGGGGTTGCCCCCGAAGAGAGAGGTTGACTTCACAATTGAGCTCGAGCCAGGGACCCTCCCTATCTCGAAGGCTCCGTATCGTATGGCGCCAGCCGAGCTAAAGGAACTGAAGGTTCAGCTGCAGGAGATGTTAGATCGAGGGTTCATCCGTCCGAGTGTGTCGCCGTGGGGAGCGCCGGTGTTGTTTGTGAAGAAAAAGGACGGTTCGATGCGCCTATGCATTGACTATCGTGAGCTTAATAAGGTGACAGTGAAGAATAAGTATCCGTTGCCCCGTATCGATGATTTGTTCGATCGGCTTGAGAGCTTAGTGTTCTCCAAGATAGATTTGAGATCCGGGTATCACCGATTGCGGATTAGGGACGCCGACATTCCTAAGACAAATGTTGAGTGTCTAGATATGGGCACTACGAGTTTGGGGTCATGTCGTTTGGATTGACGAATGCACCAGCAGCGTTCATGGACATGATGGATAGGGTGTTCAAAGCATTTTTGGACAGCTTCGTCATTGTGTTCATTGACGATATTCTGATCTATTCAAGGACCAGAAAGGATCATGCAGAGCATTTGAGGAAAGTGTTGATGACCTTGAGGAAAACCACTTTATGCGAAATTTTCCAAATGTGAGTTCGGTTTTGGAACAAGTGGCCTTCTTAGGTCATATAGTCTCGAGAGATGGTATAGGCATGGATCCTGCAAAGATTGAGGCCGTGAGTTCGTGGGCGAGGCCAACTTCGATTCTGAGATACGCGACTTCCTAGGTTTGGCGAGTTACTACCGTCGGTTTGTTAAGGATTTTTCCGCCATAGCCTCGCCCCTCACTCGTCGGACGAGGAAGGGTGTCGAGTTTGTTTTGGACGGTAGGTGTGATGAGAGCTTTGCGAGCTCAAGCGCGATTTGACTTCACCCAGTGTTGGCGATCCGGAGGGGACAGGTGGTTTCGTGGTTTCTGCCGATGCTTCCAAGTTCGAGTTGGGTTGTGTGTTGATGCACGCACGGGAAGGTCATTGCTTATGCTTCCGTCACACCAAGCCATATGAGCGAACTATCCGACTCATGATATGGAGTTAGCGGCGATGGTGTTTGCAATCAAGATTTGGAGGCATTATCTATACGGTGGCGGATTCGGATGTTTCACCGATCACGAGCCTCAAGTATCTGCTTACCCGAAAGAGTTGAACATGAGGCGAGGAGATGGTTAGAGCTAGTGAAAGATTATGATTGCGAGATTCTGCACCATCCGGTAAAGCCAACGTTGTAGCCGATGCATTAAGTAGAAAGACGTCGCACTCTGCTTTGTATCGTTGAGTTCCCAGCCAGTTGCGAGAGAGAGTTCGAGCGGGCGAGATTGCGATATTCTTTGGGTGAGGTTCTTGCCGGAGTAGCTCGATTGATGATCCAACCATCGATTAGGCGGATTATTGATAGTCACCGAGTGACCACCGCACTTAAGAGGTTGGTTGTGAGAGTTAGTGTTGTGGCGACTTTGATTTTGTATATTCACGGATGGTGGGGTGACGTCTGAGGCCGGATGTGTGTTCCGGATGTTGCGGAGTTTGCGGCGAGTTGCTCTCGAGAGGCCCACATTCTCCGTTTGCTTGGCACCCCGGGGTACCAAGATGTATCGAGATCTTAAGCGGACATTCGGTGGATGGGTATGAAAAGAGATGTTGCGGAGTTTGTCGGTCGATGTCTCACTTGTCGCCAAGTGAAGACACCCAGCGAGACCACCGGATTGTTGCAGCCGCTGAGTGTGCCTCAGTGGAAATGGGAAGAAATCTCCATGGACTTCATTTCGGGTTTGCCGAGGACTCCGAGGAAGTTCACTCAGATCTGGGTGATAGTTGATCGTTTGACTAAGAGCGCACACTTCATTCCCGGTAGAGACACTTACACCGTGGAACAGTGAAGGGCGCGGTATTTTAGAGCGAGATCATTCGCTATCACGGTGTGCTGTGAGGATCGTGTCGGACCGTGATTCGAGGTTTACTTCTCGTTTCGAGAGAGCGCTTGAAAGGGTTTAGGCACTTGTGCGGCTTCAAGATGACTTTTTCACCCTCGGGCCGATGGTCGATCGAGAGGGTGAACCAGATTCTCGAAGATATGTTGAGGGCTTGTGTGTTGGATTTTCCGGCGATTGGGACCCGATGTCAGTATCGATGGAGTTTGCATATAACAACGATTATCGATCGACGATTCGAGATGGCTCCATTCGAGGCTTTGTATGGTAAGCGTTGCCGATCTCCCGTGTTCAGGAAGAGGTTGGTGATAGGCGAGTTTTGGGTCCCGAGTTTCTTTGCAATTAACCAATGGTGCTTTGTCGAAGATTAGAGCCCGTGTGTTGTCACATTTCGGAGCGATGAAGAAGAGTTATGCCGATGTTCGGCGTCGGGATTTGGAGTTTGAGGTTGGCGGCATGTATTCCTAAAAGTCGCACCGATGCGGGGTGTTTTGAGATTTGGCAAGCGTGGAAAGCCGAGTCCCCGTTTTGTTGGTCCGTTTGAGATTCTCGAGAGGGTCGGCGGGTTGCTTATCGATTAGCCTTGCCTCCGTCATTGTCGTGATTGCGCGATGTGTATTTCATGTATCGATGTTCAGCAAGATGCGTCTTGGACCGTCGCACATTGTGGATTTTGAGCCTTTGCGGTGAATGAGGAATTGAGCTTGAGGAAAAGCCGGTGGGAATTCTTGCCTTTGAGACAAAGACAACTGCGTGTCGTGAAATCCGGTGGTAAAGGTTCGATGGAGAGTCGAGTTTAGAGGAAGCCACTTGGGAGCGGGAGGATGAGATGAGATTGCGATATCCAGCTGTTCCAATCTTAAGTGACTTTCGAGGACGAAAGTCTTGTAAGGGGGGAGTATTGTAACGGCCCGGAAAATTTCATCTCGGTCTTCCCGGGAGGCCCAGGGGCATTTTTGTAATTTTGGGTCGGGCCGACAGGGCCGGTTTTGAAATTAAATTTGCCGGAATAATTATGAGTCAATTTGAAAAGAATTGGGATTTTTGGTGAAGGCGTTTGGGCTTGGGAAGGAGCAAAAATAAATAGGGAATTAAATAGCGCGTCGAGCAGAATCGAACCAGTAGTGTCGCATGCTAGGCGAGGGGCACACCACAGCCGAGCCACCGCACGCGCGTTGTTAATCTTTGCGCGAGCTTGTATATATGCTGTCTTCGTGCGTTTTATTTAAAAGCCAAGATCGCCCGAGTTCGCTCCCCGTTTCTTCTTCTTCTTCTTCTTCGTGAATCCCCTCCGACCGACCGACTGGGCTTTTCTCACGAATTCTCCTTCCCCCACGCCGACCTCGACTCGCGGAGCTCCTCGCCGCTCGTCTCCCTCCGGTAAGCTTTCCTTTCTCTTCTCTTCTCTTTTCCTTCTCCTCCGAATCCATTTCTTCTCCCTAGTTTCGTTTCCGTTCATCGGCGAGTTGAGGCGATTTGAAGTATGAGTTTTGTGCAAACTAGTGTAGGGAGTTCTTCTTCAAGGAATCGAGCGTCGAATCCCCGTGGATCGCTTGGATTTGTGTCTTTTGTTCGCCCCTGTTCGCGCGCGAAAACAGAGCCCCTGTTCGTCGAGCTCGCCAGCGTGCCGTCCGTCCGCGCGCGCGCCTCGCCCAGCTCCGCAACGCGTCGCGAGCCCTCTCCACCGAAGTCGTGCGCGTAGCGCCCAGTAAAGCTTCTGTTCGCCCCTGCATCTCCGCGCGCAGCAGCGCCCGTCCGCGCGCGTCCGCGCCCCAGCGTTCGCACCCAAAGCGCCCACGCGGCCATTTCTGCTCCCCAGCGCGCCCTTCGAGCCCCGTTGCTGCCCTGTTCGTGCAATCGGCTCGTTCGTGCGTTCGTCGTGCCTCGTGAGTTGCTCTCGAGCTGAGCCTCATTTATTTTATTGCATTTAGGCCTATTGTGTGATTTTTGTGATGATTGATAGGTTCCCGGTAGCTAGATCGAGATTGTTCGCGACTTAGGATTTCGTGCCAAACTGTCCCCGACCAAGGTAAGGATTTCTTACCGGGGTTGTGTGGACCCTGCGATATTATATGTGATTGTTGATTGATTGCTTGTTTGTGATTATTGACATGTGTAGCTAGGTGCTTCAATCTGAATTCCCGGTTAGCATGATTTCTTGGTTAATTCTCATGTTAATCCATGCTAGGTTGTTCCTTTCTGGCATGCTCGTATCTGTTCCTTGCTTCGTAGTAGCATGCTAGGCTCGTTGTATTCTTATTGAGCACGTATTGGATTTTATGGAATTGTTTGCTGTTTGCTAGGGCAGGTTAGAATTGCAGGTAGATAGCATCATCCGGGCCTGATGCATAAAGAACCTTGCATCCATGGCAGGGACGTCGAGCAAGTCATTCCGTCCCTGGACCCCGTGAGGGATTTGCTAACCCGAGCGGTAGGCCCTGCAATCTTGGGTGAGGGTGGCGATCGTTAAATGCCCCAACGCAGTCGGGATGATGACTTGGCATTGCCTCGTCCCGGCCGGCATGTCCTCAGCATGTTTGGCAGTAGCCCCTGATTGCCACCTGTTAAGGCAAGGACGGCTTCCTGGTGTAAGCCTACCACGACCGTTTCTTGGCCCCAGGTGCGGTGGTTCAGGCTTTAAAGGGGTTATTTTGAATGTTTTGTTTTAATTGGAATCCGAAATCATGTCTGTTTAAATGTCCTTTACTTTGAATGCATGCATTGGGGTAAGAGCCCATTTAGTGCCTCATTCGGGTCGGTCCCTTACATCATGGCAGTCAGGAGGAAGCTCGCTCTTATGGTGTGGAAGACGATAGAATTTCACACACACTGGGGAATGTACTCGATCCTACTTCTTTAGGGATGGATGGATTTTGATTTTCGTCCTTTTGTGTTTCACAAGGATATCGAATGATTCTCACCACTTAAGAATTGTGAAACTTCACCTACCAAATAATAATTATGCTTTGTGCATGTATGGTATGCATTTAATTATTATTATTTTTATCTCAATATAAAAATGTAACCGTCATTCAAAGACGTCACATGTATGCTTATGTAGATGGCTGAATGGACGCTTAGAAGAGATTCCTAAAATTATTTTAATTTTTGTATTTTTTTTTAATCTTCAACCTATTTTTTCATCCACATAATACGATTCTATAAGTTATAATTTTAAGTTTTTTTTAATTCAAATCCTCAAGGAATTTGTTAGAGTATAATGAGATTGTCAAACAAATTAAAAAGGATAAAATTGTCATTTACAATATATTCATTTAATTATCAAATTATAAAATATTAAATTTAGACATAAATTTAAATAAGTAGATATCTCATATTTATTTTATAAAAATGTAGACATTTGCCTAATTGTCCTTATTAAATATTAAATTTTAGAATAATTTGCATGGTGGTTTGGAAACGTTATCACAAGCCTCGTAGTGGGCTTGAGATATGTCAACAGCCCAAGAAACCCAAAAGCCCAGATCCATCACAGGCATCGAAATTTGTCGACGATTTGAAACCCTAAGCCCTAAAAAAGGCTAGTGGCATTCCCATACGCTGCTTCAAACATTTCCGTCGTCGAATCCCTTCCAGTCCGATCCTTCATTCTTTAGGGCTTTTTGTAAACCCTAGCGTCTTCTACCTGCACTGTTAATGGAGTTTTGAGGTAAGCTATTCTACTTTTTCTTTCCTTTTAACTGAAACATTGACGAGTTAATCTTATCTTCTCATTTCACTTGTGTTACTGTCTGTGTACGCTTCGTATGTTGCTCGTTTTGGCTTTTGCTTCGTGTAATATTTGGATTGCGGTAAGCGATCAATGATTCTTTATTTTGTGATTTTAAACCATTCATTATGTTTTTGGTATCGTAGGTGTTGAAGTTAAGCCTGGTCAGGCGCTCATTGTGAAACCAGGAATTCAAAAATACCTGCATTTATCGCAGGTGGGAACTGTTTTAAATATTTATATTGTTATGTACTTCCCAGTTGAACCATCCATTCGTATGTTTTCGTGTTAACGATTTCCGTACACAAATTTGATGAAATGATTCGTGCAGGCCACTCTAGGTGAAATAAAGAAGGACAAAGCAAATGAGAATGTCACTATCTTCTTGAAGATTGGTGACCAAAAGCTTGTTCTGGGAATTCTCTCTGCTGAGAAGTTCCCACAGCTATCATTTGATCTTGTGTTTGAGAAGGAATTTGAGCTCTCTCACAACGGGAAAGGTGGAAGTATTTACTGTGCCGGCTATCGGGCTGATACGGAGGATGAAGAACAATATCCTTTCTTACTAGTTTGAGGATTTATATTTCCCCCTAAAATAATGATACGAGGCTTATGCATTATTTGATAGCTAACAATAGCTGCATGGAGCTATAGGTTTATTTGAATTTCTTATATAAATTCTAATTAGATTAATAATGGTCTACTTGATAAATAGCAGAAGATTATAATTGCCAGTGCCTCATCCCACCCTCAATTTTATAATGTATTCCTTATTTGGGTATTGTTTTTTAGCGTTATTAGAATTTTTTTGGAGCTGAAGTTTATTTTATATGTTGGCACTGCCTTTTAGCTGTTTTCTATTTCAGTAGTTTTCAAAATTATTTTTTTCCTTGACCTTATCCTGTTCTCTCTTCTCTTTTCCACCGTTGGTTATATTGGTAAGTTGTTTTGCAATCACAAGACCTTGTACCCTGACATGTCTTTTTGGTTTCTTATATGAATATTTGAAGTTGATTAAATTGGGATTTGTTGATTCTATTCAGATTCTGATTCTGGCTCAGAGGATGAAGAACTTACACTGCCCCCTGCTCTAAATGGTAAATGATCTGTTTAAGAACATGGACTCAATACATTGTTTCACGGTAATATGCTTTTTTTGAACAAGAAATGGAGCATGAGAATGATATGTTTTCAGGAAAACCTACCCAGAAGGAGGAGAAGGCTATAGCAGATAAAAGTAACTCTGCAAAGGCTTCAGCTTTAAAGAAGCCAGATGCGAAGCCTCTTAAACCTAGCAAGGTCGAGGCTGAGGATGAGGATGAGGATGATGATGATGATGATTCCGATGAAGATGATGATTCCGATGAAGAATCAGATGAGGTAGTATAAAAATGATTTTTTCACTTTTATTGTATTCTTGGAGAGATTTTCAATGCATCAACTGAATATAAGTGATTCAATGGTGGCAATTGAAGCCCGTTTGATTTATTTGATGTGACTGCAAACTATAGATTATTGTTAGTCCCATTGTGGGTTCTTCTCCCCATTTATCTTTGCCAATTATTTTTTTTCATGTTTTGTAATGAGGAAATCAAATTCTATAATATCTTCTGTTTTCTATTTTCCCCTTATGTCTTTTTCTCTAAATGGCCTTTTGTTTCATATTACTTATCTAAATTCCAAGGGCGCTGACATTTGTGGTAGCTGCTCGTAATGGTTTGTGTAAAACCAAGACAACATGTGCTGAGTTTATTTTATTCAGGAAACATGTGCTAAATATTAAATTTTTATAACAATTTTTGTATCATAAAAAAATTGTTAGAAATATTCCTAATCTGTTAATGAATACATGATCATATTTGGTGAATATTTGAGTCAATTGTTTCTGTCAGTTGAAGTGGCCATTTACATCTTTGATTAATGGCAGGAAATGCTTGAAGGTGATAGTAGTGACTCTGATGAAGATGGTGACGCTGAAAGTGATGAGGAGGCATTGAAGGTGTGGTGAAAATAGATTATGTTGCCATCTTGAAACTATTTTATTTTTATATGAAAGTTATTTTATTTTCAGTTCTAACATCATCTTGATTACTTGGCTATGCAGGTTGAATCAACCAAGAAGAGGCCAAGTAAATCTCCCTCCAAGACGACTCCCCTCCCTTCTAAGAAAGCAAAGTTAGCTTCGCCTGTAAACACTGGTAAATTTTATCTTAAGGATTTTTGTTAACACTTCCGTTTTTTTTCCTATTTCTTTTCTGTTTTTTTTTTTTTTTTGCTTTCTCCCTATTTATAAGGAAAATAGTACTACATACTAACAAAAAATCATGTTTGAAAAATCACAGAAACACGATTTATCCACTTTAATATCTCAATGGCATAACTTTTTGTAATGTTTCCGATAGGATTGTGATACGATCCGGACCTTGGAGTTTTAGGAATATTAGTATTAGTATTTATTATTTATTAGTTAATTGCTATTTTAATTGTATTGGGCTTGGGCCTATTATTAGTCTTTTATTTAATTAGGGTTTAGGGTTATAAATAGGAGATGATAGGTCTTTGTTAATCATCCATTGAATTATCATTATTGTATTGCAGCTCTTTGAGAGATTCTCTCGAGAGGTTTTTATCATAGATTAATAAAATAGTGTGGTAGATTCTATCATTTTGGTATCAGAGCCATTTGCCGATCCGGGAATGGTTGCTACTAAGATGGAAACTAGGGTTCAAGAATGCGAGGAGAATGGGGCTGAGATGTTAAAGAAACAACGGGAATTTGAGGCTCAGCTGTCGGCTATGGGAAATCGATTGGACCAGGAAATATGACAAATAAACCTAAATATACAAAAGTTGCTAGAGCGAACACCGGAACAACCAAACTCTGAATCGAACGGCTTGGACAAAGGGAAAGGAGTCTCAATCGAATTGGGGGGGTCAGGGGTGGGCTCGGCGACGGGGGCTGTCGGGGTGGTGCCGGCGGCAGAGTCTGATGGCGGAGGTGGCATGGGCGAGGCTCGACACCAAAAAGAATCGGACGGGGCGGGGTGGGCGCTGGGGACGTCTTGGGCTGGAGCTCGAGAGGGAGTGGCGCGGTTGGCGCATGGGGTCGCGCGAGCTAGGGCTCGAGAGGGGTTGGCGCGGGAGAACCCGACGCGCGGAGGGGCTGGTGCGCAGGCTGGGGCTCGGTCATAGGCGGCGCTGAGGCCTTGGGCTGGGGCACTGACGTGGGTGTGTGCGGAGTCGAGGCTGTGGGTTGGGGCCAGGGGCGGGATCGGGAGGCGTGTGGCACGGCGGTGGCCAGGGGGGATTGGGCTCGGGCGTAGGCAGCACTGAGGCTTCGGGCTGGGGCACGAGCGTGGGGGTGTGCAGAGTGGGGGTCGAGCGAGGCTGGGGCGGGCGTGTGGCACAGCAGCGGCCTAGGGGGACCGGGTCGGGGCTGGCTGGTCGGGCCAGGTCGGTCTAGGCCAGCCAGGTTGGACCGGAGAGAGTTGTTTTGATTTGTGAGGATCGAGATTCGACCGAAAGGGGGAACTGAAGGTTGATGGTCGAGGCAACGAGTTTACGGAGGAGAGGATGGTGCGCATCGGTTATGATAGGCCGATAGCGCGTGACGGTTGGAACGACCGGGGATGGGATAATCAATTTCGAGAAGGAGACCAGACCGAGAGGATTGAAGGGAGTGGGAGGATCGTTATGAACGAGGAGGACCGAGAACAGGAGGTAGAGAAGGGTCGTTGTTAGACAGAAGATTACGGAAACTCGAGATGCCGGTATTCAAAGGGCTTACCGATGAGGATCCGGATGGATGGTTGTGTCGAGTAGAACGATACTTTTGGGTAAACTGGCTGGAAGGACAAGACCTGGTCGATGCTGCAGCTCTGTGTATGAAGGGTGAGGCTTTGGAATGGTTGCAGTATGAGGAAGATCGATCCCCAATCAGTTCTTGGGAAGAATTCCGAGAACTACCGTTGCACCGCTTCCAACCAACGATTAATGACAACAAGTACGCCAATTTGATGAGCTTACAACAGGTTGGAACAGTTAAAGAGTATCGACGACTGTTTGAGAAGTATGGAAAGGGAATGCGTGATATTAGTGCAAGTGCATTGGAATGGAAATGGGAAAGCGGATTGAAGGCAGAAATTAGAAGTGAAATGAGGAAATTGCGACCTGTTGGGATTCAAAATAAGAAGTTTATGGCACAGGTGATTGAGGATGATTTTGCTTTTCAGGCTGCCCAAAATGAGGGAAGTACTTCTGCAACGGTCAAGGCTAAAGCAGGAACGATTGCATCGGGAATTGGAAGCACAAAGACTCTTTCTCACAGGACTACAACCATTCACCCGGCGTCTTGTAAAAAACTCACTGAAGCCATAATTCGAGCAAGGAAGGACAAAGGGTTATGCTTCCGTTGTGATGAACGATTTGTCCCGGGACATCGTTGTCAGAAGAAAGAGCTCCAGAATTTGGATGTGTGGGTTGTTCGAGAATGCGCACGATTACCAGGATGTTGATGTGACAGACTCTTCGCCAGAAGACGGAGCTGCAGAAGATGGCATCGGAGATGGAACACCTTGAGGACAAGGTGGTTCTTGGGGGGGAAAGTATTGATACGATCCGGACCTTGGTGATTTAGGAACATTAGTATTAGTATTTATTATTTATTAGTTAATTGTTATTTTAATTGTATTGGGCTTGGGCCTATTATTAGTCTTTTATTTAATTAGGGTTTATGGTTATAAATAGGAGATGATAGGTCTTTGTTAATCATCCATTGAATTATCATTATTGTATTGCGGCTCTTTGAGAGATTCTCTCGAGAGGTTTTTATCATAGATTAATAAAATAGTGTGGTAGATTCTATCAGATTGTAACTTATCATTCATAACTTATCATTCATGAATGAAGTTTTTCGTTTCCTATCAAAATAAAAATATCACATTTCTTTTAACTTTAAATTAAAAAATGCAAATGACAGAACTACATTGGGATACTAACAAAAATCATGTTGGAAAAATCACTAAAACGTTCTTTTTACTTTAAATTATAAAATGCAAATGGTTTTTCGTTTTACCATTAAGTATTTGCTAAATTCCTCTAATATTATTCTTAATTTCACACTTAATTCCACTAAGGCCCGGACTCATCATTATCAGCACCTAAAATGCTCCTTACATCGAAGGAGTAATGTCATAGCTGAGCCTCGAACTTGGGATCTTGAGGGAAGCATATCCTCAAAGCCCAAGTCTTCAACCACAATGTCACCCCTTGGGGACAAGGTGTGGCTACAAAATTTGAATGGCTAAATTATCAAAATTATCCTTGAATTATGGGGATTGTGTTATACATACCCTTGAACATCGAAAAGTTTTAAACATACCTTCAAAGTTAAGCATACCCTTCTTTGAAAAGTTTCAAACATACTGTTGGTCCCTTAAACATCGAAAAGTTTTAAATATACCTTCAAAGTTCAAGCATACCCTTCTTTGAAAAGTTTCAAACATGTTGTTGGTCCCTTGAACTTTGAAAAGTTTCAAATATGCGCTCGAACTTTGAAAAGTTTCAAATATGCGCTCGAACTTTGGAAAGTTTCAAACAAGCGCTCGAACTTTGGAAAGTTTCAAACAAGCGCTCGAACTTTGGAAAGTTTCAAACAAGCGCTCGAACTTTGAAAGTTTCAAACAAGGGCTCGAACTTTTAACTTTGAAAAGTTTCAAACAAGGGCTCGAACTTTTAACTTTGAAAAGTTTCAAACATGTGCTCGAACTTTTAACTTTGAAAAGTTTCAAACATGCGCTCGAACTTTAACTTTGAAAAGTTTCAAACATGCGCTCGAACTTTTAACTTTGAAAAGTTTCAAACCTGCCCTCGAACTTTAACTTTGAAAAGTTTCAAACCTGCCTTCGAACTTTAACTTTGAAAAGTTTCAAACTTGCCCTCGAAATTTAACTTTGAAAAGTTTCAAACCTCCCCTCGAACTTTGAAAAGTTTCAAACCTACGCTCGAACTTTGAAAAGTTTTCAACTTACCCTCGAACTTTGAAAAGTTTTCAACTTACCCTCAAACTTTGAAAAGTTTCAAACTTACCCCCGAACTTTCAAAAATACCCTCGAACTTCGAAAAGTTTTAGAAATACCTTCGAACTTTGATAAGTTTCAGAAATACCCTCGAACTTTGAGAAGTTTCAAAAGTACCCTCTAAGTTTGAGAAGTTTCAAAAAATACTCTCTAATTTTGAATTTTTTTTTTAAATACATTATCTATTACAGAGTGAGCAAATCCCTACATAAACCTACCCCATTAAGGTTTCCAAATTCGTCTCAACAACAATTTATTCTCTCTTTAACAGTAAAGAGTTGTGAGTTATGGTTATGAATTTTAAATTTATATGGAGCTTATCTTTATCAAATTGTTACTACGACGTTTGAAATGTAAATTTTATCATGTATATAATTGATAAAATATAATAGGTTTATTCTCATTAGTTTTCATATAAATTTTATCATGTATATATTTGATCAAATATAAATATGTTTATTCTCATTAGTTTTCATAGAGAAAATATGTAAAGAGAGGAAGAAAAATTATCATTTTTGAGTTCGAATATTTTTAATGTTTTTGTAAGGTCAAGACAGAATTTTTAACATATTTTAAATTTAAGCCAAGGGTATATTCGTAGCTTTGCTTAATTAACTGTTTCGATTCAAATTTACAAATTTACTGGCAAGGGTATTTTTGAAATTTTCAAAATTCAAGGGCACAATTGGCATAAATCCTAATGTTCACGGGTATTTTTGATAATTTAACCAATTTAAATTGAAAATTTTAGGTTTGGCTTCAAAAGTAAAGCCCAAATCTCTTCCTTTTTTTCCAAATAGAGTATATGTAAATTGTAAATACACTATCACTGAACAATGAAAATATTTTTGTTTACTATAAAAGAAAAATAAGAAACAAAACAAACATTAACATCATAACCAAACTGACTCCTCATTTGCCTCACACTGTTCCATTTTGTCTAAAGCGTTGTTTCAAGGATGGATAAAGGCTTTGCAGTGCTGTCTAGAATCATAAACTAAGCTATACACTCTTTATCAACTGATTTCGCTTCTGAAATTTTTACTTCAATATAATGAATATACCGCACACTCTATTAGCTTCCAAAAAAAATTGAATAAAAACTGTTCTGAGTTTGTTTGTCCTCTCGATCAGATTCAAAGAAAGGCGGCCATACAGCTACTCCCCACCCAGCCAAGAAAGCTGGTAAAAGTCCTCTCAAGACAGATAGCCCGAAATCAGGTGGCAAGTTCTCTTGCAAATCCTGCGACAGGTATGTTAATCTTTGCTGATAATGGTAGGGGGCAGCCTTAT
Organism: Sicyos edulis; assembly: GCA_036507275.1. Taxonomy (NCBI): domain Eukaryota; kingdom Viridiplantae; phylum Streptophyta; class Magnoliopsida; order Cucurbitales; family Cucurbitaceae; genus Sicyos; species Sicyos edulis. Next base: position 56,373,559 of record CM071846.1, on the reverse strand, counting down.
GATGGTGACATTTTTGTCCATCGTTTTATTTTAGGTCATTTGGTTCCGATGGCGCTCTTCAGTCGCACAGCAAGGCCAAGCATGGTGGTAGGTAAAAGTAAGATGCATGGTTTTTTAAAGCTTCAATATGTGTTGCTTTCTAGATAGGTTTGGATTGGAGGCTTGGTTGAAATTTTGTGGAAGGGTGAGATTATAGAACTGAGGATTGGACGTGTTCATTTTGAGGAAAGATGAATTTAGTTGAAAATTTGGGTGCATGATAGTTATTTCTATATGATTGTATAAAATCATACCCATAGTTTCCTCTTTGTTCAAACCCAAGCCTCACTTCATTAATTCATGCACAACAAAATGCAGTGTGCAAGTGGTATCTAATGGCAAGATTTCAACCATTATAAGTTTGGTTGAATTCTTTGTTTTTTAAGAAATGGAAAGTTGGAAAATATTATAAGTTTTGTAACTAGATCTCGTAAATTTTAGTTTTAAATTTGTAACTTTACCATCTTTCATAAGATTCATTCTAAGCCTTTAGAATATATCAACCTATTTTGCTCCTTAAGTTTCAATTTGATCAATTACGCCTTTTAAGTTTGTTATGTGTTGCAATTATTTCCAATTTAAGAGATTTTCAGATGTCTGAAAAGGGTATATATGTTCTAATTTTTCTTCTCTTTTTAGTTGATTCTTTTGTTCGATCATATTGCTCAATCATCTTTCTCATCCTTATTGCCAAAGTAATAAATATAGTTTGATTCTCCATTTTAAATCTCATCTGCGAAACCCCATCTGCATAGTAAAATCTAGTAACATGACTAAATAACAAATAAATATGTTATCATAAGAAAACAAAAGTTACCTGAACCACTGTACTCAATCTGCACATTTCTCACTTCCATATTTTTCATACAAAATACTTCATCAGAAATAACACAAAAGCTTCACTAGTGAACCGAATGGGTCAGTGGTGTAATGATTTCATTATTTGGTTGTAAATCAGTTTAACATCAACGTCACAGGTTCGAGCCCGAGAATCGGTATTTGTTCTTCCTCTCTCAATATGTACTTAAAAAAAACAACACTAGTGAAAAAGATGGAAGTAATGAAGGCATAATGGATTTGATTGTAGTTGGCTAATTGTTACAAAAAAAAATTTAAATTGATTGTTGGTGTCTCCTTTATGTGTAAAACTGTTAGGGTGTTATTATGGATTCATGTAAAAGATTTGTTATGCTACACTGAAATTGTAAATGTAGAAATTGACTAGTTGGTTCTAGTTGCATCTGCAATCTACTTGTTTCAAGTTTTGCCCATTCGTTTCGAATGAAATGAACCCAATCTGGGCTTGTTCTAGTTGAATAGTATGAAAACAAAAAGAACATTGCAAATAGATACTAAAGTGGAGAAGAGGAGAAAGGAAAATCTGCAAGGGACTTTAAGATTTTAATGAAAAATAAGAAAATAATTAATAAGACAAATTAGGTGAAAATCTTTAAAATTCAATTTAAAGAGTTAAATGCAATACTGTCAAACTTTAGGCGACAAATTGAAACTTTGAGAAGTTAAGTGTTACAAATGCCAGACTTCTTTTTTTAATTTAATGATCATTTTATTAGAATTCATGACATTTTAATCGTTGCGTATATATTGTTCTTGTTGACAATTTAATAACCATTGAGAGTAACAAAATTTAGAGAGGGTAGTATTTGAATATGTATTTTTTTAGTTATAAATATCGGACATAAGTGTATGTCGGTTGAGTTTAACTTTTATAATCATATTGCGAAGTAACTAATTTCAATAACCGTAACTAAGAGGTCATGTAAAGACTATTGAATGAAACTCTTTCAAAAGACATGAAAATATAGAAATTAGTTTGATAAGAACAGCTTGTGTGGCAAAGCTCATTAGATGTTGTTGAACTATTTTGCCATTTAAAAAAAAGTACTTATGAGATAAATGAGAACACTATGTAGAGATGACTTGGGATAGAGTGGTTTGTCAATAAAAATAATATTAGGAGGTAAGAAATTGTTTTTTAAGAAACAATAAACTCTAAAGAAGAACCACATGATAGTCAATCCCAAAAAATGGGTAAACTTGAGAACAGAGACTAAAATCACCTAAATTAAGGGTGTTGGAAAAATTGCAAAAACTACCTTTGAAGTTTATGAGTGGTTGCAATTACACCTTCATCTCGCAACAATTTCGCAATTAGACTCTCAAAATATGTAAATTGCAAAAACTATCAATGAATTATAAGTATAGTTTCAATTAAACCCTTGACTTATAAAATTATTATAATTATACTGATCATATTAATTTTATTTTCAAAAATTGAGGTTAGCTCCATATCATTGGAAACTAAAATCATTTTAGTGATTAATATTATACTTTTCAAATTTTAGAGTAAAAAAGAATAGCATAAATTGTAACAATGAGTTTGATAAGGATGGCCTGTGCATTTTACAATATTTAGAGACTTTACTGTAAAATCAAGGGGTGGTTGATAAAAGTGAGATTGAAAGAGCTTTATAATTCAAGAATCATTTTTTCCAATTTTCTCTCTGAACTATTGCGAACCTAATTATTTCATTTTCTTATTTTGGAAGACCATTTCATTTTCTTATTGAATGTTTGGTTTCGGTAGCGGCATTTGAAATTTATTTAATTAAGTTAAATTAAAATACTATTTTGGTCGGTAAACTATTATGATTTGGAATTAAAAAAAAAAATTATTATGATTCTTCCATTTTGGTCTTTAAACTATTATGTTTATTTCATTTTGATCCCTAAATTTTCTAAAGTTCAATTTTGATCTTTGAACTTTTAAAAAGTTTAAAAATAGTCATTGAGTTAAACAAAAAAACTAAACCATAATTAAAATAGATGAAATGACGACGACGACAACAACAACAACAATAATAATAATAATTCATTGTTGAGATCTCACAAATATCCCATAATTAAACTAGCGTCCTTTTTTTCCTTTCTCTTCAATATGGCAGCATCCTCCAATCCCTTTCAAACAGCAGCATCGACCCTCACTATCTTTTGTACTCCAATATATGTAACTCGATCCCAGTTCGTTTGGACTCAACAAACTACATCCAGTGGAAGGTTCAAGTGACGACAATTTTGAAAGCTCATGCCTTATTTGGGCATGTTAATGGATCAATACTAGCACCAGATGAAGGAAGAGAAGAATATTTACCATGGATGTACCGGGACCAAGCATTGATAACTCTTATAAATGCAACCTTGTCACTGTCAGCATTCTCACATGTAACATCTGCAACAACATCTAGTGAACTGTGGAAATCACTTGAAAATCGGTATTCCTCTAAAACTAGATCGAATATTCTAGCCTTATGATCTCCTCTTTATACAGTTCAAAAGACGTCATTAGAGACAGTAGAACAGTTCACACGTTGGGTGAAAGATGTGGTAAACAAACTAGCAGCCGCATCCATTAACATAGATGATGAAGAAACTCTGCTCCATATATTAAATGGGTTACCTTCAGAATACGGGCCATTTTGCACTTTGATCAGAACGAGGAGCAATCTGATCACCCTTGGCGAACTTGAAGTTTTACTTGATGCCAAGGAAAAAAGCATCGCAAAAATGACGCCCGTAATTGAACCCACACCGACTACTATGAATGTCTACAACAAAAATCATGTGCGTTTTTCTTTAGGCGGAGCTTCAACTCCAAACATCAATGGTCGAGGAATGGGTCGCGGAAACTTTCGTCCTCAAAGAAGGGTAAATCTTGGCGGCCGAAATGGGACTCAATGGAGCCCTAAAAATTTGCAGAATGCTTATGATTGGCCAAGTTTTAAACATTCGAGAGGATATGGCTGGAATAATGGGCAAAATTCTACAAATGGGCCATTTAATGGACAACACATGAAACCATAATCAGGGTAATTTCTTTCCTAGTAATGGACCATTTTCTCCACCCAATTTTAATAATTTTCAGCAGTCCAATCAGCAGAGTAATCAATTATTTTGTCAAATTTGTAACAAACCGGGTCATGATGGACTAGATTGTTATAATAGAATGAATTTTTCTTATCAAGGGCGACTTCCACCTGCTCAATTAGTTGCTATGGCATCCACAATATGAATTATAATTCTACTGGTACGTCTAATGATTTTTGGCTAAGTGACAGTGGGTGTAATTCACATTTGACCAATGATATGGCCAATTTGAACCTTGCTCGACCCTACCATGGTGAAGAATCGGCGACAGTTGGAAATGGCTATCACTTGAACATTACACATAATGGTAGCGGTACACTCCCTACACCCTCACATACCTTTTTCCTTAAGAATATTTTCCATTCCCCTGCTCTATCTTTCAATCTTTTTTCAGTAAACAAGTTTTGCATCAATAATAATTGCATATTTATTTTTTATTTTGAATCTTTCCTTATTCAGGATAAGTCATCGGGCCAAGTGTTGTATAGGGGTAAAAGTATTAATGGACTTTATCCCATACCAAGAACTACCAATTTTTCTTCAACTACCGCACAACCAACTACTTTTGGGTTTTTAGCGAATCAGGAGTCGTTTCTATGGCACAATCGCCTAGGTCATCCGTCAGCCAAGGTTCTGCGTACATCCTTGAATAATTTAGGACTTTCTTTTCGAAATTGTCCATCTGTTTGTGATTGCACCAGTTGTTTGAGTGCAAAAATGACAAAACAATCTTTTCCATTATCGCATTCTTTATCTAAACAACCATTGCAATCACTTCATAGCGATGTGTGGGGACCTTCTCCCATAACTTCAAATAATGGACATCGATATTATGTTAGCTTCATTGATGACTATAGTAAATTTACATGGTTGTTTCCCATTTCTTATAAAAATGATGTGTCACTGTTCTTTATTCGTTTGTTCCTTTTGCTAAAAATCTACTATCTACACCTATTACAATATTTCGATCTGATGGTGGCGGTGAATTTGCAACAAAAATATCTCAAATTTATTTCAAACCAAAGGTATTTTTCACCAGAAATCATGTCCATATACTCCTGAACAAAATGGAGTGGCTGAACGAAAGCATAAACATATTGTAGAAACTGCATTATCTTTACTTTTCCATTCTTCACTCCCTACTATTTTTTGGCCTTTTGTCTTTTCTACAGCTGTATTCTTAATTAATAGAATGCTAGTCGAGTCTTTAAACATGTTGTCACTATTTGAAAAACTTTTTGGGAAACCTCATGATTTGCTTCACTTGAAAGTTTTTGATTGTGAGTGTTACCCTCTCTTGAAACCTTATAATAAACACAAATTAGAACCTAAAACACTGCAACATGTGTTCTTAGGATACACTATTGACTATAAAGGGTATATATGTCATAATATTCAAACTCAAAAAAATATCGTGTCTCGCCATGTCATTTTTCATGAAACCATATTTCCATTTGCAGAATTTCCTAAGATACCACACAATGATCCAATTTTACTACAACATGTCCCATGCCAACCTTTACCACCTACTAATCTCCCTATCCCATCCAAATCTTATTGAACATCATCATGTACCACCTGCCATTGTGCTTAATGCTCATGATATGTCAGTACCTTTAGCCACCACTTCACAATCCATCAATGCAATCACATCTCCAACCTTACAAGGTGAAGTTGAGCCAAACATTATTGCCTCATCCCAGGAGTCAGTACCTCATTCATCAGAAGCCCAGCCACCTGTTAACAATCACCCTATGCAAACACGTTCCAAATCTGGTATTTGTAAACCCAAAGCTTTGCATGCCACAACCATAAGCACTATTAGTGACCCCATCTCTTACACCAATGCTTCTAAATATCCACATTGGCAGTCTGCGATGGCAGAAGAATTTATGGCCCTTCAAGAACAGGGAACATGGACATTGGTTCCACGATTACCTCATATGAATATTGTTGGATGTAAATGGGAGTTCAAAACAAAGTACAATACCGATGGTACTGTCACTCGTTATAAAGCTCGCCTTGTTGCTAAAGGTTACCATCAAATCGAAGGGTTTGACTTTGATGAAACATAGTAAGTAAGAGTCGTTATCTAACCCTAGTGTGTGAAGGTCGAGATTTTTCCAACCCTTGTGTGTGAGGATTGGGAGTTTCGGACTCTATTGTGCGAGGGTCGAGAGTTGGCCGACCTTAGTGTTACTCGACACGTTTTGTCGAGCTTGAGGCTTACCCATAGTAAGTCTTGGACTTGGCCACTCTTTTACCTGTGGCTTTCTAGAGCGTTGACTAAGGAATTTACCCATAACATCACTAAACCACAAAACTCAAACCTTTTCACGAATCAAAAGTCGGCGTCAAAGGCTAAGTCGACTCTGTAATTACCAAAACTCCGCAAATGTTTTGCCAGCTAGGACTAGTTAGTAAAAGATTCATGGAGTTTATGTAATTCCAGCGTCGACTAGGCCTTTGATGTTGGCTTTTGATTCATAGAAATGTTGAGTTTTATGAGTCAGAAAGAATATAAAAAGAAGTGAATGTTTGGCCGAGCTTCTTTTGATTTTTTTTTTTGAAGTGCAATTCTGGAGAAAGAGAGAAGTGAAAGGGATTAAGAAAATGATTAATTATTTTATTCAATAATTATTATTATTATTTCCACCCAATCTATTTTAACTATGATTAAATTTTTCTTTTGTTAATTGAAGAAGTTGAAGGACCAAAATTAAAAATTTAAAAGTTCAGGGACAAAAAATTATAGTTCAATGACCAAAATTGAACTTTTGAAATTTTAAGAACAAAAATAGAATAATCTTGATAGTTTCGAGACTAAAGTAATATTTTAAGTGAATAAAGTAATATATAAAAGTTAGCAAATATAAACAAAAAGTTGGTTTGTTCGAGAGGTTAAAGGGGAAGACTTAAGATCTTTTGTATGCGTGTGAACCCCACAGCTAGCATTTATATTTTTAATTTTTCCCAACATATTATACATATTATACATTTGTATAGTAAAATGTAACTTTCTTAATGCATAAATGAGTTCGTTAATTTGGATATAAAGTTGTTAAAAGGGATTATTAAAGCATGTTTAATAACTATTTGATTTTTTGTTTTTTGTTTTTAAGATAAAAGACTTTTAGGCATGCTTATTTGAGAGAACCCTGACTTCTAGCGAAAGGGTTACTTTCCATATGATTTTCTTCTTTAACTAGTGGCTCTTGATTGCCATCTTTCTTGACTTCTAGCGAGCAATGAAAAAAAAAACCTATTTTGATCTTGTTATTGAGTATTGAAAATGGGAAGTGAAATTCCAAATGGCAACTTAAAGAAAAGATGGAGAGAAAATCAACTCAATAAAACTTTCTTTATTTCTATTTTTCTAATATGATTAATAATTATTCATAAAGGATATTTTAGTAACGAACAAATTAGGATCTTTCTAAATTAATATTATTTTGAATATCTTTGATGGTATTTTTAGATTTGGCTAGTTTTGTAATATTTTATACTAAAATGGCTAATCCTCATTAAAAAAAACATCAGGAGAGCTAGTGGTTACCTCCTAAGAAGTACCGACACGGACACGACAAGACACGGTGACATGTTAATTTTAAAAATTTTAGGGGATACAGGGACCAACTACTCTCAAATAATACCAGAGCCAAATATCAATTTTCAGGCTCGAACTCATGACCGTGGAATTGAAATAGGTTAACACTAGACAAGATAATCAACTGCGCCACTAACACACATTTATAATTAGAATAAAATAATAACTAACATAATCTTACCATGGACAATTGCACTAAACACAAAATATGTTATATTAAGGAAAGACACTCCCATATAGATGAAGATGTATGCACTATTTAGAGAGACACTCGGTGAGTCGATGTTGTTTAAGTCAAAGGATCAACATAGAGTTGAAGAAGATAAAAACCGGAGAGTTCTTGAAGGTGGCGGTAAATAATAGCATTAAGTGTTGGAGAAATTTCTTATTTGTTCAATATTATATTAGGTTTAACTTCAATTTTTATTATTTAAATATGGAAAACTTGGGTTTAATAAGTGGACTTAATATAATAAATAAAATTGGCCTCTTGGCTTAATTTTTTTTTTTTAAATGTCACTCAATGTGTCTTTTCGATGTCCTCTCCGTGCCCTTCCCGTACCCACTATTTAAAAAGAAAAAAAAAATTGGACACTTCAATTCGCGTATCCTAAGCGTGTTCATGTGTATCTGTGTCTGACACCAACACTCAATCCTAAATGAAGTGTCTGTGCTTGATAGACTACCTTTGTCAAAAAAAAAAATCATCACGAGAGCTAAATTATTATAAGTCTTTTTCATTGAAGCTATTTTGAGTGCAAAATTATATATTTTGGATTATGGCTCAACTTCTACCCCCTATCCAATGATGGTATGCTTTTATTTTTGTTTTATTTATTTTCTATGTTTTAAATACGGGTATGCTTTGAATTTAAATTCAGAAACAAATTATTTTTTACCTTGGGTTTGATAAATTACGCAACGTAATTTCATATTGCTAGTTTTCTTAAAAGGGTTGTTACTATTGGTGCTAATTATAATGAGTGTCAATGATAAAAGATTGATTTGTTTTCAAGGGAATAATGATGCACTTCAATGAATTCAAATTATTTGAAATTCAATCCTTTTTCTTTTTCAAATGATATCTTTTGACAAAAGATTTTTTTGTATTGATTAAGATACTTTTCTGATTTATGTTTTTTTTTTTTTTGTTTCATTATTCTTAAATTTTCTATTAACTTTATTTTTTTAAAAAAATAAATTTAATATTATGTTCACATTTTATCATTTTTGTATTAAAACTATTAATATTATTGAATTAAATTTGATAAAAATTAACTTCGAATCTATCCTAAAAATGAATTTTTAAAAATTTAAGACATATGAATTAAATTGAATATTTAAAAATTCATTCCATCAAAATAGAATAAAATTATATTCCGACCATGAAAAATGAAAATATTATATCAATTGTGATTTTCAAAATAAAGAATAATTTCAAAAATAAATTATTAGTGCAAAATTGTATTCTCTATTATAATTCAAATACAAATTAACACAACATCTTAGTGCATTTGAAGAATTCAAGTGGGTTATTTTTTTTTCAGTCATGGTTTTTTTCCTATCTTATTATGTCTTATTTTTATATAGTTGAATTATGATTGAAGGAGAGATTTGAATTTATAATTTTTTCGTTATATAAATATATTATTGTCGGTAACTGTTGTTGACTTTTCTTATTATGTCTTGTCTAGTTTTCAAATGAGATAATTAATTAGTATAATGAATATGTTCATCATTAAAAAAACTAAAATTAAAGTAAACTTACCGTCAGGATAGAATTGTAGTTAACTGTGAAAAGGGTATTCTCTCCTAACTTATTTATAATTGTATTGAGCATTAATTATTTTGAGCATCTTGTCAGATCAACTTGCTTAGACGTGTCTCTATTCAATAACATTGACAAAAAATATTAAATGACATCTTTTTTTCTACTTTAAAAAATCATTCAACTATGGATGATATATACTAGTAACAAAATATCAATTTTACGTAGAAATTGAACTTTGACTTTGATGATATTGAAAAAATGGTTTTTTGGAATCTAACGGTAATATTTATACTACCGAGAACAAGATAGTCTGTAAAACGATAAATAGTGTTAGACATCGGTATGGTGTTAACTATAGGATCTCTAATACTTAAGTCATAAGTGATCAAAAAATTAAGTAGAATATAGAAAGTTTGAGAGTTTACGAGTAGTTAAGCTTAGAATAGCTTGGGATTCGCTTGCTAGATTTCTGATCATTATATAGTCATCGGACTGATAATTTCCTGGGATGTATTAAGTAGGATGCATTATGACGTGCTGATTAAAGACAAAATTGATTATAACATTTCTATCATCAACCTATGGCTAAATGAGCTCGTAACTTATGTTGTTACACATCCACCTATTTATTTTGTTTATAATCGTTAGAATGACTTGAAATGTAACAATTTTGGGGAGTTGAAACGACTGAGACCGACCCTCGAGGGGGTCAAAGTCCTTTTTGGCCAACCTCTAGGAGGTCGATTTCTTCCCAAGCTGATCCCTCAAGGGGTTGGTTCTTCCTCGGGTCGACCCCCTAGGGGGTCGGCTTCTCTTCGGGCGGGGGGTTGTTCTCCCTTTAGCCGACCCTCGGGAGGTCGGCTCCTCTTTCGGGCCGACCCCCTAGAGGGTTGACTCTTTTTCAGGCTTACCCCTCGGGGGGTAAATCTCTTTTTGGGCTCGACAACATTTGGGGGGACCGATTCTCTTGAATTACTAAATTATAAACGCACGATTTTTTTAGTACAAATTGGGGGAATGAGATCAATAAACCTTATGTATAGGCTATTACTATTTTCAAATAATTTTAGAGTCAAATACCGATTTACATGATCAAACCTGTGACTATACTATTGAACTGGAATAACTACCAAATAATGAAATCATTAGATCATTAACCCTTTCGGTAATAAACACACAATTGAAAATTTCTTTTTAAAAAAAAAAAATATATGACATAACTTCAATCTTATATTGAATTGTACTAAAAAATAATCTTATACTGAATTAATCAATTATTTTATAAGTTTTTTAAGTGTAAAAGTTAATAATTTTTAAAACTAAGAGTAAAACGTACCAACTTCTAAATAAGGATCTAATCTATACTTACCCACATACATGAAAGGTCAATAATGCATCATAACAATTTGATTAATATTCCATTATTTATGTGACATATTATTAGCTTTATATTTTGTTAATAAGTATGGAATAAATTACATAGACAAGTTTTACCCTAAAAATGTTTAGAGATATTTAGATATTTTTTAAAGATAAAAGAATTATATGAATACAAATTTTGTAATTTAGCCATAAAAATATTAAATAAACATATAAATGTCCATAAGATTGTTAACCCCAAGGGTTTCAGTTATTCATTTATTACTAACTTTTCGAAGTTGAGAACAAAAAAGAATTGGGTATTTTTTGTGGGAGCCATCATGAAGCACTAATCCAAAATGCTCAAATATGCTTTGCACACACTTAAATGAAATGTTATGATTAGAAAACTACCAGTTTGGTATTCATAATTGTTATGGTCTCCATTACAAAGAGCTTATCCAAACTAAGCAAATAGAAAATAAAATGTATTGATATAAGTAAAACAAAATATTATAACATTACAGAGAGATTAATGAACAATTAATGAAGACACTTCTACTTCAAGTTCAAGTCAAGAAATATCAATAAAATAAAATGAAACAAAATACAATAACCATACGGTAATTTTAAAATATTTATTTCACTCCCACCGACACTTGAGAAAGTCAGAGTAAAAGCTGTTGTCAAATTAATTATTCAACGCAGAAGAGATAGAATTAAAATTATATTTTATATTATCGAATGCACTAATCCTTGACAAATGGGTAAAAGGGATCTACTTCCCAAATCCCTAGGTTTTATCTAGTTTTTAAAAAAAAAAATTTAATTTTATTGTTTTTTAATTTTAAATAATTAAAAAGGCTCTTCTGGAATTTAATTGTAGCAGCCAACTTAATTCTAACTTAGTTTTCATTATATTTTCTTTCATTATTATTATTTTTGGAGATACTTTCATTATTAGATATTAGGTAATATATAGTGTTGTCTCAAATTAGGTTGATGGTAAATGAACTCATATTTTAGGAATGCTATATATATATAATTTTTTTTTAAAATGTGGAACAGGTAGGCTTAACATGTTCTATCAAAATAGTATAACTTTTAAATAATCAATTTTTTTATTATTGAATTTCGATTTTATTTTATTGATAGTATAGTTTTTTTTTTGAAACAATTATTAATAGTATAGTTATATCTAAGATATAATTTTAACCATGATCTTGATTCCTTCCAAATCATTTGTGTTTATTTTCCCACCATATATTTAGAAGATGTTTGGCTTTAGAATGAATTTTAATAATAGTTTTTTTGGATGTGTTTATTTGTGAAGGTTACAACTAATAGCTCATTTAGATGGTAATTTTTGTAGAGGGGTTACGATAATAACTCGTTTGATGATTAATTAGAAATGAGTTTTATTTTGAAAGGTTAAAAATGAATGATTAGACAAAAATGATTAATTAGAAATAAATAACTATTTTGAATCGTTAAAAATGAATGATTAAAAATGAGTGATTATTTTGAATGATTACAAAAAAAATTATTAAGGAATTACAATAACTAATATAATTGTTTAAAAAAAAATTATAAAAATTCATATGTAATAACTCGTTAAATAGGTCAAATAACCATTCTTTAGAAATACGTCAAACAAGCATCCTTTAGCGTTTGAAATTTGTATTTATAAGCCGAAAGAGAAGCATGTTCAATTCATTGTTTTATCTAAAGTTGCTTTCTTTTGTTCCTTTCAATGGTACTCCTTTAAATATCTTTCCATCTAATAAGAAACTTACACTTTTTAATCATGATCATTTAATGCTAGTTGATTATTCTTTTATTGGTTGTTCTATGATTTTTTTTTTTTTTTTTTTGAGAATATATGAACTATTAAGTCATAGTCAACAAATTTAAAAAACGATTATATATATTGTCCCTACTGTCAATTTTTTTTTTTTTTTATATTTATTGACAGTAAAATCTAATATTAAGAGTGGAGACAAAGTAAGTAAAAAAAGTGACTATAATTTTACCATAAAGAAAAACTATCAAACTTTCAAACATGATACTCATACATAATGCTAGCAATCAATAGTAAAAAAATATATAAGAAAAAAAAATCTCCCCTGAAAATGCGTTGCCCTAAAACATTCTTCCCGGAAAAAAAAAAAAAAAAAAAAAAAAAAAAAATAGAAATGCTAAACGAGTGTTATTACAAGTTCACCCTTTAATCCATGTGTTTTATTCCCCCACAAAGCTAAGGAAAAAGAAGTAATGGACCAACCCCAGAAATGACAAAAAGTATTTCACAATTCAAAAAACAATCTAAATGACGAAAATACCCATAGCAATTGAATTCCCCATTTTGCCCTCTTCAAATTCTAACATCTTTTTTCTTCATCTTTTCTTCCTTGAGATTGGCTGTAATTCTTGCAAGTAGCTTTGGCTTTCTTCCAATAAAATCTCAGGCTTTTTCTCTGATCTATTTGCCTGAAAACCCCCTTTTCTTCTTCTTCTTCAAAGTTAGGCAGGAGGCTACTCTTTCTGTAGAACATTGATTCATCAACTTTACTAAATTATTAGTTGCATCTTAAAGGAACTCACTTTTTTTTTCTTTTTCATAATTTATATATAACTTTGTTGGTAGCAAAAAAGGCATTAAACAAATGGAAGTGGTGTTCACTTTTCAAGAGCTTGGGATGATGGTTCCAACATAGCCAATTCCAGTGATCAGAAAGCTGAATGTCTGAAGGAATAGGTACACAAAGTAGTTGTTCTTCCCATGAACAAAGTCATAGCATCCACAAAAGAACAGGAATGCTGCAAATCCCAGCTCCAATGTGTTGATTCTGTCAACATTTCAAACAATAACGACCATCAGATTCCATCTTCAAATTAAGTTACGTTGAAATACAAACAAAGTTATCCCACATAAGAAAAAGATCGTGAGTATATGTAAATGAGGATAACTATCGATATAAAAAATTTTGAATAAAACAAAAAATAAAGTCACGAAGGCTTATGCCAAAAGTAGACAATATCATAACAATTTAGAAATATGCATAAAGTTGTCGACTTTAACAAGTTCGACATGCCTTTTGAAAAAGTGAGAAATGCTTTATGAATACTATTGTGTTTCAACTAAAGTAGAAGTACTACTTTCCAAAGTCATTATTCAAACTAAGAATTGAGTAAAAGATGGTTATTGCGAATACCTGTCACCAAACTTGCACCTGAACCTTATTTTGGGAATTTTGCCATTCGCTTGTTTCTTGGCAGCATCAGCAGCTGCCTTGTTCTTAACAGCATCTCCTAGTTTTTCAGTGACAACCCATTCGTTGGCTCGACCGGCCTCAAACAGACCGATCAGAGTCGCTTTTGTACGGTGTAATGACATGACATTTTCGAAAAGGATCCAGTAGAACAAAAGGTGAATTGACCTACATTTCCACGAACCAGTATTTGTATGAGTACACAAGAGAAGATGAAGTTTGGTTCTGTAAATTAAGAACAAATTTGTCTATAAAAAAAGAAAAACAAAAACCTTGGAGTTCCCACTGAGTTCAAAATGGTAATGATTGAAGGAATGTAAACAGCTCCCCAAATTGGAACATAGACTTCAGGAACCAAAATGGTAAGAGGAAGAACAACGCAGTAAAAGATGAAAGTCACCCAATGGGCAATCACCTTCCGAACGAAGAAGAAACTGTAAATCACATAAAACTTCTTCCACACATTAACTTTCTGCAACAACAAAAAAAAACTTGGGGTTAAAACAAAGTTACTATCAAACTACTAAATATACTATAACTTCTCTGCTCTAATATTCCATCATAGTTACATGAGTGGAATACTTCATCTATCTTATAAATGCCGGGAGCTCTTCTTTTCTTTCTAATATAGGATCTTCAACGTGTCTCGGGAGCTCTTCTTTTCTTTCTAATATAGGATCTTCAACGTGTCTCCTTAAGATGGTGTCTTTTTAGACTCACCATACGAAACGAAATACTCATTTATGTTTGATGAGCTCTTATACATATTTAATTACATAAAATTCTATCTCAAAATCAATTGACTACGACTCATAAATGTGGTAGGAGATTAACCTTATTTCTGACAATTTCCATGACCATTTTGCGGAAGAGATTGGCAGGGCCACAAGACCATCGGTGCTGCTGGAAACGGAAGGCTTTGAAAGTACTAGGAAGCTCACTTTTTACCTGTACAATAATGGGAACAGGACAACAAAATCTTAATCCAATTTGACAAATTAGTTTTGTATCATCTAAGTATACTATACATAGATGATTTATATTTTCACCTGCAGGTCACCTAAGTAGAGAAACTTCCAGCCTCTAAGACTAGCTCGGACCGCAAGGTCCATGTCTTCCACTGTGGTCCTGTCCTTCCACCCACCTGCCTCATTGATTGCAGCAATTCTCCATACACCAGCAGTTCCTGCATCATATGTCACATTCTCTCATTAACTACTTTTTATAAGAAAAAAAAATAATACCCTTTTCTAAGCTTTTTGAGAAACTTTTTGTCACATGTTTGTTTCGGGTGAGGATCTCATATTAGAAAAGTGAACAGATCTCACAACCTTCGTAAAATTATAGATTGCTTGTCTCATTATCAATTGGTTTTGAGATGAAATATTAACATTATCTTATATAGAGAAGACATTGAAAATCCCACATTGGAAATGTACCAATTGATTTTAAGATAAAACCTTATATTATCTAATAGTTTCTCCTGTTTTAGAAAATAGGAAAGAAAGAAACAAAAAAGTGAATTGCTAGGCATAGATTCAAACTATTACTGATTCCTTTTGATGATGATGAATAATGAATGATGGTTTTTGTATAAATGGTTGAAACCCATTACCAAATTATGCTTCTTTGCAAAGATAAATGGCCATAATTTGCAAACTCCAAAGTAGATTGAGGTGAAAAAGAGAGATTAGAATATAATGTAAAGATAATAATGAAGTATTAATGTAGAATACCATTGAAGCCAAAGAAGGCATGGGTAGCAGAACCAACTTCTTGCTCCACTGTGAAATGGTAATCCAAAGACATTTCTTGCATTCTTGTCAATAGGCACTCATTTGCATTCACTGTTAAAAAAAAATTAAAAAAAATCCCAAAGTGAAAAAATGATCATGGGAATCATAAGTAACTCAAATCAACAAGTAACTATGAAGAATAATGATTGTCACAACAACAACTACTACTACTACTAAATTAATGTAATAATAATAATAATATTTGTTACTAATATATAATTTGTATTTATTAGCTTGCAAAGTTGAATAAAAGAGAGAAGGAACTGTTTAAGAAGCAGGCCACGTGGACATGTAACACCAACAGGGAAATAATAAAGGGTGGCCCACATTGAGGAACTTTCATGTGAGGGATGAGTTGGCAACTTTTGATTAGTTAATTGAACAAATTCTTCCGCTAAATTCCCGTTTTAGCCCTAACGTGATCACTGCAAAGAATGCGCCACGTCACCCAGAGAAAGACAAACTTCAGTAGTGTCGGTAGCAATTACGAGTCCTACCAATAAGGCGCCCATTGTATTAATCACTTTTAATTAAATAAAAGACAATTAAGTTGAGATGAATTAAATATATGATGCTCAAAAAAAAAAAAAAGTAATTACTATTTGTTTTTTAGATAAAAAGAGTTATTATTTAAGTGTAATGTGATTCTAACTTACACTCTTATTATTAATTCATAAATAATTAACTTTCACATATTTAATTTTTTATTATTAACGATAAAAATGATTTCTTATATTTTTATAAAATTATGAAAACTAAATTCTTGTTTTTTTTTAAGGATCTAAACACTCTTGTTGTTAAAGCATAAGAAGCTGAAGACTTCAAATCAAATCAAAGTATTTAATACTAACTTTCAAAAAGCCTAAACTATAACTTTCTTTCAATAATAATACTAAATTTTTAATTTACTAACTACCCCATATCCTTCGACCCCGTACTTTCCGGAGGAGATGGAAAAAATAAACAGGGAAAAAGAATCATGTGAAATGACAATTCTACCCCGGACATCACTGGAATTATAAATTTGAAAAATGTTGTACCAAACAGAATTTTAAAAAGTATCTCTCTTACATACTCTACCAATAGTACATATGTAGTTATGGTAAAAAAAAAACTAAATATATAGTTTCCGCTATTTTTTTTAACTCAAGTTACGAAGTCAGGTCTTACAAATTAAAAAAAAAACATCTTATATACTGGTGCATTCATTTATTTTTTTAGTAATGGAGCATTCAATTAGCATTATTTTATATATCTTTTTTTGAGATTACAACAATTGGGGGTGGGGGAGACTCGAACCTATGACCTTCAAGTCATTAGGCGTACACTGATGTCGCTTGAGCTATTGCTCTATTGGCCATTATTTTATATATCAAAACCAAAGACAAACATACCAAAAATAAAATGAAATAAAGAGATTTAATAGGCAATCAAATATAAATCTAAAAATATTGAATTAGTTATCTTATTTCGTATTAATCCATTTTATCTATAAATTTATTAGTCTCCATTCTTCCTATTAATACTCTCTAAAAATTGCGGGCTATAATTTTACTAAAAAGGGATCGGTTATATTTTTGTAAAATAAAAAACAAAAGGTCGTCGGTTATTGATATTATAATTGATTTATTAAATTTAGGGTAGAGTCTTGGGGGAGGGTGGGGCCCAGAGCTCGTGATGAGCTTCTGTAGAACATGTGTCCCGATCATGGTGGCAGAGGAGTTTCTAAGAGATGGGGCCCACCCCGTGATTGATGGTTCTTTTCTTAGGGTGTAATATTGTGGGCTCCACCGCCGACGATAAGGTGAATCAACAAAAACAAAACCAAATACCCCAAATACAATTATGTTTATTTTTATTTTTATTTTGTTTAAAATGAAAGGACTGTACTACCCTCTTGTTAGACAGCACCGACAGTCGAGCCACATAATGAAAAAACACACAAACGCAATGAATGAAGGCCTACAACAAAAGATGCAAGTAAAAATGAAGAAAAAAAAGGAGTAGGTTACCAAATCTCCAGCGAGCCTGAACGAGGGCAATGTCGGGGTTATGGACCAGGAAGGGAATGGCTCGCCGGAGATAGTCGGGCTCCGGCCGGAAATCGGCGTCGAAAATGGCAACGTATTCGCAGTGTTTGACATAGCTCCGCTTCAGCCCTTCCTTCAGAGCCCCGGCTTTGTACCCTCCTCGGCTCTCTCTGATTTGGTACGTTATGTTGATTCCTTTGCTCGCCCATCTCAAGCACTCCTGCTCCACCATTTGCTGCCACATTCCACTTATTAGGATAACATGGGTTTCCCTTCCCCACAAATTGAAATGGGGCTTTACCTTAATTACAGGGTCGGTTGAATCGTCAAGAACTTGAATCACCAGCCGATCCGCCGGCCATGAAAGCCCACAAGCCGCTCCAATGGACACCTTGTAAACCTGCAAAAGCACCCACAGATTACAGAGCAGAAAACAGGGGAGGCAAAATCGAAGGGAGAAGATGAAGGGAAAACCTCTCTTTCGTTGAACATGGGGATTTGAATGAGAACATGGGGGAAATTAGAGGATCCCAATTCCACATCATCCTGAATGGGTTCGTACTTGTAACGCTTCTCGGGCTTCTTCCAAAACAGCTTCACCAGAATGATAACGATTCCCATATAAAGCCTTTCGCACAAAAGCATGAGGGACATGGCCAACGAAACGTAAACCATGAATCTCAGGGCAGGGACGATCAATGGCGCTTTGATCAGCTCCCATATCAGATAAATTTGCTCTGTCAAATCGCCTCTTCCTCCTTGGAACGACTCCGGCAGCAGAATCTGTGAACCATCCGCCATGGCAAACAACAACAAAAGGGAAAATGGGGATGAAGAAATGAACACACAAAATCCTTTGAGAAGCCGAGTATGAACTCAGATCTTGGGTTTGGATTGAAGAATGAAAATGGGTTCACCTCTTTTCTCTCTTCTCTCTCTTAACAAACAGTGGCAGCCCAATGGGTTGAGCTCTGCCTCTGCTACAACAAGGATTTTTAAAAGGGGAAAATAAAGAAGAAGAAAAGATAACAGTGTAGCAGAGAGAGAGAGAGAGAGAGAGAGAAAAAAAAAGAGTGAAAGAGTGTGATTAATAAGAGGGAGAAATGGGTGTATATATAGTAAAGAGGACTTCATAATGGACTCTTTAGTTTTGCCATTAATCTACTTAGTTTTGTGTTTGGTTGGCTGCTTGTATTTTCATCACCTGCTCTTCCCTTTTTATTCATAAACTATATTTCTTTTTCTTTTCCCTTCTTTTACTCAAAATTTACATGCTGTTTTTTTGTGTCCCAACAACTGGCTACCCAAACCAAAAGAAAAATAAAATAAAATATTTGCTGATTCAATTTTTAAGGGGAATGGTGTATTCAGTCATTCAACGAAATGACTTTATCAAATTTCATTCATTAATGATTTTTAGCTCTCAAATTCATTAGGTAGTACTTGGGTTTCACTTTTTGTATGGGTGGGACTACTTATACTTGACATTAAAAAAGATTAAAAAAAAAAATCAAACACCACCTCACAATACTTCTCCCTTAAAGAGGAGACCACACCACAAGGGTAACACTCCCACCAACTCTCTAATCTCGGTCTACATCTCCGACCGAAATCAACCAAAACTTATAGAAATATCGAAGTAGAAGACCTTTATAGGGTAAGGAATCTTGCAAAACCACCACCATACAATAGGAGGGTAAATTCCTCAACTGAGAAACCTATTCGCTATCATCAACATTGTAAGGGTTGATTTTAAATATTCTTTAAGAATAATTTGAGTAACATTAAAACTATTGAGGTATATGAATACACCAAAGAAAAAGAGAAATTTTTTTAGTCCTTAGATAACCAACGAAAAGAACATCTACGTATCACCATAAAGGATCTTACTTATCAGCTAGCTCCACACAATCCATCCTTATTACAAAATCTAGCACAAAAAAATTGTAAGATAACACGAAACAATTAAAAGCCTACAATACCTAAGCTAAAATTCAAAAATCCTAAAGTCAATGCCCACAAAGGACAAACCCTAATTGCAAATGTTATACATACAAAATAGTGAAAACCAAAGTATGGAGTTCACAATTCATAACGCCTCAAGCCCAAAGGCACTTGACCCAAAAACAAGAGAAAATAAGCAAACACCGAAAAAAATATTTTTGATCACCTAGTGGGATCGTCACTCGACCCCCTAAGAGACCCTCGATGCCCAAACTTGCAAGGGGCTGGACGTCGTTGTAACAGCCCAGTTTCCTATTCCAGTTTTCGAGGTGCCTTCGGGTCAAGATTCGGTTGTTGGTTGGGTTTTTAGAGCCGTTTGGCCCCTTGGGGGTATTTTGGTCTTTTGGCTCTCCGGGCAGGATTTGTGGTTTTCTGGGCTTCGAGGTAGCTCCTGCCTTTGTCGAGGCTTGTTTGTTGGTGGCTGCGAGTCCCGTGGTGTTTGGGCTAGTCGGTTGGATGCTCGGTTGTGGTTTGGGCTTTGGCAAAGTTTTGGTTGGTTGTGTGTTTCCTTTGGGATTCGAGCCCGAGCCCTTAGTGTTGCTTTGGGAGTTGGATTTAAGTGAGTTTGATTGATTGGAAAAGATTGCTTCGGTCCGGTCTCGGAGGAGGAAGCCGGGAAATGGGATTTTGAGGTTTTAAAGTGGATAAGGATGGAAAATGGAATTAAAAATCCCATTTTTCCCTTTTTTCCCATTTTCCTTTTTATTTTCCTTTTTTTTCTTTTATTTTTTCCCCAAAATCAATTTTCTCTCTCTCTCTCTCTCTCCCCGACCTAGCCCCTAGCCCAGCCCCCTTGGCTCGCCCAGACCCACCCGTCGCCCCCTGCTCGCCCAAGCCCAGCCACCCGGCCGGCGTCGCAGCCACGATCGCCGCCAACCAGATGTGCCTCGCCCTCCCCTCGCCCGGCCGTCGCGTCGCCCCTACTCGTGTCGCCCGAGCCCCTGCCTCGCCATGCAGTCGCCGCCCGGTCGCGTCGCCGCGATCTGCCGAGCTCAACGCCAGATCGCGTGTCGTCCGTGCTCGAGTCGCTCGTCCCAGCGCCAGATCGCGCGCTCTCGCGACTTGTCGCTCGCGCCCGCACGCCGTCCCCTGTGCCGAGCCGCGCCGTCGCCCATCCGAGCTAGCGCCCGCGCCCGCGCGCCCTGTGTTGCTCGCGTGCCGTCCGTGCGCAGCCCAGCTCCCCTCCGCGCGCAGCTCGCGCCCAGCCAGCGCCTCAGCGCCCAGCCCTGCGCCCCAGCGCGCCTGTTTGCGCCCATCAGCTGCCTAGCCCGTCCAGCCGGCTCGTTCGCGTGTCAGCCGCACCTCGTGAGTTGCTCCCGAGCTGAGCCCTGTTTATTTTATTATATTTAGGGCTATTTTATGATTATTGATGTGTTTGTTTGGCTCGATATAGGTTGCTCGGGTTCGATCGCAGTTATTTTTATTGTGTGTTGTTGCCTTTCGACCAGGTAAGGATTTCTTACCAGAGTTGTGTGGGCCCTGTGATATTTTCATGATTTGCCTTGCTTGTTTGCTGACTGTTATGAGCATGATAATAATAGAGCAGTTTTGATTGATTTCTGCTAGCATGTTTGCTTGATATTACATGTTAGTGCCATGCTAGGTTTGTTCTGCCAGCATGCTTGTGATTCCTGCTTAAGCTCGTAGTATCATGCTAGGTAGTGTGATTGATGTCGGTCTTTGTTTGCTAGCCAGGAATCATTGCTTTTTGCTCTGTACTCTTAGATAGAGTTGTAGGGTTTGTCATCATCCAGAGGTTGAGCGGACATAACGTACTTTGTCCCCACTGATCGGGAGTAGTGTGCGAAGCATAACGTATCTTGCTTCCCCCCCGGTCACTAAGGTGGATTTAGCTCAGGTTGGGAATAAAGTGTGTGCAGCATAACGTATCTTGCTACCCCCCCCCCCCCTCGACCAGCCGGTTGTGGAATTAGCTACCCACTTCGGCATAGCCTAGTTTGTAGCCTGCTAGAGCGGAACCCTGCCATTGGTGTAAGCCTGCCCTGGCCGGTTCTTAGCTTCAGGTCGGTGGACCATGCTGCACAGATGAGCGTCGAGGGCCTCGCGCTACTGTGATCAGTGATACCGCTTCCGAGTCATAGGCATGCGTACCTGGCCCGCGTAGTTTGCCCTTAGGCCCCCGCATTTACGCCGGTTGCAGAAGAGCATGCGGTGTGCGCGCACACGTGTTAGTTGCCGGTTCGGAGAGCTCCCCCGGGCTAATGTTTGTGAGTACACCATTCTTTCCGTTAGAGCCTGACTTCGGGTACTCTCCCGTAAGTCCAGATTAGTGCAAGGGCAAGGAGGCCCTTGAGGACATTTTAGGGATCGATGTATTCCCCGAGTGACGAGATACCTCGGTGATGTCCGAGATTGGACAGTGTATCCAATCCCGATTAGGCGGGAAGTAGGAGACTTCCGATGACTCAGATCTTGTTTTATGAGCTCGTTGAGCCATGATCCATGTTGGAAGTCGCTTTGCTTGCATGTTTTGGTACTAGATGACTGATTTTATCGTATTGTACCCCGATTGGGGATTCTTACTGAGTAATTCGTTACTCACCCTTATTTCTGTGGTTTTTCCACATGTATCCATGGTGCGAGACAGGATGGCTGGAGGAGGAGCTGTGATCATGGAAACCCGTTGTTCAACTCTGAGTCTTATGTTTATGTTATGATTTAAATGTTCTCTGAATGCATGTAGTTGGGCACGGAGCCCTAGGGTGTTTTCTGAATGTATTTTCAGATTCTAGCATTGTTGTAAAGATTGTATGTTTTAAATAAATCTCTGATCAGAGTAGGTTTTGTAAATGTATTTGTCTTGGAACAGGTGCTTGGAAACAGGGACAGGTTTCAGGAAATTAAATGGATGTTTTATGTTTTAGTTTTTACTTAGAATCCGAACACCATCTTGCAAATTTTTTGTAGATTTGTATGCATGCATTGAGGTAACAGCCTATTTAGAACCCCATTCGGGTCGGGTCGTTACAGGTTGGTATCAGAGCTCAGAGTCATAGATTCTATAGACTGACCTTTGTTGTAGGTCATTTTTCCATGATCATCAGCACTCAAGCCGGTCATCAGTGCGCCTAAGTTTACTGTTTTAAAGAAAGGGGTAAGAATTTACAATACTTTTCTTCTAGTGTTTGCCTTGTGTAGAGTTGTGGAGCGATTCTGGCGAGTTACGACTCGTTGTTGGTTTGGGCTTAGAGAGCCATCATGCCAACTTTCGCAGATCGCGAGCATGATTTAGCGACTTGTTGAGGTATCCAGATAGATTCGGATGCCCCAGGACGTCGTCCCCAGGAGGCGAGCTTAGTCTCCCATTGGCCATTTGTGGCCCGATTCTTTGCTTTTCCTCTAGTGAGAGGGTGGAGGTGCTTTGTGCGATCGCCCGATATGTTGATCGCACCCGGAGGAGCAGGGGGCGCTTGGCATGTCCGGCCGAGGAGTTGGGTGATCGTGTTGATGTTGAGGCCGCGTCCGGGTTTGTTAGGCTCGTTGGCGAGTTGGCCCCGCGCGATTGAGTTGCCTAGAGGAGGGGGTAGAGGCTAGCGGCGCCTCAGTGAGACTCCTTGAGCGAGTGTGCTCCACCATGAGAGATTTGATGGCGAGTCTTTAGCTATCGAGAGAGCGGAGACCCGTGCGAGTCAGTAGCGCGTAGTGAGGAGTCCCGGCACGAGATAGCCCAAATGACAGAGTTTGTTTCAAAGATTTTCCCCGGTAGCTCTTGTAGCCCCGGAGTTTCCGGGAGGGCATGATCATCGAGTTTATGCCGATAAGGATGCTTGTGGAGCAGGTCCCCGTGTGGACTAGCCTGGGTAGCTCAAGTGTTGATCTTGAGCCTTAGCAGATTGTTGACTACCCAGTGAGTAGCTGTAGAGTTGGCAGCCTTCGAGGAGATTGTTGAGGCATCTTTGTGCTCCCATAAAGTGTTGTTGTTGCAGCCAGTGAGCTGGAACCCTGTGGTTAAGGGTGCAACGAGCAGTGTTCTCTTCGGACTGGATCCGTTGGTGGTTTCGTCAGATGTTTGGTAGAGTTGAGCACTCTTCTTTTGGTGAGCTCCTAGAGTGGAGCTAGCTGCTGCATGTTGAGAGATCCGGCAAGCGTTTTGTTGAGCATCTTTTGGAGATGCAAGAGTAGGCCGTGAGCCTTCGGTTTGATGAGTTGCCATAGGCATGGCTGTTTGAGTTGAGCCCTTGTATGCCAAGATGTGGATTTGGTAGTAGTAGCACTTGAGGTGCATTGGTTGGTGTGCCACTTTGGCACTAAGTCTGGTTCAGGCTTGAGTTTGGCTTGGGCATAGCAGATGGTTCTATGCCGTTCGGAGTTCAGCGTACTCCTTTAGCCATGGATCCGTTTATGGCAGTTGCACCTATTTAGGTCGTGCCAGAGGGCTTGTTCAGTGGTAGTCGATGGACTACAAGCGAAAGGATGCTCGAGAGGAGCCGGAGCCTCTTCCCAGTGTTTCTGGAGGTTGAGTAAGTCAGCAGGTTGCCAGTTGGCAAGTGTTGGTGCGCGTGAGTTTCGCGCTAGTGTTAAGGCCAAGAGTTTCTTTGTGGTTGGTAGTGTGGTCAACTACCTTCGAGTGCCTTTATCTGAGGAGAGTTGAGCATTGTAGATGCGAGTTTGGTCCAGCAGAGGGACCCTGAGTTGGATGCTCATGAGATGAGCTGGATGCCTATGAGCGAGTTGGATGCTTTTGAGGCGAGATGAGTTGATGTCTTGCGAGAGGTTTTGGATGCCTTATGGGTAAGCACCCTTGGTAGGGGCTTGGTATAAAGTCAGTTCGGTGCGGCATGGTTATGCCTTGGTGAAGCAAGGTTGCCTCAGCTTTTAGCATCGTGTGGAGAAAGAACTTTTGGTGTTCCTTCGGTTGGAGTTCAGTTGGAAACTGAACAAGTGCGGTGGTAGCAAAGCCGCGCAGTTTCTGATATCCTTGGCTAAGAGAGTTGTTTGGATCCTTTCCTTGGGTAGAAGCCTTGTTGAGGCTGATGTTTGAGTAGGAGGACGACGCATTCGGTAGCGTTTCGGGTCCTCTTGGTTCCCAAGGAGTTGGAGTTGGCCAGCATGGTTGAGATGTTGGAGTGAGTTGTGCCTGTTCAGGCAGTTGGCTGTTAGCTCGTTTGTCGACAGTGTGTGTCGAGGGTTGCCGAAGAACCCTAGGTTGAGGAGAGCCTCTCCAGAGCTCAGTCAGGCCCAGCTAGTGAGTTTCAGTTGGCAAGCTAGAGGCATGTAGTTTGTAGCCTCGGTTGAGTTGCTAGCAGTCCTGGTACACTAGCAAGCCAGTGTTTGTTTGGAGTAGAGTCCGGATTGGTTCCGGTGCGGTGGCTAGTTCATGCTTGGTGTCGACCAAGGTGTGGATTGGAGTTGCTAGAGATTAGTTTTGCTCGTGGGGCGAGTGGTTTGTGCCCTGTTGGTTGTTTTCCTGTTTCCAGGATGTTGAGTTGCCCCGTTTGGCATTTGGAGGTTCAGTCTGAGATGGACCCTTGTTGTTGCCCCGTGAGATTAGATGTGGTTGCTCTAGTGGAGCAAGACAGTGAGCGTATGTGGAGCTCTCTGTCCTTTGGTTGTCTGCTTGTAAGAGTCGTTTCCTCCTGGGAGATGTCAGATTTCTCCCGTAGCCATGAGTTTATGGTAGTGGTGCTAGCAAGAGGGAAAAATTTGTTGGCTACTTAGAAGTAGTCGTTTGTTCAGTTAAGCGGATTCTTGGATGGTGTTCTAGAGGCTGCAGTAAAGGTTGTTCTGCCTCTTGTGAGTGTTTGGCCAAGATTTGGTTCTCTTGTTGTTTCGAGAGCTAGTTCGGTTCTAGCTGGAGGGCGTTGCCCTGAGGTCTTTTTCCTAGTCAGGAAGTTTTGGGAGTTGACCCCTCCCTCGGCAGTTGAGTAAGTTTTGTTGGTTCCGGATTTGTGATCCGATTGGTTGAGTTTTCCCTTTGTTGTTGCTTCCAAGAGAGTCGGTTACTGTTGCCTTGGGTTTGAGCTAGTCAGCGAGCTTGTGTGATGTTCGCTGCCCTTCAGAGTTTGCTTGCTGGGAAATTGTTTCCCGTTTAGCAGGAGTCAGCTTAGCTCCTGAGTTGTGTAGTGGATCAGAGTAGTGCAGCGGTCAGCCCAGCGAGAGGGTCTCTGCTTTGTGTTGTTAGCAAGCAAGAGTTGTTTGTCCCCGCAAGGGCGGTGGCCAGCCAGTAAGAGTTGTTTCTTGCAATTTGTCGGTTTTTTTTTTGGGATCGAAGATTTCCCTTCCCCCTAGTCTCTGAGTTTGGTTTGAGTTCTGCTGAGCAAGCCCTCATCGGGCTTTGTTCCTTGTTGTTGTGCGCTCGCAGTTGGAGTAGCAGAGCCGTTTGAGTGAGTTGGCACAGAGGTGTCGTGGCTTTGGTTGGTAAAGTCGTTGAGCTGTTTTCCTCAAGGTGTTGTGCCGCAGAGAGCTGCATGATGGTTTAGTCCTTGCAGCCCGAGTTTTCCTTGAGAGGAATTTTGGTGGTTTCCTTGCCTGGCAGTGTTTTCTTTGGCCAGTTGCTAGTAGGTTTGCATGGAAAAGTTTGCTTTCGGCCGTTGAGAGGCTGCTGTTTGTTGGCCGTTTGGTTCTCTAGAACCTGGAAGGTTTAGTTGTTTAGCCAGTTTGTTGTTGGGTTGAGGCTGTTTGTTAACAGCTGTGAGCTTCCAGAGGAGTTCGCCAGTGCGTGGTGTAGAGTTTCAGAGCTTGTGGCCCGTCCTCGAGTTTGCTGGGAGTAGCACCCTTTGAGAGTTGGTGCGAGTTGAGCACGTGGTTTGCCGTTTGTTCCCTTTGGAGTTCAGCGTATGCCCAGTCTGGGTGGCATTGTGGCCTTGAGTTTTTGAGAACCCAAGAGGGTTTGGTTCTCGAAGAAGGCTAGTGTTGTTGGCCGAGAAGTTCAGTTGGCTGGATCAGTGGAGTTTTCCTGGAGCTGTTTCGTCTTAGAACTTTCGAGGACGAAAGTCTTAAAAGGAGGGAGTATTGTAACAGCTCAGTTTCCTATTCCAGTTTTCGAGGTGCCTTCGGGTCAAGATTCGGTTGTTGGTTGGGTTTTTAGAGCCGTTTGGCCCCTTGGGGGTATTTTGGTCTTTTGGCTCTCCGAGCAGGATTTGTGGTTTTCTGGGCTTCGAGGTAGCTCCTGCCTTTGTCGAGGCTTGTTTGTTGGTGGCTGCGAGTCCCGTGGTGTTTGAGCTAGTCGGTTGGAAGCTCGGTTGTGGTTTGGGCTTTGGCAAAGTTTTGGTTGGTTGTGTGTTTCCTTTGGGATTCGAGCCCGAGCCCTTAGTGTTGCTTTGGGAATTGGATTTATGTGAGTTTGATTGATTGGAAAAGATTGCTTCGGTCGGGTCTCGGAGGAGGAAGCCGGGAAATGGGATTTTGAGGTTTTAAAGTGGATAAGGATGGAAAATGGAATTAAAAATCCCATTTTTCCCTTTTTTCCCATTTTCCTTTTTATTTCCCTTTTTTTCTTTTATTTTTTCCCCAAAATCAATTTTCTCTCTCTCTCTCTCTCTCTCTCTCTCTCTCCCCGACCTAGCCCCTAGCCCAGCCCCCTTGGCTCGCCCACCCCACCGTCACGGCCTGGCTCGCTCAAAGCCCAACACCGAGCCCAGCCAGCGTCGCCCAAGCCCAACCACCCGAGCCCAGTCGTCGCGGCCCGGCCAGGCGTCGCCGCGATGCCACCGTCGCCCGGCCGCGTGCCTCGCCCTCGCCGCCGGCCGTCGCGTCGCCGGCTTCGTGGTCGCTGAGCCCCTGCCTCGCGACAAGTGTCGCCCGGTCGCGTCGCCGCGATGATCACCGAGCTCGGCGCCGCCAGATCGCGTGTCATCCGCGCTCGAGTCGCGCGCGTCCACGCCGCCCGGCGCGCCGCCCGCGCCGTCCCTGTCTTGAGCCGAAGCCGCAGCTGCGCGCCGTCGCCAGCCGAGCTAAGCGCCCGCGCCAGCCCGCGCCACTGTGTCGCTCGCAGCCCGGCTCCCCTCGCGCGCGCAGCTTGCGCCCGACCTGCGCCCGGCGACGCTGTCTGCGCCCATCGATTGCCTAGCCCATGCAAATGCCTGCTCGTTCGCGTGTCGGCGCGCCTCGTGAGTTGCTCTCGGCCGAGCCTGTTTATTTTATTATATTTAGGGCTATTTTATGATTATTGATGTGTTTGTTTGGCTCGATATAGGTTGTTCGGGTTCGATCGCAGTTATTTTTATTGTGTGTTGTTGCCTTTCGACCAGGTAAGGATTTCTTACCGAGTTGTGTGGGCCTGCGATATTTTCATGATTTGCCTTGCTTGTTTGTTGATCATTATGAGCATGATAATAATAGAGCGACTTTGATTGATTCTGCTAGCATGTTTGCTTGATATTACATGTTAGTGCCATGCTAGGTTTGTTCTGCCATCATGCTTGTGATTCCTGCTTAAGCTCGTAGTATCATGCTAGGTAGTGTGATTGATGTCGGTCTTTGTTTGCTAGCCAGGAATCATTGCTTTTTGCTCTGTACTCTTAGATAGAGTTGTAGGGTTTGTCATCATCTAGAGGTTGAGCGGACATAACGTACTTTGTCCCCACTGATCGAGAGTAGTGTGCGAAGCATAACGTATCTTGCTTCCCCCCCCGGTCACTAAGGTGGATTTAGCTCAGGTCGGGAATAAAGTGTGCGCAGCATAACGTATCTTGCTACCCCCCCCCCCCGACCAGCCGGTTGTGGAATTAGCTACCCACTTCGGCATAGCCTAGTTTGTAGCCTGCTAGAGTGGAACCCTGCCATCGGTGTAAGCCTGCCCTGGCCGGTTCTTAGCTTCAGGTCGGTGGACCATGCTTTGCCTGCAGATGAGCGCCGAGGGCCTTGCGCTCATCGTGATCGGTGATATCGCTTCCGAGTCATAGGCATGCGTGCACGGCCGCGTAGTTTGCCCTTAGGCCCCTGTGCATTTACGCCGGTTGCGAGAAGAGCATTGCGGTGTGCGCGCACACGCCAAGTAGTTGCCGGTTCGAGAGCTCCCCGGGCTAATGTTCGTGAGTACACCATTCTTTCCGTTAGAGCGACTTGGGTACTCTCCGTAAGTCCAGATTAGTGCAAGGGCAAGGAGGCCCTTGAGGACATTTTAGGGATCGATGTATTCCCCGAGTGACGAGATACCTCGGTGATGTCCGAGATTGGGCAAAGGTATCCAATCCCGATTAGGGTTTTGAAGTAGGAGACTTCCGATGACTCCAGATCTTGTTTTATGAGCTCGTTGAGCCATGATCCGTGTTGGTAGTAGCTGTTTGCTTGCATGCTTTGGTACTAGATGACTGATTTTATCGTATTGTACCCCGGTTGGGGATTCTTACTGAGTAATTCGTTACTCACCCTTATTTCTGTGGTTTTTCCACATGTATCTATGGTGCGAGACAAGATGGCTGGAGGAGGAGCTGTGATCATGGAAACCCGTTGTTCAACTCTGAGTCTTATGTTTATGTTATGATTTAAATGTTCTCTGAATGCATGTAGTTGGGCACGGAGCCCTAGGGTGTTTTCTGAATGTATTTCCGGATTCTAGCATTGTTGTAAAGATTGTATGTTTTAAATAAATCTCTGATCAGAGTAGGTTTTGTAAATGTATTTGTCTTGGAACAGGTGCTTGGAAACAGGGATAGGTTTCAGGAAATTAAATGGATGTTTTATGTTTTAGTTTTTACTTAGAATCCGAACACCATCTTGCAAATTTTCTGTAGATTTGTATGCATGCATTGAGGTAACGGCCTATTTAGAACCCCATTCGGGTCGGGTCGTTACAGTCGTTGCCGATCCCTCTAGAGGATTGACGCTTGGCTCATGTGAGACAACACAATGTCCCCACTCTTCTTTGTGGTTGTGAGAACTTACCTCAGAAAAATGTTCCAAATCTCCATAATGAATATCCTAGGCACAAAAAGCTTTTATGACAAGGTAATCCCCATTAATTAAAGATATTTATTAGTTATAACTGCCAACATTCATAATAAATCAAATAATTGAGGACATTGACTACAAACGTTACACATTCAAATGTAAAACCATTAATATCAAACAAGGCTATAAAAACACTTCAAGTAAGATGAAAGGTACGCCATTCATGAATTATCATATTTTTCTAAGATTACTTTGTCACCTCAAGGCTAACTTGAGCGTTAAAGTGTCGGTGGTTAGATACTGCACCCTCACCCTTTGTTACTTTTGAAGGTTGGTTCTATTCCTCAATCACAAATTTACTGTTGATACGTTATTCAGTATCAACAGTAGCCATCTCACTGATAGGGATGCAAAGAATCAATAAATATCAATAGAAGGGATGAGCAACATAGGAAGTCACCATTTGTAGGCTCACGACGATGGCTCAGACATTGAAAAAGCGCTGCAAAGAATTGCAATTTGTAACGTAGAAGGACAAGATATGAATTTCAAAGTTGATGAAAATCAATCATCCTTGCTCGTCCAAGCTGGTGAAACTAGCAAGTATGCAGAATTGGAAGCAAAAGTGGAACAAGTGGTGACAAATTAACTCAGTATTTGAAACAAGGAGGGTTATCCAAAGAAGATAGGTCATGAATCATTATGGCAGCAACCATCAAAGCAATGGACAAAAGAAAGAAGAAGAACCATCATTGATTAGAGATCCACAAAAAGGAAAGGGACTCAGCCGTAAACCAAAGATAATAGAATAAAAAGCATAATCCAAAAAATTAAGAAAGCTTGATAAATGGTCAACAAGGGATACATAAGCTATGCAAAACTTCATCACTAGGAAATCTTGAAAAACACATTCTAGTGTAAACAGAGCAAAGTCTCATGGAGATTAATGAGCAAAAGGCATTAAAATCACCTACTAAGTCAAGAATTTTGGCATATCGACGAAATTCGGACATGTATTGCAAGTACCACAACTATCAT
This sequence comes from Sicyos edulis, assembly GCA_036507275.1. Lineage (NCBI taxonomy): Eukaryota > Viridiplantae > Streptophyta > Magnoliopsida > Cucurbitales > Cucurbitaceae > Sicyos > Sicyos edulis. The sequence goes on along the minus strand of CM071846.1, from coordinate 56,342,846 downwards.
GGCATTAACACGATAGACCATTATAACTAATTAAAAGAGGCGGTGGAAGCTCTAATCCAAAAAGGACATCACAAAGAATATGCAAAAGGCAAGGAAAGATCCACATGCAGAACCCGAGAATGAACCATGAAAAGAGTCACCACCACCATGCGATATCCAAACCATAATGGGATGAGCTACCAGAATAGACTTGAGAAGGAAAAATAAGCCAAGGTACAAGAAACAAAAGAATTCCCTCTAGTAGAAAAGGTGTATCTTGTCACAAAAACAAACCCCATCGTAATTTTTTCATATAAGGAAGCCAGAAAGTTGCATCAACCCCACAATGATGCCTTAGTTATCTTACTAGACATAGCTAATGTAATTCCCCAAGGATTTGAAAATAATAATAATAATAAGCACTTAAATTAGGATTTTAGAAAAAAATAAAAAAGAAGGAAAAAAAAAAGAACCTCCACCTTTTTTTTTGTTTTTTCTTCTTCTTCTCCCCCACACCCAAACCCTAACCAGTTGCCGGTGTCAGCCAGCCTCGTCGTCGAGCCACTGTGCCACCATGCAACGCCTCGTCGTTGCATTACCAGCCGCCGATCGTGTACAACCCCTTCACTCACGCGCACAGCCACGCGACCCCGCAACACAGCCCTTCCCGCTCGCGTCCCCTCCCCGTCCGCCCGCACCTAGTTCAGCCCGCACGCCCGCCATTTGCCTCGTCCCAGCCACACCGCCAAAGCCATGCCCAAAGTCGAGGCTCCCTCGCGCGCGTGCAGCAAGTAGTGCACAGGCGATGTTCACCCAGCCACTGCGCGTGCGGCGCGATTTACAGCAGCTACGCCTCGGTTCCTCATTTTTTCGACCTTTCCTAGTAGCGGGTAAGTGTTATTTCGAACTATTTCGAACCTATTTTTCCTATGGATGCTAGATTGATTGGTTTTGAGCTGTTGTGGCTAACAAGTGATTTTATTTTCAGGATGTGTAATTGTTGGTTTTCAAAGTGTTGTCCTGCTGTTTCGCGAATAGATTTTTGCATTACCGGTTTCGGGACAGCCGTGTGGTGTTCTTGGGTTGGAGTAAGTTTCGAGGTCATTCTCATTGGGTCAAGGTTGGATGGTAATTTTAAATGAGTTTAGTGGTTGATGGTGTTGGTTGTAATTTATAGGTCGTGCAACTTGTTTTGGGTTTTATCTGCCGCTCGAAGAGCCCTATTTATGTATGTTTGAAGGTAATGACCATCTCTACTCGGGTTGTGTGGACCCTGCTCAAGGCGAAGTTTACCGTACTACTTTACATGTCGTTTGGAATAGGGAGTTTGATGTGTGCTTGCTTGTTTATATTGGTTGAAATTTTTGTTGCTCGTTTTACTTTGTAAGTTGTGCCTCGGGATTATAGGGTCCCAGGGTGCCACTCTGTGTGTTGTTTAAAATTACTACAATTGTGTTACGTGCCTAGTACCTCGGGATTATGGGGTCCCGAGGTGCATCCTACTTGTTAATTATAATTGTATCTTGTTTCTTGTGGGTATGCTGGGTTATGGGGTCCTAGTGTGCCAACTCTTGTTGATGCACGTTTTGTTGTCCTGGTTGGTATGTTGTGGTGGTGACATGTTGGTTATAGCTAGTCTCGGTTCTGCAAGTAGTATCCTGCTAGGATGCCAGTTAATTGTGAATCATGTTTGGTGATCTGTTAGGACTAGGCTATTGAGCTCTCCTGCTATGGAACTTTGTCTGACATCATCTAGAGGCTATAGAGGACACGACGTATGTTGTTCTCAACGGATCGGTGTCGTTGAGGATCTTTATCCTGAGCCCGATAGTCGGGGATGTGATGTAACGTGCCGCCCCAGGCGATGCCTAGTTTGTGGCCCTTTTAGGCGGACCCTAATCATAGTGGAAGCCTGCTATGAGAGGGTCTTAGCTTAGGGCGATAGGTGTGAGTAGGCTGACTCGGTGAACTGGTGAGGGCCTCTAGGACCGTGACTCAGTGGGCACATTTCCTTCGAGTCCTTAGGCATGTCGACCTGTACTAGGTCAGTCTGTGTAGACCAACACCTGACTGGTTTCCAACACCATGCGGTGTATGCGTACACGTGTCGGTAGCAGGTAGATGGCTCACCTGAACAGGTGATGTCAGTACACTAGTAGAAAAAAGTGGAGTTTGAGCTAGATAATCGTGTAACGAACCTCATGACCAGTTATAATATCTAGAATATGTGAGTGACTCAAGGGCCTCACAAGTAAGTCATGTAACGAATCTCATAGCCAAGTAAAGTAGAAAGTTAAGCTGAGTTAGATATGTATTGCTAGCATGATAGACTCTACCTTGTGCATTGTACTCTTGTTGGGGAGTTCTTACTGAGTATTCTTTTATACTCACCCTTTCTGTGGTTTTCTTTCCACTAGGTAATCAGGGACACCACCAAGACGGTTAGCTGAGAGGTGATGGAGAGATCATGGGTGAAGCTTGCCTCTCATTGTTTAGCTGATAGGACAGTAGTCGGTCATGTTAATTCTTTGATGGCATAGTCACATTAAACTCCTGTTATTTCTATTTTAGACTTTACTGTTTAAACTGTTGGCATGGATGCCTCTTCCATGTTATTTCATTATGTTAATTGCTTCTTGTTTGTTTTAAATGAACTCCTTGGCCAAGGGCTTTTACATTCTTTTATTGTTTTTAAGATTAAAATATAGCAGGAGCTGCTATTTAAATTTGCAAAATTGAAACCATGCATGTTTATAATGGTTTTTTTTAGTCAACATGACGTAGGAAACGTAGTTTAAAATTATGGGTCCTTACAGCTAATGTAAGAGTTGGGTGAATCCTTGTAGATGGAGGAAGCTCGATCATAATTTTATCTTGGTAAACTTACAAGGTAATGAAGTGGAAGAAAGAAAAACTCAAAGTTAATGCTGCTACTCCATTAATCAAGTTAAGGGGAGGAGCGTCAATGTCTGAAGGGAGCATAGAATTGTATGCGCAAAGTTTGGACGTGTTGAGCAATTTTTAACCATCGTGGTAAATTTTATGGTGGTGAAATATAACTCAATATATAACACGATCTTGAGAAGACCAACACTTCATTTATTAAAAGCAGAGGCATTTGTCTATCATCAACTCATCAAATTTCCAACTCCAATTGGAATTGGAATAATCTATTGAGAAAAAGTTGCATAAACAGAATGCTACTATAGTGCACTCAAAGGTATCAATACGAAATTCTAACTGAAGTTCAAAATTAAGAGCCAATCACTGTCTTTCTTTTATGTCTCTTTTTAAAACTACCAGTTATGTCTATATTTTCAAATTATGAATAAAAACACTCCAACGTTTATTGATACAAAAAAAAAACTAATATGAAAAAATAGAAAGCATATTGCATTAAAGAAAAAATTTCCAAGACGTAGTCATAAAAAAGAAAGTACAAGCCAATTGCAAAAAAGAAAAAAAAAAGGAAAAATATTCAAACAAACAACTTAAAATTCAGAAGGGAACGTGGCCCTCGACGGAGTACCAACCAACTCCTCCACCACTCGTAAAGGTATCAAAAATAGTTTCTCGTTCTTACCTCCAAAATCCAACACATTAGAAGGAATCAAAGAAAATGAAGAATTTATAGCATGAGTTGGGTCAACTAGAGGGACATGGGAGCTGAAACGGGTAGGTGCGCAAGAGTGAGATGACTTGCGGCACTAAGAATGCAACGCGTGAAAATATAGTGCCACAAAATCAAGATTAAAATCTGGATGGCGATCTCAAATCTCCATCTCAAACTAGTTCACCCTAACCTTAATAACTAAACTCACAAACTCAAGGAAAACAAATGATGTTTTAAAAGCAACAGTGAATTGTATCAAATTTGTAGTTTACAGTTGAATTCCAAGAGACTTTTTAAAATTACAATGCCGAAATTTAAATAATGAAATTTCCATATACTAGAGAATATGAGTTTCCAACTCAAAACCAATTGACAATGAGGGGAGTAATCCATATCTCTTATAAATGTTTGTAGGACTCTCCCACTTTCCAATGTGGGACAATTGTGAGATCCTAATATGCCCCATCAAGATGGTACCTCTTTTTGGTCTCACCAATCTTGAATCGGATCTCAATTTCATTTTTATTCGACCGATACCCGTTTGGGCTTTATGGGCTCTGATACCATATTAGAGAACATGAGGTTCCACCTCAAAATCACTTGGCAATGATGAGAGTAACCCATATCTCTTATAAATGTTTATAGGATTCTTTCACTTTCCAATGTAGGACAATTGTGAGATCTGAACACTATATTTCATATTTTATGACTTTTTTTTATTTCAAAACTTGTCAACGATGCTCATAATTGCAAGGGATTTTCTAGAAGAGTTAGTTGAGTCTATTTAAAGCTTATCTACCCATTTGTCTAGCATTTAAGGCTCTCAATTAATGTGCAATTGAGTTTTGGTTTCCTAGGCCTTATTTTCTACCAAATACAATTCATAGCTTTTTTAGTCCTTTTGTGATCCAAGGCATGCACAAATTTTTTGCCTTTAAAATGGCTTGTAATACATCATTTTGTACAGATTTATGAATGAAAAACTTGTGTTTTCTTAAACCCCATTTGGTATTGTCTTTCTTTCATATCTTGTTTTAGGTTTGAAGTCAAATAAATTCATTGGATTAGTCTTTTTCAAACTAATTTTGGAGTGAGTTTTTTTAAGATTTAAGAGTGACAATTTTAGATTTTAAGTGTGATCTAATTAAGTTAACCTTCATTGTGAATTTTTGCAAGGATCTTAGAAGGACATCTAGCTTTGTAAAAATTAAACAACGTTTTTTGCTTATCATTTGGTATCAGAGCATTTGGTCGACATTCGTTGGGCGACTCGAGAGGTGCACAATCTTTTCAACATGTCACATAATGAAGAAAAGAAAACACATGTATTGGGTTTTAGTACCGTTCTTGAAGCTATTAAAGATATGTTGGAAAATATGAGAGAAGATATGGGAGAAATATGAGAACATCGCAAAAGGATGTTATAAGGTACACTTATCCTAAACCAATTTTGAATACTCAATCATCTTTGGAAAATTGTCTATGGACTGAAAGTAAGTCTATGGTTGAAGTTGAAAATGGTAAGATTGAAAATGAAATGCATTTGTGTTTAGTTGCAACACATGCTAATAAGGTTAGTAAGGAATTTGATTGTAAGGACTTATTTTCTTGTATCTCTTCTATTGTTTCAAAACCTACTCTTAATGATTACATGTTGATGTATGTGAGTTAGAGAAAAAGACACAAACGGTCAAGATAAAAGCATATGAATTTATTGAAAAAAAATCTCGTGAAAAAATGAATGAGAGAGATAAACATAAGATTAGTTTATGGCCTATAATGAAAAATGAGAGAAAAATCAATGTGTGAGTTTGTGTGAAAGAGTCAATGAGGTTAAATATATTTTTTTCAAAGCAAAATATTTTTAGATTTTTATATCAAGGAACTTGCTATCTAACAGGCGAGTTCAAACCATATTTCTCTAGTGTTTTTTTTAGGTTTTACATGAGGCAAATGAACTTATACAACATATTGAACGGAGCTTCCTTCTAAAGTACAGAATGACAACAAACACAATGCCAACTTGTTAATTATTATGAAATACACCAAATTTGCTTCTAAATTCATTATTGACAGCAAGCATAAGATGTTCAAACTGGGAAATAAATATCTTGATTTGAGGACAAATCATTTTTAAGAAATGGGGATGATATGAATCAAACCACTGACTTTTGTATTCACATGAAGAAGCAATAAGAAGCAAGAAAAGAAGATTCCAAAAGGCTTTTTAAAATTACAATGTAGAAATTTAAGGTCCCGTTTAATAACCATTTTGTTTTTCGTTTTTCGTTTATGAAATTTAAGCCTACAACAACTACCTTACAATACCTTTTTCCTTATTTTGATATCTACATCTTACCTATATTTTAATAAACAAACCAAAATTTGAAAACAAAAAAAAGTAGCTTCCAAAAGCTTGTTTTTGTTTTTAAAATTTGGTTAGTATTCACCTACTTTCGTAAGGAAAAATGGATACATTGTAGTAAAGATGGAGAACATGGTAGGAAATTTGAGTAGAAATAAGCTTAAATTTCTTAAATCAAAAACAAAAAACTAAATCGTTATCAAATGGAGCATAAATAATGGAATTTCTAGATTTCATATTTTAGGATTTTTTTTTATTTCAAAGTTTTGCTAACAATGCTCATAATTGCAAGAGATCTTCTAGAAGAGTTAATTGAGTTTATTTAAATCTTATTTACCATTTTGTCCAGCATTATTTAAACCTCTCAATTAATGTGCAGTTGAGTTTTGGCTTCTAAGTCTTATTTTCTGTAAAATGCAATTAATAGTTTTTGAGTCTTTTTGTGTTCCAAGGCATGCACAAATTTTTTGTCTTTAAAATGACTTGTAATACATCATTTTGGACATATTTATGAATGAAAAACTTATGTTTTCTTAGACCCCATTTGGTGTGGTTTTTATTTCAAATCTTGTTTTTGGTTTGAAATTAAATCAATTCATTAGATTAGTTTTGATCAAACTAATTCTGAAATGAGTTGTCTTAGGATCTAAGAGTAACCATTTTAAATTTTAAGTGTGATTTAAGTTAGCCTTCAATGTGAGTTTTTGCAAGGATCCTAAAATGATTTCTAGTTTTGACAAAGAGATTTAAAACTTCAAAAATAAAATTAAAATTAATAATTGCACCTTACAAATAAAATTTGAAAACTATTTTTTTTTTTTTTAAGGCTTGCATAGATAACATCCCTATCACCAACACCTAGGCTTTGCCATAGTCCCTTGCTATTAGCTGATTTTAGAGTAGTTCACGGTTGATTAGTGACAATCTAGCAGTTTTGTTGCATATACTCTACTTCAGAAATGAGTTTCTAAAGAGAAATGATCAAGTGAAGGATAGGTATGTAAATAATAAAAATAGATAAATTATATGAAATGAAATCTTGTACATATGATTTCTATTTTGAGATCAATAAAAAAAAAAAAAAACTCTTTTAATAAAAAATTATGAATTTGAATTCATTCGACTGTCAACCACTCTTAAAATAAAAATTAAATCATAATATTTAGAGATGATGATTATTATATTTTCCATTGAAGGTTTAGATTGGTATAAAGCGTGAAATTAGGATATTAGTCTTGGGCTAATAAAGTCAATCGGAGCTAGATTTGTTATAAATTACGTAAGATCTGTTTTTTTTATTAAAGTAGAATTAGATTACAAACAATCAATCAATCAAGTCAATATGTTATCACTTTTGTTTTCGGTGTTTTTCAAATTTTATCGTTTGTTTGATAGTTTTTTTTAGTTTGTTTAACATTTTTAAAAGTGGGAATAAATGTTAAAATTTATTTTTTTTAAAAATGGTTAAGAAATTGTTAGGCTAACATAATTTTTTAAAATAGAGACCCATACATTTGTTTTATTAGAAAGAAGACTAAAACGGCCATATAAAAATGGTAATAATGTATATAATGGTTTTTTTTAAACGAAGCATATAATTGTTTTTCTTTTGAACTGAATATATAATAGTTTAATAATGGGCTAGTTGAAGAGTTACATCAAAACAGAGAAGAAAAAAAAAAGATTCAAACGGTACTTTGAAAATATGGTCTTAAAAAACCAAAGACAAAATAACGTTAATATTAACATGTCTTTTAAAAATAAGAATCGTTAACTTAGGAAAAATTGAAATGTATTTATTGCAAGTGGGCGATAGAATTATCTTGCTTGATGAAATATTAGGAGAAGAAATTACCGTTAAAATGGTGATCACATGTTCTAACTTAAAAGTCCTTTCTGAACAGTTCTAAAAAAAAAAGTCATTTTTAAACATATATTCCTATTGTAGTCATTTTCTTTTAGAGATTGTACATAAATTCTTAAGTTGTGGCCTTAGGTAACAAATTTATAATAGTTTTGGTAATTTATTAAATTTTATTTAAATTAAAAAAAATGACAATAAAGAAAGAAGTCAGAAACTTTCAAAAAGGCCAACAAGAGCGGTAGGTCAGCGGTATCAATGTAAATTCAATAATTAGGAAGTTGTCAGTTCGAGTCTCCCACCTCTAATTATTATAATTTTTTTTTAAAAAAAAAAAAACTTTGAAAAGGAATTAGGTGGAGGGAATCGGTGGTTTGAGTTGAATTAATTTTTGGGTAGTTATTTAAATAATTTTCTAAACCAAGAGAAAATAAAATGTGATTTTGGAACATACTATATTTAACTATAGGTTGTTGTTAGAAGACATTATTTTAAATGTTTCTTAATAAAGTTGGCCGTCAGGCTCTGTCTTCTTGTTTTTTTTCCTGGAATAAATTAAAGTCTTTAATTCGAGTAAATTACAAATTAAGTTCTGATTTTGATTTTGTTTTTAGGGCACGTTTGGCCCGCCCAATTCAGCCCGGGAAGGGAAGGGGCGGGCCCTTCCCGGCGTTTGGGCCGCCGGGTTTACCCGGCCGGGTTAACCCAGCGCGTAACCCGGCCAAACCCGGCGCTTGTAGTTCACCTTTTTTTTTTTTTTTTTTTTTTTGGCCTGCTTCTTTCTTTTTCTTTTTGCTTTATTTCTTTCAACAAACTTTCCTTTTTTCTTAATTTAAAGTATTATTCTAAAATAAAAATTTATATATGATTTGAATTTTCATCTTTTAAAATTATCTTAAATTAAGTAAATATCCTTAACCAACTCTACCACCTTATCGTTTTTATTTATATTAACTTATTATATATATATATATATATATATTATTTATTAGTACCAAGTTTTTTCAAAATACAATATTTATCTATTTTTTTCTTCTAAATACATCCTATTTTTTAAAACATATTTGTAGTTTGATGTTTTTATAATTATAATTTGATGCATTTGATTTGATCATAAACTTTATTTTAAATAAAATAATAAGCTTGTTAACTTTTATTAATTCATTCATTTAAGTTAATGGATTTTTTTTAGAACCACTTAATTGATTAAATTTATACTATATGCTATTTATATATTTTTTTTATTTTAAAATGCAACAATTTTTTTTTTTTAATAGATATATCAAGTTCTTTAAACAATATTTGTAATTGTTTATATATTTGACTTTTTATGGACAATGTATGCATTTAAAAAAATTTATATACAAATATATATTAATTTTATTATTTATCAAATTTTTTTAAATTTATACATTTTAAAAAATAAATAGAAATATATATTTAAATAATCCTAAAATAATTAAAATAGTTATCTTTTTATTACATCTATCTTGATTTGAATTTCTAAACTTAATTTCATTATAAAAAATTATATTTATCTATTTTTTTAACAATTATGAAATTTATATATTTTGATAATGAAAGTTATTAAAATTTTAAATTTTATTTAAATAATAAATAAAATAAATATAAAATGATATATTATAAACATTATATTAAAAATATTAAATATCTATTTTTTTAATAAAAAAACATCACTTCACTACTTTTCTCATCCCACCAAACACCAATTTATATCACTTCATTTCATTTATCTTCCCTTCTCATCTCACCAAACACCAATTTATTATCACTTTTTTTATCTTCCCTTCCCACCAAACACCAATTTACTCTCACTTCCCTTCTTTTCCCTTCCTTTCCCTTCCCTTCCCTTCCATTCCCGTCCTAGCCAAACAAACCCTTAATGTTTTATTATGTTGTTTTAATCAATGATTTTATCTTCTTTTTTTTTTTTGAAATGTTTGATCCTTTTTGGGGGAAAAGGCGGAAAGGAAAAGATGCGGACGGGTGGGTATACAGTAGCTTTAGATTAATTCACATTTGATTGTCGGTTTATTACAAAAATAAATTGTTTTCAATTTAATTTTTGTCGATTTTTATAATAAATTGATTATCGAAATGATAACTTCGATTTTTAATAAATAGATTTATAATATTTATAAAAGATAAAATCATTGATTCTCTTTCAATTTAGTTGAGATTTTAATTTTAATTTCAATGAAAATTAGATTTATTGTTATAAGTTTTTGTTTCATTTTCAATTTGGCTTTTAATTTAATTTTGGAGATTTTTTTACGAAACCAAAAACATTTCTTATAAACAATACATAATACTCCTAATATTTTATTTTCAATAGAAATTATTGATCCCTTATTTATCATCATTTTTTAAGTACGAATTAGAATAGGAAATTAAAAATCTATACACAAATGATACTACAGTGTTGAATTGTATTATTGCCAACAATAAAATTATTATGTCACCAATTTTTTTTTGTAGTATCTCTTTTAAAATATTATGTAATATATAATTGCATAAAAAACCAGAAAGTACATAATTTATTTTTGCCATAGATTCAAATTTGGTATATTTTCCTTTTTTTGAATACAAAAATTCTTTTATTAAAAAAAATGCAAAAAATCTTGTTTAGCTATTAGTTCCAATCTTTTTTTATTTTTGTCACAATCGTATTAATGTATTTTTATGCTCCTCAATTCAAATCTTCTTCCTCCATTGCAGTTGAACTAATAAAGCAAAAACTCATTTTTCTTTCCGAAACAAAAATGTTTATGATTTGCGGCTTCTAAAGATTTGATCAAAATCACGTCAAACATGGAAATAACAAAAATCTCTAAAAGATCCCATCCTATTCATAGTCTAAAAGTATTTATTTCTCCAACAAATTAAAATTTGGAACTTGAGAGTTTTTTTTTTGAGAATTTTGGAACTTGAGAGTTTGATTTAAACTTCCACCGAATTTTGATTTATGTAATTTTATGGGAAAACGTATTATTACTTGAATATAAAAAAACAAACAATTATCGGTGGAAATCTTTTTTTTTTTTTATAAGTATCGGTGGAAATCTTTAAATATATTTATAATATTATTTGTCTAGAAATAGTATTATTGATATACTATACCAACCTTGTTTTTAAAGAAAATAATATAGGGTAAATTAGAAATTTAGTTTACTAAAGAAAAAAAAAGTCTAGTTATTATTCTAGGAAGAAAATTAGAATTTAGTACTCGTGATTTCAAAAAATTAAAATTTAGTTTTTATGATTTAAAAGAAAGTTAGAATTTAGTTGTTATAATTTTAAAAACTAGAATTTAATTTATATATTTTGATTAAAATCTAAAAAATAGTTAACTGTCATTTTAATTGTCAATTGTCAATGCATTAAGTAATTAAAAGTTATTTATTCATATGTTAATAATAGAAATTAAGAGTTACGTGACTACTTGAACAAAAAAGTCATATATTTTGAGTTTTTATGTATTTAATTCGTTAGCAATTACGAATGATAAAGACTATGTTTTATGTTTATCAGATCAATCAAATTTATAATTTTTCCAATGATATATTCAAAGAATGTTAAACTTGCGAATCAATACAATCTTCACTAAAAACAGAAGAAAATCCTGCCACCAAAATACCTAATTGTCCTCAGTTGGGACATTGCCAAAAATTAAACCTAGTCCCCACAACATTTACCATGAACGTGGCCAAACAATGCGTCACCCAATTACAATATCTACTAATAAAATACAAAGAAACATTACATTCTAATAGAGATAAAGCATGAATATCAATAATGGTATTACTAAACACAGTTTAATCTTGGGAATCACTTTTAATAGATCCAATAATCTCTAAGTTGGGTGTTTGGGGATTTGGTGTTGAGGAGAGGAGAGGAAGGATAAATTCAAACCCTATGTTTGTTTTTAAGACATCATCCTTTTCCCAACTTCTCTTCAATCTCTCATCTAATATCACATCAATTTTTTTAATTAATCTATTAAATGTCACATCAAATATTTTCTTAATTTTTAACTATATAATATAATATAAAATATATTTTATCTAATCTTATTAAATATCACATCAAACTTTCTCTTATTTTCAACCATACAATATAAAATAAAATATATTATATTTATTAATCAATAAAAAATCTACCATCATTATATCATAAAAAATCAATATAAAATAAATATTTTTACAACATCTACCTTCCAAAACATCAATCTCCAAACAACTGCTTCATATCTCCAAATCACTCCACTTCCTCTTTCTCTTCAACTTTCTCTCCTCTACTCTTTTCAACACCAAAATCCAATCACCCCCTAAAGATCATATTCAACCATGATTAGGAGAGTCAAATGTGTTGATTACTTCAACTAAAGGTTCCACTCCCTTAATTTGATTGATAAAACTTCTATCATCATTAAAGCTTCTATAATAGCCACCGGAACTTGGCACTCCTTTTTGTGCAAAATTTTCATAATTCAATCTCAAATTGTAGGGCATGATCGACCAATCTAACATGCATACATAAAAAAGACTTTAAAAAAAAAATTAGAAAACAAATAATTCCATACCTAAACCCAAAACTTATAGTCTTTGAGAATTTGCTCTAATGCCTCATTTTATCTTCCATAATACACACAAAAGATTAACATTATCGCCTTTCATTTATATTAGTTACGATAATAATATCTTTCTCGGAGCATTCTGATGAGCAGTTTTGGTGGCCAAACACAGATGAAAGGTGACAGGAAAAAAATAGTGAATATTTGAAGACGGGCACAAAAAATGCGCGTCTTAAAAACTAAATGTTGGCGGGCATTCTTTATGATAGGCAGCCCGTTGCCGTTAATTAACCTTCTTTAATGTTTAATGGTGACAAGCTGCCTGTCATCAAATATGCCCGTCATTTGTATAACGTTCATTCCCCCCCCCCCCCCCACTTTTTTCATTTCTTTTCCCGAACCCTACCTTGCGTCTGTCCTTTTCCCTTGTGACCATTATTTTGAAGTCATTAGCTCCGACCACCGTACTCTTTTCTTTCGGCCTCTTCTTTCCATTCAAGGTGAGACATTTCGAGCTTTAACCCTATTTTCCGTTCATTTTTGGTAATTTCTTTATGGATGTTTACTTTTTTTTATTGCTTTTATGTATGTTGTTCGTTATAATGCTAATTTCTTTGTGGGTTTTGTTCATTTGGTATGGTGTTTTGTAATGTTGTTCATTTTTTGTTAATTTCTTTGTGGGCTTTGTCCATTGGTAAAGATTTTTCGTGTTTAACTCCATGTGGTATGGTTTTAGTTAGCTTTTTTTCATTTGATATTAGTTGCTATTGATTTGGAATAGTTATAAAATGCTTAAAAGCTTAACTTTTTGTTATATATATGTGTGTGTAGGTAGTTCCTTTAGTTGAGTACTAGTAAAATGGCTATAGATAAGTCATGGATGTTTAAGGATCTAATTTCACTCGAATATGGTTTAGAACTTGAGATATTTATAGACAATGCAATACGACATTCAAAATGGTTAAATTTGGTTTGTTGTCCATGCTTGAAATGTGTGAATACGAAATACCAAGATGTGAATATTATAAGCGATCATTTATTTATCAATGGTATCGATCAAAGTTATAAGACATGGATTTGGCATGGAGAAGAATCAATTTTAGGGGAAAGAATTTTCGAAAGTGTTCCAATCGAAGTTATAAATGAAGATGTGGATGACCCTATAGGAATGTTTGAGGCTGCACACGATTACTTTAACGAAAAATCTCCAATATTCGAAGAAGCATTAGAGAATGCTAAAAAACCATTATACTCAAATTGTAAAAAATTTACCAAGATATTGGCATTGATTAAGCTTTATAATTTGAAAGCGAAGTTTGGATGGAGCGATCAAATTTTCACAAAGTTGTTAGAATTACTGAGTGTCCTATTGTCCAGTCCTAATGAAATCCCGATATCCAACTATTATGAAAAAAGAGTTTTAAGTACTTTAGGAATGAATTATGAGAAGATAAATGCGTGCATCAATGACTGTTGTTTGTATCGAAAAGAACTCGATCATGTAAATGTGTGTCCTATCTGTGGAACGTTAAGATGGAAGATTCGGAAGAATATAAAAGAAGGAGTGAAAAATATTTCAGTAAAATTCATATGGTATTTCACTCATATTCCAAGATTTGAACAGTGAAGAAACTGCAAGATTATTGACGTGTAAAGCTACATACCGTCAGGTTGAAGGGTATATACGACATCCAGCCGACACAATCTCATGGAAACAAGTAGACGAAAGGTAGCTTGATTTTTGTTCAGAAAAAAGGAACCTTCGACTAGCCCTATCAACAAATGGAGTCAATGCGCACGGTGACTAAAGTAATAGATATAGTTGTTGGTCAGTTATGTTGGTGACTTACAATCTACCCCCATAGTTGTGCATGAACTGTAAATTCTTGATGTTAAATGCTTTAATCTCTAGACCCAAACAACCAGGAAATGACATAAATGTTTATTTAGCTCCGTTAGTCAACGATTTGAAAAAGTGATGAGACATGTGTATTGAATGTTTTAATGCACATCGACAACAACGTTTCACCCTGAAAGCTATTTTATTATGGACCATTAATGATTTTTCAGCATATGGAAACTTGTGTGGGTGTACCACAAAAGGGTATAAAGCATGTTCAATATGTGGAGAGAAAACATCATCAATTTATTTACCACTGGGAAAAAGATTATATATCTCGAACATCTAAAATATCTACTAATCAAGGAAAGAAGGTCGCATCAGCTGCATAATCAATTCAATCGAATAGAGTGAATAAGATTCAATTAGCTGCACAATCAAGTCAATCCAATAAAGGGAAGAAGGGTCACACTGGCCACACAATCAACTCAATCAAGCACGACTCTTCCTATGACGATCAAACTTCTTTATTCCCATGCTAAGGAAGTTATGGTACATGACAATTTACTTATGATACCATTTCCCCTAAACATGCTTGGAAGCGATTTCGCTGTACTTGCTCCGGAGGAGACTATCCATTATTGAGAGCAAGATCTAAAAGGCTACCTCGTAGATACTCGTATACAACGCGTAAGTGTAACGGCCCAACCCATCGCTAGCCAAGATATTGTCCGCTTTGGCCCACTGGGCTCACGGATTTGTTTCTCCCCCCCATGGGAAAACGCGTCTCTTGCTAGGGAAAGGTGTCCACACCCTTTATAAGGAGTGCTTCGTTCCCCTTCCCAACCGATGTGGGATTCCCCTATGGGTTTCCACCTCCCCTTAGAGGTCCAGCGTCCCGATGGACCCGGCACACCGGTCCGATGCACCGGCTCACGATACCATCCATGTAACCCAACCCAACCCATCGCTAGCCAAGATATTGTCCGCTTTGGCCCACTGGCCTCACGGATTTGTTTCTCCCCCCCATGGGAAAACGCGTCTCTTGCTAGGGAAAGGTGTCCACACCCTTTATAAGGAGTGCTTCGTTCCCCTTCCCAACCGATGTGGGATTCCCCTATGGGTTTCCAATTGTAACGACCCAGCTTTCCATCCCGGTTAATAACAAAATTAATTGGAAAATTAATTGAATCTTTTGGGATTTGAACCTTGCCCTAAATGGTGAATTTGGAGTTTTAAGAAAAGAGTCTTAACTAAAAAGAGAAAAGAATTTCTTTAGCCGGGACCCGCAAGAGAAAAATCCTTGGGAAGGGAATTTTAGGTTTCCTAACCTTATTTTAAAATAAGGAAGAGAAGGAAAAATCAAGAAACCCCTATTTTTCCCTTTGTTGGCCGTCTCTCTCTCTCTCTCTCTCTCTCTCTCTCTCTCTCTCTCTCTCTCTCTCTCTCTCTCCTAAAACCCTAGCCGAGCGACCCTAGCCACACCATCGAACCACCCCGAGCCACCCACCCTAGCCGCACGCACCACAGTCCGGTCCATCGCACCACCCCCGCCTCGCACACTGCCTGCTCGGCCTGCGCACTTTTGACCACGCCGCCCGCCTGCGCCGCCCGGCCACATTGCCTGCAGCCCCGGAAGCCCCACCGTCGCGACACCCATCGCCGCCGACGTCGCCGCGTACCACCCAAAGACCGCCCGCGTCGCTCGTGGTCGCCACGATGCCGCAACGCAGCCAGAGACAGCTGCCGCGCCGCGCCCGCCCGCTCAGCGCGACCCCTCGCCGCGCGCCAACCCAGCCGAGCCGCTTCGCTCGCGCGTCGCCTTCTTGCAGCCGCACACACGCCTTGTTACGCCTGCGCGTCGCCCGGCGTCTGCCACGCGCGCCGCGCCAGCGCCAGCCCAGCGCCAGCGCCCAGCCCACTCACCAGCGGCGCCCAAGCCACCCTCCTTGCTGCCGAGGCCCGTGTCTTCTCGGTGGTAATTCCCGAACCAATCCCTTTGTGTTTTCTAAGCTTCTGGCTGCTGTATGTATTTACTTAGGATGCTTTATTTATGCCTAGGTTTCTCGAGTTCGTATTAAGCTCGAGGGTCTTTTTGGTTGTGATAGCTATTCTCCACTTGTTTCCAGGTAAGGACTTCCTACCGTGGTTGTGTGGACCTTGCTATGCTTTCCTGATTGTGCCTTTTATGCATGTTTACTTTTGTGAACATGATTAGTGGATAGGACAGCTTGTGATTGCATTCCTGCTAGCATGTTTGATTGTTTGTACATGTTAGTGCCATGCTAGGATTGTTCTTCCAAAGATGCCCGAGATTCCTCGCTTTAAGTTCGTAGTAGCATGCTAGGTTATATATGATTGATGATGCTTATGTATGTTTAGCCAGGAATCGTTTACTCTATAATCTAGCTAGCGTAGTAGGGTTGTCATCATCTAGAGGCTGAGAGCGGACATAACGCACCTTGTCCCCACCGGTCGGGAGTAGAGCGAAGCATAACGTACCTTGCTTCCCCCCGACAGCCAGTGAGGATTAGCTACCTCATTGGCATAAGCCTAGTTTGTAGCTGCTAGAGCGGAACCACCGCCAGCGGTGCAAGCCTACCTTGGTCGGTTCTTAGCTTCAGTGTCGGTGGTACAGTGCCGCAGATGAGTCTTGAGGGCCTCGCACTCTGTGTTCGGTGACACCGTTTCCGAGTCTTAGGCATGCGTGCACGGCCGCGTAGTTTGCCCTTAGGCCCCGCATTTACGCCGGTTGCGAGAAGAGCATGCGGTGTGTGCGCACGCCAGCGTTAGTAGCCGGTTCGGAGAGCTCCCCGGGGCTAATGTTCGTGAGTACACCAATTCCTTCCAGATTTAGAGCCGGACTTGGGTACTCTCCGATAGTCCAGTTATAGCGAGGGTAAAGAGGCCCTTGAGGACACCCATTGGGATTGACTTTAGAGTTAATCAATTGGTCGAGGAGAAAGACCCTCGAGGGTGTCGGACATCTTGGGATCGGTTTTGAGTGATCAATTGGCCGAGGGAGAAAGACCCTCGGAGATGTCCCGGGATTGGTTTGAGAGCCAATCATTAGGCCGGAAGTAGGAGACTTCCGAGGATTCCGGATTTGCCTTGTGAGCTCGTTGAGCTAAGATCCGTGTTGATATCTGTGAACATGTGTACTAGGTTGCTAGATGATAGATTGCATCGTATCGTACCCCGGTCGGGGGTTCTTACTGAGTATGTTTATACTCACCCTTATCGTGGTTTCTTCCACGGGTAACTTGGGACAAAGACCGAGGTGGCTAGCGGAGAGAGCCGGGAGATCATGGATCTTCTTGACACTCTGTCGTGTCTTATTTTCTTGTTTTTGGATTTGACATGTAGTTGGACTTAGGTCCGTAGGGAAAACTATGATTTGAACTATTTTATGTTTTTAAGGAAAATCTTGATCGATCCAACATTTTTAATTTGAATGGTTCGTTTTTGCCTAATGAATGTTTACTTTGTTTTTAATGTTTTCCACTCTTATAATTGAAAAGTTTTACAAACCGACCTAGCCGGGTCCTTTTAAGCTTTTCAGCGGCATCTTGAGTAAAGACCTAGATTTAGTCCCATCTTGGGTTGGGTCTTTGATTATTGGTATCGAGCACGAGTCATAGATTCTGTAGACTAACTTTGTTTGTAGGTTGTGTTCCCATGATCTCCAAACTCCAAGGCCGCCAGGTTTGTCTAAGTTCAATAAGCTAAGGGTTTTGTTTATGATACTATATACGCAGTACACATGTGTTATCTTTGTTGGCGAGAGAAAGTCCGGCGTGGACTAACCTGGTTGTGGTTTCCGTGTAGATCGCCAGTATGCTGGTTACACGTAGTGGAGCAGTCCGTCTGGAATCGCAAATAGAGATCTTTGCAGAGCCAGCAGCCCGTGGTATATCGAGCTCGTAGGCGCCCGTGGCACCAGAGGCTAACTTGCCCGAGAAGGGGCGGAGGCTGCTATGCCTCAAGGTACACTCGGGAGGAGATATTTACGCTATGAGAGACATGATGATGGGCCTAATGGCCGAGCAGAGAGAGTCGAAACTCGGCGCGGCTAGCGCCAAGCAGAGAGGAGTCTAGGGCACGAGATAGCCCGGGGCTTGACACAACTCATGCAAAGAGCACCCCGGCGAGCTCCAGTAGCCCCTGTAGCTCAACCGGGGGGCGGTCATCGAGGACGAGTCGGACTCACTTAATAGTGCGAGAGGGAGCCACGAGTTTGGCAAGTGGTTGAAAGATTTCACCAAGTGGAAGCCAAGGAATTTGATGCTTGAGAGAACCCACTTGTGGCGATCAGTGGTTGGCAAGAATGGAGTACATCTTTAGAGTTATGGGATGCCCAGGATGTACAAAGGCGAGATGTGCGGCCCATGTTCTCTCGACACGGTGAGTGGTGGTGGGAGTCCACAGATAGAGCTAGACCACTGGGTCTTCTCCACCACACAGGAGTTCTTTAGAACGAAGTTCGAGCTAAGTATGTTAATGACGAGGCTCGGCGGGAGATGGCAGAGGCCTTCTCAAATCAAAAGCAGGATCGAGATAGTATTGCCGCCTATGAGAAGAAGTTCTCTGAGTATAGCTATTTCGCACCAAGCTCATTGCCACCGAGGAGCTCAAGACTAAGAAGTTCATTTGTGGGGTGAGGAAGGAGGTTGCTCGGGATGTTCGAGCACTCGCTCTCGAGAGTTATGATCGAGCAGAGTTGGCGCGATTTATAACCCGAAGTATCCGCTAGTGCGAGGATTCTCATTGCGCCCGGCTCGGTCGATTCGACTTTGCCAGGCAGATATTCGGGCGAGAGAGGAAGTGCAGGACTTCTAGTGGTTTCCGCTCAATCTGGTCGCAGACTCGCCGGCGGGGGGCGATCTAGTGGTCGAGATCGGCGCCACCTCCTCGGTAGAGCCCGAGATCGCCAGGGCGAGGGCTTGGCGAGCGGCCGCTCATTGCAACAAGTGCGGAAAGGCACATTATGGTCGTGTGGAGCATCGCCCGTGCTTGCTACGAGATGTGGCAAGGAGGGCATTTGGCCAGATCTGCACTCGGGATTTAGCAAAGACGGGACCGGCCCAACAAAGGGCGGGTGTTTGCCACTACTCGCCGGGAGGCGGAGCGTCTTGATGATGCAGCGATTGCAGTGCGCTGCTTGTCTTACAACACTATGCATTTGTATTGTTTGATTCGGGTTCGACCCATTCCTTTGTTTACGATGCATTCGTTAGACAAGCTTGTGTGGAGCTCGAACCTCTAGGGTTTGAGTGTGTGTTGCCACTCCTTCGGTGTGAGTATGTTAGCTAGCAGATGAGAGTTAAGCATGGCGGATCTGATATCGATGAGATTTTAGAGGCTACCCTCATAGTCTTTGTCTATGAGCGGTTTCGATGTGATCCTTGGCATGGATTGGTTGGCGAGAGAACCATGCACCGATAGATCGCCACGGAAAGAAGTGGTGTTTAGGCGCGCCTCGGGCCGAGCTTCAAGTTTCATGCGGTGTCGGGGCGGAACTTGCCCGCCATTGATCTCGGCGAATGAAAGCCCATAGATTGTTGGCTCGAGGAGCTTGGGGCTTCTTGGCAAAGCTGTCGGAGATAGTAGTCTGCGTTGGATCGTTGACATGGTCCCCGTGGTGCAAGAGTTTGCGAGATGTTTTCCACGAAGAGTTGCTGGGTTTACCCCAAGCGGGAGTTGGACTTCACCATTGAGTGGAGCCAGGGACTCTTCCCATTTCTAAAGCCCCGTGTCGTATGGCGCCACCGGTGAGTTGAGAGAACTCAAAGTGCGATTGCAAGAGATCTTTGGATCGAGGCTTCATCCGGCCAAGTGTGTCCCCGTGGGAGCACCCGCCTGTTTGTTAAGAAGAAGGATGGATCCATGCGCTTGTGTATAGACTATAGAGAACTGAATAAAGTCACGGTGAAGAATAAGTATCCCCTGCCGCGTATCGATGACCTGTTTGATCAGCTTCAGGGAGCCTCAGTATTTTCTAAGATTGATTTGAGGTCAGGGTACCATCAGTTGAGGATTCGAGATGCAGATATCCCAAGACAGGCGTTCGGATCGAGGTATGGTCATTATGAGTTTGTGGTCATGTCCTTTGGACTCACAAACGCCCTGCAGCTGCGTTATGGACATGATGGACCAGTGTTCAAGGCATTCTTGGATAACTTTGTCATCGTATTCATAGACGACATTTTGATTTATTCCAAGACCAAGGAGGACCATGCTTCGCATTTGAGGCAAGTTTTGACAGCATTGAGTGAGAACTAGCTGTTCGCAAAGTTCTCTAAGTGTGAGTTTTGGCTAGAGAGAGTAGCCTTCCTTAGACATATCGTGTCGGCAGATGGTATAGCGGTGGACCCCGCGAAGATAGAGGCGATTAGCTCGTGGGCGGTAGGGCGGACGGTCGCCGAGATACTGCCTTTCTCTGGTCCAGCGGTTATTACCGGCGTTTCGTGAAAGACTTTTCCGCTAAGGTAGCACCCCTAACCCGTCGACCAAGAAGGGTGTTGACTTTGTTTGGGATGCTAGATGTGAGGAAAGTTTTGCCCGACTTAAGCTCGGCGACGAAAGACTTTGTGTTGGCGCGATTCGGAAGGAATAGGAGGTTTCGTAGTTTATAGTGATGCTTCCAAATATGGTTTAGGCTGTGTGTTGATGCAAACATGGGAAGGTGATAGCTTATGCTTCCCGTGCAGCTAAAGCCTTATGAGAAAAACTATCCAACTCATGATATGGAGTTGGTCAGTAGTTGTTTTTGCTCTAAAGATTTGGAGGCATTACTTATATGGTGAGAGGATTCAGTTGTTCACGGATCACGAGCCTCAAATATTTCTTCACTCGTAAGGAGTTGAACATGAGGCGAGAGGAGGTGGCTCGAGTTAGTAAAGGACTACGATCGTGAGATTTTGTATCATCCCTAAAAAGCCAATGTTGTGGCTGATGCACTGAGTAGGAAGACGTCGCGTTCAAAGCGGCTTTTGCCGAGCTCCCAAGTTGAGTTGCGGAATGAGTTTGAGCGAACCGTATTGCGATCTTGTTGGGAGAGGTTACCGCTGCCGAGCCCACCCGGCTCGGGCCTCGATCGTCACTTAGCGAGAGGATCATCGGCGATCACCGAGTGTTCCCAAGTTAAAGAGATTGCTCGAGAGAGTTGAGGCCGATGGCGATTTCGACTTTGTTGTGGCACCAGACGGAGGCTTAAGGTACAGAGGTCGGTTGTGCGTCCCCAGATGATGCAGATTCGATTCGAGCAGAGTTGCTCGCCGAGGCACATAGTTCCCCATTCACTTGGCACCCGGAGGTACCAAAGATGTACCAGATCTCAAGCGGACATTTTGGTGGATGGGCATGAAGCGGGATATAGCGGAGTTTGTTAGCCGGTGTCTCACTTGTCGGCAAGTGAAGGCTCCCGCGCGCTTCTGCGAGTTTATTGCGTAGTTAAGTGTTCCACGATGGAAGTGGGACGAGATTTCGATGGACTACATCTGCAGGTTGCCAAGGACACCGAAAGGGGTTTACTCGAGATCCGGGTAGTAGTGGACCTACCGACTAAGAGTGCACACTTTATACCCGGTAGGATTAGTTATCTGATGGAGCAAAGGGGCACGATTATTTCTAGAGCAAATTGTGCGGTACCACGGAGTACCCGTGAAGATAGTGTCTCGATCGGGATTCTCGGTTCACATCTCGCTTCTAGAGCGCTCGAGAAGGGTTTGGGAATCGAGTGCGCGCTTCAAAGATCGCCTTCCACCCGCAAACCGATGGTCGACGGAGAGGGTGAATCGATTCTGGAAGATATGTTGAGAGCTGCGTTTTGGACTTCCTGACAGATTGGGACCATGACACATTTCTTGATGGAGTTCGCTTACAACAACAAACTATCGGCGACTATTCGGATGGCCCCATTCGAGGCGTTGTATGGTAGCGTTGCAGATCCCCGTGTTTTGGGAGGAGGTTGGTGATGACGAGTTTCGGGGACCCGAGTTACTTCAGATGACGAACGACGCAGCGATCACGAGAAGATAAGGGCTCGCATGTTGACAAAGCACAAAGTAGGCGAGAAAAGTTACGCCCGATGTGAGGCGTAGAGATTTGGAATTTGAGGTGGGTCATCATGTTTTCTGAAGGTAGCACCTATGCGTGAGGTGTTAAGGTTTGGAAGCGAGGCAAAGTGAGCCCCAGTTTGTAGGGCCTTTTGAGATCCTTGAGCGGATCGGAGCGGTGGCCTATCGGTTAGCTTTACCCCGTCTTTGTCGTGATGCATAATGTGTTCCACGTTTCGATCTTTGAGGAAGTACGTGGCGGACCGTCGCATGTGCTAGAGCATGAGCCCTTAGAGTTGAGTAAAGATTTATCCTTCGAAGAGAAGCCCGTGCAGATTTTGGCTTATGAGCGCAAGGTATTGCGCAACCGAGAGATAAGTTTAGTAAAGGTTCTTTGGAGGCATCAGAGGGTAGAGGAAGCGACGTGGGAGCTAGAGGATGAGATGAGGACTCATTACCCGGAGTTTTTCCAGTCTTAGGACTTTCGGGACGAAAGTCTTCTAAGGGGAGTATTGTAACACCCGACTTTCCATCCCTGGTTAATAACAAAATTAATTGGAAAATTAATTGAATCTTTTGGGATTTGAACCTTGCCCTAAATGGTGAATTTGGAGTTTTAAGAAAAGAATCTTAACTAAAAAGAGAAAAGAATTTCTTTAGCCGGGACCCGCAAGAGAAAAATCCTTGGGAAGGGAATTTTAGGTTTCCTAACCCTATTTTAAAATAAGGAAGAGAAGGAAAAATCAAGAAACCCCTATTTTTCCCTTTGTTGGCCGTCTCTCTCTCTCTCTCTCTCTCTCTCTCTCTCTCCTCCTAAAACCCTAGCCGAGCGACCTAGCCACACCATCGAACCACCCCGAGCCACCCACCCTAGCCGCCACGCACCACCACCGGTCCATCGCACCACCCCGCCCGCCTGACCCACGCGCGCTCGGCCCTGCGCCGCGCTGACCACGCCGCCCGACCTGCGCCGCCCGGCCCGCCGCGCGCTGCGAACCGGCCCCCACCGCCGCGACACCCATCGCCGCCGCGACGGCGCGCGTGGCCACCCAGCCCGCCCGGCGTCGCTCGTGGTCGCCAGTGATGCGCAACGCAGCCCAGACGCGCGCCGCGCGCGCTGCCCCGCCCGCTCAGCGCGACCCCTCGCCGCGCGCCAACCCGCGAGCCGCTTCGCTCGCGCGCGCTTTGCTTCTGCCGCACACCGCACGCGCCGCCATGCGCGTCCGCCCGACGTCTTGCGCGCGCCCGCTCAGCGCCCAGCCAGCCACCCCCCCCTGCACCACCAGCAGCGCCCAAGCCACCCTCCTCCTTGCTGCCGAGGCCCGTGTCTTCTCGGTGGTAATTCCCGAACCAATCCCTTTGTGTTTTCTAAGCTTACGTCATTGTTTGTATGTATTTACTTAGGATGCTTTATTTATGCCTAGGTTTCTCGAGTTCGTATTAAGCTCGAGGGTCTTTTTGTTGTGATAGCTATTCTCCACTTGTTTCCGTGTAAGGACTTCCTACCGTGGTTGTGTGGACCTCTGCTATGCTTTCTGATTGTGCCTTTTATGCATGTTTACTTTTGTGAACATGATTAGTGGATAGGATGACTTGTGATTGCATTCCTGCTAGCATGTTTGATTGTTTGTACATGTTAGTGCCATGCTAGGATTGTTCTTCCAAAGATGCCCGAGATTCCCGCTTTAAGTTCGTAGTAGCATGCTAGGTTATATATGATTGATGATGCTTATGTATGTTTAGCCAGAATCGTTTACTCTATAATCTAGCTAGCGTAGTAGGGTTGTCATCATCTAGAGGCCGAGAGCGGACATAACGCACCTTGTCCCCACCGGTCGGGAGTAGAGCGAAGCATAACGTACCTTGCTTCCCAAAACGGCCCGGTGAGGATTAGCTACCTCATTGGCATAAGCCTAGTTTGTAGCTGCTAGAGCGGAACCACGCCAACGGTGCAAGCCTACCTTGGTCGGTTCTTAGCTTCGTGTCGGTGGTACAGTGCGCACAGATGAGTGCCGAGGGCCTCGCACTCACGTGTTCGGTGACACCGTTTCCGAGTCTTAGGCATGCGTGCACGCCCGCGTGGTTTGCCCTTAGGCCCCGCATTTACGCCGGTTGCGAGAAGAGCATGCGGTGTGCGCGCACCTGCAGCGTTAGTGCCGGTTCGGAGAGCTCCCGGGCTAATGTTCGTGAGTACACCAATTCCTTCCAGTTTAGAGCCGGACTTGGGTACTCTCTCGATAGTCCAGTTTATAGCGAGGGTAAAGAGGCCCTTGAGGACACCCATTGGGATTGACTTTAGAGTTAATCAATTGGTCGAGGAGAAAAGACCCTCGAGGGTGTCGGACATCTTGGGATCGGTTTTGAGCTGATCAATTGGCCGAGGAGAAAGACCCTCGGAGATGTCCCGGATTGGTTTGAGAGCCAATCATTAGGCCTAAGTAGGAGACTTCCGAGGATTCCGATTGCCTTGTGAGCTCGTTGAGCTAAGATCCGTGTTGATATCTCGTGAACATGTGTACTAGGTTGCTAGATGATAGATTGCATCGTATCGTACCCGGTCGGGGTTCTTCTTGAGTATGTTTATACTCACCCTTATTGTGGTTTCTTCCACGGTAAACTTGGGACAAAGACCGAGGTGGCTAGCGGAGAGAGTTGGGAGATCATGGATGCTGCTGACACTCTGTGCGTGTCTTATTTTCTTGTTTTTTGGATTTCAAGACATGTAGTTGGACTTAGGTCCGTAGGGAAAACTATGATTTGAACTATTTTATGTTTTTAAGGAAAGTCTTGATCGATCCAACATTTTTAATTTGAATGGTTCGTTTTTGCCTAATGAATGTTTACTTTGTTTTTAATGTTTTCCACTCTTATAATTGAAAAGTTTTACAAACCGACCCTAGCTGGGTCCTTTTAAGCTTTTCACTGGCATGCTGAGTAAAGACCTAGATTTAGTCCCATCTTCGGGTTGGGTCTTTACAGTAAGAAACACAATTTCATTTGCACTTATTATAATTACATACTCACGTACCCTAACAATTCCTAATTCTTGATTTACAAGTTCATATGATGATCTAGCTGTGCTAAAGAACTACTTACTAGTAAATAGTGAAGAGCTTGGCTTCACATTGTAACATACAAAAATAGAACCTCATGTTAAATCTGTAGTTGATAGGTTAAAGTGGATGAAAAATCCCAAGAAAATACTATACTTTCCATTCAACACGGGGTATGTGTTTATAATTTTTCATTTTTTAAACATAAGAATTATGTATATATAACACTAATTAAGATGTTTGTTACATTGTATAGGAGCCACTGGATTTTTGTTGTCTTAAGTCTAGCGAAAAATACGTTGTATATCTTCAACTCTCTAGGAATTGATAACATCGATGAATTTACGTCGTAAATACGTAAGTTTCTAAATAATCATTTTTCTTTCATAATTTGAATTCTCTCTTTAATCCGCATACTATGTGTCAAATTTATTATATAGTGCTTATCACAGTTCAAAACACGTTACATTGAATTGGAAAATAGTAAAGGTACAATTGAATCAAAAAATATTTTTAAATGTCTTTATTGATTATCATGGTTGAATCCTTGTTCTAATTACTATGAGTCTTTGTTTCACTAGTGCCCTCGTCAATTGGGATCAATAACGTGTGGATTATTTGTCCAACTATACATTCGAAAGCTATTATCAAACCCTACCACTCCCATTCATAAACTGGTAAGTTTGATTTATATATGCATTCATTAAGTAATTTATACATTCCAACCTTTGTTAATATGATGTTTTTAATTATTTCTTAATGTTTGTACGTAGTTCAACATGAGCATGACGCCATTCACTCAAGAGGAGATAAATGAGGTACGAGTAGAATAGGCAGATTTTGTAGCTAGCCATTTAAAAATCCAACATTAGTACTTTTTGTTTTTTGTACACTCATTTTGTAGCTAGACATGTATATATGTGTAGTTTCTGGCAGGACAATGTCCCTTTGATATAATAATATTGTTCATTGCGTTTATTAGACACTGAAAATTTTTGGGATTCTTAATATTGCGCTGTTATGCTGCCGAATTTTTCTTCAATAGTTTTTATATATAATTAGGATTCTTAAAACTTTGTTTAGATGCTAAAGGGATATATAAAAGGATTGTGGTGGTTTGAGTGTACATTTCAAGCTAGACATGCATTTGTACATGTGTGTTTAGAGAATATGTGCATAAATCATCACAATCTTTTCTTCTTTTTTTTAAGAGTAGTGGCTAGTAATATCGGACACTAAGATGACAAACCCAATAATTTTTGGAGAGTTTCTTAAAGGATGTGTGGTAATTTTTTAATCTAAATGGACAGGCCAATGTACTGTCTCAAGACCACATACCACACAAAATAGCACAATATATTATTGCACAGCGGCGCGAGCGGGGCCTATTTTTTTTTTTTAAAAGGAAAACATGTTTTTCAATGATGGGAAATAGCCATCACCGAAGACAATTGATGACGGGTTAGCTTGTCATCGTAGATAACGGGTGACGAGCAGCCCATCATTTTTTCTTGACAACATCCCAATATATGTTCACAAAGGTGGCAGACTGTCTGTCATTAATGTCGCATCATCAAATTAGATGGATGACGGGCAACTGATTGCGTCACCAATCAAAATTGGCGACGGGCATTGCCTGTCACCATAGATGCATGTCATTGTTTCCCTTTGACGACAAAGGAAGGGATGACAATCACCGCCCGCCATCACTGTTTTCTGCTAGTATATGTATTGTTATAAACCACAAAAAAGTTAGAACCTTTACCTTAACTAAAAACTTGAGCAAAACAGCATTATGAATAACAACAAAGCAAACAAGCAACCAAAGCACAATAATTAGCTCATTAACATGTGAATTGAGGCAACGACACATGATAGCTGTGACAAAGATGAGGCATCTTTGCCCTATGATCTCAAATTTGGAGCGCATTGCTGCAAATATTCAGCTTCATTATTGTTGAACTAATTATGACTAGTATATTGATAAACATAAACTTCAAAGGAAAAAATTGAAACCCAACTTCAACTTTAGGGATGTTTATTTTCCCCGCGGGTACGGGGATTGTATTTCCCATCCCCAATTCTCCCATTCGTGTCCGGTTTACCTTTTAAAAAAAATATTTATTTTATTCCTTTAATTTTCAAATAAATATATATCTAACTATTTGAAATTATTGTCCAAAAAATATATAAAAAATGAAAAGGAAAAAAATAAATTGAACAAAAAATCTTTGCAGAGAACCCACTCCAAAAAAAACACTAATTTTTTCGATGATGGAGATTAATTTTTGTGGCGGAGACATGGACAAAAAAGCCATTCACCAGCCATGGATATTTCTATTCAACTCTTATGGTTCAATGACTAATCATACAACCTAATTTTAAATCTTCCATCATATATAGTTGCATCCCCGAAATGTAAAGGTTTAGTTGAGAAAGTGGTCATTTAAGGATTTCAAATTTTTTTAAATTTATTTTAGAAAACGTGACATTTAAAGAATAAAATCTATTCAAATAAATCCATTTGCATTTTTTTTTTAAAAGAATCCATTTGCATTTAATTAATCGAAATACAAAAGAAAAGCATAATCCTTACAATAAATTAGAAAAGAATTGGAGGATAACCTTAATAGAAACCACTTTTCCATCTTAGAAAAGAGGTCAATTTTGGAGATTTTTTTTTTTTTTTTTAATTTTGTGAATATTATATAACAAATTAATACTCGCTTGAAAATTTAAGAATTTGAACCTAGATGAGTTATATATATCGCTTGTTATTTGTTTGAGTACCTAACACTAATGCAAAAGAGAAAAAGTATTGACTAACAATAGGGTCAATATTATAATCAAAGTGATACTTAACTGAATTTTATTGGAAGAAAAAGGAAAATGAATTGGGAAGAAGTTGAAAAACGAGTCAAATAAAATGAAAATGAATTGCTTTTACTTTTAGTTTATTTTATTCCCTAGAAAGAGCATATGTTAAGGCAGGAATTTTGGGGCATTGGTTTTCAAAGATGTAGGCATTGAGCCTTGTGTTACGCTTCAATTTTACACGCCACATCTACTTTACTAGTCTTTTTTTTTCACACCATTATCCTATTATATTCAGTTAACGTGAAATGAAACTTGACTTTTGAGGTTCTTAATTTGTTTTTCTTTATTCAACTAAATACTATTAGATAATACAGAGTTATATTTCAAAATCAATTATGGATGAAATAAGTAGTTCACATCTTACAAAATATTAGAAGATCTCATCACTCTTCTAATATGGATAATATTATCCTCACCGCCTACTACATATTCGAGATATTACAAAATCAATAAATTAATTCTAGTCCCCACAAAATTTACTATTTTTTTTTGGGATTGGGCAGACTTCTTTTGAGAAATTTTTCAATTCAATTTTGTTTTCATTCTTTTATATTTTTTGGATAATAATTTTTAATTATTATATATTTTTTAAAAAATATCTATCAAATTTCAACTATATTATTTATTGGCGAATAAATAATTTCACTAATAAATATTTTTTATCTAAAAATTAAAGGGGTAAAATGAGAGAGTATATATGTGTGTGTTTAAAATGTAAATGGGGAGATAGGAAAAACGGAGATGGAAAATATATTCTCCCTACCCAATCTCGTTTAGCCTACATAAAATATTTTTTTTCTGTTTCCAACCCCGTTTCTTATCCTGTGGGAAAAATGGATATCTCGAATCAGAACCGATTATTATTTTTTCTTTTAAATTCTACGACCATTGGTAGAAGAAATCTTAACCCATTGATGAAAGGTAGTGTTTTGGTTGACAATATAAGGTCAAATTAAAACTTCAGGAATAAAAACAATAATACTATTTTTTTTAAGGGAAGACAAAACAGAAATTGTAAGTACAATGATTTGGTGATGTAATTATAAAACTAAATAAACACATGGGTGATGAAGAAATAGTTTTATGTTTTTGGGTAAATAAATTTTTTTTTTTAGTACAAATTAGGGAAAGGGGATTACAAATACCGATTCCAGAAATCGAACCCGTGACCGAGGAATGGAAATGGATTAATACCAAACCAGATAACTAATCACGCCACCGTCCTATTCGATAATAAAATTAAGGCTTAAGAAATGTCGGTTAGTAGCAAATATGAGCTGTGCGTTGTGACAATTTTTGGGGTAACCGACACACAAACTGAGGCCTTTTTATTTATTTTTATAATTTTCTTGTGAATTTGGGTGCTTCCACTTCGTAAATTTCATGTTGTATAGCTCTTTCAATCTCCTAAACTAACTATTTTCCTCTTTATATTTTCACACTCAATAATTTTGCCTTTTAGCAATCTTCTAAATATCTTTCCTCACCTCCTAACTAACCCCCTCTTCCCTCTTTGATGTGGAACTTACTTTCACTTCTCTTCAATCTTAATATATATCATAAATTAGTCTTATTATCAACAAGTTTTATGAAAATTAAGATTTGATAAATTTAATCTCCCATTTATTTAGAAATTAATCTTTTATGATATATTTATTACGAGAAAATAATCAAAATGGTGATTGAGATATTTGTGAATTTTTTTTTAAAAAAAATTAGTTGACCAGTTTCCAATCTTGTGTTTCTTGCAGGAAAAGTATACACTAAAAGCATGTTTGATGCAGAGATTAACATTAAGTTAGTCGGTGTTAAGTTGAGTATTAAGTTAAATTGATGATTAAGTTAATCTGTATTTAGATTATGTAAACTGAATTAAGTTAAACTACTATTGTTTGGTGTAGAGATTAAGTTAATCTGAATTTTTATTTAATATTTTGTATACATTTTTCTTAGAAAAAATGTCTACTCTTTAATCTGTTTTCCCTTAACACTAGATAAATGATAAAATGACGTTCATTTGAAATAGTAACAATATAATATTCATTTGAAAAGAAATATGTTTATCAATATATATTTTATTATTTATTTCAATTTTAACATAATATCTATATTAAATTAAAAAATATAATAAATTTTATATTTATTCAACAATTTATAAAGACATCCAAATTATATAAAAATCATTTTAATTCAACTACTTATTTAGGTATAAATTTAAAATTTTAAAAATAATTTAATTAGTACACCCTAATTTATAATATAACAATTTAAAATAAAATATAATTTAATTTATTT
This sequence comes from Sicyos edulis, assembly GCA_036507275.1. NCBI lineage: Eukaryota > Viridiplantae > Streptophyta > Magnoliopsida > Cucurbitales > Cucurbitaceae > Sicyos > Sicyos edulis. The sequence goes on along the minus strand of CM071846.1, from coordinate 56,312,312 downwards.
AGTACAGTTTGATTTTTGTGAATGGTAATTAAGTTTAAAATTTAATTTTACTTATTTTTTAAAAGTAGTTCAAATAGGTTGGATTATCTCAATGAAAGTTTTAATGAAAGTGTAAATATGATTTTCATGCATTTTAAAATTATTCTCCCTATTTTATTGTTTAATACTCATTTAAATTAAAATTGTTGTTCATATAGAAATAACAAAAATACATTTACATATGAGTGTATATAATAAAAATTCATTTAAATGCTTAGAAAAAAGCCATAAAATAATACCTAATAGGTGAGTGGTGTAATGATTTCATTGTTTGGTTTTAAACTAGTTAAACATCAATGTCACAGGTTCGAACCCAAGAATTGATATTTGTCTCACTCTCCCAATATGTACTTTATAATAATAAATCCATTTCAATTAATTTTAAATGAATATAATTTTAAAATAATCAATTAAAATATTTAATAGTGATTTTTTTCAATTAATTAAACTGAAGTTTGCAAATGGATTTAAATTCTTTAGGAAAATTTAATTACCTGTTTCTATTTGATTTTTTATTTGATAAGAGTCATTAATAACTTTTAAAATGAATATAGTTCTTTTTTAAAATAATTTTTTTCCACAACTAGATGAGGGGACACTAGTACAATTTTCACTATAGATGGCGGGCAGAAGCCCGCCACCAATAGGGACCAATACAAAGGCGGGCAAGATTAAAACGTTTCAAAGGCGGGCATTCTTGCCCGCCATTAATAAAGAATGCCCGCCATTAATAATTTTTTATGGCGGGCTTTTATGCCCGCCACCGTTAATTTTTAAAGAATGGGGTTCGGGCTGTTTTTAAAGAATGGTCAATTATCGAGAATTTGATGGTCAATCATCGGGTGCCCGCCATTAAAAGACATTATATTTATAAAAATAAAATAAAAAGATCAGAAAAATGCTGTGCCCGCCATTAAAAGACACTATAGATATAATTTATTAAAAATGATATATATTATGCCCGCCATTAAAAGTTATTATAGTTTATAAAAAAAAGGAATATAGAGGCAGTCAATTCTAAACTATCTAATAACTATCCAATCCCCTATTAAACTCTAGTTTTTAATGAAATCAATCACCCCACACACTAACTTATATGGAATTCTAACTTCTAAACATATATGCATGTGTTCTTAACACAATAATAGATATGCACACGAAATTTCGGCAGCATGACGGGGCAATAATGCGATCCCAAAAAATTTCACCTGTTATATAACAAAACTCTCCACCTGTATATGAACATAATGAAAAATCCAGTACACACCAAATGAGACTTTTATCCTTCCAGAATCTATTAACATGCATCTAGCTATTCAATTAACATTTAAACTACAACTAATTCATTCCTCCATACATAAACACTAATTTTCTATAAACACTAATTTTCTATCATATGTCTACCTATGTACTCTGCCCATTCAACTCGTACCTCATCAATATCCGCTTGAGTGAATGTATTTGGGCCAGTCTTGAACTACAAAGTATTAAGACATAAATAAAAACACCAAATTAGTATATGTTCTATATGATAAGCTTTTACGCACACTCATCTTCTCTTTTCTCGATAGTGTGTAACATGCTGGAGGCAGGAATGTCTTTTTATCTCCATTCTTAATTGGGGCTAACTCAGGTCTTAATTTAGCCAAGTCTTCGCGAATTTTTATTCCATATTTTGTTTTTCCAGGAATATGAAGCAGAGTTCCGATAATATTTGAACAAACGTTTTTCTCAATGTGCATGACATCTAAACAATGTCGCACGTGAAAATACTTCCAATACTCCAATTCGAAAAAGATCGATTTCTTCTTCCAATAAGATTCTGTAGGTTGTTGTCCTTTGCCACACGTAAATTGAAGACTATTCAATTGTGCAAGAATCTCTTCACCACTTAGAGGTTCAGGGTGTATTTCATATTCTTGTTCTCCATTAAATGCTTTTTTCTGTCTTCTAAATGAGTGCTCGATTGGTTAATATTTTCGATGTCCGAGATACACATTCTTTTTTCCGCTAGGTAAATAAATTGATGATGTTTTGTCTCCACAAATAGGACATGCTTTATAACCTTTTGTAGTACACCCACACAAGTTACCATATGCTGGAAAATCATTAATGGTCCACAACAAAATAACTTTGAGCGTGAAGTGTTCTTGCCGATGGGCATCAAAACATTGAATGCCCGTGTTCCATAACATCTTTAGATCGTCGAATAACGGAGCTAAATAAACATCTATGTCATTTCCAGGTTGTTTGGGTCCTGAGATTAATGAATTTAACATTAAGAATTTACGCTTCATGCACAACCATGGGGGTAGATTGTAAGTAACCAACATAATTGGCCAACAACTATATCTAGTACTTTGGTCACCATGTGGATTAACTCCATCTGTTGATAGGGCTAGGCGAAGGTTTCTTGTTTCTCCACTGAAATCAGACCACCTTTCATCTATTTCTTTCCATGAAATTGTGTCGGCTGGATGTAGTATGCACCCATCTCGCTGCCGGTCCGTTGCATGCCACGTCAACAATCTCGCAGTTTCTTTACTTCGAAACATTCGTTGAAATCTTGGAATCGGAGAGAAATACCACATGACTTTTGCTGGAATATTTTTCACTCCTTCTTTCTTATTCTTCTTAACCTTCCATCTCGATATCCCACAAGTAGGACACAGTTCTGCATCGACAAGTTCTTTTCGATACAAACAACAATCATTGATGCATGCGTGGATCTTTTCATACTTCATCCCTAAGGTACTTAAAATCTTTTTAGCATAATAGGCGGATATCGGAATTTCATTAGGACTTGGCAACAACATACTCAATAATTCTAACAACTCTGAGAAACTTTTATCGCTCCACCCATACTTTGCTTTCAAATTATAAAGCTTAATCAGTGTTGATATCTTCGTAAAATCTTTACAATTTGGGTACAATGATTTCTTGGCATCCTCTAATGCTCCCTCAAATAAAGGTGATTTGTCATTAAAATAATTTTGTGCAGCCTCAAACATCTCTATTGGGTCATCCGGGTCATTCACATTCTCATCTACAACTTGATCTATTGGAACACTTTCACTATTTCTTTTTCTTGAAACTGATTCTCCATGCCAAATCCATGTGTTATAACTTTGATCGATACCATTACAAAATAAATGGTCTCTTATTACATTCTAATTTTGGTACTTGGCATTCACACATTTCAAACATGGACAACAAACGACATTCAATCCTTTCGAATGTCGTATGACATTGTTTATAAATATCTCAACACCCAATCCGTATTCCGGTGACATTCGATCCTTAAACATCCATGACTTATTCATAGTCATTTTTAGTAATTCTAGTCAATTATAGAAACTTAAGCTACAATTTTTTTCCAAAAAGGTAAAGTTGAGTCACACATCTCACTCGTATTGCATTGTTTATATGCTATCTCAACACCCAACACATGCATGGAAAATTTTTTCATCATGCATTAATAATACAAAACTAACCTAATACAAAAGGCATAATGAAAATTTAAGTTTCTTAAACTAACTTTAGAAACAAAAGTTTCATAAGTATATAAAAAATTTAAGTTTCTTAAACTAACTTTGGAAACAAAGGTTTCTTAAATTATATAAAAAATGTCCATATATGAAACAAACAAATTTGAAGCACATCTTGAGACATAGATGAGATTTGAAGCACATTATCACAAATTTGAGACATATATGAGATTTGAAGCACAAATGAACAAATTTGAAACATATATGGAAAGATTACAAAATGCATCCATGAAAAATTTCCTTGAAAAAAAAAAACTCTTTCTTTAGAAAATGAAAATGGACTAGAAATTACCTAGTTTTTGAGAAGAAAATACACAAATTTGAGAAAGGGAAACCAAGCGGCGGCGGCGGCGGCGTTGATGGTCGAAAAATGGGCGGGAAATGACCGGAGAAGTGGCGGTGGCGGCGTGAGGGTAGGGTTTGGTTGAAGAGAAGAGAAGAGAGAAAAGAGGAAAAATGGCTCGGGTAGAGAGAGAAAAGGAAAGAAAGGAAAAGAAAAAGGTGGCGGGCGGCCCATGCCCGCCACCAATTCCTTTCTGAGGCGGGCTTGGGCCCGCCACCAAAAGCTAAAGGAGGCGGGCCCAAAAGGCCCAGGCCTACCTCCAAACAGAAAAGGTGGCGGGCGTCCTTGCCCGCCACCAAAATCCTTTAACGGCGGGCGTGGGCCCGCCACAAAAAATAAAAACAAGGCGGGCCCAATTTCGCCCGCCATCAATCCTCACGCCCGCCATCTTTCATCCGTGTTTTTTAAACCTCTTCTTTTTAGCCCGCCACCTATAGGGGAATTTCTACTAGTGGGATAATTGAAAACTGAAGTTTGCAAATGGATTTAAATTCTTTAGAAAACTTTACCTGTTTCTATTTGATTTTTTATTGGATAAAAGTCATTAATAAATTTTAAAATGAATATAATTCTTTTTTAAAATACTTTTTTTCCACAACTAGATGAGGGGATTCGAACCGATTTTTAAATACCATCGAAAAAATATCGAAACAATTTTTTTGGTATTCTATTAGATATATGAATTTTATATTTTACGAATCTAAAAAATATTCCTATAAATTTTCTCGATTTAAATTTAAGATTGGTTAATTTAGTTATTAATATTCATTATTTCAAATTGTTTATTAATTATATTGCCAATCTAAAAAAATTCATACTATATCTCAAAAACAAAATTTTGTTCCATTCAAATAATTGTGTCTTGAAATTCAAATATATTTCTTTTATTCTCTTTAATCATTTATTTATTTACATTATTTACTATTTAAAATTAAATTTAGAATCGTACAAGTATATATTAAATGAGCTATTAAATTCATTCTTAAAAAAAAAAGAGCTATTAATTATAAAAAATAATTTGAATAAACTTTTAAATTCTAAATTTTAAAGTTAAATAAATTATTTTAAAAAATATAATTAAACATGATTTCGGCAGACGAGGGAATATATGAGAATTATTGTTGGATATCGTAAACGATAAAGTTAGTATATGGATTAAATTAATCTGGCCACCAAACACGAATGAAAAGAATTAAGTTAATCCAAATTAACTTAATACTTAGGCAAGATGCCCAATGTTGAGCTTTCGAAGAGTCTCTTTTCTCTCCAAAATTTTATGGGGGATGAAAATTAAAATGAACTTTCACTGTATATGCCTTCATAAGTTGAGTAATGCATGAAGTACATTTTAATTTAGTCAATACATGTGTTGACTAAAGTTTAAATACTATTTTGTTCCTCTCATGTGACTTGTTATCTATTTTCGTCTATTTACTTTTGAAATATTTATTTTGATATTTGTATAAATATTGAAATAGTTGTTTTGGAAGTATATATGAATTAAATTAACACTAAAAGGTTAAAGTTTTTTTTCTTTTTGAAAATTAGGATATCGGAGTTTTGCTCTTCTACCACTAGTCCGTCTATAAGACGTGGCACTGAGATATTTCGAAGGGTATTTTAGTTTAAACACTTTCCAACAGCCTTCAGCTAGAGATCTCTCAATAAAGCATGTCTTAAAATTCTTCGTCTCAACCGCCGGACTGTTTCTCAAGATCACAAAAGGTTAAAGTTTTGACCGTTTTTCTTTTTTAATTCGACATTATTTAGACTCAAGCCCATAGCTAACTTATACTATTCTTTTTGGCAAAAAATTTGAAAGTTGAAATAACTTAACTAAAAAAAGGTAAAAACTGAATTCCCTTTTTGCTTTTCAAATACCTTTTACAATTTTTTGAAAAAGCGAGTTTGTTTATAGGTATAAAGATGAGTTATTCTTTTTTAAAGTAAGTTTTTCCTTTAAAGAATAGTGGTAAATGTACGATAATGCCTCTTTCAAAAAAAAAAAAAGTACGATAATAACACGTATTTGACACATAAATTAGATTTGTGTTTAAATTTAGCTATACGGATTGGATTGTATTTTTATTGGTTTTATTGTTAAATTGTGCAATGCCACGAATTTCCTAAAAACAAAGTAATAAAGTAAAAATACATGAAGCATAGTTCTTAGAGTTAAAAGGTCACTATGTATCTTTCCAATGGGAATGGATTAGCGCATGTTGATACTATGTCGGTTCATATAAGGAGGATTTTTCTTATTTACCGTATAAATAAGAAGTATAATTGAGAAATTAAAATGAAAAAATAAAGGAGAACACAAGAATTCGTGGAAAATCTCCAAAACTAGCTAGAGGAAAGAAAACATAAAGAATAAATGTCGAAGACTATTGTGTTGTAATGGGAAATGAGACTATTATGTCTAAGCATGAATGCCCATGCGTATCTAGTGTGATTGTTTACTAAATTAAGAAATAACTGTGCCTAGAGTGTGAGACAAGGGAAAAAGACCTTCAAAAACACAGTTTATAAAGACATGGGCAATCCATTTATAAATAAAACAAATGAAGCAACATAACAAAATCCAAGAAAACAAGTTTAGGGTATCCAGTACAAATAACTTAAAATCCATAGTAAAAACTTTAAATAAAGACATCCTCTAAATATAGTTCGTGCAGAAGGAATAATGGCTAAAAATAAAATTGAGAGAAAAATGGAGCTAGTCTCATGGTCAATCGAGCCCGATCATTCATCCTTGTAAAGCTCATGTATACTTATGGAGGCCCAAAGAAGAAAAATGGAGTTCTTAAAATTAGTTAGGACCCCTAGAACATGATCTGTATAAGCATGCATAAGAGTCGTCAATGACAATTATCATAATACAATGAATGAGTTCACTGACTAAGCTCCTCTGAGTTGTCTAAGGTCAATGCCAAAGACCTAAATACCTTATCGAGTCTTATGACCCACTTGGAAAATCTGTGCCCTATATTAGGGAGAATGTTCTTGGTGAGAAGAGTAATCTAACAACCCTCAAGATTCACAATCTCATACTGAAACAATAGTACAAACACTACTCATAGTGGGATATGGCCCAAGCTCTACCAAAATCATGATAAGACGCCTAGAATATTGTTAGGAGAACTCTAGTAGGTAGAGTGCTTCAGTCGGCCAAGCATCCTCTATCACTAACTGCGAGTGGGATATCACTCTTCGTATGGTAGCCTGATTATCCCTCTATCTGATACCCATACCCGAGCCACGTCTATACCAGTACCAGCATGTGCTATTAAAGCATACAAGTCTCTTTTAGGACATTGATGCAATCCCCATTCGGATAACAATAAAAATTCTCTTTGGGATATCAACAATCAACAATATATTCAAGTTCCATATTGAATAACAGTCATGCTTCGCATATTATAACCAAGGCTCTACATGCATCTCATATTTCAGATAATCATATCATATCAGCAAAATACATTGGAGTCAATAGAATCAAGTGCAACATCATATCAGACAATTTAGTAATTAACTAAACCTATACATGATCATAATTCACCATATGATCTAGGGTTAGGGGTAAGGATCCCTAACCTTGGCCCAAATCCAAAGGTTCTAACATTAAAATCCTAACCAAAGTGCTTCTAGAAGTCCAACTGCGAACCCAAGCCTGTATCACACAAACGAGTCAAAACTAACACCACAGACTACCAAAAAGACACTAAGAGCATCGAAATTATCCAAAGAGGAGATTATGAAAAATTCGGTCGACGTTGGCGCATGAGTCAACAACTTAGACAGGCTCGGATCGAGGCTACGGATACACGCGCATCTCTTGGGGCTCGGACACTGGCCTGTATGCTTGCTCATATACATCAAATGACATCAAACACATCTTCTAAAAATATGGGATTTCGGCTGGCAGCGAAGGATTATGTAACATCCTAAGTTTTTTGTTCCTTGTAAATAAGATAATTTTAGATTCTCAGGACTCTTACACGGGTTTTAAATTATTCAATTGACCATGGAGGGAATATAGGAGCTTTATAGCAAAAGAGCAAGGTCTTTTGCTATAAAGCTCCTATATTCCCTCCATGGTCAATTGGGGTAATTGGATAATTTAAGTTGTAATGGAAATTTCGTAACTAAAAGGATACTGCTTTAGTATAAAAGTCTCACTTTGTCTTTGTTTCTCTAGATTTTTCATTCAACAAACTTTTGGTCTCTCTCCTTCTCCATTCTCTCTCAAAATCTATTTCAAACCTCTCGAAAACTCGACCTTAGCTTGGAGATTCAAGTCCCTGGAGTTTTCATAAAAAAAATAGAGCTCTATAACAACCAGAGTAATCTAACAAATTGATATTTAATATCATTGGCTTCTATCTTAAGCAATCGAAGATTCTCAAATTGTCAGCATATATGAGGTTAGGCCGGTAATATAGAAACAATCAGTCTGTAACAAGGTAAGTCGACAATTTTTATATTCGGCTTATGGTTCACCAGCTTACCTTCTCTATAGTACATATATATGTTGACGTTTCATCCGACGTCCAAAAAATCGTCGCCCAAATATAAGACGACGATCTTTAGATCTTGACCGACGATTCTTGTTGTCATTTTGTGTCTTTCTTGTAATGTACAACCATGTAACTGAAAATCTAAGTAGATCTAAATTGAATATAAGATCTTAGATTCACATCATAATCTATAACAATAATACATTAATCCAATAATTCTTTTTATTATATTTTTCTAATTGGACTGTACTCTTTTTTTTTTTTAATATTGAGGGCAATATTAGTTCTTCTTTGCAACATGTTTATCATAAAAGTACATATTAACGCCAATAAACAAAGCGACAATATTAAAATAAGTATTTTTGAAGTACAATGGTTAAAATAGATTAAAAAAAAAACCTAGTGTTAAGACTAAATAGGACAAAAGTTTTTGTTAAATACTTTTTAAAATATTTCTAAAAGTGATAATTCATTACTAGTTATTTTTTTCATCCGAAAAATGGATGGTATATGTACAATAGTTTTAGGAGGTGTTTGACTAATAAAATAGATTCATAAATGTTTAGCTTAGCTAATATTTGCCAAGCCTAAAACTTTATTATTTAGCTCATCTGGAAATGATTCCAAAAAAAAAAAAAAAAACTCAATTGGAAATTTCCTTGAGTTACGTAAGAACATTGGATGTGCTTATAATAAGGTACACCGCAAGCTTAGTTCTTTCTTTATTTATTAAAGGGAAATTGTACTATCTGTCCAGTTTTAGAAAAATAATTGCAAGTGTGTTCAAATCTCAACTTATTTGCTACAATATTTTTTCATTCTTTTTTATTTAAATCAAACAATTGGTAGTTACTATTTTACCTTCTTTTATTATTTTTCCATATTCATTTTATTTCCAATTTATGTTTCTTTTCGTGCACTTTTTCACTGTTTCTTTATCTTTCTCCCACCGACTTTATCTTTCTCCCACCGACTTCTAAACCCATCTTCTACTATTTCTTTGATTTTAGCGATTTTTGGTGGATTCCACCAATTTGTTCTTTGTTTTTTTGATTTTCGGCGATTTTTGGTGTTTTCCTTCGATTTCTTCTTTTTCAGGTGGATTTTCTATCAATTTGTTCTTGGTTCTTAATTTCTTGTTGTCCAAAATCACACGGTTCTAGTTTTTTCGGTGATTTTTCTTTAGATTTCTTCAATTTTGTGGTTTAGATTTCGTCAATTTCTGTTTCGTCGATTTCGTTGGATTTCTCTATTCGTCGATTTATGTTTCGTCAATTTCGAGGTTTTGATTTGGAAATCACTGTTTCCAAAATCTGAGGTTTTCTTGTGAATTAATGTTCTCTGAATCTTGCATTTTCTGGAGTGTTGGTGATGTGACTGGTTTTTTTACATGATGTATTTTATCACTTTATAATTTGTATATTGTATTATATATTGCATTATTGCTTTTCATTGCTATTAATTTTGTGTTAACTATTAATATTGTATATCTATTAATACTGTTTCACTTTGTTAGGTTGTTATAATCTGTTTGTGTTGTTAACCATTAGAATACAGACCTAATTCATGCAGGTATTTGGATTTCTGTTCTATTTATAGGTTGTATTATATTAGTATTACTATAGTAATTATGTTTACATACTATATTAATGTATGTATTAATACTGTCCTTAAGCAGGTGTTACCTGTTGATGCTGATTAATTTCAAGTTGTTTATGCAACTCATCAAAATATAGTCAATATTAGAGAAAAAAAAATGCACATGTCAACAATATGATCAATTAGGCATACCATGTCCACATACATCTGTTGTTATTTGTAACGGCCCAGTTTTCTATCCCGGTTCTCGAGGAGCTTCCGGTTCAGATTCAGTGGTTCGGTTGGGCCGTTAGAGCTGTTTGGACCCTTAGGGGTATTTTGGTCTTTTTGCTCCCTAGGCAGGATTTGTGGTTTTTCAGGGCTTCGAGGCATCTCCTGCCTTTGTTGAGGCTTGTTTGTTGGTGGCTGCGAGTCCCGAGATGTTTGGGCTATTCGTTTGGGAGTTCGGTTGTGATTTGGGTTATGGGCAAAGTGATGGTTGTTTGGGTGTTTCCTTTGGGATTCGAGCCCGGGCCTTCAGTGTTGATTTGGGAGGTTGTTTTAAGTGAGATTTGTTGATTGGAAATGGTTGCTTAAGTCGGGTCTCGAAGGAGGAAGCTGGGAAATGGGATTTAAGGATTTTAAGGATTTTTGGAAAATTGGAAAATGGATAAGTTTGGATAAAATTTGGATAAGGATAAAATAAGATTTAAAATCCCATTTTTCCTTTTATTTCCCTTTTTTCCCAAAAATCCCCATTTTTCATTTTTTCCCCTTTCTCTCTCCTCCAGCCCGACCCTAGCCCCAGCACCAAACCCAGCGCCCCACTCGCCCCCTCGCCGCCACTCGCCCACGCCCGAGCGCCCCGAGCCAGCCGCACAGATGCCGCGCCGCGCGTCGCCTAAGTCCGCCCCAACTCGCCCACCGCTACCCTGATCGTCGCGTCGATGATCGTCGTCGTTAGGCCGCCGAGTCGCGTCGCCTGAGCCCTCGCCCGCCCGCGCCGCCTCTTCGCCTGGTCCGTGGCGCCTCAGTAGCTCGCCGTGCGCCGTGCTAGCCCGAGCGCCGAAAGCCATCGCGTCGCGTCGCCGCCGCCAAGCGCGTCCTATAGCGCCTCGTGTCGCTCGCGCGCCGTCGCGCGCTGCCCCTGTAACTGTAGCTGCGAGCTCGCGCCCGCGCGCCTTCCCTTGTGCCGAGCCGCGCCGCGCGCCCTCGCCTCGCCCCAGCGCCCAGCCTCTGCGCCCCAGCGCGCCTAGCTCCCTGCCTCTGCGCCCCAGCCAACCCAGCCCCTGCGCCCAGCCAGCCCTGTTGTGTGCTGGTTGGCCCGAGCCTTGTGGCTTCTCGGATGGTATTTCCCGAGTCTTTTCTTCGTTGGGCCCGGATTTATTGGCTGCTGGTTATGGATTTATTGGGTTGTTTATGTATTTGATTTGGGTGCTTTGTTTGATGTTCAGGCTGTTCGGGATCGATTAGAGGCTCGAGGGTCGTTCGTTGATTGTGATTTATTAGTATTGTTTTTCTGCTTGTTCCAGGTAAGGATTTCTTACCGTGGTTGTGTGGACCCTGCGATATATCTCGATATGCCTTGCTTGTTTGCTGATTGTTATGAGCATGTTAGAGATAGAGCTTTGATTGATTTCTTGCTAGCATGTTTGCCTCGATTTTACATGTTAGTGCCATGCTAGGTTTGTTCTCACAAAGATGCTTATGATTCCTGCTTAAGTTGTAGTATCATGCTAGGTAATGTGATTATTGTCGGTCATTGCTTGCTAGCCAGGAATCATTGATTTTGCTTTGTACTCTTAGATAGAGTTGTAGGGTTTGTCATCATCCAGAGGCTGAGCGGACATAACGTACTTTGTCCCCACTGATCGGGAGTAGTGTGCGAAGCATAACGTATCTTGCTTCCCCGATCGCTAAGGTGGATTTAGCTCAGGTCGGGAGTAAAGTGTGCGCAGCATAACGTATCTTGCTACCCCCCCCCCCCCCGACCCGCCGGTTGTGGACTTAGCTACCCACTTCGGCAATAGCCTAGTTTGTAGCCTGCTAGAGCGGAACCCTGCCAACGGTGTAAGCCTACCTTGGCTGGTTCTTAGCTTCAGGTCGGTGGATCAGTCCGCATGCATGAGCGCCGAGGGCCTCGCGCTCGTGATCGCGACACCGCTTCCGAGTCATAGGCATGTGCACCGCCGGCGTAGTTTGCCCTTAGGCCCCACATTTACTCCGGTTGCGAGAGAAGCATGCGTGCGCGCGCGCACACGCCGTTAGTTGCCGGTTCGAAGAGCTCCCCCGGGCTAATGTCGTGAGTACACCATTCCTTCCGTTAGAGCCTGACTTCGGGTACTCTCCCGTAAGTCCAGATTAGTGCAAGGGCAAGGAGGCCCTTGAGGACATTTTTGGGATCAGTGTATTCCCCCCGAGTGACGAGATACCTCGGTGATGTCCCGTGATTGGTCGATGTATCCAATCCCGCTTAGCGGAAGAAAGAGACTTCCGATGGCTCCAGATCTTGTTTTATGAGCTCGTTGAGCTATGATCTGTGTTGATAGCTGTTTGCTTGCATGTTGAGGTGCTAGATGACTGATGTATTGTATTGTACCCCGGTTGGGGATTCTTACTGAGTATCTTTATACTCACCCTTATTTATCTTTCAGGTAACTTGGGACAACACCAGGAGGGCTAGCGGAGGGAGCTGATTGATCATGGGGAGCCGCCGGCACTCTGTCATTTATTGTTGCATTGTTTATTCAGCATGTAGATGGACATGAGTCCTAGGGGAACATTGTTTAAAAAGTTGTTTAAATTGTATTGTATGATTTTATAAATACTGGCCAGGTGGTTTTACTTCGTTGGATGGTTTAAATGAAAATTGTTGATTATGTTTTAAGGGTTCCCCCTTCTCATATGTTTTGAATGGTTTTTAAATATGAGCACTAAACCGCTTGATATCATATTTACTTGCATGCTGAGTGAGAACCCCGGTTTAGGACCATGTTTTGGGTCGGGTTCGTCACATTATTACTCCACAACGACCTTGGCGCAAAAAGACTATGTATTTGATTATTATTCAAATGATAAAATATGAAAGTCATATGCTGATCTAGTATTCCTTGTCGGTTTTTCTAGCTATTGGGATGTATCTCAAGACATCAAAGATACCGAACTTTTGCCCCCTTCAACAAGACGCCCCATTGGTAGACCGAAGAAACAAAGCATGAAAACAAAAGTTGAAATGAAGCAAAGAGTTATGTGGACGTTGTAAAAAGTTTGGTCACAATAGAAAGACATGCATAAACCTTTTTTCTTAGTAACATTTTTTTTCCTCATTGTATTTCATATTGGTAGGTGTATTGCATTTGTTTACATTCTTTCAAACATGGTATTAATAGTTAATACCGTGTTTATGATTTTTCTCTACTATATTTTTTTATACTTCGATTGTAATCCAATTTTTCCAAAAATTAATGAAACTGTGTAAGTATTACTTTTGGTACTTATTTATAGTTTTTCATATGAGAGAACGAACAAATTTAAGAATTCTCAAATCTGCATAATCCAATTTTATTGCTCTAGTTCGTTGTGAGGACTCTCAACTTTGCAAACTGTTCTCTACAGCTCTAGTTACCATTTTATTTTTATTCATGTTTATGTGTCATGAACTCATATATAAGACAACTTTGCAAACTTGCTATAAACTTTGCAAACGGGAAACTTGGCCAACATTGCCATTGTTTTCATTCTTTCAAAAATGTTAATAATAAATACCATATTTATGATATCCAATTTGAAGCTAAGCCAGTTCTAAACGTACTATGCTAAAAAGTATGAGCATTAAAATAGTGTTCCCAAATATATTCCATTATATCAAAAGGTATGAACAATAAAGTTGCAGTAAATATTTTCAAATAAGATAAGTAAGACAATTAATGAACAATAAAGTTGCAGCAAATATTTTCAAATAAGATAAGTAAGACAATTAAACCTTAAATGTCTTTAATAAAAAAAAAACAGAATTAAATTCTAAAGTTGTGACATTAAATAAAACTTGGAGGATCAATACAATCATAAGTGTCGTTCACTTTCTCCATCAAACTTTTCTTCATTTTTTCTTTTGATGAGCCAAACTTAGATGCGTAAGGAGACCATAGACGAATAGAAACTATTTTCTTCTTTTTCGTCCTCTTCATCATCTTTGTTGCCTTCTTCGAAAATCCCTTATCCTCGGAGAAGTCAATTAAGACCTAATTCAATAATAAAAGTTCAATACAGATTTCAAAAATCTCATACACTATTAAACAATCAATACAAATTTAAGAATCAAATACAATATTTTAAGTTCAATACAAATTTAAGAAAATCTAATATAGTATTAAACAATCTATACAGATTTAAGAAACAAAATACAATAGTAAAACTGTAAAAGTTCAATACAAGTTTTAGAACTCTCATATAGTATGTATTTTGATACAGAATTAAGAATCTAATACAGTATTAACAACTCAGTATAGTAATAAGAATTCTCATATAGAATTAACCAATATAATACAGAATTAAGAAATTAATACAGTATGAATCAATATAGTACAAATTTCCGAAACTAATACAATGTTTAGGTTTTCATTTGGGATCCACTTGTTGTACTACAGAATAACAAAATGTCTATGACTAAAACTGTATTCTAATATAAATACTTAATAATACTACGAAATTTTAGATAAAAAATCTGTTTGAAAAAGAGATTAGAATAATGTCCTCAAACAATATAAGAAATCAGAAATTAGAACCTATAAAACACCCTAGTAATCGAAACTAAAAAATCTGAAATCATAAATAGTAACCGTAATTAGTGAAATCGAATTTTCACAATCAGTATTCAAGATGATAAGTATGGAAAAATACCTTAATACGGTTGATTTTATAGCAGAAACTAGTGCGAGGTTGAAATCAAAAGATTTGGGGAAAATACCTTTAATATGCAGCAATAGAGGTTGAATAATGAAGAAAATCGATGGAAATAATTGCAAAATCTAACAAAGAACAGAGAAATTAAGAGGATTGAGAGTATGAAGGTCTGAGGTGATTTGAAGGAAATGAGAACTATGGACCTGAAAAGTTGCAACGTGAAAAGAGATCTGAGGAAAGAAAATGGAAAAGACGAGCGTGTGGTTTCAAAATGAAATTAGGGTTTTTTTCCTAACATCATCTAAAAATATTAATATATTATATTAATTAAAATGAGAGGGCACATCCGTCTTTTCAATTATTTCGAATTATTTTTTCTTTATTTAGTAAATTACTTTTGCTAATTATTCTTAAGATGGACAGATTTGCAATAACTTTTCTGTTTTGGCCTACTCTTAAACTTTTCCCTTTATTAAATTTGCCTTTTTGGACTTAAACAAGGAACCTCATTCAACATGGTTGAACAAAATCCCTCTTTAACTTATGAATTGTCTCAACATATCACCTTTACTTGATAATGACATAACCTATTACGCATAAGATTTCATATTCATCATAACTCTAACAAGATATCTCACATTCAAAGTGCTTCAACAACTACGTACCAAACTCTTCACCCTACAATCATAATTTTGACCTTTGCATTTCTTCACAAATACAAATTAAATAGCTTAACCATATTTTCTTTTTGGTTGCCATGAGTTCACTATCTAACTGAAGTTTTTTTTTTCCATATATTTGTGAGTATTCGGATTAGCTTATGCATATTTTATCTATTCTCAACGGGACAATTTGTCTGATCCTATATAGACTACAACATTTGGATGTTAAAAAAATCAATAAAAAATTAATTTTTTATATAAATAGATATCATATATTGAACTCGTAATTTTTTAATTCTCTATTATTTTCTTAATCACTAGGTCATTTTAGTGTCTTACTTTATTTTTGAAACCTTTTATAGTCCAGCTTAGATATTAGAGTATTATTCTAATTTCTTAACCGACTTTGTTAAGAGCGAAACCAAAGTCTCATGACTACTACTCAGAAAAGAAAAGAAAATCAAATGAGAGACAAAATCTTCATCGAAATAATATTTTGGGTGAAAAAAGACCATATTTACTTAGCTTAAATGTTTGAGTTTAAGAAGAGTATATATATGAATGAACTGTGACCATATTGGAATTAGAGATATTTAAAAAGGTATATAACTATAGTTAAGAAAATGTGTAAAAGAAATGATATAGCAAAATTACTATCTGCACCAACAAGTTGCACATTTCATTTGAGTGATACAATCACTTCGAAAAATCTAATGTGGTGACAACCACATGAATTTTTTTCTCGAAGGACATGTAAATAAAGACAAAACATTCTAAAAATATTAATGGAGATTTGCACAAATAATCTCCACTCTTAAAAACAATTTAAGCTAAGTAAATATGATCTTTTTGCACCTCCATGCACATAATTTCACAAAATTTTTTTTTTTTTTGATAAATAACAGCCATAGATTCAAATGCCTAAAATGCACCAAAGTTAAAATATAAATATGAAGTTTGTGAACTTGTAAAGACGATCATGAGATCTTGGTATCTTTCTAACATAGATTGAAGTGTGAATCTTTAACATACTTCCTTAAAATGATGTCTTTTTAAATTCCACAATTTTGGTTGGATCCAAATTTGTAAATTCAGTATTCACTTGAGTTTACTGAGTTAAAATAATACAATTTTCCTTAATACCTAGATGAATAATTATTCATACAAAGTAGTTAAAAAGAACACCTTACACAAAAATCACAAATTAACTTTATACAAAAGCAAGAATAACCATGTGACTTTTTTTTAGTTCTATAATAATGGATGATAGAGGTTTAAAATAATAATTTTTTAGTCAATAAATATATATTAATGTGGGTGGGTTAGTGTTAACTTTTTTTTCAAACTAACTCTAATAAATTAAGATTAAAATGGAAAACAATTGTAAATCGTAAGATGGTTAAAAAGTTATGGTAAAAAAAGGTGAATGTGCTTCTCAGTGATTACCAAATTATCTGCTTCTACTACAAGGTTGATGCGCAAGCTAAGATTCTAACCCACCAATAAATGCACAGCTGGCAATTATTTAATAATTAACAGATTGGCAAAAAAAAACAAATATTTTAATATTATAACTATTTTACAATCCGACATATTCTTTATGTTTCTTGTACTCCAAACTACTGATATGTTTTTCAAGGCTTTTGTTTTGATTATGAAATTAATTACATATCATTTACTTTTCATCACTGGTTAATTGGATTTCAGTATTCGATAATATATATAATTGGGTTTTCTTGTACAATCATTCAATCATAATCTAACTACTTTAATTTAGAAGAAAAATAACACTTATAATAATTTTGAAGGAAAAAAAAAAGAAATGAAACTTAAATTTAAACCGGTTGCTTATTCAATTATGATTACTTTTTTGTTGTTTCTAATATATTGGTTCATATTTTAAAAATATTTTCAGAAACTTTATAGAGCAAATAAACTTTTGATAAACTGACTTTTGAGAAATAAAAATGTCACAACAAAACCCGGTACATCGGTCTTAAATTTTAAACATTGCATTCTGAATCTATAAAATATGATAAATTTGTTTGATTTAATAGTACCAATAATTTTTGGAATTTGAAAATTTGAACCTACTATTTCTAGATCAATAATATATAACAATTATAGTTGAGCGGTTTACATTATTCTTGAATCATGATTTTGTTAACGCAAATAAAAATTCAATATCAACAAGTAAACGCACGCTATATCTTTATTTAATTTTATGCAATTGTTTAAAAATAGTTCTAAAGAGATACAAAATTTTGCAGCTTGAGATGGAGTTGGATGAAAATTTGATAGAATCTGCATGACAAAATATAGATATTTATGGTATAAATAAAAATAATAATAGAAATGTGAATAGTACACAAGCAAATATTAATTATATGTTTGTGGAAGAAAACATGTGATGTGAAAGCTGCATTTAATAATTGAATAGAAAGTATACCCTTTCTTATTAGCAGGAGTTTGGTTTTAATTACGTAAAACGTGTGATGGATCCATCTTTTCTTTTTCTTTTTTGTTAATATATATATATATATAGCATTTATTAAGCCAACTACTGTCGGTTCTTCAATATTTTATTATACCAAAAATTTATATGTTAATAATTTAATTTTAGCATAGAGGACATTTTTGATAGCGATCCTCTAACACATTTTCTGTCTTCTATTACAACTCATGTGCAGCCAGAGAGAGAAAGAATTGTTTGATGATGAAGTGAATAAATCAAATTATATTCTTAATTAATTATTGATTAATTGAGATTTTTTTTTTGCAAATAAGATTGTGAAATAAATATAAAATGGATGCATGTAAATTAATCTAATGACTTTAGAAGTGTACCGAGATAAGAATAAGTCACATGAAACTTGTTTTTGTTTTATTTTGGTTAAATAATTAATACACTTAAACAAAAAAGTAAAAGAGAAGAATTTGAAACTTGAATTTCAATATAAATAAATTAAACATTATAAAATAAAATATGCTCTTTTCAGCTAAAATAATTGAAAAGTATATCTTACAAATCAACAAGCAAATGGGGGTGTGCTGCAATGGTATTAAAGAAATCTCTAACTTCTTTCTTATGCTTTTACTCTCTTTTCATATATGAAATTAGGAGACGACTAACGTTAAATGCATAGATGACTTGCCAAACAAATCAGTTTAAAAAATACAGAAAATAGATGACGGACATGGATGAGTTTAGAAAACACGGAAAATAAATGACGGATATTTAAGCATGTTGGACAATTAATGCTCCACATATTTTATGGTTTTGCTCATCATATTTGATTGCCCAACATCTAATATGTTCGTTATCTATTTTATGTGTTTTTAAACTTATTTACCTTTTTCGCCTGAAATGGAGACCATTTTATCACTCTGTAGTTTTCAGTTTTCAAATTTTTTTTCGTTCTAATTTTTACTTATGTGAACGTTGTGTACTTACATTTTGTGTTTAATATCAATTACTTACACTATTGTTTAGCTACTTAAGTTAAAATGTTCCATTTTCGTTGTTATTTATCATTTCATTTGTCTCAAATACATGAATGGTAACAAGTGTGTACGTATGAACTACTAAATTAGTACGCGTACTTACTTCACCTATATGATTGAACTACTAAACTTGAAATAACAAACGTTCAACGTTGTCTAATATTGTCGATAATGACTCATCCAACTATATTAGAAGTGTTATAACATATATATTTATCATTTGCATTTAATTATTTTATTTAACTTATATTCTTTCTACATCTTTCAATATATTTCTAACATATATTTTTTGTGGCGTAGAGTGACATCATATCTCGCTCTAATAGAGATCATGATAGTAGTGTTCATATGGAGGTACCTGCTCGTTGAATCAGATTTACTATAGGTCTGATAGTTTTACGAGAGGTGGCACATGACAAGATGGCTAGAGAACGATGTGTTGTTCAATATAATGAACATGGTCAAGAAATAGGCTAGGGTACAATAAAATTGAGCACTTTCATCGATGTTTATGCTAGATAAAAAATACCACTAACATAGGATGTTTGAAAATAGGTCCCTAAAGAACTGAAAGAGAAATTGTGGATTGTACACAGGTAACTATTTCATATGTACAATATAATTTCATATGCATAGTAATTATTAACTAATATAACTTATTTTGTTGTTTGCAAATGTCGTTTATGTTGGATCCAAAATCCAAACATAGGGTTATAATGTCTTTGTCGAGGAAATTTCGGACATTGAGATACATATTGAATTTGAAATTCAGTCTAATTAACCTGAGATGTTAGTCGTTTGTATTCTAAGTGATTTGTGTATTAAATTAAGTAATTCTTAGAGTTAGAATCACATTAAGTATAAAGA
This sequence comes from Sicyos edulis, assembly GCA_036507275.1. Taxonomy (NCBI): domain Eukaryota; kingdom Viridiplantae; phylum Streptophyta; class Magnoliopsida; order Cucurbitales; family Cucurbitaceae; genus Sicyos; species Sicyos edulis. The sequence goes on along the minus strand of CM071846.1, from coordinate 56,292,349 downwards.
TTTATGCATATTGAATTTGAAATTCATCAAGACATATGTGGAGTCCAATCAACCTGAGCTGTTAGCTACCTCGCCTAGATTATACACAAGTTGTATGTGGAGTCCAATCAACCTGAGATGTTAGTCGTAGTCCAATCGACCATCAATTTGTATGTGGAGTCCAATCAACATGAGATGTTGCTACCCTGCCTAGATTATACACAAGTTATGTGGAGTCCAATCAACCTGAGATGTGAATCGTAATTCAATCGACCATCGATTCGTATGTGGAGTCCAATCTACCTGAGATGTTAGTCGCGTGTATTCTAAGTGACTTGTGCATTAAATTAAGTAATTCTTAGATTAGAATCACATTAAGTATAAATATTTATATAAATATCATGCATGTGAATTTTAAGACCTTGAATTTAAGAAAATGAAAGCTTTTAGAATTAACTATGAATGCTAGAGGCTTTCTGTGACTCAACTGATATAACTCAAGTCTCATAATTTTATTGTTACATATGCAGAAGATGGGAATGCTATTAGATTCACATTCAGAGGTGGAACAGAAGGTCAGAATGCGATGCGGGATGCATCGCGGATGATAGAATCACAAGATCTTCTAGACATAATCACGAAAATCAAGGGATTTGCTGCAAAAAGATAAACGAAATACCAAGATTTCCTAAATATAAAGTCATACCCTTCTAAAACATTAATTCACACCGTGTAATTCTTCTTCATTCTTCCTCTGGTTCTTGAGTTCATAAGAGTTCCTTCTAATATGCCCCTTCTTGTGGCAACAGAAGCATTTTCCGATGATTCTATTTTGTGACTTTGGTCTTCCACGACTATTATTTCATTTAGTTGGCTTCTTGTCAATTCTTTCTCTAACTAAGAATGTTTCATTTTCTTTGATTTTTGTCTTTCTCATTTCTTAAATACAATATCCATGGAGATTTTTTCCCTACCATACTTGATGGTCGATTAAATTTCATCGAAGGATTCTAATAGTGAGTTTAGTAGGATAATAACTTTATTTTCATTTAATTAATATTATTCGGATGAAGTGTTATTTTGTTATACTCAACTAGATTTTGTTTTAGATCTTTGTTGTTATCCTTTTATAACCAAAATTTTTCCTACAAATATAGCTTATTAATTAAGGATTTAGTCAAATAAAGATTTTCTAATTTATACCATAACTCCAAAACTTGTTTTTTGCATCATGTACTTCTCTTTATCACATATAAAATAATCGTATTGTAGGCTAATTCTAGCATTTCCTCTTTTTTAGTTGTTGTCATTGTTGAAGGATTTTCAACTAGAAATAACACTCATTTTCTTCTTCCAAATAGAGAAATCATCTCCCATAAAAAAGTTCACCTCAAATTTTGGTGACATTTTAAAATCATTAATAGCATACCAAAAAACTCTCAGCGTAAGTTAACCAAAAAGTAATAACAAACCTGAAAATTTCTCAACTAAAATTAACAAGCTTTGATACCAACTGTTAACTCATAAATATTTAACCAAGCACAAAGGAAGAACATTTAGAGAAGATAATTAATAAAACTAGGTTGTAGAACCAGCCAAATGCAACATAACATAATTGAAAATGACGAAAAGAGAGAAGAAATGTACCAAGGTTTATAGTGGTTAAATTAAAACAAGATCTACATCCACTTTAGTCCCTTTTATTGACTATGTACTTTATGTACAATCTAAATGCCGCTTTGATACCAATTTGTAAAATCTAAATTCAAATAACAAAGCAATAACACACAAATAAACAATCACGCAAGCTTTTCGCTTCGAGATTGGAGAGACAATGCACACAAACTTTCTTTTCAACACTTTTCTTTATTTCTCTAAAACTCTCTCTACAGTTCTCTTATTTTCTCTCTAGCACTCTCTCTTTCTTTTTCTCTACGATTGTCTCTACTTTTCTCCATGGAATTAGCACTCTATTTATAGTCTATTACAAACTTGATCTCAAAGTTCTTTCCAAAAATGCTTCCCACTAATTCATAAATTAAGGATTCACTAATGCCTTAATTAACTCCTAAATTGACAACCTATTAATTCCTTAATTTTCTACCCACTAATTTCCTCAATTAACAATTATTCCAAATACATTAAAATAATAATATAACTTTATTCCAACAAAACTCCTCCATAAACTTAAATGGTTCTGTCATTCGTCGTGCCAATCATCTTTTGAACTTATCGAACAAAACCTTTGGTAACGGTTTTGTAAAGATATCCGCAACTTGATCTTGACTTGCCACATGCAACAATTCTACGCTTCCTTCCTTTACATGACCTCGGATGAAATGAAAACGAACATCAATATGTTTGCTTCTTTCATGATTCACTGGATTCTTTGCTAACTCAATTGCTGATTTTTGTCAATTTGAATCACAGTCGCACCAAGTCGCTTTAACTCCATCTTGCTCAACAGATTTCTAAGCCATTTGCATGACATACGCAAAAATAAGCTGCAACATATTCAGCTTCACATGTCGAAAGTGTTACAATATGTTGTTTCTTTGATAGCCAAGTAAATGATGTTGTAAGGGACCGACCCGAATGGGGCACTAAATGGGCCCTTACCCCAATGCATGCATTCAAAGTAAAGGACATTTAAACAGACATGATTTCGGATTCCAATTAAAACAAAACATTCAAAATAACCCCTTTAAAAACTAGACATTTTCCTGAAACTGTCCCTCTGTTTCCAAGCACTGCTCCAGGATAAATACATTTCCAAAGTTTACTCGATCGTAGAGATTTACTAAAAGCCATTCAAAACCTGTTCGAGATACAACATGCGGAATCCACAAATATTTACAAACATCCTAGGGCTTAGTGCGCTACATGCATTCGGGGAAAACAAAAACACACGAGTCATAATACAAAAATCGAGTTGGAAGATCGGGCCCCATGATCACGCCTCCTCCTTCAGGCATCCTGTCACAAGCACCACTTGCCACTGTGGAAAACCACGAGAATAAGGGTGAGTAACGAATTACTCGTAAGAATCCCCAACCGGGTACAATACGATATACATGGTCATCTCGATGAGCGTATGCAAGCTATGAATATAACACGAGAATAGAGCACATAGCTTAGCCCACACTTGGGCCTCGGATGCCAACTCCTGGTGGCTTAGTCCGAAATAAAATCATCACACATCCAATACATAAGTCGCCCTATACGAGAAACAAGTCCCGCCCTCGGCTGTCTCATCGTCGACGAAAGGTACACCGGCTCACAATCCCGAGGAGCTCTCGATCGGCGCAGTAATGAGCGTAAGCATGCACCGTGCTACTACAGACTATGGGGGTTGCTGGTCCGAGGCAAGCCGCCCATATCCATCACCACGCCTAACTAAATCTTTGGATCGGTGTCACCGACATAGGGGTGTGAGACACGGACACGTAAACTATGTCGGCTGAACCACCGCACTGGGGCCAAGGAACGGTCGTGGTAGGCTTACACCGAGAAGCCGCCCTTGCCTTAACAGTGGCAATCGGGGGCTCTTGCCAAACATGCCGAGGACATGCCACCCGCCGGACGCGAGGCAATGCCAAGTCATCATCCCGACCGTTGGGGCATTTAATATCGCCACCCTCACCCAAGATTGCGGGGCCTACCGCTCGGGTTAGCTAATCCTCACGGGGTCTAGGGACGGAATGACTTGCTCGACGTCCCCGCCATGGATGCAAGGTTCTTTATGCATCGGGCCCGATGATGCTATCTACCGCAATTCTAACTCCTTACCTAGCAAACAAAGAAACAATTCCATAAAATCCAATACGTGCTCAATAAGAATACAATGAGCCTAGCATGATACTATGAAGCAAGGAACAGATACGAGCATGCCAGAAAGGAACAACCTAGCATGGATTAACATGAGAATTAACCAAGAAATCATGCTAATCGGGAATTCAGATTGAAGCACCTAGCTACACATGTCAATAATCACAAACAAGCAATCAATCAACAATCACATATAATATCGCGGGGTCCACACAACCCCGGTAAGAAATCCTTACCTTGGTCGGGGGCGGTTTGGCACGAAATCCTAAGTCGCGAACAATCTCGATCTAGCTACCGAGAACCTATCAATCATCACAATAATCACACAATAGGCCTAAATACAATAAAATAAATGAGGCTCAGCTCGGGAGCAACTCACGAGGCACGACGAACGCACGAACGAGCCGATTGCACGAACGGGCAAAGAACGGGGCTCGATGGCGCGCTGGGCGCAGAATGGCGAGCTGGCGTCTTTGCGCGCGGCGACGCCTGGGCGCGGACGCGCGCGACGACGGCGCTGCTGCCGCGGTGATGCAGGGCGAACAGAAGCTCGGTCGGCGGCGCTCGCTGCTGCACGACTTCGGCGAGCGGGGGCTCGGGCGACGCGCTGCGGAGCTGGGCGCGCGCGCTGCGGGACGGACGGCGGTTGGCGAGCTCGACGAACAGGGCTCTGTTTTTTTCGCAAGCGAACAGGGGGCGAACAAAAGACTCAAAACCAAGCGATCCACGGGGGATTCGGCCGCCGATTCTTTGAAGAAGAACTCCCCTACACTAGCCGCACAAAACCCATACTTCAAATCGCCTCAACTCGGCCGATGAACGGAAACGAAACTAGGGAGAAGGAATCGAATTCTTTTGAAAGAAAAGAGAAAAGAAGCTTACCACCGCTCGGGGATGGAAGACGACCTCAAATTGGAGGCAAGGCTTGGTCGAACGGAGCCGAGAAGGAAGAGGATCGAGAGAAATTGGCTGTCGGTCGGGGGTGATCGCGAGGAAGAAGAAGAAGAAAAATGGGGCGAAACTCGGGCGAGCTGCCTTTTAAATCAAAACAGGGGACGAGCAGACTTATATAATAGAACGCGCGTTTAGATTAACAAACGCGCGCGGTGGCTCGGCTGGCTGTGCCCTCTGCCTAGCATGCGACACGGCCCTGGTTCGATTCCTGCTCGATGCGCTATTTAATTCCCTATTTAATTTTACTTTTTCCCAAGCCCAAATACCTTCACCAAAAATCCCGATCCTATTCAAATTGACTCGTAATTATTCCGGCAATTTTAAATTTCAAAACCGGCCTGACCCAAAATTACAAAAATGCCCCTAGGCCTCCCGAGAAGGCCGGGATGAAAATTCCGGGCCGTTACAGATGTGTTGCCCATAAATAATGCATAACCGGATGTACTTTTTCATTCGTCTATGTCTCCGCACCAATCACTGTTGGATCCAATCAGCTTAAAATCTTCCGCTTTCAAATATAACATCCCAAGTGTCACTGTACCTTGGATGTATCACAAAATTCGCTTCAATGCCTTCCAATGCATATAAACTGCCTCTTCCATGAACCGACTAACAATGCCAACACTCAATGTGATGTTTGGCCTTGTGCATGTGAGATCGCGAAGGCTTCCCACCAAACTTCTATATCTGCTCGCACCTACGCGTTCTCCTTCATCAAACTTTGAAATTTTTGTACTTGGTTCCATTGGTACTAAGACTGGGTTGTAATTCGCCATTTTGAACTTTTTCAAGATCTCCTTCCCATTTCTCCAGCGATACAAAAATACTTGTCTCTTTTTGTTTAACCTCTAAACCGAGGAAAAACTTCAGCAAACCCAAATCTGTCATCTCAAATTTTCGCGTCATTGTGCTCTTAAATTCCTCTATCATCGCATTACTATTACCCATAAAAATCAAGTCATCAACATAAAGAGCAACAAAAATCGCATTACCTCTACACTGCTTTGTGTAGAGCGCATGCTTGTATGGACAATGCATGTACCCATTCTCTTTAAAATATGCATCAATGCAAGTACTCCACGCTCGCGGTGCTTGCTTCAACCCGTAAAACGCTTTCTTCAATTTAAGCACTTTCTTCTCTTTTCTAACTTTCACATATCCGGGTGGTTGCTCAATGTACACTTCTTCTTCAACCACACCGTTCAAGAATGTCGTCTTGACATCCATCTGAAATATAGGCCATTTGAATTGAGCTGTATGAGAAATAAGAAATCGGATTGTCTCCATTCTCGCAACGAGAGCAAAGACTTCATCATAGTCAATTCTCACTTTCTGCTTGTATCCCTTTGCAACAAGTTTTGCCTTGTAACTCTTTATCTTGTCTTGAGCATTCATTCTTGAATACCCACTTCACGTAAATTGGCTGACTTGCATTCAGCAATTCTGTTAGCATCCCTGTATCATTGCGCTCTATTGCATTGATCTCCTCATCCATGGCACTTTTCCACTTCTTGTCTCGCACTGCTTCTTCAAAGCTAATATCTTCTGCATCTGCCAAAAGACGTACAAGATGTACCTCATTTTTTGCATCATCAAATCTTGCAAACTTTGCATTCTGGGTAGCTGCAGTTCATCTTCATCATCTGTAGCTTCAAAATCTGATGATTTACTTGATGATGCAACGACTGGTGATTCTCCAACTTCGATGCTAACTTCCATCGAATTTTTCCAGTCCCATTCGCTTTCTTCATTGACTCGCACATAGCGACTCACTATCACCTTCTTGTTTATTAGGTCAAGTAGCTTGTACCCTTTTGTTTTCTCATCATAGCCAATGAAAACGTACTTCTTGCTCTTGTATTCAAGCTTAGTTCTTTGTTGATCTGGTACGTATGCATAAGTCATACTACCAAACAATTTCAAATGTAAAACAGTCAGCTTCTGTCCGCTCCATGCCTCTTGCGGTGTCTGATCACCTAACTTCGCATGTGGACATCGATTTTGCACATAGATAGTGCATTGCGCTGCTTCTGCCCAAAACTCCTTTGACATACTTTGCTCTTCAGCATTGCTCGAACCCTGTCAAGAGTGGTCATGTTCTTCCTCCCAACCACACCATTTTGTTGAAGAGTATATGGTGCGGTTAGAAATCGCCTTATGTCTTACTCCTCCACTACAAAAAAATAGTTTTTGCCGATGGAGGTTATGTCGACGAAAACGAAGTCCGTCAGCGTCAATAGTTTATGCCGACAGAAATCATATCTGTTGGCCTTGAGTATATATGTGCTGATGGAAAAGTAGTATCCGTCAGTGTAGGTATGAAAATTTTCTCAAGCGGGAATCTAAGAGGGAAAAAATAAGATGATAGAGTCATATTTCCGTCGGCATAGAGTGCTTTTAAAATTTAAAAAGTTGATTTATGCTGACGGAGCCAATGTTTCGTCAACGTAGACCAATTAAAAAAGCCTAAGAAACCCATCTCCTTCCCTACCTCTAAAGCAGTCGTGACCCTAACTCTACAGTTCTGCCTTCCTCTTCTTTTTTTCTCTTTCTCCGCTGGCTGCCGTCTCCACTGCCTTCTTTCCTCCAGCGACAAGGTATTTATCATTCACCCTCATCGATTTCCTCTCCTACTTCGTTCTTCATTCTCCACTGCCGCCTTCTGTATTCCGTTCTTATGGTCTCCTACTTTCGATTTCTTTTCTCTGATTCCCCCTCGTTCTTCATGTTTTACTGAATCTCTCTCTAATTGGCTCTTTTCTTTGTTGCACTGATTTGATTTTTAATAGTCTCTTTACCTCTATCACATTGAATTCCAAAATTCTAAAATTCTTCAGCTCATCTATTTAATCTTCAACTCTTCACATTGAATTTCGCGGACATTGAAGTATATTCGCCACCTCTGTCAGATCGCACAGCTTTGATCTTTCTACCTGTTTTCTTCTCCACCTTCACTTTGAATTTCTTGAACGCCTTAAATGCTTCTAATTTTTCTTTCAAGAAATACACCCAAGTTTTTCGTGATAAATCATCAATAAAAGAAATGAAGTACATTTTACCGCTGAAAGATCTGGGGGTAATTGGTCTGCATATATCAGTATGAATCATCTCGAGCGGTTGCTTAGCCCGATATGCCACTTTCTTCTTAAATGAGGTTCTCGCATGCTTGTTGAGCACACATTCTTCACAAAACTTTCCATCGTAATCCATGTCAGGTAGCCCGTGCACCATATTTTTCTTCGCTAACTCTTTCAATCCACCATGATGTAGATGATCAAAACGAAGATACCAAAGTGATCTTTTATCTTCTACATCGACTCGCAAACACTTTTCTCGCACGCTTCTCAGATTCAATCTATACATGCGATTTCTTCCCATCTCAACTTGGGCAACTAAACGCTCTTACTTGTCCTTAAAATATAATAGCTGGTCTTTAAAAAACATCGAAAAATCCTTCTCTGTCAGTTGCCCCAAACTTAAAATATTTGTTTTGAGGTTTGGTACATAATAGAAATCTTGAATTGACCATGTTAAGCCATCCATTTGCAAATAACAAATCATATCTTTGCCTTTGACCTCCACTTTTGACGCATCGCCAAAAGAAACATGACCGTCTTCAATTTTCTGCATCTCTTTGAATAGATGCTCGTAACCGTACATATGGTTGTCTACCTCTGAGTCGAGATACCATAAAGTATCATCGTTAGCGCTGTCATCATTTTGCGCAATCAAAAGAAGACCTTCATTTGCTTCGTCTTCTAATTCTAAATTGGTTGTTTCTTCAACCCTTTTATCCGTTCGACAATCTCTTGCAAAATGTCCCACTTTTCCGCAACTGTAGCATTTGTCAGAATTACAATCATTCGCTTAGTGACCATAGTTGTGACATTTGTAGCACTCAATGTTCGAATAATTCGATCGACTGCCTCTTCCTCGACCGCTTCCTCTTCCGCGATAAGCAAATTGACTCGTCTGTCTTTTCTCTTCATGATCTGTCGCTTTGACCATCATGACCATACGAACTCCACGGCCACGTCCTCTACCTTGAAATTTTTTAGAATAGAGTACCTTTTCATCTTTGATTGTCGCTTTGGTTTTAAGCGCCTGCTCAAGCATTTCCTCTTTCTTCTTGTTCTTTCGTTACTCGTGTGCCTCAAGAGAACCTAAAAGCTCATCAACAGTTACCGTCGCAAGGTCCTTTGACTCTTCTATCGGGCACACAACATTCTCAAAATTGTTGGTCAACGATCTCAAAATCTTCTCATCAATTCGCGCATGCGTTAGCTTTTCGCCATTGCGATTGAGTTGATTCACCACCGTCTGCACACACATGATGTAGTCAGATACGCTTTCTGACTCCTTCATCTTTATGCTCTCCAATTCGTCGTGAAAGGCCTGAAGACGCACTTTCTTGACTCGGTCGGCTTTTTTGAACACTTTCTCTAAAATGTCCCACGCTTCTTTTGAAGTTGTTGCACTCGCAATCTTCTCAAAGCCCGACTCATCAGCTATTCGAAATAGCATGTATAATGCCATTTTATCCTTCGATCACATCTCTTTCAAAGTTTTATTTTGAGCCACAGTATAAGCCGTTGTATTCTCTGGTTCTAGAAACCTTCTTCGACCACCTCTCATGCGTCATGAGAATTGAGAAGAGCTTTCATATGGATGCTCCAATTCTCGTAATTTGCCTTCGTCAATCATGGTAGCGGCATTTGACCCGTCACGTTCTCCATAGCTCTGATACCACTTTGTATAATCTAAATACCGCTTTGATACCAATTTGTAAAATCTAAATTCAAATAACAAAGCAATAACACACAAATAAATAATCACACAAGCTTTTCGCTTCAGGATTGGAGAGACAATGCACACAAAATTTCTTTTCAACACCTTTTTTTTTATTTCTCTAAAACTCTCTCTACAGTTCTCTTATTTTCTCTCTAGCACTTTCTCTTTCTTTTCTCTACGATTGTCTCTACTTTGCTCCATGGAATTAACACTCTATTTATAGCCTATTACAAACTTGGCCTCCAAGTTCTTTCCAAAAATGCTTTCCACTAATTCCTAAATAAGGATCCACTAATGCCTTAATTAACTCCTAAATTGACAACCCATTAATTCATTAATTTTCTACCCACTAATTTCCTCAATCAACAATTATTCCAAATACATTAAAATAATATTTAAGTTTATTACAACACTTTACAACAAAAAAATAACTCATTTTTCTTCCTCTTCTTCAGCAACAACATATGTTTTCTCTCAACTCTCTAATTTTTTTCTCGCACACTTGCGGCTGCTTTTATATAGATATCAAGAGAGATGAATAAAACCCTATTTTTCAAAGGAACTAAAAAGGCTCAATTCACACGCATATCTAGATCCACATACATGTGAGAAAATAAAAGGTCTGAAGTCATGTGCAAGAGAACCCCCACAACTAGGGATATACAAAAAATCGAAAACACCCAGCGGTTTCTTTGGGTTGGGTTATGATTTTGTTGGTTTGAGAGGTTCTTGGGTTGGTCAATTTTTTATTCGTTCACCCCAACTCAACCCAAATTGATAATAGTATTATATAATATGTGTGTAAAATCGATGAATAAGATAAGTTCTTAGCATATTGACAAGGAACATACACCAATAAAATAGATATCCTATAATATATTTTTTTGAAACAAAATAGATATCCTATAATTAAGTATAGTATCATTGTATTATTTCTTTTTTTCGTTTTTTTTTGTACATATTTATGAGCTATGAGTTGAATCTTAGGATGTGTTTGGGGCACCGATTTTTTTATGATAGACGGAGGGTTATGATAAACGGTGGGTTATGATGAGCGGTGGATTATTATAAACAGTGTTTGAGAAGCAGGTTATTACAATAGAGTTATGATAAACGGTGTTTGAGGGGCTGATTATTGTAACAAAAATAATATATGTAAGGTTTAGATAAACGGACTCGCAGATTTAGGTAACCACTGACTATAATAAACGGTGGGGCAAACATGGATTAGGTTATTATAACCAGCTCGGTCGTTTACATAAACGGGGGCACAAACATACCCTTAGAGAGAATTTGTATTTTGACTTTAAAAAAAATATTAGAGAGAAACAAAAAAAAAAGAAATTATTATAACTCGAGAACTCAACTCAACCCAACCTAAATTATATATAGGTTATGTTGAGTTGGGTTGTAGAGTTGGACAAGTTGACCAACATAAAAATTTGGATTGGTCGAAAAAAGGCACTTGACCAAACTCAACCTAGACCATGTACACCCTTTCCTACAACCACATCACAAGGGTTGAGAAAAAATGTTGGGGCTACTCAACCAATAGAAAGCAATCACCTGTTATAAAATGTCAAAATACCATACTTATGATCTGACCCCTATAATTTTTCAATGTTCATTCTCGATAAATTTCGTGTATCTTGATGATTGCAACATTTTGTATTTGTTGGAATTTTTTGACATCAACCTTAGTTCATTGTTTCTTAGACCCTGTTTGATAACCATTTTTTTATTCATTTTTTGTTTTTAAAATTTAAGCCTACAACAACCATCTTATCATAATTTTTTTCTTATTTGGATATCTACATCTTGCCTATATTTTAATAAACAAAACCAAAATTTGGAAACAAAAAAAAGTAGTTTCCAAAAGCTTGTTTTTGTTTTTTGAAATTTGGTTAGTATGCACCTACTTTCTTAAGGAATGATGGTTATATTGTAGGAAAGATGGAGCACATGGTAGGAAATTTGAGTAGAAATAGGCTTAAATTTCATAAACAAAAAATAAAAAATAAAATGGTTATCAAACGGGACCTTAGTAACTTGATTAAAGAACATGTTATATGTGTGCTAAAGGTTGAATTTTTTTTTTTTTTTTTTTTTGAGACAGGTAGATTCTAAGTATTTACCGCATGATTCAATTTGATTATTGATCAAAGTTTAGTATATATACTTGTAAAGTTAAGCATAATTGAACAAATAAGCCATTACTTCTGCAACCATTGCACTCAAAATAATAGTTAATATCAACTTCATACAGGTTCGAACTCGAAAATTAATATTTAACTCTCATATTATTTGAAAGTAGTAATATGATTTATGTAGAATTTGTTGATCCCCTTCTAATATATGAACTAAAACAATAATAATAGTTAATGTCCTAGTGTTTATTGTAATTTTTTATTTTTAATTCCAACTATTGACTTGCTAATAAAGATTGGAATAATCTCCACCCCACTCCACTGGTATTTATTTGATCAATGCAACCCATCTAACTTGAGGGTTTTTTTTCTTCTTTTTTTGAAAGACATTTAACTTAAGGATTGATATTTAAGATTGGAATAATTTCACCTCGCCCCACTTGCACTTTGCACCAAAAGTGTGTGTGTGTATATATATGCAACCATTTTGGGGTCACTTTTGGCCCTATATATATTCTTCCTCTCCATGGAAAGAATAAAAAAAAAATCTGAAGTTGGCTCCATATTGTAAGATTTATGTATTTTTCTTTTTTAATAAAAATTTCTCACACCGTTGAGTGTTTGTCGGTTTGTTTGGTAATTTATGTTGGGTGATTATAATAAATGGGTGCAACAGTACAAAATAAATGGGGCAGAATTACATATAGAATCAGCATATTCCAAACCCATCCTTTATCTATTTATTTTTATTTTATTTTCTTCTTCTTCTTTTTATTCCTCTGGTTTGGTTGATAAAACTTTTTTGGCCCTTCCCTCTTATAAAATGAAATCTACCACTATTATTCTTCTTTAATTTTGTCTTCTTCTAACTACTTTCCCTTTTTCTTTTCTTTTGTCAAAATGATAATTTTCTTCATTATTATTGACTTGCCTAATAGTTAAATAAGATTTCTCAAAAAATCATAAAGGAAGAAAGAAATAAATTTATATAAACTATTTTATACTTAAATGTACGATAAACATATAGGATTGGATGAGATAGTTATCTCGGAATAATGAAAGTGCGTGAAACTGCCTCGATTATAAAAAAATAATAATAAATTTAAAAAATTTAGTCAAATCTAAAAAATAATTATAAACATAAAGACTTTAAAAAAAATGAACAAATATAATGATTAGGTTATTGCCATATACTTGTCTATAATAACAGTGTTGATATTAAAAAGGTACTATTGATTATATATGTATAATTATTTTGTGAGAATAGTGTTTCACAAAAAGAAAATTTATTTTATGAGAATAGTTTAGTATAATTTTCTTTAAAAAATTAAAAATTTCGGCACACTTTGTTTGGCAAAACTACACGAAAATCCAATACTTAAACTTTTTTATTAGAAAAAATGCTTTGACTCAATTTTTGGTGTTTTATTCTTCTTCAGTCTCGGCGCAATTTCATAGCGCAGAGTTCGGACAGAAAAATACAAAACTTCATCTACGTCAAAGTGCAAATCTTCACTGCTTTTCTTGCCTCTTTTAAATGGGTTGCTTTTTATTCTTTTAAATTTTTAAGTATTCATGTTTTCCCTTTTGTTTATTGACCATATATTTCAAATTGAGATAAAGAACAAGGGAATTGCTTATGATCTACGTAATGTAAATGCCCTTCCCCTCCTCTTCTTTATGTCTTTTTGGGTAATTTCCCCCCTCCATTCCATATATTATATCTATCCTAATCAACTCCATTTCCAATATTTGCTCCTCTTTATTATCAATATAATAAAGAAATATGTGACCATACTTTTTTTTAATACAAATTTGGGGAGGAAACCAACAAATAATTGCTTTCATATGAGAGTTAAATACCGATTTTTTAACTCAAACTTATAATCGTGAAATTAGAATGAACTAAAACTAAACAATATAATCAATTGCGCTACAGATTCATTCTTTATATCACAATACTTACATTTTTTTTTTAGAAAAATTGACTATATTAGTTCTTATTTATTTATTTTTATTTGACTAGTCTCACTAAGTTCTCTAAACAAGTTTGTCATTGACATGAGATTCATTTCTCAGTTCAAGGTCCAAATTAAGTAAAGCCCATTAAAACAATCGGTCCAAGAGTCCAGTACACCTTAAATTTGCCATCAATTTATTTCTCAAAAAAAAAAAAAAAAATTGCCATAAATTTCGAAACTGAGAAATTGGAAGTAATAAGTAACAAAAGTGTTAGAAATTATTAGAAATCTGGCCAGATTTAGAAAACTTAGAAAAATATTTAAAACAATATTAAATAAGAAAATGCTAATTTGTTAGTTACTGCCATACCTTTACCATCTCAGTAATAGGTGAATTTGGGAAAATAAAAATTATATATATAGATATAGATATAGAGGTGGTTACATAAAGGACATTACTGTTTGAATTTGGATTAAAAATGGATTAATTCCAAACAAGTTAATCAACCGCACCACCAACTTATTGAGTGATAGAGCGATTTCTTTAAGGATAATAACGGTGACTTATTTTTTTTCCAGTAAGAGAAAGATAAGGAATTGGTAGGTTGGAGTGGGAAACTCAATTTCGTCTTTTTTTAAAAAAATAATAATAATAAATAATTGTAACCACTCTATGTCAACTCCAACATTTTAGGGCGGTGATTTAATTAAGGTAATAAATTAAAAGGGAAATTCTGAAATGAAATTTAAAGTATATTTGGAGAAGGGAGGATTCAAACCTGTAACTTATAGAAGATGCCGATAGAACTCTCCTTTTGTTAGCGTTAATATACTATTTAATACACAGAAAGAAAAGAAAAGAAAATTGTAATTTTTTTTTCAGAAAAGCAAATATTCAACGCAATAAAGATATTCTAGAAATTAACAAGAAAAAAAAACACGGGGACACAAGTCGTGGTCTAACCTAGATCCTGTATAGTATGATGATTGATCAACGAAGACAACTAGAATATAATGCCTAATTGATTCAATTCATTTCATTGAAGAGTGTGTAACAACTACTTACTTTTTTTTTTTCTTTTTTTTGAGAAATGTAACAACTACTTACTTGGAAAGCTTAGGTGGAGAAATGAGTCCATGTGAAATACAGTATGTTCAAAAGTTTGTGATTTAGATTTGTAACATGCTCTTTATTATGGTAGTGGGAATCACAAGGTGGACTGGAGGTATCATGTATGTGTTTGGTTAAGAAAAAGGCCAATCAATTCTATAAATAAATATGTGATCACTCTCTCACAAAATCACAACTACCAAAATACACACATTTGCTGCTGTGGTAGTGAAATTAGTCACAGTTGCATGAAAAGTAACCTCTTAATTAAAATAAAAATATATGACCACCGCTAAGCTATGATATTTATAATAATTACACCTTTAAACTTCTAATTAATTTGATAAATTATATCCTTAAACTTTGGTATGTCTTACAATTAAACACAATGGTTAGTGCACAAGTCACCTTGCCTCACACCAGCACCAAGTGTCGAATCTCTTTTTCTCATCAATTTGAGCGATTAAAAATGAAGACGGTAAAAGAAGGCAAAGATGGAGGTAGAAACAATTTTTTTATTAATGACAATTTTATCATTTCATATCTTACTTCGTGATTAATTGTAATATTTATTAAATTTAAGTGTGTATGTACTTGATTAAATTAAAATTTTAAGAGTGTAATTATTACAAACACGGTTTGTTTGACATATTTAGGTAGGAGTTAGTTTTAAGATTTACTAACTTCTCATCAAAACCTACATACAAACGAGTTTTTACCAACTCCTCCTCAATTGTACTTTTGAAAATAACTCTCATTTCTAACCATTCATTTATAACTACTCAATCATTTTTAACCACTCATTTTTAATCATTTCTTTTTTAACTACTAAAAATAACTACTCAATATAACTCATCAATATCACTCATTAACCTAAGAACTACCTAAATAGGTCAAACAAACACCCTAAGGTGATTTGTACAATTTTCCCTAAATAATAATAATAATAAAAACAAGTCCTCCCTTTTCTTTGTCGCATTTTGCTTAAACTCATCAGTTCTACCCATTTCCAATAACGACCGACACATTTTGGAACTGAACTGTTTCATTAGAATAACAATTAATTAGCTTAATTTAGTTCATATATTTGCACCCGATCTTATAGAAATCAGGTTTTTTTTTTTTTTTTTGAAAAACTCAAAGAAATTTGGTTGGACGAACGTTTTAAAATATATAAATAAATAATAATAATTCATTTTAAAGTATTTTTAAGAAAAACCTTGTTTGATTTCTAAACAATGTAAACATTCATGATATTTATTTCGATTCCAAATTTAATAGCCTTCTAAATATTATATACCATTATCTTACCATCTATTATTTCCTGAACTCAACGGGCCAAAATTATTTAAGCAGCAAAAATCAAACAATTGTCTCATAAAATCAGCAGAGATACACGCAAACTCAGCACCAACCTCTCACCAAAATAATAATTAAAAAAAAAAAAAAATTGAGTATGCCGTAATTAGACCTATATTTATAGGTGCAAGAAGTCAAGATTAGATAATGGTTCCCGTCCCCATCCATGTGATCTCTTTACCGCCAGATTGTTCACGAATCAGGAATTATCCCACACAAAATACTCTCTTTAGTTTTCAACTTTTATTTGTTGAATTTATTTTTTTCACTTTATGCGCACCGCATACCATGAGTAAAAAAAAATTATAAAAATTAATTTTTAAATAAGTGGTCACAACTCAACACATTTTAGAATTCTTCGACTTAAGTCGCAACATAATTGTTTTACTTATTTTGATGAACTTTGATGAGAGTATTTAACTTTTTATGCAAATCGTGAAAACATGAAAACGTCAAACACCGGTACAAGTTTTGTGTACTAAATGATTCCCGTATTTACGCTTTAAACCAGTCGTGCCGAAAAGAAAAAAAAAAAAAAAAACGAGATGCATTCTTTGTCGACAAAATAACAGAGATTTAGAGATGAGAACAAACTGCAGGTTTTAGAATTCAGTGAGACAACTTTGTATTTTCATTGGTTTCCTAAAATTAATGTTATTGTTTGTAGCAAAAGAAAGTTAGGAAAACAGCTAAAAACAAAACATGAAGTAAGAGGAGAGTGAGAAAGAGACTACTAGAAGCAAATACGTACAGGTAACCAAAAAAAGTATACTGTTCAGCGTAGTCCTTTATACAATGGAGCTCTCGGATGACCCCCTTCCGTCTTCCACAATCCTATTTAAGAAACATCGCACAGCCACTTGTATTCAGTTACTCATATAAACAGCCTCTTCAAATTCAAATCATGGACATGAAAAAAGGGGGAAAACAACAAGTGAAGTTATTCTTACCATATCAAACACCCTGCAGTAATTCTTTGCAGGTTGACTTGTTATGCCCAAGCCCCTTGCATCTGCTGCATTGAAGCTGACGTTTCATTATCTCTGGGGACCCATATCGCTTCGACGTAGGTCGACCAGGTGGACGACGTGTAGGAGGAGGGGTTACAGTGACTGAGGCCTGTAGAGAACCTCTCTGTATGGGCATGTCAACTTGGGGAACCGCATGCACCGACTCTGAATATGTTAATCTGTAGCTTTCAGTTGTGAAATATCTGGAGCAAACATCATAGGGGCTTCGGCCAAGACAACCAAGAACTGCAATTGCATGACTACACGGTAATCCCGTAGTTTGCCACCCTTTACAAGTACAATCCCAGTGATCAACATCAACAACTTCAATTGAATCCCCTCGAACTTCAAATGTGCTACCCCCCGATATTAGCACATGAAGGTTATGAACCTTATGGCCTTCCTTTTCCAACTTTTCCTCCATGGATGGGGTTAGCCTTGTCAACCATTGGTCAGAATTTGTTCGCCGTGCAAAGATCAATTCCGTTATCTTGACCCTAATCGCATCAACCATCTGTGTGATGGGCAATTCATGAGCATCGGATATCCAACTGTAGAAAATCTCCCCAAAGTTTGATGTCATGTGGTTATACCTAGCACCCTCGAAGAATGCATTTGCCCAATTCTGGGGTTCACTTTGTAGGATCCAATTGTAAGCATCTAGTGAAATGCTTTTAATGCTTTCAACACACCTCTGAAAATTTTCCGGCTTAGGTGCATAAGCAGCAGCATAGAAATCCTCAACTATGAGCCGCTTCACCTCATGAGAAAATTGCCCTTTCAAGTCTCTAATAAGTTGTTCAGTCAAGTATCTAAGGCAATAACCATGAAACGAGCCCTTGAATATATTAGCAATTGAAACTGTTAAACCGTGCTGTCTATCTGCCACAAACGTCAAACGACAAGATGTAGAAAGCGCTGATTTTAATTGTAATAGAAACCAGTTCCAATTATCATCACTTTCTGCATCTACAACAGAAAAGGCAACAGGAAAAAAATCATCATCTCCATCTGCAGCTGTAGCAGCCAATAATGTTCCTTGATATTTTGACTTCAAAGGAATGCTGTCAAGGAAAATAAGAGGACGGCAACCCTGTTGGAAACCACCTAATGAAGCATGGAATGATACAAAGAGACGGTGAAAACTCGAGTCTTCTTTAGTGTCGCAGGTGGCAAGACTACCAGGATTTGTCTCCATTATTTTTTCACACAAAAAAGGCAACTGATTGTAGGCTTCTTTATAAGAACCCTGAAGCTGCTCCTTTGCTATTTCTTTCCCACGCCAAGCTTGGAAGTAATTTAATTGTATTCCATATTCCTGTTTGATATCATGAACAATATCTTTTGGCTTGTAATTTGGGTACACTTTTAACTTCTCCTTAATAATACTTGCCACCCAACTCCTTGTAGCCTGGTGGCCTGTAGTCGTAACTGCTCCTTCACAATTATGAGTGGGATTCATCTTCTTAATACATATTAATTGAGTGGTAGATAATCTCGATGCATGAATTCTCCAATGGCAACCTTCAGCCTTGCATTTAACAGTCACCCGGTGACTATCATTTTTCTTGTACCTGAATGCAAACTGATGTGCAATGGCATATTTACGCAGTGATTCACGAAACTCGTGAACACTGCTAAATCTTTGACCCACCCCAGTAATGGTATTCTGCCACTGCTGTGCACCTTTGACATTCTTATCATCACTTGAACCAAGAAGAGGAATAATTGGTGTGATTTCACCTGCTAAATCAATGTGGGTAACTAGAGGATTTGTGTCATCCACAACATCAAGCGCACCATCAAGTGGGATATCGGAATCCATATTATTATCCCCAATGCCATGGACAACAGAAAGTGGGGTTCCATCAACGGGTACCACAGTTTCTGACAAAGTTGTTCTGCTGGACCTAGAAAATACAAAATGACAATATTTTCAAGCACGACACACTCTAGAAGTTGAAAGAGTCTCACTTCTGTAATTTTCAGACAAGGGAAAATAAAGACAGACAAACATTAAAAATAAAAAGCTAAGACGTCAAGTAAACTACCTACTGGCAGGCAAAATTGAGATGTTCGGAGCCATAACTTCTTCTATAATTACAAAAATATCAACAGTGGTCGAATCTTCGTGAAACTTTAACATGCGCTTTAGATCCTTGTCATTGGAAAGTGTAATGAGAGTCTTCCTGTTGCCAGGGAGGAAGTATTTGATGGACATAGTGTCCACATCATAATTAAACATTTCTCCTACTTCCACCTTGAACTCATTAAACTTCATTTTATCATCCACGTCAATAGCATGGGCATCTCCTCCATGGTATGAAAGCGTGCCATCTCTACCAGACTCAAATTCACCGCCTGATTGACAAATAGCTATAATTTTCTTCTCAGCCATGACCTACTATGCCATAACATAAACCTCAACTTAAAGTTGAATCTTTTCAATGGTGAAGGGGACAAAAAGCAAATCATGTTAACAGATTGCAATCTTACTGAATTCAAACTCATGAGTTGTCTTTTCTATTTAACAAGGTTATTCATCAAAGCTTGAATCATCTAAATCAAAAGACTCGTAGCGTACAACATCAATTATACAACCCTTCCTAATCTCAAATGCTATAATTTGAAAAAGGATTCGTTACTTCTAACTTTTGAAAATATATTGGAATTCCATTCAAAAGGGAACCATGTTTCATTGGCACAGGCGAACAAAATAAAAGGAGTTCAAAAGATTTCCAGTGCCTATGGTGAATTCGAATAAAACTCCAATTGAAACCCAACAAATGGAAAAATATGGTTAGTAAATAGGTATCACCAAAACAAAGCATAAAATAAAAGCAAATCTATGAAGCTATCAAAGGTTGAGAGAACATCCCTGAAAAAAACAATCATACCTTTTCACACCAAAAATACCAAAAGAAAACTAAGTTTATGGCTAGGCATAGTCTTTTTCTCACCATGAGAAGAAGGCCCCACAAAAACTGAATCAAGAAGACTCACAATTTTATTCAGAAAAACCATAGACAAACCAAAAGCATCTAACTTTGTAATTCAATACCGTGAGGCAAAGGAGTAATGAGCAAGAAGATGGCAATAATGCTCTGAAATAGAAATATGCACCACAACAAGGAGAGGGATTGAAGTTCCAGCACCAAAATTCATCGGTTGAATGAATCATCCCGCATTTGCCAGAGTCTAAATTGGGAATGATATCAGGGAACCGTATCAAGGTGTTCAATGAAAATCGAATACCAAGGATTTCGACATACATCCTATGATCCTATTACCATTCGCCCCTCTAACTGAAAACCACGTCTTACTTGTCTCTAATCTAATAAAACCAAATGGGCAATCAAACATTAGATATGGAGATTTTTTTTACAAAAAAAAATCCCTCTCAATAAGGGTAAGTATCAGGATTCATGAACCCAGTACAACTCATTCAATGAAGATTATAGTGCAAATAGTGGCCACAAGGTTCACAAGACATTCAAATTTAGTGGAGAATCCTCTGAAATTTCTGTAACTAAAGTAAGCAATGCAGAATCTTTGAAAAGTATCCACAATAAAATGAAACTGCATATTTGGAAAGCTTTACGTAAGTATTTACCGGAGATGAAGAACTACTCCAGCGCGTAGGAATTGATTGCTCTGCCCGCCCTGCCCTTTGGGTAAAAGAGCTAGGGCAGTGTGGAGGCCAACGCGTTCATGAGCTCTATAAGATGATCAGTGCCAAGAATTCAATGATATCTGGAACAAACGAATGAAATCTTCGATAAACAATTCAAGAACTAAGGAACCACAAATCGAAACAAGCAAAACAACCGAATCCATGGACGAAGATTATCGAACGCAAAAAATCAAAGGTGATTGAATCTTTGCTTACATTGAAGAGATCGAAGGCTCGAAAGCCAGAAGATTGTTGGACATTGAGAACACTGACTCCTAGATGTACCAGAATCGGCTTCTAGGTTAATGTTTTTTTTTTTTCTTTTTTCTTTTTTCGTATATTTTAGGTTGAAGACGAAAAAGATGTTCGCCAATTTCGGATACTAAATCGTATTTATCAAACAAATAATACGGTTGCGTTTTCAAAACTTTATTATCAAATAAATTTACGGAAATTTTCGTTTTTGCTCCCATTTTAAAAAATGTTCACTTTTGATCAGTCTAGTTTAAATTTGGTTTCAAAATTAAATATTTTTACACTTAACATTTTAGTAATTAGTAATAATCATTTTAGTTCTTATGTATTTTTTAATTTACTTTTATATCAATTTTTAAAAAAAAATGAATTCACATCAAAATTAAACTAATTATTTCAATGTATTAGTTTTTAAAATTAGGTTAGTTATCATTTTAGTTAACTATACATTATGTAATATTAGCATTTTTATTTCAATGAATAAAATCAAGCATTATTAAAATTCAAGGGTAAATTATTCAATTATAAAATATAGAGATAAAAAATTAGACCCAAAACCTAAGGACTAAAAATATATTTTTTCATTGTTTATTTAATTTTCTACTAAAAAGTAAAGAGATATATATACATATACATTTGTCGAAAAGTAGCTAAAAGATTTATATTCTTTTACTATGATTTTCTTTTTAAGTATGGTTCTCAATATAAACTAATAATAAATAGATTAAATGACCATCACTTTTACCTTTCTCATTACATTTTTATTTATTAATTATTATTTTAATTTAGAAAATTGTATGTATTTAGGTATATATATATATACATATATATATATATATATATATACTCTTTAAGTTTAGGATATAATTTATATTAGTCACATATGTTCTAAAATATAATAATTTTACTCATGATATTTTAATAAAATTCAATAATACTCAATTTTAATATTGAGATAATAAAATCGTTAGATATATAAAGTAATGTTGACTAAACTAATTTTAAATTTCAATATATTGATAAATTGATTATATTATTTTTTACGTGAATTTATTTACTTTTTAAATAAATATAAAAATAAACTTAAAAAGCACACAATGACTAAAAGTGGACATTATTTAATGTCATGAGTATTGTTCAATTTTAAAATATAGGAACCAAACTAAAACTAGATTCCAAACTTAAGGACTAAAAGTGAGCATTATTGAAATGTCAGAGGTACAAATGTTCAATTTTGAAACAAGTGAGTATTATTGAAATGTTAGAGATATAAATGTTGAGTTTTGAAATATAGAGACTAAACTGAAACTAAGCTCCAAACGTAGGGAAAAAAAACGTAATTTTCCCATAAATTTATTTTATGATTAAGCTTACAATTCTTTTGTTTTCAAAAAAGAATTAAGCTTATAATTCATTTTTTTCCTTGTTCTTTTTTCTTTTTTGAAAAGAAGTTTTCTATTCTTTTTGGGGATTTTTCATGTATATTAAAATATGTTGAGAATGGTGGACTACTCCTCTCATTACCAATTGGTTTTGAGATGGATGTCCACACTATTTCACATGGTATCATAACCCATAAAAGCCCAAACGGGTATCGGTCCAATAAAAAATGAAATTGAGATCTGATTCAAGATTGGTGAGCCCAAAAGAGGCACCATCTTGAGGGGGCATGTTGAGAATGGTGGACTACTCCTCTCATTATTAATTGATTTAGAGATGGATGTCCACACTATTTCACAAAATAGAACAAAATAATTACATGAGTAGCAAATTTTCTAAAAATATTCATTTGTAGCCGGAAAAGATAAACGGGCATAGAAAATTTACTAAAAGGTCCACATGTGTATTTGGGCTTACAAAATAAGAAGCCCCATTTCTATCACTTTCTTTTCGGCACGTTCAATCAACATTTTCTATCATTTTTGTAGCCCTTTTCTATCACATTTTGCGATTTCCCTGCACACGTTCTCTTCGTCTCTTCATTTGCAAATCTTCCATTCTCTTCATTTGCGTTCTCTTTGTCTCTTTACCTTATGGAAAATCAATCATCGAACATTAATCGGTTTCTAGAACACCAGCCGACTTAGAGATTGCAACCCTAATTCGTATCATTTATTCATTTGCAATTTTCTGTACATTTTTACTTCATGTCACACTATTTGATCATGTTTTCTTACTGATTGATCATGTTCTCTTGCTTTAACTTTACTTATTTATCATCAATTGGCTTAGGAAACCATTTCATACTTATTGATCATTTTTTCTTACTTAAACTTCACCCATTGCATGTTGATACTAAGTTATACTGAATTCATTTTGCTACATGTTTCTTTTGTGTATACTAGAATTGTAGGAACTGATTGAAGTTGTATGAATTTGAAAATTAGGAACTTATTGAAGTTGTGTATATGGTTAGAAAGAAGTTATACTAAGTTGTAGTAATTGATTGAGTTAGACACTGTAAGAACCCAACCCCAAATAGTGGTCTTAAATCCGGTTCTTACTGAGCATGCTTAAAATTTAAAACTTTTAAAAACAACATTGAAAACTGCTTAACAGGAAAACATAACCGAACCAAGCTTGTAGAAAAACATTCATACAAAAGTTTCCATAAATAGTTCCTGGCCAGTATTTAAAAGTTAACTTTTAAAACAACTCATCAAAGCAAACAGTTTTCCCCAGCATGCTACAAAGAAATGAGACTAAATAAAACAACAGAAAGACAGAGTAACGCCGGCAGCTCCTATGATCAATCAGCTCCCTCCACTAGCCGTCCCGGTGCTATCCCAAGTTACCTGGTGGAAAGCCACAGAAAATAAAGGTAAGTACGAAGGTACTCAGTAAGAATCCCCAACCGGGATACAATACGATACATCAAACATCTAGCATCCTAGTATACGTGCAAATAGTTACCAACACAGATCTTTGCTCAACAAGCTACGGGACAAGTCTGGAATCCTCGGAAGTCTCCTACTTCTGGCTTAATGATTGGTTCTCCTAACCAATCCCAAATGACATCCTCGAGGGTCTTTCTCCCTCGGCCAATTGATCAACTCAAAAGCTGATCCCAAATAGATGTCAGAAACCCTCGAGGGTCTTTCTCCCTCGGCCAAATGACCAACTCAAAAGCTGATCCCAAACAGGTGTCCTCGAGGTCCTCTTACCCTCGACTAACTGTTCCTATGAAAAAAGGGAGAGTACCCGAAGTTTGGCTTTAAACTAGAACAGAAGTGGTGTACTTACGAACGTTAGCCCGGGGAAGCTCTCAAAATCGGCAACTAATGCATGTGCGCGCACACCGCATGCTGCTATAAACCGCGTAAATGTGGGACCTAAGGACAAACTACGCCAGTCCAGGTACGCATGCCTAAAGACTCGGAAGCGGTGTCACTGATCTATAGTAGTGCGAGGCCCTCAACACTCAGTTGTAGCAGTCTGTACCACTGACCTGAAGCTAAGAACCGGCCAAGGTAGGCTTACATCGTTGGCTGGGTTCCGTTCTAGCAGGCTACAAACTAGGCTTATACTGATGCAGGAACTAATCCGCACCGGCTGCCGGGGGCGAAAGCAAAGTATGTTATGCTTCTCATTGATCCCGACCTATGGGGATAAGGTACGTTATGTCCTCTCTCAGCCTCTAGATGAAGACAATCTAACTAAACTATCTAATATCACAGAGTAAACAATTCCTAACTGTTCAAACATGTAAAGAGCCGACCCGAATAGGATCTTATACCTAGGTCTTTAACCTCTTATGCATGTAATAAACTTGAAAGTATAAATGCGGAATTATAAAACTCTAAAACATTAAAACATTCAATGAAAATTCAATTATTTGGACCTGTCCCTGTTTCCAAGCACCTGTAAAAAACGTTTATCAAATCCAACCCTGGCCAGAGTTTCGTTTTATTTGCAAATTCAAACATCCAGAACAAATCCAACAAAGCAAGTACGTTAACATTTGGAAATACATCAAAATCCACCTAAGGGCTCCGTGCCCTGTCTAGATGCATAAAAAGTTAAGAAAAGACAAAACAAGACTTAGAGTAACGTTGTCCATGATCATCCAGCAGCCTCCTCCTAGCCATTCAGTCTTGGTCCCAGGTTACCTGGTGGAAAACCACAGAAAAGTAAGGGTGAGCAACGAGTCACTCAGTAAGAATCCCCAACTGGGGTACGATACGAAAACCAATCATCTAGCACACAGATACATGCAACCAAACACTAACACAGAGAAATCAACTTGGTTTAGGCCAACCATCACTCTTAGAACCTGTCTATTCAAGGACTTACCGAGCTGCCCATCGGGACTTACAACCACAACCTACATTCGGTGTTACACCGTGATGCCCATCAGGGTCTTACACAACCAGAACTCAAGGATGCCCATCGGGGTCTTATACCGACTTAAACACAAGGATGTCCATCGGGGTCTTACTCCACAAGGATGCCCATCGGGGTCTTACTCCACAAGGATGCCCATAGAGGTCTTACTCTACAAGGATACCCATCGAGGTCTTACTCCACAAGGATGCCCATCGGGGTCTTACTCCACAACAGCAACACATTGGTGCCCATCGGGGTCTTACCCATGCGAGACCTAACTAGCAACTCCTAACAGTCTCCTAAGTGCAGGATCACAAGCTAACAGATCGATCAGGCAATATTTAACAACAATACAATCCTAGCATGGTTCTACAAAATATGAACATGGAACACGGATATGCCAGAGTAAGAAAATCCCAAGCATGAAGCTAACATGAACAAGACAACAAACATGCCAGCAAGTCTGGAACAATAATCCTATCCACTAGAATGCTCATGCACAGTTATAGGATATCAACGTGCCACTAAAGTAATCGCAGGGTCCACACAACCCCGATAAGAAATCCTTACCTAAAAGAACAGAGGAAGACAATAAATCGAATAGTGCCCTCGATCTGCAGAATCAATAGAGACAACCTAGCAACAATAATAATACATCACAAATCTGACCCCAGGCATTCGAATCGACCAAACAATAAACAAGACTTGAAAAATTAGAGTTGTTACCCAAAACCGAGAACGACAGCCTCGGCACCAAGACTCGGCGAAGGCAAAGGCGCTGCTGCTCTCGGTGGCTCAAGAGAAGGCGAAGGCGAACGTGCAGCACGGATCGATGGGGGCTCACGACTACGCGTGCGAGTGCAATCGACGAGGCTTCGTTGGGGCGAGGCTCGCTACCGCGAAGGGCTGTCTCAGTAGGTGACGTAGATCGACAAGGGCGTGCGTGCATCCTGCATGGCTCGGCGAGGAGCTGCGGACGCGTGGGGCTGTGCACAGATGGCGATGGCTCGCTGAGGCTGTAGTGCGAGAGTCACTCAGCTGCTTGGAGCGGCGAAGTCGGGATGCATTCGAAGGGGCTGTGATGGGGGCTCAGATGCGAGGGAGGGCGTGATCGACGCTGCTTTCAGCCAAAAGGGGAGTGTGGTTAGGATTCGATTGCAAACAAAAAGAGAACCAATGCGAGAAGAAGAAGAAGAATAGATCGTACCTTACCTAGGAGCTTGATCGATCAACGAAGGAAGAGATGGAGGCTTGCGATTGAGGGAGAGGGATGCGATTGGGAGAAAGGGAGAATGGGATTCCTTCGTTTCTACACAGATTAACAAAACGCCAAAACCCCTTTAACTTTCATTTAACTTCTAAATCTGCAACGAACAAGGGTTAAGCGAAACAACAACTGAACAAAGGCATAACATACCTGTTCTGCTCAATGGGAAAGAGCTTTTTCCTTCAGCCAGCTTCTACAAGAGCCACCCGGGTTCTGGCCCTAGCTCGAACCTCTTTTCCTTTTTAAGCTACACCACCGCACGAGATCTTGGGGTCGAAACCCACCAAGGCCTAAATAAATTTTTCTTTATTTTTATTTACAAAGAAAACTCCCAAACCCCATAATCCAACCAGAACAATCCCTGAAACTGAACTCTAAAAACTGGGCCGTTACAAAACATGCTCAACAAGTATACAAATATAACCAAGCATGATACTACGAACTTAAAGCAGGAATCAAAGAACATGTTGGAAGAACAAACGTAGCATGGCACTAACATGTAGAAACAAAGGTAAACATGCTAGCAGAGATAAACACAAGGCAATTGTATCCACTAACATGCTCGTAACAATCAACATATATAAAGAATGCAATCAGGACATATCGCAGGATCCACACAACCCTGGTAAGGGATCCTTACTTGGAACAAGCAGAAAACAATAAACAAAGTGCTCATTGAGCTGTAGTGACTCACAACCTAACAATATCATACAAACATACAATTAAACCTAGCTAGTTCATAACCGAACTATGAACCATAAGTAAGGGATTCAAGAAACTACCGCTACTTGCCTAGTGCTCTCGGCCAAGCACTAAAAGGGAAAACCCTAGGAGCTCTGTCTACTTCTTGCAAATGGATCTCGGCTAGGGCACACAAACACAACAACAAGTCAGATCTTGGTCCAAGTGAAAACAACACACACTTAGCTACCAAGTAGTTCTAGACCAAAGAAGGAGCAACACCAACCTTGCTACTTTGTAGCTCTAGGCCAAATCAACACAACAAACACATCAACACAACAAGCACAACAAGCTCACCTTGGTGATTTCGGCAAGGACTCCAAGGATGCAAAGAGGTCTCGACCAAGGTAGATGTGCAAGCAAGATGGATTCGGCTAGGGCTAGGTTTGCACAAAGGAGAAGAGTTTTGATTAGATCTAAGCAACCAAACAACAGTCAAGGTCAAAACACCAACAAACTCACCTTGAAGCTCTCGTCAATGGAGGTTAGAGGAGAAGGAGATCTCAGATTTCTACCAACAAGGAGAGGTGCAAGAGGTCTCGGATCCAAGCAACAAGAAAAAAAATCTTCGAATCCCAAAGCAAGGAGCTCTCGGATCTACAAGGAGAAGAGAGGAAAAGTTCCTCTTGGTTAGATCTATGGTTCGACCAAGATAAAAAAGATGAAGAAGAAGAGTTTGGCAAAGAACTAATGTAACTGCCCAGTTTTCCATTACGGTTTCCCAGGTACTTTCGGTTCAGTATTCGGACATTCGGTTGGGCCTTAAGGCTTTTTAACCCTAAAGGGCATTTTGGTCATTTTGCTCTTAGGGCTGACCTGGTGGATATTTAGGGTTCTAGAGCTGTTTCTACCTTTCGTTGAGACCTAACTTTTTGTTGGTTGCAGGTTCCTGGGAGTTATGATGTTTGTTAGGGTTTTGGAGGTATCCTAGTTAAATGTAAAATTAAGGAAGATTTAAAAGAAAAGTGCTCGAGTCAGGACTCGAACCCAGGTGGCTAGGAGTTGAAGTTTGTTGTTGATTAATTAAGAATTAATTAATGTTGCTGCTGGGATTCGAACCTGTGACCAGCTAGGCTTTGGGAGGCTTGCTTTGTAGAGAATAAATAAGAGGAAAAAATGTTGTTTGTGGGTTTCGAACCCTTGACCTGCAAGTGGTTTGGAGGCTTGGATTAAATGAGTTTTAATCAAAAGAAATACTTGCTTAAGCTGGGATTCGAAGGAGGAACTCCCAGGGAAGGAATCGCCCAACTGTAATTTCAAAAAAAAAAAAAATTCTTGTTTTCCCTTCCCCATCTTGGCGCACGTAAATCTCTTTCTCCCACCTTCCTCTTTTCCGATTACAACCCTTCCTCCCCTCATCTTCTTGCCGATTCTTCAAGAAGCCAAGATCAAGAATCCGAGAGGTAAGTCACCTTTGCCCTAGTTGTGTTCTTTAAGTGTGGTTGGATGTCTCCCTAACTGAGCAAGTTCTTTAAATTCCTATCTTGTAGCCAAGACCCTCTATGGAGTTTTCTTGGGATTGTCGAAGCTTCGTTCTTCTTCTTGAGAGTGTCGATCAACCATTCTTGTTCCTCCTCTTGGGTAGCCGTGTGTTTCAAGTGGTTGAAGTTCTCCCTAGCCGAACTAGCTCTCTTTCCTCCTCTCTTGGGCGAGGGCTTGGTGAGTCCATGTGTGGCCGAGCTTTCAAGCCTTGTCTTCATTCTTCTTGTAGCCGCATCACTCCAAGCAACCAGCCCTTGTGTGCCTCAAAGCCTACCCTAGCCGAGCCTTGGAGGAGTCTTGGAAGCCGAGACAAGCTTTGTTTTTCTTCCTCTTGTCTAGCTGCAAGCTTAGAACCATCACCTTGCAGAGAGGAGTCTTGAAGTTCTCGCAACCGAATCTTGAGTGGTGAGTTCTTTCCCTTTGGCCGAGAACCATAGCTGCTGGTTGGGTGAGCCCTAACCTTGTTCATGGTGTTTTACAAGCTCCGATCAAAGCCGAAAGAGTGTTCCCACATCAAGCCCTAGCAACCGTTAGCAATTGCCTAGCCGAGCTCACTCCTGAGGTGAGTTTCCTAACCTAGCCGTAAGCATGGATGCTTCATTGGGATGGATTGTTTGTTGTTTTGACCGAGCTAACTTGTGTTCCGTTGTGTTGGAGGTGAAGCCTAGCCGAATCCAGGAGGTTGTTGAAGAGGAGGCCGAGATCAAGCCCTAGCCCTAGCCTAGCCGAGAGCTCCCATGGAGAAACCCAAGGAGCTTGGCCTAGAGCATGGTGTAGCTTACTGGGTAACTTCTCGGTTCCTGTTTCTCTTGAGTTTAGTTTAGAAATATCTAGAATAGGTTGTTAATATATTTATGTATGATTTGCTAGGTTGTGTGTTCCTGCAGCTCAAGGAGCGTTATATTGTTACTGCTTGTTTCCAGGTAAGGATTCCTTACAGGGGTTGTGTGGACCCTGCGATGCTTTCAAGATTGTGCCTTGTATGCTTGCTTACTGTTATGAGCATGTTAGCTATAGGACAACTTGTGTTTGAATTCTTGCTAGCATGTTTGCTTGTTGTTCATGTTAGTGCCATGCTAGGTTTGTTCTTCTAGCATGCTTTTGATTCCTACTTAAGTTCGTAGTATCATGCTAGGGATTATTCTTACTCTAGCATATCCATGTTTCCTGTTTAAGTTCTGTAGAGCCTGCTAGGATCGTGTTGTCATAGATTTCTGCCTGGTCGAACTGTTAGCTTGTGTTATTGTGTTAGGAGCTGTTAGTGCAGGTCTTGCATGGGTAAGTCCCCGAAGGGCACCAATGCGATTTCAGTGAGTGTAAGTCCTCGATGGGCATCACACTGTTGCGGTATGTGTAAGTCCCCGATGGGCATCATAGTGCATCTAGGGAGTGTAAGACCCTGTTGGGCAGCTTGTGAACCTAGTAGGAGTAAGTCTCCGATGGACATCCTTGAGCTTAAGCTAGTATAAGACCCCGATGGGCTTCCGTGTAATGAGTAGGTGTAAGACCCTGATGGGCATCCTCGTGCTTAAGCTGGTGTAAGTCCCCGATGGGCAACTTGGGTCCTGCTTGAATAAGACCTTGTTGGGCGTCATCGAGCTTAAAGTGAGTAAGTCCCCGATGTGCCTCACCAGGTATAAGACCCCGATGGGCATCTTGCAGGTGTAAGACCCCGATGGGCACCACGTGTTCTAGATGGTATAAGACCCTGATGGGCATCCAAAGTGTAAACCGAATGTAGGTTGTGGTAGTAAGTCCTTGAATAGGCAAGTTCTAGAACGACAGTTAGCCTGAGCCAGGTTGTTGCTTCTGTGCTCGTATTTGTTTGCATGTATATGAGGGTGCTAGATGACTAATGTACCGTATTGTACCCTGGTTGGGGATTCTTACTGAGTATGTTTGTACGCACCCTTATTTTTGTGGTTTTTTCCACCAGGTGACTTGGGACAGCACCGAGACGGTTAGCGGAGGGAGCTGCATGATCATGAGAGCTGCTGGTACTCTGTTGTGTCTTTCTTTATGCATTGTTATTTCAGCATGTAGTTGGGCATGGAGTCCATTAGGGGAACTTAGAGAATTGTGGTTTAGAACTATTTGAATGGTTTTATAAACACTGGCCAAGCATGTTTTAAGTTATTGATTTACTTTATGAAAATTGTTGTTGAGTTTAAATGTTCCTCGCTTTGTTGTTTGAAAAGTTTTAAATATGAGCACCAAACCGTTTGTAAACATATTTTTACTTGCATGCTGAGTGAGAACCTAGGTTTAGGACCGTATTTCGGGTCGGGTTCTTACATTTGGTATTAAAGTACATAGTCATATATTCTATAGACTAACCTGCTTTGTAGGTTGATCATCAGCACTCCACGACCGTCAGGTTTGTCTATGTTTGTTAAGTTAAGGGTTTTGTTTGCAATACTGCATCTAGTATACATGAGTTACCCTTTTTTTGGGCAGCGAGAGTCCTAGTGTGGACTAGCTTTTGTGTTTGTGTAGATCGCCAGTATGTCGGTTACACGTAGAGGAGCAGGGACGTTTGGTATTGCCAACCGAGGGTTGGACTGAGCATGTTATTGATGAAACCACGTCCAGGGTTGGCTAGACCCGTAAGCCACTAATGGGATTCTTGTTTTGAGTGTCATTGTCCCCATCACCTGGAGTGTGACCTTTCCTACCCTCAGTGGGACGTCGAGCTTGTAAATAGTTGCTTTGTGTTATGAAGGATGTAGCACTTGTTGGCACCATGCTTTGCAAGGAGGCCTAGGTTCAGGCAAGTTCGCACCAGATGTGCAGGTGGTTCTATGACCCACCAGGAGTTCAGCATCCCCACTAGTCTTGTACCCGTTTCCTGTGGTTGCATTTGTTTTGGGTTGTTGTGAGAACTAGCTCGGTGGAAGTCAGATGACTACAAGTGTGAGGTCGTTCGAGGGAAAGCAAGAGATTTTAGGGTCACCGAGAGTTGGGTACGAAGGATGTTGAAGGTTGTTAAGGGCTAGCGCGTCCGAGTTCTCGCGCTTGTGTTGTGGGCTTGTGAGCCAATTTGTTGGTAGTGTGATTCAACTACCCTTGAGTTTCCCTAGCATGAGTAGAGTTGGCATCGATGATGTGTGGTTGATCCAACGTTAGAGCCATGAGTTGGATGGTTGTGCGGAGCACATTTAGTGGACACATTGGTATGAGGTGTGTTAGCTTTGTGCAGTTATGCTCTTATAGAGTGAGTTGGCCAATGTGGAGTTTCGTGGTGAGTTGACTCCGAGTGGGTTTGAACTCTTGTTGCTCCCTTGCTAGTTTTGGCTCTATTTGGAGGCGAAACCTGCCTTGTGTGAGAGTTCTTATTGGATTTGGATCTTAAGGAATCAAGTTGAAGCTGTACACGCTGGTGTACCTTTGTGTAGCTCGTTTCGTGGTGTAAGTTTTGGGAACCACATGTGGTTCATGTTAAGAAACCAGTGCTCAGTCCTTGAGGTGTTAGGGCCTTAGTTCCTGTCAAGTGCCCTAACTTTGGTTGTAAGGATATCGTGCCCGTAGCCGGGTTGTTGCTTAAGCAAGTTACTCTAGTTGGACCTTGACCTGGTTGGAGGAACTCCTTGTTGTTCGATGGTTGGAGTTCAGCTGGTGCTGAGCAAGAGCGGTGGTAGCGAAGCCGCGCAGTTTCTGATCGTCATTGCTAGGAGTGTTGTTCGGATCCTTACCCTGGGTAGAAGCTACGATGTGGCTGATGCTTTGATTAGGAGGGTGACACATTCTATAGCGTTTTTGGTCTTTTTAGTTTTTCGAGGAGTTGGAGCTGGCCAGCATAGTTGAGATGCTGGAGGGAGTTGTCATCATGTAGTTAATGGACTGTTAGACCGTTGACGACAGTGTGTTTCGGAGGGTGGTCGGAGGAACCCTAAGTTGTGGAGAGCCTCACCAGAGTTCAGTCAGACCTAGGCAGTGTTCCTCGGTTGAGTTGCTGGATGCTTGTAGTCGGTTGACAAGCTAGAGTTGTTCTTAGTAACCTCCGCGTTGGTTTTTGGAATTCTTAACAAGGTGGTGCTTGGTGTTGACCAAGGTGTGGTTCTCATGTTGTTTCAAGAGCTAGCTTGGTTGGAGCAAGCGGGCGTTGCCTTGAGGACTTGTTTCTAGTCAGAAAGTTTCGGGAGTTGACCCCTCCCTCGACGGTTGAGTAAGTACTGCTAGTTCTAAGTTGGTAGTTCAATCGATTGTGGGATCCTCGGTTGTTGCTTCCGAGAGAGTTGGTTGTTGTTGCCTTTGATGAGCAAGACAGCGAACGTGTGTGAAGTTCGCTGTCCTTCCAAAGTCCGCTTGCTGGGGAATCGTTCCCGTATAGGAGGAGTCAGCTTAGCTCCTGAGTTGTGTAGTTGATTAGAGTGGTGCAGCGGTCAGCCTAGCGAGAGGGTCCCTACGTTGTGTTGTTAGCAAGTGACAAGTTGTTTGACCATGCGAGGGCGGTGGTCAGCCTATTCTAGAGTTTGAGTTGTTGCTCGAAAGTTGTTGGATCTTGGAGTTTGAGAAACCCCTAGTTTCTATGGTGGTTGAGTTGCACCATGGATGCCAGCCTCGAGACTTAATTTTTGAGGTAGCCTTGCTGGTTCGTGTTGCTTGCGATCCGCCAGCATTGTGGTTGTCATTATTCGCATTCCTTGCAATGTAACGGGTGGGGAGTTTCTGGTTTGAAGGTGTTTTAAGCCTAAGCTAAAAGGAGGAAGTTCTTTGAGTAGCCAGTTGGACTTGAGAGTTGCCAGTCACCTTGGAAGCGATCTCCACCCCGTTGTAAGCTTGGGTTTGAGGTTTGGCAGAGCAAGCCCTTCTCGGGCTTTGTTCCTAGTTGTTGTGCGTTCTTAGTTGGCATTATAACTGAGCTAGAGTTGAGTGGTTGGCATAGTTGTTCCGCGACCTTGGTTGGTCTAGAACTTTGAATCGGATTCCCCTATTTTGTTATGTTCGCAAGTAGCCGTGTGGTGTTGTCTTCCTTGCTACTCGGATTGCCATGAGGGGAATTTTGGTTGATTTCTTGTCTGGCGAGGTTTCTCTTAGGCCAGTTGCTGGTAGGATTTGCATTGGGATGATCGTGGTAGGCCGTTGAGGGGCCCAGTTTGTTGGTTTGGCCAAGTGGAGCCAATGTCGGGACCTTGTTAATTAGTGTGGTCGTGGCCAAAGTTTCAGCTGGTATGAGTGGTTTTAGCCGTCTGGCAAACCAGGAGTGTGCCCCTTGACCCTCGTACGACGATTTATCTTTAAGATGGTGGCTTAGTTGTTGTGGACCCGTACCAGTTGGTGAAGTTTGCCTTTAGGATCAGTCGCCTGATGGTGGTTCAGATGGATTCCGTTGAGATATGTAGGCAAGCATTGGAGTTCGCTGGTCTCCTGTGAAGAGAGAGGAGGCTGACTGGTTTCTGGAACCCGAGAGGTTTAGTTGTTTGTTGACGTGATGTAGAGTTGAGGCTGTTTGTTAACAGCTGTGAGTGTTCAGGGAAGTTACATCAGTGTCCGGTGTAGTGTTTTGGAGTTTGTGATCAGTCAGCGTGTTTGTCGAAAGTAGTGCCATGGTGAGGCGTTCTAAGTTTGGTAAGCGGAGATGGGTAAACCCCTAGGTTGTAAGACCGTTTGAGAGTTGGAGCGAGTCGGAGCATGTGGCTTACCGATTTACAGTGTCACGTCTCTGTCTTTGGAGCTTAGTGTATATCTAGTTTTGGTTGAGATTGTTGTGGCAGACTCGTTGGCATTTTGGCTTTGAGCCTTTGGGAACCTAAGAGGGTTTGAGTTTCGAAGAAGAACTGATGTTGTCTTAACTGAGAGTTCGGTTGGTTAAAGATCAGTGGAGTTTTCCTAAAGTTTTTTTAGTCTTAGGACTTTCGGGGACGAAAGTCTTAAAAGGAGGGAGTATTGTAACGGGCCAGTTTTCCATTTCGGTTTCCCAAGTACTTTCGATTCAGTATTTGGACGTTCGGTTGGGCCGTTAGGGCTTTTTAACCCTAAAGGGCATTTTGGTCATTTTGCTCTTAGGGCTGACCTGGTGGATATTTAGGGTTCCAGGGCTGTTTCTGCCTTTCGTTGAGCCCTGACTTTTGTTGGTTGCAGGTTCCTGGGAGTTATGATGTTTGTTAGGGTTTTGGAGGTATCCTAGCTTAATGTAAAATTAAGGAAGATTTAAAAGAAAAGTGCTCGAGCCAGGACTCGAACCCAGGTGGCTAGGAATTGAAGTTTGTTGTTGATTAATTAAGAATTAATTAATGTTGCTGCTGGGATTCGAACCTGTGACCAGCTAGGCTTTGGGAGGCTTGCTTTGTAGAGAATAAATAAGAGGAAAAAGTGTTGCTTGTGGGTTTCGAATCCTTGACCTGCAAGTGGTTTGGAGGCTTGGATTAAATGAGTTTTAATCAAAAGAAATACTTGCTTAAGCTGGGATTCAAAGGAGGAACTCCCAGGGAAGGAATCGCCCAACTGTAATTTCAAAAAAAAAAAAAAAATCTTGTTTTCCTTTCCCCATCTTGCCGCACGTAAATCTCTTTCTCCCACCTTCCTCTTTGCCGATTCCAACCCTTCCTCCCCTCATCTTCTTGTCGATTCTTCAAGAAGCCAAGATCAAGAATCCGAGAGGTAAGTCTCCTTTGCCCTAGTTGTGTTCTTTAAGTGTGGTTGGATGTCTCCCTAACTGAGCAAGTTCTTTATCTTCCTCTCTTGTAGCCAAGACCCTCTATGGAGTTTTCTTGGGATTGTCGAAGCTTCGTTCTTCTTCTTGAGAGTGCCGATCAACCATTCTTGTTCCTCCTCTTGGGTAGCCGTGTGTTTCAAGTGGTTGAAGTTCTCCCTAGCCGAACTAGCTCTCTTTCTTCCTCTCTTGGGCGAGGGCTTGGTGAGTCCATGTGTGGCCGAGCTTTCAAGCCTTGTCTTCATTCTTCTTGTACCCGCATCACTCCAAGCAACTAGCCCTTGTGTGCCGCAAAGCTTACCCTAGCCGAGCCTTTGAGGAGTCTTGGAAGCCGAGACAAGCTTTGTTTTTCTTCCTCTTGTCTAGCCGCAAGCTTAGAACCATCACCTTTTCGATAGGAGTCTTGAAGTTCTCACAACCGAATCTTGAGTGGTGAGTTCTTTCCCTTTGGCCGAGAACCATAACTGCTGGTTGGGTGAGCCCTAACCTTGTTCCTGATGTTTTGCAAGCTCCGAACGAAGCCAAAAGAGTGTTCCCGCATTAAGCCCTAGCAACCGTGAGCAATTGCCTAGCCGAGCTCACTCCTGAGGTGAGTTTCCTATCCTAGCCGTGAGCATGGATGCTTGGTTGGGATGGATTGTTTGTTGTTTTGACCGAGCTAACTTGTGTTCCGTTGTGTTGGAGGTGAAGCTAGCCGAATCCAGGAGGTTGTTGAAAAGGATGTCGAGATCAAGTCATAGCCCTAGCCTTCACCGAGAGCTCCCATGGACAAACCCAAAGAGCTTGGCCGAGAGCATGGTGTAGCTTACTGGGTAACTTCCCGATTCCTATTTCTCTTTAGTTTAGTTTAAAAATAGCTAGAATAGGTTGTTAATATATTTATGTATGATTTGCTAGGTTGTGTGTTCCTGCAACTCAAGGAGCGTTATATTGTTACTGCTTGTTTCAAGGTAAGGATTCCTTACGGGGGTTGTGTGGACCGTGTGATGCTTTCAGGATTGTGCCTTGTCTGCTTGTTTACTGCTATGAGCATGTTAGCTATTGGACAGTTTGTGTTTGAATTCTTGCTAGCATGTTTGCTTATTGTTCATGTTAGTGCCATGCTAGGTTTGTTCTTCCAGCATGCTTTTGATTCCTGCTTAAGTTCGTAGTATCATGCTAGAGATTTTTCTTACCCTGGCATATCCATGTTTCCTGTTTAAGTTCTGTAGAGCCTGCTAGGATCGTGTTGTCATAGATTTCTGCCTGGTCGGACTGTTAGCTTGTGTTACTGTGTTAGGAGACTGTTAGGAGCTGTTAGTGCAAGTCTCGCATGGGTAAGTCCCCGAAAGGCACCAATGCGTTTGTTAGTGAGTGTAAGTCCCCGATGGGCATCACACTGATGCGGTATGTGTAAGTTCCCGATAGGCATCATAGTGCATCTAGGGAGTGTAAGACCCTGTTGGGAAGCTTGTGAACCTAGTAGGAGTAAGTCCCCGATGGGCATCCTTGAGCTTAAGCTGGTATAAGACCCCGATGGGCTTCCGTATAATGAGTAGGTGTAAGACCCCAATGAGCATCTTCGTGCTTAAGCTGGTGTAAGTCCCCGATGGGCAACCTTGGGTGCGCTTGAGTAAGACCCTGTTGGGCGTCATCGCGCTTCAAAGTGAGTAAGTCCCCGATGGGCCTCACCAGGTATAAGACCCCGATAGGCATCCTTATGTTTAGTTCGTGTAAGACCCTGATGGGCATCCACATGTTCTAGATGGTATATGTAAAGACCCGACCCAAAAGGGGCTTGAAATGGGCCTTTACCTCAATGCATGTATTCAAAGTAAAAGACAATATGCAGAAATAACTTTCGGATTCCAATTAAAACCAAAACATTCAAACATTCAATTTAAAGTCAATATAAATTCATGAAACATGTCCCTATCTCCAAGCACCTGTTTCAAGATAAATACGTTTCCAAAAGTTTACTCTGATCAGAGATTTATTAAAGCATTCAAAACTTTCAATGCTATTACAAGATCGAAATCCGTAAAAACATTCAGAAAACAACCTAGGGCTCCGTGCCCGGCTACATGCATTTAGAGGAAAAGAAAAGACAAAGAGTCATAACATAAAATCAGAGATGAACAACTGGTTCCCATGATCACAGCTCCTTCTTCAGCCATCCTGTCTCGCACCTTGGTTACCTGTGGAAAACCACAAAAATAAGGGTGAGTAACGAATTACTCAGTAAGAATCCCCAACCGGGGTACAATACCATATACATGGTCATCTAGCAGAAAGGTATGCAAGCTATGAATATGAACACAGAATAGAGCACATAGCTTAAATCCACACATACACATCGGATGCCAACTCAGGGTCTTAGTTCGAAATAAACCACCACACAAAACGCCCTATACGAGAAACAAGTCCCGACCTCAGCCTGTCTACTGTCGATACGAAAGGTGCACTAGCTCAAGATCCCGAGGAGCTCTCCAGTCGTCGCTGTAATGAGCGTAAGCGCGCACCGCATGCTACTGGAGACTCTAGGGGGTGTCGGGTCTAGTGGCAAGCTGCCCAGGTCCAGTCACCATGCCTAACTAAATCTCTCGGATCGGTGTCACTCACATAGGGTGTGAGACTGACACGTGAACTATGTCACCAACCAACCGCACTTTGAGGCTAAGGAACCGGTCGTGGTAGGCTTACACCAGAAGCCGCCCTTGCCCTATCGGTGGCAATCAAGTGCTACGGCCGAACACGCGAGGACGTGCCGATCGCCGGGGCGAGGCAATGCCAAGTCATCATCCCGACCGTTGGGGCATTTAACGATCGCCACCCTCACCCAAGATTGCGGGCGATCGTTAAGGTTAGCTAAACCCTAACGGGATCAGGGACGGAGTACCGTCTCGTACGTCCCTGTCGTGGATGCAAGTTACGTTATGCATCCGGCCCGGATGATGCTACCTACCTGAACTCTAAACTATAATATCTACAACAAACAATCCAAAACAATCCAATACGTGTTCAACAGATACAACGAACCTAGCATGATACTACGAAGTAAAAACAGATACGAGCATGCCAGAACGGAACAACCAAGCATGGACTAACATGAGAAACAACATAAGAAATCATGCCAGTCGGAAATTCAGAATAGAGCACCTATCACTAAACATGCTGATAATCACAAACAAGCATACAAACAACAATCACATATAATATCGCAGGGCTCACACAACTCCGGTAAGAAATCCTTACCTGGTCGGAAGGCAACTACACACAAGAATTCCTAAGCTGTGATCGATCTCGAGCTAGCTAAAGAGAACCTAACAAGCACAACAATAATCACAATCCATAGGCCTAAATATAATAAAACAAGCAGGCTCGGCTCGGGAGCACTCACACGGCACGGTGACACGGGGCGGCGGCGCTGGCGGCAGCTGTGCGGTGGGCGCGCCTCTTGACGACGATGGCACGGCATTGCGCGGCGCCGGCGCGCGCACGGACAGCATCGGGCGCGGGCTGCGCACGGACGGTCTTGAGGCAGCGTCGCGGCGCGGACGAAGCAAGATAAAGATCGCGCTGCTGGCGCTGGGCCGCGACGCCGAAGCGCTGAGCGCGCGCGCGAATTGTGCGATGCGTGCACCGCCAGGAGCGGGCGCGAGGGCTGCTCGGCTGATGCGCTCGCGACGGGCTACGACGGCAGTGCAAGGGCGATGGACCTGCTGTTGTGCGACAATGGCGATCTGGGCGGCTGCAACGACAATCTGGGCGTGCTGCAATGGTGATTTGGGTGCGATCCGCCGATCGTGCGCGCGATTTATGGGTCACTTGGCCGGGCTTCTCTCGGCTAGCTGCAACCAAACACAAACACACACACACTTCTATTCACTCGGCCAAACAGCACACCAATCGGAAGAGGAGAAGAAGAAGACGAAACTTACCCGGAACGACGATCGGATCTCGGGGCTGCTAAGGAGAAGAAAAATTGGCTTGGGGCTTGAGGGAGAGTAGCTTGGACAGCGAAATGAGTTTGGAGAAGAAGGAACAAAAAGACCTAATTTCCTTTCATTTAATCAAATGCACCAAAACTCCAAGGAACCAAGGCTAACCAAGATATGTCGCAGAAAGAGTAACAAGATCCTCCTGTGGCTCAACTGGCCACACCACCCACCTGACTTCCTAGCACTCCAAGTTGGAATCCTAACAAACACATCTTTATTCCTCAATTTTTCTTTTGCATCTCACCATGCCCAAACTCAACCTCAAAGCATCAAAATCCTACTTAAGCCCATCCAATAATTTTAGAAACTGCAAAAGACTTAAACGGCCCT
This sequence comes from Sicyos edulis, assembly GCA_036507275.1. Taxonomy (NCBI): domain Eukaryota; kingdom Viridiplantae; phylum Streptophyta; class Magnoliopsida; order Cucurbitales; family Cucurbitaceae; genus Sicyos; species Sicyos edulis. The sequence goes on along the minus strand of CM071846.1, from coordinate 56,252,503 downwards.
GACCAAATTACCAAAATACCCCTAGGGCATACCTAGAAACTGGGATGAAAAACCTGGGCCGTTACAGTATAAGACCCCAATGGGCATCTAAAGTGTAAACTGAATGTAGGTTGCGCTAGTAAGTCCTTGAATAGGCAAGTTCTAGAACGGCGGTTAGCCTGAGCCAGGTTGTTGCTTCTGTGCTCATATTTGTTTGCATGTATACTAGGGTGCTAGATGACTGATGTACCGTATTGTACCCAGGTTGGGGATTCTTACTGAGTATGTTTGTACTCACCCTTATTTCTGTAGTTTTTTCCACCAGGTGACTTGGGACAACACTGGGACGGTTAGCGGAGGGAGTTGCATGATCATGGAAGCTGTCGGCACTCTGTTGTGTCTTTCTTTATGCATTGTTATTTCAGCATGTAGTTGGACATGGAGTCCATAAGGGGAACTTAGAGAATTGTGGTTTAGAACTATTTGAATGTTTTTATAAATACTGGCCAGGCATGTTTTAAGTTATTGATTTACTTTATGAAAATTGTTGTTGAGTTTAAATGTTCCCCGCTTTGTTGTTTGAAAAGTTTTAAATATGAGCACCAAACCGTTTGTAAACATATTTTTACTTGCATGCTGAGTGAGAACCTAGGTCTAGGACCTTATTTTGGGTCGGGTTCTTACAACTAACCTTGGAGCAAGATGAAAAGGAAGAGCTATGGAGGATGTTGGCTTTTTGGCCATCTCAAATTAATTAATTTTAACTAATTAATTGATTAATGTTTTGATGATAACAAACTTGAAATTTATTTACCAACAAATATAGTGCTTTGAAGTATACATTTTGTAGAGCTTGATATAATAATTCAAACGCATTTTGAATTACTCAAATCAAAGTTAAGATGAAAAAGTTATGACCTAAAAGATTTTGAATGGTAAATCCCGACATGATAACGTAGCAAAAATTGGTCAATCCAAGAGCGACATGTGGAGCCTTGGATGTTTGACATTTGAGATTTCTTTTTGTGTTATAAAAAGTCAAGGTAAAAGCAAAATAGAAAAGAAAAACAAAGGTATCCATTATTATATTATTATTTGAGGATGTGTCTAACGGTAACTTTCTTAAAAGGGAAAGAAAGTTATATATTGTTATACTACTTTTATGTGTTTGTCCAAATGCAACTTTTTGAATATTATAATATTATTATGTCTTGTGTCTAACGGTAACTTTTTGAATATTATAATATTATTATGTCTTGTGTGCTAACGGTAACTTTTTAATATTATAATATTATTAAGTCTTGTGTCTAACGGTAACTTTTTTAATATATTATAATATTATTATGCCTTGTGTCTAATGGTAACTTTTTTTAATATTATAATATTATTATGTCTTGTGTCTAACGGTAGCTTTTTGAATATTATAATATTATTGTGTTTTGTGTTTAACTGTAACTTTGCCTCTTCATGTTTATTTAAGCTTCATCTTCTCCACCAAATGTAGACACCAAGTTTCATATTTCTCAATCCTCCAAAATAAAGAAGTCTTCATTGTTGCTCTCTCCAAGCTTTCAATTTTCATCTTATTCTTGAGAGAGAAATTATTGTATTGTGAGGATTTGATTTGTGAGAGTTAAATTTGTAAATCCACTCTTTGAGAGAGTTTGTTCATCTTGATCTTACATTTCCAAATCATTGTACGGTTTTCTCTTGATCCATAAAAAGAGAGGTTGTAACGGTTTGATCTTGAGTAGTGGAAAAGATCGGGTTTGTTCTTTCTCCCGCAAAAGGAACGTTGTAACGGTTTGACTCTAAGCCGTGGAAAGAGTCTTCATTGTTTTAGTGGAATACCCAAGAGGAGCCTAGGGAGTGGAGTAGGTGAGCCGAACCACTATAAATTCACGGCGTCAATTTCTCTATCCTTAACTTCTTTTATTTTTGCAATTAATTTATTGTTATATTATATTAATTGCTCTTATATGTTTTGTTTGGTTGTTATAATTTTATCTTGACATATTCTTTACCAATCTTTATATTATAATTAAATAGGGTGCTTGAAATCGGTCTTTGATAATTTCTTATTTAATTTACATGGTATTCTTGGTTAAATTGATTGTTTAGTAAAAAGAAAATTCATTTGTTTAATTGGGCCCACATTAGGAAAAAGTTTCATAAAGTTTAAAGAAACCCTATTCACCCCCCTCTAGGATTGTCATACCGATCCTACAGAGGAAAGCTTGAGAGCTTGGCAATGGAAAATGAGGATTCGGCCAAGGAGAAGGGAGAAGGAGGTGTGTGGTCGGCCAAGGGAGAGGGAAGGAGAAATGAGATGAAACTCTTTTTGTTTTTCTTATTTTCTAAAAGATAAAAGCCAAAAATCCCACCTTCAAATCCTAGCTTGAGCACTTTTTAAAATCCTTTTATTTTTCCTTCATTTGGCTTAAGTCCATCCTTCAAACCACCATGGTGCGAATCCTAGCTCCAACACAATTTATTCTTATTTTTCTCTTTTAACCGAAAAGCCTCCAAACTTCTAAAAAATGCATTCCAACTGTGGGAACCTGAAATCGAAGGATAACTGAAGTCAACAAATGACAGAAACAACCCTAAAACCCTGGTTAATTGTAAAATCGGCCCTGAGGGCAAAATGACCAAAATGCCCTTGGAAGCTCAAACAGCTCAAACAGCCCAAACAACTAACTGAAAGTCAACCAAAGTTACCTAGAGGACCAGAAAGAAAACCTGGGCTGTTACAGAGTTCCCTCCTTTTAAGAATTTCCTCCCCGAAAGTCCTAAGACTGGAACAACTCAGGGTAATGCATCCTTATCTCGTCCTCTAACTCCCAAGTAGCTTCCTCTGCCCTCTGATTTCTCCACTGAACCTTCACTAGGTTGATCTCTCGGTTACGCAAAGTCTTACGCTCCCGAGCCAAAATCTGCACATGTAACGGCCCAGTTTTCTATTACGATTCTCGAGGTGCTTCCGGTTCAGATTCAGTGGTTCGGTTGGGCCGTTAGAGCTGTTTTGACCCTTAGGGGTATTTTGGTCTTTTGGCTCCCCGGGCAGGATTTGTGGATTTTCAGGGCTTCGAGGCAGCTCCTGCCTTTGTTGAGGCTTGTTTGTTGGTGGCTGCGAGTCCCGAGATGTTTGAGCTATTAGTTTGGAAGTTCGGTTGTGATTTGGGTTTTGGGCAAAGTTATGCTTGTTTGGGTGTTTCCTTTGGGATTCGAGCCCGGACCCTTAGTGTTGATTTGGGAGGTTGTTTTAAGTGAGTTTTATTTATTGGAAAAGGTTGCTTCAGTCGGGTCTCGAAGGAGGAAGCCGGGAAATGGGATTTAGGGATTTTAAGGCTTATTTATATATTTGGATAAGGATGGAAATTAAGGATAAAATTAATAAATAAGAGAAAAATCCCCAAAATCCCCATTTTCCCCATTTTTTCCTTTTTGCCCATTTTTTCCCTTTTCCCTCTCTCTCTCTCTCCTCTAGCCCGAGCCAACCCCCCAGTCCGAGCCCTAGCCTAGCCCGAGCCCCCTGGACGCCCCGCTCTCGCTAGCCCCTGGCCAAGGCTGCGTGCCGAGCCACCGCGCTGCGTCGTCCAGTGTCCGCCCACGCCTAGCCCCAGCCCGCACTGTGCCGAGTCGCGTCGCCCAGGTCCGTGCCGCCCTGCACTGTGTCGAGCTGTGCGCCCTGTAGCTCGCCGTGCTGAGCCCGTGCGCCCTGTAACCATTGCGTCGCGTCGCCCCGCGCGCGTCTCTGTAGCGCTTCGTGTCGCTCGCTCTCGCGCGCCGTCCCTTGTGCCGAGCTCGAGCCCGCGCCCGCGCGCCCTTGCCTCGCCCCTGCTTGTCCGTGCCCCAGCGCCTGCGCCTGCGCCCAGCGCCCAGCCTGCCCTGCTATGTGGTTGGCCAAGCCTTGTGGCTTCTCGGATGGTATTTCCCGAGTCTTTTCTTCGTTGGCCCCTGATTTGTTGGCTGCTGGTTATTGGATTTAATTTGGGTGTTTTAATTGAATGTTTAGGCTGTTCGGGTTCGATTAGAGGCTCGAGGGTCGTTTGTGATAAATTGTTTGCTGCTTGTTCCAGGTAAGGATTTCTTACCGTGGTTGTGTGGACCCTGCGATATATCATGATGTGCCTTGTATGCTTGTTTACTGTTATAAGCATGATAGTAATAGGGCAGCTATGATTGATCTCTTGCTAGCATGTTTGCCTGATTTTACATGTTAGTGCCATGCTGGGTTTGTTCTTCCAGCATGCTTATGATTCCTGCCTAAGTTTGTAGTATCATGCTAGGTAAGCGTTTTTTATGTCGGTTATTGCTTGCTAGCCAGAATCATTTATTTTACTCAGACTCTTAGATAGAGTTGTAGGGTTTGTCATCATCCAGAGGCTGAGAGCGGACATAACGTACTTTGTCCCCACTGGTCGGGAGTAAAGTGCGCGCAGCATAACGTACATTGCTTCCCCCCCCCGGCCGCCGATGTGGATTTAGCTCTGGTCGGGAGTAAAGTGTGCGCAACATAACGTATATTGCTTCCCCCCCGACCGCCGATGTGGATTTAGCTACCCACATCGGCATAAGCCTAGTTTGTAGCCTGCTAGAGCGAAACCCTACCAACGGTGTAAACCTACCTTGGCCGGTTCTTAGCTTCAGGTCGGTGGTTCAGGCTGCATAGATGAGCGTCGAGGGCCTCGCGCATCGAGATCGCGACACCGCGCTTCCGAGTCTTAGGCATGCATACCGCCCGCGTAGTTTGTCCTTAGGCCCCACATTTACGCCGCCAGCAAAGAAAGATGCGGTGTGCGCGCACACGCGTTAGTTGCCGGTTCGGAGAGTTCAACTGGGCTAATGTCGTGAGTACACCATTCCTTCCAGTTTAGAGCCAGACTTCGGGTACTCTCCCGTAAGTCCAGATTATTAGCAAGGGCAAAGAGGCCCTTGAGGACATCCTTGGGATCAGTTTTTGAGCTGATCAATTTCCCCCGAGTGAAAGAGACCTAGGTGATGTCCCGGATTGGTTAGGATAACCAATCATTAGGCCGAAGTAGGAGACTTCCGATGGCTCCGCATCTTGCATTATGAGCTCGTTGAGCTATGATCCGTGTTGATAGCCGCTTGCTTGCATGTTGAGGTGCTAGATGACTGATGTATCGTATTGTACCCGGTTGGGATTCTTACTGAGTATGTTTATACTCACCCTTATTTATCTTTCAGGTAACTTGGGACAACACCAGGAGGGCTAGCGGAGGGAGTTGATTGATCATGGGAGCTGCCGGTACTCTGTCAATTATTATTGCATTGTTTATTCAGCATGTAGATGGACAAGAGTCCTAGGGGAACATTGTTAAAAAGTTGTTTAAATTGTATTGTATGTTTTTATAAACACTGGCCAGGCTGTTTTACTTTGTTGGTTTGTTTAAAAGTAATTGTTGGTTATGTTTTAAGGGTTCCCCCTTCTCATATGTTTTGAAAGGTTTTTAAATATGAGCACTAAACCGCTTGTTATCATATTTAACTTGCATGCTGAGTGAGAACCCAGGTTTAGGACCGTGTTTTGGGTCGGGTTCTTACAGCACAGGCTTCTCCTCAAAACTCAAATCCTTGTTCAACTCTAAAGGCTCGTGATCAACTACGTGTGTCGGGTCTGCCACATACTGTCTCAACATTGAAACATGGAAGACATTATGTACTCCTGCCAAAGACGGGGGGCAACGCTAACCGGTAAGCAACTGCACCAATCCGCTCAAGGATCTCAAAAGGCCCTACAAACCTAGGGTTGAACTTCCCTAGCTTACCAAACCTCAACACACCTCGCATCGGCGCTACTTTCAGAAAAACATGCTGGCCAACCTCAAATTCCAAGTCACTACACCGAACATCAACGTAACTTTTCTACCTACTCTGAGCTGTCAACATGCCAGCCCTTATCTTTTGCACTGCGTTGTTAGTCACTGAAGCAACTCAGGACCCATAACCTGCATGTCACCGACCTCTTCCCAAAACACTGGAGATCTGCAACGCTTGCGGTACAAGGCCTCAAACGGAGCCATCTGAATGGTCGACTGATAGCTGTTATTATATGCATTGTAAAATCGGCCCTGAGGGCAAAATGACCTGTAAAGACCCGACCCGAATGGGGTCCTAAAATAGGTCTTTACCTCAATGCATGCATTCAAAACAAAAGTCAATATCCAAGAATGGTGTTTCGGATTCTAAGTAAAAACTAAAACACATAACATCCATTTAAAAGTCAACATAGATTCCTGAAACCTGTCCCTGTTTCCAAGCACCTGTTCCAAGACAAATACATTTCCAAAACTTACTCTGATCAGAGATTTATTTAAAACATTCAAAACATCCAGAAGTTACAATAGTGCTAGAATCCGGAAAAGCATTCAGAAAACAACCTAGGGCTCCGTGCCCAACTACATGCATTTAGAGGAAAAATAAGACATAAAGAATCATAGATAAAATTTCAGAGTTCGACAGCTGGTTTCCATGATCACAGCCCCTCCTTCAGCCATCCAGTCTCGCACCTTGGTTACCTGTGGAAAACCACAAAATAAAGGTGAGTAACGAATTACTCAGTAAGAATCCCCAACCGGGGTACAATACGATATACATGGTCATCCAGCAGAAAGGTATGCAAGCTATGAATATAAACACAGAAGATAGCACATAGCTTAAATCCACACATAAACTTCGTATGCCATCTCAGGGTCTTACTCCGGAATAATCCACCTCATGATACGCCCTATACGAGAAATAAGTCTCGGCCTCAGCCTGTCTACTGTCGATACGAAAGGTGCACTGGCTCACAATCCCGAGGAGCTCTCCAGTCGGCGCTATAATGAGCGTATGCGCGCACCGCATGCTACTGCAGACCATGGGGGGTGCCGGGTCTAGTGGCAAGCTGCCTAGGTCCAGTCACCATGCCTAACTAAATCTCTGGATCGGTGTCACTTACATAGGGGTGTGAGACCTAGACACGTGAACTATGTCAGCCTGAACCACCGCACCTAAGGCTAAGGAACCGGTCGTGGTAGGCTTACACTAGGAAGTCGTCCTTGCCCTATCAGGTGGCAATTAAGGGCTATTGCCGAACACGCTGAGGACGTGCCGGCTGCCGGAGACAAGGCAATGCCATGTCATCATCCCAACCGTTGGGTCATTTAACAGTCTGCCACCCTCACCCAAGATTGCAGGGCCTACCGGTAGGGTTAGCTAAACCCTAACGGGGTTCAAGGACGGAGTATTGCCTCGTACGTCCCTGCCGTGGATGCAAGGTACTTTATGCATCTTGGCCCGGATGATGCTACCTATCTGAACTCTAAACTATAACATCAACAACAAACAATCCAATACGTGCTCAATAGATACAACGAACCTAGCATGATACTACGAAGCAAGAACAGATAACGAGCATGCCAGAACGGAACAACCTAGCATGGACTAACATGAGAAACAACATAAGAAATCATGCCAGTCGGGAATTCAGAACAGAGCACCTATCACTAAACATGCTGATAAACACAACAAGCATACAAAACAGCAATCACATATAATATCGCAGGGTCCACACAACTCCGGTAAGAAATCCTTACCTTGGTCGGGAGGCAACTAAACACAAAATCCTAAGCTGCGATCGATCCCGAGCTAACTAACGAGAACCTAATAAAAACAATAATAATCACAAACCATAGGCCTAAATATAATAAAATAGACAAGGCTCGGCTCGGGAGCAACTCACGCGGCGCGCGGCCGACACGCGACAGTGAGCAGCCGCGACGGCGAGGTCGAAATTTCTTCATGGCGCCGATGGCGGCAGTGGTCGCACGCCGCACGGCGCTGGGGCGCGGCTGGGCGTTCTGGCACGGCATTGGGGAGCGGGCGAGCTGGCACGGCGTTGGGGAGCGGGCGAGCTGCGGGCTAGACAAGGCGCTCGGGCGCGGACGCGAACGCGCGGGCGAGCGACTCGAGGCGGCTGGGCGCGCATGGGCGATCTGGGCGCGGTGCAGGCGCTGGCGAGGAGCGGGCGCGCGGGCTACTCGGCTGGTGCGTGCGACGGCTGCGACGGGGCGATCTGGGCATCTGGCTCGGCTGCTAGGCGACAAGCTGATCGGCGTCGCAGCAGCGATGATGGAGCAGGCGATCGAGCGATCCGTGCTCGCTGCGCGTCGCGACAGTATGCGGCCAAGCGATCCGCTCGGCAGCTGGGTTGGCTTCTCTTGGCTAGCTGCACAAAACACACACACACACACACCACTTCACTCTCGGCCAGCAGTGGTGCTAAAACGAAGAAGGAGAAGAAGAAGAAGAACCTTACCGAAAAGATGATCGAACCTTGGGGCTGCAAGAGAGCAAGGATTCGGCTTGGAGAGCTAGGTAATGCATCCTCATCTCGTCCTCTAACTCCCAAGTAGCTTCCTCTGCTCTCTGATTTCTTAACTGAACCTTCACTAGGTTGATCTATCGGTTACGCAAAGTCTTGCGCTCCGGAGCCAAAATCTGCACAGGCTTCTCCTCAAAACTCAAATCCTTGTTCAGCTCTAAAGGCTCGTGATCAACTACGTGTGTCGGGTCTACCACATACTGCCTCAACATTGAAACATGGAAGACATTATGTACTCCTGCCAAAGATGGGGGCAAAGCTAACCTGTAAGCAACTGCACCAATCCGCTCAAGTATCTCAAAAGGCCCTACAAACCTAGGGCTCAACTTCCCCCGCTTACCAAACCTCAATACACCTCGCATCGGGGCTACTTTCAGAAAAACATGCTGGCCAACCTCAAATTCCAAGTCTCTACGCCAAACATCAACGTAACTTTTCTGCCTACTCTGAGCTGTCAACATGCCAGCCCTTATCTTTTGCACTGCGTTGTTAGTCACTGAAGCAACTCAGGACCCATAACCTGCCTGTCACCGACCTCTTCCCAAAACACTGGAGATCTGCAATGCTTGTGGTACAAGGCCTCAAACGGAGCCATCTGAATGGTCGACTGATAACTGTTATTATATGCATTATAAAATCAGCCCTGAGGGCAAAATGACCAAAATGCCCTTGGAAGCTCAAACTGCTCTAACAGCCCAAACAACTAACTAAAAGTCAACCGAAGTTACCTAGAGGACTGGAAAGAAAACCTGGGTTGTTACAAAATTCCCTCCTTTTAAGACTTTCCTCCCCGAAAGTCCTAAGACTGGAACAACTCAGGGTAATGCATCCTCATCTCGTCCTCTAACTCCCAAGTAGCTTCCTCTGCCCTCTGATTTCTCCACTAAACCTTCACTAGGTTGATCTATCAGTTATGCAAAGTCTTGCGCTCCGGAGCCAAAATCTGCACATGCTTCTCCTCAAAACTCAAATCCTTGTTCAGCTCTAAAGGCTTGTGATCAACTACGTGTGTCGGGTCTGCCACATACTGCCTCAACATTTAAACATGGAAGACATTATGTACTCCTGCCAAAGACGGGGGCAACGCTAACCGGTAAGCAACTGCACCAATCGGCTCAAGGATCTAAAAAGGCCCTACAAACCTAGGGCTCAACTTCCCCAGCTTACCAAACCTCAACACACCTCGCATCGGCGCTACTTTCAGAAAAACATGCTGGCCAACCTCAAATTCCAAGTCTCTACACCAAACATCAACGTAACTTTTCTGCCTACTCTGAGCTGCCAACATGCGAGCCCTTATCTTTTGCATTGCATTGTTAGTCACTGAAGCAACTCAGGACCCATAACCTGCCTGTCACCGACCTCTTCCCAAAACACTGGAGATCTGCAACGCTTGCGGTACAAGGCCTCAAACAGAGCCATCTGAATGGTCGACTGATAGTTGTTATTATATGCAAACTCCATAAGGTACAGGTACTGATCCCAACTGCCTGGAAAATCCAACACACAGGCTCTCAGCATATCCTTAAGGATCTGGTTCACCTTCTCAGTCTGACCATCTGTATGAGGGGTGAAAAGTGGTACTAAAGCTGCACTCGGTCCCCAAACCCTTCTAGAGCGCTCTCTAGAAGTAAGAAGTGAACCGAGAGTCACGGTCTGAAACGATCTTCGCTGGTACCCCATGGTACCGAACGATCTGCTCTAAGAATAACTGTGCCCACTACTCCACGGTATAATTAATCCTGCCGGAAATGAAGTGTGCGCTCTTAGTCAGCCGATCCACAACAACCCAGATCTGAGTAAACTCTCTCGGTGTCTTTGGAAACCCAGAATTGTAATCCACAACAACCCAGAACTGCAGAACACTCAACGACTGCAACAAACCTGTCGGTTTCTGTTTAGGAGCCTTCACTTGCTGACAAGTGAGACACCGGCTAACAAACTCAGCTATATCTCGTTTCATTCCCATCCACCAGAATATCTGCTTGAGATCCTAATACATCTTGGTACCTCATGGGTGCCAAGTAAACGAGGAGCTATGAGCCTCGATAAGCAACTCGGCTCGTAGCTCGGCATCATCTGGGACACACAAACGACCTCTATACGTCAAACCTTCTTCTGGTGCTATAAAAAAAATCAAAGTCACCATCTGCCTGAACCCTCTCAATCAATCTTTTCAACTTGGGATCACTCAGCTGGCTATTAATGATCCTCTGCTTAATTGACAGCTGAATTGACAACTGGGCTACCCTGGCTGTAACCTCTCCCATCATTACCGCAATACCGGCTTGCTCAAACTCTTTCCGAAATTTAATCTGGCAACTCATCAAAGCTGCAGAGTGCGACGTCTTTCTACTCAAAGCATCAGCCACCACATTGGCCTTTCTTAGGTGGTACATAATCTCACAGTCGTAGTCTTTCACTAACTTGAGCCACCTTCTCTGTCTCATATTTAACTCCTTTTGAGTGAAGAAGTACTTAAGGCTCTGGTGATCCGTAAACAGCTGAATCTTTTCGCCATATAAATAGTGTCTTCATATCTTCAAGGTAAACACAACTGCATCCAACTCCATATCATGAGTTGGATAATTCTTTTCATAAGGCTTCAACTGACGGGAAGCATACGCGATCACCTTTCCACGCTGCATTAACACGCAGCCTAGACCAAACTTGGATGCATCACTAGAGACTACAAACCCAAGTGTTCCCTCGAGAACTGCTAACATTGGTGTTGAAGTCAAACTGTGCTTTAACTGGGCAAAGCTCTCATCACAACTTGAGTCCTAAACGAAGTCAACGCCTTTCCTCGTCAATCTAGTCATGGGTGCTGCCTTGGCGGAAAAGTCTTTTACAAAACTCTTGTAGTAACCTGCCAAACCCAGAAAGCTGCGAATCTTAGCGACCGTCGCCGGTCTAGCCCACGAACTAACTGCCTCAATCTTTGCGGGGTCCACAGCTATTCCATCTGGAAACAACATGCCCAAGGAAGGCTACTTTCTCTAGCCAGAAGTAACATTTAGAAAACTTAACATACAATTGATTTTCATGCAAAGCTGTTAAAACCTGTCTCAAGTGCAAAGCATGATCCTCTTTCGTCGTTGAATAAATTAAAATATCATCTATGAACACAATGAAAAAGCTATCCAAGAAAGCCTTGAACACCATGTCCACCATGTCCATAAAGGCTGCAAGGGCGTTAGTCAGTCCGAACGACATGACCACGAAGGCATATGGATCCTCAACTGGTGGTACCCTCACCTCAAGTCAATCTTAGAAAACACTGAAGCTCCCTGAAGCTGATCAAACAACTCATCAATACGCCGTAGGGGATACTTGTGCTTCACGATGACTTTATTTAATTCTCGATAATCTATACAAAGGCATATGGATCCATCTTTCTTTTTAACAAACAAAACAGGTGCTCCCCACGGGGACACACTCGGGCGGATGAATCCTCGATCAAGCATCTCTTGCAACTGCACTTTGAGCTCTCTCACTCAGCTGACGCCATACGGTACGGAGCTTTAGAGATAGGGAGAGTCCCTGCAAACTAGATGGTAAAGTCTACCTCTCTCTTCGGGGGTAATCTCGGTAACTCCTCAGGGAAGACACCTGCAAACTCTTGCACTACTAGTACCATCTCAACTGACAACGCGGTACTACTTTCACCTGACAACTTTGTTAAAATGCCCCAAGCTCCTCAAGCTAACAAACATCGGGCTTTCACTGCTGAAACCAATGGCAGACACACTCCGCCCTGGACTCTGAGGAATTTGAAGCTCTGCTTCTGGGGTGGTCTGAACACGACTTCTTTCTGGTGGAAGTCTATCATAACATGGTGTTCAGCCAACCAATCCATACCAAGGATGACATCAAAACCACTCATAGGTAGGAGTATGAGGATAGCATCTGAAAGCTCTTCGGATATCTGTATCTGGCCACTCTTAACCTTTTCACTAGCTAGCATACTTACTCCTGAAGAAGTTGCAACACACAACTCAAACCCTAAAGGTTCGAGTTCCAAACAAGCTTGTCTAACAAATGCATCAGAAACAAACGAATGGGTAGAGCCCGAATCAAACAGTACGAATGCATAATGATCTAAGACAAGCAGCATATCTGCAACTGCGGCGTCAGTACGCTTCGCCTCCTGGCGAGTCATGGCAAACACTCTACTCTATTGTTGGACCGGTCTGGCTGCTGCTCCCGCCTGAGTACAAGCTCTAGCTAGGGGCCCCTCCTTGCCACATCTGTAGCAAGCTCGGGGTGACGCTCCACAAACTCCATAATGTGTTTTGCCACAAGTATGGCACTGAGGTGGCTGCTTAACAACGCCCTGTTGGCGATCTTGTGGTCTAGCATGTGGTCGGCTCTGATGGAGGGCCTGCTGTCCACCTGCACAAAACTCTCTAGAAGACTCAAACTTCCTCTTCTGCCCTAAATACTGTTGAGCAGACTGAACTGGTGCAATAAGAACCTGCACCGACAGGTTATTGGGATTGTAAATGGTGGCCTGCTCCACAGCTCTATCATAAGACTCAGGAGCGAGTGCTCGTACATCGCAAGCAATCTCCTTCCTCAACTCGCTGATGAACTTCTTAGTCTTGAGCTCCTCAGTGGCAATGAGCTCTAGGGAAAAATAAATGTACTCGGAGAACTTCTTCTTATAAGCAGCTATATTATCTGAACTCTGCTTCAGATTCAAGAAGGCCTCCGCCATCTCCTGCTGAGCCTCATCACTGACATACTTGGCTCGAAACTTAGTTTTAAAGAACTCACAAGTGGCTGGTTGAGACCCTACTGGTCTAGCCCTGTCTGTTGACTCCCACCATCACACAATTGTGTCTGTCAGACCATGGGCCGCTCTAGATTTCAGGGCATCCCATCATCATAAAAATGTACTCCATCCAGGCTAGCCACTTTACTGCCACTAACGTATTTTCTGAAGCATCGAACTCTATGGGCTTCCACTTAGTAAAGTCCTTGAGCCACTTGCCAAACTCGGGGGCTCCTTCAGAACAACCTATTGCATCAGCCTGATCCTGCTGAGCCTGTCCTCCCGGGGCAACTACTGGGGCTATTGGAGCTACTAGGGGTACCTACTGAATAAGCTGGGACAGCTGGGCTATCTGTGTCTAGACTCCTCCCGCTGCGCTACTAGCTGCGCCTGAGTCTTGGCTCTCTGCTCGGCCATTAGGGCCATCATCATATCTCTCATAGCAGCCTTCACTTCTCTCCAGGCAAATAAACAACTGGGGCCACAGGTGGCCTACGGGTTTGGTCAACACTAGGTGTTGACTCAGCAACATCTCTGCTCGCAATTTCGAACGGCCCTACACCACTACATGTAACTGGCATATTGGTGATCTACACGGAAACCACAAGGGTTAGTCCACTCTCGGACTCACACTGCCAACCAAAGGTAACACATGTATACTAGATGAGTATTGTAAAAACCCTTAAACAATGAACTTAGACAAACCTAACGGCCGTGGAGTGTTGATGATCATGGAGACAAACAACCTACAAAGCAGGTTAGTCTACAAAATCTAAAACTTAGCTCTGATACCAATTGTAAGAACCCAACCCCAAATAGTGGTCTTAAATCTGGTTCTTACTGAGCATGCTTAAAATTTAAAACTTTTAAAAACAACATCAAAAACTACTTAACAGGAAAACATAACCAAACTAAGATTGCAGAAAAACATCCAAACAAAAGTTTCCATAAATAGTTCTTGACCAGTATTTAAAAGTTAACTTTTAAACAAATCCTCAAAGCAAATAGTTTTCCCCAGCCTGCGCAAAGAAATGAGACTAAATAAAACAATAGAAAGACAGAGTAACGCCGGAAGCTCCCATATTCAATCAGCTTCATCCACTAGCCGTCTCGGTGCTGTCCTAAGTTACCTGGTGAAAAAACCACAGAAAATAAGGGTAAGTATGAAGGTACTCAGTAAGAATCCCCAACCGGGGTACAATACGATACATCAAACATCTAGCATCCTAGTATACATGCAAATAGTTACCAACACAGATCTTTGCTCAACGAGATATGGGACAAGTCCGGAAACCTCGAAAGTCTCATACTTCCGGCTTAATGATTAGTTCTCCTAACCAATCCCAAATGACATCCTCGAGGGTCTTTCTCATTAGGCCAATTGATAAACTCAAAAGCTAATCCCAAATAGATGTCAGACACCCTCGAGGGTCTTTCTCCCTCGGCCAAATGACCAACTCAAAAGCTGATCCCAAACAGGTGTCCTCGAGGTCCTCTTACCCTCGACTAACTGTTCATGTGACAAACGGGAGAGTACTCGAAGTCTGGCTCTAAACTGGAATGGAAGTGGTGTACTCACGAACGTAAGCCTGGGGGAGCTTTCCGAACCAGTAACTAATGCGTGTGCGCGCACACCGTATGCTGTTGTAAATCACATAAATGTGGGGCCTAAGGACAAACTACGCCGATCCAGGTACGCATGTCTAAAGACTCAGAAGCGGTGTCACTGATCTACAGTAGTTCTAGGCCCTCGGCACTCAGCTGTAGCAGCCTATACCACCGACTTGAAGCTAAGAATCGGCCAAGGTAGGCTTACACCAGTTGCTGGATTCTGCTCTAGCAGGCTACAAACTAGGCTTATATCGATGTGGTAGCTAATCCGCACCAACTGCCGGGGGCAGAAGCAAAGTACGTTATGCTTCTCACTAATCCCGACTTGTGGGGACAAGGTACGTTATGTCCGCTCTCAACCTCTAGATGAATACAATCTAACTAAACTATCTAATATCACAGAGTAAACAATTCCTAACAGTTCAAACATGCTCAACAAGTATACAAATATAACCTAGCATGATACTATGTACTTAAAGCAGCATGTTGGAAGACACAAACCTAGCATGGCTGTAACGGCCCAGTTTTATATTTCGGTTTCCCAGGTGTTTCCGGTTCAATATTCGGTTGTTCGGTTGGGCCGTTAAAGCTATTTTAACCCTTAGGGGTATTTTGGTCTTTTGCTCCACGGACAGGGTTTGTGGATTTTCAGGATTTCAGGGTCATTCCTGCCCTTTATCGAGGCTTGATTGTTGTTGGTTGCAAGACCCATGAAGTCTGTGCTAGTTGTTTGGAAGTTTGGAAGTGATTTGGTTATTAGCAAAATTAATGTTAAATTAAGTGCTTCCATTGGGATTTGAACCCTTGACCTAATGGTGAGTTGGAAGCTTGTTTTTAATGAGTTTTAATAAGGAGAAAAGATTGTTTCAGCCGGGACTCGAAGGAGGAAGCCTTGGGAAGGGAATTTAGGTCACCAAGGCCTATTTAAATTAGGAAGAGGAAGGAATCAATCAAGAAACTCATTCCCTTGTTTTGACCACACGCCCCCCCCCCCCCCCTTCACTCAAATTCTCTCTCCTTGCCAAAATCACCAAGCCCTAGAATCGAGCCCAAGGAACCCAGCCGAGCAACCACGCCGCACAGCACCAAGCCACCAGCCCCAGCGCCGCCCACTGTCGTCCAGTCCCAGCGCCGCACCGCACCGAGCCACCACCCAGCCCCTGCCTCGTCTAGCCGTCGCACGCCCACAGCAGGACCGTCGCCTGCGACGCCACACCCCCCAGTAGCCCAGACTCCTCCCCCGCGCGCCATCCCCGCAGCCCGGGCCAAGCTTTCGCCAAGGCTGCCTGCTCAGCTGAAGTGCTGCTCTCCCGCGCTGCTTTCGGCAGACTTTACCAAGCCCGCGACGATAGCGCTTCAACGCCGTCCGTCGCAGCACGATTGCGCCCAGCGCCCAGTAGAGCCCCCGTCTGCTCGCCTCTGCCGCACGCAGCCTTGCCGTGAGCCTGCCTAGCCGAGACAGCTTGGTGCCAAGACCTTGAGTCTTCTCGGTTGGTAACTTTCGAGTCTTTTCTCTTTTGGGCCCTAAGCTATTGGTTGTTGTTTATTTAATTATGATGTTTTTATTAATTACTTAGGTTGCTCGGGTTCGCTTAAAAGCTCGAGGGTCGTTTATTGATTCGTGGTAGTTATTTTCTACTTGTTTCCAGGTAAGGATTTCTTACCGTGATTGTGTGGACCCTGCGATGTTATCTTGATTGTGACTTGTATGCCTGTTCACTTTTATGAGCATGTTAGTGGATAAGATAGTTTGTGTTTGATTTCCTACTAGCATGTTTGGTTGTTTGTACATGTTAGTGCCATGCTAGGTTTGTTCTTCTAGCATGCTTATGATTCCTGCTTTAAGTTCGTAGTATCATGCTAGGTTAAGTGTGATTAATGTTGATTTGTATGTTTAGCCAGGAATCAGTTATTTCGTACTCGTAGTTAGACTTATAGGGTTTGTCATCATCTAGAGGCTGAGAGTGGACATAACGTACGTTGTCCCCACCGGTCGGGAGTAGAGCAAAGCATAACGTACCTTGCTTCCCCCCGGCAGCCGATGTGGATTAGCTACCACATCGGCATAAGCCTAGTTTGTAGCCTGCTAGAGCGGAACCCTGCCAACGGTGCAAGCCTGCCTTGGCCGGCTCTTAGCTTCAAGTCGGTGGTACAGGCTGCACAGATGAGTGTCGAGGGCCTCGCACTCATCGTGTTCGGTGACACCGCCTCCGAAGTCTTTAGGCATGCGTGCACGCCCGCGTAGTTTGTACTTAGGCCCTCACATTTACGCCGGTTGCAAAGAAGCATGCGGTGTGCGCGCACACAGCGTTAGTCGCCGGTTCGAGAGCTCCCTGCTAATGTTCGTGAGTACACCAGCCCTTCCATTAGAGCCAGACTTCGGGTACTCTCCCGATAGTCCAGATTTGTTAGCGAGGGTGAGAGACCCTTGAGAACACCCATTGGGATTGGTTTTTGAGCTAATCATATGGTCGAGGGAGAAAGACCCTCGAGGGTGTCGGACATCTTTGGGATCGGTTTTGAGCTGATCATTTGGCCGAGGGAGAAAGACCCTCGGAGATGTCCCAGGATTGGTTATGAGAACTAATCATTAGGCCGGAAGTAGGAGACTTCCGAGGACTCCGGATTTACCTTGTAAGCTCGTTGAGCTAAGATCCGTGTTGATATCTGTTTGCATGTGTACTAGGTTGCTAGATGATTGATTGCATCGTATCGTACCCCGATCGGGGATTCTTACTGAGTATGTTTATACTCACCCTTACTGTGGTTTTCAACCAGGTAACTTGGGACAGCACCGGGGCGGCTAGCGAAGGGAGCTGAGAGATCATGGATGCTGCTGACACTCTGTTGTGTCTTTACTTTTATGTTTGATTTCAGCATGTAGTTGGACATATGTCCGTAGGGAAAACTTATTCATCGTAGCATTGAACTATCTTTTATGTTTTTAAGAAAAGTACTGATCAGTCACTGTTTTAACTTGAATGGTTTTGCTTAATGAATATTTAGTTTGCTTTAATGTTTTCCACTCTTATGTTTGAAAAGTTTTTCAATTCGCCCCCTGGTTGGGTCATTTATGCTTTTCACTTGCATGCTGAGTAAAGACCTAGGTTTAGAACCGTTTTTCGGGTCGGGTCTTTACAATGGCACTAACATGTAGAAACAAAGGTAAACATGCTAGCAGATATACACAACAAGGAAGTTTTATCCACTAACATGCTCATAACAATCAACATATATAAAGAATGCAATTCGGACATACCGTAGGGTCCACACAACCCTAGTAAGGGATCCTTACCTTGAACAAGCAGAAAACAATAAACAAAGTGTTCATTGAGCTGTAGTGACTCACAACCTAGCAATATCATACAAACATACAATTAAAGTTAGCTAGCTGATAACCGAACTATGAACCAGAAGTAAGGGATTCAAGAAACTACCCCTACTTGCAACCTAGTGCTCTCGGCCAAACACTAAAAGGAAAAACCCTAGGAGCTCTCGGCTACTTCTTGCAAATGGATCTCGGCTAGGGCACACAAATACAACAACAAGTCCGATCTTGGTCCAAGTGAAAATAACACACACTTAGCTACCAAGTTGCTCTCGGCCAAAGGAGGAGCAACACCAACCTTGCTACTGTGTAGCTCTCGGCCAAACCAACACAGCAAACACATCAACACAACAAGCACAACAAGCTCACCTTGGTGATTTCAGCAAGGACTCCAAGGATGCAATGAGGTCTTGGGCAAGGTAGATGTGCAAGCAAGATGGATTCGTCTAGGGCTAGGTTTGCACAAAGGAGAAGAGTTTCATGCTAGGTTACAAGTAACAAGAAGAGGTGCAAGAGGTCTCGGATCCAAGCAACAAGAAAAGAGATCTTCGAATCCCAAAGCAAGGAGCTCTCGAATCTACAACGACAAGAGAGGAAAAGTTCCTCTTGGTTAGATCTATGGCTCGGCCAAGATAAAAGAGATGGAGAAGAAGAGTTTGGCAAAGAACTAACTTTGGAGCAAGATGGAAAGGAAGAGCTATGGAGGAGAGCTTGAGAGCTTGGCAATGGAAGAGGAGGATTCGGCCAAGGAGAAGGGAGAAGGAGGTGTGTGGTCGGCCAAAAGAGAGGGAAGGAGGAATGAGATGAAACCCTTTTTATTTTTCTTATTTTCTAAAAGATAGAAGCCAAAATTCCCACATTCAAATCCTAGCTTGAGCACTTTTTAATATCCTTTTCTTTTTCCTTCATTTGGCTTAACTCCACCCTCCAAACCACCATGGTTCGAATCCTAGCTCCAACACAATTTATTTTTATTTTTCTCTTTTAACTAGAAAGCCTCCAAATTTCTCAAAAATGCATTCCAACTTTGGGAACCTGAAACCGAAGGATAACTGAAGTCAACAAATGACAGAAACAACCCTTAAACCCTGGTTAACTGTAAAACTGGCCCTGAGGGCAAAATAACCAAAATGTCCCTAGAAGCTCAAACAACTCTAACAGCCCAAACAACTAACTGAAAATCAACCGTACGTACCTGGAGGGCCGAAAAGAAAACCTGGGCTGTTACAAACACTAATTATGAACTTATAGTTACTATAAGTTATGCTTCACATTCTCTTCAATTTTATCTTGTACTGATTTAGTAACTAATTGAAGTTGTATGAATTTGAATTTGAAGTTGT
The DNA here is from genome assembly GCA_036507275.1 of Sicyos edulis. NCBI lineage: Eukaryota > Viridiplantae > Streptophyta > Magnoliopsida > Cucurbitales > Cucurbitaceae > Sicyos > Sicyos edulis. Next base: position 56,233,073 of record CM071846.1, on the reverse strand, counting down.
AGCAACTGATTGAGCTAGACACGAATAAATGAGGTTTAATGAATTTTTTATGTGCAAATGTATTCGATCATATTGAATACTATCAGTTCAATTGATAGAAGTCAATCAAGTTAACTGATTGAAGATGCTTGAGTGTCAATCAAGTTATTTGAATATTTATATATTTCATATTTTGATTTTGTTTATCTGTAAGTAATATAATCATATGAATTGATTGAAACCATCATTTCTTTTACAAATTGATAATGTTAATGACTGACTTTAATAATGTTTAATGGATGGAAAAAAAAAAGTATAGTAAAGGCGGAGACATCTTCTTCAAAGAAGAATATGTATGAACTTGAACAGATCTGTTATGAACTTGTATGAACTCTTAGGAACTTTAACGGCTTGAACTTGAAATTAGGAACTTGACTTGTAGTGATCAATGATAAAAGCTTGACATGAACAACTTGAGCTTGTATGAACTTGATTTGTGGTGATGTATTTGATCTGTTAGCAACTTGTATTTGATCTAGTATGAAGTTGTGGTGATTACTCAATGAACTTGTACTGATCTTATTTTGGGCTAATGTATTCAATCTAATAGACTTCTTGTGATAACTTGACTCCTAAGAAAGTCCTAAACTTGATTCTTACTCAGCATGCATGATTCAAATACATTATAACAGACACAACTTAAAATAGAAAACTAAAAACAAATGTCTACTTTATTCAAAACTGAAATAGTTCAATCCACATAAAGTTTAAACATAGTTAAGCCTCTGGCCATAGATTATAAACATCCTTAAACAATTATAAAGTTCAAAACAAGAGGAACCCCTCCTAACTACCATGCTGAAAACAAGAAATTCACTGCATAACAAAATCAGACACAATAGACCCCCATGATCCATCAGCTCCTCCTCTAGCCGTCCCGATCAGCCTCAAGTTACATGGTGGAAAAACTACAGAAAAGGGTGAGTACAAAGGCACTCAGTAAGAATCTTTAATCGGGGTATAGTATGTAAAAGTCACATCATCTAGCATCCTAGCATACATGCAATACAAATTACCAACAAGAATACAACATGAGTCATCAACATGACTCCCAAACCTCAAGAGTCTCTGGACTCTCGGCTAGGCGATCAACTTGTAACTGATCTTGGACACTTGGGAGGGTACCCAAGTATCTGGCTCTACACTAGAATAGGGATGGTGTACTGACGACATTAACTCGATGGAGTCGTCCTCTTGGCATCTAGTTCTTGTGCGCGCACACCGCAAGCTGCTGTAAATCGGGCAAATGTAGGCCTACAAAAATTATGTTGATCTAGGTAAACATGCCTAACTAGACCCGGAATGGTGTCCACTTATCCATAGCATGTGGGAGGCCCTCAGTATCCAACTGAGGTAGCATGTCACACCAACGCTTGAAGCTAAGGATTGTCCCATGGTAGGCTTACACCAAGTAAAGGACCCCATTCTAGCAGGCTACATATTAGGCTTATGTCGGGGTGGTAAGCTACACCACACCTGACTGCCGAAGGCGGGAATTCAATCCTCACTAGTCCTAACCTGTGGGGATAACATACGTCGTGTCCACTCTCAGCCTTTAGATGATGACAACCTTACAAACCCTATCTAAGAGTGATAAGGACTAGCTCTAAATAGTAACCCAACAGTCATCGTACATGCATACAAGTTACCCTAACAGGATACTACAATCTCAAGTTACATCCGTACTACATGCCATGCCCTAACAAATTACTCACAAGGTTCCAAACATGCTAGAAACAACACAAGAAATCAATATAGGCCAAACACCACAAAAACCTATCCACTGACACATTCTCGTAAAAATAGTATAACAAGCATGCAATCAATGACATTCACGCAGGGTCCACACAGCCCATGACAAGGAACTCTTACCTGGAAAGTAATACAGATAAAAAATAATGCTTCTTGAGCTACAGATACAAACGCGAACAGATAACCAACCTATGAATACTAATAAATAACTACTAAATAACCATTTATAACAAAGCAAGGAAACACAGGGATAAGATTTTACCCAAATCCCGAGAATTGGAGGTCAACACAACAAGCCTGAGGCTGCTACTCAATGGCATGTGGAACGGGTAAGGTGCTACTTGGACCCAGCAAGGTTGTGCAGCGGCGAGCTATGCGTGCGTGGGGACTGGCGACACGGGCTGACTGCGTTAACATAGGCTGAAGCAGCAATGCTGGTGTGTGCGGAACAGCATGGCTGCATGTGCGGTTGGGCGACTAGCAGATGTGGGTGATAGCGCAGATGTGTAGGGATACACACGGGACTGTATTGGGTCACATGTGCGATCGTAGGGGCATTCGCGGCGAGGGCTACGTCTACAGAACGGGGCAGCTTTGTGGCTCGGCGATGCAGCTTGGCTGCATAGACAAGGGGCAAATGCAACGATGCAAGCGTGTGCGAGGCGACACAACTGCGCAGATTGGATCAGCGGGGCTGCTCGGGCAGTGCGTGAGGAGGTGGAGAATGGAAGAAGAAGGAGAAATTGATGGAGTGGAGTAGGGTTCTGGCTTATTCTGAGATTTGAACAATAAAAATCTTTTTTTTTTCCTTTTTCCTATAATAAACTCTTTTTAAAATTAAAACCAATAAATGACTTTCATCAAAACTGCAAAACTAGCTCGGCTTGGCCTGAAATCACAAGAATAACCCATAACTTTGTAAATTGCGGAAACGACCTTGAAACTAAAAAATTAGCATATTGACCAAGTGATAAAATTACAAAATTGCCCCCTCAAGATCTAAACTGCAATAATGTCCCAATAAAACACCTGAAATAGCTAAAAAACATACTTGGAGAACCGGAACGAAAAATCGGATCGTTACAATACTCCCTCCTTTTATGACTTTTGTCCTTGAAAGTCCCTAAGACTGAAATAACTCGAGGTAATGAGTTCTCATCTCATCTTGTAATTCCCAAGTTGTTTCCTCAAATTTCTGGCACCTCCATTGAACTTTCACTAAACTAATCTCTCGGTTACGCAAGGTCTTGCACTCCCAGGCTACAATCCGCACAGGCTTTTCCTCGAAGCTCAAGTCCTTTTTCAGCTCTAGCGGCTCAAAATCAACAATATGATATGGGTTTGCGACATACTGACGTAACATCGAAATGTGAAACACATTGTGCACCACCGCCAAGGATGGGGGCAAAGCCAAATGGTAAGCAACTGAACCAACCTGCTCAAGGATCTCGAAGGGGCCCAAAAACCTAGAACTCAATTTTCCACACTTACCAAACCTCAAAATACCACGCATCAATGCTACTTTCAGAAACACGTGCTGGCCAACCTTAAACTCCAAATCTCTATGTCAAACATCAGCATAGCTTTTCTGTCTACTCTACACTGTCAACATACAAGACCTGATCTTCTAAACCGCGTCATTAGTCAATTGTAACAATTCGGGACCCAAAACCTATCTGCCACCAACCTCTTCCCAAATATTGGAGACCTACAACGCTTGCCATACAAAGCCTCAAACGGAGCCATCTAAATAGTCTATTGATAACTGTTGTTGTAAGCAAACTTCATCAGATACATGTACTGATTCCAATTGCCCAAAAAATCTAACAGAAAAGCTTGCAACATATCCTCTAATATCTGATTTACCCTATTTGTTTGACCATTGGTCTGAGGGTGAAACACGGTACTAAAACTACACTATGTGCCCAAACCTTTTTGGAGTGCCCTCTAAAACCGAGAAGTAAAGCGTGAATCTCGATTTAACACAGTCTTCGCTGGCACCCCATGGTACCGAATGATCTACTCCCAAAACAATTGTGCCCACTACTCCACGGTATAGGTGATCCTGTCGGGAATGAAGTGCCCACTCTTAGTCAATTGATCAACAACCACCCAGATCTAAGTGATCCCCCGCTGCATTTTTGGCAACCCAGAAATGTAATCCATGGAGATCTCCTCCCACTTCCCATGAGGCACACTCAGTGGCTGCAACAAACCTGCTGGTTTCTGTTTGGAAGCCTTCACTTGCTGGCAAGTGAAACACCTGCTAACAAACTCTGCAATTTCTCTCTTTATATTGCTCCACCAAAAGGTCTACTTAAGAGCCTGATACATCTTGGTACCCCCTAGGTGCCAAGTAAACGGGGAACTGTGAGCATCGATAAGAAATTCCGCTTGAAGCCCGACGTCAGCTGGCACACAAATGCATTCTCTGAACCTCAAACCACCATCTGGTGCTACCACAAAATCAAAGTCTTCATCTACCTGGACTCTAGTAATCAACCTGCTTAACTCAAGATTAATTAGCTGGCCATCAATAAACTTTTGCTTAATCGAAGGCTAACGGTCAACTAGGCTACCCTGGCACTTGTTCCTTCAAGAACTAACAGCACTAGAGCGAACGTCAAACTGTGCTTCAACAAGCAAAACTCTCTTCGCAACTAGCATCCCAAACAAACTCTACACCCTTCCTTGTCAACCAAGTGAGGGGTGCTACTTTAGCGGATAGTCTTTGACGAAACGTCGATAATAGCCTGCCAAACCTAGAAAGTTACAATCTTTGCGACGGTAGTCGGCCTAGTCCATAAACTCACAACATAAACTTAGCGGGGTTCACTGCAATGCCCTTTCTCGAAACCACGTGACCAAGGAAGGGCACTTACTCTAAGCAGGAGTCACACTTGGAGAATTTGGCATACAAATTATTCTCTCTCAACGTTGTTAACACTTGCTCAGATGCAAGGCATGATCCTCCTTAGTCTTAGAATAGATAAAAATATCATCTATGAACACGATGACGAAGTTGTCCAAGAATGCCTTGAATACCCTATCCATCATGTCCATAAATGCTTCTAGGGCATTGGTCAGTTCGAAGGACATGACCAAGAACTCGTAATGACCATACCTTAACCTGAAAGCCGTCTTGGGGATGTTCGCATCCCTGATCCTCAACTGATGATAATCAGACCTCAAATCAATCTTAGAAACACACAGAAGCTTTTTGAAGCTAGTCGAAAAATCATCGATACGTGGCAACGGGTACTTAATTTTCACTATAACCTTGTTCAACTCTTGGTAATCTATACATAGGCACATCAAACCATCCTTCTCTTTACAAACAAAATGAGTGCTCCCCACGGGGATACACTCGGACGAATGAATCATCTGTCTAACTTCTCCTGCAACTGAACCTTCAACTTTTTAAATTCTCACCATATGGTACGGAGCCTTGAGATATGTAGGGTCCCTGGCTCGAGCTCAATAATGAAGTCAACCTCTCTCTGTGGAGGCAAACCGGGTAACTCTTCTTGGAAAACATTTGTAAACTCTTTAACCACAGGTACCTGATCAACAGTTAACGAATGACGTCCTTCCCCAAACATCCTTGCCAATTAATCCCATGCTCATCTAGCTAGTAAACGTCGAGCTTTCATAGTTGAAATCAATGGCGGGAAAACTCCGCTCTGGACACTGCGAAACTTGAAGCTCTACTACTTGGGTGGCCTGAACACAACTTCTTTTTGGATGCAATCAATCACGTGTGGTTCTAAGCTAACCACTCCATGCCAAAGATAACATCAAACTCGCTCATAGGTAGAATTATGAGGGTAGCTGCTAATAGCTCTCCGGATACTAGGATCCAACTGTCTCTAACTTTCTCACTAGCAAGAATACTGACTCCTAAGGGAGTTGCCATACACAACTTGAACACTAAAGGTTAAAGTTCCAAATAAGCTTGTCTAACAAACATTGCAGAGATAAATGAATGGATCGAGCCTGAATCAAACCTCTTGGCGAGTCATAGCAAAAACACGACCTTGCTCTTGAGCCGGTTTGTATCTTCTCCAGCCTGTGGACACGCTCTAGCAATGTGCCCCTCTTTACAACATTTGTAACATGCTTTGGGAGATGCTCCACACAAACCATAATGATTCTTGGAACAGGATCTGCACTTGGGTGGCTGTCTAACTGCACCCTACTAACGTTGTTGATTGATAACTATCAAGAAGTGAGAGTTAAGAGTAGCTTAGTTACATGATTCATGATTAAAAACTCCTTTAAAAGAAAAAAAATGTTTTAAAGAAGATTTCGCTGCACTTAGACATTTACCACGATGTAAGCGAAACACCACGAATTTGCGAAAAGGAAACTGTCTGACTGTTATTTCGCTAGATTTTATGCTAAAAGATCGCTCTTTCTTCGCAGGTAGTCAAACAAAGTGAAAAGAAGGCAGAGAATCCTGAAGACGAAGCAAATGTGCGAGAAGCGCATAGCAGACGTGCCCTCAAGGTGATTAGCGAAAGACCCCTATCGTCAAGCAGTTTGGTGAAGAAAGAAAATATCTAGAAACACGTGGAAGGATCGCTTGAGTCAAGAGTTAATCTCAGCCGTTGAGACATGTCGGCTCTGATACACTAGACATAGAAGACTATGAAGCAAAAATGGTCAGAAATCAACAGCTTTTAGAGAAAGCAATCTTGGAGCAAGTCTTTGAGCAGAGAATGTTGGGTGGCCTATTTAAAGCAAGCCTCGCCTCAAGAAGGGGGGATTCAATTTTTCTACTTCATCATTTTTTTTCTACGTCCTTTTACTTGTTTTAAGAGCCTTGTATTTTCCCAGTTTCCGATCAAGTTTTCTAGTGTTCTTAATTGTAGCCATCGGAGCGGTTTCGCTGGGCAGTAAGAATTAGCTAGTTAGGTTAGCTCAGCGTGCAAATGTGTTGCTTTTGGCCGAAGTTGAGCCAGAGTTCAATACATTCAAAATCTAGGCATTTTTATCTTATTACTATGCCTTCTCATCTCTGTTTTTCATTTTTTTTTTGTTTATCATGCATCGCTTGATTACGAATGTTTAACATTTATTTATTAAATTCATCCATTCCATTAACTATTCATAGCTAAACTAGTTGTCGAAAGGTTTTGGGGAAGTAGGGGATTTGCAAAAGCGCAGGAATTGGTGAATTGAACGGTCTGTGAATGCTAGACATATTTCATGTACATTGCATTGTTAACCCTTTGTGTGAACTCCGTGATAATTCGAGAGAATTATAGTGAAGCAAACTTGCATGTATAACCACAGAAATTACGAACACTTAGAGATAAGGTTCGCTTGAGACTAAGTTAATCGAATAGTTTTTTGAATTCGAGAGAATCAAACTAGAAGCTCGAGAGAGCCAGTGACCAGAGTTCGAGAGAACCCAAAGGAAAGAATAGTGTTCACCTTCGCTAGTTGTAACGGCCCAGGTTTCTATTCCGGTTCTCCAGGTACGTTCTGTTGTTCATTCGGTGGTTTTGTTGAGCTATTAGGGCATTTTGGTCATTTGACCTTCAAGGGTATTTTGGTAATTTTCCAGGGTTTCGAATTATTTCTTGACTTGTGTTGAGTTGGGAATTATGTTTCAGTTTCAGGTTTCAGGTTTGGGTTTGCCGTGGAGAGGTTTGGAGGTCGATTGGTTAAAAAACAGAAAATAAGAAAATAAAAGTGACATTACCAAGACTCGAAGGGAAACCTCCTTAGACAGTTGGCAATTGGAGGATTTAAATTAATTTAATTAAAAGAATTAGGAGAAAATCCCTTTTTTTCTCCCTTGTTGGAATACCCTAGCCGACCCTTCCCTTTCCTCTTCATCTTCCTTAGCTGAAAACCCTTGTCTCTTCATCTTCTTCATCACTTTCTTCCTTGGCCAAGAACCCTAGACCAAACCCTAACTCCATCGCCCAAGCCTTCACGCCCCAACCAAGCACACTAGCATCGAAGCCCCTTGCCGTCGCCAAGCACAGCCTCAAGCAGCCCCACGCCCATTTTTGTCGCTCTCCCAATCATCCACTCACCAATGGCCATCGCCTGCACATGCCGCATCCACTCGCCCAACCCGTTTCGAAGCACGCACTCGCAGCCACACAGCCGAGCCAGTAGCCTCCACATGCACATGCTGCCATATAGCCACACGACCCTTGCGTGTCACCGAGCTATCCCTGTCGAGGCCTATCGCACAGCCTGCTCGCCCACGCTGCTGAGGCCTGCATCGATCGAGCCAACAGTAGCCCTGTCTTGCCTTGTCGAGCCCTTGCTGCCGTGGGTGCCTCCTTCGATTTTGGGTAAAAACCCTAATTCCCGAACCTTGTTTGCTGTGTTGTTAATCTGTTTGCCTATAGTTTGATTTGTGATGCATGATTTTATTGCTAGGTTGTCTCTGTTGATTCTGTCGCTCGAGGAGTAATATTCGTTTGTTGTCCACTCTCTATTTATCAGGTAAAGGTTCCTTGCTGAGGTTATGTGGACCATGCGCATGACATTGATATCTTCTAGCTTATTTGTTCTACATGATATATATTGTTAGTGGATAGGCTTGTGCAAGTTGTCTGTTGATATTATATTGTTAGTGGATAGGCTTGTGCAGGTTATCTAGATGCTATGTTATTTTGTTTATGCCATGTTTCTTGTATGTTTGTGAATATGCATGATAGTGGATAGGGAACGCCTGTTCAGTTAACTGTTCTATTTGTATGTAATACTCTACAATGTATATGTTGGTTGGATGTTGAACTCTGTTAGCCCTAGATTATTCCAGTGTGTTAGAACCTATTAGGGTTGTCTTGGGTTAAAACCCAATTGCGTTTTGACTCGATTTGGCTCAAGACTTGCCCAATTGCGTGCGATCCAAGACTTACTCAGTTGCGTGCAGTCTATGATCTTCCAGGTTTGAGTTGATCCAGGGTTTGACCTAGTGGCGTGTTACCCGAGCATCTTTAGGACAAGTCCAGTTTCTCAAGCCCTTCACTAGTTAGGAGACTAACCACTTTATCCCCCTACCTCACCTTAGCCTACAGAGTCGAAGGAGTGAAATTTTTTCCACTAAGTTATTGGTTAGAATATTATTTTGATTGGTGTATTTTGGAGTTTGTATCATGATATATTCTTCTTCTTTTTTTAAGAATGTTTGTATTATTGAGATTAAATTTAAGCTTTACCAAACATACATGACTAAGCCAAGCATTTTTTTTTTTTTGGAATCAACTAAGCCAAGCATTTGAATGTACATCAATGAAAATGAAATAAATCTGAAAACTTAGAGTTTTTTTTTTTTTTTAGATCTTAAGACATAGAGCTAAAATGGTATTTTAGCTTTGGGTATTTTTCTTTTATTGTATATATATACATATGAAAGAGGAATATTTACATCAAGTTTGAGTTGATCCTAGATAAGCATAGTAGCGTGTTGTCCAAGTTAGCCTAGTGGAGTGCTAACCCAGTCTGTCTTATAGTTAGACACTCTAGAGATCGAGGCCACTTAGGTTATTCTTCTGTTTAGTCAACCCAGAGGCGTGCTGAACCTGTTCGATACTTGTTGTTTGTTACTGTTTGAGACTGCCATATTGTTTTTTGTTATACTTGTACGCTAGGAAGCTAGATGATTTGTCTTGCGTATTGTACCCCGATTGGAGGATTTTTACTGAGTGCAATTATACTCACCCTTTTCTATAGTTTTTCCACCAGGTAACTTGTCAAATACATCGATGTGGCTAGAGGAGGAGCTAGAGGATCATGGGATAGTCCACTGCACAACTCTTTTTAAAATTGTTCATGTCAACATGTGAAACATTGTTAAGGAACTATTTTAATCTATTGTTTTATACTCTGGCCAGAGGCATTAAACTGGATTTGGTTTTTGAAGTACGTTGGATTTGAACTACTTTCTGAAATAATTTATTCGTTGAATTTTCCAGTGAATGTTTTATTATTGTCTTTTCTCAAGAATTTTTACTCTCATGCATGCTAAGTAAAGGCCATTCAGGACCATTTAGTGTCAGGTCTTTACACTAGTTCTTCGCCCAAGTGAATCCTTAAAAACCCTAATCTATTCTGATACTTACTCCCCCTGTTATTATTTTTCTTTGCAATTCTACTGTAGCAAGACTCGCCCATTTTAAGTCCCATACAACTGACTCTCTTAGCAAAGTGAGCAACATAACACGAAAAATCTTGTGGAGATGACCTTTACTTACTGTTAAAGCTTGTTGCGAAACAACTGACACACACACTGCGCTGGGAGAGGTTACCGCCAAGATAGCCCAGCTAACAGTTCAGCCGTCAATTAAGCAGAGGATCATTGATGGCCAGCTAAGTGATCCCAAGATGAACAGACTGATCGAGAGAGTTCAGGCAGATGGCGACTTTGATTTTGTCATCGCACCAGATGGAGGTTTGAGATATAGAGATCGTTTATGCGTTCCAGATGATGCAGGACTATGACCCGAGTTGCTTACCGAGGCTCATAGCTCCCCGTTTACTTGGCACCCAGGAGGTACCAAGATGTACCAGGATCTCAAGCAAACGTTTTGGTGGATGGGTGTGAAGCGAGATATAGCTGAGTTTGTTAGCCGGTGTCTCACTTGTTAGCAAGTGAAGGCTCCCAGACAGAAACCGACAGGTTTGTTGCAGCCGTTTAGTGTCCCACAATGGAAATGGGATGAGATTTCGATGGATTATATTTCTGGGTTGCCAAAGACACTGAGAGGGTTTTCTCAAATCTAGGTAGTTGTGGATCGGCTGACTAAGAGTGCACACTTTATCCCTGATAGGATTAATTATACCGTGGAACAGTAGACACAGTTATTCTTAGAGCAGATCGTTCGGTACCATGGGGTATCAACTAAGATTGTGTCGGATCGAGATTCTCGGTTCACTTCTCGCTTATGGAGAGCACTCTAGAAGGGTTTGGGAACTGAGTGCAGCTTCAACACTGCTTTTCACCCTCAGACAGATGGTCAGACTAAGAGGGTGAACCAGATTCTTGAGGATATGCTGAAAGCCTGTGTGTTGGACTTTCCAGGCAGTTGGGACCAGTACCTATATTTGATGGAGTTTGCATATAATAACAGTTAACAGTCGACTATTCAAATGGCTTCATTCGAGGCTTTGTATGGTAAGCGATGCAGGTCCCCAGTGTTCTGGGAATAGGTTGGTGATAGACACGTTTTGGGTCCTGAGTTACTTTAGATGACAAACGACGTAGTGCAGAAGATCAGGGCTCGCATGTTGACAGCTCAGAGTAGACAGAAAAGTTACGCTGATGTTAGGCGTAGAGACTTGGAGTTTGAGGTTGGTCAACATGTGTTTCTGAAGGTGGCGTCGATGCGCGCTGTGTTGAGGTTTGGTAAGCGAGGGAAGTTGAGCCGCAGGTTTGTAGAGCCTTTTGAGATCCTTGAGAGGATCGGAGTAGTGGCTTACCGTTTGGCGTTACCCCCGTCTTTGTCTGTGCATAACGTGTTTCACGTTTCGATGTTGAGGCAGTATGTGGCGGACCCGACACATGTGGTTGATTATGAGCCTTTTGAGTTGAATAAGAATTTGAGCTTCGAGGAGAAGCCTGTGTAAACTTTGGCCCGAGAGCGCAAAACCTTGCATAACCTGGAGATCAACCTAGCGAAGGTTCAGTGGAGAAATCAGAGGGTAGAGGAAGCGACTTGGGAGTTAGAGGATGAGATGATGACTCATTACCCGGAGTTGTTCCAGTCTTAGGACTTTTGGGGACGAAAGTCTTCAAAGGAGGGAGTATTGTAACGGCCCAAATTTCCATTTTGGTTCCCCAGGTACTTTTGGTTCATTATTCGGTTGTTCGATTGGGCCGTTAGGGCTATTTTAACACTTAAAGGCATTTTGGTCAATTTACCCTTAGGGCCGGCCTTGTGGATAATTAGGGTTCCAGGGTTGTTTCTGTCTTTTGCTAAGACTTAGTCGGTTGTTGGTTGCAGGTCCCAACGGTTTGTGTTGATTGTTCAGAAGTCTGGAGGTAGTTCAGTTAAATGTAAAAATTAAAGAAATTAAGAGTGCTTCCGATGGGATTCGAACCCTTGACCTGCAAGGGAGTTTGGAGGCTTGGAATAAAAAGGATTAATTAAGAGAAAATTTATGCTGCAGTTGGGACTCGAAGGGGGAAAGCCTAGGGGTGGAATCGTCAAACCTAAAAGGAAAAGGGAAATCGTTTTATTTTTCATTCTTCCCTTTTGCCGCACGAATTTTTCTTCTTCTCCCAATCGCTCTTGCCCATCATCTTGTCGCGAGCTTCTACAACCAAGCCAAGCCGAGAACCATGAGGTAGGTCTTCTCATTCGTCTTCTACTTCTTCTCTAGCCGAATTCTTCCCCTTGTTGTTTGGTTGTGCCCTAACCGACGGTGTGTTGTTTGTGTGCCTACCTCCAGCCAAGAGTGTGCCCATGGACCTTTGCCAGCCTGCTTGCCCCTTGCACCAGCGCTCTTCGTCGAGCCGCAAGCAAGCATCACTTAGCTGAGGATCACCGCAGCACCACGTGCACGGTCCGTCTTGCCCGGTGAAGCCACATCGAGACAACCTCTTGTCCACCCATGCGCAGCCGAGTCACCAGCTAGCCTGCTCGTTGATCACGCCTCATGCACATCTCCTCACCCATGTGAACCACAAGCTCTGCAACAGCCTTCGCCAGCCCGCAGCTACAGCCCATGCACGTCTCGTCGAGGACAGCCGCTCCCCCAGCCTGTTCGCGCCCAGCCGCATGTTGCTTCTCCACAGTGACACGCATAACTGCCGCTCGCTGCAGAGGCCTTCTACCCACGTTGCATGTTGTTCGCTCGTTGCCGTACACGTCTAACAACCTCTTCGCCTTCACCGAGGCTTTGCTGCCGAAGACTGTTTCTTTGTTGGGTAGTTCCCCGAAACCTTTTGCCTCTTGTGACCTAGTTGTTTAGCTTGTTAAATTGATGTGGATTGTCTCCATTAATTTCCTAGGTTGTTCAGGTTGACTTTGCAGCTCGAGGGTCATCGTGTACTTTTGTGTTTATTTTCTACTTATCTCCAGGTAAGAATTTCTTATCGGGGTTGTGTGGACCGTGCGATGTATCATGATTGTGACTTGTATGCATGTTGATTGTTATGAGCATGTTAGAGGATAAAACCGCTTGTTGATTGATCTCTGCTAGTATGTTTACCTTGTTTCTACATGTTAGTGTCATGCTAGGTTTGTCCTTCCAGCATGTTCTGTGGTTCCTGCTTTAAGATCGTAGTATCATGCTAGGTTATGTGTTTGTATTATTGAGCATGTTTGTTAGCCAGGAATCGTTACTTTGAAATCTTAGATAGAATTGTTAGGATTGTCATCATCTAGAGGCTGAGAGCGGACATAAGGTACTTTGTCCCCATCGGTCGGGATCTAGTGCGAAGCATAACATATCTTGCTTCCACCATGGCAGTCGATGCAGATTAGCTCCCGCATCGGCATAAGCCTAGTTTGTAGCCTGCTAGAGTGGAACCCAGCCAACGGTGTAAGCCTGCCTTGGCCGGTTCTTAGCTTTAGGTCGGTGGTACAGGCTACTACAGCTGAGTGTCGAGGGCCTCGCACTACTATATTCAGTGACACCGCTTTCGAGTCATTAGGCATGCATAGCTGGACTGCGTAGTTTGTCCCTAGGCCCCCACATTTACGCCGGTTTATAGCAGCATCGGTGTGCACGCACATGCGTTAGTTGCCTGTTCGGAGAGCTCCCCCGGGCTAATGTTCGTGAGTACACCACTTTCGTTCCAGTTTAGAGGCAGACTTTGGGTACTTTCCCATTAGTCAAGTAACTGTTAGCCGAGGGTAAGAGGCCTTCGAGGACACCTATTTTGGGATCAGCTTTTGAGTTGGTCATTTGGCCGACGGAGAAAGACCCTCGAGGGTGTCTGACATCTATTTGGGATCAGCTTTTGAGTTGGTCATTTGGCCGAGGGAGAAAGACCCTCGAGGATGTCTTTGGGATTGGTTAGGACAACCAATCATTAGGCCGGAAGTAGGAGACTTCCGAGGATTTTGAAATTGCCCTGTTAGCTCGTTGAGCAAAGATCTGTGTTGGTAACTATTTACAAGTATACTAGGATGCTAGATGATTGATGTAGCGTATTGTACCCCGGTTGGGGATTCTTACTGATTATGTTTGTACTCACCCTTATTTCTGTGGTTTTTCCACCAGGTAACTTGGGACAGCACCGGGACGGCTAGCGGAGGGAGCTGATTGATTATGGGAGCTGCTTGCATTACTCTGTCTTTCTATTTATCTTTCTGAGTCATAATTTCCTTGACAGCATGCTAGAGAAACTATTTTGTTTTGAGAAGTTGTTTTTAATTATTGAGTTTTAAATACTGGCCAGGATTAGTTTAATGAAGTTTTATTGAATGGATGCTTTTCTACAAATTTATTAAATGAGTTTTCTTGTTAAGCAGTTTCGAAGTTAATTTAAATGATTTTAAATTTTAAGCATGCTAAGTGAGAACCGGGTTTAGGATCACTGTTTGGGTCGGGTTTTTACACTATCCTCTCTTCTAAGTCTGCTTCTGCAGTTTTGTCCTTACTTCCTTTCCTTTCTCTTTCTATGCTTTTTCTTGATGGGAATACACTCAAGGCTCTATCATATGGATGCGGCCGGATTCCCTTGTTTGTGCATAGCTGAGGAATCGCAAATGGATAGTACATGTGCTCTTCACGAGCGCAGATTTGCACTTGTGTTTCCAAAAGCTTGACCAGATTAATGCGTACCCCAAGCTTTATTGCTACTACTAGCATAGCTTGATCTTTCCGGATTAGTACTTTATTTGCTGATGGTAGAAGTGCAGTATTTATTATTTTTAGCCATTCTTGCAGATCTTCTCGAATTATCTACCTTTGTATCGATGTTGGATCATTCCATTCTGCTGTCATTATCCTATTACTAATAGTTCTTCTTTCATCTGCTCTGCGGTTGGGGAGTTGGTCAACTGTTAAAGGAATGATGTTGGTGCATCTGGTGCTGCTAAGGCCTTATTCCATGCAACGCCTCGACAGTTAATCAGCTGACCATTGACTCTTAAGAATGCTGGTACTTCCTCGTTCAGATTTGCATAAAATTGGCCTACCCAATCTGCTCTTGCATCCATTCTAGGGAAGAAATATTTTAGCCATCCAAATGATGAAGCACAATCTTAATATCATCTGATACATTCAGGTCCACTTCTCGCATAAATCCCTTGTTTAGTAACTCGAGAAATTTCCTCTCAGCGTAGATGGATGCAAAAGTTGCATCCTTCCTTACTTTTATCTTAAGGCTGGTTGTGGTTGTTTGACCGCTAGGAATGCCTTTGCCCTTAGTTTCCTCATAGATTCTATTCAAATGCTAGTGAACCTTGGGTGTTGTGATTCTGTTTCTGTTGTCATCCCTTCATCGTTGGCACCTCCCTCATCACACGGTTCTATCTCTTCTGGATCTTCTTCTATTAATTCTTCATTTTCTTCTCCTAAACTCACTCCTTCATGTTTAGTTTGTTCTTCCTTGTCCGATAAATCCCAGTGCCGTAATTCTTCTGTCGTTTCTTCATCACTATTTAGTACGATAAAGGAGGCAGAAGTATCCTTCTTCTCCCTTATCTTACCAAAGAACCTCTCGCTCCTCGTTTGTTGTTGGTGCGAAGTTTCTCCTATATCTACTTCGGGCTTTCCTTCAGATACTCTCCTGGTTCTTCATCGTGAATATGGGGTGTCCAGAGGTTTTAGGTTAGTGCTCACCTTTTTACCATACATCTTTCGGGTTGGAGTTTTTCTAGAGTATCACTGATTTTGGAGGTGTTGTGAATGGTCTTCCTTGAACCGATTTTATATAGAGGTTTGAGTATTCAATTCAGAATCCTTAAATAAGGAAAATAATCAATGTTCAAGGAAAGTATCTCAAACTATTCGTTCTAATTCCTTACTAAATGAAAAACTATAAAAATGAAAAATTTAGAAAATAGAAATAATTCCTAAAAATACGAAATAAAATAAAATTTCCTAAAAAGAAAATAAATGTTGTGCGCAAATCAGAGATACCGAATTTTTTCATTCCATGAATGCTATTGAGTAGATCTGGGCAAATTTTTTGCGCTAATTCCGTCCGGCATAGTAAATCCATAGTTTGGCCATATTATGATTTTGGGGGCGACGCCATCTTTAGCTGCCTTCTCTTGCCTTTCTTCTCCATGCACCTTAATGCATAGAACTCCTAACACATACAGGACTGATAGGATGTAAATTGTGCGTAAACTTGGTTGAATTGCCCACGTGTTGCTGCTTCGACGAATCAATTCCTGCGATGTGTGCTCTATTGTTAACGAAAAGAACTCAGTTACCATTAATGGTAAATTGAGGTTTTCAACGTTATATTCTTCTTCCTGCAGATGGATAGATTCCACATCTTCCCTTTCGGGTTGATGCATACTTACTTCTATAGGTTCATCACCTAGTATGCCCTCTTGTTGGTTTTTTTCACCTTCAGTCGTCTTTTCAACATCGTTCATGGAGCTTTCTTCGTTGTTTTCTTCAAAATCTTCTGTTTCATCTACTTATGAGGTTGTGGGGGTGGCGAACCTTGCCCAAGCTTCTTCTTGTTCCTTTTATTGTCGCTCATGCTCTCTTTCTATTTCTGCAAGCTGTAGTTCTATGACCTCTTGTGCTTTGGCTATAGTGGTTGCTCGAAAATCCTCCCATGAGAGATCTTTCTCATAGAGCAAATCCAATTCCTCCTCGTTAAGTAAGTCGGCCTCTAGACATGATCCTTCCGCTTGCCTACTACTTGCTGCATAGGTTCCTTCTTCTTCCCGCAAAGAGTATTGGTTTGTGTTATGAGGTTGCTAAGGTCTTGATATGATACCATTGTCCCTCAACCATCGTGTTCTCCTTAACTGTTCTTCTTCCTCTGTTGTTATATCCATCGGAGACTCTCAGAAGTATACATGTGATTCCTAGGTTCATGACTCTTGGAATCCCACGTATAACCCCGTTGCTGCGATCTCCTTGCGAATTAAACTGTTGTTGATAGAAGCTGTTATTGTCTTCCCAATATTACAATTGGAAAATTTCATTTGTACGAAGATGTGCTCCGTTAAACTCCTCCGC
The DNA here is from genome assembly GCA_036507275.1 of Sicyos edulis. Taxonomy (NCBI): domain Eukaryota; kingdom Viridiplantae; phylum Streptophyta; class Magnoliopsida; order Cucurbitales; family Cucurbitaceae; genus Sicyos; species Sicyos edulis. The sequence continues at coordinate 56,216,150 of CM071846.1, read as the reverse complement.
ATAGCCTTGTTGTTATAAGTTGTGTAAATAGTGCGAAATATAGTATTGCGTCCATTACTGATTAGTAAACTGATTAGACTCCAATAATTAGTTGTGATGATGAATTTCTCTAGGACTCTGTTCCCTGTTGATCAAACTAATTCGAACTTCACGTTTCCCTGAAATAAAAAATAATTTAATCTTTAAACAATTAATAATTACTCCTTCCTAAGTATATTAACTCTAAATAATCAATCCCCGGCAACGGCGCCAAAAAATTGACCTCGCGATTCCACTGCTAATATATTGAACAGCAACTAATTCTTATGCGAATGCAATAAGAATCACTTACGCGCAAGTATACGCAATAGGGAATTGCAGCAAGTAATAAGTATATAATTTTATCGATCCCTCAGAGATTGATTTCTAGAGTAAATACCACTTAAGTCAGAGTCGTGCGAAAAGTAAAATAGAATGTATATAATAAGTGATTTTGTTTTGTTTAATGCGATAAGACAAAATGCAGAAATAAAATGCATGCAATGAGTAATGCTAACTATGTATTCCTAGAAAATGCTAAGAGTGCAGACTAGCCAGTGAATGTCTTACTTCCCTAACAATTATCCCTTATGTGACTCATGATTTATGAGTGAACTAGCTTCCGCTGCGAACACCATACTAAGCACAGGGCGACGTAAGCAATAGTGGGGTTATTCCTAACGCCCTAAATGATGAACAAGTGTTCAGTCAATCCTAAGGTACATGCGTGGGCAGCTAATCGACGCATATATATATATATATACATATATATATATATAGAAGTAAAGATTCAGTAGTGTAACATTCAAAGACCTACACCAATAACATGCTCTATTCATACTTAATCATCCTTCTATAACGCAATCATAGTAAATGAACATCAAATAGAAGTTTAAATCAGATGATTTTATTACGACAAGAATAATGTCTAAATACTATAACTACTCCTAATAAAAACAATAAATGGAATTGGCATAGTTGAAGGTGAGTAGTCCTCCTTGTCATCAGTTCCTACAACACCACCATCAGCTTCTTTGCAGTAGACTCACGTCCCTCGATTGACTTATGGCCAACCGACTAGATCAATGGATTTCGCTCCTTGCTTTGCTATTTATAAGATTTATTTTTGTGATTCGCAAGTAGAGGTGAGTTGTACAAATCATCATCAATGCATATTCCCTGATTTCCATTGGGATTTATTCGATTTTCATTGCCTTGATTGCATAATTGATTCTTCTGATTCTTTCCTTGTAGATGAATCTTTGTTGATCGTAATTCCTTCTTGGTTCAGCATATCTTCGTGATCTGCTTAGTGTTCGAGTCATTACCTTTTCCTTAATGCTGCACGAAATCCTGCTAAAAATGTAAATTAGGTAGAGTTGATGTAAGGACCCGACCCAAAAGAAACGGTCTCTAACCTAGATCCTTACTTAGCATGCATGTCTAGGAATGTAAAATGTCATTCAGAGTTTGAAATTTAAATCCTTGAGGTAAGTACATTCAAAACAAAGAAAAATATAATTCCATTTAAAATAAACAGGTAGATGACTGATCAGTACTTTCTTAAAAACAAATCAAGGGAAACGGTACGAGAAACATAAAATAGGTTTTTGAGTACTTTTCCTAGGGACTCAAGTCCCACTACATGCTAAATCATAAGAAAACAATAAAAGAATATGCATCCCAGAGTCGCCTATCCATGATCATCCAAAGAGCCTCCTCCTAGCCATCCTACCGATGTCCCAAGTTACCCGGTGGAAAACCACAGAAAATAAGGGTGAGCAACGAGTTACTCAAGAAGAATCCCCAACCGGGTACAATACGAAAAACATATCATTTAGCACACGGACATGCAACCATGCAATGACTCGAGCAAACAGATGGGTCAACAAAACGTCACTCTTGGGCTTGCCTATTCGAGGCTTACACAACCTAGAACTCAAGTCGTTGTTGCCCTTCTGGGGACTTATACACCTAGGATGTCCATCGTGGTCTTACACCTCCAACTCGGTGATGCCCATCGGGGACTTATACACCTAGGATGCCCATCGGGTCTTACACCTCCAACTCAGTGATGCCCATCGGGGACTTATACACCTAGGATGCCCATCGGGTCTTACACCTCCAACTCAGTGATGCCCGTCGGGGACTTATACACCTAGGATGCCCATCGGGGTCTTACACCTCCAACTCAGTGATGCCCATCGGGGACTTATACACCTAGGATGCCCATCGGGTCTTACACCTCCAACTCAGTGATGCCCATCGGGGACTTATACACCTAGGATGCCCATCGGGTCTTACACCTCCAACTCGTGATGCCCATCGGGGACTTATACACCTAGGATGCCCATCGGGTCTTACACCTCCAACTCGTTGATGCCCATCGGGACTTATACACCTAGGATGCCCTCGGGTCTTACACCTCCGGATGTCCATCTGGGGCCTTCCCCGAGCGGGACGCGCGCTAGTTACCTCTACAATCTCTTACACTATACATCATCCGCCAATTCCTAGCATGGCACTAACAGATAACAAGGTCACGGTTATGCCGAGACAATTTAACTCCTAGCATGATAACTTAACAGATATATCAGAATCTCAAGCACAAAATCACCTGAAACAGAAAGAGCAAGCAACCTATCCACTAGAAATTCCATACAAACACAACACATGGCATGCTATCAAAGTATTCGCAGGTCCACACAACCCCTGTGAAGAAATCCTTACACCAAGTGAATAGAACCAACGATCAACTGATGACTCTCGAGATTCTAAGCGAACCCGACAACCTAAGCAAGTAATAAAAATCAACCTAGTTAACCAACAAAAGTAGCTAAAAAGAACAAAAAGTCCAAAGGGTCACCTCGAATTTACCAACCGAGAAGGCACCGTGCTCGGCAAGGCCGGGCGCGCAGCAGGTGCGCGCGGAGAGAGTGCCGCGCTGGCCGCCGATCACTGGGCCGCTACATGGCTGGCGGCCGGTGCAAAGCAGGGCGCTGGGCGCGGTGCGCTGGTGCAAGGGCGAGGCGCGTGGCCTCGGCAAGACGGGCAGTGTGACGTGCGGCGGGCCGACGGCCGTCGCAGACGCGGTCGGCGTCTTTGGCGCGCGCTGACGCAGACGGCGGCTGGATCCGAGCGGGCGCGTCGCGGCGGACGAACCGGCGCGCGCGAGCGGACTGCTGGAGCAGTGTGTGCGCGCGCTAAGGCACGGACGGACGGCACACACGGTGGGTGTCTTTGAGACGCAGCTCGCGGTGCGTGCTCGGCCGGAGCGACATCGGGCGCGCACGGTGTGGCGACGAGCGGCGCTGGGCGCACGGCGGCGGCGATGGCGGCGCTGGGCGATGCGGTGCGATGACGAAGCGGCGCTGGGAGCACGGCGCGCGGCGCGGGCGCACGGTGGCGACGACGAATGGCGCTGGGCGCACGGCGCGGCGACGGGTCGGCTGACGGTGCGGCGACGGCCGACAGTGCGACGGCGAGGGTGGGCGGGCGGCGCGCGGAGGGTGTGGGAGAGGGTTTTGCGAGAGGAGTGCTTTCCTTTTTTTTTTTTTTTTTTCTTTCCTCAAATTAAATAAGCTTGGAAATCCAAAATTCCCTTCCCAAGGCTTCCTCCTTCAAACCCAAGTTGACGATTTATTTTCCTTAATTAATTCCAAACTCCCATCTCTCTTTGAGGCCGAGGGTTCGAGTCCTCCAAAACATCTTTTAAACCTTATTTTATATTTAACTAAAATCCGGCCATTACAATACTCCTCCTTCGAGGACTTCCGTCCTGGTTGCCGCACTAAAACAACCCCGGGTAATTTCTCCTCATCTCCCTTCCAACTCCCAAGTAGCTTCCTCGACTCTCTGATTCCGCCACTTTGCACTTTCACTAAATCAATAGCTCGGTTCCTCAAGACTTTCTTCTCAAATGCTAAGATCTTTATGGGTTTTTCCTCAAAGCTCAGTCATGGTTTAGCCGCAAAGGCTCAAATCTATGACATGCGAAGGGTCCGCCACATACCGGGCGAGCATCAAAACATGGAACACACTATGCACTGCAGCCAAAGGTCAAGCGGCAATGCTAACCGGTAGTTACGGCCCCGATCCTCTCGAGGATCTCGAATGGTCCGACAAACCTGGGCTCGGCTTTCCTTCCTACCAAACCTCGTAACTCCACGACGGAGCCACCTTAAGGAACACGTGGCCGCCAATCTCAAACTCCAACTCTCTACGCCGACATCGGCGTAGCTCTTCTTCGCCGCTCGCTGCGGGCGGTCAACATTCGAGCTCGATCTTCTCGGATGTACCTCATTGGTCAACTGAGCAACTCTAGACCCAATACCGCTGTCTCAACCTCTTCCTGCATCACCGGGATCTGCAGCGCTTACCATACAATGCTTCAAACGGTGCCATCTCAATGGTTGATCAAAACTATTGTTGTAGGCGAACTCCATCAAATACAAGTCATCGATCCCAATCGCCAGTGGAAATCCAACACGCAGCTCGCAACATATCCTCTAAGATCTGATTTACCCGCCACCCGCCATCACCAGGGTGGAAGGTCAGTTGTAGCCGCACTCAGGCCCAAACTCGCTCAAGGGCCTTCCAAAACCGTGATGTAAAACGGGAATCCTGGGTCGAGATAATTTTAACTGGCACTCCGTGGTACCTCACTATTCGCTCAAGGAACAGTTGTGCCCATCGCCTCCACGGTGTAGTTTATCCCGCCTTAACGGCGTGGGCACACTTAGTCAACCTATCAACGACCACCCAAATCTGTGCATATCCTCTAGGAGTTCTGGGCAATCCCAAATAAAATCCATGGTAATTTCTCCCACTTCCACTGTGGCACCCCGAGCGATCGTAGCAACCTCTGGCTGTTTTTACGCTTAGGCGCCTTCACTTGCCGACAAGTGAGACACCGATCGACAAACGGGCAATCTCTCTCTTCATCCCCATCCACCAAAAAGTCCGCTAAGATCTTGGTACATCTTGTTACCCCCTGGTGCCATGCAAAAGGCGAGGTGTGAGCCTCGGTCAACAATTTCGAACGAATACGCATCGGGCCGGGACACATAGCCGACCCTTATATCTCAAGCCACCATCTCGCAAATATCTCAAAATCAAAGTCACCATCACTGGACCTCTCATACAACTTTTTCAACTTAGGATCATTCAATTGGCCACCAATAATCCTTTGCCTTACCAAGGCCGGATGGTCAATCGAGCTACCCCCGCGGTAACATCCCCTAACAACACTGCGCTATTTCTCGCTCTCTCGAGGTCTTTCCTTATGATACTTTTGGGATTTGCCAACGTCGCTAGATGCGAGGTCTTCCTACTTAGTGCATCTGCCACAACATTTGCCTTTCCAGGGTGATACAATATCTCACGGTCGTAATCCTTCACGAGTTCCAACCACCTCCTCTCGCCTCATGTTCGTGTCCTTCGAGTGAAGAAATACTTGAGGCTTTGGTGATCCGAGAAAATCTGAATCTTTTCCCCATACAAGTAGTGCCTCCAAATCTTAAGGGCAAAGACGATCACGCTAACTCCATATCATGAGTCGGGTAATTCGCTCGTGCGGTTTCAATCGCTCGAAGCGCGTATGCTATCACCTTACCGTGTTGCATCAAAACGCAACCCAAACCAAACTTGCCGCATCATCAGACACCACGAAACCCCCGGCCTCCTCGGAATCGCCAACACCGGCAGACGCCAAACCGCTTCTTAGCTTAGCAAAACTCTCATCGCACTTCCTATCCCAAACGAAATCAACACCCTTCCTCGCCAATCGAGTAAGCGGCGGCTATAGCGAAAAAATTTTGAACGGTTGCCGGTAATATCCGGCGCACCGTGAAGCTACGAATCTCCGACACGCCGCGCGTCGCCCGCCCACGAACTAACGACTTCTACCTTCGAAGGGTCCACGCCCACTCCTCCCTTAGACACAACGTGTCCCGAAAAGCTACCTCCTCGAGCCAAAGTCACACTTTGAGAACTTCGCATAGAGCTTGTTCTCGCGCAAAGGCCGCCAAAATCGCCTTTAGGTGCGAGGCATGGTCCTCCTTAGACTTGGAGTACACAAGAATGTCGTCTATGAACACGATGACAAAGCGGTCCAAGAACGCCTTGAACACTCATCCATCATGTCCATGAATGCAACCGGGCGTTCGCCACCCGAAAGACATGACTACGAACTCATAATGCCCATACTTCGACTCGAACGCTGCCTTGGGAATACCGCATCCCGAATCCTCAATCGTGGTAGCCCGACCTCAAGTCAATCTTCGAAAACACACAAGCTCCCTCGAGCCGGTCAAACAGTCATCGATACGAGGCAATGGGTACTTGTTCTTAATGGTTACCTTGTTCGGTTCCTCATAATCGATGCATAGACGCATCGAGCCATCCTTTTTCTTAACAAACAAAGACGGGTGCTCCCCACGAGGACACACTCGCCCTAATAAATCCTCCGTCAAGCAACTCCTGCACTGCTTTCTTTTAACTCTTCCAGCTCTGCTGGCGCCATGCGATAAGGAGCTTTCGAGATAGGGCGAGTCCCCGGCTCAAGCTCTATTGAGAAGTCCACCTCCCTCTTCGGCGGCAGGCTAGGCAACTCTTCGGGAAAAACATCCGCAAACTCTTGCACTATGGGCACTGCTCGACAGATAGCTGGTCACGGTTCTCCCCAGTCAACTTAGCTAAGAAACCCCAAGCTCCTCGAGCTAACAAACGGTGAGCTTTAATCGCCGAAATCACCGGCGGACACACCCCACTGGGTGCCCCAAAATTTAAAGGTAGGCCTACCGGCGGCCCGAACACCACCTCCTTACAACGATAATAATCATAGCGTGGTTATCGCCTAACCAATCCATGCCGAGGATCACATCAAAACCGCTCATAGCTAACACTATGAGGGTAACTCACAGAGTCTGGTCTGACACTTGTATCCGACCGTCCCTTACCTTCAAAGCCAAAGATACTAGTTCCCGGGAGTAGCGACAGATAACTCAAAACCTAGAGGCTCTAAATTCATGCAAGCACGCTCGGCAAAAACAAAGCAGAAACAAAAGAATGGGTGGAACCCGAATCAAACAACACAAAGGCGAGGTGTTCAAGAACTAGGAGCGCACCGCCCATCATGGTCCGGCTCTCTCTCCCTCTGGCGAGTCGTAGCATATACTCTTCCCCTCGCTGCTGAGCTGGCCGTGCCACTGCATCGCCTCTGGTTGCAATGTCGGGCCCGATGCCCTCCTTGCCACGCTTATAGCAAGCTCTGGGTTACCACCACACGGCCCCAATGCCGCTTACCACGGGGTCTACAATACGGTGGCAGCCTCCCCACGCGCCCGCTGTTGGCGAGGCCGATCACTTCTATCGATCCCGGTCGGGTCTCTCGCCATGATAAGTACCGACGGCGCCGACCGCCTCCATGTCCATTACCTCTGCGTCAAACTTACGCTTCGACCCGAGTACACTGGGCCTTCGCACCACAAAGACTAACAACTCGCTCTAGAGGATACTTTCCATCATAAATAGTTGCCAATCGCACGCCTTTGGCAAAAGTCTCTCGGGGCTGTGTTCTAACATCCCGAGACACTCCGCCTCCTGCACTCCAGCAATAAACTTCCCCGATCTTCACTCGGGAGTAGCAATCAATCATGCGGTGCGAAGTACCCATACTCCGAAAACTTCCTCTCATACACCTCGATTGGGTCGACCCACGCTTAAGGTTCAAAAAACTCAATCATCTTTTCTTGGGCTTCTTCACCGATAAATTTTGCCTTGAACTCACTCTTGAAGAATTCCCAAGTGGCGGGGGGGAGACCAGTACCGGTCTCTCACTCAAGGTGGAATCCCACCACCACTTAGTTGCTTCCAATTAACGCATGAGCCGCACATCGAGCTCGCTGCACCTCTCGTGACAAGCCATTACCATAAAAGTATACTCTAGCTCTCGCAATCCACCGGGCCGCCACCGGTGGTTCTCTAGGGGCACTAAACTTCTCCGGCTTCCATTTGACGAAATCTTTTAGCCACTTGCCCAAATCCTCAAGCACCTTCCGCCACAACGGCCTCGTTCACAATTGGCTCTCGCCGAGCCAAGCGATCGTGGCACCGCGGTCCTCTCATGAACTAACTCGGTCGGTCGTTGCTTCTATCTCAATCCGAGACTCCTCCCTGCAGGCAGCCAACAGAGCTCGTCTCAGCCCTCTCTGCTCGGCCCTCTGGTCGACAAAGAATCCCAACCATAAGAGCCCTCATGGACTCTACAAAAGCAACTCCTGCAGCCTCCCGAGGCCGAAGTTGCCTCACGCCTCACCGGCAACATGCACAGAAGGGCCTGTGAGGCGCCTAACATCGGCATCGGCTTGGGACGACGTCCCTCCCGTGTCGGAATCAATACGAATGCCCTGGCCGGTCGGCCTCGAGCCTCCCCGCCTCTACGAGTGATCGCATAACGACAATCTACACTCAAACGAACAATGAGTCGTAACTCGCTTTCCCTCTCCTCAACAACAAGTCATATACATGCAAGGTGCAAATGGTATTGTAATTCTTAACCCTTAACCTTAAACTTTCGGACATACCGATGGTCAAGTGAGCGCTGATGATCATGGAAAACAACCTACAATCGCAGTCGCCTACGTAACCTATAACTCTGGGCTCTAATACCAACTGTAAGGACCCGACCCAAAAGAAACGGTCTCTAACCTAGATCCTTACTTAGCATGCATGTCTAGGAATGTAAAACGTCATTCAGAGTTTGAAATTTAAATCCTAGAGGTAAGTACATTCAAAACAAAGAAAAATATAATTCCATTTAAAATAAACAGGTAGATGACTGATCAGTACTTTCTTAAAAACAAATCAAGGGAAACGGTACGAGAAACATAAAATAGGTTTTTGAATACTTTTCCTAGGGACTCAAGTCCCACTACAAGCTAAATCATAAGAAAACAATAAAAGAATATGCATCCTGTAGTCGTCTATCCATGATCATCCAAAGAGCCTCCTCCTAGCCATCCCCGCCGATGTCCCAAGTTACCCGTGGAAAACCACAGAAAATAAGGGTGAGCAACGAGTTACTCAAGAAGAATCCCCAACAGGTACAATACGAAAAACATATATCATTTAGCACACGGACATGCAACCATGCAATGACTCGAGCAAAAACAGATGGGTCAACAGAACGTCACTCTTGGGCTTGCCTATTCGAGGCTTACACAACCTAGAACTCAAAGTGTTGCCCTTCGGGACTTATACACCTAGGATGCCCATCAGGGTCTTACACCTCCAACTCAGTGATGCCCATCGGGGACTTATACACCTAGGATGCCCATCGTGGTCTTACACCTCCAACTCAGTGATGCCCATCGGGGTCTTACACCTCCAACTCAGTGATGCCCGTCGGGGACTTATACACCTAGGATGCCCATCGGGTCTTACACCTCCAACTCGGTGATGCCCATCGGGACTTATACACCTAGGATGCCCATCGGGTCTTACACCTCCAACTCGGTGATGCCCATCGGGGACTTATACACCTAGGATGCCCATCCGAGGTCTTACACCTCCAACTCGGTGATGCCCATCGGGACTTATACACCTAGGATGCCCATCGGGTCTTACACTTCCAACTCGGTGATGCCCATCGGGACTTATACACCTAGGATGCCCATCGGGTCTTACACCTCCGGATGTCCATCGGGGCCTTCCCAGAGCGGGACGCGCTAGTTACCTCTACAATCTCTTACACTATACATCATCCGCCAATTCCTAGCATGGCACTAACAGATAACAAGGTCACGGTTATGCCGAGACAATTTAACTCCTAGCATGATAACTTAACAGATATATCAGAATCTCAAGCACAAAATCACCTGAACAAGAAAGAGCAAGCAACCTATCCACTAGAAATTCCATACAAACACAACACATGGCATGCTATCAAAGTATTCGCAGGTCCACACAACCCCGTGAAGAAATCCTTACGAAGTGAATAGAACCAACGATCAACGGATGACTCTCGAGCTTCTAAGCGAACCCGACAACCTAAGCAAGTAATAAAAATCAACCTAGTTAACCAACAAAGCAGCTAAAAAGAACAAAAAGTCCAAAGGGTCACCTCGGAATTTACTGTAACCGAGAAGGCACCAGTGCTCGGCAAGGCAGCGTGCGCAGGCGCGCGTGCGAGCGGCAGCGCTGCTTGCGGCGCGATCGATCCCACGGCTGCTGCTATTTGGCGGCTGGTGCAAAGAGGGCGCTGGGCGCGGTGCGCTGGTGCAAGGGCGAGGCGCGTGGCCCTCGGTAGTACTGGCAGCGGACGGGCGTCTGGCCGACGGCCGGCAGATCGTCGCAGACGCGGTCGGCGTTTGGCGCGCGGACGCAGACGGTGCTGGTGCCGAGCGGGCGTCGCGTCGGACGCGAAACGCGCGGCGAGCGGGCTCGCTGAGCGTCTGCGCGGCGGCGCGACGCCGAGGCACGACGGACGGCACACACGGGGTGTGTCTTTGAGACGCTGCTCGCGGTGCGGTCGGTCGGAGCGAGCGACAGGGGCGCACGGCGGCGACGAGCGGGCGCTGGGCGCGACGGCGGCGATGGCGCGGCGGCGCGGGCGACGCGGAGCAGCGGCGTTAGCGGCGCGCGCGGTCGCGCGGCGCGGCCGGGTGGCGGGGCGACGGCGGACACGGCCGACAGCGACGGCGAGGGTGGGCGGTGGCGGCGAGGGTGTGGGGAGAGGGTTTTGCGAGAGGAGTGCTTTCCTTTTTTTTTTTTTATTTTTCTTTCTTCTTCAAATTAAATAAGCTTGGAAATCCAAAATTCCCTTCCCAAGGCTTCCCTCCTTCAAACCCAAGTTGACGCATTTATTTTCCTTAATTAATTCCAAACTCCCATCTCTCTTTGAGGCCGAGGGTTCGAGTCCTCCAAAAACATCTTTTAAACCTTATTTTATATTTAACTAAAATCCGGGCTGTTACAGTTGAATTGCGATTTGTGCTAAAGTGCAGATTCATGCTTTGAATGTGATATTATGAATGCATGCAGATTTTTTAAGTTCTTTCTTCATATTCCCTCTAAGAATGCATATATTCTTTGCCTACTTATTAAAATAAAGCATCCTAAATAGCCTAAAATATGCTCTCTTTGAGAGCTATCACTTGTGTTAAGTATGGAGTTTGCAGCGGAAGCTGGTTCGACCTTAAATCATTAGTTACGGAAGTAATAATTGTAAGGGAAGTAAGGTAGTTTGTGGCTAGTCCACGCGTTTAGCATCTTTTAGGATTAATTACTTAGCATTACTCATTGGATGCATTAGTATTTTATTTCTGTATTTCATTTATTTTTACAAACAAAAACCACTCAACTAAAACAACATATGCTTCTTTATTTTCTGCATGACTCTGACTTAAACGATATTAGCTCTAGACATCAATCCTTGTGAGATCGATAAATTTTATATACTTATTACTTGTTGCAATTCCCGACCGCATATACTTGCACGTAAGTGATTTCGAGTATACTTAGTTTAAGTCTACTTATAATTAATTACTATTCAGTATATTAGCATTGGAATCGCAAACACCGTCAGTTTGCTTTTGAGCACAAGCCTTGCGTATGCAGCTAGTGAGATGGTTATTCCTAACTCCCCTTTAAAAAGTACTTAAGGCTAAGCATTACCTAGTGATTACGGTAAGGTTAAACCCTTAGCATCATTTTTTCCAAGATCAATGCTAAACACTTTCGAGTGGATGGTCAGTCGACTCGAGATGAACTAAAAACAACCGATGTTCTTAGTCTTTTTCCCCCTTAACTTGATCTTTAAATTAATGGCCAAATTACTTAACTTCCTTACCTTCTTAAAATTAAATCACGCATAAAAAGTTACAGTAGATCAATTCTGGAACAAAGAACTTGTAGATTTATTTCAAGAAAGCAATGACTATGCAATAAACAGTAAAAACAAAGTATGAAATGCAAATGGAATGCAAATGGAATGATAAACTACTATAGTATCTATCTATGGTGTATCAGAGTCAATCGTCGCTGTTGCCAATGACATCTTCATCTATGACACCGCATTGATACACAATTCTTTAAGGTTTATAGATGAACAAAGGCCGCCGGGATCTCCAATGAGACCCTGACGGCTCAGACCATCATCAATCGGTAGCTTCCTCTATGAATTGACACACTTTTTTCTCTATTCGTCTTCTATTTATAGTCGTCCAAGGTTTCTTGTCGACCACGTCCTTCTATAATATTCTTCTCACCGATTTTTTCCTTCTTGGTTCCTTTGATTTCGTTATTGATTGCCAATCATCTCTTTCCTTTTGTTCTGACGACTCGGCTGTTCTTTCCTTTCGACAACTTGATTGCCAATTATTTCCTTCCTTTTCTGTTCTGATGACTCATCCGTTCTTTCTTTGCGACGACTTCCTGCGAAAATAAGACAAGTCAGCATCTCATGCTTAATAACCTTATTTCGGCGCTTATATGCGCATTTTATAGCTTAAATGTCGTTTTTAGTAAAGATTTCATCATGTGATGTTGTTAGCATACATGTTCAGATAAAGTGACTATTCGCGCTGAATTTTTTTATTATATTATTTACTTTCTTGCCTTTTTACGTTTAACAATTTTAGAGACTCAAATAGTGTTATTATTTAGCGCTATCAATTTTCTAAGTCATTTCATCACATTTATTATATTAGTGCTTGCTTTTCCTCTTTAATTCTAGAATAGCGCAAGTTAAGACAGCCTAAAATATGCTCTATTTGAAAGCAATCAATCTTATTTGAGCTAATAACCTAAGGGGTCGCTTACTTTGAGGTAATCTAAGATTCTCATATGAAGGGTACTCGATAGGATTTGGATGCCCTTTTAATAGGTGGGTTTCCAAGATTCCTACAGTGACATAATCTTCTACCGTCAATTTTGCCCTTCATTCTATTTTTTAAATAAATATTTACATTTATCCATTTTCTTTACTTATCTATTTTAAAATATACATATAAAAAAACTTCATTTAAACTATTATTATATATCTCAAATTACTTAGAGGGATCAAATATTTTTGGTTAAGTCCTTATGCAAAATTCTTTTGCATAGGCACCCCACTATCATGTCTCCACCTGAACAACTAGAATCAGGTTGTTTTGAACTCTTGCAAAGCGGGTCGTACCAAGAGTATCGCTAGGATGGGGCACCATCCTTGTTCAATATACTATAGACGTCTTTAAGTTATTCAATTGGACTTATATCCACTTTTATTTCCAGCAAACTTGTTAGAATTGTTCACAATAATAACCTTGATTTTAATGTCATTAATCTAATTAATGTGTTTGGTTAGGATAATATTAAATTAAATAAAAAATGAAAAAACTAATAACTCTTTATTAATTACAACTCAAGACAATAAATGTTCTTTAATTATAAACTATTGGGCATTTAGGGCACAATCCCTAACACAAGTGTCATATTTAATATATAGATAGCAGCTAATACAGAATCACCCTAAAAAGACAAAGAAACTCAAGAAGTTCTTGCAACATTCGAGAGGTGTTGGTGTTTTCTTTTGGCAATTGAATTCTATTGAGGTCTTTCAACATAAAAAGCTGATGTAAAGTTCCTTTATTTGCAAAAATATATTGAACACGGAGTTCTATGGCACTTCGGCTAAATTGGTTGTCATTGAATTAGTGCCATTCGTCGTGGTTCCTTGCTCCGTCATTGTAGAGGTCAAAAGAGAATGACAATGAACGACTTAAGATGAGAAAATACTCGGCAAGAGAAATTAACTAAGCCCCTCGTTTGATAACTATTTCGTTTTTGGTTTTTTGTTTTTGTTTTTACTTTTTTAAAAATAGGTTTGTTTGATAACCAATTTTGGTTTTTGTTTTTAAAATTTTAAAAATATTAAAAAAATTCTAAAAACAAAAAAAAAGTAACTTTTAAAAACAAGTTTTTGTTTTTGTTTTTTAAAAAGTATGAAAATAACAAGAATAAATAGTAAAAAACTAAAAAAATCTAAACAAAAATGTGATAATTGAAAACAAAAAACAGTTATAAAAAATGTTTTTTGGTTTTTCATTTTTAAAAACATAAAACTAAAATGAGTTATCAAACACACACGGTTATTATTTTTTTTAAAACAAAAAATCATAAACAAAAAATTAAAAGTTAAAAACAAAAAACCATAAACAAAATGGTTATCAAACGAGGCCTAAACAATTAACCTAAATCAATTTAAAATTTTGATCTTACCATTTTCCTTTCCTCGATATATACATTAAATATCATTGAATTTATATTAAAGTCAACCAAAAGAATTAGAAATAACTAAATTACACATCTATCTATGATCAATAAATTATAAATTTGAATTCTCAACTCAATCTTGTTGAATAAAAAAAACAATATATTAAAAATTTGAATTTGTGGTAGAGTACCGCAAATCGACAACTTTTCAAAAGAGTACTTAACAACAATCAAGTAAAATTTCCAATTTGTTTAATAAAGTTTAAAATTTACATTATATTTTTCTTAATATTCAAAATTTGTTGAAATCTCCCACCCCAAATCTCAAACTCAAACATAAAAATCTTCAAAGTTTACAATACTATAAGGGGAATTTGATGAAAAAGAAAGAAAATGAAAATTGATAGAATTAATTCTATATATGTTCAAGAAAAACTATTTGAAGATGTAAAAAAAAAACTGTATTTCGAACTTCTGGGTCTCGACTGACGAGTTGACTGGTTGAAAGTTTTTTTTTTTTTTTTTTTTAAATAAATTATTTTATAATGAATTTGGAAAGTAAAGCTAGTTAGATGTGTAAATTAAATTTTTTGGGTGGGTCTCCTTACCTCCCCCTCTTCCCAGACCCATTATCAATGGCGGTTAAGAAACCCTAGCAATATTTCTCTTCTTCTTCTTCTTCTTCTTCGTCTTCGCTCTTATCCTTTTCGGATTGAACTCTGAATTCATGCCTCCACCACCACCTTCTCGAATCTTCCCTTGATTCTTCATTCTCTTGCAGGATCTTCTCTGCCCTCAGGTTTCAATGCAATATTCCTGTCGGACACGCTTTTGAAACCCTAGATTTTGCTCTGAACTCCGCCGCGCATTTGTCTCTTCCCTTTTCTTTTTCTCGACGCTTCCATGGAACCTCCCGTACCCAGATCGAGGGGTCGGCCGAGGAAAAGGAGGAACAATGACCTTCAAGACGGTAACAATGACGCCAAATCTGCCCTTGAATCCTGCAAGCGCACCCTCATGTCGCGCCCGGTGGCTTTGGTTGGCCGTTATCTGCTGAAAGAGTTCAAGGGCAGTGGAAAGTTCATCGGAAAAGTTGTCTACTACGAGGAAGGACTTTACAGAGTAGTCTACGAGGATGGCGATAATGAGGATTTAGAGAGTGGGGAAATTCGGGGGTTGCTTATTGGCGATCCTCATCTTGACAATGGGCTGAGTAAGAGAAAGAAGCGTTTGGATGAATTAGCACTTAGGTTTAATGCTAAGAATACAAATGTGGCCCGAAAGAACATGGCAAACACCACTGAAAAATTGGATCCGGTTGGAGCATCTGTACCCAGTAAGCTAAGCAGTGATCATGTAATTGAAAATGATGCTGGTGAAGTAGAAGCTGATGTTGATTCTTCTAGTGATTCGTTTGAGTCTGGGGACGGGGATTGTGAATATGAAGATGAAAGTCTGCTCATCCCACCACCACATTTTCCACCATCTTCTGGAACCATTGGAATCCAAGAGCAGCACGTTTCACATCTTTTATCTGTGTATGGTTTCCTGCGATCATTTAGTTTCCGCCTATTCCTGTTTCCATTTAGTTTGGATGACTTTGTGGGATCACTGAACTGTGGTGTAGCGAACACATTGTTGGACTCCATTCACGTTGCTTTGATGCGTGCCTTACGCCGGCATCTTGAAAGTCTTTCTTCAGATGGCTTAGAAATAGCTTCCAAATGCTTGAGGTACTTTATGCTTTATTTGCCTTTCTTTTCTTCCCAATGAATATTGGTTTGGTATAATCTTTTTCTTCTTGGACTGCTGATATTGGCAATGGATTTATGAATCATGATGAATGAATGAAAGTTTGGTTTATTATAAAAAAGATGATGAATGGAGTTATTTCTTCGGTCTTCATGCTACTAAATCTCACAAAGTTTTCACATGTTCTGGATGCAGTTGGGATTATGCATGATTTTCTTTATTTATTGTTTTCCTTACACCATTAGATCGCCACCAATTGTTATTTTTGCCTTATTTTTTACTTCTGGGGGTTGCGGCTAAATCCTTCGACTAACCTTTCTCTCAATAAGCACGATACTTATCCAAAATTCGATGGAAGAACCTAGTATTTTTATCATCTATTTCATTTCATTTTACATCGTTGTTGTGAAGAATTTTCAAACTTGAAGTGGCTAGGACCCGAAGAATGTTCACAAAAATGAGTGCCATTGATAAGTGATTAACGTAGATAAACATATCATTAGGGAACTTAGAGTTACTGTAACAGGCCTTCGTAATCTAGAGTTTGTCTAAAAGAGACATCAAGCAAGTATTCTATCAACCCTAATCTATATCAACTATAACAACCATTTTTTAAAGGTATGTCAGAGCAATTTTTATGTAGAAATTTGTTGATTGAAAGCTCGCATACTCATAGTGATAAAATGGTCATGTGATCTCTCCTAGATGCCTCGCACTAATTTTTCTATTTTTTTAATATTCGTGAGTGTTTGAGCTAGCCTACGTGCATCCTGACTATTCTCATAGGACAAAAGTTTGGTCTTGGTAGGTGATGTGGCTATCATGGATTGAATTCATAGCCTCTAAATAACCAAGCCCCTTATTTTACCACTAGGCCAACTCCTGATGGTTCGTCACATTAAAATCGTCCCAATAATCCAATCTCCTTCTAAAATCACTCTAATCTCCTTCCAAACTAGCTAGATCTAGAAAGAAAATTGATTAAAAAATTATGAATGGATATCAAAAAGTGACCTTGAAATACCTTTTTTATTGAAAACTTAGGTTCACTTGAACCACTCCAAAAACAAAACAAAAAAAAGAATACTGTTGCGCCACAAGAGTCTATAGCATTAAGAGCACTCCATCTAATGAAAGCAAAAATTTAAAGAAACTTAACTAGCAAATTGTCGATATTAGGCCATTTAGTTTCTTGAAGAAGAATAATTTCCAAGTTTTGGAAAGAGAGGAGAAGGAAGAGGGTTGAGGGGCACATGGTCATGTGGGAGGATGTTTCCCAGGCTATTGAGGATGGAGGTCTAGGAATCGGCAACTTAGAAGACAACAATCAAACCCTACTTGCAAAGTAGCATTAGTTCTACTTCTACCTGGAGCCTGGATCCCTTTGGCAGAAGGTTATTGTGAGTCAGTGTAACATACTTCTGTTTGATGGGAACTTGTATGGAGGTCATAACATTTCTAGAAATCCACGGAAAGGTATCACATATGAGTATCCTTTCTATTCTTGTCTTTTAATTTCTTGGGTGGGGGTTGAAACTAGCACTTTCTTCTAAGAAGACACATGGGTGGGGATAGAACCCTTTGTCTAGAGTTTCCTAATATGTATCATTTGTCTCTGATGAAGTTTAAGTAAGTTTGAACCCTTTGGGGGTTGAAACTAGCACTTTCTTCTTGGAAATCTCTTTTATAATTCAATGGGGACTTGTTTGTCTTATTTCACTTTGTGATTTCATAATTATAATGAAATTGTTTCTTATCTAAAAAGAAGTTTAAGTAAGTGGAGAGCTGCCGTTTTCGAACACAAGAGTCTTTCTCTCCATTAGGATACGTTGTAGGTCACAAACTTGCTTGCCCGATGGGGGATGTCTAGAGTGTGTACGAGAGGTGATATTTGTTCTTGGTGTTCTAATCAGTCTTTCTTGTAAATCCTATCCCATGTGTTTGGTTAGTCCCTTTCCTTGTGTGTTAGTTGAGAGTTGGAGTTTGCCTCGATCTGAAAGATGAAAAGACCAAAAAAGGTCAAGTTTTTTATTTGGCAGAGTTTATATGGAAGAGTGAACACTTTCAACATGATGGTGAGGATTGTGGTGTTGCATTCTTTGTAGAAAGGACGTTGAGGATTTAAACCATGTTTTGTGGTAGTGCAAGATAGCTACATCAATGTTGAATTGCTTTTGATACCTCCATCCTCAAGCAAAGGAATTGTGGAGAGACGATGTATGAATGCTTAGGCCATCCTCCTTTAAGAGGAAGGAAAGTTCTTATGACATGCAGTTTTTGTGCTAAATTTTGGAGTCTGTAAGGTGAGAAAAACAATAGAATCTTTTGTGGGTGGGAGAAGGCTCCAGACGACATTTGTTCTCTCATTAAGTTCAATGTTTTCAAAGTGCTAGGTGCAATACTAGGCGACACTCCCGTTGATTGCCAGGGGATGCTCGAGTAAAGTGAGCGGCAGCAAATAAATGCATAATTATATATTATATTAGAACATAAGTTGATTTTGAAAACATATTCTTATTACCATAAAATTTCAAATCCTTACTAAATAATGCTAAAATGTAAAAATTAAAGAATAATAAACCATACAAATTATGTCATTATAAGATATAGAATACATATTATAAAAATGTTATTATTATAAAAAAACTAAAGTTAACTGAAAGGAAAAGAAACTAAGATTCCACACCAAAATTTTTGAATAAAATGAAGAAATAATTGAACTTATATATTTTAAATAACAAGCAAACAAATTCAGTGCCCTTAAATAAAGATGTTTGTTTGGTTGTTGGGCTTCTCATGAGTTAATTCTAGGTTAGTTTCATTTGGTTGTTGTTACCATATTAAAAAAAATGTAACAAGATGCATGCCTAAGGCGAAGGCAACACCGTCTTAAATGGAGAGGAAAAGCGAGCACCTAATTTAAGGCGCTCACCTTGATTTCTATAGAAGTGCAATTCTGCCTATGCTCATTGCTTCTTGCCATAGACGAGGAAAGACGATGACCTTGAAAACATTGTTTAGATTCTAGGCCTTGTGACTAAGTGTTTCTGTAATTATTCTTTAGGTCAGATTATTCTGGATCTAAACGTTTTTTGTAGGCTCCTTCCTTTTTGTGGGCTTTTTTTTATGTTCATGTTTTCTTCCATTTTTATCCCAATAAAAGTTTGGTGGTTTATCCAAAAAAAAAGAGAACATTCATAAAAAACAAAAAAATCCCGAAGTTTTGAAGTTGAATAATTTGTTTAATCATAGGATATTTTTTCCTAGACCCTAAACCTTGTCCGTTCCAAGTAAAAAATTTCATTGATCAATCAAATTTCCCTTCAACATTACATAAGCAGCAGATTTGTCATAATGTACATTATATTGCAACTTTTGTAATTCACGTTCAATTTCTGTTTCTTTCCAATGGGGAATATGCCTTTTTTGGTTTTTGTTTTTGTGGGAGAGGGGATAGCCATAGTACATAAAGCACGCTCAGTTAAGTAACTAGCAATGCATTAAGTGTAATTGATATAACTTTTGATTTAGGTCAAATTTTTGGAGCTGTAGGGCTAGGTAAATTAAAAGCAATAGGTTTTGTTGGTAATTTGGATACGTGAATAGATAGGCAAGGGAAGAGATTTGAAGGAGATAAATAAGGAGGGAGTTGGGGAAGGGTTGCCAATAGTTGGTGGATAACCAATGGATTATCACCTATGATGGTTAGATCTAGTGGCAAGTTTATAGTGTTGAGGTTTATAGTAAAAAATTTGTGAGGTGTGGATGGATGAAGGGTTGGAAAGGAAGGCTTCTGTATCACATTGTTCAGAGGGCAGAGATGGGTTTTTGGTGGATGTGGAATTTTTAGTTATTAAATGGAAATATATGGGCCATCATGGGAATTGACGGAGGAAGGAGTTGGTTGAGAAAAGAACGGTGAGGGGGATTTGGTATTTTCTACTGTACTATTGGGTGATTAGGAGTTGGTCATTTTTGCTTCAGAAACGGGTATGAGGATAACACGTATGCTTCCTGCTGTAAAATCAGGCAAAGAGAGGAGATTGCACATTCTTCACCAAATTTTATACATTTAATGAAGGAAGAAATTCAAAAATAGTTCGTTTACCTTTTCTCTCCAAGTCCATATCGTTCGGAATATTCTCCAAATCTGTTGGGATATCCTTCAAGGCAATATCACTTGGAAAAGCCTCCAGATCAGAAAAAATTCCTCCAGATCAGCCAGAAATCCCTTGATTTTCATCAGTTTGTTGGTTGACCTCCATGATTTGGCGGATTCAATAAAGCCTAAATTTCCAATTTATGGTTCGATAAAGAGAAATATATTTCTTTTTAAGGTCACTTCTGAATCTTCCTTTTTTAAGGTCGATCTGATGCACGACAATTGTTTGAGGAGGATTTGATCAATGATGCCAGCTCACAACATAGGCTCACTAATAAAGTCCATCTCTTGTAATGCTTTTCGGAATCAGATCAGTATGGTTTCTGGAATAAATCCTTGTGAAAGTTTTTTTAATTTCAACCAACACTCCCCCCTCATTTGTGGGCTTGAAAATTTGGGAATGCCTATAAAGTGGAAATCAATATTAATTGGGAATGAAAACGATTCGGCACTTGGCTCGAATTTAAGACCTCCTGCTCTGATATCATGTTGAATGATGTTAAGTCATTTGATGCCAAAATCCTACCCAACCCTCTTTATTTATAACAAAATACTCTAACTTACTCCCCAAGTAATTGCTAACATACCCCTATATTAATCCTTATTCCCCTAGGGCCCAACGGTATCATTCTTTATTACATATTAGTATTTATTTAGTTATTATTATTGATTTGTTGCCTTATTTGTAATTGCCATATATGGAATATTAGTCATCTATAAATAGGAGTTGTTACGTCATTGTTAGGCATGAATTGAATTATTAGTTTGTAACCCTTTGGCTCTACGAGAGATTCTCTCTAGGGATTTTTAATAGAAAAGTTGGTAGATTCTATCAATTTTTGGTATCTGAGCCGTTGCCGATCCGGGATGGTTACTACTAAGATGAAATCAAGGATGAAGGAATTTGAGGATTGTACAACCGATTTGACAAAGAAGCAACAAGAAATCGAGTCCAAATTGGAATCGATGGAAACCACACTTGGGTCGAAAATCGACTCCTTGCAAGGAGCGATCTGGAACCTAATGGAGCAAAACTCAAATCAGATTAAAAAAGGGAAAAAAGGTGTTGATTGACCTGGTCGAAAGCCGAGAGGATGAGAAGACATAATCAGGTAGCGCGGGCAAGGTGGGTGTGCGCAGTGACACACGCACACAAGGAAACTATAAACGAGAATTGTAGGGGCTCGGCGAGTGCGATGTAGGCCGATTTGGGGATCGTTGGTTCGATCGGAGGGGCGACGGGTCACTGGAGGAAAGGAGATTACACAATGGTTATCACCGGCCGTTAGCGCATGACGGATGGAACAATCGAGTCCGAGATTGGGGTGACAAGAGGAGGGTGCGTGGCGGTTACGACAGACCGTTAGCTCATGACGGTTGGAATGATCATGGTTGGGGTGACAATATTCGAAATACGAAATGAGAATTTGAGCGAGGAGGAGAAGAGATGTTTGAACGGGGAGGACAGAGAGTAGCGGGAAGAGAAGGACTGGTGTGTGACAGGAGATTGTGAAAGTTGGAGATGTCGGTTTTCAAAGGTCTTGCCGATGAGGACCCAGTGGGGTGGTTTAGCCGGGTTGAGCAATACTTTCTAGTAAACAAATTGACCAAATATGAAGGAGTAGATGCAGCGAGGTTGTGCTTGGAAGGGGCGTTAGAATGACTTCAGTATGAGGAGGACCGAGCCCCCTTTTTCTTTCCTGGAACGAATTCAAGGACTTGTTATCAGAGTGTTTCCAACCAACGTCACAAGCGAATAGGTACGCCAATTTTATGAGTTTAAAGCAAGTAGGCACAGTAAAAGATTATCGTCGGTTGTTCAAGCGCAATGCTAGGGGAATGCGCAATATAAGCGCAAGCGCATTGAAGGGAAAATGGGAAAGTGGCTTGAAGGAGGAAATGCAAAGCGCAATTAGAAAATTGCGACCAGTGGGTATCAAGGAGAAAATGTTTATGGCTCAAGTGATTGAGGATGATTTCACTTTTCAGGCTGCCAAGAGGGATGTAGTTCTGCAACAGTTAAGTCTAAAGTAGGGACGACAATTTAGGGGTATGTTAGCAATTATTTGGGGAGTAAGTTTAGAGTATTTTGTTATAAATAGAGGGTTGAGTAGGGTTTTGAACATCAAATATATTTTAGCCATTTTGGTATTAGGGCTTGAGAGTGGTTCACAAGAATGGGAGGTTCCAAGACTTATTCAATATTGGTTTATCTTGTAGTTCTATTCCTTTCGATATTAATCTAGATTGTGGATCTTATCACCAACATATGCAAATTATTGAACAATGAGGATCTCCTTCCAATCTTCTCTCATATGATTTGGAATTTGAGTGAGTTACTCCCGAGGGAATGACCTATTCTGGAAGAATTGGCTTATATCTCTGTTGGAGTTCTTCTTGGTAGGTCAGCTTGTGGTGATCGTTACATTCTTATGGGCCTCTTCAGGGTTGTTAGAAATGAGAGAGGAGAAAGAGAATATCCTCTTCAGATGGAACTATCAGGCGACAATGGAAGCCATTGTTCAATGAAAACCCATTCTTGTTCTTCAGTTTTTCTATCCAAAGGACATAGTGATCACCTCGCAGTTCAGAGGAGAGCTTGTAAGTTGTATGATCATGGTTCATTGGCAAGGTTGTTGGTAGACTTGGCTAGCCATTGGAGAGACTTCCAAGAAATGAAAAGAGTACGGTTGAGCCGTAGAGGTGTGACTAATTTCTTGGACTAGTGCTCAACTTCCATGGGATTCACTATCAGAGGACATGGAAAAGATCTTATGATCAATGGAAATAGAGCGCTTTGAATAGTTCCAAATAGTTCCAAATAGGGAGGTGTGACTGCTGGTGGTTTATGGTGGCCGGAGGCTAAGACTTGTGGGGGTTGGGAGGGGGAGGAGAGAAGGGAGAGCATTTTAGGAGAGAGAGTATTAACAAGTGCTGGATACATGTCCTGTAACATTTTTTGAACTTGAAGTATATCCACTGGACCCCTAAGCAAATTTAAGGACCTCTAAAAGCAACCATTGTGCATGCATTAAACTTTATATAGAATTCAACTTTGGTTCTGTAAGTTACAGGTTTGGGGATGCGTTAGATCTACTTTGGAAATATGTTATGCTTGACATTCTTAGATGTATTGCGAAATCCGATGCATGTCTCTTTTCATATTCTCAATGAACTTGTCTCCTTTAAAAAAAAAGATGTATTGCAAAAAGGGGAATGCTTTATATTAAATTTTTTATGTTGAATATTCTAATTCATTTTACATTGATGTTTTGCAGGCACTTCAACTGGAGTTTGCTAGATTCACTTACTTGGCCTGTTTATTTGGTCCAATATTTAATTGTTATGGGACATGCAAAAGGGCTGGAATGGAATGGATTTTACAAGCATGCTTTAAGTAATGAATATTACTCCATTCCCACTGGTCGAAAGCTTATGGTTTTACAAATTCTTTGTGATGAAGTATTAGAATCTGGAGAACTTAGAGCAGAAATTGACACGCATGAAATATCTGAAGTTGGACTGGATTACGATGCTGGAGCAGTATGCCTGTCCGAAAATGGACCTAGAAGGGTTCATCCCAGATACCCCAAAACTTCAGCTTGCATGGATGGGAAAGCTATGGAGATTATAGTAGAGGGTCATGGGATGCAGTCTTATACAGACCAGAATATTTTGGGTTCAAAAGGTGGAACTAATGGTGACTTGGATGCTGCTGTCGATTCAAACAGAAACAGTGATGAGTGTCGACTCTGTGGGATGGATGGGAGTTTGCTTTGTTGTGATGGGTGCCCATCAGCATACCATTTGAGATGTATAGGTATGATGAAGATACTTATACCTCAGGGGCCATGGTATTGTCCGGAATGCAGTATAAATAAGACAGAGCCAGCTATAACTAAGGGATCATCTCTCAGAGGAGCAGAAACTTTTGGCATTGATCCACATGAGCACATTTTCTTGGGTAGTTGCAACCACTTGGTGGTGTATGTTACAACATTTTTATTTAGGCTTCTTTTAATCTCTATGCATCTAAATCAAATTTTTCTCTGGCTCTTTCATGCTTTGATCTTTACTTATGTTTTTAATTTTTGTTTCATGGTATTGAATTTTTTCTTCAGATCTTTCCTGATTCCTTTTATGTATTTGGTAATTGCAGGCTTAAGACTTCAATCAACTCTGAACCACGCCTCAAATATTATAATCAAAATGACATTCTAAATGTACTTCATGTTCTTTGTTCTTCCTCCCAATATATCGGTATATATTACGGCATCTGTAAGGCCATTATGCAATATTGGGACATTCCAGAAAATCTCTTAGTTCTTCCTGAAGCAAGTGGAATGGATGTACTTCCTGCAAATTTGAGAAAAGATAACGGCTTCTATGTTCAATCACTTCCAGCTGGCGAGGAAGAACATGAGGAACCTCATGTGCATGAGGATAGAAAAGACTTAGCTACATGCAAAAGTGAAAATGACAGTAAGGTGGTTCCATACTTTGGTATACGGGACCCCCCTGCTCATTCAACTAATGGTTTTATTATTGACTCTCTTACTTCTAATTATTCAACTAGTCAAAGCCAAAATGGTGGTCTTTTGGGTCATGGAAAAGTGAAAGGTGATATCAAGGCAGCTATTTGTTGTGCTTACATAGGCTCCCGATTTAAGCCTCAGGGATATG
Organism: Sicyos edulis; assembly: GCA_036507275.1. NCBI lineage: Eukaryota > Viridiplantae > Streptophyta > Magnoliopsida > Cucurbitales > Cucurbitaceae > Sicyos > Sicyos edulis. The sequence goes on along the minus strand of CM071846.1, from coordinate 56,191,279 downwards.
TAAATCACTATGTCCACGGTGAATTTGCTGCATCAGCTGCTCATAAATTGGATGTTCTCTCAGCCGAAGAAACTCGGGTTTTGGGAACCCACGCATCTGATAGCAAGAGAAGTAGTTCTGCTTCTGCATATGCTTTGTTGCAAGCAAAGGCATTTTCACTATCAGCATCACGCTTCATTTGGCCAACATTTGACAAGAAGCTCATGGAGGTACCAAGGGAGAGATGTGGTTGGTGTCTATCATGTAGAGCTGCTGTCTTAAGCAAGAGAGGATGTTTGTTGAATCATGCTGCACTTACTGCTACCAGAGGTGCTATGAAAATCCTTTCAAGTCTTCGCCTTGGGAAGAATGGAGAAGGAAATCTATCTTGCATAGCAGGGTACGTTCTGTATATGGAGGAGAGCTTAAGGGGTCTTGTTGGTGGTACATTCTTGAGTGCAAGCTATAGAAAACAATGGCGTCATCAATTAGAATCAGCTTTTAGTTGCAGTTTAATCAAACTTCTCTTGCTTGAAGTAAGTTGTAATGCTGGCCTATCTTACTTTCATAGTTGAAATTCTTTTCATCATTTAATGGGAGTGATACCCACTATATATTTGTGCACATAAGTGGGTGAGATTTATATACATATATTTTATCTGTGACTGTCCGGGCTACCTGTGCATATCTTGACTATTTTCATGAGACATACCGCTTGACCCTACAATATTTGGATGCCAAGGAAACTCGTAGGAAATTAATTTCTTGGTAGGTAGCCATAATAAGTTGAACTTATCACCTCTTAATTCCCCCCAAGGCTCTCTTGACTACTAGATCACTCTATGAGGGTTAACATGCCTTTTAATTTGAGAGAGATTTGTATGTTTCTTGTAATCTTTATGTATTTTATCATGAGACTGCTTGCATGTTTGGTCATTTACTTCGCCAAAGTTGTATGTCAGCAGTCTGCAGAAATTTAGGTTGTGTAGATGTGCAACACAAGAAATTGGGATTGCTTACGTACTATTGAGGAGATTCAAGAAAGAAATTGCATAGTATTACTTTTCATTTATTTTTATATTTGTTATCATTATTTTTTGCTGGATTGGATATGCAACTAAACTTAATTTGGTAGTAGGTTGATGTGACTTTTTTTTTCTCGTCAAGGAATTGAACCTAGGGTTTTGCCATTTTAAGGGTCATCTAACTCAGTTGTAGGTTGATTTCTTCACTTTTCTCATACAACAAAATTGTATCCCCGCTGATTCATGTACTTTTGATGAATGTTTCTGTTAAGTTTTTTTTTTTTAACAAAAAATCTGTTTGTTTATTGTTCTTATTGTGAACTCAAATTTATTTGCAGCTTGAAGAAAACATCCGCTGTATTGCTCTTTCTGGTAACTGGTTTAAGCTAGTAGATGATTGGTGTTTAGAAACTTCAATGAGTCAAAATGCTCCCAGTGCTGTTGGTACCACAGTTCAGAAACGTGGACCTGGAAGGAGAAGCAGGAAGCAATCTGTATCTGAAGTTCCTTCTCCTGATCGTTCAGATGCCAATTTTTTATGGTTTCGAGGAGGGCTATCCAAACTTGTATTCCAGAGAGCAGCATTGTCTCGACGTATTGTTGCTAAAGCAGCTCGCCAAGGTATGAAAAACTGCAAAGTCATATTCTATTTTACCTTTTTTGCATTTCTCTGGGGTATTTCGTTACGGCGTAATAACTTCAGATGATATTGGTTTAGGCATAACTTTAAATGATATTGGTTTGATTTCGATGGACTAGCGATTGGAGTCCCCTGCCTTGACTTGGGTTGCAGTAGCTTTTTTGTAATTATGATATTTGTTGATTTTTTTGGACTAGCCGACTCGCGATGGAGTCCCTTCTGTGGCTTGTTTTTCGTATGCGTTTGTTTATTTCATATGGAGCTTATAGATACTTTCTTTTACTTGATCAATCTTAGAAAAAATGTGAGACTAGTAAATTTGATATTGTAAGATTTTATCCATTAGGTGGCTCAAGGAAGATTTCTGGCATACACTACACTGATGGTTCCGAGATTCCAAGAAGAAGCAGACAGCTTGTGTGGAGAGCTGCTGTTGAGGCGAGTAAGAATGTATCACAACTTGCCCTTCAGGTTAGTTGTACTTATTGTACCTGTTTCTAGTCTAACTGTATTCCCTGCCCTCTCTCTTGTTTTGCATGTTCATATCTTAATTTGATAGCTGAGATTATTGAACATTTTTTTTCCTAAATATTTTCCCAAAACGGAAAATGGAATACCTACTAACTCTCGGAAATTAAAACTGTCTTCAGTTGAGGAACCTAGACTTCCATTTGAGATGGAATGATCTTGTTCGTCCGGAGCAAACCCTTGATATTAAAGGTCAAGAGACTGAAGCTTCAATTTTTCGAAATGCAAGAATAAATGATAAGAAAGTTGTGGAAAATAAAATTACATATGGAGTTGCCTTTGGGAGTCAGAAACATCTTCCTTCTCGTGTTATGAAAAATGTCATTGAAATAGAACAGAAGCAAGATGGAAGAGTTGCATATTGGTTTTCAGAAAATTGCATCCCTTTATATTTGGTCAAAGAGTACGAAGAAGCCTCTATTCAAGTTAATTTGCCATCATCCAAGGTATACCAAAATCTTCTTTACCGATCTCGAAGTAGATGGTTGAAATCCTACCAGAGAGATATATTTTTCTATCTCACATGTAGAAGAGACACTACGGGCTTGTTATCTTGTTCATCGTGTCGTTTGGAACTTCTTCTTAGGTAAATTGTCTGCACTTCTACTGAATATAATCTTAAAATCTTTCCAACTTGCTTTGTAGTAAGGTTATTCTTTTCTTGTAATCTGCAGGAATGCGGTAAAGTGCAGTTCTTGCCAAGGTATCATCTACTTTCTGGATTATTTTAAGTTAAAGTTGACATCTATCTTGTCGTGCGTAATTCATTTGAAGTTATGAATTAATAGTTGTTCCTTAAGGTTAAGTTCATAGCAATAGCTCCAAAATAGGTTCCAGTTTATGGTTCCAGTCGATTTCTAATTATAATTCTTTTCTTGAGATTTATAATCATCACTTGGGTTCGAATGACTTAAAGGTCATAGGTTCGAATCTCTCACCCAAAAAAAAATCATCATTTGGGTTCCAACTTGTTCCAACAGTTGAGCTTTAAGCTTGAACCAGTAAATCTAGAGCTAATATATTTACTATTACCTTGGTCAGAATATTGTCATGTGAACTGTACTGTGAGATCAACAATTTCTGGTACCGAGGATGCTTTATGTGCAATCACGTGCAAGCAGTGTTGCCATCTCAAAGCTCTTAATCACAGTGGAAACAGTACTGAATCACCAACAAGTCCATTACCTTTGCAAGATAAAGAACATCGAAGCTCAACAACCGCTCGCAAGAGTGCAAGGCCTAAAGGCTCCAGCCAGCCGTCAGTTACTCCTGTAAACAAGGTGGATACTCGATGTGAGAAGAAACAAGCTACTCCTGGATCTAGTGCAGCTCCAAAGAGCAAGAGGAAGAATTGTTCCTGGGGTGTCATATGGAAAAAGAAGAATTGTGAAGACACAGGTGCCAATTTCAGGCACAATTTTCTTCTTTTAAAGGGCGGCTGGGAATTACATCATATGAAACCCATATGCCATTTATGTAGTAAGCCATACAGGTCCGATTTAATGTACATCTGCTGTGAGACTTGCAACAGTAAGTGATTGGTGTGGTCTTTTTCTATTGTTGTGTTTGCTCCTCTAAAAACAATTGCCTAATATTTTGCAAATCATTTCAGATTGGTATCATGCTGAAGCTGTTGAACTTGAGGAATCAAAAATCTTAGATGTAGTGGGCTACAAGTGTTGCAGGTGTCGTAGGATTAAATCACCTGAATGTCCTTACATGGATCCCAAACCCGAGAAACAAGAGGGAGCCAAGAAAACACGTACAAAATCGACAAAGCAGGAAAATTCAGGGGTGGAATGTGTTGATTTGACCATTCCTGATTCTAAGAAGCTTGAGACAAGTAGTCCTTTGTTGCCCAAGGAAGAAGAAGATCCTTTTGTTTTCTCTCATTCAAGAGTTGAGCTAATTACAGAACCCAATTCTGGATTAGATGATGACTGGAACATAGCAGCAGCTGGACAAGCAGCACCACAGAAGCTACGGGTTCGAAGGCAGACAAAACCAGAAGACGATACAGATGGTTTTTATGAAAGTTCTCTACCATCCATCTCCATCCAGCATGAAACGGATGCACTCTCGGAATGGGGCAGCTCTGCCCAAGGCCTCGAGGAGGCGGTTGCCTTTGACTTCGACAGTCTTAATTATGAGGACATGGATTTTGGACCTCAGACCTACTTCTCTTTTACAGAATTGCTAGAACCTGACGATGTAGAGTTTGGTGGAATAGATCCATCCCGAGATGCCTCGGGTGATGTGGACAATTCCTTGTCAATCGAAGATATTGATATCTTCAATCACGGTTCCATTCAGCAACTGGAACCTGCAGTGTCTATTCCTGCTGTGAACTGTCAAATGTGTACAAATTTGGAGCCTGTCCCCAATCTCGCTTGCCAGGTATGTGGGCTACAAATACACAGTCATTGTTCACCCTGGGACGATGAAGTGACTATGGAAGAAAATTGGTCATGTGGCCGTTGCCGGGAGTGGCAGTAACTAGTTTTGGGCATCTTCAGAGGTTTTTGTGCGTCTGGTTCTGGTGCTTGTAAATCCACGTAAATACATAGGACTTGTTCATGTTGGGCCAGACTGTTAGAAGATTCTCAGGTACGCTGGCTGCCATGCCTCTGTTTCCTCGAAGCCATCTGTGGAAGTTTTGCGTTCGGAGACAACGGTTACAGGGCTGCTTGACATTGAGCTGTAGAATTCTACTAGAAAGGCTACTACTTTTCTGTTTCCATTTTTCAAATTTCCCAAATCTTCGGTCATCTAACCAATTTTCTTTGTGGGCTCATTTTTTGGGAATTCCTGAATCAGATTATATTTATCATGTAGTGAGATTAGCACGGTTTTATGTGCTCATCTGATTGAATTTGCCTGTAAAAATTGTGATGGCCGACCACTGTCACTCTTCCATTTCAAGGCTTGCTAATATCATAAGCTTACATTCTTAATTCCAGCTTCTACTAGATCATCATTCTTTTCTTCTGGGATCAATTATTTTTTAAGAGCTGAAAGAATACGATCATGTGATTAAATTAAGTTATTTAATGGTTCATCTGATGGTGTAAGTAACGTTTGTGACGTTCGCTAAATGAAACAATCATAAAATTGAATGTACAAGAAATGTTTACCAACGTTGGACAAAATTTTGAACGTGTTGGAGTTGAAACTGTAAATTGATACACTTGAGTCCTACACGAAATTTCTTGCTAGTCAAATAATACACTACAGAAATCATCCCATGAAGAACTTGGGAAGAAACGGCAGTAGAACAAACCCTCACCAACTCCCAACAATAAGGAAAACAAATCTCACCTTTACTTTTGACAAAAATAAAAACTCGAACTCGACCAACCCCAGTGATTAACTTATATGATGTGGCAACCATGCCTAAGACTCCACAAGCCCTTGCATCCTATTCACCTCAATATTTTCCCCGAATCGGGGTAGGTCGGCGGTATAATCATGTTTACAAATGTATGCCCGATCGCCTTGTCCTAGAGCAAACCTGCTAGCATTGCTCCAGGATCTGTCGATGCTGATGGTGTAGCAACTGTGGGATGGCTTACTGGTGGTGGTGCTGCTGCTGCTGATGTCACCGGTATGCTGCTTATCAACTGTTCCTTGATAAATTCCTTCAACCTGCACGTACAAAATCTCAGAAATGTCGATGTATTGAACAAACTGGGAGCTAACTGAGCAACAGTTGGCTAAAAGCACGTACTCGTAAGTTATCGATGGATCCCCCGTGGCAATTGTCATTCTCAATTGGGTTCTATCTGATGGATCTGTTTCAATTCTAACCTGAATAACACAATAAAGAAGCGGATATGAAACCTAGTTTCTCAATTGACAACAAAATGAGAGAAACCAGCCAAAAAAGAGGCAAGACATTCCCTCTCGAGGCTGTTTCGAGAAAAAGTGGGAGCCCATGGACAGACCAACTATTAATTCTCATGGTTACCAACAAAAAACATAATCTCCAATGTCAAATGATTGTGTAATCACAATAGTTGAATGTTAAGAAAGGAAAAGTATTCCATACCAGGCAGAGCATAGCTTGTGTGCTTTCCGAGTAGAAGGTTGTGCTCGCCACAAGATTATTTGGATTTGGGTCCTAAACAACAAATAAGAAAAAGAAAAAAAGGTGAACTCTTTACAAAAACTTGAAGCGTGACTCATTTCAAAAAGAAGGCAACTACTTACAAGTCCTGGACAAACCATCAACCGTAAACTGTTCAATAAATTTGTCATCTCTAATAACAGAAGCGGTTTTACACCTCTAACCTGCACAGTAAAAGGCAATCAGTTCATTGCAGATCCCTCAGTTCTCATTGAAAAAAAAAAGAGAAACTTAGAAGATTAGTCAAATTCAGAAAATAATTACAAATTTGATCTCTTTTAAAAATATTTAGCAACCATAGTCATATTAATAATAATACTAGATTAATGAGTATTAAAAATACAGTATTGAAATGTATCAATGACTATGAATGCAAATATTTTAAAATTTGACTATATTTGTAATTATTTTATTAAAATAGAGCATCCATTACAACTTCCCTTCAAAAAAAGACAAACAAACATAGAAGGTAGAGAATTTGAGTCAAATTGGTATTTATGTTTCAATTCTTCATTAATTCCTTTGTCAATGAATTTTTGTCAACACCAAAAATGAAGTGGCTAATTACTGATCCAGCCATCAAGTTTATATTTCATTTGACAATGAGAGGAGAGATCGAGCCGTCGTGTTTAGATATAAAGTATGTAAAGGCTCACCACTTCTTGAAGCTTCAATGGAGGGCCTGAGAGCGATCTCCACTGAGGGAAAAACTCCTCTGCAGATATAGATATAGGCTGAAGAAATTTGTTGAAGACAGCCGGAAGGCGAAGCTTCGCATTTACCTACAAAGGACAATATATACATGAGTTATTCTGAGCTGTTGCAGCCAGTCAGAAGAGGAATCCGGAATGCTTAAAGCAAGGAGTATTTACCAAGTCATTTCCGAACTTATAAGAGAAATCAAGAACAGCCACATCTCTGCTCGGATGTAGATTAATGACTTCAAGAGGGCATTGTACCTATTCATTAAAAGAGAATAAGTAGCGAAATGTGAAGAAAGGTAATGGCCTCTGGATAACCACAGTCCACAAACAAACACTCAACGCTTGTTTTTTACCTGTGCACGTGGAGGAATAGTATCAGGTACTAGTGAGAACTCCATCTTTAAATTTGAAGGAGGCAATATGATAGCCTTGACAGAGGTAAGGGGAGAAGTATTTTTGTTTCCAAGAAAAAGAACAAGTCGTCCAAGGTGGGCTCGCCACTCTCCTTTAATGCCAATCTGTGGGGATTTAATGATAAAACAGCTTTAAAATAAGTAAATAAAGCTGAGAGAAACCCACCGCATGCATTTGACAGTTTCTTCTCTAAAACAGTTCAGTGAATATTATAAGAATTGCAATTAAGCGGCATGAAAATGTTATTAGGTTATTGTATAACCATTCGAAAAGTAAGAAAAAAACAAAGAGAATCAACTTTGATGAAAAATCCGGAATTACAACTCTAAAAAACAACCTTTAAATTTTAAACAGGCCCCACTAGTTTCTTTAAGGAGAACTGGAGTACAAAAAAGACGTGAAGAAAATACAGTGGAAGGGACCTGAATATAGGGATCTTCGTACAACACACCACTATCTTTGATGCACAAGGCAAGGAATCTTTCAGCTGTATTTCCTATCGGCTGCAAAAATATATTATACAAAATTAAATATCAATAGTCTGAAAAAAAGAATATAAATAATCACCGCACCGAGTAATCCACAGATTAGTAGCTGAAATGCAATCAGACCAGACAAGTATCATTAGCAAGAAGAAAGAAACAGCTAACCCAGCTACAGGATCACTTCAGTGCTTTGGGTACTACGGACCATCTAGTTCATGGCCGAAAGGTCATACAGTCGATTCGAAACCTCTTGTTGGCTGAATGAAGCCACTAGATCACTCATGAAACTTTTGAAACTTCTAATCTCATTAGTCAAGATTTAAAAGAACCAAAGAACCTAGAAGCTAGCAAGAATCCAGCTTCTTCTGAAACTCAAAGCCTATGCACTACTGTTCAACTAAGTCAATTTTTTTTTAGGAAACAAAAACATCTTCATTAAAAAAATGAAAGTGTTTAAGGTCAAGTGTTACTCTAAAAAAAAGTGTTACAAAGGAGGAGAGGACCAGGTTCAAAGGCTTGTCCACAATGAGATAATACGAAATCAAAATAAGCCCAAAGCTCTCAAGAAGTTGAATCAGCTATACATCCGAATCTCCATCGGATTTGGCTGGAGTGATGGGAAACAAGTCTCATCTCAATTCAGCACTAGGTGGTAGGGGTATTCATCAGTCAGTCAGTATCAGTTATGGAGGAAAACCGACGCCGACCACCAACTAGTCAGTTAATGTCGGTCGGTTTTCAACGACTTCACCGGAGTTATAGAAACCGACCGACCAACCACAAGTTTTGTCGGTCGATTTAGATTGGTTTTTTTTACTATGATGAACTAAAAAAAATAATGAAAATAAAAGAAAAGAAGGTAAGAAAATATGAAGTTCTTTCTGAAGAAGGATATTATAGACAGAAAAGAAAGAAAAAAGGGAGGAAGAAGATAACAAAATGGAGATGAATTTGAATAGAAGAGTTTATTTTTTTTGAAACAGGAAACAAAATTTTCATTAAGTAAATGAAAAGAAGCAAAGCTTCAGATACAACTCCCAAGGGAGAAATAGGCAGAACAAACCTCTAAAAGAGGGAAGAAAGCAAAAATACAACAAGATGCGTAGAAACAAAACTCAAAACAAAAAGACTAATACAAGAGAACAGATTAAAAAGAGAACCAAAGTCACTAAATGCCACAAAAGGACTAAATAAACACATAAGAGAACAAAGAGCTTCAAGCCGAAAGCGCCGATCCACGAGAATAGGCTGCAAAAAGAAAAAACAAGGCAAGAACTACAAAGGCGGGAAGTAATAAACATCGATATCCAAAATTGCAAAACTTCGGACGAGCTGAACAATAAAGCTGTGTACTAAAAACTGAGAACCACAAGCAAACGATCAAACCACAACTATGCAATTAGTTCAAACCATAAAAGCTCAAAAACGTAAATCTGAATACCACAAACAAAAGATCACAACACAAAATTCGGCATAAACGGAACTAGTCAAGCAAGAGAGCCCCAAACCGATAGCCAAACTGAGAAAGTGCCTCAAAACAAAGAAACAACTAACAAGAAGGACCTCGACATTCCTTTAGTTGAAGACCACAAAGATTGACAATGCTAGCAAATTTTTCAGGAACTTCATCTAACTGAGCACTGTTGGCTCGAAAAGGGGAGCTCGGGAGAAGAAATGGTTAGATCAGCTAAATCAGAAGGAGAAACAAACTCCTCAGGAGGCAGGGAACTAGCTTCATCAAGAAAATTAATTGTTGAATCAATGCAACTGACGCTTACGTCATCTTCTGAGTTTGATTCAAGGTGAGAGAGGACTGGGGCATGAGTGACGACCCCGTGGATCATAGAGCTTGAGGGAATATCAGGCTTGTAAACAACATAATGGAATGAGTGAGCATGAGAAGGTTGGATAGTGGAGAGGCGAGAGGAAGGGTTAGAAAGAAGAGAGGAGTTGTGGGTTTCAATACAGTCAGGGTTTAATATTTGATTTCTTTCCAGAAGGGAGGACAACTTACCCCTTCTGGAGTAGTGGAGAGGAAAAGGGGAAATAACTGAAGATGGAGATTTTGGGTCTTTGGTGGGAGTAGGAAGAAGAGGAGAAGAATGATGATCTGAATGAGGTAAAGGGGAGGAAGAAATGATAGAGACAGGAGGAAGGGGAGGGGGGGATCTGACAAAAGAGAAAACAAAGGTGAAGTAAGATGTCAGAAGAGGGATGGTCTATAACAGGATGAGAATTCAAGACAAGAGGCTGAGGATTAATAGGAGAAGGAGAAGAAAAATCAATAAGAGGAGGAAGAGTGTCTTTAGCCGAGGGAGAAAGGGGGTGAGGGAAGAATTGGCTGGAGGAAGGCTTGAAGAAGAGAGAGATAGAGGGAATGGATTTTTGGAGAAAGAACATGAAGGCTTAGGAGGCTCAACAAAGTTGAAATCAAAGCCTTGCAGGATAGGGTTGATGCCTTCATCAATCATGACTTCATTAAGCCGTGAAAGATCAATGGGGTTGGAAAAATCTTTCATAAACAGGTTTTCTTTTAGTGAGAAAGGAGGATCCAAGGCAACAATATCTCCAAAATGCAAAAATACACTTCCTTTTAAGTTGTGATTAATCTCAATGGTAGCAGGCATCAAACCATAGAGATTTCTCTTAACTTTTATACGAGCATGAGAAACGTTGATCAAGTTCAGAGTGTCGGAGCTTATCTCTTCTAGTCTCCCAAAATGGCTACCGATAGCTTCAAAAGAGTCCCGAATCCAAAATTCCAAAGGCAAGTTTGAGATAGATATCCACCCCCATAACCTTTAATGAAATGAGGACGACTGTGAAGAGATGAGTTCCACATTTCTATAATAAGGTGATGAGCACCGTATGCTGCCCACTTTCCAGGGGAGGAAATGAAACTAGACATATCATTACCAGGAAGAGAAATGAGCCTCTTATCCACATGAAGATCATTGATAACCACATTTGTTTTGAATATCTTCGAGAGGGACTCAGCAATTTCAATCCAACCATCATGAGCAAACAATTTGGAGATAACCCATAAACTATCAAAGTCTAGCTTCAAAACATCAGAATGTCTTTTAACCTAATAAGAAACTTTGAAAAGATCTTTTACAAGCTTGTCACCAATAGACTTGACATTATCAGCAAGAGACTTGTCAACAATGAGTGTGGCATTTTTAGCAATAGGTTTGTCAGCTAAATTAACACCAATAGAAACATCTGAACTCAAAGAAGGATTAAGAGCATTCCTTGGAACATGAAGAAGCGGAGCAGAGATGTTGATTAGTTCCCAAAAAGCTTGAAGTCCTTGATTATCATCGCCAAAAGGAATGTGAATGAAAAATCGACCTCCTTTATTAGGCCAAACCACTAAACGATAGAACACACCATTTAAATAATGAAACTTGCTAAATCCAGAAAGACCCAAAGGAGTCAGAGAAGTTTACGAGATAAAAATTCTTGGAAGGGAGCTTTAGGAGATGAGCTATGGATCTCCCCATCCCATTAAAGAGAGGGATAGAAAGGGGAATGGATTTAGCAAAGATGGAATCCTCAATCCAATATAGGGATTCTTCTTGTCGAATACAAAACAGATCACCAATATGGGGATGGAAAGAAAACACCCAGAAAAAGAAGAAGAAAAAAATATCCAGCTAGGAGGCTCGCCGGAAGCGGCGGCCGACGGAGAGACACCGGCAACGGAAGGTCGCCGGTGCAAAGGAGGAGGCGGCGGCAGGTGGGGTTAGGATTTTAATAAGGGAGGAGGCTGGGATGATTTTAGGGTTTGGGGGGGGGGGTCAGAGTCGCGGGAGAGAAGCTTTGTTAGGCTCCTTTTTACTTCAAGGTAATTTGAATAGAAGAGTTGCAACGAGTAAATGAAGGAAGAGAGAGAAAAGATTAATTAAGAGTACATTAAATATTATAATATTTGAAAGTAATGATTGTTTTTAATTTACTAATATTATTTAAAAAAAAGTTATGATTATCTTTTATAAAAATTGTAAATAACATAATAAAATAATAACATTAGTAAAAAGTTATGATTACATATATGCATACACACTACACGAGGTATAGTGTATTGTCAAATCCCTCAAGTCTCCTTGTTCACCATTTTTATCCACTAACCCACATTACTTCAAACACGTACGAATTTTTGTAATTCAAATTTTTGGTCGGTCAGTCGAAAATTTTTTCATCGGCTACTCTGACCGACCGACTTATCGGTTTGTCATATGAAAAACCGACACCGACCAACCTTTCAACAAAACCAACTGATCGACGTCGGTTCAGTTGTTTTGGTCAATCGGATTGGTTTTCGGCTATTTCATGAACATCCCTACTAGATGGTGAAATATGTTAAGAAGACTTGCAACCCTTCACCAATTCGATCGACGATAGAGTAGGGCAAGTCACCCAAGCTTCGGGATGAACACTACCCTATCAATTCTTAAGCTAAGAAGAGGTTGTAGAAGAAGAAACTCACTGAAAAAAACACTTTTTAGCAGTACATTCATGCGCTACCACATGCCAAAAATTACCTTTGACAATTGGTTAACACAGATGAAGAAGAGTGACTGCCAAGAAACACACACGAACTATTGCTTGCTCACCAACTTCATGGGATGCAACTCCATAGCAATTGTTCACACCACTTTCATCGCGTGCATGAGGCGTTCGACAACTGGCTATACCAAAGTCGAGAAGTAGCGGTCAATGAAACTTTAGCAGAGTTTCCAAACCAAACTCATGGCCTTTAAAAAAAATGAATCGGTCTAAGTGAACCAATCCTGTTTAGAATAAACCAAATCAAACGAAAAATAGGGCTGATATGTGAAGAAAAGCTCCTTGTGTCGTTGGAAAACTTCACATGATTTTGGTCGGATTTGCAACTACTTCAAACGTTTAGGTGACTGTTGCAACCGAACGCCATAAAAACCGCATGCCGGAGGAACCATCACGCAAGTTCGCCGCTGGAAAAACCAACAAGCACGCATAGTTCCTAAGATTAGGCTCCAAACAACCATCCATTGAGGATCAAATATCAATAGAAGTGTTCCTTGCTCCAGAGCTATTGGAGTTATTCATCCGGAAGTCCTTGAAGAGGCTATTAGAAACGAGATGTCAGAGACTGACATGGAAGACTTGGAAGAAGAATATTGACCCTCCTCCCTGTTTTGGTCCCATGGTTAAAGAAGGTGGGTTTATGTATACTTTTTTTTTAAAAAAGGCCCATCCCTAGGCCAAGCACCGGAGACATCGAAGGAGTAATGGCACAGGTGAGTGTCGAACCCAGGATCTCGAGGGAAACATACCCTCAAAACCCAAGTCTTCAACCATTGCGCCATCCCTTGGAGACGGGTTTATGTATACTTCTCTTCCCACTAAGAAGGATGCTGCTACAAAGAAAAATACCAAAACTCAAGGGCCTCCTCTTCGTACAGATTGGGATCCAGCCACAAAATGGATGACTCCACTCCGGATTAGCCCCCTCATGAGGACCATTGTTACAAATCTATAGGCTTTGGATAGGAACATTAAATGTTCCTATAAAAATCATTCTTATTTTGATTTTATGATCTTATATTGTTGTTTACTTGGTTTCTTAGACCAACGGTTTGCAACCTATTTATGTATTTCTGTACCCCTATGTTATGGCCCTATGATTGGCCTTCTCCCGTTGTAACTTTCATTTATCAATGAAGTGTTATCATTTCCTTTTAAAAAAAATAAAGTTTAGTTTCAAATAAAATAATAAAACGGTGAATTGAAATTTCATTTTTTGTTTCCCCGTTTGAAGAAAAATAGTACCTGAACTGAATTTGTCTGCTCTCCAACTGGAACAATAGCGCCATCAACTGCATTTGGAAAACCATCCATTTCGGACATTATATTTTGTGAAGCAGGGACAGTAACACTAGGTGGACCTTCAATAGCCAGGGGGCCCAAGAGATCTCCAAGGAGGTCAGGCGCAGGGGGGCTAGAATCTGCTTTATTTAGAGTCCCATTGGTCTGGGACAATTCTTGGTCAGTTGAATCCTGCCATTAGGTTTGTAAACAAATTCAATTTCAGTCTAAACCAGATCAAGAATCAGATTCCCTTTACTCAGTTCAAGCGTTAAAAAGAACGCAATAGTGACGGTTTGAAAAATTAAAAGAAAAACCGAAGAAACAAACCGTGCTGATTGTTGGCACCTTCACCAGAGTAAGCTGGTTGGAATAGGGAGTTCCATTAACAGGACGCTGATCAGTTAAGACCAAGGCATTTGATGATTGTTGTTGAGCTCGTAACTTCAGGGCACTTTGTTCTGCAGTGTCAACTTCAGTTTCCTCGGCCTTCTTGATCAAAGCCGACTGAAATATGAAAAATAGTGATAATATTAACAACCTTCAACTGATCAAAGGTTGCAGAGGTGAGTATTCATTATCATTCTGATTCACCACATAAAACTGCATCTAATCAGACAGTTCAAAGGAATAATACGCACCTGTCTCTCAGGAAACTTTGGCATTTCAGCCAATATATCCATCAGAGCTGCACCTTTCTTGCTCAGGGCTAAATATTCAACAGCACGTTGTTGTATCTCAACATCGATGCAACTCTCATATCTGAAGAAAACAAATTTATATTAGAAAATTTGAACTTACTGAGAGTCCAAATAAACAAAAGAGCTTCAGTTTGAAGAGTGCATAAGTCACACTTATTAAATATTCCCCAAATCTGTTTTTGCAGTTCCTGATCCGGGGGTTGAGTGTGCATTAAGATCTTAGCATACGTTGACAAAAGAATAGGAACGGTAGTTGTCCTGCAAAGAGAATCGATATTTTGAAACAGAAAGCAACAGCTTATAAAATGAGGATCGCTTAAAAATACAATTTAGGAGCACTTACGAAATAGTTGAAAGCTTTTCATGTATTATTTTAAACAACTCATTTGCACTATAACCTGGTCTTCCGGCCAAAAGATGGCCAAATTCTCCAAGAAGATATGCACTGACCTATTACATATAACCCGATCATACTTCAATATGATTATTATTCCAAATCAGTCATTATTATGAAAGAGGAAGAAAAATATATTATTTTTTGATGTTCAGAACACCCCCAATAAACAATGTTCCCACTTTATATAAGAAAGATATATGCAAAAAAGTTACAAGTAGCCCATATTTTACTTCCTTTCAACTCCAAAAGCACTCCCCACCCCTCCGCACAAACAAGGAGAGAGCAAAACACAAATACAAAGCGAGAGGGGAGGGGGCATAAAATAACTGACAAAAAGAGAACTCCATGATAAAACATACAGAATATCACTATAAATTCAGCTCAATAAAAATAATAATAATAAAAGATCTACACACCTTTACCATCGTCTCATGAATAGCAGGTTTATCAAGATATTCTCTCGCTTTTATTGCTGCATAAGACTGATTGAATGCATAAAGTCACCATCTAATAATACAAACCAATAACTATATTATGAAAACGAAGAGTAATATGGGATGCAGAGAATTAGGTACCTGCAGATCTTCATTGTTTGTAACAAACTGAACAACACGGAACCATATGTCATCACTAACAAAATCTCCAGCCTTGTCGATCAATTGTAGAATCACATCCACATACCTGAAACACAAATCGGTAAAAGATAATGACAAGTAATGAGTGATGAATAAGAATAAACAATAAAAAGATTGAGAACCTCACATTTATAATACATATCAATTATAATTATACGCATCTTTTTTCTATAAAAATCAAGAATGCTGGAAATCCAAGAGATTGAGAAAGAACAGAATTTTACGCCATGTCCATCAAGTCTCTTAAAAAAGAAAAAAATAACAAAGCTTGAGAATTGTCAAGACATAAAACTGGGAAAGATCATTATTTTCCTCTCTCATCATAGCAATGCTCAGTGAATCATTGATTAATATGGATTTGTTTCTTTCCACATGGTTTATCGACCAGATCAGGTATTAACATACCAAGACAAATCAGGAGCAAACTTCTCTGCAAGAATTGCAGCTTTAAGAGACAATTCCTCACGCATTGCAAATTCTGCTGTGCTGAGGTACTGGCAATGAATTGAGTAGCAAGGTTATTATCCAACAAAAGATGGAAATGATTTTGGTAACCCAAAAGGACAAGAAATGAGACGGTCTATAAAGTTCATACAGAATACTAAAGACATTCAGCATGAAATACCTGTAATAATTCTTCGACAATGTCCTTTGCATTTGAAACGTCACACATACCATAAAGCAAATCAAGAGCACGCCTTCGGATGCTGAAAATATAGATTTATAATAAAATAATTTTTTTTTAAAAAGAAAAACATTGCCCAGTATCTCACTTTCATTTGCAAATCAAAATACCAATAATCATCACATCTACCACTGCCATAAATGATACACAACCACTACCACAAAATCTATGAACAGTTAATTGCAGAAATTGGAATGGTTTTTTTTTTTTTTTGAAACAATGGTAACCACGCCCGTCCTTAGGCCAGACACCGGGAGACATCGAAGGAATAATGTCACAACTGAGTCTTTGTAATGGGTTTTGATATAATTAAATTTACCTCAACCCATCAACTTAAATTTTTTGGTTGATTGGTGATTGAATGGAATTAGAGTATGAGGTAGTGTGTTCAAAATCTCCAAGTCGTTTCCTCTCCAATTAATATAGAATTTTACTTATTGGCATTTTCAAATTTTCAACCTCACAAGTGAGGGAAAGTGTTGGTTGATATAAATAAATTTACACAATCTATTGACTTAAATTTTTAGGTTAATCGGTAATTTAACATAACTCAACAAAATCAAAAAAATTTCCCTTTTAAGGAAAGAGAACTTGTTGGTTGATATAATTAAATTTACCTCAATCCATGAGGTTAGGCTTTTGGATTTTAATTGATTGGTGGTTTAACATAATGCAACAAAGTATCAAAGCAGGAAATCATAAGTTTGAATCCCTGCCAAGTCGTTTCCTTCCCAATTAAAATAAATTCCACTTGTAGGGGATTTTTCAAATTTCAAAGCGCACAAGTGAGGGGGAGTGTTGGTTGATATATTAAATTTATCTCAATCCATGAGCTTAGGCTTTTGGATTGATTGGTGGTTTAACATAATTCAAAACTTGATGAAGCAATTATCAATAAGAATGCATGTTGATATCCTTTCCTCACATACTTTTTCCTTATCATCAGACGGACAAGCGTTCCTACCAACTATAAACTCCCTTTTCTTGCATTCATAAACAAAATCTTTTCTCGTGAAGATTTTTGGACTCTTTAGTAGCATCAAATCCTTAGTGACGAACTGTCCACCATACAAAGTTTTCCACAATGCTGGGATCGCTGCATTTCTCAGAACTCGTTTGTATCAATCAGCTTAAGGGAAAAGGATTTTTTACCAAACAAGCTACCAAGAGTAAAGGAACCACATTTTCCTAGCTTTGTTTCTTCACCTTATCCAGGTTCCTTTTATTACAAGGAACATCACAAATGATATTAAACCAACAAATAGAAGAATGGCCTAAGGGCTGGGGGGTGAGACCACTTCCGCCCAAGCAAACTAATTACAAAAAAGCCTTCCAAACAAAAAAAGGGAACATAAAGACAATGCAGAACATAAATACAATCTGTACATAGGGATTATGGATTATGAACTTTCGCAAGAAATACAATGCAGGGTCACATGAACTTTCGTGATAAATACAATGCAGGGTCACATGAACTTTCGTGATAAATACAATGCAGCGTCGCATGAGATTTTAATAATAATTCAAAACTCTCCCAAATTTCATCATAATAAATTACATAGATAAACTGTTGCAGATTATTACTTACCTAATATCAGGATCCTTCAATGATGTTATGATCTGAGCTTGATGTCTTTTGATGATATCTTGAACATCTGTCACCATCAACATCCGAGTCATATTCTCCTGCACAAGAGGAACGTAAGATAAAAAATCATTTCATTCTAGGTCTGGTTCTCAGCAGTGTATTAAAAGGCGGAAAGCACAAAGGTTGTATGGGGCTTGAGGTCAAGGTGCAAAAAAGGCATGGGCTTTTTTTTTCCACCATGTATAAAAAAACATTTCAAATGTTTATGTACCACAAAACATATATTAATCACTTTAATTATAGATTGTTTAAATATTCATCTATATATCTGCAAAACAAAAGGAAACTTCCAATATTAGTAAAGATATATCCATACCAAATAATAAATAAAACCAGAAAAGAAATGAAAAACACAACAAACGAACAAAACAAGTAGCAACGATGGTCTTCTAACTCTTGAAGAGGAACAAGATGAAAAGGAACGAGAAGAAAAGGCAAGGGTTTCCAGTTTCATAAGAAAATGAGATCGTAATGAAACAAATCTTGCATGAGAAGGAAGAAACATTTTAAGTTTTTAGAAGAAAAAAATTTAAGATAAAAATGCTTCGTTTTGAACAAGGGATAAAAAAGTTTAAACAAAAAAAAAAAACAAAGCAAACTACATAATTTTGTAAATTTCAAAAAACTGAAAGAAAAAAAAAGCCTCTCAAGGGGCGCGCCTTTGGCGCCTAAGGGCTTCACGAAAAATCCCTAAAAGGCGAGAACATGGCACGCTTTATTATATGGGCTGCGCTTTTATGAGGCCAGGCAAAAAGAGTGAGCTTCGCGCCTTTTGGGGCTTTTTAAAATACTGGTTCTCACCACTCGGTCATCAGTTAACATAACATTATAAGGTACACAATAACTTACCAAGCCAAGATATCGGATATTTGGCTCACGAACTGCTATAAACTTTCCGAGAAGGGCAACACACTGAGACATCATCTCTTTCTCAGCATCAAGATGCATTACCTATGACAAATGGTTTGAATGCAATAGGCAACAAACAAGTTAGTATATGATCCTTTTTTAAAGAATTATTTATTGATCATGTATTCTTTACCATTTACACTACTAAAACTAAACTTCTTGCAAAACAAAAAGCTGAAATTCTAACAGAGACAATAGGTAATGGAGAACATGGGTATGAACAATGCACCGCCTCCCATTCTACTACAAATAGCAAGGAAGTAACATGCAATTGTGGACAAACTAAAGCTTGTATTTTGTTTTCTACAAAAGAAAGTAAAACTTGTAATAAGCAATAACATGCATAAATATCAAACATAAATCAAAATGCAAACTTATACATTCAATTTATCTATTAAAATGACGGTGGATATAAAAATGGCCCACATACAAGAGCAAGAGCTTCAAACAGAACAGCATGTGATGCATTGTTCTTATTGACATTCTTCACAACATCTGTTCCCATTAAAATCCTTTGTAAGACCTGGTAGTACATCAGGCAGTTAGATGAATGATCCCGTTAAGGAATTACAAAACTAGAGACACTATCTTACAAACAAACGAACCTCAAACAATGACCTTCGGGTATTCGGATCTTCAATTGTAGGAAAGTACTGAAGAGCCCTCATGGTTTTCACCTAAACAGAGTAAAAGAAGTTAGTGAACTCATACAAATTGAAACAAATTGCTCATGCAAATTTCCTATACAAAGAAATCTCATAGAATGAGCTTTCATCATATCAAAATGAAAATCGATGAAAACTCATAAGATCTTATGAGGAGAACACTATGATTTACAAACTCTCGGTTGGGCATTGATTAAACTAAGGAATGGTATAAATAAAACTAATCCACAAGTCAGCGTACAAACAAATACATTAAAATATCTGTGAAAAAATGACCTTGAACTATATTTCTGATATTGCCAGGACAGGGTGTTTTTCAAAGGAAGAAATCAGCACTAATTCAGAGCATGTAAGGTACATTTGCAAATATATAAACATCTAAAGAGTTTTCTTGTATTGGCTTCGTTTTTTATGGGTTAATGCGGTCAAAAGTCTTTTGTATGAGCTTTGGTGGGAAAGGAACCAGCACATTTTTCAAGATTCTTCTCGTCCTTGGCACTCAAGAAGTGAATCTGCTAGGCTGCAAGCATCAATTTGGGTGGCCTCTTCGAAACCTTTCGAATGCTTCTCCATTAATCAAATTGTCACCAACTGGGCTGCCTTTCTCTAGCTCTTCTCTGTTTCCTCTTATTGTCTTTTTTATTATACTCTCTATTCCTGTATTGGCTTTATTAGCCTTGTACATTTTTGTTTTTTGTGTTCCCTTTGTTTCTTTGTATTTTTTTTCCTCTTCATTATCTTATGAAAGACTTGTTTCTTGTTTCAAAAAAAAAAATATAAACATCTAAAGAACTTTTCCAGTATAGTATCCATCACATCAGAAATTCAGTAGCAGAACACTACAAACCTGAAGCCAGGGAGATGGGATACCATAATATGTGTATTCTTGTGGAATATCCTGGTTCCTAGCAAGTCGCTCCAGAACTTTAACACACTTTGGAAGACAGCTCCAGTATGAGTCGTGATTGTTCGATACAAGAGCAACAAGAAGGCTCATGGAAGATGTTAAAACACCAAAATCACGCTCATCTAAAAGTTGTGCCATCCGGTCTGCCCTGTATAATTTATAAATGTTTACTAATTAGAGAGGGAAAAGAGAGGGTAAACATAATAGTATAAGGAAATTAAAACTGAAGCATACCACCCATCTACATTGACAACATCAGGATTTTTTCTATACAAACGCAGAAGACATAATGCAGCTTTTTTTCTCACGAGTGGTCTGCAGCTGCTTGAAATCTAGATAAAGAAATTTTATTTTACGTCATTGTTTATCTTCTAACATCATTTAAAAAATGAAATTGTGTCTAATCACTTACAAGCAACTTTTGGACATCTGGTGCTAATGACTCGGCAAACTCTCGCCCCCCAATATTTCCAACCTAAGAAGATAAATAAATAAAAATGAACATCAAAGTTAGTAGAGTCGTTAAATTCTTTACCTTGTCCAGAAACTCCGAAAAGAAAGTTTTAATGAAATTAATACAAATCGACTAGGCATCAGGGGCCAACAAAAAATACTGCCATTATCAAAACTTAGCTCTACATTCCTTCCAAGCAATGAAGGGGAGCTAATGAATGTGAGAACCAGAACTATATCATAAAAACACAATTCCTTCATAAATAAATAATGTCAACACTCCCATTAGGGGGTTGTCCACCTTTGGGGTTCTTCCAAGACTAAAGGTTATTCTTATAGTTTTTTTCCATGTCTTGATAGCTTTCCCAACAAGTGGTTATGTTTTCTTCTATTTGAGGAAGTTTAAGGTTTCCAAGGTTAAGTTTTCTTTTCTAGTGACGGGGAAATTGAGGTTGCCTGCCTATGGCACTCTGGTCTCGCCCATCTAAAGGCATAGACTCGAAAGACAATTAAGGATTTCACAGTTAAGCTCACTTTTAGGTTTCAAACTTGAGACCTCCAAGAGAGTTTGAAAACTCCAAGCCAATACCAATGAAGCTACCTTGTGGGGACTCGAAGGTTTGAATTCTAGGTGTGACAGGTTTTGCATGAAAGTGGTAACACCTTGGGTCTAATTTTGGTCAAAGGATCCTTTTCGTCGGGCTGAGGGCAGCAAAGAACCTTGACCATATCCTCAGGAGATGTAATTTTCTTGCGGCTATTTAGAGTTGTTTTTTAAGATATTTGACTTAAGCTTTGTCAGCCCTTCGTATTGTTAAGCTCTATAGAACCTCTCTTTATCATATTCTCTCTCGACCATAAAGGAAAACTCTCCTCCCCCTATGGCGTTGTCCATATCGACAGCGGCAGAGGAGGCCGATCAACTTAACCCTCATCTCCGATGGCGCAACCCCCTCTTCTCCATTTACCACCCTCGACAGAAACTCGTGATAGCATTTTCTTCCCCTCTAAAACTTTCGATCTATTCTTCTCTGCTTATTTTTCGACCACTTTCATTGGGAATGAGGTGACTCTTCTCTCTGCCATCATCCGAGCTTCTCCTTTCTCCCTCCGACTTCCCTCTTTTGGCAAGAGTCAACTCTTCTCCTAGCCTCTCAAAGCTGATTACTCTATTTTCAGTGTGTTTTTCGTTTAGGAACAGGGCCATAGTTTTCGAGCTCCAGCGAAGAAGACAGCATCTTCAACGTCGTTCGTTGCTAGACCGAAGTATGATCACCTTCGACAAGCGTTGGAATCGACAATATTCCCAACCTCTATCTTCCTAAGCAGCACAAGCTAATATCCAAGAACCCTACTTCCGACCGCTTTGGTCCACACCAAACTGGACCAATTTTTTAAATTGGTCAGGTTCATGTGGACCAGTTTGATTTTTTGGGTTTCTTGGATAGAATTTCTAATGTGCCTTTATCGAAGATTACTCCTCGATTGTTGGTATTGGCCGATTGTTGATAACTTTTGCTTACTGCGAAAATCGTGTGAGTATCGTTTTGGAGAATCTTTCCCAAAGTTTGCACAAAGACTATTTCTAAGTATTTTTCTAGGCAACCACTTCTCTACAATAGTGTTGGCTGATTGTAGAACACAACTTCTGACATGCGGGAGATCCGTGTGAGGTCGTTGCTTAGACTTTTACCTTTCAAATTGAGTTTTTTTCCTGCATCCTCCCTCGGCTATGGATTGAGTAGGCAGTGCTCCATCTAAAGCTTATGCGATCAGCCCTAATCCATCATCCCGATTAGCCCCGATTCTTCTCCATAATCTTTACCACCTAGCGTCGAATCGGGACGGGGGTCATCCTCCTCCCCTTCCCTTTGTGCCAGTTTCGATGGAGTATCCTCCATATTCGAGTCCTTTCTCCCAGATGTATAGCTGATAGTAAGATAATCCCTCAGATATGCAAAGCTCTTCTTTTGGTTTCAAGTTGGACGTTCAACTTTCTAAGAGCCGGAGTTTTGTATTTACCGTGTTATCTTATTGTATGGCTCAAAACCTGTTCCAAAATCTTGTAACACTTCCATCTAATCAATGAAATGTTTTTGTTTCTTATTAAAAAAAAATATTACGAGTATTGTAAAGAGTTGTTTGTAGAGCTTCTTCTCTATTCGTCGTTTTGTGACCAAAGTTTTTTTTGTGGCAAACAGTGTTTGTGCTATTTTGAGGGGCTGTGGCAGCTAGAACAAACTTTCTTTACATCCTATTGAGAAGTATCTTTGGTCGAAAAAATTTATTTTACAAAAAACTATTTTGTTATGAGTTCTAGAGTGATCAAGCCATATATTCTTTAAGCAGGTAGACCATGTTAGAAGACGTAATTGAAATTGATCAAAGGGTTCTACAGTTGAAAACTGTTCTAATGATATACCCAAGCATATGTATATAACATATTAAAAGGATTCTACACAGAGCAAAATCGATGACTACAATTCCATACGTAAAAGAAAAATAACTTGGAATTAAATTAATTGAAGACTCCATGACCATACCATAGTCAGCGCAAGGCATTGAAAAGTTTCATTGCGGCCAATAATGTCATTGCGTACAGTATTTATCGCTAACCTCAAGAAATCATGGTTCTCATTAAGCAAACATGATGTGACGATATAGCCAACCTGCAATTACTAAATCGCACGAATCAATTAGAAGTAGAGAATAACTCTTTTTAGTTCAACAATAATGAGGGCGCTTGAGCCCATGACTTTTTGGTCACAAACACACATTTTATGCTAGTTTGGCTATACTCTTATTAAAAGTAGAGAATATTTTTTTAATTGATATCAAGAAACTAAATCAAAAGCATTGCATGAAAGGTGCCAAAACTTGCCTGCTTTTCAGGGTACTTGGGTGCAGATATAAGCGATACAGCTTCCATATGACCAAAATCAACATCATAACCAAGCATATAAATGTAAAGCATTTTCCAGACGTACTTTTTCTTTTCATAAGGCGTCAGACCCTGTTAAAAGCCATTATTAACTAAACAGTCTCACTAGTAACATATGTCGATTTCAAAAAGAAAGTAACATATTACAAAATGTATTGACACGGTAGTCAAAAAACTAAACCCAATAATCGAAACACAAGGGAAATACGAATTTTTCCCATCACTTTAGGAGCTGACCTTTTTGCTGAAACAATCAAAACAATCTTAAAGAATACTTGTATCCTGGACACAAGCACAAAGACGAAAACAAGCCATCCTTGCTATAATGCTATCTTCATTTAAATCAAGGTAAGGCTTCATAAACATCCAACAATCGATCTCTAAATTGTTTTGAGCAAAGTTGCTTGTTTTCACTTCAAATGTCAATCGTAATATAGCTATGTTCCATTTTCTTCGAGATATCCTTTGATCAATCAGGCATTACACCTTGAACAAAGTTTTATCAAAGAACTAATGACAACAGCCTAAAACAGCAAAAGAAGATTATAAAAAAAAAAATTAATATCTATGTATGTATGTGTGTGTGTGTGTGTGTATTGGCACAAATCAATTACAAAACTCCTTATGCAAAGCACTCCAAGTGGAAGTTTCCTCATCTAATCACTCACAAACTAGGTCCTGTTTTTCTAACACTCACACATAGAAGGTATATGATACGATCCCGGCATCATTAAAAGTATATTCGAGGCGAAGCAAGAAGTGAAGAATGCTTTAATTACTATTTTAATATATTTTATTATGCACATTTAGTTTGTAATGGGCCTATGGGCCTAAATAGAGTTATTTACGAAGTTAGGTTAAATCCTAGGAAGGCTATAAATAGGCGGACTAGGTTACTCTTTTAGCTATCGAATTATCATTGTTGTATTGCGGCTCTTTGAGAGATTCTCTCGAGAGGTTTATCTTATTTTAATAGAAAAGTGTGGTAGATTCTATCATTTTGGTATCAGAGCCATTTACCGATCCGGGAATGGTAACTACCAAGATGGAGACTAGGGTTCAAGAGTGCGAATCGAGTGGTGCCGAGATGGTGAAGAAGCAACAGAATTCGAGGTTCAACTGGCGCGTGATGAATAGTGAGATAAGTCAAATTAACCTAAATTTACAAAAGTTGCTAGAACGAACACCGAACGCCGCCGAGGCGAGGCAAGCGGTGCGGACAAAGGAAGGGGGTGGACTCGGCGGTGGCGGGCTCGCTCGGCGGGCTGAAATTTGCGCGAGGGCGGCAGAGCGCTGTGCCGATGGGAGACAGGCGAGGCGCGCAGCGCCGGCGGCGGCGGCGGAAGCGGGCGCGAAGCAGGGCGCCGGCCGAGTCGTGCGTAGCGCGCCTTGTGGTATGCGAGCGTCTGCGGCGCGGGGGTCGCGAGTGTTGGGTTGAGGCGCGCGAGCGGTGTTGTCGGCGAAGCGCGCAGGTCGTGTGGCTTGGGGCGCGCGGTGGGCGGGCGTGGGGTGGTACTCTTGTCGCGCGGGAGGAGTGGGAGCTCGGGGCGAGGCTCGGGTGGTGTCGAGCGCGGCGGGGTCGGGCGGCGTCTTGGGTCGGGTGTGGCGCCGCAGCGGACCAGTGTCGGGGCACGGGGCGGACAAGGGGGACCGGTCGGGTCGGCTTGTTCGGGTCGGGTTGGGTTGGACCATTTGAGCGGGACCGGAGAGAGAGATACCCGGAGTTCGGTGATGGGAGTAACGGCCGGGTCCACGAGTCACCGGAGGAGAGGAGGGCGCGCATGGGTTATGACAGACCGAGATAGCGCCGCAGCCAGTTGGAAACGAACGAGGTGGGATGGCGTGTGTCGAGAGGAGACCGGGAAGACTGGAGAGTGGGAGGGCCGTCTGAACAGGAGGACCGAACATAGGAGAGCGAGCAGGTCCAGTATTTGACAGGAGGTTACGGAAGCTCGAGATGCCAGTTTTTAAGGGTCTTACTGATGAGGATCCGGAAGGTTGGTTGTGTCGAGTGGAACGGTATTTTTGGGTTAACCGATTAGTTGGGCAGAGCGAGTCGGCGCCATGGCTTTGTGTATGGAGGGAGGGCCTGGGGTGGTTGCGATTACAAGGAAGATCGATCACCGATTAGTTCTTGGGAAGAATTTCGTGAGCTCCTGTTACACCGATTCCAACCCAGCATAAATGACAACAGGTACGCTAAGCTGATGAGTTTGCGACAAGAGGGTACTGTTAAAGAATATCGACGACTGTTTGAAAAATATGCTAAGGGAATGCGCGATATTAGTGCCAGTGCGTTGGAAGGGAAATGGGAGAGCGGCTTAAAAGAAGAAATAAGGAGTGAAATGAGAGAAAATTACGACCAGTGGAATACAAGATAAAAAGTTTATGGCACAAGTAATTGAGGATGATCGGCTTTCCGAGCACTAGGAAAAGGGGTGAGCCCGGGACTAGTGAAACGAGAACAAGTGGGGATCGGGATTTGTTAGCACGAAGAAGAGCGGGTGTTGCAACTATGAGAACGACTACATTCTCAACGTCTAAACCAGTTACAAACAATTACAACGACCACTACGCCGTATAAGCGTTTGCAACAAATGAAATCCGTGTCAGGAAGGATAAGGGGTTGTGTTTCCGTTGCGATGAGAGATTTGTACCGACACCGATGCAAAAGAAAGAACTTCAATCTTTGGAGATATTGGTAGTCGCGACACCTATGACCACGAGGATTCGTCCAGAAAATGATGAGGCAATTGGAGGATGAAACTTTTGTGGATACGTGCGATACAAAGGGATTTAGCGGGCGTTGTCCTTAAACTCATTGGCGGGCTGAGCTCGCCCAAGACTTTGAAAGTCACCGGATTTATTCGGGGTTAGAAGTGGTAGTTTTGATAGATTGTGGGGCCACCCATAACTTTATTTCCGACGTCATTGTGGAGAAATTAAAGTTACCGATAGAGCCCTCAAATGATTATGGCATCATGTTGGGAACCGCGAATGCATGCGAACAGCGGGAATCTGTAAAAATGTGGTGCTACACCTTCTTTGAATTGAAAGTGGTACATGAATTCCTACCTTTACCTTTAGGTAGTGCGGATGTGATTTTGGGGTGGCATGGCTAGAAACATTGGGAAGGATAGAATTCAATTTCGTTCCCACTGAAGATGCGGTTCGTGTTGGGGTCTGGCGAGCGAATTGCAAGGGGACCCCGGTTGGTCAAGGCTCAAGTATCCTTGAAATCCATGATGAAATCCTTACGTCCCGAGGACCAAGGATTCTTGGTCGAGTTGAACATGTGTGAGGTGACAACACGGATTGTGAACCAACCAAGATGCTCCGGTTTATCGCGGTACCCCGAGAGCTTCACTCTTTAATTAAATCTTTTCATCGGTTTTTCAATCTTTGGCGATTTACCTCCTGAAAGAAAGCGTGATCATGCGATTGAACGATTGCGGGGACGAACTCGGTGAATGTCCGGCCATATCGGTACCCACATATCGGAAAAACGAGATAGAGAAACTAGTGCGGGAAATGTTGCTAGCGGGTAATTCGCCCTAGCACGAGTTCTTTCTCTAGCCCCGTGTTGTTAGTGAAAAAGAAGGATGGAAGTTGGCGTTTACGTGTCGATTACCGTGCATTAAATCAAAGCTCTGATCTGGGATAAATACCCAATACCGCCCCGTGGATGAGTTGTTGGATGAGCTTCATGGCGCGTCGGTTTTCTCGAAAATTGATCTAAAGGCCGGATATCACCAAATTCGTGTCAAACCGACCGGCGTATACAAGACGACTTTTGAGCGCATGAAGGACATTACGAGTTTGTAGTCATGCCCTTTGGGTTGCGGAATGCTCGACTACGTTCGATCTGTGATGAATGAGATTTTGCGATGCGTATCTGCGTAAGTTCGTCTTTGGTATTTTTGATGATATTTTGATTTACTGACATGACTATTCGGGAACACGAGGAGCACACGGCTCGTGTTTTTGAGGTCTTTGCGGTACATGCTTTAAATCGCAAATGCGAAGAAGTGCCAATTTGGGTTGCAACGTATTGAGTACTTAGGGCATTTTATATACGTGGAAGGCGTCTCTGCCACCCGGCTAAGATCACAAATGATGATAGAGTGGCCTAGTCCTCGAAATATTCGGGACCTCAGAGGATTCTGAGGTTAACTTTGTTACTATCGACGTTTTGTGGCTAACTACGGTTCCATGGCTTTTCCGTTGACCCGGCTATTAAAGAAGGGGAAGTTTGAATGGGGACCAATTTCATTAGAAAACGACTTTCAACATCAAACATGCTATGAGTAGTGTTAGGTCCTGCGATTGCGATTTTGACCAAATATTTGTGGTGAAACCGATGCTTGAGCATCGGGGTGGGAGCGATTCGATGCAACAGTCGGTCACCGATAGCATATTTTAGCGGGGCATTGCCAATTACTCATCGGGTGAAACCGGTGTATGAGCGTGAGTTGATGGCAATCGTTTTTGCGGTCTGCGTATTGGCGGGCCTATCTGTTAGGGCATCACTTTGTTGTTAAATCTTGACCGAAAGAGTCCGAAATTTCTTCTTGAGCAGCGTGTAGTGGATGGTGACTATCGCGATGGATCGCGAAATTAATGGGTTATGTTTCACATCGAATATAAGAAGGGCCTTGAAAATAGAGCTGCGGATGCCTTGTCACGAATGCCCGAGAAATGCGAGCTTGGCATGTTGAGTGTGGTGGCGGGTATTAACACCGCCGTATTTACATAACAGTTAAAGAGGATGATAAGGTGATGGAAATTTATAAGTCGATGACCGTTGGTAGGGGGCCCCGGATACTCGATAGTTGGTGATGTGTTGCTTTATCGAATTCGGCTTGTTTTGCCTCAGACATCCCCAACGATTCCTCTACTTTTGCTTGAATTCCATTGTGGTGCTATTGGGGACATTTCTGAGTCCTTAAAACTTATCACGGTAGCTTGGCTGAGGTGTATTGGCAAGGAATGAAGGCTCGTGTGCGTTCCTTTGTGGCCGAATGCTCTATCGTGTTCAAGCTAAACATCTATCCTTATCTCCTGCGCGGGTTGCTCTGACCTTTGCTTGGATCCCCTGCAGTGCAGGAAGATATTTCGATGGACTTTGTGGAAGGTTTCTCGCGATCCGAGGGTTATGACACTATCTTTGGTGGTGGTTGACCGTTTGTCCAAATATTCTCATTTTATACCTCTTCGACACCCGTTTTCTTCCTTGTCCGATTGTCAAAGGTGTTTATCAAGGAGATTGTTCGGTTGCGGAATTCCAAAAAGTATTATATCTTACCGCGATAAGGTCTTTACGAGTTTGCTTTGGGAAGAGATGTTCAAGGCTACGGTACTAAAGCGTGTCGAGCACCACTTACCATCCACGGTGATGGGCGGGCGAGGTGGTGAATCGTTACTGGAATCCTATTTGAGGTGTTTCGTAATGCATCATCCTAAGGCGTGGTACCAATGGTTGTCTGGGCGAGTCGACTTTAACACTTCTTTCCACTCATCCACGGGTATGACACCCTTCGAGATCGTTTATGGCGGACCCCTCCTACCTGTTGGGTTATGATCACGAGTTAGCCCGGTGGCATCTGTGGATTCATTAATGAAGGATCGCGATCGGATCTTGACCACATTAAAGGCTAGTTTGTTGCGCGCAACAATCTATGGCGGATCGCGCAAACGCAAAAAAGCGTAGGGATGTGCGATTTAATATTGATGATTTGGTGTATATCAAGCTTCGACCATACCGCCAATCTTCTTTGGCTAAATTTCAACACCGAAGTGGCGCCGAGGTTTTATTGGGCCCTACCGTGTCTTTGGCTCGAGTAGGTCCTGTTGCTTATCGTTTGGAACTTCCGCCGGCGATTAAGATTCACCGGTTTTTCACGTGTCGATTCTGCGTAAAGCGGGAGACTCGTCGGTTCTTGTCATGTCTACACCGTCCTTGGTGGGAGATGATCTGCATGCATGGTGGTTCGCCCTAAGGCCGTGTTGGGCGTCCAAGAGAATTTCCACGCGGCGATCGCGTCAAGTTTTGGTCCAATGGGAAGGCTACGCACGGAGGGATGCGACTTGGGAGTCCGCACCGATTTGAAATTGCAATTTCGGACTTTCACCTTGAGGACAAGGTGGCTCTGTGGGGAAGTATTGATACGATCCGGCATCATTAAAAGTATATTCGAGAAGCAAGAAGTGAAGAAATGCTTTAATTACTATTTTAATATATTTTATTATGCACATTTAGTTTGTAATGGGCCTATGGGCCTAAATAGAGTTATTTACGAAGTTAGGTTAAATCCTAGGAAGGCTATAAATAGGCGGACTAGGTTACTCTTTTAGCTATCGAATTATCATTGTTGTATTGCGGCTCTTTGAGAGATTCTCTCGAGAGGTTTATCTTATTTTAATAGAAAAGTGTGGTAGATTCTATCAGTATAGTATGTCCTTGATCCCTCTGGGCACAGCAAGTTCAATACAAAAGTACGTGGCAGTCTCCACCAAAGGTTTTATACTTAGAAGGGACTAAAAGGGAATCTATGGATAAAGGTTCAATACATAGTAGCCTACTTAAAAGAATTAATTTTCTATATATTTCCTTGGCAACCAAATATTGTAGGACAAAGCAGTTGTTTTGTGAGAATAGTTGAGGTGGGCGTAAGCTGACCCAAACACTCACGGACATTTAAAGAAAAAAAAAACAGATCGACCAATTAATCATCGTGTGCAACGCACATCAACTTGAAAGGAGACAAAAGTTATTGTTCTTTAAAAAATATATTTTTTACACACTCGCACCAATTTGGAGTCTGGCATTACTTGAATACAAAAATTGTGCATCAAAGCATAGGCACCTTAAACTTTATTAGCTAAGTGTGGTGTGGAGCTCACATAGAGACTGCTGACTCGGAGTCCTTGCTTCAACCTTACTACACTGACCCTTTTTAAGTAAATGGTTGAGGACTCAACATCAAATAGTTAGTTAATGAATTCAGATTGATCACAAAAGTCTACATAATCAAAAACTTACCTTTCTAGAAACCATCCTCGATTGGCCTAATGCTTAAATGAAGACTTTGATAATTTAGAGATTACGAGTTTAATTTATGATAGTCACGGATCTAATAATTAATTTCTTACGAGTTTCCGTCAAATCGAAATGTAGTAGGGTCAGTCGGTTGTTCCATGAAAATAATGGAGGTATGCACGTAAGCTAGCTGTTCCAAACACACGCGAATATTAAAAAAACTTACCTTTCTGAAAAATGTATTGTATGCATATAAAATGTTAGCTTCTTTTTTTTTTTAATTTAACAACATTTGGGATGGAAATTTGAATTCAAAAGCTCTTGGACGCCCTTGGAGAGACATTGATAAATGGAAGCATTTGATCTACAATAATATTACCGTCAAGGTTGGAAATGCTCTTGTACTAGCTTCTGGAATGATCGATGGTGTGGCAACAATGAATTGAAAATTATCTACCCTCTTCATAACTTATCATTGAGTAAGAATGCTTTTGTCGCAGACATCTGGAGCCAGGATTCGGAATCATGGAACATCAACGTGAGGAGAAATCTAAAAGATGATGAGATTGAGGAGTGGGTTGCCCTCTCTAATTTACTGAACAGTTACCCTTTATCAAATAGGGAGGATTCTTGGAGTTGGAATCTTGAAGCATCTAGCCATTTTTCATCTAAATCATTAATTGATAGCTTTGCCCCTACTATTACACAGAATAAGAAAGAGTTTAATGGCTGCATATGGAAAGGGCCTCAACCTAAAAGAGTAAAACTTTTCTCTTGGGAGCTTAGCCATGGTATCCTCACCACAAATGACAAGCTTCAAAGAAGGGCACCAGGCTTGTTCATCTCCTCACAATGTTTCATTTTGTGTATGGATGATTTCGAGTCTCACTATCACCTTTTCTGGTCATGCCCAAAGGCCAATAATATCTGGATATATCTTTTAGAGATCTTTGATTGGCAGATGGCGATGCCCGGTAATATCAGAGATGTGGTTCTTTTTGCATACTCTGGTCATCCCTTTAAAGAGGAAAAGAAGATGCTATGGTAATTATTTTTGGCGGCTTTCTGGTGGTCTCTATGGAAAGCTAGGAATGCAGGGCTTTTTACAGATGGAGTTCAGGATAATGAAAACCTCTTTGAATCCATCACTGTTCTTGCTCTTACATGAGCTCACACTACTTACCCATTTAAGGATTATAGCCTTAACTCTCTTTGTTTCATTGGAAAAGCTTTTTGTAAAATGTTTTGAATCCTTTTGTATGAATGCAAGTATATGTTTCCTATCCAAAAAATATATATATTCAAAAGCTCTTGGTTATTAAGCCATACACTTAAGCTATGCTGCAATCAAAATACTATTCCATCATTTGTAGAGCAATAAAACGTAATTCACTCACTATAGAAGTACTATAAGATAAATTCTGAAACACTACGGAGCATGCTTAAATGACCAGAAAGTGGAAGGATAATCCATTGATACAGTATTCCTTGCAGCTCATAACTACACCCTACATTCGGCATCTGCATTTTCTCTTGAAACAATTTAGAACGCAACACAAAGGCGGTAATTAGGTAATCGCGCGATTTCCACAGTTCTTGTAAACACAAAACTGTAAGCACTCGCAAAAGAGGGAACAGAAGGACGTAACAACAATCACATAGGATGCAAGTAAAAGTGAGCCTAACCTTCTCGTTCTTAAACCTGGTGCGAACATTTCCAAGCTCCTTGTCGACTCGGAGCCTCTCCTGCTCCTTATTCTGGCAATTGCGAACGTCGCTGATGAAAACGGAGAGGCCTCTCATGCCGGACAACGCCATCTCCGATCAGATCCAGCCGGAAACACACAGTCGCTTCAGCGGATCTGATGGAACCAAGCAGCAGAGCTACTGGAAACAAGACGAACTCCAATTCAAAATCGGGATTATACAATTCAGATATCGGAGATTTGATCGACAAAGAAGAGTGGGAAATGGAGAAATGGATGATGAAGTGAGGAAATTTGGCAAAGCGGTCGACGGGAAGTGGCGGGCAGCAGAGACGACTTTTATTTTACCTCCATCGACGCCTGAAATTTCAACAACAAATTATTCCTCATCAAATTCTTTGTTTTGTTTTGTTTTTTTATTTATTTTATTTTTACTAAGAAACTAAAAGAGTTACGAGATGATAAAAAGGACCAAAATGTGTCAAATTTTAAGGGGATAAAAGGAAAACAATTCTTTTATACTATTCATGCTCATGGTCATTGAGATATGTCTTGAACTATGATGTCTCACTATTATTTAGCTTGGAGTTTTATTGGTCTATCAACAAATTGAGATCTCGTTGCTTTAATAGCGAACATGATGACATTTTGTATTCTATATCTACAAGAACAATGAAAAAAAATATCTCCTCTACTCTAAGAACCCGACTTCTAAAACAGTCTTAAACCCGGTTCTTACTCAACATGCATGATTTAAATATGGTTATAATAGAAACAGTTGAAACGAGAAAACTTCTTTATTTAAAATTATAAAGTGTTCAACCGAAAACAAAACAATTTATTCGAGTCTCTAACCAGAGAATTATTAAAAACAATTCAAATAATGAAAACTAATGGACTTGGTCCCTAACCAACATGCTGAAACAAATAACGAATAATAGAATAACAAGATCAACAACGGATTCTCATGATTCACCAGCTCCTCCACTAACTGTCCTGGTGCTGTCCCAAGTTATCTGGTGGAAAACCATAGAAGAAGGGTGAGTACGAGGGTACCCAGTAAGAATCCCCAACCGAGGTACAATACACAAGTCATCGCATCATCTAGCATCCTAGCAATACATGCAACCGATCAACTTACAATCCAATCTCAAGCTATCAACATAACTCCCAATACCGAGATTTTGCTAACTCTCGACCTAGCAATCAGCTCACCGCACTGATATGAACACTGGGGGACGATCCAAGTGTTCAGCTCTAGACAATCACAAGGAAAGGTATACTGACGACACTAGCCCGAGTGAGCCTTCCTCCCGGCATCTAGTGCGTGTACGCATACACCGCATGCTACTGGAACCAAGTAAAAGCAGGTCTACGCAGACTACACTGGTTCAGGTTCACATGCCTAACAAGACTCATAATTGGTGTCCACTGATCCATAGTTGGTGGGAGGCCCTCGACACCCTACTGTGGCAGCCTGTTCACACCCAACACCTGAAGCTAAGGAAACTCCCATGGTAGGCTTACAACATGATCGGTATCGGGCTCTAGCAGGCCTCGAAACTAGGCTAAATCGGGGGTGGCATGTTACATCACATCCTCGGGCCTAAAAATGCAGCATGCTACTTCAAGTCCTCTCAGAGCCTCTAGATGATGACAACCTAACAGGATATATGTTTATAAAAATTTCTACATGTTCAGTTCCCTGACATATACCAACCAACAACGATAATGTAATAACCCATATTTTAAGTCAAATTAAGAGTTGTGGCAGATTTGAGGTTATTGGAAAGGTTAAGGGCATTTTAGACCTGTGCATCAAGATATTTAAGTAAAATGTTGAGATTGTGGATCCCTAGGTTTGAGGTGCACTATTCATCATTCTTCCTCGTGAGATTCAAACCCAACTCCCTACTTGAAAACTCGATTTGCAGTCGCCGAGGTTCGTCGTCTCCAACGAAGTATCGAGTCCAAGCGTCGCCGTCTGTCGAGGTTGGAGTGTCGTTTGTTGGAGTCTCTTACAGCATCGTCGCTTGCGAAGAGTTCATCTAGGAGCAGCACGAGCTGTCGTGGATTTCGGGCCATAGTCGTAGCTTCATGTGCGAGACAAGTCTGAAGCAGCCGCAAATCAAGTCATGTTGTAACGGCCCAGGTTTCTATCCAGGTTCTCGAGGAGCTTCCGATTCAGATTCAGTGGTTCGGTTGGGCCGTTAGAGCTGTTTTGACCCTTAGGGGTATTTTGGTCTTTTTGCTCCTCGAGCAGGATTTGTGGTTTTTCAGGGCTTCGAGGCAGCTCCTGCCTTTGTTGAGGCTTGTTTGTTGTGGGCTGCGAGTCCCGAGATGTTTGGGCTTTTCGTTTGGGAGTTCGGTTGTGATTTGGGTTTTGGGCAAAGTTATGGTTGTTTGGGTGTATCCTTTCGGATTCGAGCCCGGGCCTTCAGTGTTGATTTGGGAGGTTGATTTCAGTGAGATATATTGTTTGGGAAAGGTTGCTTCAGTTGGGTCTCGAAGGAGAAAGCCGGGAAATGGGATTTAAGGATTTTAAGGATTTTTGGAAAATTGGAAAATGGATAAGTTTGGATAAAATTTGGATAAGGATAAAATAAGATTTAAAATCCCATTTTTCCTTTTATTTCCTTTTTTTCCCAAAAATCCCAAAAATCCCCATTTTTTCATTTTTCCCCTTTCTCTCTCCTCCAGCCCGACCCTAGCCCCCCAGCCCGACCCCAGTGCCCAGCTCGCCCCCCTGGCCGCCCAGCTCGCCCAGCCCAGCCCGACCTCGCACAGTACCCAGGCGCCCAGCCCCAGCTCGCACAGGCCGTCCCCGCGTCGCCCAGCTCCCAGGCCGCCCGACCGCGTCGCTCAGCCCTCGCCTAGCCCCGCGTCGCCCTCGCCCTGGTCCGTGCGCCCTGTAGGTCGCCGTGCTGTGCTAGCCCGAGCGCCCCGAGCCATCGCGTCGCGTCGCCCCGCGCGCGTGTCCCTATAGCACCTCGTGTCGCTCGGGCCCGTGCGCGCCGTCCCCTATGCTTGCCGAGCTCGCGCGCTGCGCGACTCCTCGCCCGCCGCCCGACCTCTGCGCCCACGCGCCTGCGCCCGCCTGCCACCTTGTGTTGTGTCTTTGGTTGGCCCGAGCCTTGTGGCTTCTCGGATGGTATTTCCCGAGTCTTTTCTTCGTTGGGCCCAGATTTATTGGCTACTGGTTATGGATTTATTGGGCTGTTTATGTATGTGATTTGGGTGCTTTGTTTGATGTATAGGCTGTTCGGGATCGCTTAGAGGCTCAAGGATCGCTCGTTGATTTATTATTATTGTTTTTCTGCTTGTTCCAGGTAAGGATTTCTTACCGTGGTTGTGTGGACCCTGCGATATATCTCGATATGCCTTGCTTGTTTGCTGATTGTTATGAGCATGTTAGAGATAGAGCTTTGATTGATTTCTTGCTAGCATGTTTGCCTGATTTTACATGTTAGTGTCATGCTAGGTTTGTTCTGCCAGCATGCTTATGATTCATGCTTAAGTTGTAGTATCATGCTAGGTAATGTGATTTATGTCGGTCATTGCTTGCTAGCCAGGAATCATTGATTTTGCTCTGTACTCTTAGATAGAGTTGTAGGGTTTGTCATCATCTAGAGGCTGAGCGGACATAACGTACTTTGTCCCCAATGATCGGGAGTAGTGTGCGAAGCATAACGTATCTTGTTTCCCAGGTAGCTAAGGTGGATTTAGCTCGGTCGGGAGTAAAGTGTCTTGCGCACATAACGTATCTTGCTACCCCCCCGACCCGCCGGTTGTGGACTTAGCTACCCACTTCGGCAATAGCCTAGTTTGTAGCCTGCTAGAGCGGAACCCTGCCAATGGTGTAAGCCTACCTTGGCCGGTTCTTAGCTTCAGGTCGGTGGATCAGGCTGCACAGATGAGCGCCGAGGGCCTCGCGCTACTGTGATCAGTGACACCGCTTCCGAGTCATAGGCATGTGCACCTGGCCCACGTAGTTTGCCCTTAGGCCCCCGCATTTACGCCGGTTGCAGAGGAGCATGCGGTTTGCGCGCACACGCGTTAGTTGCCGGTTCGGAGAGCTCCCCCGGGCTAATGTCGTGAGTACACCATTTCTTCCGTTAGAGCCTGACTTCGGGTACTCTCCCGTAAGTCCAGATTAGTGCAAGGGTGTAACGGCCCGGAAATTTCATCCTGGTCTTCCCGGGAGGCCCAAGGGCATTTTGGTAATTTTGGGTTGGGCCGACAGGGCCGGTTTTGAAATTGAAAATTGCCGGAATAATTATGAGTCAATTTGAATAGGATCAGGATTTTTGGTGAAGGCATTTGGACTTGGGAAAGAGTAAAAATAAATGAGAAATTATATAGCGCGTCGAGTGAAATTCGAACCAGGGACGTGTCGCGTGCTAGGCAGGGGGCGCTGCCAGTCGAGCCACTGGGTGTCTTTGTGCTTCTAAACGCGCCAGCTTCCCTATATGCTTGTTTTCGCAGGCGGTTGGTATAAAAGCCAGCTCGCCGAGCCTTCTTCCCCATTTCTCCTTCTTCTCTTCGCAATCTCCCCTCCGACCGACTGCGATTTCCTCCCTCGTCGACTTCAAATTCGCCGGATTTCCTTCTCCAAATCGAAGCTGATGCCGAGCAGCTGGTAAGACCTTTCTTCTTCTTCTCCCTTCTTCTTCTTCTTCTTCATTTTTACCTCTGTTTGGCCGCATTGTGCCATTTCCTACGAAGTCGAGGTGATTTGAGGCATGGGTTTTGTGCAGCTAGTGTAGGGGAGTTCGCCATCAACAAATCGACCGTCGAATCTTCGTCAAACGCTCGAATTCGGATTTTCTACTTTGCCCCTGTTCGCGCGCAGAAACAGAGCCACTGCCGCCGAGCCGCCCCGCGCATCGTCTCGCGCCCGCGCGCACGCCTCGCCCACCTCCGTGTCTCGCCGCACACCGCGCGCGCGCCCTCGCGCCTCTGCATCGCTCGCTTCAGGTTGCGCCCCATGCCGCGTGTCGCGTGTCTCTTCTGCTGAGCCGAGCCGCCAAAGCCAAGCGCCGAGCTGCCGAGTGAGAGCCGAGCCTAATTATTTTATTTTATTTTATTTTATTTTATTTAGATATTGTGTGTAATTGTGTTGTGCTTGTTAGGTTCCCGGTAGCTAGTTCGGGTTCGTTCGCAGCCTAGGTTTCCGTGTATTCGTCCCCGACCAAGGTAAGGATTTCTTCCGGAGTTGTGTGGACCTGCGATATATTATGCGATTCTTTGATTGATTGCTTGTTTGTGTTTATTGACATATGTAGCTAGGTTCTCTAATCTGAATTCCCGATTAGCATGATTTTTCCCGATTTAATTCTCATGTTAATCCATGCTAGGTCGTTCCTTTCTAGCATGCTCGTATCATCCCCCTTGCTTCGTAGTATCATGCTAGGCTCGTTGTATTCTTATTGAGCACGTATTGGATTTTATGGAATTGTTTGTTTGTTTGCTAGGGCGAGTTAGAATTGCGGTAGATAGCATCATCCGGCCCGATGCATAAAGTACATTGCATCCATGGCGAGACGTCGAGCAAGTCATTCCGTCCACTGACCGTGAGGATTAGCTAACCCGAGCGGTAGGCCCTACAATCTTGGGTGAGGGTGGCGATCGTTAAATGCCCCAACCGTCGGGATGATGACTTGGCATTGCCTCGTCCACGGCGATCGGCACGTCCTCGGCGTGTTCGGCCGTAGCCCCGATTGCCACTGTTAAGGTAAGGGCGGCTTCTGGTGTAAGCCTACCACGACCCGTTTCCTTAGCCTCAGGTGCGGTGGTTTAGGCTGACATAGTTTACGTGTCCGTGTCTCACACCCTATGTCGGTGACACCGATCCAAAGATTTAGTTAGGCGTGGTGACTAGACATGGGCGGCTTGCCTCTAGACTCGGCACCCCATGGCTGCGGTAGCACGCGGTGCATGTTTACGCTCATTACAACGCCCGGACCGGAGAGCTCCTCGGGATCTTGAGCGAGTGTACCTTTCGTCGACGATGAGACAGTGAGGCCGGGACTTGTTTCTCGTATAGGCGACTTATGTATTGGATGTGTGATGATATTATTCCGGACTAAGACCCTGAGTTGGCATCCGAGGCCCAAGTGTGGGCTAAGCTATGTGCTTTATTCCGTGTTTATATTCATAGCTTGCATACGCTCATCGAGATGACCATGTATATCGTATTGTACCCGTTGGGGATTCTTCTTGAGTAATTACGTTACTCACCCTTATTCTCGTGGTTTTCCACGGTAATCGTGGTGCTTGCGACAGGATGCATGAAGGAGGAGTTGTGATCATGGGGCCCAGTCTTCCAACTCTGATTTTTGTATTATGACTCTCGTGTGTTTTGTTTTCCCCTGAATGCATGTAGCACGACACGAGCCCTAGGATGTTTTGTAAATATTTGTGGATTCCAGCATTTTGTATCCGAATGTGTTTTGAATGACTTTTAGTAAATCTCTCGATCGAGTAAACTTTGGAAATGTGTTTATCTTGGAACAGTGCTTGGAAACAGGGGACGGAGTTCGAGGAAATTGTCTAGTTTTTAAAGGGGTTATTTTGAATGTTTTTGTTTTAATTGGAATCTGAAATCATGTCTGTTTAAATGTCCTTTACTTTGAATGCATGCATTGGGATAAGGGCCCATTTAGTGCCCCATTCGGGCCGGTCCCTTACAAAGGGCAAGGAGGCCCTTGAGGACATTCTAGGGATCAGTGTATTCCCCCCGAGTGACAGATACCTCGGTGATGTCCCAGGATTGGTCAGTGTATCCAATCCCAGTTAGGCCGGAAGTAAGAGACTTCCGATGGCTCCAGATCTTGTTTTATGAGCTCGTTGAGCTATGATCTGTGTTGATAGTTGTTTGCTTGGATGTTGAGGTGCTAGATGACTGATGTATCGTATTGTACCCCGGTTGGGGATTCTTACTGAGTATGTTTATACTCACCCTTATTTATCTTTCAGGTAGCTTGAGACAACACCATGATGGCTAGTGGAGGGAGCTGATTGATCATGGGGAGCCGCCGGCACTCTGTCTTTTATTATTGCATTGTTTATTCAGCATGTAGATGGGCAGGAGTCCTAGGGGAACATTGTTTAAAACGTTGTTTAAATTGTATTGTATATATTTGTAAATACTGGCCAGGTTGTTTTACTTCGTTGGATTGTTTAAATGAAAACTGTTGGTTATGTTTTAAGGGTTCCCCCTTCTCATATGTTTGAAATGATTTTTAAATATGAGCACTAAACCGCTTGATATCATATTTAACTTGCATGCTGAGTGAGAACCCCGGTTTAGGACCATGTTTTGGGTCGGGTTCGTCACACGTGCGCATGTCGTCGTTGGTGCCAGCGAGGAGCTCGTCCTCAGTCGCCGTTGGATTTTTGTCGCGAGTTCGTCGAAGCAGCTGCGAGTGTTGGGTTGTCGTCGCTGCCACCAGTCAGTAAGTCGCCGTCGCCGGAGTTTAAGGGTAATGTCTCTTTCTCTCTTTTCCTCTCTTTTATTTGAGTTTAGGTTGAAAATGGTGGCTAAATGAAAGAGAAGATGGGTGTTTGGTAAATGGGTTTGCTATTTAAGTTGGGTTTAAGACTATTCTAATGAGGGATATAAGCTGTTTGGTTTAGGTTCAACCTTATTTAAATGAGGTTTTAGGCTTGTTTGGTTATAGGTTTAAGGATATTTAATTAAAGAGTAAGGACTGTTTGGCTGTTGGTTTATGGGCATTCAAGTTATGGATATGTAGTGTTTGTTTACAAGGTTAAAGCTATTTAAATCAAGATTAAGGGTTGTTTAGTTGCATGTTAAAGTTATTCAAATGGTGGATTGTGCTTGTTTGGGTGTGGGTTTAAAGCCATTTAAAATTGGATTAAAGTCATTTATAAGAGGTTAAAAAGTGTTTGGCTGCAAGGTTCATATTATTAAAATCATGGGTAATTGGGGTTTGTTTGTTGGGTTATGGATATTCAAGTGATGGTTTAGACTCGTTTGGCTAGTGGTTTAAAATCATTTAAGTAATGGATTAAAGATAGTTGTTTATGGAGTTATGGTTATTTAATAATGGCCAAGCTTGTTTGGCTAGAGGTTAAATTTACTTAAGTTGCGATTTAAGGTGCGTTTGGCTTGGGTAAAATGATGAGTTTTGGCCCCATTGACTTTTATTGACCAGATTTGACCAGAACCATTTTCTGTTCTTCGGGCCGAGTTTGTGAGGCACGTGTAGCCATCGGGTGTCTCCGGGACACGTTTTTCAAGGTTCTTCCCAGTTTGATAAATTCAATATTCTGAATTCGATTTTGATGGTCTAAGGTACTAGTTTTGACCAGTTTGTTCGTTTCAGGGCTCGGAGTTGTGTTTGGCTATTTGGAACTTCTAATGTATGCTTGAAGAGCTGTAGTGGATTTGGCCAAGTAAGGGACCCTTTACCCCCTTCTCGAGGACATGTGGTTAATACATGTGCCGGTTTGCTTGCATTAGTTGATTTGTCTGATTGTAGCATTACCATGTGCATTGTATGTTGCATTTGATTGCATCGAGAGCATATACATTTCATGCTTGTCTCTTGTATGACTAGTAATGCATGAATCATGTATGTCTGCCTGATATGGTAGAGTTACACGTGGTTGCATGATTGTCCTGATATGGACTTGCATGATGTTTGATGCACGACTTGATGCCGCGTTTGGACCCAAATGAGTCATGAAGACCGAATAGAGGAGACTAGTAGGTGTGTGTGGACGATGAGATTCGGGCGCACACCCTAGCTTGAGGTGATATTCTCTCTTTCCACAGGACTTCCGTGGATGGTCGGCTGGCCAGGCTCACAGCCCTGGATGGTTTCTACTAGTAGCCTAGACTCTCTCCAAGTAGGTAGTATAGGCCTGATATGGTTCCTTGGTGATTGGTGTGGCATCACCTCTCGCTGTGAGTACGGGGCCTGGGGCCACACAAGTTGCTTGACTCACCAGTTCCCTCTGGAGTAGGATGCCAAATTGCTCTCGAGTCAGAGGACTCTTGTGAGTTGTTAGTCTTGGGTCTACGATCCTTAGATTGCTTTGCGTGGTGCTCGTCAAGGACGAGGTTTCTTGACCTAGCACCCAGGAGCTTGGGTTATGTACACCCTTCGGTTATGTTGCTGATCATACTTGTCTGATGATGTTGTATTCTTGTGCATGTCTGTCCCCAAGCTAGGGAAGCCTTACTGAGTTTGCGAAAACTCACCCTTTACACTGTGGAATCCCCACAGGTATTACTAGACTGTACCGAGATAGAAGGTCGACGGAGCTGGATATGACCATGGGACTTGCTGCATCACTTTGTGTAGAGTCTTTTTAATTTATTCCTTCTGCATGAACTATTTAGGAGCATGATAAGTTGTACATATTTACTCAAGCTTTTATGTTTTGATTGTGCGGTACCCAATGACACTTTGATCGAATTTTATGGTTTTTATAAACTTGTTCTTTAGTGGATTTCAATAATATTGTTTTACCATATTTTAATTATACATGCCTTAAGTGTCGAACGCTGTTTTCATGCATTTAGAGTTAAAGACTTAGGTTCAGGCAATGGTTTGGGTCTGGTCCTTACAAATTATTATTATTATTTTTTAAAATGGGTCCTTACAGATAAATAGTAGTAAAAGTCCACAGAATACTAAAACAACATTCATGGAAATGAAACATGCTAGCACACAAAATAGGTCATCAACTCAATAGGTTCCTATCTAACATGCTAGAAAACAGTAACACACAAGCCAAGACACAATCAGTAAAGACAGGTGCACGGTTCATACAACCCTATTAAGAAATCCTTACCTGAACAATAATACAGAACAAACAAGGGGATTTTATCCCTGAGAAGCAGCCAACAGATCACCCAATAAGTTGTAACGATCTAACAAAAATACATAAATCAATCTCGACATAATCCAAAAGCAGTCATTTAAAACCAAACCCAAAGACAACATCGAATGCCATTACTCCATAAAAATCAGCTCACAACTCGGCTTAGCACGACTATCCAAGGTCAACGAGGCACGAAGAATCGAATCGAACGTCAAAACCACGATACAAGCAGTCAAAACTTCACAACAACAACCAACCCAAAGCAAAAATAAATTAACCACATAAATCAGTTCATAATTTGACTAACCAGCACCAAAGAAAACCCACAATAGCAAAAGAGAACTTACCCACAAATACCCACAGAACGAGCACGTCGCACGGCTGAAAAACGCACTCGTTGAGGTAGCTGGTCGGAAGCACACGTGGCGGGACGGAGTCAGACGGCGGTGATGCGAAATTGCGGTGCGGTATAAATAAGCTAATGATTAATTCTAAGAGTGAAAATAAGTTCTACACTTCAAATCACATTAATACGCAAGTATACGCAGTCGACTATGCAGCAAGTGATAAGTATTTTTATTTTATCGTTCTCCACAAGGATTGACTTCTACAATTAGTTAATTAATCTAAGAGTCGTGCAAGAAAAGTAAAATGAATGGTGTTGGAATTTTTAGTTTGTTTTCTATCTAAATGCGAAATGAACTAAGTAAGGCTCGGGCTAAGGTTATGGGATGCATATAGCAATTCCTAGGATAAAATGCGGTAAGTAGTAATTGTCATACTTCGCCAAACAAACGTCCGCTTCCGCTTTCGTTCGCATCAAGTCTGACTTTCGTCGCAACTCAGTGTAATGATAACTCGACGCTATGTATTCAATAGTTACTCGTTTATTCCTAAACTCTGATTTAAAGTACTACAAGCGTCAAAATATTGAACATATAAACTAGCCTTAGGTTATTCCTCTTCCGATTCACAACCTATTAACACATGTGGATGATTGGTCGA
Source organism: Sicyos edulis (assembly GCA_036507275.1). Lineage (NCBI taxonomy): Eukaryota > Viridiplantae > Streptophyta > Magnoliopsida > Cucurbitales > Cucurbitaceae > Sicyos > Sicyos edulis. The sequence goes on along the minus strand of CM071846.1, from coordinate 56,147,976 downwards.
TATTTTCTATTTAATTAAGATCTTAATTTAATATGCTTCAATTAACAACTCTCTTTACCCTAGTACATGATATCTACAACTTGCACCATTAACCCTTGCCTAAAATGCTTAGATAGACGTGAAAGTAAGGGAAAAAATAATTGTGACGAACCCAACCCAAAACATGGTCCTAAACCGGGGTTCTCACTCAACATGCAAGTTAAATATGATAACAAGCGGTTTAGTGCTCATATTTAAAAACCTTTCAAAACATATGAGAAGGGGGAACCCTTAAAACATAACCAACAGTTTTCATTTAAACATCCAACGAAGTAAAACAACCTAGCCAGTATTTATAAAAATATACAATACAATTTAAACAACGTTTTAAACAATGTTCCCCTAGGACTCCTGTCCATCTACATGCTGAATAAACAATGCAATAATAAAAGACAGAGTCTTTGCGGCTCCCATGATCAATCGGCTCCTCAGCTAGCCATCCCGGTGTTGTCCCAAGCTACCCGAAGATAAATAAGGGTGAGTATAAACATACTCAGTAAGAATCCCCAACCGGGGTACAATACGACACATCAGTCATCTAGCACCTCAACATGCAAGCAAACAGCTATCAACACAGATCATAGCTCAACGAGCTCATAAAACAAGATCTGGAGCCATCGAAAGTCTCTTACTTCCGGCCTAACTGGGATTGGATACACTGACCAATCTTGGGACATCACCGAGGTATCTGTCACTCGGGGGGAATACACTGATCCCTAGAATGTCCTCAAGGGCCTCCTTGCCCTTGCACTAAATCTGGACTTACGGGAGAGTACCCGAAGTCAGGCTCTAACGGAAAGAATGGTGTACTCACGAACATTAGCCTGGGGGAGCTCTCCAAACCGGCGACTAACGCGTGTGCGCGCACACCGCATGCTGCTGCAACCGGCGTAAATGCGGAGGCCAAAGGGCAAACTAAGCGGGCTAGGTACGCATGCCTAAGACTCGGAAAGTGGTGTCACTGATCACAGTAGCGCGAGGCCCTCGACGCTCATCTGTGCAGCCTGATCCACCAACCTGAAGCTAAGAACCGGCCAAGGTAAGCTTACACCGTTGGCAGGGTTCCGTTCTAGCAGGCTACAAACTAGGCATATGCCAATGAGGTAGCTAAGTCTCATTGGCTGCCGGGAGGGGGGAGAAAAAGAAATGTATGTTATGCTTTGCTCTATATCCGACCACTGGGGACAAAGTACGTTATGTCCGCTCTCAACCCCTGAAGCAACGCTTCGCTTTACTCCCGACCGGTGGGGACAAAGTACTTTATGTCCGCTCTCAGCCTCTGGATGATGACAAACCCTACAACTCTATCTAAGAGTACAGAGCAAATAAATGATTCCTAGCTAGCAAGCAATGACCGACATAAATCACATTACCTAGCATGATACTACAACTTAAGCAGGAATCATAAGCATGCTGGCAGAACAAACCTAGCATGGCACTAACATGTAAAATCAGGCAAACATGCTAGCAAGAAATCAATCAACTGCTCTATCTCTAACATGCTCATAACAGTCAGCAAACAAGCAAGGCATATCGAGATATATCGCAGGGCCCACACAACCACGGTAAGAAATCCTTACTTGGAGCAAGCAGAAAACAATGCAAGCAGCGCGCGCGGCGAGGGAGAGCAATGGTGGAGCGCCGGCGCGCGCGCGACTTCGGCAAGCACGAGGGCGCGCGCGGGCGGCGAGCTACTGAGCGCTCGGGCGCGAGCGACACGAGCTACATGACACTCGGGCCGCACGGCGACGACACGAAGTGGCGCGGCGCGGACCAGGGCGAGCTGCTCGGGGACGGCTGGGCGGCGTTAGGCGCGGCGCGACGGCGGCAGGCAGGCGCGGGCGAGCAAGGCTGGGCTCGGCGCGACCTGGCGAGCTGGGCGCTGGGGTTGGGTGACCAGGGGCGAGCTCGGGCGGCCAGGGGGCTCGGGCTAGGCGGCCAGGGTGGGCGAGCTGGGCTGGCTCGGGCAGGGAGGTGAGGGGCCAAGGGGGGGGCTCGGGTTGGAGGAGAGAGAAAGGGAAAAATGGGTGAAAAAATGGGATTTTTTTTTCTTTTCTTTTTCTCTTCTATTAATTTTCCATCCTTATCCAAATAAATCCAATTTTCCAATTTTTCAAAAATCCTTAAAATCCTTAAATCCCATTTCCCGGCTTCCTCCTTCGAGACCCGACTGATGCAACCTTTTCCAATCAATATATCTCACATAAATCAACCTCACAAATCAACACCAAGGACCCGGGCTCGAATCTCAAAGGAAACACCCAAACAACCGTCACTTTGCCCAAAACCCAAATCACAACTGGAATCCCAAACGAAAAGCCCAAACATCTCGGGACTCGCAGCCCACAAAACACAAGCCTCAACAAAGGCAGGAGCTGCCTCGAAACCCTAAAAATCCACAAATCCTGCCCATGGTGCCAAAAGACCAAAATGCCCCTAAGGGTCAAAACAGCTCTAACGGCCCAACCGAACCACTAAATCTGAACCGGAAGCTCCTCGAGAACCGGGATAGAAACCTGGGCCGTTACAATAATTAACAATGAGACGAAAGTCATTGTAAAAGAAAACTTAATTAATTCAAATGCAAGAACAGTTCGAAGGGAAACAACGATGCTGAAATAAATAAAGCATAAAAGAAATAAAGAAAAGATAAACTATAAAGTGGTAAATGGTGACAACTGCTTGAAGAATAGGACTCCGTGTCAATAGGAACACAAACTTCTCTTCGAAACCTTCATCCCAAGTGTGGGAGAAGAACTCCGAAAACAGGCACAGTTTCACTCTTGGTTCTTCTCCTTTTTATAGGCTTGAAATTCTTGGGCACTAAGAAATCGACTTGGAAGACAAGGATTTGATTTGGAATTTTATTTCCTTTTATTGCATATCCCTTGATTCTTGCGAAAAATTTTCTCTAATTTTGTCAACCACATCTTTGCTAATTAAGATATGAATCCTATGATTATTGTAGTTTGTTTATTCTACAATTTGATAGTTGGCATTAGCTCGGCATCTGATTCTTTCCTTATTGAGACATTTACATCTGATCTATTTTACAACAGGTATTTGTCCTTCGCAAATATTATTTGGGAGATCTTGCAGTCTGCAATCTCCAAAGCGTCCGGATGTGCATTTTGACCTTCTGTTTCTCCTTTGATTGCGATGCTAACCATGTTTCCAATTTCTGTAGTTATAGCAATAAATTAGCGCAGCATGGAATCTTTGACATTTAAGTACAATAAGCATTCAACATTCACAATTTATTCTAAAATGCACTACTTTCCCTAGCCTTTTATATTTAAGCTCATAAATCATACATGCATGATTTTCCCATCTTAATGCTTATTCCAACTCTATAGTTTATTCAATTAATGCACAAATACCTATTAGAGATCTATCCGGCGGCACGGGGTGTGGCGACTGGTCGGCGACGAGCTGAGCACGATGGAGACGTCGTGCGGTTACGTTCACGAGGGAGAGGGGTGGGGTCGCGTGGGGAAGGAGGGGTTGCGGCTGCATTGAGGGTTGGTTGGTCGGGTTCTAGGTGGAAGGGGAGAAGAAGAAAGAAGGGTTTGGGGTTGGGGAATGGGAGAGGAAGAAAGAAGAAGAAGGAAAAAGAAAAAAAAAAAAACGAAAAGAAAAGAGAAAAGAAAAAGAAAAAGGGGTATTTTTGTTGTTGGTTTTTTTGTAAAATCTCTCTTTCGTTATTTTTCTTTTTACTTTTCTTTTTATTAATATTTTAAAACCAAACTCACATGGGCCTTTCAAATAACTTATCCATTAATTTTCCATTAAAAAAAATTAGAGAAAAGAGATGACTTGGTAAATAATAAATTATTAGAATATATACATATATATTATCTATTATTTTTTTTAAACGACTTGTCGGTTACATCTGCCGTGACCATATCTGGTATACTATTAGTGAACCACATAAATCATCGTGTTTTGTCTCATGTCTCCTTTTTTTTAATCTTGATTATTGTTCCAATTTCATAACAATATGGTGTCCGAGCCATATGTCAATAAGACTTAATTTTCCATAATTATTCGACAGTCGAAGATGTTTGCTTTGATGTGAAAGTCAATAAATTCATTGGAGAGAACAATTTCGGTTTGTGGCAAATCAAGACGTGAGTTATGCTAAAGAAGTAGGGATTATGGAAGCCTCTTACTATCAAGTGGAAGGATCGAAATGTAGACAAAGATGGTAAGTTGGAGGCGAAGTTCATTCAACAATCATGTTGTGTTCTGCAAATGACGTCATCGCTTAGGGGATTTTATTTTGGTCGTTGGTTGTGTTTGTGTGATAGAGAAGAGAAAGTGAATGAATCTTTGTGTTTAAAATTTTAATGGATTCAACTTTGGAGATTCGCCGGAGAAGACAAGGAGAAAGAGCCAGCCTATATGGAAAGAAAAAGAGGGGTTTTTTATTATATTTTATTAGATGTGCCTCACTCAACTACAACATTTTATTAATAAAAATAAAATAAAATCTGGGTCGCACTCAATTTTAATTACAGAAAGTCGAATTATAAGAACCCGGCCCAAATAGTGGTCCTAAACACGGTTCTTACTTAGCATGCTTAAAATGTAAAACATTTAAAATAACATTGGATCGCTTAACAAGAAAATGTATTAAATTAAAACTTCAGAAAACATTCATTCAAACAGTTCCCATAAAACAAGTCCTAGCCAGTATTTAAAAATTTAAACATTCAAACCAATTATAAAATTCAACAGTTTTCCCAGCATGCTAACAAAGGAATAAGACTCAATAAAACAACAGAAAGATAGAGTAAATGCCAGCAGCTCCCATGATCAATCATCTCCCTCCGCCAGTCGTCCCGATGCTATTCCAAGTTACCTGGTGGAAAAACCATAGAAAATAAAGGTGAGTACAAAGCACTCAGTAAGAATCCCCAACCGGGGTACAATACGATACATCAATCATCTAGCATCCTAGTATATATGCAAATAGTGTGACAAACCCGACCCAAAACATGGTCCTAAACCGGGGTTCTCACTCAGCATGCAAGTAAATATGATATCAAGCGGTTTAGTGCTCATATTTAAAAACCATTCAAAACATATGAGAAGGGGGAACCCATAAAACATAATCAACAATTTTCATTTAAACCAACCAACGAAGTAAAACCACCTGGCCAGTATTTATAAAATCATACAATACATTTTAAATAACTTTTTAAACAATGTTCCCCTAGGACTCCTGTCCATCTACATGCTGATTAAACAATGCAACAATAAATGACAGAGTGCCGGCGGCTCCCCATGATCAATCAGCTCCCTCCGCTAGCCCTCCTGGTGTTGTCCCAAGCTACCTGAAAGATAAATAAGGGTGAGTATAAAGATACTCAATAAGAATCCCCAACCGGGGTACAATACGATACATCCGTCATCTAGCACCTCAACAAGCAAGCAAACAACTATCAACACAGATCATAGCTCAACGAGCTCATAAAACAAGATCTGGAGCCATCGAAAGTCTCTTACTTCCGGCCTAACTGGGATTGGATACACTGACCAATCCGGGACATCGCCGAGGTATCTGTCACTCGGGGGGAATACACTGATCCCTAAAATGTCCTCAAGGGCCTCCTTGCCCTTGCACTAATCTGGACTTACGGGAGAGTACCCGAAGTCAGGCTCAAACAGAAGGAATGGTGTACTCACGACATTAGCCCGGGGGAGATCTCCGAACCGGCAACTAACGCGTGTGCGCGCACACAGCATGCTCCTCTGCAACCGGCGTAAATGCGGGGGCCTAAGGGCAAACTACGCGGGCCAGGTGCACATGCCTATGACTCGGAAGCGATGTCACTAATCACAATAGCGCGAGGCCCTCGGCGCCATCCATCTTGACATGATCCTCCGACTGAAGCTAAGAACCGCCAGGGCGGCTTACACCGATGGCGGGGTTCCGCTCTAGCGGGCTACAAACTAGGCTCGCCGCCGAGTGGGTAGCTAAGTCCTACAACCGGGGTCGGGGTAGCAAGATACGTTATGCTTCCGCACACACTTTATTCCCGACACGAGCTCTTCGGGACAAAGTACGTTATGTCCGCTCAGCCTCTGGATGATGACAAACCTTACAACTCTATCTAAGAGTACAGAGCAAAAAAAAAACAATGATTCCTGGCTAGCAAGCAATGACCGACATAAATCACATTACCTAGCATGATACTACAACTTAAGCAGGAATCACAAGCATGCTGGCAGAACAAACCTAGCATGGCACTGACATGTAAAATCAGGCAAACATGCTAGCAAGAATTCAATCAACTGCTCTATCTCTAACATGCTCACAACAATCAGCAAACAAGCAAGGCATATCGAGATATATCGCAGGGTCCACACAACCATGGTAAGAAATCCTTACCTGGAACAAGCAGGAAAACAATAATTATAATAAATCTACGAGCGAATCCTCGAGCCTCTAATCGATCCCGAACAGCCTAAACATCAAACAAAGCACCCAAATAAACACAATAAAACAGCCCAATAAATCCATAACCAGCAGCCAATAAATTCGGGCCCAAGGAAGAAAAGACTCGGGAAATACCATCCGAGAAGCCACAAGGCTCGGGCCAACCAGCACACAACAGGGCAGGCTGGGCGCAAAGCGCGCAGCGCCAGCGCAGGCGGGCAGGCCGGCGCAGGGCGCGAGTGCTGCGCGCGCGAGCGAAGCTAGAGGCGAGGCGGCGCGCGCGCGCGCGCTTGGCTCATCGGGACAGGCGGCGCGCGCGCGCCACACACGAGCGCTCTGAGGGCCTTGCGCGTGGGGCTACGCAACGCGATGGCTCGGGGCGCTCGATCTGGCACGGCATTGTGCGAGGTGCGGCGAGCTACAGGGCGCACGACACGGGGCTGGGCAACTCGAACCAGGGCGAGGCGAGCTCGGGCTGGCGACGCGACGGCCTGGGCGAGGGCGCGCGGGTTAGGCGGCGCTTCGAGCGGTGGGCCGGCGATGGCACGACACAGGCACCGGGGGCTCGGGTGGCGAGGCGACGGCGCACGAGGCTAAGCTGCTCGGGCTGGGCTTGGGCGACCAGGGGGGCGAGCTGGGGCGCTCGGGCAGGGAGGAGAGGGCCAAGGTGGGGGGGCTCGGGCTGGAGGAGAGAGAAAGGGGAAATTTGGGGAAAAAATGGATTTTTCCTTTTTTTTCTTTTCTTTTTCTCTTTTATTTAAATTCCAACCTTATCCAAATAAATCCAATTTATCCATTTTCCAATTTTTCCAAAAATCCTTAAAATCCTTAAATCTCATTTCCCGGCTTCCTCCTTCGAGACCCGACTGAAGCAACCTTTCCAAACAACAAAACTCATCAAATCAACCTCCCAAACCAATATCAAGGCCCTACTCGAATCTCAAGGAAACACCCAAACAACCATCATTTTACCCAAAACCCAAATCACAACCGAACTCCCAAACGAATAACCCAAACATCTCGGGACTCATGACCCACAACAAACAAGCCTCAACAAAGCGGGAGGCTGCCTCAAAGCCCTGAAAAACCACAAATCCTGCCCAGGGAGCAAAAAGACCAAAATGCCCTTAAGGGTCCAAACAGCTCTAACGGCCAAACCGAACCACTGAATCTGAACCGGAAGCTCCTCGAGAACCGGGATAGAAAACTGGGCCGTTACAATACTCCCTCCTTATAAGACTTTCGTCCTCGAAAGTCCTAAGACAAAACGGCTCTAGGAATACTCCACTGATTCCTAGCCAACTGAACTTCTCGGCTAATACAACACTAGCCCTCTACGAAAACCAAACCTTCTTGGGTTCTCAAAGGCTCAAAGCCACAAAGCTAACCAGTATGCCAAAGACTAGCTCAACAAAGACTGGGCAAAGCTAACCAAAAGGCCACTGCTCCGATCCGCTCAAGGATCTCAAAAGGCCTACAAACCAGGGGCTCAATCTAAACCCTGCTAAACCAACACGAAACACCTCTCTACGGTGTTACTCTCAGCAAACTCGCAAACTGGGCACAAGCTCCAAAACTCAACGCCACGCACTGGCGTAACTTTTCTGAATGCCCACAGCTGTTAACAAACAGGCTCAACTCTACACCAAGCTGGCCAAACAACTGAACCTCTCAGGTTCCAGAAACCAAACGGCCTACTCTTGCCTCACAAGAGACCAGCGAACCACAAAGCTTGCCTAAAGCCTTAACGAAAAGCAATCGAACCACCAACTGGTGATCGATCCAAAAGGCAAACGTTTCCAACAAGCACAAGCTGAAACTTCAGCTACGACCAACCCTAAATGGCCAAAACCAGGCACAGGCTCCACTTGGCCTAGCCAACAAACTGGAGCCTCTCAATGGCCCAACACAAACTTTTCCATGAAAATCTACTAGCAACTGGCCAAAGAGAACTTTGCCAGGCAAGGAAACAACCAACGCTCCTCTCATGGAAATCTCGGCAGCAAGGACCAAACCCTCACAGGGCTACCAGCAACACAACATTTGAGGAGAACAGCCCAAAGGCTAACCAACCAATGCCACGGCACCTCTGTGCCAACTCTCTCAACTGAGGCTCAGCTAACGCCAACTGCGAAAGCACAACAACAGGAAGCAAAGCCCGAGAAGGACTTGCTCAGCAGAACTCAACTCAAGCTCATCGCGAGCAAAGCTCGCCTCCAAGCTACCACTCAACTCTTAAGTCCAACTGGCTACTCAAAGGACTTCCTTCTTTTAGCCAAGGCCAAACTCATCTTGCGACTAGAACTCCACACTCGGAACATCGCAAGGGAAACGGACCGACGAGGCTATCTCCAAAGATAACACTCGAGGCAGGCATCCATGGTGCAACTCAACCACCATAGAAACTAGGGGCTCTTCAAACCCCAAAGAACCAACAACTCACCAGCAAAAACTCAACTCTTAAACCGGCTGGCCACCGCTCTTGCGGGGACAAACAACCTCGCTTGCTAACAACACAATGCAGGGACCCTCTCGCTGGGCTAACCACTGCGCTACTCTGATCCACTACGCAACTTAGGAGCTAAGCTGACTCCTCAACGGGAACGATTTCCCGGCAAGCGAACTCTCGAAGGCGGCGAACATCACACATGCTCGGCGACTAGCTCAAACCCAAGGGCAAACAACAACCAACACTCTTGGAAGCAACACCCAGGGAACCCAACCGATTGGACCACCAACCGAACAAGCGAGAACTTACTCAATCTGCCGGGGAGGGGTCAACTCCCAAAACAACTCCGACTAGGAATGGATCCTCGGGCAACGCCCTCCGCTCGAACCGAGCTAGCTCTTGAAACATCAAGAGAACTAAAACTTGGTCAACACCAAGCACCAACTAGCCTCCAAACAGGAACCAATCCGGGCTCTACTCCAAACAAGCACTAGCTTGCTAGACTGCCAAATCTGCAAGCAACTCACCCAAGGAACACTGCCTGGGTCTAACTGAGCTCTGGAGAGGCTCTCCACAAACTAGGGATCCTCCGATCACCCTCCGACACACACGGTCGACAAACAATCTAACAAACAACCGGCCACACGGGCACAATCCTCTCCAGCATCTCAACTAAGCTGGCTAACTCCAACTCAGAAAACCAAGAGGACCGGATACGCTACAGAATGCATCATCCTCCTACTCAAAGCATCGGCCTCAACAAACCTTCTGCCCAAGGCAAGGATCCGAACAGCTCTCACTTAGCCATAACGATCAGAAACTATGCGGCTGCTACCACCGCTCTTGTTCAGATCCAACCAACTCGACCGGGCTAAGGACCAACAAGCAAAACTTGCTCAAACAACAACCCGGCTACGAGCACGACATCCTTACAACCATAGCTAGGGCACTTGCCAAGAACCAAAGCCTTGACAACTCCAAGACTGAGCACTGGCTCCTCAACACGAACCCTTCGTGGTTCTCTAACATAACCACGGAACGAGCTACACAAAAGTACACCGGGGTGTACAGCTCCAACTAGATCCAATGCCAACAAGGGCTCTCACACAGGGCAACTTTTGCCTCCAATAGAGCCACTACTAACCAGGGAGCAACAAGAGTCCAAACCCATCTGGGGTCGACTCACCAGGGAAAGCCACATTGGCCAACTCACTCTACAAGAGCAAATCCATCCAAGCTGGCATACCTCAAGCCAATGTGCCCACTAAACGCTCCGATCAGCCATCCAACTCATGGCTCTAACACTAGATTAGCCACGCATCCATCGATGCCAACACTACCCATACTAGGGTAACTCAAAGGGTAGCCGAAACATGCTACCACCAAACTGGCTTAGAAGCTCACAACACAGGCGCGAGAACTCAAATGCGCTAGCTCTAAACAGCCTACAACATCCTTTGCACCCAACTCTCGGTGACCAAGGAAAGCTCCTACTTTCCCTCGAAAACCTCATACTTGTAGTCCTCTGACTACCACCGAGCTAGATCTCTTATGCAACCAAACAGGTGCAACCTCAGGAAATGGGTACAAGACTAGCGGGGATGCTATACTGGGGCGGCCATGGAACCACACACACAACAGAGCCAACTCGGCCTCAATCTAGGCCTCCTCTCAAAGCTCGGTGCCAACAGCACAACATCCTTTACAACACAAATCAGCCTACAACGAGCTTTATGCCCCTCTGGAGGAAAGGTCACACTCCAAGTGACGGGGCAATGGCACTCAACACAAGAGTCCAAGAACTCGAGCGGCCTAATCTCGGCATCTCGACCAACAGACATGCCAAGGCCTACTCCTGCATCCCACTCGATGCTCAACAAAAGCTCAGGCTAACTCCTTGCATCTCACTCGATGCTCAACAAAGCTCAGGCCAACTCTTGCATCTCACTCGATGCTCAACAGAAGCTCAGGCCAACTCCTCAGGTGGCAACAACTAGTTCCACACTGGGAACATCCAAATAAAAGAGTGATCCACTCTACTAGCCCGCTGAAATCCACAAATGGATAAAACCCTGGCAAGCAAACTCTGAACTGCACCCTGGCTACGAAGGCACTAAAAGAACTGGCCACTGACAACGACAACGAGAGGAGCTTGCAAGGGGGGCAAAGATGGCTCTACATCTGCCTCAAGCCACTAACACGACAACTTGCCAATCAATCGGGCGACTGGTGGAGACTTAGCTAGTCCACCTCTCTCAAGGGACTACCACCATCAACTGATGTACCAAACAGCACAGGAACGGCACATCTCGGCCTCTGAACAGCAGGGCATCCCAACTCACGGATGCTAAACTCAAAAAGCGGCCCAATGCTTTACTACTACTAGCAATGGACTTTCTCAAACAACGAGCTCTCTGAGCATCCACTTGCCAAACAGGCGGCTCCATCAACGCCAACAAACTCGTCTCAAAAAAACTGCTGATCATGCCCTCCCGGGAACCTCAGGGCTACAAGAGCTACTGGGGAAAAAATGCTGAAACAAACTCTGCCACCGGGCTATCTCGTGCCGGGACTCCTCACTTTGCGCTACAAATGCGCGCTGGTCTCCGCTCTCGATAGTGAAGACACGCCATCAAATCTCTCATGGTGGCCGAGGAGCACACTCTGCTCAAGGAGTCTAACTCTGAGGCGTGCTAGCCTCTACCCCCTCCTCTAGGCAACTCAACTGCCAGGGCCAACTCTGGCCAATGGGCTAAACAACCCTGGACGCGGCCTCAACATCAATACAAACGGTCCAACTCCTCGGTCGAACATGCCAAGCGTCCCGCTCCTCGAGTGCGATCCACACACCTTGGCGATCTGCGCACGAGCACCTCCACCCTCTCACTAGGGGAAAAGCAACAACTGGGCCACAAATGGCCTACGGGAGTCCAAGCTCTGCCTCCCTCTGGGTGCGATCGACACACTGGAGATCTGCACAAAGCATAAATGCTGGCCCACACTAGGGCTCTCATTGCTCAACAAACTGCTCGCACTGCGGGAAAGTTGGCATGATGGCTCTCTAAGCCCAAACCAACAACGAGTCAGAACCTGCTCGTCTCCGCTCCACAACTCTACACAAGGCATAAAAGCTAGATTAAAAGTATTGTAAATTCTTACCCCTTAGCTTAATTGAACTCAGACAAACCTGGCGGCCGTGGAGTGCTGATGATCATGGGAGCAACAACCTACAAAGCAGGTTAGTCTACAGAATCTATGACTCTGTGCTCTGATACCAACTGTGACAAACCCGACCCAAAACATGGTCCTAAACCGGGGTTCTCACTCAGCATGCAAGTAAATATGATATCAAGCGGTTTAGTGCTCATATTTAAAAACTATTCAAAACATATGAGAAGGGGGAACCCTTAAAACATAATCAACAATTTTCATTTAAACCAACCAACGAAGTAAAACCACCTGGCCAGTATTTATAAAATCATACAATACATTTTAAACAACTTTTTAAACAATGTTCCCCTAGGACTCCTGTCCATCTACATGTTGATTAAACAATGCAACAATAAATGACAGAGTGCCGGCGGCTCCCCATGATCAATCAGCTCCCTCCGCTAGCCCTTTTGGTGTTGTCCCAAGCTACCTGAAAGATAAATAAGGGTGAGTATAAAGATACTCAGTAAGAATCCCCAACCGGAGTACAATACGATACATCCGTCATCTAGCACCTCAACAAGCAAGCAAACAGCTATCAACACAGATCATAGCTCAACGAGCTCATAAAACAAGATCTGGAGCCATCGGAAGTCTCTTACTTCCGGCCTAACTGGGATTGGATACACTGACCAATCCGGGACATCGCCAGAGTATCTCACACACTCGGGAATACACCGATCCCTAAAATGTCCTCAAGGGCCTCCTTGCCCTTGCACTAATCTGGACTTACGGGAGAGTACCCAAGTCGAGCTCTAACGGAAGGAATGGTGTACTCACGACATTAGCCCGGGAGCTCTCCGCATCCCAACAACTAACGCGTGTGTGCGCGCGACACCGCATGCTCCTCTGCAACCGGCGTAAATGCGGGGGCCTAAGGGCAAACTACGCGGGCCAGGTGCACATGCCTATGACTCGGAAGCGGTGTCACTTATCACAGTAGCGCGAGGCCCTCGGCGCTCATCTGTGCAACATGATCCACCGACCTGAAGCTAAGAACCGGCCAGGGCAGGCTTACACCGATGGCAGGGTCCGCTCTAGCAGGCTACAAACTAGGCTCTGGCCGAAGTGGGTAGCTAAGTCCACAACCGGCGGGTCGGGGGGGGTAGCAAGATACGTTATGCTTCACACACTTTACTCCCGACCTGAGCTACTGGGACAAAGTACGTTATGTCCGTTCAGCCTCTGGATGATGACAAACCTTACAACTCTATCTAAGAGTACAGAAAAAAAAAAACAATGATTCCTGGCTAGCAAGCAATGACCGACATAAATCACATTACCTAGCATGATACTATAACTTAAGCAGGAATCACAAGCATGCTGGCAGAACAAACCTAGCATGGCACTAACATGTAAAATCAGGCAAACATGGTAGCAAGAATTCAATCAACTGCTCTATCTCTAACATGCTCATAACAATCAATAAACAAGCAAGGCATATCGAGATATATCGCAGGGTCCACACAACCACGGTAAGAAATCCTTACCTGGAACAAGCAGGAAAACAATAATTATAATAAATCTACGAGCGAATCCTCGAGCCTCTAATCGATCCCGAACAGCCTAAACATCAAACAAAGCACCCAAATAAACACAATAAAACAACCCAATAAATCCATAACCAGCAGCCAATAAATCCGGGCCCAACGAAGAAAAGACTCGGGAAATACCATCCGAGAAGCCACAAGGCTCGGGCCAACCAAAGACACAACAGTAAGGCAGCAGGCGCGCAGGCAGCGCTGGGCGCAGGGCCGGGGCAGGCCGGGAGCGAGGCAGCGCTGGGCGCAGGCCGGGCAGCCGAAGCGCAGGCGCGACTGGGCGCGAGAGCGCGCGCGGCGAGCCGGGATAGGCGGCGAGGCGCGCGCGCGCGCCTGACAGGACGGCGCGCGAGCGCGAGCGACACGAGGCGCTCTGAGGACGCGCGCGCGGCGGCGGCGACGCGCGATGGCTCGGGGCGCTCGATCCGCACGGCATGTGTGGCGGCGGCGAGCTACTGAGGCGCGCGCGCACGGGCTGGGCGACTCGGACCAGGGCAAGGCGAGCTCGGGCTGGCGACGTGAAGGCCTGGTCGAGGGCGCGCGAGGGCTGGGCGACGCTCAAGCGAGCTGGGGCTGGCGATGGCACGACACAGGCACCGGGCTCGGGGGGCGGCGAGGCGACGGCGCCAGACGGGCTAAGCCGCTCGGGCTGGGCTTGGGCGACCAGGGGGGCGAGCTGGGGCGCTCGGGCAAGGAGGAGAGGGCCAAGGTGGGGGGGCTCGGGCTGGAGGAGAGAGAAAGGGGAAATTTGGGGAAAAAATGGATTTTCCTTTTTTTTCTTTTCTTTTTCTCTTTATTTAAATTCCAACCTTATCCAAATAAATCCAATTTATCCATTTTCCAATTTTTCCAAAAATCCTTAAAATCCTTAAATCTCATTTCCCGGCTTCCTCCTTGAGACCCGATCAAGCAACCTTTCCAAACAACAAAACTCACTCAAATCAACCTCCCAAACCAATATCAAGGCCCTCGAATCCCGAAGGAAACACCCAAACAACCATCATTTTGCCCAAAACCCAAATCACAACCGAACTCCCAAACGAATAACCCAAACATCTCGGGACTCGCAGCCCACAACAAACAAGCCTCAACAAAGGCAGGAGCTGCCTCGAAGCCTTGAAAAACCACAAATCCCGCCCGTGAGGAGCAAAAGACCAAAATGCCCCTAAGGGTCCAAACAGCTCTAACGGCCCAACCGAACCACTGAATCTGAACCGGAAGCTCCTCGAGAACCGGGATAGAAAACTGGGCCGTTACAAATAGTTACCAACACAGATCTTTACTCAACGAGCTAACGGGGTGAATCCAGAATCCTATGAAGTCTCCTACTTCTGGCTTAGTGACTGGCTCTCTTAACCAATCCTAGAGACATCCTCGAGGGTCTTTCTCCCTCGGCCAAATGACCAACTCAAAAGCTGATCCCAACTAGATGTCCTCGAAGGCCTCTTGCCCTCAGCTAAACTGTTCCTATGACAAACGGGAGAGTACCCGAAGTCTGGCTCTAAACTGGAATGGAAGGGTGTACTCATGAACATTAGCCCGAGGGAGCTCTCCGAACCGGCGACTAATGCGTGTGCGCGCACACCGCATGCTACTGCAAACCGCATAAATGTGCGGGCCTAGGGATAAACTACACCGTCCAGGTACGCATGTCTAAAGACTCGGAAGTGGTGTCACTGATCTACAGTAGTGCGAGGCCCTCAGCACTCATCTGTAGCAGCATGTACCACCGATGCTTGAAGCTAAGAACCGGCCAAGGTAAGCTTACACCGTTGGATGGGTTCCGCTCTATAGCAGGCTATAAATAAGGCTTATGTCGATGCGGGAGCTAATCCGCACAGGCTGTAGGGGGTGGAAGTAAAGTACGTTATGCTACTCACTGATCCCGACCTATGGGGACAAAGTACATTATTTCTGCTCTCAGCCTCTAGATGATAACACGTACATATATATAACCTAGCATGATACTACGAACTTAAAGCCGGAATCACAGAACACGCTGGAAGGACAAACCTAGCATGCACTAACATGTAAAACAACGGTAAACATGCTAGCAGAGATCAATCAACAAAGCAGTCATATCCACTAACATGCTCATATAAATGATCAAGCATACAAGGTACAATCAAGATATATCGCAGGGTCCACACAACCCCAGTAAGAGATACTTACCTAGAAAACAAGCATTAAAAACTACAACAATGAAATGTGCTCCTTGAGCTGCAAAGTCTCACAACCTATCAATAACATAACATAAACATATTAAACTTAGCTAGCTAACAATCGAACTAGGAACCAGAAACTAAGGGTTCGAGAAGATATCGAACCAATAGAAACAGGTACTCTCAGCTGCAACACTTGTGCAAGGTGGTTTCGACTAGGCAAATCTCTACTCTTGGCAAGGCAAGCTCGCGGCTAGGGTATCACAACAAATAACCATGAACACGGATTAGTCTCTCGATAACACATCAAATACACACACCCATCCTCGGCCAAAGAGTGTGCAACATGCACCCATCAAGCTACCATGTAGCTCTCGGCCAAGGCTACACAACACCTCCAACCTTCACAATTAACAACACAATCTTACCCTTTGATGATCTCGACAAGGACCAAGCTCGGCAACACAAAAAGGAGGGGTTGGTCTCGGCTAAGCTGGACATACACAAGGATCTCGATTAGGGCACACCAACCCGCAATAACGAATCTCGGCTAGGGCTAAACGAAGCTTACCTCAATGATTTCGGCAGCAACACCTTTGGCAATCATAAAGAGGAGGAGTGAGTCTCGGCTCTCCCGAGAATTCGTCCAGAAATTGCTTGTGGCTAGGGTGATGGTTCTCCTCGGCTAGGGCTTGCAAGGTGAGAAGAGAGAAGAATTGACAATGAATGGGGAAGGGAGAGATCGACAAGAATCCAAGGGAAGGAAGGCTTGAAAGCTCGACAAGAATAGAGGAGAAAGAGAGGAAAATGAGATCTCAAGGCTTCTGTTCACTCGTGAAGAAGCAGTTGGGAAGAGGGAAAGAATCAACGAGAAACTACGGGAATTTTCTTCCAATCGCAAATTCATTCCCCTGGTGCCACGTGTCCCTAGCCACTCGACTTCAAGTCCCAGCTCCAACGCATTTTTCCTATTTTCTTTCCTTCCTTTTAAAATAAGCTTCCAAACTCACTGTTGATCACTCATTCGAGTCCCAGCAAGGTCACTTTTAATTCTTATTTTCCTCTTCTCAAAACAAGTCTCCAAATGCCTTTCCAGTCACAGGTTCGAGTCCCAATAGCAACACTATTTAAATCCTTAATTTTACATTTAACCGATCGACCTCCAAACTTCACGCGAAAACACCTTAAACCCTGGAACCTGAAACCGAAGCATAACTAAACTTAAAGAATGGCAGAAACGACCCTGAAACCCTGGTAAATCGCAAATTCGACACTGAGGTCAAAATGACCAAAATTCCCCTAAGGGCTAAAACTTCCCTAACGGCCCAACCGAACAACCGAAAAACTAACTGAACATACCTAGAAAACCGGAACAGAATTCTGGGCCGTTACACCAATGAGACAAAAAAAACAACCCTCCCTTTATAATTACTTTCATATCTACCATTTTTCCATAACAAGTTTTAAAATGTACCCTACATTTATAGTTTCCTCCAGTTTTTGTCATCTCATTCATACACATCAAATGACGTTTTCACAAGTAGCGAATTTGGGTCTCACTCAGAATTCAGGTCGAATCACACATACGATCATCTTAGCAAAGTATTTCGATCTACAACAGAATTACTTAGACATATCAAGTATTTCAAGTCTAGACTTATGCAAACTCTTTATATAAATATCCTCACTCACATGTTTCCGTATGAACAACCTGAATCAAGTTATTTGCAACACTAGCAAAGTAGTTCGTATCAATAGTGTTACAAAGGTAGGAGCCCAATCTGGGTTCATATACTATAGATCATTTTAAATTAAGGAAATTGTAGTAATTAGACCACATTCGACGAGTATTTGCAAATATAGGTGCTCAAGTTTTTTTTTGCAAACTTAATTTTATTTTTAAAATTCGAAATTAATGATTTTTTAGTAATACCATTTTGCCCTTCTACACATTTAATGCCCAATTTTCAAATTCAACCTCCATTTTTCAAACTTCCCATATTTATATTACATACCATTTTTATAAATGTCAAATTAATGTTATGAGATTTTAGTAGTACATTCCTAAAATACTTTTTCCAAAACGATTTTTCTCTCTCTTCATCTTCAACCTCTCATTTTTCTATTTTCAAGAATTTTCGTCTGGATTTTTGATTGAAAAATTTCCTTATTTCAATAATATACAGTTCTATCAAAACTGTATTGTTATGTCCTGTTCACCAGTACCGTATTGTATTAGAGAACAACACTCTATGTTTGTAATGTTAAATCTTTATGAAATCTATTTACCCAATAGGGCATTTTAAGAATTGTCCTATTGTTTTAATAAATATTGTATTACACTTCAATTGGTTTAATGATAGCTCTCAAATAGATCATATTTTAGTTATAGTTCTAGTTGTTAATAATACCTTATTTTGATACTCGAACGTGAAATATAATACATAAATCTATACAAGTGCTGCATAAAGAATAATAATACGGTTCGATAAATATTGGCAATCCGATAGTTTATTTTGATACACTTTATTTCCTCGAATTCCTACATGTGAACGTAATACTCACATATCTATACAGTATATACAGTCTGGTACATTAATGCCTCATGTTTCAATACCTTAAAATCAAATCCAAAGCGAATAATGATTGTACATGACTTTACCATCGCTTGTTCACTATTGCACTCACATACGACTACCACTGTATGACTAGAAAGTAAAGTATCCTCTTGCCCTATTTTTCCTACAATATTTGCAGACATGTATGACTAGACACTAAAGTATCTTTTTCCCTATTTTTCCTACTTCAGTATTTCCGGACATCCCAGTTATTCATACTTCTCTTCTAGTCTTAACTTCTGTCAACCTTGTTCCCTTCTTGTCATTCCATCGTGCTTTGGGTTTCACCTTCCGATGATCTTTTTTTGTCACGATCTGAAGCACTGGATGAACTTGATGTCTTAAATGTGAAAAAACAATATAGTTAGTAAATACAATATAACATAAACAAGCATCCATACATTACACATAACCATACTATTTACACCCTTATGCAAGAATACACCGATTCAACTAAACCAACAGAAAACTAAGAATTTTTAAACAATCACTAAGGGCTCGTTTGATAACGTTCTCGTTTCCTGTTTCTTGTTCCTGTTTCTTATTTATTGAGAAATAGTCTTGTTTGATAACTGTTCCCGTTTCTTGTTCCAAAAAATACAAGAAACGTTTTTCAAATTATGTGAAAAAATGAAAAACTCTCAAAACTTGTTTCTCTTGTTCCGTTCTTTTTTTTTCTAAACCCAGTATTGGTATTGTTTTATATTTTGCGTTCCAAAAAATCAACAATATTTACCTTTGGTGTGATGGTAGTGATGTCAACCCTTTTTTCCATAATTTGACCAAGTCCATGGTTCAAATCCCAACTTTGTATTTTTTTTTTCAAATCATTTTTGCAATATTTATATTTTGCAATTTTTAATTCTTTTAATTTTGTATGGTTTTTTACCATTTTATTTTTTAGTTTTAAATTTTGTAATCTTTTATTGTTTATATTTTTAATGGAATTATGTATTTTTAATTTATGGGTTGATTTGAAAATTTTGTATATGTGTATTTATTTATTATTTAAGTTAATAATACACTCGAAATCGGAAAAAAAATTTGGTATTATGAAAAATTTGTTCACTAAAATATACAATTGGCACTACCTTAATATTTTACACTCACAACATTTTTTAAACACGTCATTCGTGACAAATAATTTATGTGAGAGATAGCATATTAAATTTATAGTTAGTTTTATATTAAGATTTTTTTTAATTATAAAAGATTTAATTATACTAGAAAATGTAAACTTTCAATGGTCATATTTTAATGCATGTTATACTTTGTTAGAAGCCTATATATATATATATATAAACAAAAGCAAGAAATAAGAAACAAGAAATAGTTATCAAACAAGTTTGTTTCTGTTTTTTATATTTTTTAAGAAACAAGAATCAGAAACGGTTATCAAACATATTATTGTTTCTTATTCTAAAAAAATAAGAAACAAGAAACTAGAAACAAGAACTAAGAAACAAGAAACAAGAAACAGAAACGTTATCAAACGAGCCCTAAACAACTACAAATCCAAATAGAATGAATGGTGATAACCTATCAAAATTATAACATTATTGTACATGCAAGTTAATATTGTACATGCAAGTTGATACCGTATATGCAAGTTAATACAGTACAATACCTCTCCTAACTATTGTGCAATTCTGTTTTCGAGCTCTCAAACCATAAATTGACAGTAGTAATAATCCCAGGAACCATGATAAAGTTCTGTTTAAAACTCTAACAAAAAATCGAGGAACGAAACGAATTAAACTAGAAAATTAAACTCATACAGTATTGATTATTACAAAATCCCAAAACTACAACATATCCCTAGAATCCCCTCACTCCCTACTATTGAACACCAGATTTAATGTATTTAAAAAGAAACCTTAAAAACTGAACATAACTGTATAAACCTACCCTATGATGACCTTTAGTTCTTCTTTCCCCTTGTTTTCGATTTCGATCGTCAATCGCAAAATCGTTGAAACGTCGTCGAGATTGCCCAACTAGAGAGTTTTTTTCTAGAGAAATCAAGAAGAAGACGAAATGACAGAAAATTCAAAAGAAAATAAATGAAAAGACACTTTCTTTTTTAGCTTTTTTATTGTATTTAATTTTCGTAATAAATGCACGCTAATTTAGGAATTTGTGGGTATGGGATATGAAGAGTTTTTCCAAAATGGTTAATAATTCGAAAATTAAAAAATTAATTAAGGAGGGTATTATTGTAAATGCCAATTTAGGTAATTAATAATGTAATTAACGAGATTCCGTTTTTGCTAATATTTTTAGAGGAACATATATTTGCAAATACTTTTCAAATATGATCTATTTATGAAAAAAAAAAACCCTTCTTTTATTTATCTCTCAATTATTGTAAAAAATTTTATTGATGAAGTTAACCATTGTTGGAATTAAAGAGAAATATTGCCTAACCATATATTTAAGGCCGGTAGGATCATGCAATTTATATAATAGAAGTGAATCAATTTTCTCATTTTATAATTGTTCATTATATTATTGTTGCGATTATTACTTTATCTACACAATTTTTTTAATGATTATCCACTTTTTGTTGAATTATATTCGTTCATTATTTTCATTTCTTTTATATCTTATTGTTGTTCCACCTACTACTTTACGAAGTGGCTTGGGGATAGTTTCTCTTTTTCTTTTTTTTCTTTGATAGATTTGTTCACTGATCTTTTTATATATTGTCAAATGCCCTTGCTTATTTTCATGCATTGAAAATAATTTTATTGTTCACTTATCTTATTGTTGTTTCACATGTTTTGATTTAAAACATTCTCATTAATTAAAAATGAATAAGAAAGAAAGCACTGTTTTGAATTTACCACTCAACAAATTGTTTTTTATTTTTTGAATAACTCAACAAATTGTTTATAACATCAATAATTTATATATATATATATATATATATATATATATATATATATAGAAGATTAAATTTTAAGTGAATTTGTGAAATTTAGAACGATTTGTTTTCAAAATGATAAAAGAAAGTTATCATTTCTCTAGCAATATTATGCATTAGTTTCCCTTTTTCAAATTTAAAAATAATATAATTATTTTATAAAAAATAATAAGAGAACTATTTTTTGACGATTTTAATCTTAAAAAATATTATACTTCAGCCTTCAAAAAAAAAATAAAAAATAAAAAATAAAAAAAAAAAATATATATATATATATATATATATATATACTCATAAATTAACATTATTATTTGATCTCTTTTTTCTTCAACATTTGCATTTACATATTTTCTTCATTTTTTACTTTCAATTTAATATTTTCTTCATTTTTTACTTTCAATTTATTGTTCTTAAATAATATTCTCTTCAATCTTGAAAGCATTCTAACGTGTTGATGTTTTATTGAATTTACAAAGAATACATATGTCAATTTGCATATATAAATTAGGTTAATATACTATTTTGGTCCATAGACTATAAAGGTTGTTCCATTTTAGTCCCTCGAAAAGTGTCCAATTTTAGTTCCTCAACTTTCAGAATTGTCCAATTTTAGTCCTTAGACTTTCAAATGATTAGTTTTAGTCCTTCAATTATCAATTAAGTTTAAAAATGGTCCTTGGTGAATTAATTTAGTTTTAAAATAAAAATAAAATAATATATTTTTTTTCTCATCTTTATCTCTCTCCCCTTAAACTTTCTCCATCTTCTCCCTTGGATGTAAACACAAAAAACAGAGAGCGAAGGAGATTTGCAAAAAGATTAGAAAAATGGAATGAAGTTCGTTGTCGCCGATGAATTTTTAAAAAATAAAAAATAAATGTATGATATTTACTTTATTTATGGTAACAATAATAATTGTCATAAAATTTAGGTAAACTGTGATTTTTTTAATGGAATATTATATTATACAACTGTTATTGTAGTAGTGCATGAATATATATATATATATATATATATATATATATATATATATATATATAACATTCTTGCCTTAAAATCATATTTTATAAGTTATAATCTATATATAATTTCTTTTAATACAAATTTTGAGGGGGACCTCAAATCTTACTAAGAGGGTACGACTTTTCTCATATAAATAAGGGATAAATACCGATTTTAGAGATCGAAGCTGTGACCATGTTCTTGAACTGTATTCAAATCAAATAATGAAATTATCATGTCAGTGACCCTTTTCAGGAATTGATATCTTTGTTTTGAGACTAAAATTTTAGCGGTTTTGATTTATATTTCTAACGTATTCCTATTGTTTAAGATTGAATTATTATTTCTCTAATTTCTTTTATTTATTTGTTTTTATAATATTCTAATCAACCTTTTAAATTCTATCGAAATTTACTGTCAATTGTGATGCACATATTCTATTCATTATGAATAGTGACATGAAAATTTTGAAATTTACAATATCGAATTTAAATTAATCTTATTATATTAAAAAATATTATACGCGCAGTATAGATTTTCTAGTTAATTAAAGTTAAGGTTAAAAAATCATTTTGGTTCCTAGTTTTCATAGATATTTCATTTTGGTCTCTTAACTTTCAAATATTCAATTTTGAAAGTGAATGAAAGGTTCCAAAATAGCAATGTCCATAAAAATATTAAGAAGCGCTCAATTTAGTTTGCATATCAACATATGTAGGTATAAAAGAAAATCCCACCATAGCATGAATTGCAACTCAAAAGAGAATGGAGTTTAAGGTATTTATGTTGCTTAAAGAAATTCACATGGTTTTTCCCTTACTTTTGGCTAACTTCTTTCCCTATAAACACTTAACAAAAAAAAAGCAGGGCACAAAGAAAGAAGAAGATGAAGGATTGTATTATTATTTACAATTTTAATTATTATTTTTTTATTCACAAGGACTATTTTTAAATTTTTTGGCGAGTTAAAAGATTAAAATTTGACATATGAAAGTTAAGAGACCAAATTTGGATAAATATGAAAGTCTAGGGACTAATATTGGACAAACACGAAAGTTTAGGAACTAAAATTGAATATTTAAAAGTTAAGGAACAAAATGGAACATTCATGAAAGTCTAGGGAACAAAATGGAATTAGTAGCAAGTAACAATCATCTGATGTCGCTTTGGCCGAGTGGTTAAGGCATGTGCCATGTTAAGTACATGGCGTTTCTTCGCAAGAGTTCGAATATCTCAGGCGACGTTTCTTTTTTATTTCATTTTTCTTGTTCGGCCGATACATCCTGAAGCTGTTCTTTGAATATTCTCTAATAAAATCGATTCATCAAATTTAAGGTGTTTCGTTTCTGATCGTTTTCGTTGCGGATTTTGGTACTCGTCAACAATAGTTTCTATCTAGGGCTTGTCGTTCTTCCAAACCTACCTGCCATTATTGCTATGTCACTCACCTTCGCCACCTTCAATTTCTTCCATTTCGCCGTTTCTTCCTCTCCAGATTCTTTCCCTTCCAATCTCGACTTCAGGACCCATTTCAAGGCTGTTTCTGTTCATCATTCCTCTAATTTGAGCTACTAGATTCGATGTCATTGTATTTTCTCTGCCGCAGTTGAGGTCATTGCGGCAGTGAGAGGAGGGTTCTAATTCTTTTGATACTAATTCTGAATCTCAAATTGGTGGAGATGGCAGCATTGGAGCTGGGAATGGGTTTGGTGGCGGCGGCGGTGGCAATGGAAATGGCGATGGCGAGGAGGAGGAGGAGGAGGAGGAGTTTGGATCGATATTGAAATTCGACGACGTGATCAAGGAGGCTGACGCTTGTGGAGTTAGACTTCCTCAAAAGATGCTTGAAGCTGCTAAGGCAACTGGGATTCAAGAAGTTTTTCTTGGTCGTTACTTGGACTTGCAGGTAATGATTTTCCACTTCTAAAGTGAATGAATCGGAACTGTTGCATGCTTGTTACCTTATTTATTATTAGCTGTATATTTAGCTACCTCTAGAGATTTTTCTTGATTTGCGGAACATGAATGTGTGATTTTGAGGCTGAAATTTTGTTCAATATGTTGAGTTTTTCTAATATGATTGAACAAACCATTGATATCACTGTGCTGTCATTTTGCTTGTCCTTTAATTATTTTTTTCTTTTTTTCCCAATTGGAATACTTCACCTCTTAGTTCTTTTTAAATTAATGTTGTATGGTTGCTTCTTGGCTTAAGCATAAAGATGATTTTTTTTCTTCTTCTTCTTCTTAATTTAAAGTTATTCTAATTTGTAATATTATAATGAAATGCATTTTGTTTTGGTGTTTTGCAGGGGTTGGGTTTGTTGTTAGGCTTCTTGATGAGTTCCTGCTCCATGTTTCGTGATCGAATGCTAGCAGATCCATCTTTTCTTTTCAAAGTTGGAACCGAGGTTTTTTTTTTATGTTACTTAAATTCAGTTTCAAGCTAATGATCCACAATTCATACCAGCCAATGCGTTATAGTTTTCACCTAGGGTTGCTTTTTGTTGGCATTTTTTAATCCATTTGGAGTATCTTTTGCCATGAGAAATCACATAATTGTCATTTAGATTCATGATTTGGTATTTGAGTCCATTGATTGTTTGTTTTCTTGATGGTTCTCTTCGATCAATTCAGTTGACTTGGATGACTAATTATAAAATTGAATTCCTGATTAATGGATTTAATAAACTTTGCTGATGCAGATAGTCATAGATTCATGTTGTGCTACATTCGCAGAAGTTCAGAAAAGAGGAGAGAATTTCTGGGCAGCGACCTGTATCGAGAGGTTTATTAGGACAGATGCAGCATGCTTATTTTTCTCTACCTAGCAGGTTAATATCACATGCCACGTCTTCTGTTGAAATTTCGTACCTTTCTAAGTTCCAGACTTGTAGTTCCCTGTGTTCCCTTCTTTTATGTTTTATTTACTTCTTGCTGTTGGATTCTTGACAAGGTTTCTTTTGCCACTACTTTGTTTAACATATATGTATTTTTGTAAAATCATTTTCCCCAGATTTGGCCTCAATTTACTGACCATTCTCAATTTTATTTTTGCTTATGCAGTGTTTTTTAAGCTGAAAGGCCTGGGTGTAAATTCACAGTGGAGCAACGAATTGTATCATATTTCTATAAGGCATTGATTTCATTTTTTTGCTAAGCAATGCTTAAACTGGAAAATTACTTTCTCATCCTTGTTCATTGTCTTGTTTCGAAACAACTTCTCAAGACATGCCTCTTGTTTGTCTCGTTCGTACTGTATTTTTGTGGGGTGTTTATTAAACTCATTATCATTGATGCATTTTGGTCCAGGGTGTCTTGTATGGCTCAGTGGGATTTGGATGTGGTCTCATTGGCCAAGGGATTGCTAATTTGATCATGAACGCAAAACGGTAAGCTTTTTTAAATATGTCTTGCATGCCTTGTATTATAAGATGTCTGATGCTATTTTATTTTCTAATATTATTATACTACCTTAATTTTATTTTTATTTGATCATTTATTTGTCTACCATTAAGAAGCTCACCTAAGAGCATCGATCAACACGGATTAGCGTATGACACTAAATAAATAAATTATTACAGTTAAGCGAGGAGCTGAATATATGACGTTTTTTTAAACTTGTAAAATATTCAAGTATAGAATATGGAACTCCCGAAATCTTATGTGCGCTTTGAGTTGTCATAAAAAGATGTATCCTACTTATGAGGTAAGTTGTAATTTGTGGTAGACGTAGGATTCCAATTTTTGTATTGCTTTCATTATTGATTTTGTAATTTTGTCGATACAACTATTAGCTGGTGCTGTTTGATATTGCAGTTTTTTTACCGAAAGGAAAATAAAGATATAGCTAATGCCTTTGTAAAAAAATATTGAGACTGAATAGTCGTTTTTTAAAATTATTCATAGAGGCAATACCTTTATAGAATATACAACAATAACCCTAGCACCAATGGGCATAAAGGGCCTAACACTATAAATATACAATAAACAAATGTATATATATATATACATAATAAATAACTCTAACACTTCCCCTCAAGCCAGAGCAAATATATCTATCATGTCCAGCTTGTTAAAGAGGTAATTTATTCGTGCTCCATTCAAGGCTTTAGTGAGAATATCTCCCAAATGTTCTCCAGTCTTTACATAACTTGTAGAAATCAAGTCGTGTTGTATCTTCTCACGAACAAAATGACAATCCATTTCAATATGCTTAGTTCTTTCGTGAAATGCTGAATTTGAGGATTGATGAATAGTTGTTTGATTTTCACACCATAGTTTCGCAGGTGTTGTGGTCTTTTCTCCCTTTTCATTCAGTAACTGGATTAACCATACTATTTCCTACGTTGATTGAGCCATGACTCTATATTCAGAATCAACACTTGAACGAGAAACCACATTTTGTTTCTTACTCTTCCACGACACTAGATTTCCTCCTACAAAGAAAAAATACCCTGAATAGACCTTCTGTCTTCCTTGGAACTTGCCTAGTCATCATCCAAAACACTCAATATTCATGTGTCCATGATTCTAGTACAACACTCCCTTTCCAACTGCAAATTTTAAGTAACTCGAAATTTGTTCTACGACAGCCTAATGATCCACTATAGGAGATGACATAAACTGACTTACCACACTCACCGAATATGATATATCAGGTCATGTAACTGTCAAGTAGTTCAATTTCCTAACCATTCTCCCATACCTCTTAGGATCTGAAATGCCTCTTCGTCTTTGACAAGTTGCAAATTAGGTACCATCAGAGTACTATACGACTTTATGCCCAATTTTCTTGTTTCAGATAACAAATCAAGAAAATACTTCCTTTGAGGCAGGAAGATGCCTTTCTTACTCCTCATAACCTCAATACCCAAGAAGTATTTAAGGGTTTCTAGACCCTTAGTACAAAATAGGTTATGTAGTAATGTTTTCAACAAGGCTATACCTGAATATCATCTCTAGTAATCACGATATCATCAACATAAACCACTAGAAAAGTAATGCCCTGTGATGATCGTCGATAGAACACATAATGATCTGACGAGCTCTTTTCCATTCCAAATTTCTCCGGTGCTTGACTAAATTTTCCAAACCACATCTGTGGACTCTGTTTCAAGCCATACAATGATTTTTTTAAGTTGGCATACCTTGGAATTCTCCCCTTGAGCAACAAACCCAGGTCCGCTCCATATAACTTCTTCATGAAGATCCTCATGCATTCACACATTCTTGATATCTAGCTGATATAACGACCAAGAGTTCGAAGCAGCCATGAATATAAATAACCAAATAGAGGTCATCTTTACAACTGGGGAGAAAGTATCACTATAGTCGATCCCATAAGTTTGAGCATAACTCTCAGAAACTAGCTCTGCTTTCAGATGAGCCACTAATCCATTAGAATTGAATTTGACAACATACACCCATTTATAACCGATTGTCTGTTTATCTGTTGGGCGTTCTACTAGCTTTCAAGTATCATTGGCATCCAACGCAGTCACCTCCTCAATCATGGCTTATCGCCACCCAGGATGTGATAGTGCTTCATTTGTATTCTTAGGTAAAGACACATAATAAAGAGATGTGAGAAATGAAAAAGTGGGTGAGGATACCTAATGATAAGACAAACAAAGAAATAGGATAGGTACACGAACGTTTACCTTTGCGAAAGGCAATCAGTAAATCAAGATCATCACACGTTTTCAAGTTAGACATTGAAGAAGGCTCTAGTGTAGGGTATGTATCTATAGGTTGTTGATGCGTATGCCTTGAGTATACCTGAATGATAGGAGGACATGAAGGAATAAACGCTTATGGAGACGGATCAAAACAATATGGTGTAGAGACCACTTCATAGAGAAAAAAATCATTCGTCTCATGGGAATGACTAGATGGTGAACTAAAGGGCACATCTTCAAAGAATGTAACATCAAATGAGACAAAGAACTTGTTAGTACTTGGACAATAACAAGGATAGCCCTTTTGAACACGAAAATAACCCAAGAAGATACATTTCAAAGATTTTGGATCGAATTTAGTACGACGAGGATTAACATCCCAAACAAAACATGTGCAACCAAATATTTTAGGTAAAATATGGAACATTTCATTGGTAGGAAATAAGACTTTAAATGGAATCTTACCACCTAAAACTGTCAAAGGCATCGATTTATTAAAAAAACAAGCTGTAGACACGACATCAACCCAAAAATGCTTTGGGACATTGACGTGAAATGAAAAAAATCCTTGTAGTTTCGAGTAAATGTCATTTTTTTCTTTTAGCTACCTCATTTTGAGATGGAGTGTCAGGACACAAAGATTGATGAATAATGCCTTTATCACAAAGATAAACACCAAGGATGTTAGAAAAATATTCACCACCATTATCAGTGTGTAAGATTTTGATAGAGGCGTTGCATTGATTTCAAATTTCAGTATTGAATGCACAAAAATGAGAGAATCATTCTGAACGAGTTTTCATGAAATAAACTCAGGTAAGACGAGAGTAGTCTGACAAATGTAACAAAATAATGAAAACTTGTTTTGGACAATAAAGGACTTGGACCCCAGACATCTGAATGAACTAATTCAAAAGTAGCATTAGCTCTTATATTGACTATAGGACTCGAAGTAAGACGATGAAATTTTGAAAACTTACAAGACTCACAATTCAAAGATGATAACTTACTAAACTCAGGAAATAACTTATTTAAAACTAACAACGGCAGATGACCTAACTGACAATGGAGCTGGAACAAAGACTTAGTGCTCGAACAAGCTACAATGTTTTCTGGACTTTGATCAATAATGTAGAGACCTGCAGATTCACGCTCTCTACTAATAATCTTTTTCGTCATATGATCCTGAAACAAGCAATAACCAGGAAAACATTAGGCATGACAATTTAGATCACAAGAAAGTTGACTTACTGAAATTAGATTGTATGTGACTGTAGGTACACATAACACGAAAGATAAGGGAAGTGTAGAAGTAAGTGTTATCGAGCTCAATGCTTAGATAGGGAACGGGGACCCATCTGCCAAAGTGACATTAGGAAAGGATTCAGGCGACAAAGAAATAGCAAACAAGTTCATGTTACCTGTTATATGGGCAGTGGCACCCGAGTCTATGACCTATTTGGAGGACGATGTAAGAAGACAATGGTTGTTACCTGATTCTGCAAGAGTTGCAATAGGAAGATTTGGAAACGATGACTGCAATGAATCATTTGATACTCAGAGTTTAGCAAACTCGTCAGCTAAAATATTCTCATTGGATGCAAGATGGGTAGTCTAAAGTTTCTGATTCTAATACTGCAACTTCCTACAGTCTTTTTCCACATGATCCGGGTTGCGACAATAATAACATCTCATATCTCCTCTCGAATCTGGACGTTGGTCATAACTCGGCCTAGGTGTGTTTGCACTCACACCCTTCGAAAAACAAGAATCCTCTATATGATCCTCCATCTCATTACTCGACAGATGAAACCAAATAGTTTTATGGTAATCGAGATAGTTTGAGCCATTTAACTTACGCTTCATAATTTCCATCGGATGAGAAATCACACTTTGCTTAGTTTTTTCCATAAATTATCAACAAAATAAAATAAATCAACAAACAACTAGTATTCTCAGTAAAAATTAGATCTGAACGAAGCAAAAAATTAGAACGAAAGTACCGAAAAAAACCCTCAACGGTCAGACTTGGTACAGATGGAGGCTGAAAATAGAAATGCAATTCCATTAGCTTGTAGGGAATGTCGTCTCGAGAAAAACCCAACAAAAAAAATTCAGAATCGTAGTCCAAACGAACAACAAACAAAAATCAGCAGCGAATAGAATAGAAAACGTCAGATCAGAAGCACTCGTTGTTGGATCGAATTTTTTTTTTAACAAAATTGTAAAGGAGGTTGACGCGGAAAAAACCCAACCAAGAACGTGTCAAACAAGCCAGCCATGCGCAGCTCGTGTTTTCAGCGATGAAAATCTTTTTTTTGGCTCGTGAGCTTGAATTGCTCGTCATTTTGCGACGAAACTTGTATAGATGTGTAGATCGGCCCTCTCTGAATATTTGGTGTAAGTTTCGTCGAAAAAGGACTTCAAAAAATTTTGACAGCTAACGGTCGATTTGACAGATGACAGACGATTGTTGTCGACTGACAGACAACAACTCTTGACGGTAAAACCAAAACTCGAAAGATCTCGATATGTGAACACCAAACCCTAATTTCAAAGAAGCCAAGACGCCTATGATATCATGTAAAACAATATTGAGATTGAATAGTCGTTTTTTTATTATTCATGGAGGCAATACCTTTATATAGAATATATAATAGTAACTCTAGCTACCAATGAGCCTAAATGGCCTAACCCTATAAATGCACAATTAGCAAATTTATAATAATAAATAAATAACTTTAACACACTTGGTTTTTTTTCCCTAGTTTTTCGTGTTTTTCACTTTTTTTTTTCATCCCTCGAAATCTTTCTTAAATCTGTGGGAAAATGACTTGTAGTCTGACTGCATGTGTTAATTCAGTTTTTCTTAAATGGTACTTTGTGTTTTCTGTCAACTACGAGTTAACCAAACAAATTTTTCGAATTGGTCGACGCGTATGAAAGTTGGATCCAAACACTCACTAATATTAAAAAAAAAGAAGCAAAGAATTGGATTATGATCAACTATAAAAGCTTTTCGGTTATCATCTAGAATACCCTATACATAATACATCCATCAAATCTCTATCTATATACTGATCTTTGGAACTATATTTAATTATTCAGGTGCATAAAGAAATCAAATGAGGATGTGCATGTGCCTCCGCTCATTCAGAGTGCTTCTCTTTGGGGTACTTCTATCCTCTCTATTTTACTCTACTAATCTGTTTCTTAATGAGAGACAAATTATCTTGTTTCAAATTTATATGAGTAAGTTCTCACCTTTTGAGTTGATCTGAAGCAATTTAGCATAACACGTCATAATAAATCTTTGTTTGGTTAATCAAAATTATGATCCATAATTAGAAGTAGGTTAATCCACAAGTCACTTATTTCTTAGTCTAACTTACTTCCCCTTCCATTATATTTTTCTTGTACGTAAGTTTGATCAAGTTCAACTTGGAATCAATATAAGAATCTTGATGGAAAGCTTAACCGAAAACGCGAGATTTATTGTTAGTGTTATTAGTCTATTCGGTTTGGTCCTCATGCAAACTACAACTTACAGACTTCTTTTGCATATGTTAATATTAATTTGTAATTCTAAATCCTCTTTTTGCCTTCATTCAGGTGTTTTCCTTGCGGTATCTTCCAGCACTAGTTATTAAATAGTGAATGCAATCGAGCAAGTGGTCGAAGCCTCACCTTTGGCGAAGAAGATTCCACCAGTGGCAATGGCTTTCACAATTGGTGTGAGGTTTGCCAACAACACCTATGGTGGTATGTAGTTTGTGGATTGGACAAGATGGAGTGGGGTTCAATAGCCTCAATCTAGAAAACTAAACCTTGGCTTCCTATAAGTAGTGTGTAGCTTTAGGTTTAGGTTTAGGTTTAGTCCTAGAGTTTGGTTGGACAAGCTTATAGGAAAATAGGATATGTCAATTTTTCCTATGAGTACACCTTTGCTAGGGCTTAGAAGTTGGTGATCAATGTTTTGAATTGTTCGTCAGATAATCTATAGGTGGGGTAATTTATGGTGGAGCTGGGAAATTCACTTGAGATTGGATTCCTTTTTTCTTCTTTGTTAGATTATGCTTAATTAAAAAAATCTCATGAGGTTAAGATTTTCTTGTAATCTCTAATCCATTAAATAGACACTTGCTTGTAATCTATTCCTTTTTAAAAAATTTAGATCCTAAGGTAATAAAAAATCCCATGAGGTTGTATGACATCACTATCCAATACTCATTCTCATTATGATATCAAAAAACATCATACTCATTATGGGAGAAAGTAAAGTATTTATGGAAATGGAGTGAGTGTTAGTTCTGGAAGACTTTTGTGAGGGCTAGGGCCAGAAGAGCTGTTTGAGTGACGTATGGCTCCTTATTAGAATATGAGTAAAATTTGGTTAAGGGTGGGTAAGTATATTGGAAATATTTACCACCATTTTGGACCATATCTGTTTATTTTAAAAAAGAAATTGGCTTTGATTGTTGGAGAGAAATGTTAACGTGTTGAAATTTGTGGTCCAAAATAACGGTAAGTATGTCCAAATACTTACCTACCTTTAGGTAAGTATTACTCTTAGAATATATGACAAGCGTGTGTATACTATTTTTTTTAAAACTTTAGGAAAGGTCTTGAAAAAAATGTCTTTTTCCTTCTCTCACTAAAATCCCCCTCCTGACTCTTAAAACACCATTTGAACATTTTCCCCTCCCCCTTCAAAGTCGTTCTTCATTGGCATTGGAGGTGGAATTTCGACACGGTCACCCATTAGCGACAACCCTTCCCCTTCTCCATCTTTCTGCCATTGAACCTTTTGTTGTCTTCTCTTGAACTAGTGATTAAACCCTTTTTCTAGCTTACTTCGGTGACTGGTTTTCATCTTTCGGCAACGATGGTTTCACATGCATGCCATCTTAACCATCTTCAACTCAAATCTATGTCGTTTTCTTTACTGGTGGTTTATCGTGACTATTCTCGACTCAAGCGACGAAAGTTATTGCAAACACGTAACATTCTCACCTGACCTTTAATATCACTAAATTGAACATTTCCACACAACACTTCATCTTCATCGTTGAAGGTCTGGTTGTGTAGCAACCATCACTCATTTTTGTGGGTGGAAGGTTTGGAATGGAAGCTTCTGAAGGTAGCACCGAAAAGGGAATCAGAGATAGAGGTGCCCATTTGCGATGGAGATGAACCTAAAACTCTTTTTTTTTAATAAAAATAAAAAAACAGATTCGACTTTTGTTGAACCAAACCAGTTTCACTAGACTAATTCGATTCAATTCTTCTTTCTTCTTTTTTTAATATATTTTTTCTTTTTCTTTTTTTTGAGTTATAACATTTCGTAACTATGTGCATCAAGATATCGTTGATTCTCCTCAATGTTGATGATGGTCGGTGGTCGAACACGGATTGTGTATGGTGAAAATTGTTGCCCAGGTGTCGAGCATTAGAATATATATAAGAAATCGTGAGAGTCTCATTGCCATATGTATACAATTTCCTGATATTCTACCCCTACATCCTCTTATCACCTTTAGGAGTAAACATGTTCGTGTTCATTCCAAAGCTTCTGTTACTCACCTCTATCCAAAACATGTAATTGGATCGTGGGTCGTCTCTACCAGCCTTGCAATCAGGTGCTATTGGGCAACTTATCACTAATTTCAAGTTTTTTTTAGTATATGTATTAAAATCAGACATTTAAAAGATCATGAGCCAAAATTAAACAAGCTATAAAGTATGAGGGACAATTTTAACATTGTATATATCTTATATTCAAATATTTATTCATAAAATCAAAGCGATATGAACAAAGGATGTCTGCTTTCAAACAAAAAAAAACATGGAATGCCTTTCGTTATCAATAATTGGGATGTTAAAAAAAAAATTCGACAACTTGAATGACCCGACCAACTCAACTCAATTTGACGGGTTGGGTTGAATTATAAACTTATTTGAGTTTGGTTGGGTTCAAATAAATCAATTTTTTCATAAGTTGACTTGGTTTTTGGATTGACCTAAAATTAATTTGGGTTGACCCGAATTTGTGATATAAAGATTTAGTACTTTGTAATTAAAGAGTATTTATTATTTCAAGTGTAAATTAATAAAGACTTATTATTTTATTCAAATTGTTATTTAATTTGCATTATCCTAAGCGAACACCTTAATTAGATTAATGGTGTGAAACCATGGGTTGTTAATATG
The DNA here is from genome assembly GCA_036507275.1 of Sicyos edulis. Lineage (NCBI taxonomy): Eukaryota > Viridiplantae > Streptophyta > Magnoliopsida > Cucurbitales > Cucurbitaceae > Sicyos > Sicyos edulis. The sequence goes on along the minus strand of CM071846.1, from coordinate 56,113,693 downwards.
AAAACTTTGGATATGTATATGAGATATATAAATAAATCTTTGTCTAAGGCAATAATTTAATGTAGGGTTTTTTTCATAAATAGATCATATTTGAAAAGTATTTGCAAATATATGTTCCTCGAAAAATATTAGCAAAAACGGAATCTCGTTAATTACATTATTAATTACCTAAATTGGCATTTACAATAATACCCTCCTTAATTAATTTTTTAATTTTCGAATTATTAACCAATTTGGAAAAACTCTCCATATTCCATACCCACAAATTCCTAAATTAGAGTGCATTTATTACGAAAATTAAATACAATAAAAAAGCTAATAAAGAAAGTGTCTTTTCATTTATTTTCTTTTGAATTTTCTGTCATTTCGTCTTCTTCTTGATTTCTCTAGAAAAAAACTCTCTAGTTGGGCAATCTCGACGACGTTTCAACGATTTTGCGATTGACGATCGAAATCGAAAACAAGGGGAAAGAAGAACTAAAGGTCATCATAGGGTAGGTTTATACAGTTATGTTCAGTTTTTAAGGTTTCTTTTTAAATACATTAAATCTGGTGTTCAATAGTAGGGAGTGAGGGGATTCTAGGGATATGAGTGTTGTAGTTTTGGGATTTTGTAATAATCAATACTGTATGAGTTTAATTTTCTAGTTTAATTCGTTTCGTTCCTCGATTTGTGGTTAGAGTTTTAAACAGAACTTTATCATGGTTCCTGGGATTATTACTACTGTCAATTTATGGTTTGAGGGCTCGAAAACAGAATTGCACAATAGTTAGGAGAGGTATTGTACTGTATTAACTTGCATATACGGTATCAACTTGCATGTACAATATTAACTTGCATGTACAATAATGTTATAATTTTGATAGGTTATCACTATTCATTCTATTTGTATTTGTAGTTGTTTAGTGATTGTTTAAAAATTCTTAGTTTTCTGTTGGTTTAGTTGAATCGGTGTATTCTTTCATAAGGGTGTAAATAGTATGGTTAGGTGTAATGTATGGATGTTTTGTTTATGTTATATTGTATTTACTAACTATATTTTTTTTTTCACATTTAAGACATCAAGTTCATCCAGTGCTTCAGAACGTGACAAAAAAAGATCATCGGAAGGTGAAACCCAAAGCACGATGGAATGACAAGAAGGGAACAAGGTTGACAGAAGTTAAGACTAGAAGAGAAGTATGAATAACTGGGATGTCTGGAAATACCGTAGGAAAAATAGGGAAAAAAAGATACTTTAGTGTCTAGTCATACATGTCTGCAAATATTGTAGGAAAAATAGGGCAAGAGGATACTTTACTTTCTAGTCATACAGTGGTAGTCGTATGTGAGTGCAATAGTGAACAAGCGATGGTAAAGTCATGTATAATCATTATTCGCTTTGGATTTGATTTTAAGGTATTGAAAAATGAGGCATTAATGTACCAGACTGTATATACTGTATAGATATGTGAGTATTACGTTCACATGTAGGAATTCGAGGAAATAAAGTGTAACGGCCCGGAAATTTCATCCCGGTCTTCCCGGGAGGCCCAGGGGCATTTTGGTAATTTTGGTCAGGCCGACAGGGCCGGTTATGTAATTGTTAATTGCCGGAAAAATTATGAGTCGATTTGATTGAGATCGGGAATTTTGGTGAAGACATTTGGGCTTGGAAAAAGGTAAAAATAAATAGGGAATTAAATAGCGCGTCGAGTGAGATTCGAGCCAAGGACGCGCTGCAAGCTAGGCAAGGGGCGCTGCCAATCGAGCCACTGAGCGCTCTTGTGCTTCTAAGCGTGCGATCTAATATTTATGCCTGTCTTCGTGCGTTTTATTTTAAAAGCCAAAATCGCCCGAGTTCTTTCCCCATTTCTTCTTCTTCTTCTTCGTGGATTCCCTTCGACCGACCGGCGATTTCCTTGCGATTTCTTCCTTCTCCAGCTCTGTTCGACCGAGCTTCTTCTCCAATTCGAAGTCGTTTTCCATCCCCGAGCAGCAGGTAAGCTTCTTCTTCCTCCTTTCCTTAAAAAATCCGATTTCTTTCTCCCTGCTTCCGGGCTTCGTTTTCCCGGCCGTGTTGAGGTGAATTTCTGGATGGGTTTTGTGCAGCTTGCGTAGGAGAGTTCGTCCAACAACAATCGGTCGTTGAATCTTCGCCTATCGCTCGATTTCGGCTCTTCTCCATCGCCCCTGTTCGCGCGCAGAAACAGAGCCCTTGTTCGCCGAGCTCGCGTGCGCAGAAGCAGCCCAGCCGCCGAGCCTCGCCGCACATCGCGCGCGCGCCTCGCCCATCTCCGTGTCACACATGCGCCCCCGCCCCAGTCTGCGCGCCGCGCACAAGCGCACCCTCGCGCCCGCTTCGCCCGCATCCGTCCGCGCGCCCAGCCAAGCGCCCAAACAACCCGTTCTTTGCCCCGGTCGTGCAATTGCCTCGTTCGTGCGTTCGTCGCGCCTCGTGAGTTGCTCCCGAGCTGAGCCTCGTTTATTTTATTATATTTAGGCCTATTGTGTGATTTTTGTTGTGATTGATAGGTTCTCGGTAGCTAGTTCGGGTTCGTTCGCCGCTTAGGTTTTCGTGTCAAATCGTCCCCGACCAAGGTAAGGATTTCTTACAGGAGTTGTGTGGACCCTGCGATATATTATGCGATTGCTGATTGATTGCTTGTTTGTGTTTATTGACATGTGTAGCTAGGTATTCTATTCTGAATTCCCGATTAGCATGATCTTCCTGATTAATTCTCATGTTAATCCATGCTAGGTTGTTCCTTTCTGGCATGCTCGTATCTGTTCCTTGCTTCGTAGTATCATGCTAGGCTCGTTGTATTCTTATTGAGCACGTATTGGATTTTATGGATTTGTTTGCCGATTGCTAGGCAAAGTTAGAGTTGCGGTAGATAGCATCATCCGGGCCGATGCATAAAGTACTTTGCATCCATGGCGGGGACGTCGAGCCGATCATTCCGTCCCTCGACCCCGTGAGGATTAGCTAACCCTACCGGTAGGCCCCGCAATCTTGGGTGAGGGTGGCGGATCGTTAAATGCCCCAACGGTCGGGATGATGACTTGGCATTGCCTCGTCCCGGCGATCGGCACGTCCTCAGCGTGTTCGGCCGTAGCCCTTGATTGCCAAGTGTTAAGGTAAGGACGGCTTCCTGGTGTAAGTCTACCACGACCCGTTCCTTAGCCCCAGGTGCGGTGGTTCAGGCTGACATAGTTTACGTGTCTAGGTCTTACACCCCTATGTCAGTGACACCGATCCAAAGATTTAGTTAGGCGTGGTGGATCGACATGGGCGCTTGCCTCTGAGACCGGCACCCCCATGGTGCAAGCAGTAGCACGCGGTGCATGTTTCGCTCATTACAACACCGACTGCAGAGCTCCTCGGGATCTTGAGCGATGTACCTTTCGTCGACAAGAGAGACGGTCAGAAAGACCCACCCAAAAGGGGCTCTAAATGGGCCTTTACCCCAATGCATGTAGTGAAAATAAAAGACATTATAAAAAAATACATTTCGGATTCCAAGTAAAAACAGAAACATTCAACAACCAAAACATACATTTCTAAAAGCACACTGATCGTAGATTTATTTAAACCATTAAAACAATCCACAAGTACCAATATCTTTGGAATCCATAAAACGTAAGAAAACATCCTCGGGCTCTGTGCCCGCCTACATGCATTCGGGGAAATAATAAAAAGTGAAGAGTCATGATAATTAAAATAAAACAATCGAGAGATGACAAAGCAGGTTCCATGATCATAGCTCCTCCTTCACCATCCTGTCTCCCGCTTGATTACCCGTGGAAAACCACGAGAAAGGGTGAGTAACGAATTACCAGTAAGAATCCCCAACCGGGTACAATACGATATACATGATCATCTAGAAGAATGTATGCAAGCTATGAGAACAAACACAGAGCGGAGCACATAGCTAAGTCCACACTTGGACCTCGGATGCCATCTCGTGGTCTTAGTCCGGAAAATACCACAACACACTAAACGCACTATACGGGAACAAGTCCCGCCTCACCTGCTCTCACTGCGATACGAAAAGGTGCACTGGCTCAAGATCCCGAGGAGCTCTCGATCGGCGGCGCCATAATGAGCGTAAGCGCGCACCGCATGCTACCGCAAACTCGGGGGTGCCGGGTCTAGTGGCAAGTCGCCCGTGTTCGATCACCATGCCTAACTAAATCTCTGGATCGGTGTCACCGACATAGGGTGTGAGACTCGACACGTGAACTATGTCACTGTACCACCGCACTTTGAGGCTAAGGAACCGGTCGTGGTAGGCTTACACCGTGAAGCGGTCCTTGCCCTAACAGTGGCAATCAAGGGCTACGGCCGAACACGCCGAGGACGTGTCGATCGCCGCCGGGACGAGGCAATGCCAAGTCATCATCCCGACCGTTGGGGCATTTAACGATCGCCACCCTCACCCAAGATTGCGGGGCCTCTACCGGTTGGGATAGCTAATCCTCACGGGGTCCAAGGACGGAGAACTGTCTCGGACGTCCTTGCCATAGATGCAAGATACTTTATGCATCGGGCCCGATGATTCTATCTACCTCAATTCTAAACCTTAACAATAATAACGATTCAATCAATGCACCCAATACGTGCTCATCGGATACAAAGAACCTAGCATGATACTACGAAGCAAGAACAGATATCGAACATGCTAGAATAGAACAACCTAGCATGGGCTAACATGAGAAACAATACAAGAGTTCATGCCATCGAGAATTGAATGCGAGCACCTAGGCTAAACATGCTAGTAAACATACACAGCATACAAAACAACAATCACAAATATACCGCAGGTCCACACAACCCCTGTAAGAAATCCTTACCTTGGTCGGAAGACTTTTACACACAAATCCTAAGTCATGGAACAATCCCGAGCTAGCGAGCGGGAACCTAGCAAACCAACAATAATCAGCATCTAAAATATCTAAACAACAATAGAACAGCAAGCTCGGCTCGGGAACTCACGCGCGCGACGACGACGAGCTTGGGGTCACTGCCGCAAGCCGCTCGCGGGCAAGTCGCGGCGCGGCCGCTACCGCACGGCAGCAGGACACGCTACCGGTTGCGCTACCGGCACGGCATGGACACGCGCACGCTACGCTGCGCTACCGGCACGACAACCAGGACACGACGACACGCGGGCGAAGGCTCGACGGCGACGGCGCCGCGGCGCGGCGCGCGCGATGCGGACACACGGCGAGCAACTCGGCAGGACGCGCGCGGCGCGCGCGAACGCTCGGCGGCGCGCGCGGGCAAGCAGCTCGGCAAGCGGACACGGCGAGGGCGTCGCGAGCGATCGGCCGACGCTACTGGCGCCGGCGAGGACCTCTCTCGTCGCGAGCGATCGGGCGATCTCTTTGGGCGAACGGCGAGGCCGGGCTGGGACAGTCTGGCGTCGCGGCGGGCGCTCTCGACCGATCTGGCGCGTCGCGACAAGGCCGGCTCGACCGATCTGGGCGTGCGACAGTGGCCGCTCGACCGACCGGGGCGTCAGGAGCTGGGCTGGGGATGATGGTCGCTCCTCCTCTCGGTGGGCCGCACAACACACACACACACACAACCCCTTTTTCTTACATTCGCCAACAAACACCCAAATGAGAAGATGAAGAAGACGAAGACTTACCCGAATGATGATGATCGAACCCAAGGAGATGCAAGGATGAAGAACTCGGCAAGGCTATGGAGATGGAGAGCTTGGGCGGCCAAGAGGTGTTTTGGAGAATAAGATGGAATAACCTAATTCTATTTCATTTAACCAAATGCACCAAAACTCCAAAATCCAAGGTTAACTAAGATGTGATGCGAAAAGAGCAACAAGAGCACCTAATGGCTCAATTGGCACACCTCTCTACAAGCTTCCCGGAGACCCGGGTTCAAACCCCTACTGCAAAGACAATTTCCTTTATTTTTACTTTTGCAACAAACCTTGCTCAAACCAAACCACAAACCCCTCCAAAACCTACAAAAACCATCCAATAATTTTAGTAGCTGGAAAAGACACAAACGACCATGACGGCCCGACCAAATTACCAAATTACCCCTAGGGCATACCCGAAGACCGGGAAGAAAAACACAGGTCGTTACAGTGCCGAGGCCGGGACTTGTTTCTCGTATAGGGCGACTTATGTATTGGATGTGTGGTGATATTATTCCTGACTAAGACCTTAAATTGGCATCCGAGGCCCAAGTGTGGGCTAAGCTATGTGCTCTATTCTGTGTTTATACTCATAGCTTGCATACTCTCATCGAGATGACCATGTATATCGTATTGTACCCCGGTTGGGGATTCTTACTGAGTAATTCGTTACTCACCCTTATTATTGTGGTTTTTCCACAGGTAACCAAGTCAAGTAGACAGGATGGTGAAGGAGAAGTCGTGATCATGGGGCCTAGTCTTCCAACTCGATTTTTGTATTATGACTCTTTATGTTTTGTTTCCCCACTGAATGCATGTAGCCAGGGCACGAGCCCTAGGATGTTTTGTAAATGTTTTGTGGATTCCAAAGATTTTGTATCTGAACAGGTTTTGAATGGTTTTTAGTAAATATCTGATCAGAGTAAACTTTGGAAATGTATTTATCTTGGAACAGGTGCTTGGAAACAGGGACAGGTACCAGGGAAATTGTCTAGTTTTTAAAGGGGTTATTTTGAATGTTTTGTTTTAATTGGAATCCAAATCATGTCTGCTTAATGTCCTTTACTTTGAATGCATGCATTGGGGTAAGGGCCCATTTAGTGCCCCATTCGGGTCGGTCCTCTTACGCTTGGTATCGAGCTCAGAGTCATAAATTCAGTAGTTTGACCTTTTGTTGTAGGTCGTTTTCCCATGATCACTAGCACTCCGACACCATCATCAGTGCGCCTAAGTTTGCTTTTTGTTGTAGAAAAGGGTTAAGAATTTACAATACCATCATCGAGTGTATGCCTTGTGTAGTGTTGTGGAGCGGAGACGAGCAGGTTCTGACTCGTTATTGGTTTGGGTTTAGAGCGCCATCATGCCAACTTCCCGCAGTGTGTGATGTATGTTGTGGCTTGTTGAGGTATCCAGATAGATGCAGATGACCTGGGACATCGTTCCAGAGGGAGGTAGAGGTTGGACTCCCATAGGCCAACTGTGGCCCAGTTGATGGTTTTCCCCTAGTGAGAGGGTGGAGGTGCTTTGCCTTGGAATGCCACTCAAAGAGAGGAGTTAGCTGTGGTTGTGCTGATGTGGATGGTTGTGGAGCAGGTCCCCGTGTGGACTAGCCTGGGTAGCTCAAGTGTTGATCTTGAGCCTTGATAGATTATTTGGTTGCCCAGAGAGTGGTTGCAAAGTTGGTAGCCTTCGAGGAGATTGATGAGGCATCTTTGTGCTTCTGTGAAGTGTGGTTTTTGTAGCCAGTAAGCCGGAACCCTGTAGTTAAGGGTGCAGCAAGCATTGTTCCCTTCGGACTGGATCCGTTGGTGGTTTCCTCAGTTGCTCGATAGAGTTGAACACTCTTATTTTGGTAAGCCCTAGAGTAGGGCTAGCTGCTGCATGTTGTGAGAGCCGGCCAGAGTTTGTTGAGCATCATGTGGAGATGCAAGAGTAGGCGGTGAGCCTTCAGCTTGATGAGATGCCTTAGGCATGGTTGTTGGAGTTGAGCCCTTGTATGCCGAGCCAGAGTTCGTGTCACATGAGGTTGTGACCTTGTTGGCCCCGTTGTAGTAAGATGTGGATTTGGTAGTAGTGGCACTTGAGGTGCATTGGTTGGTGTGCCGCTTTGGCACTAAATCTGGTTCAGGCCTGAGTTTGGTATGGGCATAGCAGATGGTTCTATGTCGTTCGGAGTTTAGCGCACTCCATTAGCCTTAGATCCGTTATGGTAGTTGCACTTGTGTAGGTCGTGCAAAAGGGCTAATTCAGTGGTAATCGAAGGACTTCAAGCAAAAGGATGTTCGAGAGGAGCCGGAGCCTTTTCCCAGTGTTACTGGAGGTTGAGTAAGTCAAGCAGGTTGACGGTTGGTAAGTGTTAGTGTGCGTGGATCTCACGCTAGTGTTAAGGCCAAGAGATCCTTGTGGTAGGTAGTGCGGTCAACTACCTTCGAGTGCCTAAATCTCAGGAGAGTTGAGCATCGTAGAAGCAAGTTTGGGTTCCAGCTGAGGGACCATGAGTTGGATGCCTATGAGGTGAGTAGGATGCCTTGTGAGAGGAGTTGGATGCCTTATGGGTAAGCACCCTTGGTAGAGGCTAGGTATAAAGTAAGTTTGGTTGGCTTGGTTATGCTTTGGTAGAGCAAGGTTGCCACAGCTTCGAGCATCGTGTGGAGATGGAACTTTGGGTGTTCCATCGATTGGTTGTATCTCTGCCAGGAGCTAGTGTGGCTTTTGGGAAAAGCATTTGTTAGTCTTGGATCGCTAAATGAAGGTTGGGAGTTGTGCACACAAGTGTGTTTTGTGTGGTTCGTTCTGTGGCGAGAGTTTCATATCCATGTAGGGTTTGCTTTGGGGATCTGGTGCTCAGTTCTTGGAAAAGTTGGACTCCAGGTGGATGTTGTAAGGCTTTAGTGAGGCGGTAAGGATACCATGCTCGTGGTATCAGGTTGTTGCTTAGGTAAGATTTGTTAAGTTGGACCTAAGCTTGGTTGGCGGATCTTCTTGTTGATCATCATGGCTGAGAGAGTTGTTCGGATCCTTCCTTGGATAGGAGTTATGTTGTGGTTGATGCTTAATAGAAGGATGACGCATTCGGTAGCGTTTTGGATCCTCTTGGTTCCCAAGGAGTTGGAGTTGGCCAGCATGGTTATGATGCTGGAAAATGGAGTTGTTGTTTGTTCAGGCAGTTGGTTGTTAGTCCGTTAGTTGGCAGTGGGTGTCGAGGGTTGTCGGAGAGCCCTAGGTTGTGGAGAGCCTCTCTAGAGCTCAGTCAGGCCCAGGTAGGGAATTTCAGTTGGCAAGCTGGAGCGGTGTAGTTTGTAGCCTCGGGTGAGTTGTTGGCAGTCTTGGTAGCCTAGCAAGTTAGTATTTGTTTGGAGTGGAGTCCAGATTGGTTCCGGTGTGGGAACAAGTTGATGCTTGGTATTGACCAAGGTGTGGATTGGAATTTCTAGAAGTCAGTATTGCTCGTGGGGCGAATGGTTCGTGCCCTGTTGGTTGTCTTCCTGTTTCCAGGAAAGTTGAGAGTTGCCCCGTTGGTATTTGGAGGTCCAGTTCGTGGTGGACCCCTGTTGCTACCCCGTGAGACTTTGATCTTGTTGCTTTAGTGGAGCAAGACAGTGAGTGTATGTGAAGCTCTCTGTCCTTCGGTTTGTCCGCTTCGTGGGAGCCGTTTCTTTCTGGGTTTGGCGCTTTCTTTCAGTCGGTTTTGTTAAGGACTTTTCCGCCATAGACTCGCCCCTCACTCGTCCGACGAGGAAGGGTGTCGAGTTTGTTTGAGACGGTAGGTGTTATGAGAGCTTTGCCGTGCTCAAGCGCAGCTTTGACTTCAAAGCTGTGTTGGCGATCCGGAGGGGACAGTGGTTTTGTGGTCTACGATGCTTCCAAGTTCGGGTTGGGTTGTGTGTTGATGCAAAGACGGGAAGGTCATTGCTTATGCTTCCTGTCATCCAAGCCATATGAGCGTAACTATCCGACTCATGATATGGAGTTGGCGCAGTGGTGTTTGCAATCAAGATTTGGAGGCATTACCAGTATGGTGAGCGGATTCGGATGTTTACCGATCACCGAGCCTCAAGTATCTGCTTTACTCGTAAGGAGCTGAATATGAGGCAGAGGAGATGGTTAGAGTTGGTGAAAGATTATGACTGCGAGATTTTGTACCACCCGGGCAAAGCAAATGTTGTAGCTGATGCTTTGAGTAGGAAGACGTCGCATTCAGCGGTGTTGTTGAGTTCCCAACCCAGATTTCGGAGAGAGTTCGAGCGGGCTAAGATTGCAGTGTTGTTGGGTGAGGTAACTGCCAGAGTAGCTCAGTTGACAGTCCAGCCATCGATTAGACAACGGATTATTGATAGTCAGCTGAGTGACCCCGCACTTAAGAAATTGGGGGATAGAGTTAGTGCTGATGGAGATTCTGACTTTGTATATTCACCAGACAGTGGGCTGACATACAGAGGCCGATTGTGTGTTCCGGATGTTGCAGGATTGCGAACAGAGTTGCTCTCGTGAGGCCCACAGCTCTCCGTTGCTTGGCACTCAAAGTACCAAGATGTATCGGGATCTTAAGCGAGACATTCTGGTGGATGGGTATGAAAAGAGATGTTGCGTAATTTGTCGATCGATGTCTCACTTGTCGCCAAGTGAAGGCACCTGTGCAGACCACCACCGGTTTGTTGCGGCCACGAGTGTACCTCAGTGGGAATGGGAAGAGATCTCCATGGACTTTATTTCTGGTTTGCCGAGGACTCCGAGGAAGTTCTCTCAGATTTGGGTGATAGTCGACCGATTGGCTAAGAGCGCACACTTCATTCCCGGTAGAGACACTTATACCGTGGAACAGTGGGCGCAGTTGTTTTTGGAACAGATTGTTCGCTATCACGGTGTGCTTGTGAGGATTGTGTCTGACCGTGATTCGAGGGCTTGTGTGTTGGATTTCCGGGCAGTTGGGACCAAAGATCAGATGTCGATGGAGTTTGCATATAACAACAGTTATCAGCCGACGATTCAGATGGCTCCATTCGAGGCTTTGTATGGTAAGCGTTGCCAATCTCTTGTGTTCTGGGAAGAGGTTGGTGATAGGCAGGTTTTGGGTCTCGAGTTGCTGCAGTTGACCAATGGTGCCGTGCAAAAGATTAGAGCTCGTATGTTGACAAATTTCGAGTAGACAGAGAGTTACGCTGTAGATGTTCGGCGTCGGGATTTAGAGTTTGAGGTTGGTCAGCATGTATTCCTAAAGGTAGCACCGATGCGAGGTGTTTTGAGGTTTGGCAAGCGTGGGAAGCTGAGTCCCCGTTTTGTTGGTCCGTTTGAGATTCTGGAGAGGATTGGCAAGGTTGCTTATCGGTTAGCCCTGCCTCCGTCATTGTCAGCAGTGCATAGTGTTTTTCATGTTTCGATGTTGAGACAGTGCGTGCCGGATCAGTCGCACATTGTTGATTTTGAGCCGTTGCAGCTGAATGAGGATTTGAGTTTAGAGGAGAAGCCAGTGGGGATTCTTGCTTTTGAGACAAAGTCACTGCGTAATCGTGAAATCCGGTTGGTAAACGTTCAGTGGAGAAGTCAGAGTTTAGAGGAAGCCACTTGGGAGCGGGAAGATGAGATGAGATTGCAGTATCCCGAGCTGTTCCAATCTTAAGTGACTTTCGAGGACGAAAGTCTTATAAGGGGGGAATATTGTAACGGCCCAGAAATTTCATCCCGGTCTTCCTGGGAGGCCCAGGGGCATTTTGGTAATTTTGGTCGGGCCGACAGGGCCGGTTATGTAATTGTTAATTGCCGAAAAAATTATGAGTCGATTTGATTGGGATCAGGAATTTTGGTGAAGACATTTGGGCTTGGAAAAAGGTAAAAATAAATAGGGAATTAAATAACGCGTCGAGTGAGATTCGAGCCAAAGACGCACTGCAAGTTAGGCAAGGGGCGCTGCCAATTGAGCCACTGAGCGCTCTTGTGCTTCTAAGCGCGCGATCTAATATTTATGCCTGTCTTCGTGCGTTTTATTTTAAAAGCCAAAATCGCCCGAGTTCCTTCCCCATTTCTTCTTCTTCTTCTTCGCGGATTCCCTTCGACCGACCGGCGATTTCCTTGCGATTTCTTCCTTCTCCAGCTCTGTTCGACCGAGCTTCTTCTCCAATTCGAAGTCATTTTCCATCCCCGAGCAGCAGGTAAGCTTCTTCTTCCTCCTTTCCTTCAAAAATCCGATTTCTTTCTCCCTGCTTTCGGGCTTCGTTTTCCCGGCCGTGTTGAGGTGAATTTCTGGATGGGTTTTGTGCAGCTTGCGTAGGAGAGTTCGTCCAACAACAATCGGCCGTCGAATCTTTGCCAATCGCTCGATTTCGGCTCTTCTCCATCGCCCTTGTTCGCGCGCAGAAACAGAGCCCCTGTTCGCCGAGCTCGCGCGTCGCAGAGCAGCCAACCACCGAGCCTCGCCTGCGCGCACACGCGCGCGCGCGCCGCCCGGCCACGTGTCACGCGCCAGCGCTGCCCCTCCGGTGCCGCTTCGCTCGCCGCCGCGCGCGCCTCGCCTACCCCGCTTCGCGCGCATCCGTCCGCGCGCGTCCGAGCACCCAGCGCGCCCAGCACGCCCATTTCTGCGCCCCAGCGCGCCCAGCCAGCCCCGTTGCTGCCCCGTTCGTGCAATCACCTCTTTCGTGCGTTCGTCGCGCCTCGTGAGTTGCTCCCGAGCTGAGCCTCGTTTATTTTATTATATTTAGGCCTATTGTGTGATTTTTATTGTGATTGATAGGTTCTCGGTAGCTAGTTCGGGTTCGTTTGCCGCTTAGGATTTCGTGTCAAATCATCCCCGACCAAGGTAAGGATTTCTTACCGGAGTTGTGTGGACCCTGCGATATATTATGCGATTGCTGATTGATTGCTTGTTTGTGTTTATTGACATGTGTAGCTAGGTATTCTATTCTAAATTCCCGATTAGCATGATCTTCCTGATTAATTCTCATGTTAATCCATGCTAGGTTGTTCCTTTCTGGCATGCTCGTATCTATTCCTTGCTTCGTAGTATCATGCTAGGCTCGTTGTATTCTTATTGAGCACGTATTGGATTTTATGGATTTGTTTGCTGATTGCTAGGGCAGGTTAGAGTTGCAGGTAGATAGCATCATCCTGGTCCCGATGCATAAAGTACCTTGCATCCATGGCGGGGGACGTCGAGCCATCATTCCGTCCTCGGACCCCGTGAGATTAGCTAACCCTACCGGTAGGCCCCCCGCAATCTTGGGTGAGGGTGGCGATCATTAAATGCCCCAACGGTCGGGATGATGACTTGGCATTGCCTCGTCCCAGCAGCCGGCATGTCCTCGGCATGTTTGGCGAGAGCCCCGATTGCCACCTGTTAAGGCAAGGACGACTTCCTGGTGTAAGCCTACCACGACCGTTCCTTGGCCCTAGGTGCGGTGGTTCAGTGACGATATAGTTTACGTGTCCGTGTCTCACACCCCTATGTCGCTGACACCGATCCAAAGATTTAGTTAGGCGTGGTGATGGACATGGGCGCTTGCCTCTAGACCCGCACCCCCCATGGTCTGCAGCGCAGAGCACGCGGTGCATGTTTACGCTCATTACAAATACCGACCGGAGAGCTCCTCGGGATCTTGAGCCGTGTACCTTTCGTCGACGAGAGACAGCCGAGGCCGGACTTGTTTCTCGTATAGGCGACTTATGTATTGGATTGTGTGGTGATATTATTCCGGACTAAGACCTTAAATTGGCATCCGAGGCCCAAGTGTGGGCTAAGCTATGTGCTCTATTCGTGTTTATACTCATAGCTTGCATACTCTCATCGAGATGACCATGTATATCGTATTGTACCCGGTTGGGGATTCTTACCGAGTAATTCGTTACTCACCCTTATTATTGTGGTTTTTCCACAGTAACCAAGTTGCGAGACATGATGGTCAAGGAGGAGCTGTGATCATGGGGCCCAGCTTCCAACTCGATTTTTGTATTATGACTCTTTATGTTTTGTTTCCCCGACATGCATGTATGTGGCACACGAGCCCTAGGATGTTTTGTGGATTCCAACATTTTGTATCCGAATGTGTTTTGAATGGTTTTTAGTAAATCTCTGATCGAGTAAACTTTGGAAATGTATTTATCTTGGAACAGGTGCTTGGAAACAGGGACAGGTTCCAGGGAAATTGTCTAGTTTTTAAAGGGGTTATTTTGAATGTTTTGTTTTAATTGGAATCCGAAATCATGTCTGTTTAATGTCCTTTACTTTGAATGCATGCATTGGGGTAAGGGCCCATTTAGTGCCCCATTCGGGTCGGTCCCTTACATAAAGTGTATCAAAATAAACTATCGGATTGCCAATATTTATCGAACCGTATTATTATTCTTTATGCAGCACTTGTATAGATTTATGTATTATATTTCACATTCGATTATCAAAATGAGGTATTATTAACAACTAGAACTATAACTAAAATATGATCTATTTGAGAGCTATCATTAAACCAATTGAGGTGTAATACAATATTTATTAAAACAATAGGACAATTCTTAAAATGCCCTATTGGGTAAATAGATTTCATAAAGATTTAACATTACAAACATAGAGTGTTGTTCTCTAATACAATACGGTACTGGTGAACAGGACATAACAATACAGTTTTGATAGAACTGTATATTATTGAAATAAGGAAAGTTTTCGATCAAAAATCCAGACGAAAATTCTTGAAAATAGAAAAATGAGAGGTTGAAGATGAAGCGAGAGAGAAATCGTTTTGGAAAAAGTATTTTAGGAATGTACTACTAAAATCTCATAACATTAATTTGACATTTATAAAAATGGTATGTAATATAAATATGGGAAGTTTGAAAAATGGAGGTTGAATTTGAAAATTGGGCATTAAATGTGTAGAAGGGCAAAATGGTATCACTAAAAAATCATTAATTTCGAATTTTAAAAATAAAATTAAGTTTGCAAAAAAAAAACTTGAGCGCCTATATTTGCAAATATTCGTCGAATGTGGTCTAATTACTACAATTTCCCTAATTTAAAATGATCTATAGTATATGAACCCAGATTGGGCTCCTACCTTTGTAACACTATTGATACGAACTACTTTGCTAGTGTTGCAAATAACTTGATTCAGGTTGTTCATAAGGAAACATGTGAGTGAGGATATTTATATAAATAGTTTGCATAAGTCTAGACTTGAAATACTTGATATGTCTAAGTAATTCTGTTATAGATCGAAATTGTAACAGCCCGGTTTTCAGCTAAATGTAAAATAAGGTTTCCTTTTATATTTTTTAGTTTGGGAAGAGCTGTTGGAAGGACTCGAACCCTTGGCCTAAAAAGGGGTTTGGAAGCTTGGGTTTAAATAAGGAAAATAAACGCGTCAGCCGGGGCTCGAAGGGGAGTCTTGGGAAGGCCATATGAGATTCCCAAGTCTATTTAAGTTAAGGAAGGGAATTATATTTAAAGAAAAAGAAAAGAGAAAATAAGGACAAAAAGAAAGAACCCAAAACCCTAGACTTCTCCTTCACCCTCTCCCAAGCCGCCCCACACCGCCGCCGTGCTCGCCCCCACCACCGCCGCCGTGCCTGCCCACGCCGCCGCCCAACGCCTCGCCGCTTGCCGCCCCACGACATCGCACGCCTGCTGACCATGGCCGCCACCGCACCGAGCCACCGCCACCCAGATCGCGTCGAGCGGCCAGCTCGCCACCGCCGCAATAGCTCGGCCTCCACTCCGCACCAGTCGCCAGGCAGACCGGCCGTGTAGCCGCCTCTGCGCCGCGACGACACCACCCAGCGCCGTCGCGCTTCGCACACTGCACCGCACCGCACCGCCTCGCGTCTGCGTGCGTGCCGCTGCGTCGCGTTCGCCGCGCCACCAGCGCTGCGCTCGTCCCTCCTGCGCAAGCAAGCGCCAGCCAGCGCCGATATAGCGCCCGTCAGCGCGCGCGCGCGCCCCTGCGCCTAGCAAATACTGGGCTCCTTGCTGCTTGCTGCCGAGACGAGTGCCTTCTCGGTGGGTAAATTCCCGAGCCTCCACCCTTTGGACTTCCCCGCTTTTAGATGTCGTTTATTAATTAGGATGTTTTATTACTTGTTTAGGTTGCTCGAGTTCGCTTAAAAGCTCGAGGGTCGTTATTTGATTCGGGATAATTAACCTCCACTTATTTCCGTGTAAGGATTCTTACCCGGGGTTGTGTGGACCTGCGAATAGTTGATAGCACGCTGATTCTTTGTAATTATATGAGTTTCTAGTGATAGTTTTCATGTTTTCTTTTGATTCATGTTCGTGACATGTTTACATCCCGTTAGTTCCATGTTAGGCTTTCCTATCTTGATAGAACCATGCTTTGCCTATTGTATGTCTTTGCTAGATCCAAGTTACTGGTTAGATGTGTGATGTATAGTATAGAGGGCCGTAGAGGTAACTAGTTTGGGGTCCCGCTGGGCAAGACCCGATGGACATCCGAGGTGTAAGGCCCTACGGGCATCCTAGGTGTGTAAGGCCCACCGGGCATCACCGAGTCCGAGGTGTAAGGCCCTACGGGCATCCTAGGTGTGTAAGGCCCACCGGGCATCACCGAGTCCGAGGTGTAAGGCCCTCACGGGCATCCTAGGTGTGTAAGGCCCACCGGGCATCACCGAGTCCGAGGTGTAAGGCCCTCACGGGCATCCTAGGTGTGTAAGGCCCACCGGGCATCACCGATTCTCGAGGTGTAAGGCCCTATGGGCATCCTAGGTGTGTAAGGCCCACCGGGCATCACCGATTCTGAAGGTGTAGGCCCGATGGGCATCCTAAGTGTGTAAGGCCCCACCGGGCATCACCAGTATCCTAAGTGTGTAAGGCCCCACCGGGCATCACTGTGTCCTAAGTGTGTAAGGCCCCACTGGGCATCACTGAGTCCTAGATTGTGTAAGGCCGAAGGGCATCCAAGCGTAGGACCTAGGAGTGACTGTTGATGGGAGCCCTTGAATAGGCTCGCCCTAGAAATAGCCCATAGCCTAACCAACCGTTTCTGCTCTAAGTCTTTGTATGGTTGCATGTCCGTGAGCTAAATCAGATGATTTCGTATTGTACCCCGATTGGGGATTCTTACTGAGTAACTTGTTGCTCACCCTTATTTTCTGTGGCTTTCCCCAGGTAACTTGGGACAAAGGCTGGATGGCTAGGAGGAGGCGGCTCGATGATCATGGATAGCTGACTCTGGGTCGCACGTTTCTTTAAATGTTTTCCTTAATGATTTAGCATGTAGTGGGACTTGGGTCCCTAGGAAAAAGCACTCAAACTATTTTATGTTCTCGTACCGTTTTCCTTTGAATTGTTTTAAGAAAGTACTGATCAGTCATTTACCTGTTTTATTTAATTCAAATCATGGTTTTGTTTTAAAAGTGTTTACTGCAAAGGTTCAAACTTCCGACTCTGAATGATGTTTATATTCTTAATCATGCTAGCTAAGTATGGACTTTAGGTTAGAGACCGTTTCTTGGGTCGGGTCCTTACAGTTGGTATCAGAGCCCAGAGTTATAGGTTCTGTAGACTGACCTGCAGTTGTAGGTTGCTTTCCATGATCATCAGCGCTCCGCCAGCCATCAGGTATGTCCGTAAGTTTAAAGTTAAGGGTTAAGAATTACAATACCGGTTGCACCTTGCATGTACATGACTTGTTGTTGTAGAGCAGGAAGATGAGTTCGACCCATTGTTGGAATGATTCATCAGATTTCCGGTATGCCGCCACTCGTAGAGGCGGTGGAGGCTCGAGGCCGACCACCCAGGCATTCGTGACGATTCTCGACACCGGGGACCTCGTCCCAAGCTGATGCTGATGTTAGGCCACCGTCAGGCCCTTCAACTGTGTTGCCCGGAGAGGGCGTAGGGGCAAGTGAGCCTCGAGAGGCTGCACCGGGAGCTGCTTTTGTGGAGTCTATGAGGGCTCTTATGGTTGGGTTGCTAGCCGACCAGAGGGCCGAGCAGAGAGCTGAAACGCAAGCTTGGTTAGCTGCGCAGAGGAGGAGTCCTGCGTCGAGATCAAACAATCGACCGAGTTGGTTCAAAGAGAGGATCGCAGCGCCACCAGCACCGCCAGCTCCGCAGGAGCCAATTGTGAATGAGGCCGTTATGGCGGAAGGTGCTGAGGATCTAGGCAAGTGGCTGAAGGATTTTGTGAAATGGAAGCCGGAGAAGTTTAGTGCCCCTGGGGAACCATTGGTAGCTGCCACGTGGATTGCTGAGTTAGAATATACGTTTATGGTAATGGAGTGTCTCGAGGTGCAATGAGCTCGATGTGCAAAATTCACGTATTAGCCGCAAGATACTGACTAAGTGGTGGTGGGATTCCACCTTAAGTGAGAGACCGGCTGGTCTCCACCGCCACACGGGAGTTCTTCAAGGCCGAGTTCAAGGCAAAATTTATCAAGAAGAAGCCCAAGAGAAGATGATTGAGTGTTTTCAAACCTTAAGCGGTCCGACTCGATCGAGGTGTACGAGAAGAAGTTCTCGTGAGTATGGATACTTCGCGCCCACGCTTGATTTCTACCTTGAATCAAGATCAGGAAGTTTATTGAGGGTTTGAGACAGGGAGTGTCTCAGGATGTTAGGGCACAGGCCCCAGAAACTTTTGCCAAGACAGTACAGTTGGCAACGATTTATGATGGGAAGTATCCTCCGGAGCAGGTTGTTAGTACCGTAGTGTCTAAGGCCCCAGTGTACTCGAGCCGGAAGCGCAAGTTTGACTCGAGGAGCAATGTCCGGGGCGGTCGGCGCCCTCGTGGTTCTTATCATGGCGAGACCAAGATCGAGAGGCCAGAATCGTGATCACCTCGCCAACAGGGCGTAGGGAGGCCGCCACCGTGATGTAGATCCCGCGGGAAGCAGCATTGGGGACCCTGTGGTGGTAACCCTAGAGCTTATTTCAACTGTGGAAAGGAAGGGCATCGGGCCTGCAGACTCGCACCCGCATGCGATGGTGGCACAAACAAATTTCAAAGAGAAGAGGAAGAGTATATGCTACGACTCGCCAGAGGCCGAGAGAGCCGACCCGCGCATGGCGTGTACGCTCCTAGTTCTTGATCACCTCGCCTTTGTGTTGTTTGATTCGGGTTCCACCCATTCGTTTGTTTCTCTTTGCTTTTCTTGAGCTTGCTTGCATGAATTTAGAGCCTCTAGGTTTTGAGTTGTCTCGTCGCTACTCCCTGAACTAGTATGTCAAGCAGCTGTAGGTAGGGATGGTCGGATACAGTATCCGACTGCACTCGCAGTTACCCTCATTGTGTTAGCTATGAGCGGTTTTGATGTGATCCTCGGCATGGATTGGTTAGGCGATAACCACGCTATGATTGACCGTCGTTGTAAAGAGGTGGTGTTCGTGCCGCCGTGTAGGCCTACCTTTAAATTTCGGGGCACCCAGTGGTGGGTGTGTCCGCCGGTGATTTTGGCGCTTAAAGCTCACTGCTTGTTAGCTCGAGGAGCTTGGGGTTTCTTAGCTAAGTTGGTGGGGAGAACCGTGACCCACTATCTCATCGAGCAGTGCCCATAGTGCAAGAGTTTGCAGATGTTTTTCCCGAGGAGTTGCCCGGCCTGCCGCCGAAGAGGGAGGTGGACTTCTCAATAGAGCTTGAGCCGGGGACTCGCCCTATCTCGAAAGCTCCTTATCGCATGGCGCGAGCAGAGCTGAAAGAGTTAAAAGAACAGCTGCGGGAGATGCTTTACAGAGGGTTTATTAGGCCGAGTGTGTCCTCGTGGGGAGCACCCGTGCTGTTTGTTAAGAAAAAGGATGGCTCGATGCGCCTATGCATCGATTACAGGGAACTGAACAAGGTAACCATTAAGAACAAGTACCCGCTGCCTCGTATCGATGACCTGTTTGACCAGCTCCAGGGAGCTTGTGTGTTTTCGAAGATTGACTTGAGGTCGGGCTACCACTAGTTGAGGATTCGGGATGCAGATATTCCCAAGACAGCGTTCAGGTCGAGGTATGGGCATTATGAGTTCGTAGTCATGTCTTTCGGACTGACGAACGCCCCAGCTGCATTCATGGACATGATGGACAGAGTGTTCAAGGCATTCTTGGACCGCTTTGTCATCGTGTTCATAGATGACATTCTTGTGTACTCTAAGTCCAAGGAGGACCATGCCTCGCACCTAAGGCAGATTTTGGCAAATTTTGCGCGCGAGAACAAGCTCTATGCGAAGTTCTCAAAGTGTGACTTTTGGTTCGAGGAGGTAGCATTTCGGGACACGTTGTGTCTAAGGAGGAGTGGTTGTGGACCCTTCAAGGTAGAGGCCGTTAGTTCGTGGGCGGACCGACGATCGTGACGGAGATTCGTAGCTTCCGGTCCGGCGGATATTACCGACGCTTCGTTCAAAATTTTTCCGCTATAGCCGCCCCGCTTACTCGATTGACGAGGAAGGGTGTTGATTTCGTTTGGGATAGGAAGTGCGATGAGAGTTTTGCTAAGCTAAAGAGCGCTTTGACGTCTGCCCCTGTTGGCGGTTCCGAAGGGGACCGGGGTTTCGTGGTGTACAAATGATGCCAAAGCAAGTTTGGTTTGGGGTGCGTTACGATGCAACACGGTAAGGTGATAGCGTCGCGCTTCGAGTGCGATTGAAACCGCACGAGCGCGAATTACCCGACTCATGATATGGAGTTGGCGTGATGGTCGTTTTGCACTTAAGATTTGGAGGCACTACTTGTATGGGGAGAAGATTCAGATTTTCTCGATCACCAAAGCCTCAAGTATTTCTTCACTCGTAAGGACCCGAACATGAGGCGAGGAGGTGGTTGGAGCTCGTGAAGGATTACGATCGTGAGATCTTGTATCACCACGGAAAAGCAAATGTTGTGGCTGATGCACTAAGTAGAAAGGCCTTGCATCCGCAACATTGGCAAACCCCAAGAGTATCATCGGGAAGGATCTCGAGAGGGCGGAAATAGCAAAGGTTGTTAGGGGATGTTACCGCCAGTGGTAGCTCGATTGACCATCCAAATTTTCGATAAGGCAAAGGATTATCGACACCAAATGAAAGATCCTAGGTTAAAAAGCTTGTATGAGAGGGTTCAGGTGATGGTGACTTCTTCTGACTTTGTGATACTTGTAGATGGGGTGCCGAGATATAAAGGTCGGCTGTGTGTTTCCAAACGATGCCGTGTTCGCACAGAGTTATTGACCGAGGCTCACACCTCGCCTTTTTCTTGGCACCTGGGGGGTAACAAGATGTACCAAGATCTTAAACAGACTTTTTGGTGGATGGGGATGAAGAGGAGATTGCCCGATTCGTTAGTCGGTGTCTCACCTGTCAACAGTGTGAAGGCGCCCGAGCAGAGCCCAGCAGGTTTGTTGCAACCGCTCGGGTGCCACAAAGGAAGTGGGAGGAGATCACCATGGATTTTATCTCGGGTTTGCCTGGACTCCTAGAGGATATGCACAGATTTGGGTGGTCGTTGATAGGTTGACTAAGAGTGCCCATTTCATTCCGGCAGATAAACTACACCGTGGAGCAATGGGCACAACTGCTCCTTGAGCGAGATAGTGAGGTACCACGGAGTGCCGCTTAAAATTATCTCCAACCGGGATTCCCGTTTTACATCACGGTTTTGGAAGGCCCTTCAGTGTTTGGGCACGAGTGCAATGACAAAGACACCCTTCCACCCACGCATCCGATGGCCGACCGAGCGGGTAAATCGGATCTTAGAGGATATGTTGCGAGCCTGCGTGTTGGATTTCCACGGCGCTTGGGACCAAGATTTGTACTTGATGGAGTTTGCCTACAACAACGATTTTGATCGACCATCTCGATGGCACCGCTTGAGGCGTTGTATGGTAAGCGCTGCAGATCCCCGCCTTCCGGGAAGAGGTTGGTGACCGGCGAGTATTAGGCCCGAGTTGCTTCACCGACCAATGAGGCATCCCGAAAAAATCGAGCTCGTATGCCGACCGCCCAAAGCAGTAAGAGCTACGCCGATGTTAGGCGTAGGGAGCCGGAGTTTGAGGTTGGCCAGCATGTTTTCCTCAAGGTAGCTCCAATGCGAGGGGTCCCGAGGTTCGGTAAAAGGGGAAATCGAGCCCCAGTTTTGTTGGACCTTTCGAGGTCCTTGAGAGGATTGGGGTTGTGGCCTATCGGTTAGCATTGCCACCGCCCTTGGCCAGCAGCATGCATAGTGTGTTCCACGTTCGATGCTCCGCCAAGATGTGGCGAGATCCTTCGCACGTCATAGATTTTGAGCCTTTCTGATTTGAACCATGACTGAGCTTTGAGGAGAAACCCATAAGGATCCTAGCATTTGAGAAAGAGGTTTTGAGGAACCGGCCATTGACCTAGTGAAAGTGCAGGCGGAATCGGGGAGTTGAGGAAGCTACTTGGGAGTTGGAAGGGAGATGAGGAGGAGTTACCTGAGTTGTTTTAGGAGCGACTTAGGGGACTAAGTCTTCTAAAGAGGGAGTATTGTAATGCCGGTTTTCACTAAATGTAAAATAAGGTTTCCTTTTATATTTTTAGTTTGGGAAGAGTCATGGAAGGACTCGAACCCTTGGCCTAAAAAGGGGTTTGGAAGCTTAGGTTTAAATAAGGAAAATAAACGCGTCGTCATTGGCTCGAAGGGAGTCTTGGGAAGGCCATATGAGATTCCCAAGTCTATTTAAGTTAAGGAAGGGAATTATATTTAAAGAAAAAGAAAAGAGAAAATAAGGACAAAAAGAAAGAACCCAAAACCCTAGACTTCTCCTTCACCCTCGCCCAAGCCGCCCCACATCGCGCCGTGCTCCGCCCCACACCGCCGCCGTGCCTCGCCCACGCGCCGCCCAACGCCTGCTGCCGCCCCACGACATCGCGACGCCTGCGACCATCGCCGCACCGCACCGAGCCACCACCGCCGGCAGATCGCGTCGAGCGGCCAGCTCGCCCACCGCCGCATACAGCTCGGCCTCCACTCCGCACCAGTCGCCCAGCAAGCCCGGCCGTAAGCCGCCTCGCGCCCGCACGACACCACCCCTGGCCGTCGCGTCCGCACACCACTGCGATCAGCGCCCGCTCTGCGTGCCCGTGCCGCTCGTCGCGCCCGCCCGCCAGCGCAGCGCTGCGCTCGTCCCTGCCGCGTCAGGCCAGCGCCAGCGCTCGTCCTCTGCCGCGCGCCAGTACGCCCAAGAAGCGCCGATAGCGCCCGATCTGCGCGCCGCGCCTGCTTTGCCTAGCGCGCGCTACCGCTCTTGCTGCTTTCGCGAGACGAGTGCCTTCTCGGTGGGTAAATTCCCGAGCCTCCACCCTTTGGACTTCCTGCTTTTAGATGCTGTTTATTAATTAGGATGTTTTATTACTTGTTTAGGTTGCTCGAGTTCGCTTAAAAGCTCGAGGGTCGTTATTTGATTCGGGATAATTAACCTCCACTTATTTCCAGGTAAGGATTCTTACCCGGGGTTGTGTGGACCCTGCGAATAGTTGATAGCACGCTGATTAATGTAATTATATGAGTTTCTAGTGATATTTTTCATGTTTTCTTTTGATTCATGTTCGTGACATGTTTACATCCCGTTAGTTCCATGTTAGGCTTTCCTATCTTGATAGAACCATGCTGCCTATTGTATGCTGCTAGATCCAAGTTACGGTTAGATGTGTGATGTATAGTATAGAGGGCCGTAGAGGTAACTAGTTTGGGGTCCCGCACGGGCAAGACCCGATGGACATCTGGAGGTGTAAGGCCCTACGGGCATCCTAGGTGTGTAAGGCCCACTGGGCATCACCGAAGTCCGAGGTGTAAGGCCCTACGGGCATCCTAGGTGTGTAAGGCCCACTGGGCATCACTGAGTCTGGAGGTGTAAGGCCCTACGGGCATCCTAGGTGTGTAAGGCCCACTGGGCATCACTGAGTCTGGAGGTGTAAGGCCCTACGGGCATCCTAGGTGTGTAAGGCCCACTGGGCATCACTGATTCTGGAGGTGTAAGGCCCTATGGGCATCCTAGGTGTGTAAGGCCCATTGGGCATCACTGATTCTGAAGGTGTAAGGCCCGATGGGCATCCTAAGTGTGTAAGGCCCCACTGGGCATCACTGTATCCTAAGTGTGTAAGGCCCCACTGGGCATCACTGTGTCCTAAGTGTGTAAGGCCCCACTGGGCATCACTGAGTCCTAGATTGTGTAAGGCCGAAGGGCATCCAAGCGTAGGACCTAGGAGTGACTGTTGATGGGAGCCCTTGAATAGGCTCGCCCTAGAAATAGCCCATAGCCTAACCAACCGTTTCTGCTCTAAGTCTTTGTATGGTTGCATGTCCGTGAGCTAAATCAGATGATTTCGTATTGTACCCCGATTGGGGATTCTTACTGAGTAACTTGTTGCTCACCCTTATTTTCTGTGGCTTTCCCCAGGTAACTTGGGACAAAGGCTGGATGGCTAGGAGGAGGCGGCTCGATGATCATGGATAGCCGACTGGTCGTCATACGCTTCTTTAAATGTTTTCCTTAATGATTTAGCATGTAGTGGGACTTGGGTCCCTAGGAAAAAGCACTCAAACTATTTTATGTTCTCGTACCGTTTTCCTTTGAATTGTTTTAAGAAAGTACTGATTAGTCATTTACCTGTTTTATTTAATTCAAATCATGGTTTTGTTTTAAAAGTGTTTACTGCAAAGGTTCAAACTTCCGACTCTGAATGATGTTTATATTCTTAATCATGCTAGCTAAGTATGGACTTTAGGTTAGAGACCGTTTCTTGGGTCGGGTCCTTACAGAAATACTTTGCTAAGATGATCGTATGTTGATTCGATCTGAATTCTGAGTGAGTCCCAAATTCGCTACTTGTGAAAGCGTCATTTGATGTGTATGAGTGAGATGACAAAAACTGGAGGAAACTATAAATGTAGGGTACATTTTAAAACTTGTTATGGAAAAATGGTAGATTTGAAAGTAATTATAAAGGGAGGGTTGTTTTTTTTTGTCTCATTGGTGTAACGGCCCAGAATTCTGTTCCGGTTTCCTAGGTATGTTCAGTTAGTTTTGCGGTTGTTCGGTTGGGCCGTTAGGGCAGTTTTAGCCCTTAGGGGAATTTTGGTCATTTTGACCTCAGTGCCGGATTTGCGATTTACCAGGGTTTCAGGGTCGTTTCTGCCATTCTTTAAGTTTAGTTATGCTTCGGTTTCAGGTTCCAGGGTTTAAGGTGTTTTCGCGTGAAGTTTGGAGGTCGATCGGTTAAATGTAAAATTAAGGATTTAAATAGTGTTGTTGTTAGGACTCAAACCTGTGACTGGCAAGGCATTTGGAGACTTGTTTTGAGAAGAGGAAAATAAGAATTAAAAGTGACCTTGCTGGGACTCGAATGAGTGATCAACAGTGAGTTTGGAAGCTTGTTTTAAAATGAAGGAAAAAAAATAGGAAAAATGCGTTGGAGCTGGGACTTGAAGTCGGGTGGCTAGGGACACGTGGCACCAGGGGAATGAATTTGCGATTGGAAGAAAATTCTCATAGTTTCTCGTTGATTATTTCCCTCTTCCCAACTGCTTCTTCACGAGTGAACAGAAACCTTGAGATCTCATTTTCCTCTCTTTCTCCTCCATTCTTGCCGAGCTTTCAAGCCTTCCTTCCCTTGGATTCTTGCCGATCTCTCCCTTCCCCATTCATTGTCAATTCTTCTCTCTTCTCACCTTGCAAGCCCTAGCCGAGGAGAACCATCACCCTAGCCACAAGCAATTTCTGGACGAATTCTCGGGAGAGCCGAGACTCACTCCTCCTCTTTATGATTGTCGAAGGTGTTGCTGCCGAAATAATTGAGGTAAACTTCGTTTAGCCATAGCCGAGATTCGTTATTGCTGGTTGGTGTGCCCTAACCGAGACCAACCCCTCCTCCTTGTGTATGTCCAGCTTAGCCGAGACCAACCCCTCCTCCTTGTGTTGCCGAGCTTGGTCCTTGTCGAGATCATCAAAGGGTAAGATTGTGTTGTTAATTGTGAAGGTTGGAGGTGTTGTGTAGCCTTGGCCGAGAGCTACATGGTAGCTTGATGGGTGCATGTTGCACACTCTTTGGCCGAGGATGGGTGTGTGTATTTGATGTGTTATCGAGAGACTAATCCGTGTTCATGGTTATTTGTTGTGATACCCTAGCCGAGAACTTGCCTTGCCAAGAGTAGAGATTTGCCCAGTTGAAACCACCTTGCACAAGTGTTGCAGCCGAGAGTACCTGTTCCTATTGGTTCGATAGCTTCTCGAACCCTTAGTTTCTGGTTCCTAGTTTGATTGTTAGCTAGCTAAGTTTAATATGTTTATGTTATGTTATTGATAGGTTGTGAGACTTTGCAGCTCAAGGAGCACATTTCATTGTTGTAGTTTTTAATGCTTGTTTTCCAGGTAAGTATCTCTTACTGGGGTTGTGTGGACCCTGCGATATATCTTGATTGTACCTTGTATGCTTGATCATTTTTATGAGCATGTTAGTGGATAGGACTGCTTTGTTGATTGATCTCTGCTAGCATGTTTACCGTTGTTTTACATGTTAGTGCATGCTAGGTTTGTCCTTCCAACATGTTCTGTGATTCCGGCTTTAAGTTCGTAGTATCATGCTAGGTTATATATATGTACTTGTTATCATCTAGAGGCTGAGAGCGGAAATAATGTACTTTGTCCCCATAGGTCGGGATCAGTGAGTAGCATAACGTACTTTACTTCCACCCCCTACAGCCTGTGCGGATTAGCTCCCGCATCGACATAAGCCTTATTTATAGCCTGCTATAGAGTGAAACCCATCCAACGGTGTAAGCCTACCTTGGCCGGTTCTTAGCTTCAAGCGTCGGTGGTACATGCTGCTACAGATGAGTGTTGAGGGCCTCGCACTACTGTAGATCAGTGACACCACTTCCGAGTCTTTAGGCATGCGTACCTGGACGGTGTAGTTTATCCCTAGGCCCCCACATTTATGCGGTTTGTAGTAGCATGCGGTGTGCGCGAGCACGCATTAGTCGCCAGTTCGGAGAGCTCCCTCGGGCTAATGTTCATGAGGCTCAAGATGTGTTTGAGCTTGATGATAAGGTTATTGCGGATTTCAGCAGCGAGTTAGAGAACACGGTGGCCTGTAAGATTCTTACGGAGAAGTTTATTAGCCCAGATATGTTCAAAACGTTAATGCCTAAAATCTGGAACGCTGAGGTAAGTCTTGAATCTCTGGGGGAAAATAGATTTTTATGCTATTTTTCTAATAAAATTGTTAAAGAGAGAGTGTTTGAGGCTAGCCCCTGGATTTTTGACAATGCTCTCTTGGTCTTTGAGTCAATGAGCGGGGATAAGAGAGTATCGAAGCTCGATTTTGGCTTTTCGGCTTTCTGGGTTAGGCTTCATGATGTCCCACCGGCCTGTCATTCTGAAAAATGTGCTAAAGGATTAGGGAAATTGATGGGGGATTTTGTGGGATGGGATAATGAAGGGGATAAAAGAAATAGGGGAAAGTTCCTAAGATTGAAGGTGAATATTGACATTAGGCAACCATTAAGGAGAGCTATAAAAATTAAGAGTGGTACCATGGCTGAGGAGAAATGGGTTAGAATCTCCTATGAGAAGC
This sequence comes from Sicyos edulis, assembly GCA_036507275.1. Taxonomy (NCBI): domain Eukaryota; kingdom Viridiplantae; phylum Streptophyta; class Magnoliopsida; order Cucurbitales; family Cucurbitaceae; genus Sicyos; species Sicyos edulis. The sequence goes on along the minus strand of CM071846.1, from coordinate 56,086,554 downwards.
TTCCTGAATTCTGTTCAGGGTGTGGGAGAATTGGTCACTCAGTTAAAAAATGCAGCTTCGTGGTGATTGGGGAAGGAGTCCCGTTTTCTTTTGGTGAGGAGCTTCGTGAACCTCTGAGCTTCTTCAGAGGGGATCGTGGTCAGGCGGTTGACCATGGGATGGGAGGTCGAGGGAGAGGAAGGGGAAGGGGCTATGGTTGGAGGCAGGTATCACAAAATCTCCGAGATGAAATGGGGAGGAACGATATTCATCACAGAAGAGAGGAGTGGGCTCGCCAGCCGAAGCCCTATCCGGAGAAGGTTAAAGGGTGCAGCAACGGCTCACCGACGACGAATTCTGTGGGGAAGGAAGCTTCGGCGTCCTGTCAAAATCAAAGTCAGAAGGGGGCGGTGGAGGTGCAGAGAAAAGAGCCAGCCAGGGCTTCAGGTAGTACGGGGGACTTATTGGAATTGGAAATATTGCAGAAAGTTATCGCTGAGTCGGCTAAAGAAGCAGGAAGTGGGCCTAATGGGCTTCAACGAGTTGAGGATAAGGTGGGTAATGGTCAGAAGGTGGAAAATGGGGCAAAAATCGTTAGTGGGCCAATTGTAATGGATATTTCAACAGGGATGGAGAATTTTAAAGAGGGTGTTGGGCCAGTTAGTATTAAAGAAGATCGGGGAGATGGTTGTCGTAGTAGATGTAAGACAAGTATTGATAAAAAGGGAAAGGGGATTTGTATAGATGCTGAGACATATGGGTTTGAGGAGCAGACGACTCTTAAGAAGTTTGAGGCTATAGCGGTTAAGGAATCGAATGGGAATGTTAAGGTCGATAATAAAGATATCTCTAAAAGGGAAGAGGAAGTTGAGGCCGTTATTAAGGATCAGCCGCTATCTTTAGTGGCGGGTTATGGGACGGAAGTTTTGAGAGCGAAGACGGGTGGGGGGAAATGGAAGTGTAGAGCAAGGCTTGGAGATAGTAAAGATTGCTCCTAGAATGAGGAGGGGAGAACTGGCTTACCCATGTTGTGTGTGATAAAACGCAATATGGAGAATATAGATAGGGAGGGTGATGAAAAGAAAGCTCGAATGAACTACATTGATAATATCAATGGGATATCGGAGGGGACTGTGGAACAGTCTCGCCGGACGCAATGAAAATCTTATGCTGGAATGCCCGGGGGTTGGAAAATCCCCGGGCTGTCGGGGCACTTCGACATGAGGTGCTTCGAACTAGGTCGGATATTGTGTTTGTTTTGGAAACCAAGTGTGGGAAAGATGTTGTGGTTAATCTTAAGTGGTCGTTTGAGTTTGATTGTTGCTTTTGTGTTCCGAGTAAGGGAAGAAGCGGTGGTCTTTTGTTATTTTGGAACTCGTCTCTGGATGTCAGGATCTCTTCGTTCTCCAAAGGTCATATTGATGTCTCTATCAAGGACCAATGGGAATGGTGGAGATTCACAAGTTTTTATGGGAATCTCGTTCAGTCCAAGCGAAGAGAGTCTTGGGAATTGCTTCGGAGACTATGTCATTGCTTCAATCTCCCATGGATTATTGGAGGTGATTTCAATGAGATTGTGCATGAGGAGGAGCAGATGCTTGGTTCAACAAGAAGTCAGGTGGGTATGGAGGATTTTCGCCAAGTGATTGATGAGTGCTCGCTCATCGATATTGGCTTCACGGGAGATCCTTTTACGTGGATTAAACGGAAAGATAGTAATACTGCCACCCGCGTTCGTCTTGACAGGTATTTTGCTAACCCTCTTTTCATTGCTAGATCTTGTAGAATTCAGATTGAGCACTTAAACTTTCATTCTTCGGATCATAAGCCAATTCTATCCGAGTTCCGTTGGGTTGGTGCGGGGAATGTAATGTTTAGGAAGGCTCGTTCAATAAAGTTTGAGGATGGTTGGGTTAAGTTTGAGGAGTGCAAAAAATTAATTGAAGATAATTGGGTGGTGTCTAATGTTAGAGGGTCTAACGCTGTAAAGCTTAATAGTTGTGTTAATAGATGCCTGAAAGAGATGGCCAGCTGGAATAAGAACAGATTAAACGGTTCCTTGAAAAAGGCTATTTCGGATAAAGAGTTGGAGATTGTTCAGCTGAATGAATCGGGAGAAGGTTATCGGTCTTTCTCGATTCAGAAAGCTGAAGTTGATCTTGAAATTTTGTTAGAGGAGGAAGAATTTTTTTGGAAACAAAGGTCGAGGGAGGATTGGCTTAAATGGGGGGATAGGAATACTAAATGGTTTCATTTGAGAGCTTCCCAACGCAAGAAAAGAAATAGAATTGAAAGTCTTTGTGATGCCGAGGGTAGATGGTGGTCTAAGGAGACGGAGATTGCAAGGGGTGCCATAAATTATATTGAAAATATTTTTAAGGCTCAAGATAGCTCCTCCGTGGCGATGGAAATTTTTTTGAAGGGTGTTCAGCGAAAGATTAATGAGGTGGAGTCTAAGGAGTTGGATAGGAGATTCTCTAGGTCGGAGGTGGAGTTCGCGTTAAATGGTATGAATCCCTCTAAGGCGCCTGGGCCGGATGGAACTAATGCCTTATTTTTTCAAAAGTATTGGGATATAGTTGGGGATGAGGTGGTGAATTTTTGTCTTGGGGTTTTGAATGAGGGTATGGAGTTAGGGCCGATCAATAGTACTTTTATTGCTCTAATCCCTAAGTTGTAGGTTTCTTGTAAAATGGAGGACTTTCGGCCTATTAGCCTGTGTAATACGATCTATAAAATTATTGCTAAAGCTATGGCTAATAGGCTGAAAACGATTCTGGATAAAATCATTTCTCCAAATCAAGCGGCTTTCGTTCCAGGTAGACTTATTACCGATAATGTTGTTATTGGTTTTGAATGTATCCATGCTATTCAGAAAAGAAAATCAGGTAAAAAAGGTTGGGCGGCCTTAAAGCTGGACATGAGCAAAACTTATGATAGAGTGGAGTGGAATTTTTTGTTCGGAATGATGAAAATGCTTGGTTTTACCCAGGCTTGGATTGAGAAGGTTAAAAGGTGCATCTCGTCGGTTAGGTATGCGGTTTTGATCAACGGCTCTCCTTATGGGGAGATTATTCCGAAACGTGGTTTGAGGCAGGGGGACCCTCTATCCCCTTACCTGTTTCTCATTTGTGCGGAAGTTCTTTCCTCTTTGCTTATCAGGGAAGAGATTTTAAACCCCTCTCACTGTTTCAAAATTAATAATCATTGCCCTCCAATATCGCATTTATTCTTTGCTGATGACAGTTTGTTATTTTTCAGGGCGGAAGAGGTGGAGTGTATGAAAATGAAAGATCTTTTAACTTGTTATAAGGAGGCTTCGAGCCAATTGGTTAATTTTGATAAGTCTGCTATGCTTTTTAGTGGGAATGTTTGTGGGAGGGAGAGAGAGAGATTGAGCAAGATTCTTGGGGTGAAAGTGAATGATAATTTAGGTGTTCATCTTGGGATGCCGTCGCAGAATTGCAAGAATAAGAAAGCCTTATTCCAGTCTATTAAATGGAGATTGGAGAAGTGTCTCCACTCTTGGAAAGGGAGGATCCTCTCTAAAGGTGGAAAGGAGGTGCTGATTAAGGCGGTTGGTCAAGCTATTCCTACCTATGTTATGAGTTGTTTTAGGCTTTCGAAATCTTTTAATGAGGATTTGGAGAACCTTTGTGCCAGATTCTGGTGGGGGGAGGATCCTTATGGAAAAAAAAGAATGCACTGGAAGAGTTGGAAGAACCTTGGGAGGAGTAAGGATAGGGGTGGGTTGGGGTTTAGGGATCTTAACTTGTTCAATCAAGCTTTGCTCGCTAAACATAGTTGGAGGATTCTTAGGAATCCTAATAGTCTGTTAACTAGGATTCCAAGGGGTAAATATTTTGTGAATGGTGATTATTTGAATGCGGTTTTGGGAAGAAACCCTTCTTTGGCTTGGAGAAGTATTCTTTGGGGTAGGGATCTCTTTCAGAAGGGGTATAGATGGAAAGTGGGAAGTGGTAGAAGCATTATTATTGGGAATGACCCCTGGTTGAGCAGGGAAGGGAATCCTTTTATTCAAGGGGTGAAAAATGGGTGGCAGGATAACTATGTGGCGGATTTAATTAGTAACGGTAATTGTTGGAATAGTGAGCTGATGAATAATATTTGTTGTCCTGCTGACGCAGAGGTGATTCTGAATATCCCGTTGAGCTCCTCTGGGACTTCTGATGAAATCATTTGGAACAATAATTCGAGGGGCATTTTTTCGGTGAAAAGTGCGTACCATTTAGCTTTAAGCTATGCGAATCCGAATATGGGCTCTGTTTCTGATTATGGGGTGGGGTCCAAGGTGTGGAACTGCTTCTGGAAGGTTAATATGTCCCCTAAAATCAGGATGGGCGCGTGGACTGTGATTTCAAATGCCATTCCTTCTAAGTGCAATATTGTTAGGAGAGGGATAAGATCGGATGTGGTTTGTATCCTGTGTGGGCGGAATGGTGAATCTAATATACATATCCTTAATTGTTGTAAAATGGCTATTCGCATATGGAAATTTTTCTTTCCTGGTTTTAATGATTTTGAGTTTTATTTCAGGAATGTGGAGAATGGTATTGATTTCTGGGACGGCTTTGCTCACAAAATTCCTAAGGAGGAGCTTTTTAAAGCCATCATTATTATTTGGGGCTTATGGAACTTTAGGAATTAGTCTTTCACGATTAAGTTAAACTAGAGTTCCAGAATCTCTGTGATTTAATTATCAAGACTATTAATTCTCATCTGATAACTTTTGCAGGTGGCACTAGGATTGAGAAGAATAATAGGAGGCGCAGTGAGGGCCGGTGGAAAGCCCCCCCTCGTGGATGCTAGAAACTAAATGTGGATGCGTCTTTATGCCATGATACTAGTGGAATCGGGTGGGTGGTTCGTGATTGGATGGGAAGACCTAAGCTTATGGGTTTGAGTTCGGGTTTCAAAAATCTTTCTATCAAGGTTTTAGAGGGGATGGCTCTGAGAAAAGGTTTGATGCATATCCTGGAGGTCGATATTTAGTGGAGGCCCCCTATTATGGTTGAGCTAGATGCTTTAGAGGTGTTAAAAGCTATTAGGGGGGACCTTTATGATCTGTCTGAGTTTAGCAATATTGTTGTTGACATTAAAGAGTTGATCTCTTCTATAGGAATTGTGAGTATTATGCATTGTAGTAGGTTTGTAATAGTGTGGCCGATGTGTTGGCCAAACAAACTTTTTCGATGCGTCTTAGTAGGATTGGTAGTTCTTCTTCTGTGGAGGACAGGGTCGATTTTTGGAGGGGGAATCTCCCCCCTGCTGTTGCCTCCGTTATGGAGGTTGATTGTATGAGGTCGGTGGTTTGTGCTTAATGAATGTTCTTCTTTTTTTTTCAAAAAAAAAATGTGATTAATCTTTTTACACGTGATTAATTCTAATTAATAATGCTTCAAAAAAAATTAATTCTAATTAATACCAATTCTTTACTTTAATGATAAACTTTTAATTAAATTTAATTAATGCCGTCTATTTACTTTACCGAAGAACTTTTATTAATTTTAATTGGTATCGTTTATCTACTTTAATGAAGAGCTTTGATTAATTTTAATTAATACCATTTATCTTTTTTTTCCTTGAGAGAATTAATACTTTTTATCTGCTTTTATTTACTTCAATGTGGAACTTTGATATTGTCAAAAAAAAAAAATTAATAAGGAACTTTGATTAATTTAATTAATGTCATTTATTTACTGTAATCAAGAACTTTGATTTATTTTAATTAATACCATTTATCTTTTCTTTCTTTCTGTGAATAAATACCGTTTATCTGCTTTTTATTTACTTCAATCAGAAAATCAGAAACTTTGATTAATTTCATTAATATCATTTATTTACTTTTTTTTTTTTTTTTTGAGATTACAACAATTGGGGGTGGGAGAGACTCGAACCTAAGACCTCATGATCTTTAAGTGTACAACGATGCCACTTGAGATACTGCTTTTTGGCATATCATTTATTTACTTTGATGAAGAAGTTTGATTTATTTTAATTAATATTGTTCATGAAGTTTTGATTTACCAATAATATTTGGTAGCTTGTTGGCTGATTACCACGAGTCTTTGATCCATTTTGGGTACCAAAAAGTAATTACTATCAATGAACTTTTGATTTTTTTTTTTTTGAAACAATGAACTTCTGATTTTGAGTGGTAGTGTGTTGTCTTTGGAAGATTATAAATCGTGATGTTTGTCTTAAAAAATACGTAGTTACACCTCAAAACCAATTGATAATGAGGGAAATAATTCATTATCCTTTTTATAGTCCACCTCATATTCTCTAATATGGTATCAAAGTCCATAAAGTTCAAACGGACATCAGTCAAATAAAAATGAAATCCGATTCAAAATTAATGAACCCAAAAGAAACACCATTTTGAGGGGACATGTTAGGACCTCACAAATGTCTCACTTTGCAATGTGTTTTTTTCATGGGGATTTTGCATGTATAACAAAAAAGTGCAAAGTATTTCCATCTATAGCACAAAATCAAAATTAATTTATTTGTAACAGAAATTTCAAATTGAATTCTATCACTGGTTAAGTTCTATTAGTGATAGAACTCAATTAATGATAACTCATTCTATCATTGGTTAATTTTTTTATTAATGATAGAAATTCAAATTGAGTTCTATCACTAGTTGAGTGATATACATGAATTATCAATGTGCTATACATGAATTATCTTAAAAATTCTACTGCAAATATATATCAGAGGTAGAATGTGCTGGTGATAGTAAATTCTCTTTTTTCATTGAGGTTGTAATGGGGAGTGGTTGTTTTTTTAGGGGCTTTTGCATGTATATTACAAAAGAGTTAAAATATTCCATGAATAGAACAATAATGAAAATATTTGCACACATAGCAAAAATTGTAAATTGATAGACTTCTATATCGATAGATTCTATCAATAGAGACTCATAGAATCAATAAGTAAATTGATAGACTTCCATTATATTCTATCAATAAGACCGATAAAATCAAAAAAAGATAAATAGAGATTTTTAAAAAATAGACATAATTTGCTATAAACGAATTATTTTTAAAAAGTTTTAAATTGGGTCAAAAAGTTTCTATACTGTGTAATTTTTTTTTTTTTTTTTTTTAAATTTTTTTTTACAGATAGTGGCTGCACGTGAGTTATTATCTCAATGGTCGAAAATATCTCGGGGAAGAAAATCATCATCAACTAAGTATAATATGGTCAAATAATAGAATTTTGTTGAGAATAAAATTATAGTTGTGATTTTTTTTTATCTGGTGGGAAAATTAAAAATTATATTATTTTCTCTTTTCCACTACCTTAGCAACCTTAATTCTATGTGCAACTAATAAAACCTTACACCTGTCTTTTCCGACCTCGATTTTATGATGTGGAGACCACAACCACAAGGATCCCTTTTTTATCTTGTTCAGTTAATTTCTTGTATTGCAAGAATTATTCATGCAAAACATATGCCAAAAAATTCAAAAGAACAGTTACAACGGTTAGAACTACACAATTAATCGGGAACTAACACATTACATATAGATTAACCAAAAACTAACACATCTAGTCATGGGTCACACCTCAAGACTAAGGTTTATTCATTTTATATATGTATATATATAATTTATCTTTGACACAAAAATGAGTAGATTAGTCGTAATCAAGAAAAAAGATTAGTAGATTAGTGTACCAACTTTATCATTCTTTTTCATATTTCTCTTTCTTTTGGTTAATAATTTCTCTTTATTTATTTATTTATTACCTATTATTTCAAGTTATTTTTTTTTTATACTTTCGACTTTCTTTAAAAATATCACTTATTTATTTTATTTTTCATTTGTATTTTTTAATTTCTGCCACCTGATTGATTATTATTTTAATGTCCATTTTTAACTAATCTTTCAGTTTACTATTCATCTCTTGAGAACGCTCTACAAAAAAAAATCTAAAAAAACGAGAAGTTGTATAGAGATTATTTTTGGAAGGGAAAATGAATCATGTTTTGAGGTGGAACAAAGTAAAGCTTCTGTCAGAAGCTAATGGATTAGGGATCATTGACTTCTCTGTTAAGAACAGTTCCTTGTTGGATAAGTGGCATTGGCGATTTCATCTAAAAAAAAGAACTAAGTCTCTTCTCTTATCTGGTAGATTGGGTTTACACAAATCTAAAGGCCCTTAGAAAGACATACATAAAGTCAGAAAAATGATTCTGGGGCTCATTTGAAGCAACATGGAATTTATTTAAAGCTTGTGGATTGGATCAACCTACAAGTTATTTTGCCTACATCTATTCAATCCGATAAAGAGGATCAATGGATGCATTTTATTTGACTTAAAGGCCCCCTTGCACAGCTGGGATTTAGATGGAATACAGAGACTTGTACATACATGTGTTTGTGTGTAGCAAATGCCCAAAAGCAGATTCATAGCCTTTTCTTTTCAGCTGCCCTACTTTACAGCTTCACTTCACGCTATGAGATTCTCCCTTGCACTGCACTACAAGTCTATATACCATTGCAAAAACAAGGTTCGCATATTGGACTTTGCTTAGATTCCTAGATTTCAAATTGTTTTAAAAAACTACCTCCAATCCCAAGTAACTCCGTACGGATTCCAAAGAAATAACAAGTTGAGATTGCTTGCATTTATCTTGTAGTCCAAGCTTGACATTCAAACATTTTACATAACACTCCCCCAACAGGGCTCCCTATCCAACTACTAACACAGTTTCAAAATCATAAACAAAAACAAATGTATGCCTCGTCCATCAACACATATAGTTGTAATCTCATAAAAGAATTGCAAAAGCTTGGACACAGCCAGCCCACATGTTGCACATAATACTCCTGAGAACGAAAAAAAAGTGACCGAAAAAGAAATGAGCATCACACCACATTCTCTAGCTGGATGCAGCTGGTTTCGCGGTTGCCTGCTTGATCGCCTCCGCATATGTTCGATGTTGATACGTCAGAGTCGATTCCAGCAGGTCCCAGAGCGATGTCTTCGGGTTCCAACCTGAAGGACGTCGTTGCACACTTAAATGAATCACTATTCACAATTGAAAGAAAATACGAAAGGAAGCAAGATGTTCGTCATACCGAGTTGCTTGTTGATGATGGTCATGTCAGGAATTCTCTTATCACTGTCGTCATAACCCACACCGTAGAATTCTTCAGAGCTTATATCGATCGTGGGTTTCTCGAGCGCAGGTTCCCCACTTACCTTGGCATAAACCTACAAGAGTCCAAGCAAACAACTTCTTTAGTTTCTTCGTCCACAGAAGCAAATAATAATAGAGTTTTAAACCAAACAAGATTCGCCACCTCAGTCATCATTTCTGCAAGCTGCTTAACAGTTACTTCATTGTTGGGATTGCCCACATTGAAGATATGGCCATTGGCCCTGTTTGGGTTTTCCTGAACAAACAATACACAATTCAGATGGTCTGCTTGCTTTATGCGAACTTTAAAGAAAAATAGAGAGAAGTCATACAATCATCAAAAGAACTGCTTCAATTGCATCCTTAATGTATATAAAAGTTCTCTGGGATTCACCACCATCCACAAGCTTCAGCGGCTCATGACGAAGGAGATTCTGCAAAATCATATATCTAGACACGTCAGTATTCGAAACCAGAGTCACAAACAGAGCTAGAACTCCAAGCAGCAAACAAACAGAACATACATTGCTAAAGCAAGCTAGAACCCTTGGAACACCCTCACTTGGGCCATCAATGCCAGGAATGAAGTCCATCCTTGGTCCAATCCAGTTGAACGGTCTTACAATTGTAAAATCCATCCCATTTTCAGCACCCTCAGCTAGGAATAAACAAGAACAAAGAACACAGGCTAAGAAGAATTGCATTTACCAAGTACCGATTCCGATGAAGCAACAGAGTACACAAATAAGAAAACTAACCATAAATCAACCTCTCGATCAATTGCTTCGCACATGCATAGGACCATCTTTGCTTCTCAATGGGACCAAAGATGCAAGGAGAAGCATCCTCACTCAGAACATAATACGATGGATCCTATTACAAATAAATTACAATACAACGAGTTAAGCTTATTCTAAAACATTGAGAAGTAGCATAACAGGAATGCTGAAGATCAAATAGATCAACTGCACATATAGCATAAGGACAACTAAAAAAGAGTAAAAAATAGAAATTGTTTTTATCTTTAAACTACAATCACATGACAAAAGAAAAGAAAGAAGGTTCATGTAAAAACAAGATAGCTGGATAATGACACCCAGAAATACATTGAGCCCCACATAATACCAACCAGAAAACTATTACAATTGGCAAATAGTTTCATTGAAAAATCAACATGTCAGCCAAATTGACGAACCAAATGGTGGATCAAAGCACACAGACATCCACAACGTCGTGTAAACCAAGATACATCGTTTAGAATTATCAATCATTAATGAAGGGGTAAATGACGGTTCAATTTCAAGATCTAATAGTTCTTTTAATGTTAATCTTTACAGCTACATATAGAAAAAAGATGCCAATCCTTGTAATAAAGCAGAATTGATGCAAGAACACAAAAAATTGAAACAAAATAGCACACATCTTGAATCTGCAAAGTAATTGATTATCCACAGCATTTCCATGAAACAAGCAAGACAAATGATTACAGATCGAATGAATTGATGCAATTTGTAATAAGAGTAAAAGGGAAAAAGGTAGAAAAAGATGGATTACCTGACGAAGAGGGCTATCTTTCGGAAGAAAACTTCCAATTGTCTTACCATACACTTCGCAAGTAGAAAAGTGAATGAGACGCTTGTTGTTGCCGGAACAGTATTTAACCTTAAAAAAGAAATCACATCAAATCAAATCTAACCTAATCAAATCACCATTCTTAAGGATAACTGAATCTGATACACACCACAGGAATTGCATCGATGAAGTTGCTGTAAATGGTGTCAAGTGGGCGCGTATTGTAATCCGCAGGGGTACAGATCGCAGCAAGATTAATGGTCTGCATCACGCAATGAACAATCGCATAAAGCACAAAATGAAATGGATGAAGAACAAGCAATGCAAGAATCGAATCTCCAGAACCAAAATTGAACAACAAATCTTGCAAGAGCATAAAAACAAAAAAGAGAGTGCAAGAATCGAACCAGATCCGCCATTCGAATGAGGCTCTCAAGCCTGGAATCGTTCTTGATGTTGAGACGGTGAAACTGAATCCGGTCGGCCCAGGGGAGGGAACTGGGCTCGAGAAGGTGCTTAATCTTGTCATTGTAGACATCGAGAGCGAGAACCTTGTGAGGGGTTTCGGCCATGAGCTTCTCGCAGAGATGAGAGCCAATGAAGCCGCCAGCGCCGATCATGCAGATGGTGATCGGCTTAATGGGGTTGCCGTCCAGATCTACCCTCTTCTCGGACGCCATTGCTGCTGCAAATCGAAACTGAAAGTCCCGACGAGAGCAAATGGGGGAAATCGAATTGAGATGTGAGGGAAGAAACGAGTGGCTGAGCGTATTTATTGAGATTGAAGCAGTGGGAAAAACCAGAGAGCGTGAAAAAGGCACCGTTCCACCGGAGAGTATCAAATTTTGCGTACTCGCTATGGGAGAGTGGACACGCGTTTTCCTGGCCTGTCAACCATAGAAATAGAAATTAATATTTTGAGAAAAAAAAAAAGTCATAAATTATATCAAATTTGAGGGAAATGCCAATAGAAGTTTTGAAGTCTAATTTTAGAATTAGTCATGCTAATCACTTTGGACGTCCATTAATCACAAGATAAGGGATTCTCTCAGTTTTACCTAATATGTATACAAGCATAGAACTAATTATAAGAATTTAAATGGTTGTTTAAGAAAAGAGAGAGATGCCAACCAGAAAGAATATAAGATTATGAATTCGAATCCTCTCCCCCTAAATTGTAATTATGAAAAGAAAAAAAGAAATCTAAATGTTGGTTAAAATATCATTTTGACCCATCGATTTTGAGATTTATTTCATTTTTGTCCTCGATTTTCAAATGTGTAAAATTGGGCTCTAAACTATTTAGAAGTTAAAAAATGATCTTTTTAGTCAAATAATTTTTTTTCATTCTTAAATTATTTCTTTCTCTTCCTTCTTTCATCATCTTTCTTTCTAAAAAATTTATCTCTTTATATCCACCTCTCTATTCCTCTTTCCTTTTTTTTCCCTCTTATTCTTTTTTTCAATCTATTTCATCAATTTATTTAACATGAGACTATTTTCCTAAATAATCATTTTCCTATTTTGATCTCTCACTTTTTGTTTTCAAAATTCATGGGTAATTAAGAAGAATAGGAAAAAATAAACGACAAGGGAAAATGATACAGATTGAAGAAAGGTAAAAACATATAATCAATAATATTAGTATCTTAATACAATGAATAAAAGCATATAATCAAAATTTTATAATTTCATAGAGAAATGGAGTAATCTATTTTAAAGAAAACTAACCAAAACTTACTAAAAAAACTGATTATAAACTATTTTTTATATATAGTTTACTTTATGTATATTTAAAAAATTAATTAGTAGCATTACATGAGTTTTTTTTTTTTTTTTGAAGTTATAACAATTGAGGGTAGGGACTTGAACCTAAGACCTATTGAACATTACATGAGTTTTGTGGGTTGGGTTTGTACTAAAAGGGGAAATATTAGTAAATATCTAGATTTTAAAATTTTGTTGAGGGCAGGTTTATTTTATTTTAGACTTTAAATTTATGTCTAACTTTTTTTTGAAAGAAACTTGAAATTAGATTAAAATAAAGAAACCCAAGAGGGGAAGTGGGTGCGGGCACAACAAGCTTCGCTCGGTAAAGTAAAGAAACAGCCTCCCTCCATCCACATGAAACCTTTAGAAGAACTTCCAGCTAATTTAGCCAAAACATGAGCTATGCCATTACACTCCCTATTACACCAAATAAATGATACATTATGAAAGCAAGTTGTAAGGAGTTGAATCTAGTCTATCAAGTTACCTAACTCTATACTGCAAAACAACCGATTATTTAAAAGTTGAATAACTATGAGTGAATAAGATTTCACCTGAAAGACATCGAATTCCACATCTGTGGCCACAATAACGTAATCTCGAATAGCCAAGGCTTTTAAAAAAATGGATTTTCTCCCTCTCCCCCAATAGGAAAGGAGCACAACCACATAACTTCTCTCAAGTGATTGCGAGTGATGCCATTGAGACCACTTTTATTCGCCATTAAACTTATCGTTGCATCAGTATTAATTTTGAAAAACCTGTGCTAGGGGAACGCCAATTGATCAATCGACCCCCTCCACCATTATTAAATCCACGATGGATCGACTGTACCTATGCAACTGGAAAGTGAACATTCGCAAAAGGGGTGGCTCGCCAAAGTTTCTTCACCTCCTTACGCCTATAAAGAGCATGAAGAGACGTTTCAGGGCACTTTTTACAAAAAGGACAAAAAACCTCCACACCCATGTCTTTTTTCTGCAAATTTATTTTAGTTGGAATAAAATTATGAAAAATTTGCAGATAATTTTTTTTATTTTGCTAGACAACACACATTTCTGGAGAGAAGGCCACCATTTCAACATGGATCTAACGTTTGCGCTTGAAGGTAGCTCTTGAATATCACATGCTAGCCAGTGAGCAAATTTCACACTAAAGAGACCCATTGAGTCATAATGCCACAAAACTGAATCTGAACCTCCAGCTCCTGAACAAGGGATTTACAACACCACATTGATATCGTCAACACACAAAAAAGCTTCTAATTTTTTTAACATCCCACCCCCTAGAAGGGGAAAGCAAATCAACCACTTTCATCCCCGATGGAAAATCAGAAAAGCTTGAAACTTTCAACGAAGGCTCCCTAAGGACCCAATTATCGCTACCAATGTCTATTTGACTACCATCTTCCACCCTCCACCGAATACCCTTTTTAAAAAGCTACCACCCCATAACATATCAATTACCAATTTTCTGTGGTAAAGAAGCATAACTTTAATAATATCATGTACGATATAATAACTATAAAGTTTTATCCTTTCTTAAAAAAAAAACCTTAAAGTTTTATCCTTGAAAATTCCCTCAGGTTGGATACAAAAAAAAAAAATCATTTTATTTTAAAGATTTGATAAAATCTCATAAATAATGTATGTAGTTTGAGTTTTTTTTTAAAAAATATTTTAAACTAAAATACATTTTTAATCCATAATTCTAAATGCAATTTTTATTTGATATCTATGTTTTAAAATTAAATACTTTCATCCACATTTCAATAATGCTCACTTTAGTGATTTTTTTAATTTACTTTTTATTTTAAGAATTAAATTTCTATCTTTTTTTTACTAAAGAATTAGATTTCTATCTAAACAAAATTAACAATTACATTGCTTAGTCATTATCCTATCAAATTGCGTTACATAATTATTTCTAACAAACCATTGTGTTATATAATTAATATTTTTGTCATTATAAATGGATATTATTAAAAAAATATTTAATTTTAAAATTTATGAACTAACCAGAATAATAACACAGCGATATTAATATATCATAGGATCAAAAGATCACCCCATTTTCTAACCTCAATGTGTAGTTAAACTAAAAAAAACTAGCATTCAAAACCTAGGAATAATCTTGCCAGCATTTTATTTAATGATTTGAATGAACTCCAACATTGACTTTTGTTTTAAAAACAAAACTTATAATTGAACACTTTTCAAAAGAAAAATAAAAAAAGGGTGTTTTTAAAAAGGGGTCCAGTGCATTACTAGCTGAGCACCGACAGACAGCTAAGGAATGCAGAGTTTTAGCCACGCGCCTAAATAGCTCGTTAGGAAGTTATCCCCACGCGCCTATGTCGGTTATCCCGTGCTCTCTAAACGTAATTTCTATTTCTTTTTTCATGTGGTTGGCCCTTTATTTCTTTTTTCATCCCAAATTGTTTTCTATTATAACCAACATGTCATGCTACATCTCACAAATCCATCTCTTTATATCATTTTTTTCTTCAAAATTTATATATATTATATATTCTTTAGGCTGTGTTTGGAAGGTCATTTTTTTAAATTTTTGTAAACCATGAGTTGGATTATTATAACAAACTCAATACACATTTGACCAATCAATTATAATATTCGAGTGTCAATTTAAATTCAAGTTGTCGTTTTACATAATCAAGAATTGGAGCTTCACTACCTTAATACTCCAGACCCTACTAACCCACCCCTAGGCTGCAATACCGGGATACATCGGAGTGGAAATACAATTAAAAAGTTTCTACAAATTAATGTCGCAAACAAGTCTCGAACCTAGAACTTTGGAGGAGCATATCCTTAAAACCCAAGTTTTCAACCAACTGTGTCACCCATTCAACCAAAATAATTCATCATTTCTAATCATTCAAAATAACTCCTCATGCATCTCCTCATCCAAACACTCCTTCCTAGCCATACGAAGCTATACAAGCTCCACATAGGTCAACCAAACATAACTAAGGTTCGCTATGCTACACTCTCAAGTCAGGTCTTGACTTACCTAGGCTCTTGGCCGATGTGGGTCAGCCAATCTTGGTCCTCAGCTAATCGCATGCAGGACAGCCAATTTTTGGCCCAACAACGTGCCCAACTGCTAAAAAGGATCTAAACTTTGTAAGAGCAAGAGTTAATGTCGTTGTTACACACGGAACTATAGCATCAAACCAGAAATGAGACGTAACTCAGGTATGAAATAAGCAATTTAATAACATGAAAGTTTAATAATTTGGTAATATCCCTAACCAACGTCAACATTTGAGGTTGATGTGATGATGTAGTAATCATTGAATGATATGTGATTTAGATACAACCAATCGCAGCTAATTTGTAGTCCTAATTCTAAAGCCATCTTCAAACCACACAAAAAGGCAATTAGTATAACCTGAACATTTCGCAGGAGTTAGGAAGTTGTTGGGCGAGTCTTTGGGAGCCCGAGACCAATAAATTAACATCCAACAACCGGGCTAAACCTGGTTCATAGTACAACCACAAACTATTCTGGATTGTGTAGAATGGTGAGGCTGCAACCAAAAAGTTAAACAAAGGCACTGACTTGTTGCTAAAATCTGCAGTGATTTGCGAAATATTTACAATTGAAGTTTTGCAGCAAAGCAGTAAAGATGTCTAATCAATTACCACTGAAGTTTACACATTGAAAGTAGCTGACGGCAAGTTTGAATTACTGTCTCTATCAACTCCCCCGCCATCTGAGTTAGGAAAATAAGATACATCGCAGTTAAATCAGCATTGCATTATAAGTGAAGAATTCATAATGAACATAGTGATACAAACCCGGGCCTTAAGGTCTATAGTCGAAGGAAGATGAAGAGAGAGAAGAGAAAAGAGTGAGCTGGAGGAAAGGGACTGCCTGGCGGGCCCCACGTATCTTTTATTGTTTATTGGCTTTTTACCTTCTTGTTTCCTTGTATTTGGGAGGGGTATATAAACCTTCTTTTCTGGGCATTAGGGTTATCATCTAAATTGTGGTTTTCTCTTCGAGAATTAGGGAGAGACTAAGGCCTCTATAATGTCCTTAGAATTTATGCATAAATAAAAGGGTTGGTTTTTATCACATAGATATTTACATTGAGCTTACTAAGAATATTTGCGGCAACAATTCAGCAATCTATTGACATCTACATCTTCAACACGATATTCGTCTCTCATGTCCGACCCCTCATCCTTTGAAGCAGTCCAATGATTTAAAATAGCAATTATCCGCCTTAACTAAGAGATGAGTAAAGGACAACACGAAGTTGATCTTTGAAAGCAAATGATCCATCAAAAATTGAAAATGAATTGACTTCGTTGACTAATAATAGACATGTTAAACAAACTCAATGAACAGGATACAGATATACATCTAGAGTTTGGTTTCATGCAGGTAGAGGTCAATCCATCCTCTTCTTTATTTGATTCTGTAAGACGTTGTTCTAGAAGATCATCCTCGATGAGATCAGTCTTACTCACTAGTAATGACACGTACTCAAATAGCCTTGGTTTGCTAATCGCATTTTCTTGAACACGAACCAGTATCCTGGCAATGATGCTCCAAACAGCATCACGTGCCTCTAAATCATCCCCAGCAAACAAGAATATATCTAGTAAGCCTTGTAGGAAAGACAAATCTGGATAGATCACAAGAATCACTCACTAAGTCAACAAAAGGTGATTGGCGAATGAAAATCGAAATCATAGTTACCCCTAGAAGCTTGGCAATAAAAAATACAACTTAACATACCCTGAGACATGTCAAAGGCTAGATCAGGTACATCTGACAAAATATTTGCAATCAAAACCACGGCACTGACACAAGAACTGGAAACCTACGGAAAGAAATGTGTCCATTTCAGAGATGGAAGGCTTCTATGATCGTGCAAGAAAAACATATTTGCATGCCAGTAGAGAAGCACAGAACATAAAAAAAGTTCAAGATAGGCAACAAATAACAGCTGAAGAAAGGAAATTCCGGCATCTTCGAGTAACAAATTAAGCTACGACACACTGCACATCTTGCAGCACAACATAATTTGTTGGGTGGAAAAAATTGACAAATTTAACTAGTTATGCATGGTTTCAAACTGACAAAAGTGAATTAAACAGCTCTGAGGTTTATCATATATAAAAATATTTGAAGACGTTAATACTTTTTTTTTTAAGATAAGAAACAATTTCATTATAGATATGAAATTACAAGAGGGCACATGGCCAAATACATCCAAGATTCAAACCGAAGACGTGCCTGAACTGTACCTCAAATGCATCGGTCCCTATGGCTATTATTATAAGGTCATGGCTCTAGGCTTACTTGAGGTGCCTGAACTGTACCTCAAATGCATCTGGCAATTTGATTAGATTACAAACAAGCTGAAAAAGATCTTTGTTAGAACATATTTCTTGAGAATGTTCATCAATTCCGGAGAGAGCTTCAATTGAACGAAGAATCACGTCCAAAATTGAATACCTGAAATTGAATTTCATGAGAAGACTGGTGGACTTAAAAGAAGCTTCACTAATCGCGATTTATCACTCATAGTATCTACAAGCATCACGAACCAAATATGTCATAAAACCCAGGTTAGAGCTTCCATGACTATGAAACATTCAAAACTCTACCTAGTTCAATTGGAAAACCTCTTTCTATTGTGTGCTTGGTTTTTTCCTCCTTTACTCCCTTTTGATGACCCAATGTTTCTAGACCAACTTAAATCACCTCGACAATTCATCAAAGATAACTACGTGTTGTTACAACAATTGGCATGAAAAGCATATCAAATAACTTAAAGTAACGACTATAATGACTTGAACTCACAACTTTCTTTTCCACTAAAACTCATCGATCATTGGAGCATGCAAACTACATAACATTTACTTTCTTGAAACAATACATTGAGTGAAAGGAACTCTAACTTGGGAGCAATTGATGACAAAACATCTCAATGATGCTTAGGTTTCTAAGGAGGTATGACTAGACTGCATGTTGATAGATAAAACTCAACTGAGATCGAGAAAGGAAAGTACATCGTTCATCCTAATCTAGTAAGGTTCAATACTAACAATGACATCAATATTTCCTGCAACCAGTAGAGAAATAAAAGAAATTTACCGCTTTTTGTAAGAAATAAAACTACAAACATTAAAAGGCATCAAGATTATAACATGTCAACTACATACATTAAAAGGCATCCTGCCTTATTACCCACCGACCAAGGAGATTAATACCTTTCACCTGATCTTTCATTTTCAAATATTTTCATCTCAAAAGCAAAAAGGTTGAACAAAACACTTGACAAACCCAACTTCATCAAAAACGGTAGAAGAATGTGAGCGGCTTCTTGCTGACTTTCAATGATGGCTAATAGTAACCCGACACTCTGTTCAAGAATGAAACAAATTAAGCTATCAAACAAGTTAAATATTATGTCATATTGATTATATTTTGCTAAAATGTACAGAAACCTTTTATGTTCTTTTCCTCCACGTGATAGACTTTGATACCTTTTCTATAAGTTGTGAATTTAAGGTGTTCTCAGAAACCCATAGAATACGAGAAAGAACATGCTCAGAATTCAAAGCCTCAGCCCATATGACACATTCACTACTTTGAAGACCCGCAGTTAATAACCTGTTAACCATAAAAGGCATAACAGAATGTGTATATTAGAGAACAAGAGGATTGAAAAGAAAAATTGTCAAATCCCAAAAGGTATATGCATATTCTACATCTTATATAACTGCATGTCACAGAAAGACTCACTAGAACTCAAGAAGGTGTACCAATAAAGGGGGGAAATGAGGAACAGAAATTGTGCTAATGAGTGTTAAAACATAGAATGGCAGGTATGAATGTCGGCGTGACCAAATGAAATGTTGAGGAATGAATGTCGTAAATTAATTAGAAAGGTGTACATTTTTATGCTACCTGCAAACTTCACATAAACATTGAGCATCATCTAGAGACAGCTGGCTCACAATGGTTGATATCAACCCACTCTTGGTGACTATATGTTTCATGGGAACTTCATGGCAGGCCAGGTTTCCAATAATTCCAAGGCAAATCTCCTACAGCCAGTAAACAATAGAACGGGGATCTAAAGCAGTGCTCAACTGATATCCTCAAATGTAAAAGTAGCATTGTTTAACCATCTCTTTGCAAGAATAGAAATGATAGTGGTGCAATTTCTAACACATAATGAAAAATATTGATTTAAATTACTTGACATATTGTCAGTCACATACCATAACACGCACAGATTGAGAAACCATAAGGTTTGCAGACAGAACTTCAAGGACAAGGTTGTTAACCTGGAAAACATTTTGAGGCGAGTGTTAAATAAGTGAAGCCCTCATTGCAGGCGGCAACGAAACTCCTAATGGCACTATTGCTAGAAAGCCCATACCAGAATATCTCAACCCCAGTCGGAAAAGCATCCTATTAATATCATTTTCATATCAAGAATACACAGAATTTGGAGGGTAAGAGCACGAAAAAGAGTGAAAACAAGGAGTACCATAAGTTGTGCGTGGGATTTCGTCGAAGAAAGATCCCACAGAATGCAGCCATAGTCTTCCCAGACCTTTTCTTGTTGAGATGAAATATGTTGTTGGTCCAATGTAGGGCAAGCAGCTTCTTGATCCATATTGGTTGCAGCTGGCGTGCCACAGTCGTGATCTCCATTTCCAGAAGAATTGGTTAGGTTAGATGCAGTAGGTGGTAGAAGTTTCCGTATGAGAGATATAACATAGCTAGGATCGACCGTCGTAGAGATATCAAACAACTGCAAAGTGATATAAACAAGAAATTAATGTCTACAACAACAAGAATAGCAGAAGTGAATGAACAAATGTGTAGGAAAGGGTTTAGGGTTTGAATTGAGAACCTCGTGAGATGGAGGGGAGGGGTGATGAGCGGCTTCAAGGTGTGGCTCCGATTCTGACGACTCCAGCTCCATTACAAGTTGCACTCGTCTTCAACCTTGCCTTCCCTTCCCTCCAAATCCCTCAATTTTATGTACCCATTTTCTTAATCGGGTCGGGTCTTTTCCACCCAAATTAGGCCTCATAAACCTACATTTGTTTTTTTTTTTTTATATTTCAACAATTGGAAGTGAATGACTCAAATCTAAGACCTCTAGTTATTAAATATACATTAATGTTGTTGTTGTGTTTGACTCATAAATCTACATTTCTCTTCAACATAATATGTAACTTCAATTTATTCCTTTATTATATTTCAATTCAAAAGTTTTTTTACCATTATTATCTTATTATATATTTTTTTCTTACTTAGATATCTACATCTTACCTATATTTTTAAAAACAAATCAAAATTTAGAAAATAAATAATTTTTAAAATATTGTTTTTGTTTTTGAAATTTAGTTGGCAATTATATATTTTTTTAAGAAAAAATAGATTGAAAAGATAGAGTTTATTTAAGAAAATTTGAATAATAATAAATTTAAATTTAAAAAATTAAAAACCAAATAATTATGAAAGAGATAATGTATAAGTTTGTTTTTGTCGCTATTCATGTCTCTGTCTTTTATACTTTAGCAATCAGTTCATTTTGTTCTTAATAAATTATTATTAAAGATTTCTGTTTTCTAAACAGAGTTAGAGACTTAAGGGAGAGAAAAAATTCCTCTCAAAAAAAAAAAAGGGAGAGAAAAAATTTCTCAAAAGACTAAATGGGGGATAGAAATATATTCCTCATTTTATAAAAAAAGTTTATGTTATTGAATTGAGATAAAAAAAAAAAAATTAATAAAGAGAATTTGCACCGTATAGTAGGGGTGTACATGAGTTAGGTTGGGTTGCGTTGAGGGAGATTTTCAATCCAACTCATAAATTCGGGTTAGTCATTTTACCAACCGAACCCAACCCTTATATTTTCGGATTGGGTTGGGTTGGGTTGAGTCATCGGGTTCAAGAATACATTCTAAAATTAAATAATTTGTGAATGTCAATCTTCTTTGAAATGCAAATTTTGAAAAAAGTTGTTGGAGAATGAAATATGAAGTTGTCATGAACTAGAAATGTACATGAATTAAGTTAGGTTTAGTCCATCGATTCACATTAATTATAAATTTAAGATGGCAAATTTGAAAAGAGCATACTTTTAGAATTGCTTTAACTTTTAAATATCAAATTTCAAAATAAAATTTAATTAAATTTCTGAATATGAAATTACAAATCAAAATAAGAAATGCATGCCTAAATATAAACTAATTTGGTAAATAAGATGAGATTATTCTAGAAAAAATAAACATTTTTGAAAATATTGCCAACAAAGGAACTCTAATTATAATTGATTAAAAAAAAAGAGAAATGGAATAAATTTTTAATCTTTGATTGTGAGAAAAGTTTTTAAAAGAATTAATGCCTATTATTTTTGTGAGAGAAAAATAAAAGACAAAATGAAAGCTAAATAAATCTAAGGCTGACTCCTGACTGTTGTCATCCAGCGGAGAGAGTAAAGGAAAAACACCATAAAATAATAATTCTTATTAAAAAAGTGACTATTCTAAGGAAAAACGCATCAACCACTACAGCAAAATTGCACTATGTTCAAATTGTATATACTGTAATATAAGATTCGGTTCGGTTCGGGTTGAACCAAGCCAAAACAACCTCAATTTACATTTTTTTGCTATGTGTACAAATAATTTTTATTATTATGCTATTCATGTAATATTTTAACAATTTTGTAATATACATACAAAAACCTCATTAATCTAATTATCAACGTAACTAACATTTTGAGATTAAAATAAAATAGTATTAAAATATAAAAAATAGAAGTATCTGATTTTGAAGACAATAAAATTTTATTTTTTTCCCTAAAAATATATCTGAACTATAACCATTTTCTAAATGCATATACGTATAACCGTTCATCAAACACGCATATTTTTCAATGGATGCTGGCCAAAAAACTACTCCAAAACTTGTCAAACTGTATCCATTGTTATACACATCTCACACTTAATAAGCATTAACATATTATCCTCTTTAAAAACTCTTATAGCTTTAAACCTCTAATACATTAATTTTTCAAATAGAAACAATAGCAGTGGCCAATGGCAAGAATCTTGCACACCAAAAAGATTTACATTAGATCTGTTCAAGGTTCCAGGTAGTAGTTCACCCACGGCATTGCCCCTAAAAGAGACCCCTTGTAAACAATGGGAGTTGTAAAGATAAGAAAAGCATACTCGAAGGCGCTTGCTGTCAAACCAACAATCGCTGAAAACATTCCGGTGTACAAAGTTGCTCTAGAAGGACCTACGAAAGCTGGTCTACTTTCTCCAAGCAAACGACAATTGCTTCGAATAACATGTATGGAACACACTTCCATCTCCAACAGAAACCTGAGCTGCAAACCAGGATTAAATAGCACAAAACATAGCCTGAAAAATGGTTTACATTACATTACATTACACCTCTTGTTATGTCGGTTTCGATGGCGTCGATTTTGAAGTTCCACCAATAGTTATGTTTCCCATTCCAATCTCTATGGCTTCGATCTCATCCTTCTCACTTATTTTTGTAGAAGCAGTTTGATCGTCCGGCTGATTTTGAGGGCTTGATATAGAAGGTTCAAGAATTCTTGGGACAGAACTCAGCCAAGGATGGCTAAGACATTGTGCTGCTGTTGGTCTCTTCTCAGGTGCAAAATCCAATAAACGAACAAGAAAGTCAGCCATGTCATTAGCGTCTTGCTCGCTGAAATCGTACTTCTCAGTCAACACCTTATTAAGAGGCCAAATACGCAACTGACGAATATGCCTCAACTCTCCATTTCTATTGAAGTAGTCCCTTGAATAGCGGCCGCCTAATGCAATCTGTTCGGGATATTTTCCACAATAAATGGATATCTTCTAAAATGTTGAGTAATAATAAAAACATGACATACAAGTATGCAACCCTTACCTTGCGAGGCATCACTCCAAGAAGCTCCATCATCAAAGCTAAATGATCCTGTGAAATAAAATAGATACCAGAAACTAAAATTACAACTTCCGGAAGAGAACGTTCATGCAATAAGTTGAATACTTATTGCACAGTTTTGTTTTGCTGTTCTCAGAACACATACCAGCGATCTACGTGCATATAGTTTTTTAAGAAAATAAGACATAAATATCATACTTCTACTATTACTAACCCATAAAATATAAAAGGGTCAACACTGTTTAAAAATAGAAAGAAGAGCATCGTTAAAACAAAATTCTTTAAATTTTTCAAAAGAAAGCCTTAGCTACTTATTCACCTGGCCAATTCATCGTATGACATGGTTGAAATTAAATTGAGACTCAACCAATTAAACAAAAAGAAAACAACCAACGATTATTTCACTATCAGATCAGATGAACTTCTACATTATGCCATTCTAACAGCTACAGCAGAAGAAACATGTCAAAGAATCAAATCCTCCACTTGTCGAAAACTCAAAAAATAACAATAGATAACAATACAACCTTTCTGTACGGTTTTAAAATTTTTTGAGAATTACAGAATTTGTTAAGAATCGGAACAATGCTTCCAAACAATAGATGTGATTCAACAATGAACGTTCCAGGTTAAGAATTATAAACTTTAGTAATAAAAGAAGAACAAGAAAGATTTTTAACATACCTCATCCCTTTCATAGTTGTCACCACTGTGTGGATCAAATAGAACATCACCAGTGGCCAACTCAAAACAAATGCAAGCAAATGACCACATATCTGCTGGGGTCGAATATTTAGATCCAAGAATAACTTCGGGACACCTATACTGTCGTGTCTGAATATCATTAGTGAATTGCTTGTATGTCCAGCACGCATTCCCAAAATCAACCAGCTTGCACTTAAGATCAGCAGCAGCCAGTAGTCTCCGCCTTGCTTCACGGCTCCTCCTGTGACCCTTCTTCTCTTGACTAGCATCCTTTAAGCCATCAGCATTCGTTATACCACCATCATTCACAGAACTACCTTTACATGTTTCAGCTGCTCCCCCATTTAGTTTCACCTCATTATCGAAATCCCCTGTGCCAGCTCTTGTAGAGTCTTCTTCATCTTTATCTTCTTCAACAATTTCCTTCTCCAAACGCCCATGAGCTGCCTTCTTAGCTCTTTTCCTTATTTTCTTTTTCTGGTTCTTGGTAAGATCCCCACTGTAACTCTTAACATCATGTGAAGCATCTGAACTAGTCGAAGTTTTATTCTTATTGTTTGGAAGGATGAGAGGATTTCCTGATTTTCTAGGATCTTTAGATGGATCAATTGTAGACGGAAGCAATACATTCTCTGGCTTCAAATCTGTATGTATAATTGAAAGTTTACTGTGCAAGTAATCTAATCCCACTAAAATATGAAAACAAATTTCCTTCACCATGTGGAGAGGAATTCCTCTGTAATCAGCATATTTAATAAGAGTCAATAAGTTGTCCCCTAGGTACTCAAGAACCATACAAACATGCAGCCCATTTGGGCCCGAATGCTTAAAATGATCCAAAAGCTTCATAACACACTTCCTGTCTTCTATATCTCCCTCGGCTATCTGCTTAAGAATCTTAATCTCATCCAACGCAGCTTCAGTGTAATGCTGAGCGCTCTTTTGAACTTTCAAAGCTACGTAACGCTACAGACAATATCATACTTATGTCGTTAAATAATAAATGCAAATATCAAATGTTTGGTTTGCTCTCAGCATATAATAACCAAAGAACGTAACGAATAATCTAATCAGCTGTAAAAAACTAAGCACCTCGCAAAGGAAAACTAGTGAAATGAAAAGAAAAACGATGTAAATCAGTAAGACCAGTACACATAATGCACCACAGCTTAAGCTACCAACAAAATTTAACATATGGAGCAAAAACTTAAGTTCAAAATTCAACTCTGAATCTTTTCCATTAGAAGATGACCAAATCTTTTATTTTAAACTAAAGTTCAAAATTAAAACCCACAAATTCTTGGAAAGCAACACAACATAATTCTCATTTTAAACTCTTCTTTTTGAATTCAAACCCACAAATCCCACCAAATCTTTTCGAAACAACAAAAAAAAGCTTCAGTTTCAATTCAACTAATTCTCCAATGTGCATCAACATTCGTTCACCAAGACCGACTTCCTTTCATTTTTGCACTCATAATAGAGAGAGAAAAAAAACTTAACTCAAAATTGGGAAAAAAAATCCATACCGATTTGTGAGTGTCCCAAGCCAACCAGACAGTGGAAAAATGACCCCAGCCGAGCTTGGCTTGAACAACATAGCAGCCATTCTTGAAAGTATCCCCAACACGAACCGCGTGATAACCTCCTCGCCTGTAATCCTCAGTCCCTTCGTCCTCCGAGGTGTAATCGGTTTCATCGCTCCGGTCGCCGTTCCGATCCTCCGCCATTGACGACGCAAATCAAAATTGATATTGCAGAGGTAAATCTGAGGGAGAAGTTGAGCTAGGGCTCTGGCCTTGCTATCGCCACAACCGCGATTAGGGTTTACTCGGTGCGTACTTAATGCCGGGAACAAAAAACAAGGAATACCCGATAAATAAATGAGAAGTGAGTTATTTTCGAGTAGTTATTGTTATATATAAAGTTGATTGGAATGAAATGTCGTGAATACTTTAGTACCATTTGAGTTGGGATTGTTCCATCCATAATTGAACCAAATGACTTAAAAAAATGAAAATAAAAATAATTGAAACAAGTGTGCGTTTGAGCGGCAAAGATAAAATGGGGGAGAATGAGATGCATCTCGCGGTTTAAATTACAATTTTATCTTTTTACTAACTATTTTTTATTTTGTCCATAACGGTTATGTTAGGAAAATAACATTTAAAATCTAAAAATATTATCTCTCTAATGACTTTTTTTTTTTGTAAAATGCAACTTGGAGGTGGGTTGTAAGGACCCGACCCAATCAAGGTCTACACCTAAATTCTCACCTCTAAAAGTAGGGAAATCTCAACAACTTTGAGGACATGATCAAATGGAAAACAAAACTTCTTTAAAACATTTAGAAAGACTAAGTTCATAAACATGAAATCCAATAAAAGGATAACCTATCATGCCCTTAAAAAGTTCATGGAGAAAGAATATACTAAGAGATCGTTCATTTCGTGGTAATCCAAAATTCTCATGTAATGGACATGATTACCATGTTTCTTTTGTAGCAATGAAATAAAATCAGATGCTCATCTAATAGTCATTTGGATGCTCTGTTGCATTATGAGTTTTTAGGATACTCGCTTAGGGGGCATTTTTTAATGACACTTTTGTCCTCATAATTTTTTTTTAATAAAATTTTATATTTTTATCAATTTTTCTCTTGTGTGTAGTTTGTAACTTAAAAATAATAATATATATTTTTAGTACATAACTATTATGCATTAACAACTAAGCATACATAATTAATTATATTTATATTTTACATTTTGTTTTAAATGCATTAAATTCAATGATATTTTGATTATTTTCAATAAAAATTTAAAGTGCATCGACTTTTGTTATATGTTTAAAATATAATTATCCTCACTTTCTATATTTAACAAATTTTTACTTATTCAACTAATAAATGAATTTTAGTTCTTTTTTAGGTCAATTTATTTTAAAATATAATATTCAAATTAATTAAAAAAAATGATATAGATTTTAATTATACAAATTAATATGTAAATTAAGTTATGAGGGCATTTAAGACATTTTCATGAACAAAACTTTTAAAATAAATAAAGTTTTCAAAATACCCATAAAAATATTACTACAAAACAAACATGGTGATCTAAGAATGCCGGACATCTGAAATTTCGGTCATCTAAAATTCCAAGCATTAGAAGATTCCAGTTATCCTGATCACTACAAAGTAAACGACCCCTAAAGGCTTTAAATAGAATGGACACGACAGGTCTCATGGTCATCTAGACCTTCCAGATGCTGTTATTCTCTTTCTTCGGATTTGTGGAGTATTTTTGGTTAGTTTAGGCCTTAGGGAAATTTTGGTAATTTTATCCCTAGGGATCTTTTTGCAAATATTAATTGATGTTGGGTTAATTTTGGTGATTGTAAGAATTTTGAGGCATTTGTGAGGAAGCAATGATAAGATACTAATAAATTAATTTGGATTTTAGAAATTGGAAACTAGAGGTTTTAATAAGGGCATTTAAGTTGTGAGGGACTGTAAAAAAGAAAAAAAGGGCTTGGAAATTGGTTTAAACTTGTAATGTTTTAGAGTATTTATGTAGTCGAACTGTTTTACCTGAAACTTGTAATGTTTTAATTGAACTCTGGCCAGAGGCTAAACCATTTGTAACGTTTTCAGTTTGAGATGTTTTGGCAACTTGATTTCCTTATAATATGGATGTTTGATATTAAAGATGTGTTTGGGGCACCAGTTTGGTTATTATAGACGTAAGGTTATGATAAATGATGGGTTATGATAAACGGTAGGTTATTATAAATTGTGTTTGAGGGGCTAGTTATGTAACAAAAAGTAATATATGCAAGGTATAGATATACGGGCACGTAGGTTTAGATAAACAGGCACGCAGGTTTAGGTAACCACCGTTTATAATAAATGGTGGGGCAAACATCGGTTGGGTTATTATAACCAACTCGGCCGTTTACATAAACGGGGGCCCAAACACACCCTAAGTGGTTTGAAATTGAATTGCATCCTTAAGTAAAGGCCGTTTTGGACCATTTAGTGTCGGGTCTTTACAGTTGGTATCAGAGCTCAGAGTCATAGATTCTGTAAACTGACCTACCGAGTTAGGTCGTTGTGTCCCATGATCATCAACACTTCAACAACCACCAGGTATGTGATTAAGTTTATTTTAAGGGTTTAAGTCTACAATACTTGCACCTAGCATACCTGTTTCAGTTTGTTGTTGGCAGTGAGGGTCCAAGTGTGGACTAGTTCTTTGTAGTCGAGTGTAGATCGTCAGTGTGCCGATCACACGTAGAGGAGCAGGGACGTCATGTGTTGCCAACCGAGGAGTTGGTTCTGAGCCAGCTATAGATGAGACGACATCCAGGGTTGACCAGACCCGTAGGCCACCAGTGGCCTAGTTGCTAGTTTTTCGAGAGGAGGAGTAGAGAGTGACCTGCCTTCGAGTGCCACTCCTAGAGCAGAGTTTGCAACAGCTATGAGGGTTATGGTTAGAGTGATGCTCGCGGAGCATCGAGCAGAGTTTCAAGAGGAGATCTTGTGTAAAGACCCGACCCAAAAGGGGCTCTAAATGGGCCTTTACCCCAATGCATGTAGTGAAAAATAAAAGACATTATGAAAATACATTTCGGATCCCAAGTAAAAACAAAACATTCAACAACCAAAACATACATTTCTAAAAGCATACTCGATCGTAGAGATTTATTTAAACCATTAAAACAATCCACAAGTACAAATATGCTGGAATCCATAAAACGTAAGAAAACATCCTCGGGCTCTGTGCCCGCCTACATGCATTCGGGGAAATAACAAAAGTCAAGAGTCATGATAAATAAAATAGAATAATCGAGATGACAAACAGGATTCCATGATCACAGCTCCTCCTTCACCATCCTGTCTCCCGCCTTGATTACCCGTGGAAAACCACGAATAAGGGTGAGTAACGAATTACCCAGTAAGAATCCCCAACCGGGTACAATACGATATACATGATCATCTAGAAGAATGTATGCAAGCTATGAGTACAAACACAGAGCGGAGCACATAGCTAAGTCCACACTTGGACCTCGGATGCCATCTCGTGGTCTTAGTCCGGAAATACCACAACACACTAAACGCTATATACGGAACAAGTCCCGCCTCACTCGCTGCATCTCCGTCGTCTGAAAAGGTGCACTCGCTCAAGATCCCGAGGAGCTCTCTAGTCGGCGCCATAAATGAGCGTAAGCGCGCACCGCATGCTACCGCAAACTCGGGGGTGCCGGGTCTAGTGGCAAGCCGCCCGTGTTCACCACCATGCCTAACTAAATCTCTCGGATCGGTGTCACCGACATAGGGGTGTGAGACTGGACACGTGAACTATGTCACCTGAACCACCGCACTTTGAGGCTAAGGAACCGTCGTGGTAGGCTTACACCGAGAAGCGGTCCTTGCCCTAACAGTGGCAATCAAGGGCTACGGCCGAACACGCCGAGGACGTGCCGATCGCCGGACGCGAGGCAATGCCAAGTCATCATCCCGGCCGTTGGGGCATTTAACGATCGCCACCCTCACCCAAGATTGCGGGGCCTACCGGTTGGGATAGCTAATCCCTCACGGGGTCCAAGGACGGAGAATCGTCTCGAACGTCCTTGCCATAGATGCAAGATACTTTATGCATCGAGCCCTGATGATGCTATCTACCCGAATTCTAAACCTTAACAATAATAATAATAACAATTCAATCAATGCAATCAATACGTGCTCAACAGATACAAGGAACCTAGCATGATACTACGAAGCAAGAACAGATATCGAACATGCTAGAATAGAACAACCTAGAATGGGCTAACATGAGAAACAATACAAGAGTTCATGCCATCAGAATTGAGCAGAGCACCTAGGGCTAAACATGCTAGTAATCATACACAGCATACAAAACAACAATCACAAATATATACGCAGGTCCACACAACCCCTGTAAGAAATCCTTACCTTGGTCGGAAGACTTCTACACACAAATCCTAAGTCATGGAACAATCCCGAGCTAGCGAGCGGGAACCTAGCAAACCAACAATAATCGGCATCTAAAATATCTAAACAACAATAGAACGACAAAGCTCGGCTCGGGAACTCACGCGCGCGACGACACGAGCTTGGGGTCACGCAAGCCGGCACGGCAAGGACGCAGCGCCTTGCCGCTGTGGCCGCACGCACGCAACAAGGACGCCAGCTTGCTGGCTGCTACTACACCGCAGGCAGGGCCTACCGCCGCTACCGGCCGCACTGCACGCACGACGGCAACGCGACGCGCGCGCGGGCGAAGCGCTCGGGCGGTGGCGGCGCGCGCGAGCGTCGGGCGAAGCGCGCGCGGGCGCAGGGCGTGGCGATCGCGACACGGCGAGCGCTCAGCAGCGGACGCGCGCGCGCGCGAACGCGTCGGGCGAAGCGCGCGGGCGCGCGGCGCGGCGTCGCGATCTGAACACGGCGAGGGCGTCACGATGGGCGACGCAGACGCGGCCGACGCGCGCGGCGGGCGAGCGAGACCTCTGGCGTCGAGGCGATCGACGCGCGATTCTCTTCTTTGCTGACGAAACGGCGAGGCCGCTAGACAGATCTGGGCGTCGCGAGCGATCGGGCCGGACGTGCGACGACAGGGCGATCTGTCTTCGCTGGTCCGGGCTTCACTCGGTGGCCGCAATCAACACAACACACACAACACACCTCTTTTCACTTGGCCAAACGCACACCAAACGGATGAGAAGAAGAAGAAGAAGATCAATACCTACCCTAATGATGATGATCGAACCCAAGGAGATGCAAGGATGAAGAATCGGCAAGGCTATGGAGAGGAGAGCTTGGGCGGCCAAGAGGTGTTTTGGAGAAGAAGATGGAATAACCTAATTCTATTTCATTTAACCAAATGCACCAAAACTCCAAAATCCAAGGTTAACTATGATGTGATGCGGAAAGAGCAACAAGAGCACCTAATGGCTCAATTGGCACACATCTCTACAAGCTTCCCAAGAGACCCGGTTCAAACCCCTACTGCAAAGACAATTTCCTTTATTTTTACTTTTGCAACAAACCTTGCTCAAACCAAACCACAAACCCCTCCAAAAACCTACAAAAACCATCCAATAATTTTAGTAATCGGAAAAGACACAAACGACCTGACGGCCCGACCAAATTACCAAATTACCCCTAGGGTATACCGGAAGACCGGGAAGAAAAACACGGTCGTTACAATATTCCCTCCTTTTTATGACTTTCGTCCTCGAAAGTCCTTAAGACAAAAAATGAGATTCGGGTAATGCAACCTCATCTCGTCTTCCCGCTCCCAAGTGGCTTCCTCGTAACCCCGATTCTTCCACTAAACCTTTACCAAACGAATCTCGCGATTACGCAACGTCTTGGTCTCAAAGGCAAGGATCCTCACCGGCTTCTCCTCAAAGTTCAAATCCTCATTCACCGCAAAGGCTCAAAGTCCACAATGTGCGACGGTCCGGCACATACCGCCTCAACATCGATACATGAAAAACACTATGCACCGCCGATAGTGACGGAGGTAGGGCTAACCGGTAAGCAACTCTGCCAATCCTCTCTAGGATCTCAAATGGACCAACAAAACGGGGACTCAACTTCCCACGCTTACAAACCTCGTAACACCTCGCATCGGAGCAACCTTAAGGAACACATGCCGACCAACCTCAAACTCCAAATCTCGACGCCGAACATTGGCGTAACTCTTCTCGCTCGCTCTGAGTTTGTCAACATACGAGCTCTAATCTTCTCGCTTTCGCACCATTGGTCAACTGCAGTGGTCGGGACCCAAACCTATCTATCACCAACCTCTTCCCGAACACGGGGACCGACAAACGCTTACCATACAATGCCTCGAATGGAGCCATCTCGAATAGTCGATCGTAATCGTTGTTGTAGGCAAACTCCATCAAGTACAGAATCTTTGGTCCCAATCGCTCGGAAATCCAACACACAAGCCCTCAACATATCCTCGAGAATCGATTCACTCTCTCGATCGACCATCCGTCGAGGGGTGAAAAGTCATCTTTGAAATCGCACTCTGTGCCCAAACCCTTACGGAGCGCTCTCGAAACGCGAGAAGTGAACCGAGTCACGATCGGACACAATCCTCACCGGCACACCATGATAACGGATGATCTGCTCCAAAAAGCAGTGCGCCTTTGCTCCACGGTATAAGTGTCTCTACCGGGAATGAAGTGTGCGCTCTTGGTCAAACGGTCGACTATCACCCAAATCTGAGAGAACTTCCTCGAGTCCTTGGCAAACCAGGATATAAAGTCCATGGAGATCTCTTCCCATTTCCATCTGGGTACACTCTCGGTGGTCATTTGCAACAAACCACCGTGGCCTCTGCTGGGGTGCCTTCACTTGGCGACAAGTGAGACACCTACCGACAAACTCTGCCACATCTCTCTTCATTCCCATCCACCGAAGGTCCGCTAAGGTCTCGATACATCTTGGTACCCCCGGGTGCCAAGCAAAAGGGGAATCTGGGGCCTCAGAGCAACTCGGCTCGCAAACTGCAATGTCCGGGACACACAACCGGCCTCTATAAGTCAACCCACTGTCTCGTGAATATACAAAGTCAAAGTCACCGTCGACTAACTCATCAACCAATCTCTTAAGTGCGGGGTCACCCAACTGGCCGTCTATAATCCATTGCCGAATCGACGCCAGGTGAGCAGTCAATCGAGCTACCACGGCGGTAACCTCTCCCAACAACATCGCAACCTCGGCCCGCTCGAACTCTCTCTCGCAAAAACTGGCTGGGAACTCAACAACGCCGCAGAGTGCGACGCGTTTTCGCTCAAAGCATCGGCCACTACATTGGCTTTACCCGATGGTACAAAATCTCGCAGTCATAATCCTTTACCAACTCTAACCATCTCCTCTCCTCATATTCAACTCCTTACGAGTAAACAGATACTTGAGGCTCGTGATCGGTAAACATCTCGAATCCGCTCACCATACAGTGTAATGCCTCCAAATCTTGATTGCAAACACCATCTGCGCCAACTCCATATCATGAGTCGGGTAGTTCTCTCATACGGCTTGGTGGACGGAAGCATAGGCAATGACCTTCCCGTCTTTGCATCAACACACAACCTAATCCAAACTTGGAAGCATCATCAGAGACCACGAAACCACTGTCCCCTCTCCGGATCGCCAACATCAGTCTTGAAGTCAAATCGCGCTTGAGCTCGACAAAGCTCTCATCACACTCGCTGTCCCAAACAAACTCGACACCCTTCCTCGTCGACGAGTGAGGGGCGAGGCTAAAGCAGAGAAGTCCTTGACGAACCGACGGTAGTAACTCGCCAAACCTGAAAAGTCGCGAATCTCGGCAGAATCGAAGTCGGCTTGGCCCATGAACTCACGGCCTCAATCTTCGCGGGGTCCACGGCTATACCATCTCTCGAAACCACGTGGCCTAGGAAGGCCACCGCTCCAACCAGAAATCACATTTGGAAAACTTCGCATAAAGCCGGTTTTCCTCAAAGCCGCCAATACTACCTCGGATGCTCTGCATGGTCTTCTTTAGACCTCGAATAAATCGAATATCGCCAATGAACACAATGACGGTTGTCCAAAAATGATTTGAACACCCTATCCATCATGTCCATGAACGCAAATGGGGCATTGGTCAATCCAAACGACATGACCACAAACTCATAGTGACCATATCTAGACTCGAGAAAGTCGTCTTAGGAATGTCGGCATCCCCGATCCGCAATCGATGGTAACCGGATCTCGATCTATCTTGGAGAACACCGAAGCTCCTGAAGCCGATCGAACAAATCATCGATACGGGCAACGGATACTTATTCTTCACTCGCACTTTATTAAGCTCGCGGTAATCAATACATAAGCGCATAGAACCATCCTTCTTTTTCACAAAGGCGGGTGCTCCCCTACGGGGACACACTTGGACGGATGAACCCTCGGTCTAACATCTCCTGCAGAATCGAATCTTGATTCCTTTAACTCACTGGCACCATGCGATACGGAGCCTTCAAGATAGGGAGGGTCCTGGCTCGAGCTCAATAATGAAGTCAACCTCTCTCTTTGGGGCAACCCCAGAACTCCTCGTCAGAAACACATCCGCGAACTCCTGCACGACGGCACTTTTCGATCGATCGACAGAGGCGGGCGGCTCTTTCCGCATAACTTGGCTAGATAGCCCCAAGCTCCATGAGCTAGCAAACGACGAGCTTTCACAAATGACACCATCGACGGGCAAACTCCACCTTGGACTCCACGAAACTTAAAGTCAGGCCGACTGGCGGCTCTGAACACTACTTCTTTCCGGTGGCGGTCAATCAACGCGTGGTTAGCGACTAACCACTCCATACCAAGAATCACATCAAAACCGCTCATAGGCGTAACTATGAGCGTGGCCACAAGCAACTCTCCTCCGATATCTCGATCCGGCCATCCTTAATCTTATCTCTAGCCAACATACTAACTCCCGAAGGAGTTGCAACAGATAACTCAAAACCTAGAGGCTCTAATCTCAACTTAGCATGCTCAAAGAAACAACACAGATACAAATGAATGCGTAGAACCAGAATCAAACAAGACAAATGCGCAGTGATCTAAAACAAGAAGCGTGCACGCCACGCGGCATCCGTGACGCTCGGCCTCTGACGGTCGTAGCAGCAAACACTGACCTGCTGCTGCTGCATTTGGGGCCGAGCCGCCATAGCCGGTGATCACAAAAAGGGCCATGTGCCCCTCTCTACCACAACGGAAGCACAATCTAGGTCCAGGTGACAAGCTCGCGTGGACTTTCCCACAAGTAGCACAAGCGGAAATCGCACAGGTCCTCCTCGCTGTCGGGTGAAACGGACCGGAGCTCTCACGATCTCGTTTCGAATCGCCTTGGCGGCGCCGCCGCCTCCCGAAAGTCAAACTTCCTCTCTCCCCCCACACTTCTGGGACAGACGCCTGAACAGAGCGGCAACAACCCGCTCAAGCAGGATACTTCCCATTATAGATCGTGGCTAATCGACAGCCCTAGCATAAGTGTCGGGGCCTGAGCCACGACATCCTCGGAAACACCACGCCTCAATCCAGGATATGAACTTCCGAATCTTCACTCCGGGTGGCAATCAACCGAGGAGCAAAATATCCATACTCCAAGAACTTGCGCTCATATTCCTCAATGGAATCGAACCCTCGCTTCAGTTCGGAAGAGCTCCACCATCTTCTCTTGAGCCTCATCACCGATGAACTTTACCTTGATCTCACCTTGAAGAACTCCCAAGTAGCGGGTGGAGACCCACTGGTCTCTCGCTCAAGGTGGACTCCCACCACCATCTCGGCAGTGCCTCCTAGCACATGAGCCGCACATCTCGGCCTCTCGAATATCGGGGCACACCATGATCGTGAAGGTGTACTCCAAATGGGCAATCCACCAGCCGCCGCTAACGCATCACCGGTGGCATCAAACTTCTCATGCTTCCACTTCACAAAATCCTTCACCACCTACCCAATTCCTCGGCACCTCTGCCATATCCGCCTCGGGGCTACTTGCTCTGTGGAGCCGGAGGTGCTACTTGAGCTCTCTTTGAACCAATCGAGTCACCGCTCGATCTGGGCTCGGACTCTTCCCGCTGCTACGCCAACAAGGCACAGGTCTCTCGCCTCTGGTCACTCAACATGCCGACCATAAAAGCCCTCATAGACTCGGCAAACTCTGCTCCGGGAGCGATCTCACGGCGCTCGATCGCCTCAACGCCCGCTCTAGGCGTAACGGAGGAGCTGCCGGTGGAATGCCATCGATGTCGGCTTGGGACGATGTCCTGCGATGACGATCCGATCCTCGATACCTCGACTGCTCTCGAACCTCCTCTCCCAGATGCGGGTGATCGCATCTTGGCGATCTACATCCAAACCAACAACGAATCAAAACACTGCTGTCACCATTCCACAACACCAAACAAGGCATACACTAGATGATAGGTATTGTAAATTCTTAACCCTTTTCCTTTCTAAAACAATAAATCTAGGCGTACTGATGACTGCTCGAGATCTTGATGATCATGGAAAACGACCTACAACAAAAGGTCGGGCCTCACAGAATCTATGACTCGAGCTCGATACCAATCAGAAAGACCCACCCAAAGGGGGCTCTAAATGGGCCTTTACCCCAATGCATGTAGTGAAAAATAAAAGACATTATGAAAATACATTTCGATCCCAAGTAAAAACAAAACATTCAACAACCAAAACATACATTTCTAAAAGCATACTCACGATCGTAGATTTATTTAAACCATTAAAACAATCCACAAGTACAAATATGCTGGAATCCATAAAACGTAAGAAAACATCCCGGGGCTCTGTGTCGTCTACTACATGCATTCGGGGAAATAACAAAAGTCAAGAGTCATGATAAATAAAATAGAATAATCGGAGATGACAAAGCAGGATTCCATGATCACGGCTCCTCCTTCACCATCCTGTCTCCCGCTTGATTACTCGTGGAAAACCACGAGAATAAGGGTGAGTAACGAATTACCCAGTAAGAATCCCCAACCGGGTACAATACGATATACATGATCATCTAGAAGAATGTATGCAAGCTATGAGTACAAACACGGAGCGGAGCACATAGCTAAGTCCACACTTGGACCTCGGATGCCATCTCGTGGTCTTAGTCCGGAAAAACCACAACACACTAAACGCGCTATACGGGAACAAGTCCCGGCCACGGCTTTCTCACTGCCGATACGAAAGGTGCACTCGCTCAAGATCCCGAGGAGCTCTCGATCGGCGCCCGTAATGAGCGTAAGCGCGCACCGCATGCTACCGCAAACTCGGGGGTGCCGGGTCTAGTGGCAAGCCGCCCGTGTTCGATCCACCATGCCTAACTAAATCTCCGGATCGGTGTCACCGACATAGGGTGAGACTCGACACGTGAACTATGTCACCAACCACCGCACTTTTGGCTAAGGAACCGTCGGTCGTGGTAGGCTTACACCAGAAGCGGTCCTTGCCCTAACAGTGGCAATCAAGGGCTACTGCCGAACACGCCGAGGACGTGCCGATCGCCGGGACGAGGCAATGCCAAGTCATCATCCCGGCCGTTGGGGCATTTAACGATCGCCACCCTCACCCAAGATTGCGGGGGCCTACCGGTTGGGATAGCTAATCCTCACGGGGTCCAAGGACGGAGAATCTCGAACGTCCTTGCCATAGATGCAAGATACTTTATGCATCGGGCCCGATGATGCTATCTACCCGAATTCTAAACCTTAACAATAATAATAATAACAATTCAATCAATGCACCCAATACGTGCTCAATGGATACAAGGAACCTAGCATGATACTACGAAGCAAGAACAGATATCGAACATGCTAGAATAGAACAACCTAGCATGGGCTAACATGAGAAACAATACAAGAGTTCATGCCATCGAGAATTGAATGCAGAGCACCTAGGGCTAAACATGCTAGTAATCATACACAGCATACAAAACAACAATCACAAATATACCGCAGGTCCACACAACCCCTGGTAAGAAATCCTTACCTTGGTGGAAGACTTCTACACACAAATCCTAAGTCATGGAACAATCCCGAGCTAGCGGCGGGAACCTAGCAAACCAACAATAATCGGCATCTAAAATATCTAAACAACAATAGAACAAGCAAGCTCGGCTCGGGAAACTCACGCGCGCGACGACACGAGCTTGGGGCTCGCTGGCGCAGCCGGGCACGGCAGGGACGCTACGCTGGCTGCCGCGGCTACGCACGCAAGACGGCAAGGACGCGCCACCGGCCGCGCTACCGGGCATGGCGAGGGACGCCGCTGCCGGCCGCGCTACCGCACGACACGACGCACGACGAGACGCGCGCAGGCGAGCGCTCTGAAGCGGCGAAGGCGCCGCGGCGCCGGCGTCGCGATGCGGACACGGCGCGCGGCTTCAGCGAGGACGCGCGCGGGCGAACGCGAACGGGCGGCGCGCGCGGCGCCGGGCGCGTGCGATGCGGACACGGCGAGGGCGTGGGATGGGCGACGCAGACGCGGCCGACACGCGGGCGCCGGCGAGACCTCTGGCGTCGCGGCGATCGGGCGATTCTGTCTTCTTTGGACGAACGACGAGGCCGCTAGGACAGATCTGGGCGTCGGCGAAGCGATCGGGGCGGACGCGGCGACGACGAGGCGATCAGGCTTCTGGCCGGGCTTCACTCGGGTGGCAATGCAATCAACACAACACACACAACACACCTCTTTTCACTTGGCCAAACGCACACCAAACGGATGAGAAGAAGAAGAAGAAGATCAATACCTACCCTAATGATGATGATCGAACCCAAGGAGATGCAAGGATGAAGAATCGGCAAGGCTATGGAGAGGGAGAGCTTGGGCGGCCAAGAGGTGTTTTGGAGAAGAAGATGGAATAACCTAATTCTATTTCATTTAACCAAATGCACCAAAACTCCAAAATCCAAGGTTAACTATGATGTGATGCAGAAAGAGCAACAAGAGCACCTAATGGCTCAATTGGCACACATCTCTACAAGCTTCCCAAGAGACCGGGTTCAAACCCTACTGCAAAGACAATTTCCTTTATTTTTACTTTTGCAACAAACCTTGCTCAAACCAAACCACAAACCCCTCCAAAAACCTACAAAAACCATCCAATAATTTTAGTAACTGGAAAAGACACAAACGACCCTGACGGCCCGACCAAATTACCAAATTACCCCTAGGGTATACCTGGAAGACCGGGAAGAAAAACCTGGGTCGTTACATCTTGAGCATGTTTGATAGTCGAGATGTCAAAGACCAGATTGATGAGTTTGGAAGTTCTTGTACGAGTTGTTGGTGTTG
The DNA here is from genome assembly GCA_036507275.1 of Sicyos edulis. Taxonomy (NCBI): domain Eukaryota; kingdom Viridiplantae; phylum Streptophyta; class Magnoliopsida; order Cucurbitales; family Cucurbitaceae; genus Sicyos; species Sicyos edulis. Next base: position 56,047,504 of record CM071846.1, on the reverse strand, counting down.
CCGTCACAAGAGGGTGTGACCTTGTTGGCCTGTTTGTAGCAGGGCCTAGAGTTCTGTTTTAGAAGAACTTCGTGATGTGATTAGAGAATGCTCGTTTGGCACCAAGCTTGGGTGCAGGCCTAGGTTTAGGCCCAGTTCGCACTGTTGTGCAGATGATTCGTATGACTTACTTGGAAGTTCAGCATGTTCTCCAAACGACGCACTTGTAGTGCCAGTGGTTGTACTTGTTATGGTAGCACAAGTGACCTAATTGGTGGTAGTCAAATGACCACGAGAGAAAAGATGTGTGAGGAATGATCGAGAGTAACATTCCCTAAGTTTAGTCGAGAGTTGGGTAAAAGTTAAAGTTAGAGTGTGTAGAGTTGAGCCCTTGGTGTTCATTTGTTGGTTGTGACTCTGTTGGGAGTCGGTTGTTGGCAGCTCTATGAGAGTCAGCTAGACTTTGGTCTCTAGTGATGATTAGTCTTTGTACACATATGTGTACCTGTGAGTAGCTTGTTCTCAGTGTGGGTGGTTATTGGAAACCACGTTAGAGCTGATTTGCTTGGAGCAGGACTGTGCTCAGTTTTCAGAGAAGTTGGGCTTTCAGTTAAAGGATACTACCTTGAAAAGTGCCCTTAGCTTGAGTTGCAGATGTTTTCTACTCGTTGTTGGACTACTTGTGTAAAGACCCGACCCAAAAGGGGCTCTAAATGGGCCTTTACCCCAATGCATGTAGTGAAAATAAAAGACATTAAGAAAAATACATTTCGGATTCCAAGTAAAAACAGAAACATTCAACAACCAAAACATACATTTCTAAAAGCACACTCTGATCAGAGATTTATTTAAACCATTAAAACAATCCACAAGTACCAATATGCTGGAATCCATAAAACGTAAAAAACATCCCGGGCTCTGTGCCCGTCTACATGCATTCGGGAAATAATAAAAGTGAAGAGTCATGATAATTAAAATAAAACAATCGGAGAAGACAATGCAGGTTCCATGATCATAGCTCCTCCTTCACCATCCTGCTCTCCCGCTTGATTACCTGTGGAAAACCACGTAATAAGGGTGAGTAACGAATTACCAGTAAGAATCCCCAACCGGGTACAATACGATATACATGATCATCTAGAAGGATGTATGCAAGCTATGAGTACAAACACAGAGCGGAGCACATAGCTAAGTCCACACTTGGACCTCGGATGCCATCTCGTGGTCTTAGTCCGAAAAAACCACAACACACTAAACGCACTATACGGGAACAAGTCCCGGCCTCGGCTGTCTCTCATCGATACGAAAGGTGCACTGCTCAAGATCCCGAGGAGCTCTCCATCGTGCCAGTAATGAGCGTAAGCGCGCCGCATGCTACCGCAAACTCGGGGGTGCCGGGTCTAGTGGCAAGCTGCCCGAGTTCGATCACCATGCCTAACTAAATCTCTGGATCGGTGTCATGTCACCGACATAGGGGTGTGAGACACGACACGTGAACTATGTCACCGTACCACCGCACTGAGGCTAAGGAACCGGTCGTGGTAGGCTTACACCGAAGCGGCCCTTGCCCTAACAGTGGCAATCAAGGGCTACGGCCGAACACGCCGAGGACGTGCCGATCGCCGGGGACGAGGCAATGCCAAGTCATCATCCCGACCGCTGGGGCATTTAACGATCTGCCACCCTCACCCAAGATTGCGGGGCCTACCGGTTGGGATAGCTAATCCCTCACGGGGTCCAGGGACGGAGAATCGCTCGAACGTCCTTGCCATAGATGCAAGATACTTTATGCATCGGGCCCGATGATTCTATCTACCTCAATTCTAAACCTTAACAATAATAACGATTCAATCAATGCACCCAATACGTGCTCATCGGATACAAAGAACCTAGCATGATACTACGAAGCAAGAACAGAGATATCGAACATGCTAGAATAGAACAACCTAGCATGGGCTAACATGAGAAACAATACAAGAGTTCATGCCATCGAGAATTGAACGCAGAGCACCTAGGCTAAACATGCTAGTAATCATACACAGCATACAAAACAACAATCACAAATATACCGCAGGTCCACACAACCCCTGTAAGAAATCCTTACCTTGGTCGGAAGACTTTTACACACAAATCCTAAGTCTGCGGAACAATCCCGAGCTAGCGAGCGGGAACCTAGCAAACCAACAATAATCGGCATCTAAAATATCTAAACAACAATAGAACAAAGCAAGCTCGGCTCAAAGGGAACTCACGCGCGCGACGACACGAGCTTGGGGTCGCGCCAGCAAGCCGGGCACGGCAAGGACGCGCTGCCCCGGCTGCTGCGCTACCGCACGGCAAGGACACGCTACGCTAGCCGCGCTACCGGCACGGCAAGGACACGCTACCGGCCGCGCTACCGCTGGCCTGCAAGGAGGGAGGACACGCGCGCGGCGAGCGCTCTGGCGGCGGCGCGCGGCGCCGGGCGTCTGGCGAAGGCGCGCGGCGTCGCGGCTCGAGCGCGCGGCGCTGGCGCGCGGGCGCGGCGATGCGACACGGCGAGCAACTCAGCGAGACGCGCGCGCGCGAACGCTCTGGCGGGCGCGCGCGCGCGAGCGCTTCGGCAAGCGGACCGCGGCGAGGGCGTCTGCGAGCGACGGCTGGACGCGGCTTTGCGCTGGCGAGACCTCTGGCGTGCGAGCAATCGGGCGATCTCTTCTGGGGGCGAACGGCGAGGCCTTGGGACAGTGCAGGCGTCTTGGCGGGCTGGTTCGACCGATCGGGCGTCGCGACAGTGGCTGGGGATGATGGTCGCTCCTCTCCGTGGCGCACAACACACACACACACAACCCCTTTTTCTTACATTCGGCCAACAAACACCCAAATGAGAAGATGAAGAAGACGAAGACTTACCCTAATGATGATGATCGAACCCAAGGAGAGGCAAGGATGAAGAACTCGGCAAGGCTATGGAGATGGAGAGCTTGGGCGGCCAAGAGGTGCTTTTGGAGAATAAGATGGAATAACCTAATTCTATTTCATTTAACCAAATGCACCAAAACTCCAAACTCCAAGGTTAACTAAGATGTGATGCAGAAAAGAGCAACAAGAGCACCTAATGGCTCAATTGGCACACCTCTCTACAAGCTTCCCGAGACCCGGTTCAAACCCCTACTGCAAAGACAATTTCCTTTATTTTTACTTTTGCAACAAACCTTGCTCAAACCAAACCACAAACCCCTCCAAAACCTACAAAAACCATCCAATAATTTTAGTAGCCGGAAAAGACACAAACGACCATGACGGCCCGACCAAATTACCAAATTACCCCTAGGGCATACCTGAAGACCGGAAGAAAAACTGGTCGTTACAATATTCCCTCCTTTTTATGACTTTCGTCCTCGAAAGTCCTTAAGACAAAAACACTTCGAGGTAATGCAACCTCATCTCGTCTTCCCGCTCCCAAGTGGCTTCCTCGTAACCCCGATTCTTCCATCGAACCTTTACCAAACGAATCTCGCGATTACGCAACGTCTTGGTCTCAAAGGCAAGGATCCTCACCGGCTTCTCCTCGAAGTTCAAATCCTCATTCACCGCAAAGGCTCAAAGTCCACAATGTGCGACGGGTCCGGCACATCTTGCCTCGGCATCGATACATGGAAAACACTATGCATCGCTGATAGTGACGGAGGTAGGGCTAACCGGTAAGCAACTCGCCAATCCTCTCTAGGATCTCGAGCGGACCAACAAAACGGGGACTCAACTTCCTCGCTTGCCAAACCTCAAAACACCTCGCATCGGAGCAACCTTAAGGAACACATGCCGACCAACCTCAAACTCCAAATCTCGACGCCGAACATCGGCGTAACTCTTCTCCACCTTCTCTGAAATTGTCAATATACGAGCTCTAATCTTACTCGCACTGCACCATTGGTCAACTGCAGTAACTCGGGACCCAAAACTCGTCTATCACCAACCTCTTCCTGAAACACGGGGACCGACAACGCTTACCATACAATGCCTCGAATGGAGCCATCCAATCGCCGATCGTAACTATTGTTATAGGCAAACTCCATCAAAATACTGAATCTCGTCCCAATCGCTCGGGAAATCCAACACACAAGCCCTCAACATATCCTCGAGAATCGATTCACTCTCTCGGTCGACCATCCGTCTCGAGGGTGAAAAGTCATCTTTGAATCGCACTCTGTGCCCAAACCCTTCCTGGAGCGCTCTCGAAACGAGAAGTGAACCGCGAGTCACGATGTGACACAATCCTCACCGGCACACCATGATAACGGATGATCTGCTCCAAAAACAATGCGCCCATTGTTCCACGGTATAAGTGTCCCTACCGGAATGAAGTGTGCGCTCTTGGTCAAACGGTGGCGACTATCACCCAAATCGAGAGAACTTCCTGAGTCCTTGGCAAACCGTATATAAAGTCCATAGAGATCTCTTCCCATTTCCATTGGGGTACACTCGATGGTCGCAACAAACTCTTTGGCCTCTGCTGGTGCCTTCACTTGGCGACAAGTGAGACACCGTGACAAACTCTGCCACATCTCTCTTCATCCCCATCCACCGTAAAGTCTCGCTAAGGTCTCGATACATCTTGGTACCCCGGGTGCCAAGCAAAAGGGGAATAGTGGGCCTCCGAGCAACTCGGCTCATGAACTGCAATGTCCGGAACACACAACCGGCCTCTATAAGTCAACCCACCGTCTGGTGAATATACAAAGTCAAAGTCACCGTCAAGATCGACTCATCAACCAATCTCTTAAGTGCGGGGTCACCCAACCGGCCGTCTATAATCCATTTGCCGATCGACGGTGAGCAGTCAATCGAGCTACCCCAAGCGGTAACCTCTCCCAACAACACTCGCAACCTCGGCCCGCTCGAACTCTCTCTCGCAAATCGGGCTGGAACTCAACAACGCCGCAGAGTGCGACGTCTTTACGCTTTAAAGCATCGGCCACTACGTTGGCTTTACCCGGATGGTACAAAATCTCGCAGCCATAATCCTTTACCAACTCTAACCATCTCCTCTCGCCTCATATTCAACTCCTTCTCGAGTAAACAGATACTTGAGGCTCGTGTGATCGGTAAACATCCGAATCCGCTCACCATACAGTAATGCCTCCAAATCTTGATTGCAAACACATCACTGCGCCAACTCCATATCATGAGTCGGGTAGTTCGCTCATACGGCCAAACCGACGGAAGCATAGGCAATGACCTTCCCGTCTTTGCATCAACACACAACCTAATCCAAACTTGGAAGCATCATCAGAGACCACGAAACCACTGTCCCCCTCCGGATCGCCAACACTGGTGTGAAGTCAAACTACGCTTGAGCACGAAAAGCTCTCATCACACTCTTTGTCCCAAACAAACTCGACACCCTTCCTCGTCGGGCGAGTGAGGGGCGAGGCTAAAGCGAGAAAAAGTCCTTGACGAAACCGACGGTAGTAACTCGCCAAACCTGCAAAGTCGCGAATCTCGGCAATCAAGTCGGCTTGGCCCATGAACTCACGGCCTCAATCTTCGCGGGGTCCACGGCTATACCATCTCTCGAAACCACGTGGCCTAGGAAGGCCACCGCTCCAACCAGAATCACATTTGGAAAACTTCGCATAAAGCCGGTTTTCCCTCAAAGCGCCAATACTCGCCTCGGATGCTCTGCATGGTCTTCTTTAGACCTCGAATAAATCGAATATATCGCCAATGAACACGATGACGGCTGTCCCAAAAATGACTTGAACACCCTATCCATCATGTCCATGAACGCACTGGGCATTGGTCAATCCAAACGACATAACCACAAACTCATAGTGACCATATCCGGATCTGAAAGTCGTCTTAGGAATGTCGGCATCCCCGATCCGCAATCGATGGTAACCGATCTCGATCTATCTTGGAGAACACGAAGCTCCTGAAGGTGATCGAACAAATCATCGATACGGGGCAACGGATACTTATTCTTCATCGTCACCTTATTAAGCTCGCGGTAATCAATACACAAGCGCATAGAACCATCCTTCTTTTCACAAATGTAATCGGTGCTCCCCACGGGGACACACTTGGACGGATGAACCCTCGGTCTAACATCTCCTGCAAATCAATCTTGATTCCTTTAACTCACTGGCGCCATGCGATACGGAGCCTTCGAGATAGGGAGGGTCCTGCCTCGAGCTCAATAATGAAGTCAACCTCTCTCTTTGGGGCAACCCCGGTAACTCCTCGGAAACACGTCCGCAAACTCCTGCACGACCGTACTGATCAACAGACAAATGAGGGGCTCTCTTCCCGCACAACTTGGCTAGATAGCCCCAAGCTCCATGAGCTAGCAAACGACGAGCTTTCACGGTGACACCATCGGCGGGCAAACTCCACCTCGACTCCACGAAACTTAAAGCTAGGCCGACTGGCGCGGCTGAACACTACTTCTTTCCGGTGGCGGTCAATCAACGCGTGGTTAGCAAACTAACCACTCCATACCAAGAATCACATCAAAACCGCTCATAGGCGTAACTATGAGCGTAGCCACAAGCAACTCTCCGGATATCTCGATCCGGCCATCCTTAATCTTATCTCTAGCCAACATATTAACTCCCGAAGGAGTTGCAACAGATAACTCGAAACCTAGAGGCTCTAGTCTTAACTTAGCATGCTCAAGAAACAACACGTATACAAATGAATGCGTGGAACCGTAATCAAACAAGACAAATGCGCAGTGATCTAAAACAAGAAGCGTGCACGCCACAGCGGCATCCATACGCTCGGCCTCCGACGGGTCGTAGCAAACACTCGACCTGCCTGCTGCTATTGGCCGAGCCGCCATAGCCGGGCCGATCACAAAAACGGGCCATGTGCCCCTCTCTACCACAACGGAAGCACAATCTAGGTCCAGCCGACAAGCTCCGGCGTGGACTTTCCCACAAGTAGCACAAGCGAAATCGCTCGGGTCCTCCTCGCTGCTGGGCCGAAACGGACCGAGCTCTCCGCGATCTGCTTCAATCGCCCTTGGCGGCGCTGCCGCCTCCCGAAAGTCAAACTTCCTCTTACGCCTCGCCTACACCGGGACGGACAGACGCCGAACAGAGCGGCAACAACCCGCCAAGCAGGATACTTCCCATTATAGATCGTGGCTAATCGACAAACCTAGCATAAGTGTCGGGGCACGAGCCCTCGACATCTGGGAAACACCTGCCTCAATCCGGATATGAACTTCCGAATCTTCACTCTGGGGGTGGCAATCAACCGAGGAGCAAAATATCCATACTCCGAGAACTTGCGCTCATATTCCTCAATGGAATCGAACCCCGCTTCGTGTTCCGGAAGAGCTCCACCATCTTCTCCCGAGCCTCATCAATGATGAACTTTACCTTGAACTCACCTTGAAGAACTCCCAAGTAGCGGGTGGAGACCACCGGTCTCTCGCTCAAGGTGGACTCCCACCACCATCTCGCCAGTGCCTCCTAGCACATGAGCCGCACATCTCGGCCTCTGAATATCGGGGCACACCATGATCGTGAAGGTGTACTCCAAATGGGCAATCCACTGCTACCGCTAACGCATCACCGGTGGCATCAAACTTCTCGAGCTTCCACTTCACAAAATCCTTCACCACCTACCCAATTCCTCGGCACCCTCTGCCATATCTCGCTCTCTAGGGCTACTTGCTCCTGTGGAGCCGAGGTGCTACTGAGCTCTCTTTGAACCAATCGAGTCACCGCTCGATCCGGGCTCGACTCTTCCCGCTGCGCCGCCAACAAGGCTCAGGTCTCGCCTCTGGTCACTCAACATGCGACCATAAAAGCCCTCATAGACTCAAAGAAACTCGCTCCGGGAGCGCCTCTCGGCGCGCCGATCGCCTCAACGCCCGCTCTAGGCGTAACAGAGGAGCCGCTGGTGGAATGCCATCGATGTCGGCTTGGGACGATGTCCTGCAAAGATCGATCCCGATCCTCGATACCTCGACCGCTCTCGAACCTCCTCTCCCGATGCGGGTGGATCGCATGTTTGGCGATCTACATCCAAACCAACAACGAATCAAAACTCGCTCACACCATTCCACAACACCAAACAAGGCATACACTAGATGATAGGTATTGTAAATTCTTAACCCTTTTCCTTTCTAAAACAATAAATCTAGGCGTACTGATGACCGCCGAGAGTGCTTGATGATCATGGAAAACGACCTACAACAAAAAGGTCACTCTGACAGAATCTATGACTCGAGCTTTGATACCAATCAGAAAGACCAGACCCAAAAGGGGGCTCTAAATGGGCCTTTACCCCAATGCATGTAGTGAAAATAAAAGACATTAAGAAAAATACATTTCGGATTCCAAGTAAAAATGAAACATTCAACAACCAAAACATACATTTCTAAAAGCACACTGATCGATAGATTTATTTAAACCATTAAAACAATCCACAAGTACCAATATGCTTGGAATCCATAAAACGTAAGAAAACATCCCGGGGCTCGTGTCCGCCTACATGCATTCGTGGGAAATAATAAAAGTGAAGAGTCATGATAATTAAAATAAAACAATCGTAGAAGACAAGCAGGTTCCATGATCATAGCTCCTCCTTCACCCATCCTGTCTCCCGCCTTGATTACCTGTGGAAAACCACGTAATAAGGGTGAGTAACGAATTACCCAAAGAAGAATCCCCAACCGGGTACAATACGATATACATGATCATCTAGAAGGATGTATGCAAGCTATGAGTACAAACACAGAGCGGAGCACATAGCTAAGTCCACACTTGGACCTCGGATGCCATCTCGTGGTCTTAGTCCGGAAAAACCACAACACACTAAACGCACTATACGGGAACAAGTCCCGCCTCACTGTCTCATCGCCGATACGAAAGGTGCACCGCTCAAGATCCCGAGGAGCTCTCCATCGGCGCCAGAATGAGCGTAAGCGCGCACCGCATGCTACCGCAAACTCGGGGGTGCCGGTCTAGTGGCAAGCCGCCTGTGTTCACCACCATGCCTAACTAAATCTCGGATCGGTGTCACCGACATAGGGGTGTGAGACTGGACACGTGAACTATGTCACTGTACCACCGCACTTTGAGGCTAAGGAACCGGCCGTGGTAGGCTTACACCGAGAAGCGGCCCTTGCCCTAACAGTGGCAATCAAGGGCTACGGCCGAACACGCCGAGGACGTGCCGATCGCCGGGGCGAGGCAATGCCAAGTCATCATCCCGACCGCCGGGCATTTAACGATCGCCACCCTCACCCAAGATTGCGGGCCTACCGGTTGGGATAGCTAATCCCTCACGGGTCCAAGGACGGAGAATCGTCTCGAACGTCCTTGCCATAGATGCAAGATACTTTATGCATCGGGGGCGGATGATTCTATCTACCTCAATTCTAAACCTTAACAATAATAACGATTCAATCAATGCACCCAATACGTGCTCATCGATACAAAGAACCTAGCATGATACTACGAAGCAAGAACAGATATCGAACATGCTAGAATAGAACAACCTAGCATGGGCTAACATGAGAAACAATACAAGAGTTCATGCCAATCAGAATTGAACGAGCACCTAGGCTAAACATGCTAGTAATCATACACAGCATACAAAACAACAATCACAAATATACCGCAGGTCCACACAACCCCTGGTAAGAAATCCTTACCTTGGTCGGAAGACTTTTACACACAAATCCTAAGTCATGGAACAATCCCGAGCTAGCGAAAGGGAACCTAGCAAACCAACAATAATCAGCATCTAAAATATCTAAACAACAATAGAACAGACAAGCTCGGCTCGGGGAACTCACGCGGCGCGCGACGACACGAGCTTGGGGTCGCTGGCAAGCCGGCACGGCAGCAGGACGCCACGCTGCCGCGCTACCGGCACGCAAGGACACGCGCGCCGCCGCGCTACTTGCACGCAGCAAGGACACGCTACCGGCCGCGCTACCGCACACGGCAGGAGAGGACACGCGCGCGCGCAGCGAGGCGGGCGGCGCGCGCGCGCGCGCGCGCGGCGTCTGCGGCGAAGGCGCGCGCGAAGCGCTCGGCGGCGGCGCGCGGCGCCGGCGTCGCGATGCGACACGGCGAGCAACTCGCGCAGGACGACGCGCGCGCGAACGCTCGAGCGGGCGCGCGCGGGCGAGCAGCTTCGGCAAGCGGACACGGCGAGGGCGTCAGAGCGATCGGCTGGACGCGGCTTTGCGCGCTGGCGAGGACCTCTCGGCGTCGCGAGCAATCGCGATCTCGCCTTTGGGCGAACGGCGAGGCTCTTTGGGACAGTCTGGCGTCTGGCGCGGCTGGTTCGACCGATCCGGGCGTCTGCGACAGGCTGGGGATGATGGTCGCTCTCTCTCTCCGGGTCGCACAACACACACACACACAACCCCTTTTTCTTACATTCGCCAACAAACACCCAAATGAGAAGATGAAGAAGACGAAGACTTACCCTAATGATGATGATCGAACCCAAGGAGAGGCAAGGATGAAGAACTCGGCAAGGCTATGGAGATGGAGAGCTTGGGCGGCCAAGAGGTGCTTTTGGAGAATAAGATGGAATAACCTAATTCTATTTCATTTAACCAAATGCACCAAAACTCCAAACTCCAAGGTTAACTAAGATGTGATGCGAGAAAGAGCAACAAGAGCACCTAATGGCTCAATTGGCACACCTCTCTCTACAAGCTTCCCGGAGACCCGGTTCAAACCCCATTGCAGCACAATTTCCTTTATTTTTACTTTTGCAACAAACCTTGCTCAAACCAAACCACAAACCCCTCCAAAAACCTACAAAAACCATCCAATAATTTTAGTAGCTGGAAAAGACACAAACGACCATGACGGCCCGACCAAATTACCAAATTACCCCTAGGGCATACCTGGAAGACCGGGAAGAAAAACCTGGGTCGTTACAACTTGTCACCAGACGAGAGTTGTTAGTCTGAAATGTGACCCTGGATGGTAAGAATCCTTATTGTCGTTTCTTTAGAGCCAGTTGGGACCGAGCGAGTTGTGGTTGACTAGAAACCATGCAGTGGTTGACTAGTGTTGTTAAGGGTATGGTAGAGATCTTTACCCAGAGTAAAGCTACGAGGTGGCTGATGCTTTGAGCAAGAGGACGACACATTCTGAAGCTTGTCTGGTCTCTTGCCCTTGTATCTGGAAGGTTGAAGTTAGCCAGCAAGGATGTGATACTGAAGAAGGTTTCTTCTTGTTTAGTCAATTGGTTGTTAGACCGTCTTTACGGTAGTGTGTGTCTGAGGGTCGTCGAACGGACCCTAAGCTCGTGGAGATCCTTGCCAGAGCTCAGTTAGACCTAGACGGTGAGATTTCAATTGCTCGGTTGGAGTTTTGTTGTCAGTTGCCAAGTCAGGGTTAGTTTCGTAGTAATCTTCGAGTTGCCTTTGGAGTTACAACACAAGTTGAGGTTTCAGTTGTAACTGAGGTTGCTTTTATGATGTTGTAAATCCTGAGGTGGTGGTTGGAGGCCATCAGTGGAGTTTGTTTTGTTGAGGTTTTCAAGTGGAGGTTGCCTTATCAACTTAGTGTATGTTTATCACTTTTGCTTGGACGCAACGGTTAAGAGGTGGTAGAGTTACTTTCCCTTGGTATGTTCCTTTTTGTAAGAGCCGCAATTCGATTGTGAGTTGTTGGAAAGCTTTTGCCCTTGGGAGAGTTGGAGTTCGTGTATGTTAAGCTTGAGTGTTTATTGTCCTACCAATGGGTAGTGGATGGTTAGCTCAAGAGCTTTTGTTGCCTTGCTAAAAGTTGCTTGACCTTTTGAGGTTTTGGAGGTCCTCTTGTTTCAGTCGAGATTCGTTGTTACGCAAGGTGTGTCGGTTCCAAGTCTTGACTGGCAAGAGAGCCTTGCTTGTTGTGTTGCACCTGACCCTAGTGATTCGCTGAATTAAGAATGGTGTTTGACAGCTTGTTAATGTTGGGTTAAGATGTTTCTATTTTATGCTTATGGCTTCGTGTTACATTAAGCTTTAAAAAGAGGAAATCCTTTGGGTTAATGGTCTTACTGGATTGTGTCGTCAGCCGGTTTGGCAGTTCTGACAGGAATAAGTGGTTTTGTTGCCCGTTGATGCATCATGGTAAGGTGGCGATGTTTGCTTTAAGAATCCTGGAGGCACCATTTGTACAGTTAGAGGACTCAGCGGTTTACAGATCAATGGAGCAGTAAGTACTTCTTCACTCAGAAGGAGTTAGAAATGAGGAAGAGAAGATGGCTGTGAGATGTGTGCCATCATGAAAGGGCCAATGTCGTGGCCGAAGCTCTGAGTAGAAAGACGTCGCACTCCGTAGCTTTATTGAGTTCTCAAGTTCATTGGTGGAAAAAGCTGGAGCGAGCTAGTTTTGCAGTGATGTTGAGAGAGGTTACCGCCGGGGTAGTTCAGTTGACGGTTCCACCTTAGATCAGACAGAGAAATCATTGATGGCCAGTTGAGTGATCTCGACTTGAGCAGGATTTGATGGAACAACATGAAGGGTTCTGCAGAAGTAGTTAGTCGGTGTTTCACTTGTCAACAGGTGAAGGCTCCTTGACAAAAACTGCAGGTTTGTTGTAGCCACTGAGTGTGCCTCAGTGGAAGTGGGAGGAGTTGTCCCTGGTTTACACCTCTAGGATGTCGAGGACACCAAGAGAGTTTACTCAGATCTGGGTTGCTGTGAACCGTTTGACCAAGTGAGAGCACTTCGTTCCAGGTAAGGTCACTTATACTATGGAACAGTGGGCACAATGGTTTTTGGAGTAGATTTTTCTGTACCGTGGAGTACAAGTTAAGATTGTGTCTGACAGAGACTCCTGTTTTTCTTCCCATTTTTGGAAGGCAGTCTAGAAAGGTTTGGGTATTATACAGCGTGTCACCCTCAGACCGATGGCCAGACTGAGAGGGTGAACCAGATCCTTAAGGATATGTTGTGTAACGACCCAGGTTTTTCTTCCCGGCCTTCCAGGTATGCCCTAGGGGTAATTTGGTAATTTGGTCGGGCCGTCAGGGTCGTTTGTGTCTTTTCCAGTTACTAAAATTATTGGATGGTTTTTGTAGGTTTTTGGAGGGGTTTGTGGTTTGGTTTGAGCAAGGTTTGATGCAAAAGTAAAAATAAAGGAAATTGTGCTTTGTAGGGGTTTGATCCCGGTCTCCCGGGAAGCTTGTAGAGATGTGTGCCAATTGAGCCATTAGGTGCTCTTGTTGCTCTTTTCTCGCATCACATCTTAGTTAACCTTGGATTTTGGAGTTTTGGTGCATTTGGTTAAATGAAATAGAATTAGGTTATTCCATCTTCTTCTCCAAAACACCTCTTGGCCGCCCAAGCTCTCCATCTCCATAGCCTTGCTGATTCTTCATCCTTGCATCTCCTTGGGTTCGATCATCATCATTCCGGGTAAGTCTTCGTCTTCTTCATCTTCTCATTTGGGTGTTTGCTGGCCGAATGTATGAAAAAAGGGGTTTGTGTGTGTGTGTGTTGTGCAACAAATGAGGAGGTCCAAAGACCCGAGCTCGTCGCATCGGCCCAGCTCACAAATCAGCAGCCCCTCGCCGTCGCGACGCCCAGATCTCGCCCAGCAAAGCCTTGCAGACGCCCGTCGCTCGCCGCGACGCCAGAGAGTCCTCGCCAGCCCCGCCACGTCCAGCCGATCGCTCGCCACGCCAGATCTGTCCTAGCGGCCTTGCCGCTCGTCCCAAAGAAGACAGATCGCCGCGCCGATCGCGCCAGAGGCCTTCGCCGAGATGCTCGCCCGACGCTTGCGCGCCAGAGGCCTTCACCCGAAGCCGCGACGCTCGCGCGCCCCAGCAGCGTCGCGGCCGCATCGCTGCCGCAGACGCCAGCGCCGCGCGCCAGCCAGCGCCCGCATCGCGCTGTCGCGACGCCAGCGCCGCGCGCCGCGCCGAGCGCTCGCTCGCTCGCGCGCGCGTCGCCGCAGCGCGCGCCGGCGCGGGCAGCCAGCCGCGTCCTTGCCGTGCAGCCAGCGCGCAGCCAGCGTAGCGTCCTGCCGTGCCGGCTTGCCAGCAGCCCCAAGCTCGTGTCGTCGCGCCGCGTGAGTTCCGAGCCGAGCTTGTTGTTTCTATTGTTGTTTAGATATTTTAGATGCCGATTATTGTTGGTTTGCTAGGTTCCCGCCGCTAGCTCGAGATTGTTCCGCAGCTTAGGATTTGTGTGTAGAAGTCTTCCGACCAAGGTAAGGATTTCTTACCGAGGTTGTGTGGACCTCGCAGTATATTTGTGATTGTTGTTTTGTATGCCCGTGTATGATTACTAGCATGTTTAGCCTAGGTGCTCTGTTCCGAATTCTCGATCGGCATGAACTCTTGTATTGTTTCTCATGTTAGCCCATGCTAGGTTGTTCTATTCTAGCATGTTCGATATCTGCTCTTGCTTCGTAGTATCATGCTAGGTTCTTTGTATCCGATGAGCACGTATTGGACCGCATTGATTGAATCGTTATTATTGTTAAGGTTTAGAATTGAGGTAGATAGAATCATCCGCCCGATGCATAAAGTATCTTGCATCTATGGCAAGGACGTTCGAGACAGTTTCTCCGTCCTTGGACCCCGTGAGGGATTAGCTATCCCAACCGGTAGGCCCCGCAATCTTGGGTGAGGGTGGCGGTCGTTAAATGCCCCAACGGTCGGGATGATGACTTGGCATTGCCTCGTCCCCGGCGATCGACACGCCCTCGGCGTGTTCGACCGTAGCCCTTGATTGCCACTGTTAGGGCAAGGACCGCTTCTGGTGTAAGCCTACCACGACCGGTTCCTTAGCCTCAAAGTGCGGTGGTACAGTGACATAGTTCACGTGTCCGTGTCTCACACCCTATGTCGCTGACACCGATCCGTAGATTTAGTTAGGCATGGTGGATCGACTCGGCGGCTTGCCACTAGACCCGCACCCCGAGAGTTTGCGGTAGCATGCGTGCGCGCTTACGCTCATTACAATACGCCGGCCGAGAGCTCCTCGGGATCTTGAGCCGATGCACCTTTCGTATCGACGAGAGAAAGCGGTGGCCGGACTTGTTCCCGTGATAGCGCGTTTAGTGTGTTGTGGTATTTTTCCTGGACTAAGACCACGAGATGGCATCCGAGGTCCAAGTGTGGACTTAGCTATGTGCTCCGCCTCGTGTTGTACTCATAGCTTGCATACATTCTTCTAGATGATCATGTATATCGTATTGTACCCCGTTGGGGATTCTTACTGGGTAATTCGTTACTCACCCTTATTCTGTGGTTTTCCACGCAGTAATCAAGGCGGGAGACAGGATGGTCAAGGAGGAGCTGTGATCATGGAACCTCTTTGTCTCTCTCGATTATTTTATTTTAATTAACATGACTCTTCACTTTTTATTATTTCCCACTGAATGCATGTAGACGGGCACAGAGCCCCGGATGTTTTCTTACGTTTTATGGATTCCAGAAATATTGGTACTTGTGGATTGTTTTAATGGTTTAAATAAATCTCTGATCAGAGTATGCTTTTAGAAATGTATGTTTTGGTTGTTGAATGTTTCTATTTTTACTTGGGATCCGAAATGTATTTTCATAATGTCTTTTATTTTCACTACATGCATTGGGGTAAAGGCCCATTTAGAGCCCCTTTTGGGTCGGGTCTTTACATGTTGAGAGCCCGTGTGCTTGACTTCCCGGGCAGTTGGGACCAGTAAATGTACATCGTGTCACCCTCAGACCGATGGCCAGACTAAGAGGGTGAACCAGATCCTTGAGGATATGTTGAGAGCCTGTGTGCTTGACTTCTTGGGCAGTTGGGACCAGTAAATGTATTTGTTGGAGTTTGCTTGCAACAACAGTTATCAGGCTACGATTCAGATGGCGCCGTTTGAGGCTTTGTATGGTAAGCATTGTGGGTCTCCTGTGTTCTAGGAAGAGGTTGGTAATAGACAGGTTCTGGGTCCTGAGTCACTTCAGTTGACTAATGATGCAGTGTAGAAGATCCAAGCTCGATGTTGACTGCATAGAGTTGGCAGAAGAGCTACGCCGATATTAGGCATAGGGACTTCGAGTTTGAGGTGGGACAACATGTTTTCCTGAAGGTAGCACAGATGCGTGGAGTACTGAGATTTGGTAAGCGGGGCAAGTGGAGTCCCAGGTTCGTGGGACCTTTTGAGATCCTTGAGTGAATCGGTCCATTGGTGTACCGATTGGCTTTGCCCCCGTCTTTGGCAGCTGTGCCTAACGTATTGCACGTGTCATGCTTCGTCAGTATGTTATGGACATGTTTCACATTGTTGTGTATGAGCCATTGGAGCTGAACAAGGACTGTAGCTTTGAGGGGAAGCCACTTGGGAGTTAGAGGACGAGTTGAGGACACGTCATCCGAAGTTGTTCCAGTCTTAGGACTTTAGAGGATGAAAGTCTTAAAAGGAGGGAGTATTGTAACGGCCCAGTTTTTCGTTCTAGTTCTCCGTGTGCGTTCGGTTAATTGTTCAGTGGTTCGGTTGGGCCGTTAAGGTAGTTGAGCTTTTAGAGGCATTCCAGTCATTTTTCCCTCAGGATCGGTTTTGTGCTTAACCAGGGTTTTAGGATTGTTTCTGCCATCTACTGAGTACGTTATTCTTCAGTTTCAGGTTCTAGGGCTAAATGGACATTTCATGAAGTTTGAGGTCGTTTGGTTAAATGAGAATTTAAGAGAAAATAGAGTGTTATTGGTGGGACTCGAAAGAAGGTTTGACAAAGGATTTGGAACTTTGCTTTTAAAGAAGAAAATAGGATTTAAATGTGTGATTGCTGGGATTCGAACTAGTGGTGGGCAAATCATTTGGAGGCTTGTTTGAAAAAGAAGAAATAAAGGTGAAAAAGGTGCTGTTGCTAGGACTCAAACCCTGTTGGTTTTGCATTTGAGAGGCTTGAAGATTATTTGTGAAAAATAGAAGAAAAAGGTGTTGTTGCCAGGACTCGAAGGTGGGTGGCCAAAAGTTCTAATCGACAAATGAAAAAGGATTTGCATTTTTTCTATGTGCATTTACCGAGACCTAGCGGACCACTTTCCCCCATTTCTCTTCTTCTTCTTCATTCCTCCCTTGGCCGAATCCCCTAAGCTCCAAGCTCCATCTTCTCTTCCAAGCTTTTCTCTCTTGCAAGTGTGGATCCGAGAAGCCCTTCTCCCCATTGTTGATGTGCCACTCAAGATCTAGCCAAGCCATCTTCAAGCTTAGAACCGAGATCTCCATTGACAAGCTCCATTCGAGATCTCCTTCTCTTATAGCTTGGATCCGAGATCTCCTTTGCCAAGGCTCACCTTTTTGTTCTCCTCTTCTTCTTGGTGGAATCTGAGAGCACTTCTCCTTTAGCCTTCATCGCCGAGAGCTTCAAGGTGAGTGATTGTTGTGTTTTGTCGTATAGATGTGTAGATCTAGCCGAGATCCAACTTGTTTTGGTTGGAGTGTGTTCTAACCAAAGATTTGTTCTTGTTGTGTAAGCCTAGCCTAGCCAAAAATCCTTGGGTGCTTGTTGGAGGTGCTAGCCGAGACCATCATTGTGCCTTCCCCATTGTCGAGACATCAAGGTGCGTTAGTTTGCGTTGGTTGTGTTGTGCTACCCAAGATTTCCCTTGGAGGCCGAGAGCTATAAGGAAGTGTATTGGGTTGTTGTGTTGAATTGTAACCGAGTCTAACTTGTGTTTTGTGTTGTTGTGATGCCCTAGCCGAGATAAGAAGGAGTAAAACTTTGAAGTTGCTTTTGTTGTGGTTTAGCTTGCCTTGGCTGAGACCATCTTTTGGAAGTTGGAGTTTGCTCGAGTTTTGGTAAAGCCCTAATTCCTACTCCGGTTTGGTTTCACAGTCTTGTTTTTGTAACAGCCCAAGTTTTTCTTCCAGTTCTCCAGGTATGTTTGGTTGCTTTCCAACTTTGCTTGGGCTGTTAGGGCTTCTTAAGCCTTCAGGGGCATTTCGGTCATTTTACCCTCCTGGGATATTTTGGTCAATTTGTCCTCCAAGTTGTTCTAACAGTTACTTAGGGTTTCATGAATGTGTGTGTTGGTTTTGGAGTTTAGTTTTCCTCCGATTTTGGTTTCCAGGGCAAGAGTTCCATTTTAGGAAAGTTTGGTGGTCTTCCGGGTGAATGGTGAAAATTAAAAATAATTTGTGTTTGAGCTAGGATTTGATCCTTGGTGTGTGGTGGTCGAAATTGGAGGCTTGTAGAGAGGAAAATAAATTGTTTCAAAAAGATGTTGGAGTTGGGACTCGAATGGGGGATTTTTGGGGAATTTTAATTAAACAAAAATAGGAGAATTTGGACTAGGGTTCCATCTCTTTCTCCTCTCCCCTCTTGGCCGATTCCCTCATGCTCTCTTCCCCTCTCCTTGGCCGATCTTGCAAGCTCCCAATTTCTCTCCATCTCCATTGCTTCCAACTTCAAGGTTTTCAAGTGTAGTTCATCTCCTTCTCCATTGTTTCTCCAAGGTAAGCTCTTCTTTTCAAAATCCAATTCTCCTCTCTTCCTTTTGCCATGGCCGAAACTAGCTTCTCATGGGGAGATGGTGGTTTTTCCTCTTCTCTTCTTGTAGATCCGAGAGGCTTGTTTGGGATAGAGGAAAATTGTGCTTGTCCTTGCTTGTTGGAAATCCGAACTCAACTTCGTTCATCAACCTCCATAGCCGAGAGCTTCAAGGTAAGAATAATGGTGTTTTTGTTGTGTTTGACTTATGGTTTGGATAAATCTAACTTGCTTCTCTTCCTTGTGCAAATCCAAACCCTAGCCGAATTGCCCATTGTTTGTGCTTGTTTTGGCCGAGACACCTAGTCCTTTGGGAAGCCTTGCCGAAAATCTATCTAGGTGAGTTGTTAAGTTGTTGTGCTTGGTTGTTTATTGGGTGTAGTGGCCGAGATCCCATGGTGTTGAGGAGGCCGAGAGCCATGTTGTTGTGTGTGTGTGTGTTTGCTCCTAGCCGAGGCTTAACTCATGTGGTGTGGTGTCATCAAATTAGACAACTACAAACTTACCTAAGTATTCTCGCAAGACATGATTCATTAACCTCATGAATGTACTAGGTGCATTAGTCAATCCAAAAGGCATAACTAACCATTCATAAAGACCATACTTCGTTTTAAAAGTTGTTTTCCATTCATCCCTAATATACATGGGAATTTGATGATAACCCGATTTTAAATCAATCTTCGTAAAAAAACGACAACCATGAAACTCATCAAGCATATCATCTAATCTAGGGATTGGATGCCTATACTTAATAGTTATCTTATTTATAGCCCTACAATCAACTCACATATGCCAAGAACCATCTTTCTTAGGTACAAGAATAACGGGAACATAACATGGACTCAAACTTTCACGTACATACCCTTTAGCAAGAAGGTCACTTACTTGCTTTTGTATCTCTTCAGCATCCTTTGGATTAATCCTATAGGCTGGGCGGTTAGGAATTGACGCTCCTGGAATAAAGTCAATTTTATGCTCAATTCCTCTAAGTGGTGGCAAACCAGGAGGCATCTCCTCAGAAAATAAATCCTCGAATTCCTACAAAAGGACCACAAAAACACTAGGCAAAGAAGGGTTAAGCTCGTTAGTAAAGGAACAAGACCCCTTGCACATAAGTACAAAAATGGTCTGGTTAGATAGCAAAACATTCCTAGCCTCACTTGATCTAACAAATAAACTAACTGATTTGGCTTTTCTCTCATTTTTTCCTCTAGGTTGATTGCTACTCTCTTGCTTTTCTCTCAAACTCTTTTTTTCTCTCATTTCTTTTTCATTCTTTTCATTTTCACTTTCTGCTTTTGCATCAACCTCTTGCCTTTACTTTTCAAGTTTACATTGATCAAGAAATACATCTTTTGGAAACAATGGAAGAAGAGTAGTCTTTCTACCATTATGAGTAAACGAGTAACGATTTGCATACTCATCATACACAACCCGACGGTCAAATTGCAAGGTCTCCCCAACAATATATCTCCAGCATGTATGGATACAATATCACATTAACATCATCAACCATACTTTCCAATGGTAAAAGAAATAAGAGCTTGCTTACTCACTTTCACTTCCCCACAATCATTTAACCACTGAAGTTTATATGGTCTAGGATGTGGTTTGGTCTCTAAATTAAGTCTTGTGACCAGAATTGAACTCACAACATTAGTGCAACTACCACAATCAATGACCACACTACAAGGTACAGATTGAACAAGACACCTAGTTTGAAATAAGTTCTCCCTTTGGTCATGGCACTCTTTGATTTGGGTGTTTAAAGCTCGTCTAGTAACTAAAGACATAAGAGTGGGATCCTCCTCACTAAACTCCTCAATTTCATCTATTTCCTCTTTCACACTTTCATCATTATCTTCGTCTTCTGTTACAATTTTGCCCTCTATAATGGTCATAATTTTTAATTAGGACAATCTTTACTATAATGACCAATCCCTTGACATTTCCAACACTTCAAATCCCTATTTTGACTTTTCGATTCATCTAATTTTTCTTTTCCTTTACTAGAATTCTCCCATTTCTCAATTTTTTTTGTAGGTTTCTCAGACACCTCTATGTTTCTAGGCTTATAATCAATACCCTTACTATCCTTTTTCCATGTAGAACTAGAGTTGGAAAATGGTTTAGAAGAATACAGTTTAGATTTTTGTTGGATTTGCCTCTCAATCTTAATTGCAATGTGCAACAACTTCTCAATATCATAATAAGGTTGTAGATCAACCCTATCCGCAATCTCCGTGTTAAGCTCATTAAGAAACCGCACCATTAGATTCTCCATATCCTCATCGAAATCAAGTCTATCCATCAATGTTTCCATCTCCTTATAATAATCCTCCACAGATTTGCTCCCTTGTTTCAATGCTTGAAGCTTTTGCGCCATGTCTCGTTGGAAATGTTTAGGAACAAAATGCTTCCTCGTTGACTCCATAAACTCGTACCATGAGTTGATTGGTGCTTCAAGATTTCTTCTCCTACTAGACATCAATTTATCCCACAACGTTTGAGCATATTGTTTAAATTGAGCAACACATAACATTACCTTCTTTTCATCACTGAAATTATGACAATTGAACACCACTCCACGGTTTTCTCCCATTCAAGGTATGTAACGGCCCGGAAATTTCATCCCGGTCTTCCCGGGAGGCCAAAGGGCATTTTGGTAATTTTGGGTCGGGCCGACAGGGCCGGTTTTGTATTTGTTAATTGCCGGAAAAATTATGAGTCGATTAGAATGGGATCGGGAATTTTGGTGAAGACTTTTGGGCTTGGGAAAGAGTAAAAATAAATAGGGAATTAAATAGCGCGTCGAGTGAGATTCGAGCCAAGGACGCGCTGCAAGCTAGGCAAGGGGCGCTGCCAATCGAGCCACTGAGCGTCTTTGTTATTCTAAACGCGCCAACTTTATGTTAAGCTTGTTCGAGGTGAGTTTTAATTTAAAGGCAAAATCGCCCAACCTTCTTCCTTCACCATTTCTATTTCTTCTTCGCGATTTTCTTCGGCCGACTGGGTTCCCTCGCGAAATCTCCCTCACCAGCACCAATTCGACCAAGCTCCCTCTCCCAATTTGAAGTCGCTTCTTATCTCAGCCAGCCGGTAAGCTTTCTTCCCCTTCTTCCTCTTCTTCTTCTTCTCCTCCGATTTCTTCAATTTTCCCCTGTTTCTGAGATGGCGATTAATGGCCGAGAGAGTGGCGAATTTGTGTGTGTGAAGTTTCTGTGCAGCTAGCCGAGAGGGATTCATCCGTGGAGAAGCCCCATCGTCGCCGGAATTGCGCCAACTCACCTAGATCGTCGATCCTCGCGCGCATGCTGAGCTCACGAGCCGCGCCCACAAGACCGCCGCCATTCAGCGCGCGCGCCGCCCGGCTCCGTGTCGCGTCGCATCGCGGCGCCAGGCCCAGCCGAGCCTCGCGCCGCTCGCCGCGCCGCGCCAGGCCGCCGCGCGCCACGCGCGCCATTCCTGCGACCCAGCGCGCCCAACCATTTACCCATTGCTTGCCGTTCGTGCAATCGGCCCGTTCGATGCGTTAAATCGCGCCTCGTGAGTTGCTCCCGGGCTGAGCCTCGTTTATTTTATTATATTTAGGCCTATTGTGTGATTTTTGTTGTGATTGATAGGTTCTTGGTAGCTAGTTCGGGTTCGTTTGCCGCTTAGGATTTCGTGTCAAATCGTCCCCACCAAGGTAAGGATTTCTTCTGGGAGTTGTGTGGACCTCTGCGATATTATATGTGATTCTTTGATTGATTGCTTGTTTGTGTTTATTGACATGTGTAGCTAGGTAGTCTATTATGAATTCCCGATTAGCATGATTTTCCCGATTTAATTCTCATGTTAATCCATGCTAGGTTGTTCCTTTCTAGCATGCTCGTGACTCTGCTCCTTTGCTTCGTAGTATCATGCTAGGCTCGTTGTATTCTTATTGAGCACGTTTTGGATTTTATGGAATTGTTTGCTCGTTTGCTAGGCGGAGTTAGAGTTGCGGTAGATAGCATCATCCGGGCTGATGCATAAAAAGTACCTTGCATCCATGGCGGGGACGTCGAGACAGGTGCTCGCCCCTGGACCCCGTGAGGATTAGCTAACCCTACCGGTAGGCCCTGCAATCTTGGGTGAGGGTGGCAGACTGTTAAATGCCCCAACGGTCGGGATGATGACTTGGCATTGCCTCGTCCCCGACAGCTGGCATGTCCTCAGCATGTTTGGCAGTAGCCCCTGATTACCACCTGTTAAGGCAAGGATGACTTCCTGGTGTAAGCCTACCACGACCGTTCCTTGGCCCCAGGTGCGGTGGTTCAGGCTGACATAGTTTACGTGTCCAGGTCTCACACCCCTATGTCAGTGACACCGATCCAGAGATTTAGTTAGGCGTGGTGACTAGACATGGGCAACTTGCCTCTAGACCCGGCACCCCCCATAGTCTGCAGTAGCACGCGGTACATGCTTACGCTCATTACAACACCGACCGGAGAGCTCATCGGGATCTTGAGCCAGTGTACCTTTCGTCGACGATGAGACAGCCGAGGCCGGACTTGTTTCTCGTATAGGGCGACATGTGTATTGGACTGTGTGGTGATATTATTCCGGACTAAGACCCTGAGTTGGCATCCGAGGCCCAAGTGTGGGCTAAGCTATGTGCTCTATTCTGTGTTTATATTCATAGCTTGCATACGCTCATCGAGATGACCATGTATATCGTATTGTACCCCGGTTGGGGATTCTTACTGAGTAATTCGTTACTCACCCTTATCGTGGTTTTTCCACGGTAACCAAGTTGCGAGACAGATGGTCAAGGAGGAGCCGTGATCATGAGGCCCAGTCTTCCAACTCGATTTTTGTATTATGACTCTTTATGTTTTGTTTCCCGACGAATGCATGTAGTCGGGCACGAGCCCTAGGATGTTTTGTAAATGTTTTGTGGATTCCAAATTTTGTATCCGAACAGGTTTTGAATGGTTTTAGTAAATCTCTCGATCGAGTAAACCTCGGAAATGTATTTATCTTGGAACAGGTGCTTGGAAACAGGGACAGGTTCCAGGAAGTTGTCTAGTTTTTAAAGGGGTTATTTTGAATGTTTTGTTTTTAATTGGAATCCAAAATCATGTCTGCTTAATGTCCTTTACTTTGAATGCATGCATTGGGGTAAGGGCCCATTTAGTGCCCCATTCGGTCGGTCCCCATACAGCTTGGTATCGAGCTCGAGTCATAAATTCTGTAGTTTGACCTTTTTGTTGTAGGTCGTTTTCCCATGATCACTAGCACTCAACACGGTCATCAGTGCACGCCTAAGTTTGCTTTTTGTTGTAAGAAAAAGGGTTAAGAATTTACAATACCGCCATCGAGTGTATGCCTTGTGTAGTGTTGTGGAGCGAGACGAGCGGTGTTCTCGACTCGTTATTGGTTTGGGTTTAGAGCGCCATCATGCCAACTTCCCGCAGTGTGTGATGTATGTTGTGGCTTGTTGTGGTATCCAGTAGATTCGGATGCCTTGGGACATCGTTCTAGAGGGAGGTAGAGATTGGACTCCCATAGGCCAACCTGTGGCCCAGCTTGTTGGTTTTCCCCTAGTGAGAGGGTGGAGGTGCTTTGCCTTGGAATGCCACTCCAAGAGAGGAGTTAGTCGTGGTTGTGTTGATGTGGATGTTTGTGGAGCGAGTCCCCGTGTGGACTAGCTCTGGGTAGCTCAAGTGTTGATCTTGAGCCTTGATAGATTAATTGGTTGCCCGCAGTGGTTGCAAAGTTGGTAGCCTTCAAGGAAGTTGATGAGGCATCTTGGTGCTTCAGTAAAGTGTTGTTGTTTGCGGCCGATGGCGGAACCACCGTGATTAAGGGTGCAACAAGCGATGTTCCCTTGATTTGGATCTGTTGGTAGTTTCCTCAGTTGTTTGGTAAAAATGAACATTCTTCTTTTGGTAAGCCCTAAAGTAGGGCTAGTCTGCATGTTGAGAGAGCCGGCGAGTTTTGTTGAGCATCATGTGGAGATGCAAGAGTAGGTCGTGAGCCTTGACTTGATGAGATGCCTTAGGCATGGTTGTTGGAGTTGAGCCCTTGTATGCCGAGCCGAGTTCGTGTCACTTGAGGTTGTGACCTTGTTGGCCCCGTTGGTAGTAAGAAGTGGATTTGGTAGTAGTGGCACTTGAGGTGCATTGGTTGGTGTGCCGCTTTGGCACTAAATCTGTTAAGGCCTGAGTTTGGCATGGGCATAGCGGATGGTTCTATGCCGTTCGGAGTTTAGCGTACTCCTTTAGCCTTGGATCCGTTTATGGTAGTTGCACTGTGGAGGTCGTGCAAAAAGGGCTAGTTCGGTGGTAATCGAAAGATTTCAAGCGAAGGGATGTTCGAAGGAGCCTTTTCCCGTGTTACCGGAGGTTGAGTAAGTCAAGCGGGTTGACGGTTGGTAAGTGTTAGTGCGCGTGCATCTCACGCTAGTGTTAAGGCCATGAGATCTTTGTGGTTGGTAGTGCGGTCAACTACCTTCGAGTGCCTAAATCTCAGGAGAGTTGAGCATCGTAGAAGCAAGTTGGGTCCAGCTGAGGGACCATGAGTTGGATGCCTATGAGGTGAGTAGAATGCCTTGTGAAAGGAGTTGGATGCCTTATGGGTAAGCACCCTTGGTAGAGGCATGGTAAAGTAAGTGTGGTTTGGCATGGTTATGCTTTGGTAGAACAAGGTTGCCACAGCTTCGAGCATCGTGTGGAGATGGAACTTTGGGTGTTCCGTTGATTGGTTGTGTCTCTGCCAGGAGCTAGTGTGGCTTTTGGGAAAAGCATTTGTTAGTCTTGGATCGTTAAGTGAAGGTTGGGAGTTGTGCACACAAGTGTGTTTGGTGTGGTTCGTTCTGTGGCGAGAGTTTCAGATCCATGTAGGGTTTGCTTGGGGATCCGTGCTCAGTTCTTGGAAAAAATTGGACTCTGTGGATGTTGTAAGGCTTTAGTGAGGAGGGTAAGGATACCATGCTCGTGGTATCAGGATGTTGCTTAGGTAAGATTTGTTAAGTGGACCTAAGCTTGGTTGGCGGATCTTCTTGTTGATCGTCATGACGGAGAGAGTTGTTCGGATCCTTCCTTGGGTAGAAGTTATGTTGTGGTTGATGTCTGAGTAGGAGGATGACGCATTCGGTAGCATTTCGGGTCCTCTTGGTTCCCAAGGAGTTGGAGTTGGCCAGCATGGTTGTGTTGCTGGAAAATGGAGTTGTTGTTTGTCTGCATACGCTTGGTTGTTAGTCCGTTAGTTGGCAAAGGGTGTCGAGGGTTGTCGGAGAACCCTAGGTTGTGGAGAGCCTCTCTAGAGCTCAGTCAGACCAAGTAGTGAGTTGCAAGTTGGCAAGCTGGAGCCGTGTAGTTTGTAGCCTCGGTGAGTTGCTGGCAGTCTTGGTAGCCTAGCAAGCTGGTATTTGTTTGGAGTGGAGTCCGGATTGGTTCCGGTATGGTGACAAGTTTATGCTTGGTGTTGACCAAGGTGTGGATTGGAATTGCTAGAAGTCAGTTTGCTCGTGGGGCGAATGGTTCGTGCCCTGTTGGTTGTCTTCCCGCTTCCGTGAAGTTGAGAGTTGCCCGTTGGTATTTGGAGGTTCAGTTCGTGGTGGACCCCTGTTGCTACCCCGTGAGATTTTGATCTTGTTGCTGTAGTGGAGCAAGACAGTGAGTGTAAGTGGAGCTCTCTATTCTTCGGTGGTTTGCTCGTAGGAGCTGTTTCTTTCTGGGTTTGGCAGGTTACTACCGTCGGGTTGTTAAGGATCTTTCCTCCATAGCCTCGCCCCTCACTCGTCTGACGAGGAAGGGTGTCGAGTTTATTTGGAACAGTAAGTGTGATGAGAGCTTTGCCGAGCTCAAGCGCGCTTTGACTTCAAAGACTGTTGGTAGTCCCGAGGAGGGACAGTGGTTTTGGGGTTTACAATGATGCTTCCAAGTTCGGGTTGGGTGTGTGTTGATGCAAAGACGGAAGGTCATTGCTTATGCTTCCCGTCACCAAAGCCATATAAGCGAACTATCCGACTCATTATATGGAGTTGGCGGCAGTGGTGTTTGCATTGAGGAGTTGGAGGCATTACCCGTATGGTGAGCGGATTCGGATGTTTACCGATCACCGTGAGCCTCAAGTATCTGCTTTACTCGTAAGAAGTCTGAATATGAGGCGAGAGGAGATGGTTAGAGTTGGTGAAAGATTATGATCATGAGATTTTGTACCATCCGGGCAAAGCAAATGTTGTAGCTGATGCTTTGAGTAGGAAGACGTCGCACTCCGCGGTGTTGTTGAGTTCCCAGCCTAGGTTACAGAGAGAGTTCGAGCGGGCTGAGATTGCAGTGTTGTTGGGTGAGGTTACTGCTAGAGTAGCTCAGTTAACAGTCCAGCCATCGATTAGACAGCGGATTATTGATAGTCAGTTGAGTGACCCCGCACTTAAGAGATTATTTGACAGAGTTAGTGCTGATGGAGATTTTGACTTTGTGTATTCACCAGACAGTGGGCTGACGTACATAGGCCGGTTGTGTGTTCCGGATGTCGCAGTATTGCGAACAGAGTTGCTCTCAGAGGCCCACAGTTCTTTGTTTGATTGGCACCCCGGGGGTACCAAGACGTATCAGGATCTTAAGCAGACATTCTGGTGGATGGGTATGAAAAGGGATGTTGCGGAGTTTGTCAGTCGATGTCTCACTTGTCAGCAAGTGAAGGCACTCAGGCTGAGACCAGCCAGTTTGTTGCAGCCGCTGAGTATACCTCAGTGGAAATGGGAAGAGATCTCCATGGACTTTATTTCTGGTTTGCCGAGGACTCCGAGGAAGTTCTCTCAGTTTTGGGTGATAGTCGATCGATTGACTAAGAGCGCACACTTCATTCCCTGTAGAGACACTTATATCGTGGAACAAAGGGCGCGATTGTTTTGGAATGATTGTTCGCTATCACGGTGTGCCTGTGAGGGTTGTGTCGGCCGTGATTCGAGGGCTTGTGTGTTTGATTTCCGGAAGTTGGGACCATAATCGATCGATGGAGTTTGCATATAACAACGATTATCGATCGATTTATCTGATGGCTCCATTCGAGGCTTTGTATGGTAAGCGTTGCCGATCTCCCGTGTTCGGGAAGAGGTTGGTGATAGGCGAGTTTTGGGTCCCGAGTTGCTGCGCTTGACCAATGGTGCCGTGCGTAAGATTAGAGCTCGTATGTTGATAGCTCGAGCGCGCATGGAAGAGTTATGCCGATGTTCGCGCGCGGATTTGGAGTTTGAGGTTGGCCAACATGTATTCCTAAAGGTCGCACCGATGCGAGGTGTTTTGAGGTTTGGCAAGCGTGGAAAGCTGAGTCCCCGTTTTGTTGGTTCGTTTGAGATTCTGGAGAGGATCGGTAGGGTCGCTTATCGATTAGCCTTGCCTCCGTCATTGTCGGCGATGCGATGTTGTTTTTCATGTTTCGATGTTGAGGCAAGATGCGTCTGGACCCGTCGCACATTGTTGATTTTGAGCCTTTGCAGCTAAATGAGGATTTGAGCTTCGAAGAGAAGCCAGTGGGGATTCTTGCTTTTGAGACAAAGACACTGCGTAATCGTGAAATCCGGTTGGTAAAGGTTCAGTGGAGGAGTCAGAGTTCAGAGGAAGCCACTTGGGAGCGGGAGGATGAGATGAGATTGCAGTATCCCGAGCTGTTCCAATCTTAAGTGACTTTCGAGGACGAAAGTCTTATAAGGGGTGAATATTGTAACGACCCGGAAATTTCATCCCGGTCTTCCCGGGAGGCCCAGGGGCATTTTGGTAATTTTGGGTCGGGCCGACAGGGCCGGTTTTGTATTTGTTAATTGCCAGAAAAATTATGAGTCGATTAGAATGGGATCGGGAATTTTGGTGAAGACTTTTGGGCTTGGGAAAGAGTAAAAATAAATAAGGAATTAAATAGCGCGTCGAGTGAGATTCGAGCCAAGGACACGCTGCAAGCTAGGCAAGGGGCGCTGCCAATCGAGCCACTGAGCGTCTTTGTTATTCTAAACGCGCCAACTTTATGTTAAGCCTGTTCGAGGTGAGTTTTAATTTAAAGGCAAAGTCGCCCAGCCTTCTTCCTTCACCATTTCTATTTCTTCTTCGCGATTTTCTTCGGCCGACTGGGTTCCCTCGCGAAATCTCCCTCACCAGCACCAATTCAACCAAGCTCCCTCTCCCAATTTGAAGTCGCTCCTTATCTCGGCCAGCCGGTAAGCTTTCTTCCCCTTCTTCTTCTTCTTCTTCTTCTCCTCCGATTTCTTCAATTTTCCCCTATTTCCGAGATGGCGATTAATGGCCGAGAGAGTGGCGAATTTGTGTGTGTGAAGTTTCTGTGCAGCTAGCCGAGAGGGATTCGTCCGTGGAGAAGCCCCATCGTCGCCGGAATCGCGCCAACTCGCCGAGATCGTCGATCCTCTGTCGCGCGCAGCAGCCCGCCGAGCCGCGCCGCGCACCGCCTCGCGCCAGCGCGCGCGCCCTCGCCCAGCTCCGTGTCGCTTCGCATCGCCAGCGCCAAGCCGAGCCTCGCGCCGCTCGCCGCCGCCCACGCCGCTCAGGTCGCTGCGCGCGCCACGCGCCAGCCACCCCATTCTTTGCCGCCTGCTCGCGTGCTCGCCGCGCCGTGTGAGTTGCTCCCGAGCTGAGCCTCGTTTATTTTATTATATTTAGGCCTATTGTGTGATTTTTGTTGTGATTGATAGGTTCTCGGTAGCTAGTTCGGGTTCGTTTGCCGCTTAGGATTTCGTGTCAAATCGTCCCCGACCAAGGTAAGGATTTCTTACCGGAGTTGTGTGGACCCTGCGATATTATATGTGATTGCTGATTGATTGCTTGTTTGTGTTTATTGACATGTGTAGCTAGGTATTCTATTATGAATTCCCGATTAGCATGATTTTCCTGATTTAATTCTCATGTTAATCCATGCTAGGTTGTTCCTTTCTAGCATGCTCGTATCTGTTCCTTGCTTCGTAGTATCATGCTAGGCTCGTTGTATTCTTATTGAGCACGTTTTGGATTTTATGGAATTGTTTGCTGTTTGCTAGGGCAGGTTAGAGTTGCAGGTAGATAGCATCATCCGTGCCTGATGCATAAAGTACCTTGCATTGATGGCGGGGGACGTCGAGGCGATGCTCGCCCCGGACCCCGTGAGGGATTAGCTAACCCTACCGGTAGGCCCTGCAATCTTGGGTGAGGGTGGCAGACTGTTAAATGCCCCATCGGTCGGGATGATGACTTGGCATTGCCTCGTCCCCAGCAGCCGGCATGTCCTCAGCATGTTTGGCAGTAGCCCCTGATTGCCACCTGTTAAGGCAAGGACGACTTCCTGGTGTAAGCCTACCACGACCGTTCCTTGGCCCCAGGTGCGGTGGTTCAGCCGACATAGTTTACGTGTCCGTGTCTCACACCCTATGTCGCTGACACCGATCCGGAGATTTAGTTAGGCGTGGTGACTAGACATGGGCGCTTGCCTCTGGACCCGGCACCCCCATAGTCTGCGGTAGAGCACGCGGTACATGCTTACTCTCATTACAGCGCCGACCGGAGAGCTCATCGGGATCTTGAGCCAGTGTACCTTTCGTCGACGATGAAGCGGTGAGGCCGGGACTTGTTTCTCGTATAGGGTGACATGTGTATTGGACTGTGTGGTGATATTATTCCGGACTAAGACCCTGAGTTGGCATCCGAGGCCCAAGTGTGGGCTAAGCTATGTGCTCTATTCTGTGTTTATATTCATAGCTTGCATACGCTCATCGAGATGACCATGTATATCGTATTGTACCCCGGTTGGGGATTCTTACTGAGTAATTCGTTACTCACCCTTACTGTGGTTTTTCCACAGGTAACCAAGTTGCGAGACAGGATGGCTGAAGGAGGAGCTGTGATCATGGGGCCCAGTCTTCCAACTCTGATTTTTGTATTATGACTCTTTATGTTTTGTTTCCCCTGAATGCATGTAGTCGGGCACGGAGCCCTAGGATGTTTTGTAAATGTTTTGTGGATTCCAGCATTTTGTATCTGAACAGGTTTTGAATGGTTTTTAGTAAATCTCTGATCAGAGTAAACCTCGGAAATGTATTTATCTTGGAACAGGTGCTTGGAAACAGGGACAGGTTCCAGGGAAGTTGTCTAGTTTTTAAAGGGGTTATTTTGAATGTTTTGTTTTTAATTGGAATCTGAAATCATGTCTGTTTAATATCCTTTACTTTGAATGCATGCATTGGGGTAAGGGCCCATTTAGTGCCCCATTCGGGTCGGTCCCTTACAAGGTACTCCTCTGGATCAGTTTTGCCATAGAATTTTGGAAGCTTCAATTTTATGGTTCCAACATTTCAATCAATACCATCCTCATAAGGAGCCCTTTGTTGGAAATGATGTTGTCTTCCACGACCTCGCCCTCTTAGAAAACCACGACCAGCACGTCTATCTCCCCTTCATTGTCCCGCAAGCATTGTGACTTGGTCATCCTCTAGATGATCATAATTATCTCCCTCATAATCATCTTCATGGTGGTTCTCTAGAGGTGGTGGACGTCTCTCTCGAGCTTGGTTTTGAACCTCCAATCTTTGTATACGTTCTGTCAACTCCTCTATTCCTCGAATCATTCTCTCCATGGTTCCTTGTTGTGCTTCACTCATTCGAGCATCAGTAATGTTAGGTTGATCTTCATTATGTGCCATACTGCGAAATAGAGTAAAGTACAAAAGAAAAAAAAAATAATAAAAAAGACCTCACAAGCACTCCTTCACATGTTTCACTTGTTAAGATTTAGTCACTCGTGTTTAACACTCAACACTCAATTCAATGAATCACTCCCTTACAAACACACCCTCACAAATGGAAACACACAAAGAAGAATATTAAAACAGCTTGGTATACTAATCTAGAAAAGTCAAGAGTTGTAGTTCAGTTGCAATTCAAAGTAATCAAGATAACACACTTCGAACACAAACAAGACTACAATGGAGCAATCCGAATTACAATAAAGAAACAATTTAAAGAAGAAAAAAAAAGGAACAAAATGGAAGGAAGTTAAGAAGAACACAAACAAAGGAAGTAGAACAATGGAAAAGTAAAATGAGAATTCTATTAAATAACAGCTAAAATATTGAATTCAAATAATCAATTGAGATGTTGAATTCAAGTAATCAATTGAGAAGTGACTCTTGGCCAAGTAATGAATATGAAGGATTTAATCCAACATTTGTAACATACGGATGTTACACATGATAGAAAGAAATAAAATGAGCTAATTTCGTAACTGCCACATTTAATGACCAACAGCTTTTTTTATTTGAATGAATTCTAGATGTAACCGAAATAATTCAATTCCAAATGATCAGATATTCATCCAAAAAGAGAATAATAACCTCAAAATATCATATCAACATGCTTTTTAAACAAAGAAAAAAAATCAGCAACCTATTAACTTTTGGATTTGCAATTTTCTTTGGACAGAGTTTCAAAATCAAACTTCTAAACCCTGAAGAAAGCCGATTTTAAATTGCACAAAGAATAACAATTTATGAATAAGACAATAATCTAGAAACTCATAGAAGATATCACCATCAAATTAATAATGGAATGATTTTTTTTAATAGAATTAGAAACAATATAGAAGAGAAATGCAAATAAAATAACGTAAGGAAAGATATGTCCGATCAAAGAGCCTAATGCTCTGATACCAAATGTTATGAAATCCTCTAGGAATTGGATCTAAAAACCTTGTTTAAGAACAAGACCTTTAGAATTCAAACCTAAAAACCCAATTAACTATGTGGAATCAACCCAAGGGAAATTTTTAGAATGAATTACCTTGATGATCAAGATCAAGAGTAAAGAAAACTTGTTTCTAAACTCGTTATTCGAATCACTCCACAAGTAGTTTGATCTACACTACTTGAATGATCCTAGCATGCAATCTAATCACAAGAATTGCAAAGAAAAAACAAGCTCTTGGTTTAAAGCAAAATATGCTATTTCATTCTATTAAAAACAAAGTGTGTTTTGGTTTACATCTAAGATGACTTTTTGTAACAGCCCGGATTTTAGTTAAATATAAAATAAGGTTTAAAAGATGTTATTTGGAGGACTCGAACACTCGGCCTCAAAGAGAGATGGGAGTTTGGAATTAATTAAGGAAAATAAATGCGTCAACTAGGGTTTAAAGGAGGAAAAGCCTTGGGAAGGAAATTTTAGATTTCCAAAGCTTATTTAAATTGAGGAAGAAAGAAAAAGAAAAAAAAAAAGAGAAAACTCTCCTCTTTCAAAACCCTCTCCCCACACCCTCGCCGCCGCCGCCCACGTCGCCGTCGCACCTGCCCAGCCCTCGCCGCTGTCGCCCACGTCGCCGTCGCACTGTCGACCTTTCGCCTGCCGACCGATCACCACCCCAGTAGAGCCGCCCGGCCGTCGCCGCCGCACGTGCGCCCTAAGCGCCGCCGTCGCCGCCGTCGCCCAGCGCCACTGCGCCGCCGCGCCGTGCGCCCAACGCACCGCCCGCCGCTCGCTCTGTCAATTCGCGACGCGCCGCACCGCGCACGATGCACAGCAGCCGCGTCGCTCGTCCGTCCGCCGCGTCGCCCCTTCGCCCGGCGTCGTCCCAACTCGCTCTGTTCACGCGCGGCCCCGCAGCCCAGTGTCACCCGCTGCTGCCATCGCCGAGCGCCTTGGCCGTGCGCGACCGAGCGATGCGAGCTGCGGCGCCGCCGTGCACTGCGCGCCGCCACAAGTTCTCGCGCACCCGGCCAGCGTCGTTCTTGCTTCTTGCTGCCGAGACGTGTGTCTTCTCGGTTGGTAAATTCCCGAGACTGACCCTTTGGACTTTATGTTCTTTTTAGCTGCTGTTGGATTAATTAGGTTGATTTTATTACTTGCTTAGGTTGTCGGGTTCGCTTAGAAGCTCGAGAGTCATCCGTTGATCGTTGGTTCTATTCACTTCCAGGTAAGGATTTCTTACCGGGGTTGTGTGGACCCTGCGAATACTTGATAGCATGCCATGTGTTGTGTTTGTATGGAATTTCTAGTGGATAGGTTGCTTGCTCTTTCTGTTTCCAGGTGATTTTGTGCTTGAGATTCTTGATATATCCTGTTAGTTATCATGCTAGGAGTTAAATTGTCTCGACATAACCGTAACCATGTTATCCTGTTAGTGCCATGCTAGGAATTGCCGGATGATGTATAGTGTAAGAGATTGTAGAGGTAACTAGTGAGTCCCGCTCGGGGAAGGCCCCGATGGACATCCGGAGGTGTAAGACCCCGATGGGCATCCTAGGTGTATAAGTCCCCGATGGGCATCACTGAGTTGGAGGTGTAAGACCCCGATGGGCATCCTAGGTGTATAAGTCCCCGATGGGCATCACTGAATTGGAGGTGTAAGACCCCGATGGGCATCCTAGGTGTATAAGTCCCCGATGGGCATCACTAAGTTGGAGGTGTAAGACCTCGATGGGCATCCTAGGTGTATAAGTCCTCGATGGGCATCACTGAGTTGGAGGTGTAAGACCCCGATGGGCATCCTAGGTGTATAAGACCCCGATGGGCATCACTGAGTTGGAGGTGTAAGACCCCGATGGGCATCCTAGGTGTATAAGTCCCTGATGGGCATCACTGAGTTGGAGGTGTAAGACCCTGGTGGGCATCCTAGGTGTATAAGTCCCCGATGGGCAACACTGAGTCCTAGGTTGTGTAAGGCTCGAAGGACACCCAGGTGTGGAACCTAGGGTAGTTGGTAGCTGTATGCCTCGAATAGGCAAGCCCCAAGAGTGACGTTCTGTTGACCCATCTGTTTGCTCTGAGTCATTGCATGGTTGCATGTCCGTGTGCTAAATGATATGTTTTCGTATTGTACCCCGGTTGGGGATTCTTACTGAGTAACTCGTTACTCACCCTTATTTTCTGTGGTTTTCCACCAAGTAACTTGGGACATCGGCAGGATGGCTAGGAGGAGGCGGCTGGATGATCATGGATAGCTGACTCTGGGATGCATGTTCTTTAATTGTTTTCTTTATGATTTAGCATGTAGTGGGACTTGGGTCCCTAGGGAAGAACTCAAACTATTTTATGGTTCCCGTACCGTACTCTTGTTTGTTTTTAAGAAAAGCACTGATCAGTCAAATTACTCTTGATTTTTACATTGGCTTTTGTGGTTTGTTTAAAGTTCTGTTGATTGCAAAAGTTTTAATTTAGTACGTTGGATGGTGTTTTACATTCCTAGACATGCATGCTAAGTAAGGATCTAGGTTAGAGACCGCTTCTTTTGGGTCGGGTCCTTACAGTTGGTATCAGAGCCCAGAGTTATAGGTTCTGTAGACTGACCTACAGTTGTAGGTTGTTTTCCATGATCATCCGCGCTCCGCCAGCCATCAGGTATGTCCGAAAGTTTAAGGTTAAGGGTTAAAAATTACAATACCGTTTGCACCTTTCATGTATATGACTTGTTGTTGAGAAGCAGGGAAAACAGGTTCTGATTCATTGTTCGTTTGGGTGTAGATTGTCGTTATGCCAGTCACTCGTAGAGGGCAGGGAGGCTCGAGGCCGACCAGCCAGGGCATTCGTATTGATTCCGACACGGGAGGACGTCGTCCCAGCCGATCGCGATGATAGGCCGCCTACGAGCCCTTCTGGCTGTGTTGCCGGTGAGGCGTGGAGGCAACTCGGCCTCGGGAGGCTGCACCGAGTTGCTTTTGTGGAGTCCATGAGGGCTCTTATGGTTGGGTTCTTTGTCGACCGGAGGAGGGCCGAGCAGCGAGGGTCGAGACGCAGCTCTGCGAGGCGCACGCAGGAGGAGTCCGAATTGAGATAGAGCTGGCGACCGAGTTGGTTCAAAGAAAGGACTAGCAGATACCACGATACCACCACCAACTTAGCAGAGCCAATTGTGAGCGAGGCCGTTGTGGCGGAAGGTCTTTGAGGATTTGGGCAAGTGGCTAAAAGATTTCGTCAAATGGAAGTCGGAGAAGTTTAGTGCCCCCGAGAACCACCGTAGCGGCCGGTGGATTGCCGAGCTAGAGTATACTTTTATGGTGATGGCTTGTCCCGAGGTGCAACGAGCTCGATGTGCGACTCATGCGTTAGCTAGAACAACTAAGTGGTGGTGGGATTCCACCTTGAGTGAGAGAGGCACTGGGTCTCCCCACGCCACACGGGAATTCTTCAAGGCCGAGTTCAAGGCAAAATTTATCGATGAAGAAGCCCAAGAAAAGATGATTGAGCTGTTTTTCAACCTTAGCGAAGTCCGACCCAATCGAGGTGTATGAGAGGAAGTTTTCGAGTATGGGTACTTCGCATGCCGCAGATTGATTGCTACTCCCGAGTGAAGATCGAAAGTTTATTGCAGTCCGAGGCGCGGAGTGTCTCAGGATGTTAGGCACACGAGCCCAGAGACTTTTGCCAAGGCGGTGTAGTTGGCAACTATTTATGATGGTAAGTATCCTCCGAGCGCGGTTGTTAATCTTTGTGGTGCGAGAAGGCCCAGTGTACTCGGGTCGAAGCGTAAGTTTGACGCAGAGGTAATGGACATGGAGGCGGTCGGCGCCACCGTGGTACTTATCATGGCGAGAGACCAAAGGCCGGAGGATCGTAACAGAGATCGACCTCTCCAACAGGGCGTGGGGAGGCCGCCACCGTATTGTAGACCCTGTGGTAAACAACATTGGGGGCCGTGTGGTGGTAACCTTAGAGCTTGCTATAACTGTGGTAAGGAGGGGCATCAGGCCCGACATTGCAACCAGAAGGCAGTGGTGGCACAACCACCTCGATGAGGAGGAAGAGTATATGCTACGACTCGCCAGAGGCTGAGAGAGCCGGACCGCGCATGCGGCGAGTGCGCTCCTAGTTCTTGATCACCTCGCCTTTGTGTTGTTTGATTCGGGTTCCACCCATTCTTTTGTTTATGCTGTTTTTTCTGAGCGTGCTTGCATGAATTTAGAGCCTCTAGGTTTTGAGTTATCTGTCGCTACTCCCTCGGGAACTAGTATCTTTGGCTAGCTGAGAGTAAGGGGGATGGTCGGATACAGGTGTCCGACCGGACTCTCTGAGTTACCCTCATAGTGTTAGCTATAAGCGGTTTTGATGTGATCCTCGGCATGGATTGGTTAGCTGATAACCACGCTATGATTGACTGTCGTTGTAAGGAGGTGGTGTTCAGGCCGCCAGGTAGGCCTAACTTTAAATTACGGGGCACCCAGAGTGGGGTGTGTCCGCCGGTGATTTCGGCAGTTAAAGCTCACCGTTTGTTAGCTCGAGGAGCTTGGGGTTTCTTAGCTAAGTTGACCGGGAGAACCGTGACCGATTATCTGTCGAGCGGTGCCCATAGTGCAAGAGTTTGCGAGATGTTTTTCCCGAAGAGTTGCACGGCTTTGCCGCCGCCAAGAGGGAGGTGGACTTCTCAATAGAGCTTGGCCGGGGACTCGCCCTATCTCGAAAGCTCCTTATCGTATGGCGCCAGCAGAGCTGAAAGAGTTAAAAGAACAGTGCGGGAGTTGCTTGACAGAGATTTTTATTAGGCCGAGTGTGTCCTCGTGGGGAGCACTTGTGCTTTGTTTGTTAAGAAAAAGGATGGCTCGATCGTCTATGCATCGATTACGAAGAATCCGAACAAGGTAACCATTAAGAACAAGTATCCATCCGCCTCGTATCGATGACTGTTTGACCACTCCGGAGCTTGTGTGTTTTCGAAGATTGACTTGAGGTCGGGCTACCACCGATTAAGGATTCGGGATGCGAGATATTCCCAAGACAACATTCAGGTCGAGGTATGGGCATTATGAGTTCGTAGTCATGTCTTTCGACCGACGAACGCCCCAACCGCATTCATGGACATGATGGGCCAGTGTTCAAGGCGTTCTGGACCGCTTTGTCATCGTGTTCATAGATGACATTCTTGTGTACTCTAAGTCTAAGGAGGACCATGCCTCGCACCTAAGGCAGATTTTGGCAGCCTTGCGCGAGAACAAGCTCTATGCGAAGTTCTCAAAGTGTGACTTTTGGCTCGAGGAGGTAGCTTTTCTGGGACACGTTGTGTCTAAGGAGGGAGTGGCTGTGGACCCTTCGAAGGTAGAGGCCGTTAGTTCGTGGGCCAGACCGACGTCTGTGACGGAGATTCGTAGCTTTGGGGGTCTGGCGGATATTACCGACGCTTCGTTCAAAATTTTTCCGCTATAGCAGCCCCGCTTACTCGGCTGACGAGAAAGGGCGTCGATTTCGTTTGGGATAAGAAGTGCGATGAGAGTTTTGCTAAGCTTAAGAACAGCTTGACGTCTGCGCCAGTGTTGGCAGTTCCAGAGGGAGCGGGGGGTTTCGTGGTGTACAGTGATGCTAGCAAGTTTGGTTTGGGATGCGTCCTGATGCAACACGGTAAAGTGATAGCGCGTCACGCCTCGAGGCGATTGAAACAAAGACGAGCGTAACTATCCGACTCATGATATGGAGTTAGCGTGATGCGTCTTTGCACTTAAAATCTGGAGACACTACTTGTATGGGGAAAAGATTCAGATTTTCTCGGACCACCAAAGCCTCAAGTATTTCTTCACTCAGAGGGACCTAAACATGAGGCAGAGGAGGTGGTTGGAGCTGGTAAAGGATTACGACTGTGAGATCTTGTATCACCCTGGAAAGGCAAATGTTGTGGCAGATGCACTAAGTAGGAAGACCTCGCATCTAGCAACGTTGGCAAATCCCAAAAGTATCATAAGGAAAGACCTCAAGAGAGCGAAATAAATAGCGTGTTGTTAGGGGATGTTACCGCGAGGTAGCTCGATTGACCATCCAGCCTTCTGTAAAGGCAAAGGATTATTGACGGCCAATTGAATGATCCTAAGTTGAAAAAGTTGTATGAGAGGGTCGGTGATGGTGACTTTGATTTTGAGATATTTGCGGATGGTGGCTTGAGATATAAGGGTCGGCTATGTGTCCCGATCGATGCCGTATTCGTTCGGAGTTGTTGACCGAGGCTCACACCTCGCCTTTTGCATGGCACCCAGGGGGTAACAAGATGTACCAAGATCTTAAGCAGACTTTTTGGTGGATGGGGATGAAGAGAGAGATTGCCCAGTTTGTCAGTCGGTGTCTCACTTGGCGGCAAGTGAAGGCGCCTAGGCGAGCAAGCCAACAGGTTGCTACGATCGCTCGGGTGCCACGAGTGGAAGTGGGAGGAAATTACCATGGATTTTATTTCGTGATTGCCCGAACCCCTAGAGGATATGCACGATTTGGGTGGTCGTTGATAGGTTGACTAAGTGTGCCCACTTCATTCCGGCGGGATAAACTACACCGTGGAGCGGTGGGCACACTGTTCCTTGAGCGAGATAGTGAGGTACCACGGAGTGCCGCTTAAAATTATCTCCTACCGGGATTCCCGTTTTACATCACGATTTTGAAAGCCCTTGAGCGAGTTTGGGCACAGAGTGCGGCTACAAAGACAACCTTCCACCCACGCAGACCGATGGCGGACCGAGCAGTGTAAATCGATCTTAGAGGATATGTTGCGAGCCCGTGTGTTGATTTCCCGCGATTGGGACTAGTACTTGTATTTGATGGAGTTCGCCTACAACAATAGTTTTCATCAACCATTCGGATGGCACCGTTTGAGCGTTGTATGGTAAGCGCTACTGAGATCCCCTGTATTCGGGAAGAGGTTGGAAACGAGCGGTATTGGGTCCAGAGTTGCTCCAGTTGACCAATGAGGTTGTCCAGAAGATCAGAGCTCGTATGTTGACTGCCTAGAGCAGGCAGAAGAGCTACACCGATGTCAGACGTAGAGAGTTGGAGTTCGAGATTGGCCATCACGTGTTCCTTAAGGTAGCTCTGATGCGTGGAGTTCTGAGGTTTGGTAGGAAGGGGAAGCGAGCCCCAGTTTTTGTTGGACCATTCGAGATCCTCGAGAGGATTGGGGCCGTAGCTTACCGGTTAGCATTGCCGCCATCCTTGGGCTGCGATGCATAGTGTGTTCCATGTTTGATGCTCACCAATGTGTGGCAGACCTTTCGCATGTCATAGATTTCGAGCCTTTGTAGCTAAACCATGACCTGAGCTTTGAGGAAAAACCCATAGAGATCTTAGCATTTGAGAAGAAAGTCTCGAGGAACCGAGCTATTGATTTAGTGAAAGTGCAGTGGCGGAATCAGAGAGTTGAGGAAGCTACTTGGGAATTGGAAGGGGAGATGAGGAGAAATTACCCCGAGTTGTTTTAGTGCAGCAACTTCCGAGGACGAAAGTCCTCCAAGGAGGAGTATTATATGAGCCGGATTTTAGTTAAATATAAAATAAGGTTTAAAAGATGTTATTTGGAGGACTCGAACCCTCGGCCTCAAAGAGAGATGGGAGTTTGGAATTTATTAAGGAAAATAAATGCGTCAACTAGGGTTTGAAGGAGGAAAAGCCTTGGGAAGGAAATTTTAGATTTCCAAAGCTTATTTAAAATGAGGAAGAAAGAAAAAGAAAAAAAAAAAAGAGAAAACTCTCCTCTTTCAAAACCCTCTCCCCACACCCTCGCTGCAGCCGCCCACGTCGCCGTCGCCGTCGCACCTGCCCAGCCCTCGCCGCCGCCGCCCACGTCGCCGTCGCACTGCCCGCCCCTCCGCCGCCGCCGCCGCCGCGCCGCCGCACTGCCGCCACCTCGCCCGCCGCCGATCAACCCAGCCAGCCAGAGCCAGCCGGCCGTCGCCGCCGTGTGTGCCCAGCGCCGCCCGTGCGCCCAGTCGCGACCATCGCCGCCGCCGTCGCCCAGCGCCGCACCACACGCTCGCTCTGTCGCGCGCATCCGCCGCGACCGCGCACCAGCCGCGTCGCTCGTTCGTCTGCCGGCGTCGCCCCGCTCGCCTGCGCGTCGTCCCAACGTGTCGCTCGTTCCGCGCCGCCGCCTGCTTGCCCGCCCGGTCGCTGCACACGCTTGCCCGTTGTCCGAGCGCCTTGACCGTGCGCCCGAGCGATGCAGCGCGCGCCAGCGCCCTGCTTTACACCAGCCGGCGTCGTTCTTGCTTCTTCTTTGCTGCCGAGGCGTGTGTCTTCTCGGTTGGTAAATTCCAGAGACCCGACCCTTTGGACTTTATGTTCTTTTTAGCATTTTTGTTGGATTAATTAGGTTGATTTTATTACTTGCTTAGGTTGTCGGGTTCGCTTAGAAGCTCGAGAGTCATCCGTTGATCGTTGGTTCTATTCACTTCCGGTGTAAGGATTTCTTACAGGGGTTGTGTGGACCTGCGAATACTTGATAGCATGCCATGTGTTGTGTTTGTATGGAATTTCTAGTGGATAGGTTGCTTGCTCTTTTCTGTTTCCGGTGATTTTGTGCTTGAGATTCTGATATATCCTGTTAGTTATCATGCTAGGAGTTAAATTGTCTCGGCATAACCGTAACCATGTTATCTGTTAGTGCCATGCTAGGAATTGGCGGATGATGTATAGTGTAAGAGATTGTAGAGGTAACTAGTGAGTCCCGCTCGGGGAAGGCCCCGATGGACATCCGGAGGTGTAAGACCCCGATGGGCATCCTAGGTGTATAAGTCCCCGATGGGCATCACCGAGTTGGAGGTGTAAGACCCGATGGGCATCCTAGGTGTATAAGTCCCGATGGG
This sequence comes from Sicyos edulis, assembly GCA_036507275.1. Lineage (NCBI taxonomy): Eukaryota > Viridiplantae > Streptophyta > Magnoliopsida > Cucurbitales > Cucurbitaceae > Sicyos > Sicyos edulis. The sequence continues at coordinate 56,006,543 of CM071846.1, read as the reverse complement.
CATCACCGAGTTGGAGGTGTAAGACCCGATGGGCATCTTAGGTGTATAAGTCCCAGATGGGCATCACCGAGTTGGAGGTGTAAGACCCGATGGGCATCCTAGGTGTATAAGTCCCGATGGGCATCACCGAGTTGGAGGTGTAAGACCCGATGGGCATCCTAGGTGTATAAGACCCCAGATGGGCATCACCGAGTTGGAGGTGTAAGACCCGATGGGCATCCTAGGTGTATAAGTCCCTGATGGGCATCACTGAGTTGGAGGTGTAAGACCCTGGTGGGCATCCTAGGTGTATAAGTCCCCGATGGGCAACACTGAGTCCTAGGTTGTGTAAGGCTCGAAGGACACCCAAGTGTGGAACCTAGGGTAGTTGGTAGCTGTAAGCCTCGAATAGGCAAGCCTCAAGAGTGACGTTCTGTTGACCCATCTGTTTGCTCTGAGTCATTGCATGGTTGCATGTTCGTGTGCTAAATGATATGTTTTCGTATTGTACCCCGGTTGGGGATTCTTACTGAGTAACTCGTTACTCACCCTTATTTTCTGTGGTTTTCCACCAGGTAACTTGGGACATCGGCAGGATGGCTAGGAGGAGGCGGCTGGATGATCATGGATAGCTGACTCTGGGATGCATGTTCTTTAATTGTTTTCTTTATGATTTAGCATGTAGTGGGACTTGGGTCCCTAGGGAAGAACTCAAACTATTTTATGGTTCCCGTACCGTACTCTTGTTTGTTTTAAAGAAAAGCACTGATCAGTCAAATTACTCTTGATTTTTACATTGGCTTTTGTGGTTTGTTTAAAGTTCTGTTGATTGCAAAAGTTTTAATTTAGTACGTTGGATGGTGTTTTACATTCCTAGACATGCATGCTAAGTAAGGATCTAGGTTAGAGACCGCTTCTTTTGGGTCGGGTCCTTACACATTTTTATAGCCTTCAAAGTATAACCTAAATCCTGCAAATAAAACCTCTTTAAATGTGTAACCTCCCAAACATCAATGCCATTTTGACCCACTAACAAAAGTAACCTAAAAAAACCCAATAAATGACTAAAATTGAAAATTACATAACTTATGGCCATAAATATGAATTTGAATGTTAGCATTCATTCTCCTTGGTATTTGTAACCATTCTAAAGTAAATGAAACTTTATTTGAAATAGGATGATGCATATTCCCATTAGTTGTTGCTTGACCTACATTAAATGAACCTTTGGATATACTTGAATTCATTTAATGCAACTTCATCTTGGACCATGACTTTAAACACACATGTAGAAAATCGGTGCAACATCTTCTAAAACTTCCTTTGTTGAGCTCATCCTAGCTTGAATATGATTGATTAAAGCTTGTTGTAGCTTCTTAGCTCTTGGCCTAGTGATTGGACCTCGAGGCATGACAATAGCTTTTCCTTGGTTCACATCAATAGGTTTTCCTAATCATGTCATGAGTAGTATCCTATTATGTAAAGACCCGACCCAAAAGGGGCTCTAAATGGGCCTTTACCCCAATGCATGTAGTGAAAATAAAAGACATTATGAAAATACATTTCGGATCCCAAGTAAAAACAGAAACATTCAACAACCAAAACATACATTTCTAAAAGCATACTCGATCGATCAGATTTATTTAAACCATTAAAACAATCCACAAGTACAAATATCTTTGGAATCCATAAAACGTAAGAAAACATCCTAGGGCTCTGTGCCCGTCTACATGCATTCGGGGAAATAACAAAAGTCAAGAGTCATGATAAATAAAATAGAATAATCGAGATGACAGCGAGGATTCCATGATCACGGCTCCTCCATCGACCATCCTGTCTCCCGCCTTGATTACCCGTGGAAAACCACGAAATAAGGGTGAGTAACGAATTACCCAGTAAGAATCCCCAACCGGGGTACAATACGATATACATGATCATCTAGAAGAATGTATGCAAGCTATGAGCACAAACACGAGCGGAGCACATAGCTAAGTCCACACTTGGACCTCGGATGCCAACTCGGGGTCTTAGTCCGGAAAATACCACAACACACTAAACGCGCTATACGGGAACAAGTCCCGGCCTCGGCTTCATCTCTCTCGGTCGTCTGAAAGGTGCACTGCTCAAGATCCCGAGGAGCTCTCCGATCGGCGGCCATAATGAGAGTAAGCGCGCACCGCATGCTCACCGCAAACTCTAGAAGTGCCGGGTCTAGTGGCAAGCTGCCGAGTTCGATCACCATGCCTAACTAAATCTGCGGATCGGTGTCACCGACATAGGGGTGTGAGACACAGACACGTGAACTATGTCACTGTACCACCGCACCGAGGCTAAGGAACCGGCGTGGTAGGCTTACACCGAGCGGTCCTTGCCCTAACAGTGGCAATCAAGGGCTACGGGCGAACACACGCCGAGGACGTGCCGATCGCCGGGGAGCGAGGCAATGCCAAGTCATCATCCCGACCATTGGGGCAATTAACGCTTGCCACCCTCACCCAAGATTGCGGGGCCTACCGGTTGGGATAGCTAATCCCTCACGGGGTCCAAGGACGGAGAATCGTCTCGAACGTCCTTGCCATAGATGCAAGATACTTTATGCATCGGCCCGATGATGCTATCTACCGAATTCTAAACCTTAACAATAATAACGATTCAATCAATGCGATTACAATACGTGCTCATCGGATACAAAGAACCTAGCATGATACTACGAAGCAAGAACAGATATCGAACATGCTAGAATAGAACAACCTAGCATGGGCTAACATGAGAAACAATACAAGAGTTCATGCCATCGAGAAATTGAGCGAGCACCTAGGGCTAAACATGCTAGTAATCATACACGGCATACAAAACAACAATCACAAATATACCGCAGTCCACACAACCCCTGTAAGAAATCCTTACCTTGGTGGAAAGACTTCTACACCCAAATCCTAAGTCGGAACAATCCCGAGCTAGCGGCGGGAACCTAGCAAACCAACAATAATCAGCATCTAAAATGTCTAAACAACAATAGAACAACAAGCTCGGCTCAGGAACTCACGCGGCGCGACGACACGAGCTTGGAGTCTTGGCGGCGGCCGGGCACGCAGTGAGCGCGGCGCTGGCCGTGGCTGCAACACGCAGTGGCTGGCGCTGCCGCATACCGGCCCGCACGGCACGGCAGGGACGAGCGCGCGCGCGGCGAGCAGCGTGGGCGGCGGGCGCGCGGCGCCGGGCGTCGACGAGCGACGCGGACGCGGCTGGGTGCGCGGCGAGCAGCTTCGGGCGAAGGCCTCTGGCGTCGGCGAGCGATCGGCGGCGGCTTCGGCGAAAACCTCTGGCGCGATCTCGCGTCTCGGCGGTCGCTTTAACAGATCTGGCGTCGGCATCGTCCGCCGACGACAAAACTAAGCTAGCTGGCTTTGACGAACGGCAAGGCTGCTAAGCGGATCTGGCGTCGGCGGGCGGCGCGGCTTCGGCGAAACCTCTCTGGCGTCGCGGCGCGATCGGGCGGACGACGGCGAGGCGCGATCGCTGTCTTCTTTGGGCCGGGCTTCTCTCGGTGGCCGCAATCAACACAACACACACAACACACCTCTTTTCACTTGGCCAAACGCACACCAAGCGGATGAGAAGAAGAAGAAGAAGATCAATACCTACCCTAATGATGATGAACGATCCAAGGGAGCTGCAAGGATGAAGAATCGGCAAGGCTATGGAGAGGGAGAGCTTGGGCGGCCAAGAGGGGATTTGGAGAAGAAGATGGAATAAACCTAATTCTATTTCATTTAACCAAATGCACCAAAGCTCCAAAATCCAAGGTTAACTAAGATGTGATGCGAAAGAGCAACAAGAGCACCTAATGGCTCAATTGGCATACATCTCTACAAGCTTCCCAGAGACCCGGGTTCAAACCCCACTGCAAAGCCAAATTCCTTTATTTTTACTTTTGCAACAAACCTTGCTCAAACCAAACCACAAACCCCTCCAAAACCTACAAAAACCATCCAATAATTTTAGTAATCGGAAAAGACACAAACGACCACGACGGCCCGACCAAATTACCAAATTACCCCTAGGGCATACGGAAGACCGGAAGAAAAACACTGGTCGTTACAATATTCCCTCCTTTTTATGACTTTCGTCCTCGAAAGTCCTTAAGACAGCTTACTTCGGGGTAATGCAACCTCATCTCGTCTTCCCGCTCCCAAGTGGCTTCCTCGTAACCCCGATTCTTCCACTCGAACCTTTACCAAACGAATCTCGCGATTACGCAACGTCTTGGTCTCAAAGGCAAGGATCCTCACCGGCTTCTCCTCGAAGTTCAAATCCTCATTCAATTTTGCAAAGGCTCAAAGTCCACAATGTGCGACGGGTCCGGCACATCTTGCCTCAACATCGATACATGAAAAACACTATGCACCGCCGAGTAGTGACGGAGGTAGGGCTAACCGTAAGCAACTCTGCCAATCCTCTCTAGGATCTCAAATGGACCAACAAAACGGGGACTCAACTTCCCACGCTTACCAAACCTCGTAACACCTCGCATCGGAGCAACCTTAAGGAACACATCATGCCGACCAACCTCAAACTCCAAATCTCGACGCCGAACATCGGCGTAACTCTTCTGCACTGCTCTGAAATTTGTCAACATACGAGCTCTAATCTTACTCCTGACTTGCACCATTGGTCAATCGCAGTAACTCGGGACCCAAAACACATGTCTATCACCAACCTCTTCCCGAAACACGGGGGACCGACAACGCTTACCATACAATGCCTCGAATGGAGCCATCTGAATCGTCGATCGTAGCTGCTCGTGTTATAGGCAAACTCCATCAAGTACGAGATCTTGGTCCCAATCGCTGGGAAATCCAACACACAAGCCCTCAACATATCCTCGAGAATCGATTCACTCTCTCGGTCGACCATCCGTCTGAGAGGGTGAAAAGTCATCTTTGAAATCGCACTCTGTGCCAAACCCATACGGGCGCTCTCGAAACGAGAAGTGAACCATGAGTCACGATCGGACACAATCCTCACCGGCACACCATGATAACGGATGATCTGCTCCAAAAAGCAATTTGCGCCTTTGTTCCCACGGTATAAGTGTCTCTACCGGAATGAAGTGTGCGCTCTTGATCAAACGGTCGACTATCACCCAAATCGAGAGAACTTCCTCGAGTCCTTGGCAAACCAGAGATAAAGTCCATGGAGATCTCTTCCCATTTCCACTGGGTACACTCGGTGGTCGCAACAAACCACCGGCCTCTGCTGGGTGCCTTCACTTGCGACAAGTGAGACACCGGTGACAAACTCTGCCACATCTCTCTTCATTCCCATCCACCGAAAGTCTGCTTAAGGTCTGATACATCTTGGTACCCCGGTGCCAAGCAAAAGGGGAACTGTGGGCCTCAGAGCAACTCTGCTCAAACTCGCAATGTCCGGAACACACAACCGGCCTCTATAAGTCAACCCACCGCTCGGTGAATATACAAAGTCAAAGTCACCACAAGCACTAACTCACAACCAATCTCTTAAGTGCGGGTCACCCAACTGGTACATCTATAATCCATTTGCCGAATCGACCAGGTGAGCAGTCAATCGAGCTACTTCACAGCGGTAACCTCTCCCAACAACACTGCAACCTCGGCCCGCTCGAACTCTCTCTCGCAAACCGGGCTGGGAACTCAACAACGCCGCAGAGTGCGACGTCTTTCTACTCAAAGCATCGGCCACTACATTGGCTTTACCGGATGGTACAAAATCTCGCATGATCATAATCCTTCACCAACTCTAACCATCTCCTCTGCCTCATATTCAACTCCTTACGAGTAAAGAGATACTTGAGGCTCGGTGATCGGTAAACATCTCAATCCGCTCACCATACGGTAATGCCTCCAAATCTTCATTGCAAACACCACTGCTTTGCCAACTCCATATCATGAGTCGGGTAGTTCTGCTCATACGGCTTGGTGACGGGAAGCATAGGCTATGACCTTCCCGTCTTTGCATCAACACACAACCTAATCCAAACTTGGAAGCATCATCAGACCACGAAACCACTGTCCCCTCCGGGATGCCAACATCAGTCTTTGAAGTCAAACTACGCTTGAGCACGCAAAGCTCTCATCACACTCTTTGTCCCAAACAAACTCGACACCCTTCCTCGTCGAGGACGAGTGAGGGGCGAGGCTAAAGCGAAAAAAGTCCTTGACGAACCGACGGTAGTAACTCGCCAAACCCGAGAAAGTGCGAATCTCGGCAAATCGAAGTCGGCTTGGCCCATGAACTCACGGCCTCAATCTTCGCGGGGTCCACGGCTATACCATCTCTCGAAACCACGTGGCCTAGGGAAGGCCACCGCTCCAACCAGAAATCACATTTGGAAAACTTCGCATAAAGTCGTTTTCCCTCAAAGCCGCCAATACTCGCCTCAAATGCTCGCATGGTCTTCTTTATACCTCGAATAAATCGAGAATATCGTCAATGAACACGATGACGGCCGCCAAAAATGATTTGAACACCCTATCCATCATGTCCATGAACGCGGGTGGGGCATTGGTCAATCCAAACGACATGACCACAAACTCATAGTGACCATATCCGGACTCAGAAAGTTTGTCTTAGGAATGTCGGCATCCCGATCCGCAATCGATGGTAACCGGATCTCAAATCTATCTTGGAGAACACGAAGCTCCACAAAGCCGATCGAACAAATCATCGATACGGGGCAACGCGGATACTTATTCTTCACTCACACCTTATTAAGCTCGCGGTAATCAATACATAAGCGCATAGAACCATCCTTCTTTTTCACAAACAGAGCGGGTGCTCCCCACGGGACACACTCGGACGGATGAACCCTCGGTCTAACATCTCCTGCAAATCGAATCTTGATTCCTTTAACTCACTGGCGCCATGCGATACGGAGCCTTCGAGATAGGGAGGGTCCTCGGCTCGAGCTCAATAATGAAGTCAACCTCTCTCTTTGGGGCAACCCCAGGTAACTCCTCGGAAACACATCCGCGAACTCCCGCACGACGGCACTGATCGGCGAGATACGAGGCGGGGCGCTCTTCCCGCACAACTTGGCTAGATAGCCCCAAGCTCCATGGGCTAGCAAACGACGAGCTTTCACGCCGGACACCATCGGCGGGCAAACCCCACCTGGACTCCACGAAACTTAAAGTCAACGACTGGCGGCTCAACACTACTTCTTTCGGTGGCGGTCAATCAACGCGTGGTTAGCAACTAACCACTCCATACCAAGAATCACATCAAAACCGCTCATAGGCGTAACTATGAGCGTAGCCACCAAAGAACTCTCCGGATATCTCGATCCGGCCATCCCTAATCTTATCTCTAGCCAACATACTAACTCCCGAAGGAGTTGCAACAGATAACTCAAAACCTAGAGGCTCTAGTCTCAACTTAGCATGCTCGACCAAACAACACAGATACAAATGAATGCGTAGAACTAGAATCAAACAAGACAAATGCGCAGATGATCTAAAACAAGAAGCGTGCACCTTACAGCGGCATCCGTGCGCTCTCGGCCTCTGACGGTCGTAGCAAACACTCGACCTGCTGCTGCTGCTGGCCGAGCCGCCATAGCCATAGGCCGGTGATCACAAAAACGGGCCATGTGTCCTCTCTACCACAACGGTAGCACAATCTAGGTCCAGTGACAAGCTCCGCGTGGACTTTCCCACAAGTAGCACAAGCGGAAATCGCTCGGGTCCTCCTGCTGCATCGGAAAGCGGACCGGAGCTCTCCGCCGATCTCTGTGCTCAAAATCGCCCTTGGCGGCGCGCGCCCCCCCGAAAGTCAAACTTCCTCTTACGCCCCACAAAGAAATGGGACGGGGACAGACGCGAACAAGAGCGGCAACAACCCGCTCAAGAGGATACTTCCCATTATAGATCGTGGCTAATCGGGATGCCCCTAGCATAAGTGTCGGGGCCGAGCCACGACATCCTCGGGAAACACCGCCTCAATCCGGATATGAACTTCCGAATCTTGACTCGGGGTGGCAATCAATCGAGGAGCAAAATATCCATACTCACGAGAACTTGCGCTCATATTCCTCAATGGCATCGTAACCACTTCCGAGGTTCGAAGAGCTCCACCATCTTCTCCTGAGCCTCATCACCGATGAACTTTACCTTGAACTCACTTGAAGAACTCCCAAGTAGCGGGTGGAGACCCACTGGTCTCTCGCTCAAGGTGGACTCCCACCACCATCTCGCTGTGCCTCCCAAAGACATGAGCCGCACATCTCGGCCTCTGAATATCGGGGCACACCATGATCGGGAAGGTGTACTCCAAATGGGCAATCCACACAGGCCGCCGCTAACGCATCACCGGTGGCATCAAACTTCTCGAGCTTCCACTTCACAAAATCCTTGACCACCTACCCAATTCCTCGGCACCCTCGCCATATCGCGCCTCTGGGGCTACTTGCTCTGAGGAGCCGGAGGTGCTCTTGAGCTCTCTTTGAACCAATCGAGTCAATTTGCTCGATCTGGGCTCGGGACTCTTCCATTGCATGGCGCCAACAAGGCACAGGTCTCGCCCTCTGGTCACTCAACATGCGACCATAAAAGCCCTCATAGACTCGGCCAAACTCTGCTCCGGGAGCGATCTCACGGCGCTTCGATCGCCTCAACGCCCGCTCTAGGCGTAACGGGAGGAGCTGCTGGTGGAATGCCATCGATGTCGGCTTGGGACGATGTCCTGCGATGTCGAATCCGATCCCGATACCTCGACACGCTCTCGAACCTCCTCTCCCGATGCGGACATGTGATAGCATCTTTGGCGATCTACATCCAAACCAACAACGAATCAAAACACCGCTGTCACCATTCCACAACACCAAACAAGGCATACACTAGATGATAGGTATTGTAAATTCTTAACCCTTTTCCTTTCTAAAACAATAAATCTAGGCGTACTGATGATACCGCCAGTCTTTGGTGATCATGGAAAAACGACCTACAACAAAAGGTCGATCTACTGAGAATCTATGACTCTAAGCTCGATACTAAATCAGAAAGACCCGACCCAAAAGGGGCTCTAAATGGGCCTTTACCCCAATGCATGTAGTGAAAATAAAAGACATTATGAAAATACATTTCGATCCCAAGTAAAAACAAACATTCAACAACCAAAACATACATTTCTAAAAGCATACTCGATCGATTTATTTAAACCATTAAAACAATCCACAAGTACAAATATGCTGGAATCCATAAAACGTAAGAAAACATCCGGGGCTCTGTGCCCGTCTACATGCATTCGGGAAATAACAAAAGTCAAGAGTCATGATAAATAAAATAGAATAATCGGAGATGACAGGCAGGATTCCATGATCACGGCTCCTCCATCGACCATCCTGTCTCCCGCTTGATTACCCGTGGAAAACCACGAGAATAAGGGTGAGTAACGAATTACCCAGTAAGAATCCCCAACCGGGGTACAATACGATATACATGATCATCTAGAAGAATGTATGCAAGCTATGAGCACAAACACAGAGCGGAGCACATAGCTAAGTCCACACTTGGACCTCGGATGCCAACTCGTGGTCTTAGTCCGGAAAATACCACAACACACTAAACGCTATATACGGGAACAAGTCCGGCCTCGGCTGTCTCTTCGATCGAAAAGGTGCACTGCTCAAGATCCCGAGGAGCTCTCCCGATCGGCGCCAGAATGAGAGTAAGCGCGCACCGCATGCTCACGCAAACTCTAGGGGTGCCGGGTCTAGTGGCAAGCCGCCCGAGTTCGATCACCATGCCTAACTAAATCTGGATCGGTGTCACCGACATAGGGGTGTGAGACTCGGACACGTGAACTATGTCACTGTACCACCGCACTGAGGCTAAGGAACCGGCCGTGGTAGGCTTACACCGTGAAGCGGTCCTTGCCCTAACAGTGGCAATCAAGGGCTACGGCCGAACACGCCGAGGACGTGCCGATCGCCGGGACGCAGGCAATGCCAAGTCATCATCCCGACCATTGGGGCAATTAACGCTTTGCCACCCTCACCCAAGATTGCGGGGCCTACCGGTTGGGATAGCTAATCCCTCACGGTGTCAAGGAGCGGAGAGCGCTGTCTCGAACGTCCTTGCCATAGATGCAAGATACTTTATGCATCGGGCCCGAATGATGCTATCTACACGAATTCTAAACCTTAACAATAATAACGATTCAATCAATGCGATACAATACGTGCTCATCGGATACAAAGAACCTAGCATGATACTACGAAGCAAGAACAGATATCGAACATGCTAGAATAGAACAACCTAGCATGGGCTAACATGAGAAACAATACAAGAGTTCATGCCATCGAGAATTGAACAGAGCACCTAGGGCTAAACATGCTAGTAATCATACACAGGCATACAAAACAACAATCACAAATATACCGCAGGTCCACACAACCCCGGTAAGAAATCCTTACCTTGGTGGAAGACTTCTACACCCAAATCCTAAGTCGCGGAACAATCCCGAGCTAGCGAGCGGGAACCTAGCAAACCAACAATAATCAGCATCTAAAATGTCTAAACAACAATAGAACGACAAGCTCGGCTCGGGGAACTCACGCGGCACGCGACGACACGAGCTTGGAGCTGCCGGGCGGCCGGCACAGCAGCAGCAGCGGGCGCGGCCGCGCTCGCACGCACGGTGGTGGCGCGCGGCGCGCTGCCGCACCACGGCACGCAGCGAGGACGCACGCGCGTGCGGCGGCGTCTGGCGCGAAGCGCGACTCTGGCGTCGCGACGACAGCGACACGCCGCGGTAGGGCGTGCGCGCGCGGCGGCTTCGGGGCGAAGGCCTCTGGCGTCTGAGCGATCGGGCGAGCGGCTTCGGCGAAAGCCTCTGGCGCGATTCGCGGCGTCGGCGGCGGCTGCCAGCAGATCGGGCGTCTGCGATCGCCGCCGCCGACGACAAGGCTAGCTGGCCAGCCGGACGAACGGCAAGGCTGCTAGGCGGATCTGGCGTCGCGGCGGCGGCGGCTCGGCGAAGGCCTCTGGCGTCGCGAGCGATCGGCTGGGGCGTGCGACGGCGAGGCGATCTGTCTTCTTTGGGTGGGCTTCTCTCGGTGGCATTGCAATCAACACAACACACACAACACACCTCTTTTCACTTGGCCAAACGCACACCAAACGGATGAGAAGAAGAAGAAGAAGATCAATACCTACCCTAATGATGATGAACGATCCAAGGGAGCTGCAAGGATGAAGAATCGGCAAGGCTATGGAGAGGAGAGCTTGGGCGGCCAAGAGGGGATTTGGAGAAGAAGATGGAATAAACCTAATTCTATTTCATTTAACCAAATGCACCAAAGCTCCAAAATCCAAGGTTAACTAAGATGTGATGCGAGAAAAGAGCAACAAGAGCACCTAATGGCTCAATTGGCACACATCTCTACAAGCTTCCCGGAGACCCGGTTCAAACCCCTACTGCAGGCACAAATTCCTTTATTTTTACTTTTGCAACAAACCTTGCTCAAACCAAACCACAAACCCCTCCAAAAACCTACAAAAACCATCCAATAATTTTAGTAACTGGAAAAGACACAAACGACCCTGACGGCCCGACCAAATTACCAAATTACCCCTAGGGCATACCTGGAAGACCGGGAAGAAAAACCTGGGTCGTTACATATTAGGATGACTATGTGGGAATATTGAACATGTTTGGTGATATGCTAGAATTGAGCTGGTATGATTCTTTGGGTTTAGATGTATTTGTTGTCATCATCTAAATGTTGTAGAGGATATGATGTATTGTTGTCCTCATGGGTCGATATCGTTGTGGATTTATTACTGCCCTCAATAGTCGAGGATGTGATGTAACATACCACCTCCGATAACTCCTAGTTTGTAGCCCTTTAAGGATGGCCCTGATCATAGTGTACGCATGCTATGAGAGGGTCTTAGCTTAGGGAGATAAGCATGAGCAGGCTGACTCGGATCACTGGTAAGAGCCTCTAGGATTGTGACTTAGTGGGCACCTTTTCCTTGTTAAATTAGGCATGTGGACCTAGACCAGATAAGCCTATGTAAGCCTACACCTGACTGGTTTGGAGAAACATGTGGTGTATGCATACACCCACCGAGTGTTAGGTAAATGGCTCACCTGGATTCGCGACGTTAGTACATTAGTGATTGGAGCGTTTCGGGTGCTAGTTTATTCATACATTAATTAATTCAGAGCAAACCTAATGTTAAGTATGACTCGAAATCGCTTACGTGCAAGTATACGTGGTCAGAATGCAACAAGTAATAAGTATATAATTTTATCGATCCCACGGAGATTGATGTCTAGAACTAATATTGATCAGGCAAGAGTTATGTAGAAAAGTAAATCATGGGTTGGAATATTTGTTATTTTTTATACTGATAATAAAATAATGCAAATGTTAGAAATAAATATGAATGCAATGAGTAGTGACAAAATAGACGGTTGTAGAAATTGTTAAAAGCGCGAAACTAGTTAATGATTTTCTTGCTTCCTTCTACCAAAAAGTATTTCTGCACTTAATGATTTACGACAGAACCATCTTCCGCTACGAACTCCATACTTAACTCGGGACGACGCAAAAAATAGTGAGGTTATTCCTAACTCCCTAAATGATGCAAAGACTTGCCTTCAACCTATTGTAGCATACTGGGTCATCATGCGGTTCCTTCTTCCGAACTCACCACAAGTTATATACGTGAGTAGCTAATCGACACATATGTATAAAATAATAAATGCAGTAGTGTAAAACTCTTTAACCTATGCCCCTAACATGCTTCTACTTAGGTCTATTCATTCAAGACTCATATAATGCAACATAATAATAAACACAAGTATGAAGTTTAAATGAGACGATTTCATTACGATTACTAAATGTTCAAAGCTACAAATACTCCTAAAAAAATACAAAATAGAACTGGATCAATTGTAAAGTGTGCAATCTCCTTGTCATCGGCTCCTACGAACACCACCAGTTGCTTTTCACATCAATTGGCTTCTCGCCATCCGACCAGCTCACCTAACCTCAACTTCCTTCTTGCAATTTATAAAGATGATTTACTTGGTCAGCAAGCCTAGGTGAGTTGAAAAATCCTCATTAATGCAGGATCTCTTGATTTCCACTTAAATTTATTTGATTGACACCAATTTATCTCCCCTTTTTGATGATGACAAACTATACTAGAAAAATGAAATATAAAGTAATTTATGTGATGTAAAATATGAGCCACATGCATAATCAACACACATAATTAATAATAATATGCTTTCATTTTTCTTATTAACTCTCCCCCTTTTGGAATCAATCAAAAAGAAATTTTAGGGAAAAAAAATAATTTACAACTTTCTTTAATGCAAGATCCCCACATTTCTCCCCCTTAAAAAAAATCAATTTAACACTCTCTTCTCATAAGAGACAAAAAGACATATGATGCATAAAAAATCTAAGGATAAATATAAAACAAAATTTCAAATGAATTCTTCTTCTTAAATCAATTTTCAGTAATGCAAGAAATCCCCTTAATTAAAAAGATATACAATGAGAAGTATACTAAACAATAAATTACTTTATCAATATTAAATTCACACAATAAATGATTTAAACTCCCCCTAAAAATAAGCATTCTCTTTATAATAATAATAAAATAATAAATATAAAAGAGATACCAATTTTTGAAAAAATAATGATACCAATTAATAGTAAATCAAATAATAAAAATTATGGTAGCATTATAAATAAAAAAAACATATAACTTTTGAGTAAGTTCTAGCAGGATTCAAGAATATTAATCAATTTTATAAAAACTCCTCCTATAAAATAGAATTCAACAATCCTTAACAAAAACTTTGGACATATATTCAACATATAGAACAATCAAACTACTCAAATTGAATTTGAATCAATAAACATCATAAATAGAAAAATTAATCATCAAAACATAATTCATGGCCTAAAGACATACAATATCTTATTTTACTGTAGCTATATTTTATTTCTCAATAATTATAATTTCAATCAACAAAGTTTAAATAATCAAAGTATTATGAAATTCTTAATAAATCAAATTTCATTGGTAAGGAATATAATCATGTACCAAAATAGATATTCAACCTTCAATCATGACATCACTAATTCAAATAATAAGGTAATAAGAATTATGGATAGATTTTGAAAATAATTGATTATAAGATTTAAGAGCAAATAATCCATAATCATAAAAATATACAATTATTTAGATAGATGCAAAAAATATTCTCAAATTTCTCAAGATATTATAATTTAACAATCAATTAAGTTTAAGAAAGGGGCTTTTGCATGTATATTACAAAATGGATAAAATATTACATGAATAACACAATAATGAAAATATTTGCACATATAGCAAAAATTGTAAATTGATAGACTTCATATTGATAGATTCTATCGATAAAGGGTGATAGAATCAATTACTAATAAATAAAGTAAATTGATAGACTTCCATCAGATTCTATCAAGAGTCTATCAATAAGAGCCGATAGAATCAATCACTAATAAAATTGATAGACATCCATCACTAGAGAATGATAGATTCTATCAAAGTCTTCTATAAAAAAGGTAAATAATTTTTTCTTTTTTAAATGGCAGAATTTGCTATAAAAGAATTATTTTAAAAAATGTGCTATAATTGTAAACTGTAGTAAAAAAGTTGCTATACAGCGCAAATTCCCCTTTAAGAAATCTAATTCAAGCATAATAATCATTTTAGAGATGCAAATTCTATAAAAGACATTAATAGAATATTTATGTCAATAATAAAAATATAAAGTTACCAAACATGCCAATTTTCCTTGTTTGCAAAGTTGCTTCATTTGAATAATTTCAAATTTGAAATCCAAGCAACTTACTTGACTTTTGAAATAACACCTACATGGAAAGTTTAAACAAGGATTTTGGTACACATTTCTTGGGTCCTTGATTGTTAGTAATAATAAATTTTGGAACCCATTTAAAATTAGTTCCAACAATTTTAGCGTTCAATTTTGGCAAATAACATGTATTGAATTTATGACCAATTTTTCCACAAGAATAACAAACAACATTTGATAAGAATTTATTTTCCACAATATTTTTCTCAAATAAATTCTTTTTAGAAGCATTTTTCAATTTATAACAATTTGGTCTAATATGACCTTTAACTCCACAATAATGACATGTAGGCACGAATCTTGATTTTACATGCTCATTTTTAACATTTTCATAATTAGACACAAATTTAGCACTATGCATACATTTAGGTAAAATATGATCAAGTTTTCATTCAAATCCTTAACTTTTTCACGCTTATGGTCAAATTTCACATTATGAACTAACTTTGATTAGCATGAATTTGTCTATGCATAGTAGGAGTGACTCTAACAAAGCTAATATTAGGATTAGGTGAACATTTTTCATTTGCACTGCTTAATCCCTTTTTATCATTACAAAATTTACTAATATCAATAATGTTATGTAATTGTTGAGCACCAATAGTCAATTTCTTAATTGATTCTTTTGCAATTTGAAGCTGTTTATTATTAAGTGATTCTTTTTCTCTAAGTACATGCAAACGACTATTTTTCTCTTGACTATCAAATTCAAGAAATTTAATTTTGTCAATTAAGGCAAAATTTTCACTTTCTAAAGATATATTGCTAGTTTATAAATCAATATTTTTATTTTTAAGGCTAGCAATTTACTCTTTTAACTTCAAACAATAAGAATCAATTTTCTCATTTTTATTTTTCAAATCATTTAATTCCATTTTCAAATCACAAAATAAAGATTTAAAATTTCCATTCTCTTTCTCAAGAAATTTGATTTTATCATTCAATGAACTTTGCTCATTATTATAAGCATCAATTTCATTTTCCAACAATAAATTTTTAGCTTCATTTTTCGAACATGCATTTTCATCTATCAAAGATTTATTTTCATTAGATAATACTTTATATTTCTTTGATAGTTTGACATACTTCAAGACAAAAATTTTAAAATCATGTTGCATGCTTTCAAATGCATCAAATAATTCATCATAAGTAAGAGATTCTTGATTTACCTCATCTTCATCACTTTTGTGGTCGAAATCCTCATTCAAATGATCCATTAAGCATTGAGAGGCTCCATCACATTTTTCATATTCTACTTCATAAAATTTTTCTTGATTTTGAGAATTACAATTCTCCTTCACATCAAATAGATTGTTAGTAGTACAAGGAAAATTTTCTACACTATACATATTTTCAAGAAAATACCAAACATCATAAACATATTTAAAATGTGCAATTTTATCACATAGCTTACTATCTAGAGCACTATACATAATATTCATAACTTTAGCATTGCAAGAGATCAAAATTTCATTCAATTTCAATTTTGATAAATCATGTTCGCAAACATACCAAAATTTGAAATCAATACCGAGCAAAAATATTTTCATTCTCTTTCTCCAAACTTCATAATTCGTACCATAAAAAAATAAGGGTTTATCAATACAATGACTTTCAAGAACACAAGTTGCCATAACTCTAGCAATTAAGATTTTCGAAAAATTATTTTTCAAAAATAAAAATACCAATTGAAGAAGTAAAACTCAAACAAATGGATGTCAAATACACACTCTTTGAAAAAATATTTTCTATTAAAAACAAGAGCAACCCGCTCTGATACCAATTGTAGGATCGAAAGGCAACATTAGAGGGGGTGAATAGGGTTTGCCAACTTTTTAAGTTATTTAAAAATAATAATTTTACGATCTAAGTTTTTTTAATCTAAAATCACCCAACAATAAATTATAATATGCAAGAATTAAAATCAGAAAAAGTAAAAGTTAAGGACGAGAGAAAACACCGAAGTTTATAGTGGTTCGGAAATCCTACTCCACTCCCCAAGACTACTTCTTGGGTATTTTACTAGGCGATCCTCTTGTGGGTGAGAACCAAAATGACACGACCCTCTTTTTCCTAGGCTAAAGAGAAACCTAAATCCTTTTCACGGGTTCAGGATTAAACCACTACTACCCTCTTTTTTAAGGCTAAAGAGAAACCCAAATCCTTTTACTGGTTCAGGGTCAAACCAATTGTATTTTCTCACAACCTAAGGTGTACCTCACACCTTAATACAAATCCCAAATAAAAAATAAAAATGAAACCTTACAATATACCTCTTGTAGGCAAAATACACAAGTTGAGCGTTGACAGCTTCTTCACAAAATTTGCAATGCGCCGATTCAAGAATGTATGAAGCAAAATGAAATTTTTTGAAGTTTTGAGAATGATAATGTTGCTATGTATTTTTGTTATGGAGGCTATGGATTTTATAGGGAGAAGATGAAAAGGTGTTCGTTGGATTTAGGGCAAAATGATTGACAGACGAAGTTTGATGAAGATATGATGAATGATGACCATTGAATTTAGGACAAAGGTGTATATGCGTGTGATTGAATGATTAGAAGATGAAATGAGTTTTGGTTAAAAATAAAACATTTTGAAAATGAAAAACTCATTTTTTTTCTTAGGCGATTTTCTTTAAATCTTCATTTGTCCATATCTTCTTCATTTTAGCTCCGATTTGCACGATTCAAAATGAGTTGGAATTTTCTCTCCAAGCTCTACATAATAAACACTTAAAAACTCCAAAAATATCAGTAAAAAAAAAATTCGAGTTTGTTATCATCAAAACATTAATTAATAAATTAATTAATTTAAGTAGGGGCCAAAAAGCCAACAAATTGCTTGATTGATTCTCTGTTATTTCCTTGATGGTGTGATTCTTTGAATGCAACCACCTTATAAACGCATGAATCTTCTGTGCGTGTCGGCGAATGCGTCCCTCTAGCATAGGTGTTCAGCATGATTCCTTATTTATCGCAAATTAAAAGAATATATTCTAAGAAGGAAAAAAATTTCTAAAAGTGAAAGATTATATTCCTATTAAAATTAAACGATGCATAAATAAAAATACAAAGTCATAAATATCTATAACCGCATTCTAGGAATGTTGCATACTGTGGATGGAACCTTAGTGTCGCATTTCGTCTGATGCTCCATGGACTCTCCTTGGGCCATATATATATTTTTTGAATTGCACCCACTTTGATGGCTTGTTCTTTTCTTTCTTTGTCATACACCTTAATGCGTTGGGTTCCTACCAATATCAGTTTTAGTAGGATGCAGAGTGTCAAGCTGAAGCTCAACTGGCTTTCCCTTATATTACTTCCTCAACTGATCATTTCATAATGCATTTGTGAGTGGGATAGCTAAAAAAAAAAAGGGCACAATTGCTAGTGTTCCACTACTTTTGGGGTTATTTTCATATTCCTGCATTAATATGGTTTCTCCCTCGTTGATAACTCTCAATTAGAACATAAATTAGGCTACTATATTTTGCATTTTTCTAAGGTTCAGGGGAAATAATTGAGTTATAATGAGTAATTTGCGAATAAAAATTATTAAAAGTCGCATGCATTTATTAATTAGCATGAAAAACACAATTTTGTGCTTAAAGTAAAAATATTGAAATAAAATGTGCTAATTTTGATACAATGCAGGGAATACAGAACTCTTATGCTGGAAGGACAAACTAAATGCAAACGACAAAAAGCAATAGAAACATGGCACACTCACAAGTTAGTCGCATTTGAAGAATCACACCAACAAGGAAAGAATAGAGAAATCAATCAAGCAATAAAATTTAGCGTGATCAGGAAATCCTAGTCATAATCAAGAGATTCTTGCATTTATGAAGATATTCCAGCTCACCCAAACTTTCTAGCCAAGCAAATCATCTCTATATATAGATAGAAAGAAGCTGCATTCGGGGAGCTGATCGGTTGGTTAGAAGTCAATCCAAGTCGAGACGCAATTGGAGGTGTTTGTAGGTGCTGATGACTAGGGGCCTGCACATCTTCACAACCGCACCAATTCCTATCTTTTTATTTTCGTTTCATAATTAGGAGTAGATCATAAAATTGTAGAAAACTTTTAGTAATGAAATTTATGGATTTCCATTACCTTATGTTCATTTCTATGTTGCATTAGAAAGGAGCCATGGTAAGAATTCGGGTGTAGAATGCATGATAAGATTATATGTTGTTAGAATTTACACTATTGCAATTTTATTCTATGTATTCGTCAATTAGCTACCCATGCGTGGTAGAACTTGGAAGAGGGAACTGTTGGGTGATCTAATATGCTATGATAGGTTCGATGTGAGGTCACTCGCATCGTTAAAGGAGTTAAAAATAACCTTACTATCGCATGCGTCACCCTGAGCTAACTATGAATAAGTGCAACGAAAGCTGGGTTACACATAAATCAATAAATGCGGAAGTACTTATTAGAATAGGGAAGCATGAATCTAATTACCATTAATGCACGAATAACATCTTCTGCATTCACATTTTTTCTTATGCTCAACTGCATTTCATAATTTAGAATCTTGAAAAACCCAACAATCATCAACAACAATGAAAGGACCTATAATTTTAAACTATGTTTCCTATGTCATGCTGACTCAAAACGGTTATAAATCAATGAAAATTCAAATTTCAAACTTTAAATAATTGCTTCTATTGAATTTATTTCAAAATAAATAAATAAGTGACAAGACCTCAGCCAAAGTAGTTCTAAAACAAATTCAATTAAATAAACAAACATAACAACATCCATGGCCAATAGTTAACATGTTTCAAATGAAAATAACAGGAGTTTAACATTTGCATGCTACTAGAGAAAAAAAATATTTGTCCTATCAACAACTTAAAGAAAGTGCAGCGACTCCACCCTTGATCACTTCAACATTTCTTAGCTAACCGTCTCGGTGATGTCTCTAATTACCTGTGGAAAGAAGAAACCACAGAAAGGGTGAGTATAAAAGAATAATCTGTAAGAACTCCTCAACATGGGTACAATGCACAAAGAAGAACTCATTCTGCTTGCAATTCATGTCTACTCTCGTCACAACATAGCTTACTAACTGACCATGAATTTCGTCACATGTCTTTCTCAATCAATCAACTGTAATCTCAGCTCAACTTAGCTTTTTACTTGGTCGTGAGGTTTGTTGCATGACTATTTCTTGTGAGGCACATGCGACGGATCTGCCACGTACTTTCTCAGCATCGAAACGTGGAACACATTATGCACCGCTGCTAAGGACGGGGGTAAAGCTAACCGATAGGCCACTGCTCCGATCCGCTCAAGGATCTCAAAAGGCCCTACAAACCTGGGGCTCAACTTGCCTCGCTTTCCAAACCTTAACACCCCTCGCATAGGTGCTACCTTCAGAAAAACATGTTGACCCACCTCAAACTCCAAATCTCTACGCCTCACATCGGCGTAACTTTTCTGCCGACTTTGTGCTGTCAACATGCGAGCCCTTATCTTCACGCTTCGCGTCGTTCGTCATCTGAAGTAACTCGGGTCCCAGAACCTGTCTATCACCAACCTCCTCCCAGAACACTGAGGATCTGCAACGCTTACCATCATACAACGCCTCGAATGGGGCCATCTGAATAGTCGCCGATAGCCGCTGTTGTTGTAGCGAAACTCCATCAAGCATGTGCATCTTGGTCCCAATCGCTGGAAAATCCAAAACACGGGCTCTCAACATATCTTCCAGAATCGATTTACCCTCTCGATCGACCGTCGGTTTGAGGGTGGAAGGCAGTGCTGAAGCTGCACTCAGTTCCCAAACCCTTATGGAGCGCTCTTCAGAAGCGAGATGTGAACCGAGAATCCCGATCTGACACTATCTTCGCGGGTACCCCATGGTACCACACAATCTGCTCTAGGAATAACTGTGCCCACTGTTCCACGGTATAACTAATCCTCCCAGGAATAAAGTGTGCACTCTTAGTCAGCCGGTCCACTACTACCCAGATATGAGTAAACCCTCTCGGTGTCCTCGGCAACCCAGAGATATAATCCATCGAGATCTCGTCCCACTTCCACTGTGGAACACTTAATGGCTGCAATAGACACGCAAGCTTTACATGCGGGAGCCTTCACTTGCGACAAGTGAGACACCGCTAACAAACTCACTATATCCAGCTTCATGCCCATCCACCAAAACGTCTGCTTGAGATCCTGATACATCTTGGTACCTCCTGGGTGCCAAGTGAATGGGGAACTATGTGCCTCGGCGAGCAACTCTGCTCGAATCTCTGCATCATCCGGGACGCACAACCGACCTCTGTACCTCAAGCCTCCGTCTGGTGCCACAACAAAGTCGAAATCGCCATCAGCCTCAACTCTCTCGAGCAATCTCTTTAACTTGGGATCACTTAGCTGGCTGACGATGATCCTCTGCTTAAGCGACGGCTGAACTGATAGCTGGGCTACCCTGGCGGTAACCTCTCCCAACAAAACCGCGATACCGGTACGCTCAAACTCTTTTCGCAATTCAACTTGGGAGCTCGGCAAAGCTGCTGAATCGACGTCTTCCTACTCGGTATGCCGGCCACAACGCTGGCTTTTCCGGGATGATACAAGATCTCACGATCGTAGTCCTTTACTAACTCGAGCCACCTCCTCTGCCTCATGTTCAACTCCTTACGAGTGAAGAAATATTTGAGGCTCGGTGGTCCGTGAACAATCTGTATCCTCTCACCATATAAGTAGTGCCTCCAAATCTTTAGGGCAAAAACAAATCTGCAGCCAACTCCATATCATGAGTTGGATAGTTCTTCTCATAAGGCTTCAACTGCCGGGAAGCATAAGCTATCACCTTCCCATGCTGCATCAACACACAACCTAAACCATACTTGGAAGCATCACTATAAACTACGAAACCTCCTATCCCTTCTCCGAACTGCCAACACAGTCTTTGTCGTCAAACCGAGCTTAAGCCGGGCAAAACTTTCCTCACATCTAGCATCCCAAACAAAGTCAACACCCTTCTTGGTCGACGGGTTAGGGTGCTGCCTTAGCGAAAAAGTCTTTCACGAATCGCCAGGTAATAACTGCCGCACCGAGAAAAGTGCGTATCTCGGCGACCGTCGTCGGTCTGGCCCACGAGCTAACTGCCTCTATCTTTGCGGGGTCTACCGCTATACCATCTGTCGACACGATATGTCCAAGGAAGGCTACTCTCTCTAGCCAAAATTCGCAGTTAGAGAACTTTGCGAACAACTGATTCTCACGCAATGCTGTCAAAACTTGCCTCAAATGCGAAGCATGGTCCTCCTTTGTCCTGGAATAAATCAAAATGTCGTCTATGAATACGATGACAAAGTTGTCCAAGAATGCCTTGAACACTCTGTGTAACGACCCAGGTTTTTCTTCCCGGTCTTCCAGGTATGCCCTAGGGGTAATTTGGTAATTTGGTCGGGCCGTCAGGGTCGTTTGTGTCTTTTCCAGTAACTAAAATTATTGGATGGTTTTTGTAGGTTTTTGGAGGGGTTTGTGGTTTGGTTTGAGCAAGGTTTGATGCAAAAGTAAAAATAAAAGGGAATTGTGCTGCAGCTGGGGTTTGAACCCGGGTCTCCTGGGAAGCTTGTGGAGATGTGTGCCAATTGAGCCATTAGGTGCTCTTGTTGCTCTTTCTGCACCATTTTATGGTTAGCCTTGGATTTTGGAGTTTTGGTGCATTTGGTTAAATGAAATAGAAATTAGGTTTATTCCATCTTCTTCTCCAAATCTCCTCTTGGCCGCACAAGCTCTGCCTCTCCATAGCCCTTGCCGATTCTTCATCCTTGCAGCTCACTTGGATCGTTCATCATCATTCCGGGTAGGTATCGATCTTCCTCTTCTTCTTCTGATCCGTTTGGTGTGCTTTTGGCCAAGTGAAAAGAGGTGTGTTGTGTGTGTTTGTGTTGATTGCGACCCGAGAGAAGCCCGGCCAGCGAAGCCATTGTCGCACGTCCAGTAGGCCGGATCGCCGCGCCGATCGCCCCTGCCGTCGCACGGATCGCCCGATCTGTTGGCGGCCCTGCGCCGTCGCACGGTCGCGCCGAATCCGTTGAGCGGCCCTGCCGCGCGCCATCGCTCACCAGTCGCCCAGGTCTGTTGAAGCGCCCCTCCCGCAAGCCATCGCTCGCCAGATCGAGCGATCGCGCCAGCAAAGAAGACCCGACGCGCGCCCGCGTGCCGCCGCCCCGCCTGCTCGCCGCCGCCGCCCAGCGCCAGCGTCGCGTCGCTGCTCGCCGCCGACGCCAGCGCCGCGCGCGCCGCGGCCGAAGCTGCTTGCTGCGCGCCCGCCTCGTCCGCGTCGCGCCGCCGCGCGCCAGCCGCCGCGCCAGCGCCTTCGCGAAGCTGTTCGCGCGACGCGCAGACGCTGCCGCCGCGCGCGCGTCCGTGTGTCGCGCCGTGCGCGCCGCCAGCCTACTGCCGCAATGCGCCAGCGGCTGCGCCCGACCTGCCGTGCCCGGCTTGCAGCAGCTCCAAGCTCGTGTCGCCGTGCCGCGTGAGTCCCCTGAGCCGAGCTTGCTGTTCTATTGTTGTTTAGACATTTTAGATGCTGATTATTATTGGTTTGCTAGGTTCCCGCTCGCTAGCTCGGGATTGTTCCGCATGACTTAGGATTTGTGTGTAGAAGCCTCCCACCAAGTAAGGATTTCTTACCGGAGTTGTGTAGGCCTGCGGTATATTTGTGATTGTTGTTTTGTATGCTGTGTATGATTACTAGCATGTTTAGCCCTAGGTGCTCTGTTCAATTCTGACTGGCATGAACTCTTGTATTGTTTCTCATGTTAGCCCATGCTAGGTTGTTCCATTCTGGCATGTTCGATATCTGTTCTTGCTTCGTAGTATCATGCTAGGTTCCTTGTATCTGTTGAGCACGTATTGGACTGCATTGATTGAATTGTTATTATTGCTATGGTTTAGAGTTCAGGTAGGTAGCATCATCCGGGCCGGATGCATAACGTAACTTGCATCCCCGATACGAAGGGACGTACGAGATGGTACTCCGTCCCACGATCCCGTTAGGGTTTAGCTAACCCTAACGGTGGCCTCAATCTTGGGTGAGGGTGGCAAATCGTTAATTGCCCCCCACGGTCGGGATGATGACTTGGCATTGCCTCGTCCCCGGCGATCGGCGCGTCCTCGGCGTGTTCGGCCGTAGCCCTTGATTGCCACTGTTAGGGCAAGGACCGCTTCACGGTGTAAGCCTACCGCGACGGTTCCTTAGCCTCAGTGCGGTGGTTCAGCCGACATAGTTCACGTGTCCGTGTCTCACACCCCTATGTCGGTGACACCGATCCGGAGATTTAGTTAGGCATGGTGGCTGAACTGGGTAGCTTGCCGATGAGACCCGGCACCCCGAGTTTGCGCGGTAGCATGCGGTGCGCGCTTACGCTCATTACAGCGCCGATCGGAGAGCTCCTCGGGATCTTGAGCGATGCACCTTTCGTATCGACGATGATGCGAGCTAAGGCGGGACTCGTTCCCGTATAGCGCGTATAGTGTGTTGTGGTATTTCCGGACTAAGACCCTGAGTTGGCATCCGAGGTCCAAGTGTGGACTTAAGCTATGTGCTCTATTCTGTGTTTGTACTCATAGCTTGCATACATTCTTCTAGATGATCATGTATATCGTATTGTACCCGGTTGGGGATTCTTCTTTGGTAATTCGTTACTCACCCTTATTCTGTGGTTTTCCACAGTAACCAAGGCGCGAGACAGGATGGTGAAGGAGGAGCCGTGATCATGGAATCCTGCTGTCATCTCTGACCATTTTATTATATCTTGACTCTTGACTTTTGTTATTTCCCCTGAATGCATGTAGACGGGCACGGAGCCTTAGGATGTTTTCTTACGTTTTATGGATTCCAGCATATTTGTACTTGTGGATTGTTTAAACGGTTTAAATAAATCTCTGATCAGAGTATGCTTTTAGAAATGTATGTTTTGGTTGTTGAATGTTTTTGTTTTACTTGGGATCCGAAATATATTTTTCATAATGTCTTTTATTTTCAATACATGCATTGGGGTAAAGGCCCATTTAGAGCCCCTTTTGGGTCGGGTCTTTACACTCTGTCCATCATGTCCATAAACGCTGCGGGGGCGTTCGTTAGTCCAAAAGACATGACCACGAACTCATAATGACCATACCTCGATCTGAACGCGGTCTTCGGGATATCTGCATCCCGAATCCTCAGCTGATGGTACCCTGACCTCAAATCAATCTTAGAAAACACTGAGGCTCCCTGAAGCTGATCAAACAGATCATCTATACGCGGCAGGGGATACTTATTCTTCACCGTGACTTTATTCAGCTCTCTGTAGTCTATACACAAACGCATGGATCCATTCTTCTTCTTAACAAACAGGACAGGTGCTCCCCACGGGGACACACTCGGTCGGATGAAACCTCGATCCAACATCTCTTGCAACTGCACTTTGAGCTCTTTTAACTCAGCTGGCGCCATACGATACGGGGCTTTAGAAATGGGAAGAGTCCCTGGCTCCAGCTCAATGGTGAAGTCTAACTCCCTCTTCGGGGGTAAACCTGACAACTCTTCAGGGAAAACATCTGCAAACTCTTGCACCACGGGGACCATGTCAACAGACAACGTAGTACTACTATCTCCGGACAGCTTTGCTAAGAAGCCCCAAGCTCCTCGAGCTAACAATCTACGGGCTTTCACTGCTGAGATCAATGGCGGGCAAGCTCCGCCCTGGACACCACGAAACTTGAAGCTCGGCTTCTGAGGCGGCCTAAACACCACTTCTTTCCGGCGGCAGTCTATCAATGCATGGTTCTCTGCCAACCAATCCATGCCAAGGATCACATCGAAACCGCTCATAGACAGCACTATGAGGGTAGCCTCTAAAATCTCATCGGATATCTCAGATCTCGCCATGCTTAACTCTTACGCTAGCTAACATACTCACACCAAGAAGTGGCAACACACACTACTCAAACCCTAGAGGTTCGAGTTCCACACAAGCTTGTCTAACCAATGCATCGAAACAAAGGAATGGGTCGAACCCGAATCAAACAATACAAATGCATAGTCTTTGTAAGACAAGCAACAGTACACACAATCGCAGATCATCATCGATGCGCCGCTTCCCGGCGAGTGGTGGCAAACACCCGACGCCGTTGTTGGGCGATCCTGCTGCTTTGCTAAATCCGAGTGCGTGAATCTAGCCAAATGCCCTTCCTTGCCACATCTCAGTGCAAGCACGGGCAATGCTCCACACAAACCAAAGTGTGCCTTTCCACACTTGTTGCAATGAGTCTGGCTGCTGGCTCGCCTCGCCTGCGGCGATCCCGGGCTCTCCCTCGTGGTCGGCGCTGATCTCGACCTCTCTAGATCGCCCTGAAGGTGAGTCTGCACCACCGGTGAGCGGAAACCACTAGAAGTCCTGCACTTCCTCTTCTACCCGAATATCACTGAGCAGTGAATTGATCGAGCTGGTGCAATGAATCCTGCCTTCAAGCGGATACTTCGGATTATAAATCGTGGCCAACTCTACTGCTCGATCATAATTCTCAGGAGCGAGTGCTCGAACATCCTGAGCAACCTCCTTCCTCAGTCCACAAATGAACTTCTTAGTCTTGAGCTCCTTAGTGGCAATGAGCTCCGGCGCGAAATAGCTATACTCGAGAGAACTTCTTTTCATAGGCAATAATACTATCTCGATCCTCAAGTTTGATTCGAGAAGGCCTCTGCCATCTCTGTGCCGAGCCTCGTCATTAACATACTTAGCTCAACTTCGTTCTAAAGAACGCCAGTGTGGCGGAGAAGACCCACCGGTCTAGCTCTATCTGTGGACTCCCACCACCACTCGGTTGTGTCGAGAGAGAACATGGGCCGCACATCTCGGCCTCTGCTGTACATCCGGGCATCCCATAACTCTAAAGATGTACTCCATTCTCGCCAACCACTGACCGCCACAAGTGGGTTCTCTGAAGCATCAAATTCCCTCGACATCCACTTGGTGAAATCTTTCAACCACTTGCCAAACTCAGCAGCTCCTCCTCTGCACTATCAAGTGAGTCTGCACAGTCCCGATGACCACTGCCCCTCGGTTGAGCTACCGGAGCTACTCACTATCACTGAAGGCTGCTGGGGTACATGAGTTGCTTGGGGTGCCTCGCTGCATGAGCTGTGTCAACTGGGCTATCTGTGCCCTAGACTCCTCTCTCTTGCTGCCGCTTTGCTAGCTGCGCTGAGTCTCGCTCTCTGCTTTCGGCCATTAGGCCCATCATCATATCTCTCATAGCGAAATATCTCCTCCTGAGCTGTACCTTGAGGCATAGCGGCCTCCACCCTTCACAGGGCAAGTTAGCCTCTGGTGCCACGGGCGCCTACGAGCCCGATATACCTGGCTGCTGGCTCTGCGGCATCTCTATTTGCGCCTCGAGACGGACTGCTCCACTGCGCGTAACCGCATATCGGGCGATCTACACGGAAACCACAACGGGTTAGTCCACGCTCAGACTTTCTCTGCCAACAAAGATAACACATGTGTAATGCATATAGTATCGTAAACAAAACCCTTAGCTTATTGAACTTATACAAACTCGCGTAGTGGAGGCCGGGAGATCATGGGAACACAACCTACAAACGAGGTTAGTCTACAGAATCTATGACTCGTGCTCGATACCAACTCAGAAAGACCCGACTGAAATACGGTGCTAAAAACCTAGGTCTTTACTCGAAAGATGCAAGTGAAAAGCATAAAAGGACCCGACCAGGGTCGAGTTGTAAAACTTTTCAAACATAAAAGCCGAAAAACATTAAAAAGACTAAGTAAACATTCATTCAAATTAAAAACAGTGACTGATCAGTACTTTCCTTAGAAACATAAAAATAGTTCAAATCATAAGTTTTTCCCTACGGACCAAAGTCCAACTACATGCTGAATTCAAAAACAGTAAAATAAGACACGACAGAGTGTCAGCAGCATCCATGATCCCCAAGCTCCCTCCGCTAGCCGCCTCGGTGTTGTCCCAAGTTACCTGTGGAAGAAACCACAATAAGGGTGAGTATAAACATACTCAGTAAGAATCCCCGACCGGGGTACGATACGATGCAATCAATCATCTAGCAACCTAGTACACATGCAAACAGTTATCAACAAGGATCTCAGCTCAACGAGCTCACAAGGCAAATCCGGAGTCCTCAGAAGTCTCCTACCTCCGACCTAATGATTGGTTCTCATAACCAATCCCGGGACATGTAACGGCCCAGGTTTTCGTCCCAGTCTTCCAGGTATGCCCTAGGGGTATTTTAGTAATTTGGTCGGGCCGTCAGGGCCGTTTATGTCTTTTTCCAGTTGCTAAAATTATTGGATGGATTTATGAAGGTTTTTGAGGCTTTGTGGTTTGGTTTGAGCATGGGTAGATGCAAAAGTAAAAATAAAGGAATTTGTGCTGCAGCCGGGGTTTGAACCCGGGTCTCTTGGGAAGCTTGTAGAGATGTGTGCCAATTGAGCCATTAGGTGCTCTTGTTGCTCTTTCTGCATCACATCTTAGTTAACCTTGGATCTTTGGTGTTTGGTGCATTTGGTTAAATGAAATAGAAATTAGGTTTGTTGTGTTTTCTTCTCCAAAAGAGTTGTGGCCGCCCAAGCTTTCTCCCAAGCTCTCCTTGCCGATTCTTCATCCTTGCACTCCTTTGGATCGTTCATCATCATTCCGGGTAAGTCTTCATCCTCTTCATCTTCTCGATTGGGTGTTCTTGTTGGCCGAAGGTAAGGAGAAGAGCTTGTGTGTGTGTGTGTTTGTAGCAGGCTGCCCAGCATGCCCAGATCTGCCCAGCAGCAAGCCCAGGCCGCCCAGATCGCCTAGCAGCAAGCCCAGGCTGCCCAGATCGCGCAGCGGCAGAG
Organism: Sicyos edulis; assembly: GCA_036507275.1. Lineage (NCBI taxonomy): Eukaryota > Viridiplantae > Streptophyta > Magnoliopsida > Cucurbitales > Cucurbitaceae > Sicyos > Sicyos edulis. The sequence goes on along the minus strand of CM071846.1, from coordinate 55,977,747 downwards.
CGCAGCACCGAGCCGCCTGCACCGCCAGCCCGTCGCGGCTGCCGCGCGCGCTCTCTGGCGGCCCGCGCGCGCGCGTCTCGCGCCCGCGCGCGCTCGCTCGCGCTGCGCCGCGCGCGCGCGCCGCGCGACGCGCGCCGCGCGCGCGCTCGTCGTCCGCTTGCGCGCGCGCGCGCGCGCGCCCAGCCAGCCAGCTGCGTCACGCATGCTGCGCTGCCTGCCGCCTCCTGCCGCCCGTCGCGCCCGGTGTCGCGGTCCTCGCGCGCCATCGCCCCCTTCTGCGCCCGTCAGCGCCCAGCAGCAGCCCCGCCGTGCTGCCTGCCCGTCCGCGTGTCAGTCGTGCCGTGTGAGTGCCCCGAGCCGAGCCTGCTTGTTTTATTATATTTTTTAGGGCTATGATTGTGATTTCTATTGTGTTTGTTAGGTTCTCGTTAGCTAGCTCGGGATCGATCGCAGCGTAGGATTTTGTGTGTAGTTGCCCCCGGCCAAGGTAAGGATTTCTTACCGGAGTTGTGTGGACCCTGCGATGTTCTATGTGATTGTTGTTTGTATGTTTGTTTGTGATTATCAGCATGTATAGTTTAGGTGCTCTGTTCTGAATTCCTGACTAGCATGACTTCGTATGTTGTTCTCTCATGTTAGCCCATGCTAGGTTGTTCCGTTCTAGCATGCTCATATCTGCTCTTCCTTCGTAGTACCATGCTAGGTTCGTTGTATCTGTTGAGCACGTTTTGGATTGTATTGGATTGTATGTTATTGATATGATAGGTTAAAGTGTAGGTAGGTAGCATCATCCGGCTCGATGCATAAAGTATCTTGCATCCATGGCGGGGACGTCGAGACAGTTCTCAGTCCCCGACCCCGTTAGGGTTTAGCTAACCCGACCGGTAGGCCCTGCAATCTTGGGTGAGGGTGGCGATCATTAAATGCCCCAACGGTCGGGATGATGACTTGGCATTGCCTCGTCCCCTACGATCGGCACGTCCTCGGCGTGTTCGGCCGTAGCCCTTGATTGCCACTGTTAGGGCAAGGACCGCTTCTGGTGAAAGCCTATCACGACCGGTTCCTTAGCCTCAAAAAGCGGTGGTTCAGCCGACATAGTTCACGTGTCCAGTCTCACACCCTATGTCGGTGACACCGATCCGGAGATTTAGTTAGGCGTGGTGGATCGGACATGGGCGACTTGCCACTAGACCGGCACCCCCATAGTTCTGCAGAGCACGCGGTGCATGCTTACGCTCATTACTGACCGACCGGAGAGTTCCTCGGGATCTTGAGCTAGTGTACCTTTCGTGCTCGACAGAGAGACAGCCGAGGCCGAGACTTGGTTCTCGTATAGGGCGTATTGTGTGGTGTGGATTATTCCGGACAAAGACCCTAAGTTGGCATCCGAGGTCCAAGTGTGGACTTAAGCTATGTGCTCTATTATGTGTTTATGTTCACACATTGCATACACTCATCTAGATGACCATGTGCATCGTATTGTACCCCTGGTCGGGGATTCTTCTTGAGTAATTCGTTACTCACCCTTACTTATCTTTCGGGTAACCATGGCGCGAGGCGGGATGGTGAAGGAGGAGCTATGATCATGGGAACGTCTTTGTCGTCTCTGACTTTTTATTTCTATGACTCTTGTCTTTCATTTTCCCCTGAATGCATGTAGCGGCGCACTGAGCCCTAGGATGTTTTCTCAATGATTTTGTGGATTCCCGCTTTATTGAATTTGAGGATGTTTCAAATGTTTTAATAAATCTCTCGATCAGTGTACGTTTTGGAAATGTATTTGCCTTGAAACGTGTTTCACAGAAACTATATTGATTCTGATTGAACCTTGATTGTTTTGTTTTAATTGGGAATCTAAAAACTTATTTGCATATTATCCTTTCCTTTGAATGTATGCATTGGGGTAAAGGCCTATTTAGAGCCCCTTTTGGGTCGGGTCTTTCTGATTGGTATCGAGCTCGAGTCATAGACTTTGTAGACCGACCTTTTGTTGTAGGTCGTCTTTCCCATGATCACCACACTCAGCGAGTCATCAGTGCACGCCTAAGTTTTCTGCTTTTAGAAAAGGGTTAAGAATTTACAATACCTTTCATCTAGTGTATGCCTTGTGTAGTGTTGTGGAGCGGAGACGAGCGGTGTTCTCGACTCGTTGTTGGTTTGGGCTTAGTGAGCCATCATGCCAACTTTCATGCGGTCAGCGGCGGTTTGTTTATCACTTGTTGAGGTATCCAGATAGATCCGGATGCCCCGGGACATCGTTCGAGGGAGGCGAGCTTAGACTCCGTTGGCCATTTGTGGCCCGATTCTCGCTTTTTCCCTAGTGAGAGGGTGGTGGTGCTTCGTGCGGTCGCCAAGATGTTGATCGCACCTGCAGGAGCAGCGCTTGGCATGTCCGGCCGAGGAGTTGGACAGATCGTGTTGATGTTGAGGCCGCGTCCGTGGGTTGTTAGGTCCGCATGCCGATTTGGCCCCGGCAGCTTGAGTTGCCTAGAGGAGGGGGTAGAGGCTAGCAGCGCCTCAGTGAGACTCCTTGAGCAGAGTGTGCTCTCCACCATGAGAGATCCGATGGCGTGTCTTTAGCTATCAGAGAGCGGAGACCCAGGCGCAGTTTGTAGCGCGTAGTGAGGAGTCCCGGGCACAGTTAGCCCAGCTGACAGAGTCTGTTTCAGCATTTTTCCCCCAGTAGCTCTTGTAGCCCCGGAGGTTCTCGGGAGGGCATGATCAGCAGGTTTATTCAGATGAGTTTGTTGGCGTTGTTGGAGACGCCCAGGTTGGCAAATTGGATGCCTGTAGAGCTCGATGTTTTAGTAAGTCCTACTGATAGTAGTAAAGTAGTTGGCTGTGTTTGAGTTTAGCATCCGTGTGTGGGATGCCCTGTTGTTCAAAGGCCGAGGTGTGCCGTTCCTGTGTTGTTTGGTTCATCAGATGGTGGTGGAAATCCCTTGTGAGAGGTGGTCTAGCAGAGTCTCCACCAGTCGCCCGATTGTTTGGCAAGTTGCCGTGTTAGTGGCTTGAGGCAGATGAAGGGTCATCTTTGCCCCCTTGCGAGCCTGTTGTTGTTTAACAGCCCCGCTTCCTCAGATGTTGATTTGGTAGTAGTAGCACTTGAGGTGCATTGGTTGGTGTGCCACTTTGGCACTAAGTCTGGTTCAGGCTTGAGTTTGGCTTGGCATAGCAGATGGTTCTATGCCGTCCGGAGTTCAGCACACTTCTTTAGCCATTGGATCCATTTATGGAAAATGCACTTGTTTAGGTCGTGCAAGAGGGCTAGTTCAGTGGTAGTTGAAGGACCACAAGTGAAAGGATGTTCGAGAGGAGCTGGAGCCTCTTCCCAGTGTTTCTGGGGGTCGAGTAAGTCAGCAGGTTGGCGGCTGGCAAGTGTTAGTGCGTGTGAGTCTCACGCTAGTGCTAAGGCCAAGAGATCTTTGTGGTTGGTAGTGCGGTCCACTACCTTCGGTGCCTAAACTCGAGTTGAGTGAGCATTGTAGATGCGAGTTCGGTCCAGCCAGGGAACCATGAGTTGGATGCCCGTGAGATGAGTTGGATGCTCTCGAGATGAGTTGGATGCTTATGAGATGAGTTGGATGCCTATGAGATGAGTAGGACGCCTTATGTGTAAGCGCACTTGGTAGAGTCTTGGTATAACGTAAGTTCGGTTTAGCGTCGTTATGTTTTAGCAGAGCAAGGTTGCCACTTGCTTGAGTATCGTGTGAAGATGGAACTTTTGGTGTTCCTTGGATTGTTTGTATCACTGCCGGGAGTTATCGTTGCTTTGTGGAAAAGCGCTTGTTAGTCTTGGATCTCTAAAGGAAGGTTGGGAGTTGTGCACACAAGTGTGTTTTGTGTGGTTCGCCCTTGGCGAGAGTTTCGAGATCCATGTAGGGTTTGCTTTGGAGATCTCGTGCTCGGTTCCTTGAGAAGTGGGACTCGGTGGTTGTTGTAAGGCTTCGGTTGAGGTGGTAAGGATACCGTGCTCGTGGTATCAAGTTGTTGCTTAGGCAAGATTTGTTAAGTTGGGCCTAAGCTTGGTTGGCGGATCTTCTTGTTGATCGTTGGTTGGAGTTCAGTTGGAAACTGAACAAGAGCGGTGGTAGCTAAGCCGCGTGGTTTCTGATCGGCATGGCTAAGAGAGTTGTTCGGATCCTTCCTTGGGTAGAAGTTATGTTGTGGCTGATGCTTTGAGTAGGAGGATGACGCGTGCAGAGCGCCGGGTCCTCTAGGTTCCCAAGGAGTTGGAGTTGGCCACATGGTTGGGATGCCGGAAATTGGAGTTGTTTGTTCAGCGGTTGTGCTGTTAGATCGTATCTTGGCGGTGTGTGTGTCGAGGGTTGCCGAAGAACCCTAGGTTGTGGAGAGCCTCTCCGAGGGCTCGGTCGAGCCCAGCTAGTGAGTTTCGATTGGCTAGGCGAGGCGTGTAGTTTGTAGCCTCGGTGGAGTTGTTAGCAGTCTTGGTAGACTAGCAAGCTAGTGTTTATTTGGAGTAAAGTCCGGAGTGGTTTCGGTGTGGTGGCAAGTTGATGCTTGGTGTTGACCAAGTGTGGATTGAAGTTGCTAGAGTTTAGTTTTGCTCGTGGGGGGCGAGTGGTTTGTGCCATGTTGGTTGTTTTTTCCTGTTTCCAAGATGTTGAGTTGCCCCGTTTGGCATTTGGAGGTTCAGTCTGAGATGGACCCTTGTTGTGCCCCGTGAGATTAGATGTTGTTGCTCTGGTGGAGCAAGACAGTGAGCGTATGTGGAGTTCTCTGTCCGTTGGTTGTCTGCTTGTAGGAGCCGTTTCCTTCGGGGAGTTGTCAGGTTACTCCCTTGGTCTTGGAGTTAATGGTGGAAGCGCTAGCTTGAAGGAAAAGTTTGTTGGCTGCTTGGAAGTAGTCGTCTGTCCAGTTAAGCGGATTCTTGGAGGGTGTTCTAGACTTGAAGAATGTGTAGAAGGCGGATTGCGTGAAGTAATGTTCTCCGTTGAAAGTTGTAGTTTTGATAGTTAGCTTGTAGTTGGCAGTTCGGACTCGGGCGCTCGATATTTGGGGAAGTAGGCCGTTTCGGAAGGGGATTGTTTATGATCTTGTTGTTAGTGAGCCCTTAGTTGACTTTGCACAAGACCCGACGCGTGTGCCGCCTAGCCGGAAGTGCGGTGCACGAACACGGCTTGAAAGAATCATTCATCACTGTGAGCCGAGAATATTCCTTAAGAGGAAGTGGCCTTATCGTTTCGGGGTCTGGTTGCCTGTTGCGGTATTTAGTTGGTGCGGGAAGGGTTAGTTTATCTGTGTTAGTTGCTAACTTCATCGAGGGAAAGTCTTTCGATTGCTAAAATTATTCCGCGACTGAGAGCTGTGTCTTTTCCGGATTTATGTAAGTTTTGAGCTTTGTGGATGTGTTTGGGCATGGATAAAGGGGAGTTGTGTTAAAGTGTGTTTGGTGGGTTTTAACAGTAGTAGTACATCGTGTGAGTGTGCCAGCCAGTTGAGCTATAGGAGCTCTGTTGCTCTTTCAATGTCATTTATAGTATGCCAGATTTTGGAGTTTGGTGCATTTGGTTAAATGAAGAATTAGGTTCCATGTTCTTCTCCCACATCCTCCTCTGCCTTATCAAGCTTGTTCCTCTTCTCTAATGCCGGTATTCACTGCTGTTTCTTGGTTATCATCATTCCAGTGAGTATTCATCTTCTTCATCTTCCTCCGAGGTTGTGCTTGGCGAGGTAAGTAGTGCCTGTGTGTGGTGTTGTGCGATGCCTTGGTAGCCAGGATTTCGCCCGCCCAGCAGCAGACACCGATCATCGGCCGGGCCACCGGTCGCACGGTCAGCGGATCCGATGGCGAGCACAAAGGCCTAGCCGACACGCTCGACCACACTGTTGCCTCGCGCCAAGAAGCCCGTGTGTGCACTCAGCGCTGTCGCTCCAGCCACGCCTTCGCCGGCCCAGCTGCCCCGCGTGTCGGTCCGCCCTTCGACTCCTACAGCTTCATGCGCCACGCTTTCAGGCCACCTTACGGCCCTTCATGCTACCTTCGCGCAGGCCTATCCATACCACAGCCGCGCCTTCGGCCTTCGCCAGCCGACGCACCGCGAGTGCGCCGTTGCTCTGTAGTCACTGTGCACAGGCGCCAAGCGATGAGCCAATACGGCAGCTGCCAGCAGCTGGCCCCACAGCGGCGCATCGGCCTTCAGCGGACACACAAATTACGAAACTGGGAAGACTTGCTTTTTCAGGAAAATATCGCCGTCTGGTGTAGAGCCGGCCGAGCAGGCACCTTGTTTATATATTTTAGGGCTATGATGGTGATTTCTGTGTGTTTGTTGGGTTCTCCCAGAAGCTTCTTTCTGGATCGTCCAAGCAGTAAGGTTTTGTGTGTAGTGGCGTCGTAAAGTGGATTTCTTACCGGAGTTATGGACCACTCGATATTTATGTGATTGTTGTTTTGTATGCTTGTGTATGATTATTCGTATGTTTAGCCTAGGTGCTCTGTTAACGAATTCCCTGCATGAACTCTTCTTATATTGTTCTCATGTTAGCCCATGCTAGGTTTTTATTCCGATTCTAGCATGTCATACTATGTTGCTTTTGCTTCAGTATCATGCCAGGTTCCTTGTCACATCTGTTGACATAATTGGACCGCATTGATTGAATTATTATTATTGCTGATTTAAGTTCGTGATAGCATCATCCAGGGCGATGCATACATCCCGAGTTGACAGATAGCACTCGTACCCGTCTCACATCGTTGAGTATATAACTATTAAACCTGCGGTGGCCCTAATCTTGGGTGAGGTGTGTGGATAATGCCCAGTCGGATGATGACTTGCATTGCCTCATCGGTGCACCGCGCCTCGCAGTTCGCTGGTGCCACACGTTAGAAGCAAGGACGCTCCTCGTGTGCCTACCACCGGCAGGTTCCTTGCCTGAGTGTGGTTCAGCCGACATAGTTCACGTGTCGTGTCTACCACTGTGTCCGACCACGTCCAATTATGTTGGCGTGGTGGCCGACGACGCCACAGTGTTACCACTAGACCACCCAGACTTCGTATCTGATGTACGCAGCTGCGGTCTTGCCGGACGATCATACTGCCTACACGCCGGCGCCGAAAGCTCTCGATCTTGAGCTAGTGCACCTTGTGTGACAGGATGACAGTGTGAGGCGGACTTGCCGTTATAGCGCGATGTAGTGTGTTGTGGTATTTCGACTAAACAGAAGATGGCATCCGAGGTCCAGTGTGGACTTAAGCTATGTCTGACGTCTGTTTGTACTCATAGCTTGCATATATCTGTCCCGATGATCATGTATATCGTGTTGTACCCTGCTAGATTATCGATAATCGTTACTACGCCTTACTTCCTTAGGTAACCATGCGCGAGGCAGGCGTGTGTTTCAAGAGCATGATCATAATCTCTCATGTGCCATCTCCTGATTATTTATTTATTTATGATGACTCTTGACTTTTATTATTTCACGATGCATGCGGGCCGAAGCCGGCAGAGCCGGATGGATTCCATGTTTTTAATGCATATTTGTGCTTGTAAGGGATTGTCTACAATCTTTCAGTCATGGGCTTCTGTAGATTATAGTAAGTGAAATAAATGGCCACTCAGATCGAGTATGCTATTTGTTGTTGAAAGGGTTAAGAATACAATACCAAGAAATGCGAGAGAGAGAGAAGCGTTCTACTTTAGTTGTTGAATGTGAGCAAAGTAGGCTTTTATCCTAGATTCGATGCTCAGGACATCGTTCGAGAAATGTGGCCCAGTCCTTCATAATGTGCGTCTCGCCTTCGCACCTGCAGGCGGTGACGCTATAGGGATTGGACGTCACGTTGTTAGCCACATGCCGTGCCATTGAGAGAGGGGTAGCGGGGCGTCAGTGAGAGATCCCTAAGCCCCTTATGGGCGCCTGTAGTAGCCTTAGCCCACGATTTTCCCCGAGGATGGTTTCTGGCCCCGAGGTTCCGAGGCGTGATCACGGGTTGACCAGATAGGTTGTTAGCGTTGATGGGCAGTTAAATGGAAGCAACAGGCTGATGTTTGATAGTCTACTTGGTAAGTATAAAAGTAGTTAGCCTAGTTGAGTTACGCTCCGGGTGTGCAGGATGCACTAGTACTGTGTGCGCGAGGAGGTGTGGCTCCTGCTGTCGCTAGTTTCATCGATAGTTTTTTGTCCAGCAGCAGGTGGACTACAGAGTCTCCCAGTGCCGATGTTGAGCAAGTTGTGTTAGTGGGAAGGATGAAGGGTCATCTTTGCCCCCTTGCGAGCCCCCCTCATGCGAGCTTTGCATGTAACATGGACCACCTTCTGAATGTGGATTTGTGTAGTAGCTTGCACTTGAGGTGCATTGGTTGAGTGTGCTTTGCACTATCCAGGCTTGAGTTGGCACCAGGAGCCATGCGATGGTTATCTTCTTGCTAGATTAACGCACCTTAGCGGAATGCATTTGAAGCGGCTTGCACCGCTTTTACGGAATTAGTGCCAAATGTCTGGTAGTCAATGGACTACAGCGAGATGCTCGAAGAGCCAGACCTCTTCCCGATGTGTTGTTGGAGTTGAGAAATCATTCTGCCTGGTTGGTAGTGTTGGTCGGCGTGAGTCTCGCTAGTGTTAGGCGAAGATTTTCTTGTGGTTGGTAGTCAGGTCAACTTCGAGGCTTGGTATTGTCCGGAGAGAGTTGAGCATCGTAGTCGGTTAGTCCACCAGCGTGAGGAGGGATCTGAGTTGTTGGATGCTTCCGATAAGAGTCGGCCTATGTAGGATGAGATTAGCGATGCTTGAGAGTTTGGATGCCTGAGGTAAGCACCCTAGTTGAAGAGGCTTGGTACAAAGTAAAGTTTGGTTTAGCATGATTATGTTTTTGCAGCAAAAAGTGCCTCGGACCTCGGTATCGTCTCTGAGATGGAACTTTGTGTTCCTTAATTTGTTTATGCTCTCTGCCAGAGCTAGTGTTTGCTTGGGGGCATTGAATCTTGGATCTCAAAGGAAGGTTGAAGTTGTGCACACAAATGTGTTTGTGTGGTTCGATTCGTTCATGGGATTTGGGATCCATGTAGGGTTTGCTGGATGGTGCAATTCTGTTTCCAGATGGATGTTATGAGCTTTGCTGAGGTGGGTAAAATCCAGTGCTGTGTATCAAGTTATTTGTTAGGCAAGATTTGTTGTTGGACTAAAGCTTGGCTGGTGAGATCTTTTGTTGATCGTTATTGGAGTCAATTGGGCGCACAGAACTGTATTGCTAAAGCGCCGGCGTGTGTTGTCGCCATGGTAAGTCGGCCCTTCCTTAGTATGTTAGTTAGGTGCAATGAAGATGGACGCCGTCGCATGCGTTAGGTCTCTGGTTTCCCAGGGTTGGGTTGCGGCATGGTTGGGATGCCTATTGGGTTGTTATTCAGGTTCCTGGGTGGGCATGCCGCAGACGGAGGTTATGAGTCGGTTGACTAGGTTTGTGAAGACCTCTCCGGAGCTCGTTGCCCGTAGTGAGTTTTCAGCTTCGGAGAGCGTAGTTGTAACTGTGGGTTGTATGTCTTGGTAGACTAGCTAGTGTTTATTTGGAGAAGTCCGGTTAGTTTTCGATTGTGGTGGCAAGTTGATGCTTGAGTGTTGACCAAGGTGTGGATTAGATTGTTAGAGTTTAGTTTTTTTGCTCTGAGAGAGTGGTGTGTACCATGTTGGTTGTTTTTTCCCTTCAGATGTTGGGTTGCCCCAGCTTGGCATTTGGAGTCGTCAGATGGACCCTTGTGCGTGCCCCCGTGAGATTAGATGTTGTTTGCTCACAGTGGAACAAAGACAGTGACGTGTGTAGGTTCTCCGGTTGGTTGAAGCAGCTTCCTTGAGAGAGGATTGTCGTTACTCCTTGCTTGGGTTAATGGTGGAACGTAGCTTGAAGGAAGTTGTTGCTCTTGGTAATGTCCGGCTAATAAAGATTTTGGATGGTGTTGAGGCCATAGAGTTGTGATTGCTCTGTGAGTGTTGCGATTTGGTCTGCTTTTGTAGGAAACTAGTCTTGCGTGGCTGAGCGGGTTGCAGTCTTGTTTCTAGTCGAGAAGTTTTGAGTTGACCCTCCCGGCGCAGCTGAGCAAGTGCTTGTTGTTTCGCTTTGAGTGGGTTGATTGAGTTTTGGGGTGCTTGGAGTTGTTCTGTGCCTTGGGTTTGAGCAGTCACGCAGCGGTGGTTGTTATAGCGCATGCAGGAAGTTTGCTTCTTGGAGGTCGCTCCCGCTTGGCGGCGAGTCACCTTAGCTCCACGAGTTGTGTAGATCGGTATGTAGCATGATGTGGCGGAGTCCACACTTGGTTAGGCGAGTTGTTTGTTCTCCATAGGAAGCGAGGCCCGGCGATTGTTTGGCAGAGTTGTTGTTCTTTGGAGATTGAAGATTTCCTTCCTCTAGCTGCATGGTGGTTGAGTTGCTCCTGGATGCACCGAGTGATAGGCTGCGGTAGTCTTGCAGATTGTGGGCAGATCAAGTAAGCTTTGGGAGGTTATGCGTTATCAGTTTTGTGAGTTTGGTGGAGCTCGTTGAAAATGAGTTAGGCTTAGGCTAGGCAACTTTCCTTGGTAGCCGCTGGATTTTAAGAGTTGAGTAGTAGTTGAGAAGTGCGTTGCTCGGTATAAGTTTGAGTTGAGTTCTGCGCACAGCCCTTCTCGAGCTGTTCTAATGATTATTGTGAGTTCAGCTAGGTTAATGAAGCCGTTTGAGTGAAGTTGGCCAGTGCGTGTGGCATAGTTGTCTGTTTGTGTTCATTTTCTCAGTGTTGTGTCGGAATAAGGTGCGTGATGGTTAGTCCTTGCTTAGTTTTCCTTGGGAGAATGTTGATGTTCCTTGCCCGTGATTTTCTCCTTAAGATAGTTGCAAGTGTTGTGATGATGTTCTAGTTGAGTTTGTCTGGATCTGATTGCCTTGGTTGGTGGTTATTGTGTACCTCGTTCGCAGAATTTGAGTCAAGGTTTGAGTTGTTGTTGTCTTTTGTGGTAGTAGTGCGCCGCTTAGTTTTGGAATGCGGAAGGATTCAGTTGTTTGGGTTTATTTGTAGAGGTTGAGTTTGTTTGTTGTGGACACCGCTACTGATGTTTTTATGTCGATGTTGGGCAAAGATATCCTGACCTCATGCTCATTGTGGACCTTGAGCCGCATGGCTACCGATGAGGTTTGGGCTTCGGCTATGTGTTCAGTCTCGAGTCGAAGACTATGAGAAGTGAGATCCGTTGGTAAGTTTTAGTGAAGAAGAGGTGCGCGAGTGGGAGGAGTAGGCCCGCAGTCGCGGAGACGAGATAGTAGATTCCGTGTTGTTTGTTTTAAGGACTGGGACGAAAGTCATAAAAAGAGGTATAAACGGTGTTTGTCATTAAACCTTCCGTATGCAAGAGAGTATTTTAGTAATTTCGAGTGTCGAGAGGACTGCTTTGTCTTTTTTTCAGCCATAAAATTATTGGATGGATTTATGTAAGTTTTGAGGCTTTGTGGATGTGTTTGGCGGGAAGATGCAGAGAAAAATGGTGGTTAGAGTGTGTTTTGGTTTCGACAAATGATCGTGTGTGTGGGCTTGTGACTCTTGTTCCTCCTCCGGTCATTTTATGGTTGTGTTAGAGTTTGGAGTTTGTTGTTGTATTTGGTTAAATGAAAGAGAGAGGCATTTCTTCTCCAACACCTCTCTTTGCACATTGCCCCCGGCCAGCCAGAATCCACCTTCGCCCTCGACCGTGGTACGGTCCGATCGAGGATCGTGATCGCTTATGCCGGTCATTGTGGCAATCGCGGTCGCTGAGCTCGTGCTATCAGTAACCGTTGAATCTGCCCGAGCAACAACGCGCGGAGCGTTCGGCCACATTCGCACAGCGGCCGCCCAGTCCGAATCCGCCGCCGCGCGCCCGCGATTCGCGCGAGCACTTGCCGTGTTGCAATCCGTGCCCGGCCGCTCGCCCGCGCCGCTTTCGCCCGTGCCAGCCGAGTGCACACGCCCGACTGCCCGGTATTTTCGGCCACCGGCCAAATGGCAATAAAGCCTGTTTTATTATATTTGTGCTATTGATAGTGACTTCCTCGTTTACGTTGCCAGGATGTGCGTAGTGGTATTTGCTGGTTGTGTAGTGCACGTGTTGATTATTAGCAGTTTAGCCTCGATTGTTTCATGTTAGCCATGCTAGGTTGTTCCATTGCACGCATGTTCGATATCTGGCCCGTAGTATCATGCCGTTCGGAGTAGGTAGCATCATCGGAAGCCGGATGTGTAACTTGTCCCAGCCAGGGCCACCACGTGCGCAGTTCGTCCGGAACCGTACAAATCTTGGGTGAGGGTGGTGATTGCCCCAGCCCCGGGATGATGACCACCCAATTGTCGCCGAGCGGCTGAGTCCTCACGTGTTGCCCGATGGACAGTTTTCTTCGGTCTGTCTAGGGTTTGAGCCAGGTTTGAACAACCTTAGTCTCTGCGAGCAAGCTTGGGACGCCCGAGCTTGTAGAGATGTGTGCTGCAGCTGACCCCTTGACACACCTTAGTCGCACAGCCTTGGCTCTCCATCTCCCTTGGTTCCGCATCATATTCAGAAGATGCGGAAAAGGGGTTGTGTGTGTGTGTTGTGCGACCGGCGCAGCACGAGGCTAAATCGCCACGGCCATCCCCGATCACGGTGCCGCCCGGTGCGCGCCTGTGGCGAAGCATACGCCAGAAGACGGCGTTCAGATGCCCGGCCGGGGCCGTCGCCTACGCTAAGGCTCTGCCAGTCGCGCACAGTCGAGCCGCTACGTCTCAGTGCGCCTTGGCCCTGGAACGTGTGCGCTTGCCGCGTCATTTTCGGGTCGGCGCTGCGGTACTGCACGGTCCGGCATCTCGGCTGGTCGTGTACTTGGCCGTGCCAGAAATGTCGGTCAGCTCGTGCGGTACCAACACTAAATTGCGGCCCGGACACTGACTCAGATGTAATATGCGGCGGCGTAGGTTCCCGAGGCCGAGCCTCACTTGCTGTTTCTATTGTTGTTTAGATATTTTAGATCTGTGTATTGTTAGGTTCTGTTCGGGATCGATCGCGTAGTAGGATTTTGTGTGTAGGTTCACAGGCTGGGCCTGCTGTGCGATTGTTCATGTTTACTTAGGTGCTCTGTTACAAATTCTGGTAGCATGGTATCTTAGCCGACATGCTAGGTTTGTATGTTCGATTATCATTTCTTGCCCGTAATGCTGGTCGTTGAGCACGTATTGGTGCAGGATTTATTATTGCTTGCTTTGGAGATTGGTAGTAGCACATGGGTGGTATATTTGTGTATTGTTGTTTGCATAGCGTAACATCGCGAGGGCGTGCGAGACAATTTTTCTAGCCTAGTCCTGATCCGTTACTAGGAATTCTGGTAGCTAACCTGAAGCGGTGGCCTGCACAGTGGCAAAGCGTTTATGCTAGCCCATGGGCTAGGTTGTGATGACCCGCATTCCGGCGATCGGACGTCCTCGTGTTCGTTAGCCAACCCTTGTGTAACGACCAGTTTTTCTTCCGGTCTTTGGTGTGCCAAAGGGGTTTTGTCTGCGGTGGGTATTGTTTGAACCGGGTCATTGTTGATTTATTGTCTATGGCTTGTAGAGATGTGTGCCAATTGAGCCATTAGGTGCTCAGGGGCGGCTCTTCGCATCACATCTTAGTTAACTTGGATTTTGGAGTTTTGGTGCTGAGTTTAGAATAACCTAGGTTATTCCATCTGTACTTCTTGGGTGAGAGTCCAAAACACCTCTTGGCGCTAAGCTCTCCATCTCCATCGGGAGCCTTCTTGATTCTTCATGACTTGCATCTCCTTGGGTTCGATCATCATCATTCGGCAGGGTGTCTTCATCTTCTTCATCTTCTCATTTGGTAGTTCTTAGTGGCTAGTCGGCCGGCTCGTCGCATCGGCCCTAGCCAACGGCCGGTCCACCGCCATGTGCGCCCGAGATCTGTCTTGTCTGCATTAGGTTCGCCCGGCGGCTCTTTCTGATGCGATCGCTCGCCGCGCCCGAGAGGTCGCTGCCGGCGCCCGCGCGTCGGCCGCGTCGCGTCGCTCTTGGATTTTGGAGTTTTGGTGCATTTGGTTAAATGAAATGAAGCGGCGCCCTCGCCCGTGGGTCGTGATGCGCCCTCGCCGCTCTCCATCTCTTGAGCTGCGCTCGCCAGCGCCTTCCGTTCGCCCGCGCAGCCGATCGTCTTCCATCTTCTTCATCTTCTCATGTCCTGCCGCCTGGTTCTTGGCCCGAATGAAAAAGGGTTGTGTGTGTGGCGCCTGTCGCCAGGCCCACGTCCTTGCCGTGTCGTGCGGCCAGCGTCGCTCCGTCTATCAGCCAGCTCTAAATTCGTCGCGCGCGTGAGTCGAAGCGGCCGCCCGCTCCAGAGCGATAGATTGTTGTTTGGTCGATCTAGCATCATACGCGGGAGGCTATAACATCGCGGAGATTATTCATGACTTAGGATGCGTCGGCCGCGTCGATAAAGTGAGCCGGTAATTTCTTACGCGCCCGTAGCGTTCGCCGCGCGCCTATTAACGGCCCCTTTCGCCGGGATGATCGCACGCGGCGCCCGGCGCCATGTCGCCCAGATTGCGCCGCTATGCGTGCGGCGCGCGTCGCCAGTGTAGTTTTTCTTCCTAGGTCCTGGTTCTATTCGTGCATGTTCGAAGCGTTCTAGGTTCCTTTGTATCTCGATGAGCACTTGGATCCCGTTATTATTGTTAAGCTGAGTTCGTAGTAGTCATCGGGACCCGATGATTTCATAAAGTATCGGTATATTTGTGATTGTTGTTTTGTATGCTATGAGGGCGTTGAGCCTTCTAGATTCTCAGTTTGGACCCGTGGGTGCTATCCATTGCAAGCCTATCTTCTCACTGGCGAATGAAAAAGGGTTGTGTGTGTGTGTGTTGTGCAGCCAGTATTGTTTCTCATGTTAGCCCATGCTAGTCATGTTCGTTTCATTCTAGCCATGCCGCTGATATGCTAGGTTCTTTCGCCACGTATCGATGAGCACTGTCATTGACGTTATTATTGTTAAGGTTTAGAATTGGTAGATAGCTCGGGCCGATGCAGGTCCTAAAGTATCTTAAGCCAG